>CM077013.1:12910524-14210017 GCA_039090855.1 Macrothele yani | reverse complement strand
GCGTAAAAATTCAAATCATTGCGACATCATCAGAGTTCTGACGGTCACGGTTTTTCGTGAGATGTTTCCACGCGCTTGAAAGAAATGGAGTCGACGTCATATCGTTGACAAGTAGCGAAGAGTTCTGGTATATGCGGAAAGCTTCTAATACATTAAGCTTGATAGTCGAATCAGGTTTATCAATAAGCGTAGCGTTTCCAAACAAACATTTATGGTTATTTTTGTGACAATGTTGGGCTATAGACGACTTCTTCAGTTCCCAGTTTAAGCCTTGTGTTCCTTCACACGGAAACATAAAGCCCTGCGGGTCTGTCCTATATATTCACAAGGTATCTGATAAATTCCCCAGGAATTTATATCTTCGACGTAGTCTTTTGATCCGTAAAATTTTTTCTTGTTTATGGGTTTAAAAACGACTTTGAAATTAAAACTTTTGAGAATTTTTGAATATTCGAAACATATCTGAGGAGCAAAAGGATTTCGCCCAATTATCTCGCATTGGAAGGTCTATTGGTATGAGCTAGCAGACTGGTTTTGGTTTTCTAAATTTTTGAACAGTTTTGTCAATAACGGAAGGGCTGTATCCTCTGTGTACTGCAGTTCGTTGAATAAAATCAAACTCAATGTGCAAGGAATTCTCAGCATATATGTATTGCCTGATATACGTATGTGTAGAAGGCGGAGATTTTTTGTTTCCATGGGCGATTTGATTTTGCATGTGAGGGTAAGGAAACAGCAAATGGTTTTCGATAAACTGCTGTACTAAAGAATCCTTCAGAGTGTGACACAAGGACATCAAGGAATGGTAAGCAGCCATTATTTTCAGTCTCACATGTGAACTGTAGATGAGGATAAATTGAATTGATAAGTTCAACTAATTTGGGTATTTCCGAGTTCACGCCATTCCAGAGAACAAAAGCTCTGACGGTCAATCAGAACTCTGATGATGTCACAATGATTTGAATGCTTACACTCCATTCGTCCTGATGATGCCGAGCCAAACGTTCTGTGAAACTATTGCCAATGTATAATAAACCTTTTATTATGGTAAACGTTGGTATTTTCATTCTAGCTTCTATTTATTGGAACGAACAGCTGAATGCTGATCAGTCCTCTCTATTACAGTGCAATACTTTTAGCAAAAAGTTTAATAAGTTACGTCGCACCCACTGTGAAATCAACCATTGCTAAATTCGGAGTATTTATGCAAGTTTGGGAGTTTAAAGTAATTGAATGAAAGAAATCAAGCGACAACTGAGAAACCTTTCACCCCTACGCTTTCCAAAGGTGAAAAAACACTCTGTCCTTAAGAGTGCATTTCAGGGGAAAAATAAAAATGCTCTTTCTTTATGCAGATATTATTGACTTTATAAGCACTTACGTAAAGAAAGACCGTTGCCATCCTCTTTGTTCAAAACTGGCAGTTCGTCAAGCCTTCTGCCAATAATTAGAAGACCAGCGCTGATCTCCACAAAATTGCATTAAGCTAAGGGTAATGCCAGCGCACGGATGTTCTATTACCAACGCATGGCATGACAGAAAAGGCTGGTGGGGGCCGAACCAAGAAAGG
This sequence comes from Macrothele yani, assembly GCA_039090855.1. Taxonomy (NCBI): domain Eukaryota; kingdom Metazoa; phylum Arthropoda; class Arachnida; order Araneae; family Macrothelidae; genus Macrothele; species Macrothele yani. Next base: position 14,208,447 of record CM077013.1, on the reverse strand, counting down.
GGTCAACCGTTCCCATTAAAACTGCTTCCAGGCAAGTTCGTGCGTGACACCGCTTGCAGTTGCTCGATGGCTGGAGGTCCTACCGGTCGATACTTCGATTTGCCGATCGTCATGGGACCAAGATCTTCGCGGGAAGCATGTAGAGTTGAAGTAATTAAGTTGTTTGTCTTATATTTGGTTTGTACTTCTAAAGTTCACAAGGGCGGAAGCAACGCTGCCAGCCCAACAAGATTAGATATTTGCACAACTGCGTTCGTTTAGGATTTACGATTTTCGGTGTGATGACCCATGACTTCTTATTGAAAAGGAGCTTGGTGCTCATTTCGGCTCAGCACGATAAACAACGTCAATCTCATAGTTGCAACTGAAATTGATGTACAATGTACGAAGAGTTATTAAATCAAAAATTCTGCCATCTTTAGAGGGCTTCTGGGGACTTGGAAATTGAGAGATTAAAAGATTCCAAGTTAAGCGATTTAACTCCTCATGCGGAATCCTTTAATATCCTAATGCGTCCTGAAATCAACTGTTGTTAAATTCAAAGTATTTATCAGAGGAAAGTTTGAAATATTCAAACTGTTTAGGAAAATCACTTCTTGGCAGTTCTTTATTTATACACAAGTTAGTAAAATCATGCAATGCATTGATTATGATACGGTTTCTAACATACCAGAAATCATTGCTCAAGTTATGAGGATAATGGCTATGGAATAAATCTCGCTCCTGTGCTCAGACCTTTGGCCCCATTTCGATTATAGTAAACAGAATTGGTTTAGTGTACCTCCAGAACAACATACTAAAGTTTTATCGCAATGGAAGCATTTTTAGTCAAATTATGAGGATAATGGCTGTGGAATAAATCTCGCTGCTGTGTCCTGAGCTTGAACCCATTTCGATGATATTCAACACAACCGGTTCAGTATACATCCGGAACAACATGAACAAAGTTTTGTAGGAATCGAAGCATTTTTACGTAAGTTATGGAACATAAGGGCAATGGAATGGATCCCGCTCCTATGCCTGACCTTTGACCCCATTTCGCCCATTTTAAATAGAGTTTGTCCCCAGGTAGTCCCCTACCACATACTAAAATTTCATCGAAATCGAACTATTTTACGCAAGTTTTGACACATAAGGGCAATGGAATGGATCCCGCTCCTATGTCCTGACATTTGACCCCATTTCGTCCATTTTCAATAGAATTAGTCCTCAGGTGGTCCCCTACCACATACTAAAATTTCATTGAAATCGAACCATGTTTACGTAAGTTTTGACGCATAAGGGCAATGGAATGGATCCCGCTCCTATGTCCTGACCTTTGACCCATTTCGTCCATTTTCAATAAAGTTCGTTCCCAGGTGGTCCCCTACCACATACTAAAATTTCATCGAAATCGAACAATTTTTGCGCGAGTTATCGTGCGGACGAATAGGCGGACAAAACTGGATCATATACGCTTCTTCAACCTACGTTTGGAAAGCGTAAACAAGGTGAAAGCCCGTTAACAATGACGGAGGAAAATAAGATAGGTAGAGCAATTTTTTAATAACTAGGTATTTTCTTTTTAACCCTTTAACCGACTGGTACGAATTAATTCGGGGTTGAAAAAATGGGTTGAAATCAATTCGAACGAATATATTCGCTGTCTAAGAAGTGACCGAACGCGACTCGGGCGAGTTCATTCAGGGTATGTTCAGTGGTCCCAAAGCTCTGCTCATACGAGCTACGTTAATGACTAGAGCATTAAAAAATGTTGCTTTCGCCCTTAGATTTGTTATTCAGACTAGTCATTCAATGATTGATGGATAAATTAACTGGTAAAAGGCTATGTCAACGGAAAGGAATTTAAGGAAGGAGAGAGGTGATGTTTTCTTCTTTTTTTTTTTTTAATTGGAGGTTTAACTACCACCGTGAACAACTCAATGGGCTATAAGCAATCGGCTGTCCCTTATTTAGGGTCACTGGTTCCAGGGAAGGGAGAGAGCCAGTGTCATAAAACAAACACAACATCCATGCCTCACCGGGATTCGAGCCCGAACCCCCCTTTGAAGTGATGTTTGAATCACTTATTTTGACCCAGTTGCATGATGCTTCTGTCAGAGGGACTATACCTTCAATATCATATTTTAGGTCATGGAATGGCTTATCCCCTGTTATAAGTTTATTTTTGGTGCTGCGGAGATCAGAGGGGGTAAAGATAAATTGTTTTGTTATAGATTTCGTAAAAGTCCGTCGCCATGTGAACATTTCTGTTTGAAGATAGCAAAAGTTTTGGGCATCTCTTAGTTAAAGTACATCGGCCGCTTAAAGGGCTAAAGAGGTGACAAAGTCGTACAAATCCATGAAATCGTGTACAGCGTAAAATGTTTGGTTGTGCTAGGGTTTTGCCTTCCAACGGGAGGCTTTATCAGGTCGAACTTTCACGCCTTAATAAAGCTTTCCGTAAGTTCCCTTGATAAAGCCTTCGGTAAGTTCGCCTTGATAAAGCCTCCCGTTAGAAGGCGAAAACTTGGCACAATAAAATATTTTTCGCTATACACAATTTCACGGATTTGTATCACTTTGTCGTCATCTCTTTAATTGTTAGTGGCGTACTTAGTATCTTTTGGATGTTTCCTTAAGACCCCTCCGCCCCGGCCCCTGCTGGCGCAGTGGTCTGAGCGACGGCTTCTGACCATTCATTCGTCCGTGATGGATATGAGTTCGAACCCCTTGAGGCATGGATGTTGTGTTTGTTTTGAAGCATTGGCTCCCTGCCTTCCCTGGAACTAGTGACCCTAAATTAGAGACGGGTGGACTGCTTATAGCCCACTGAATTGCTCAGGGTTGACGTTAAACCTTCAATAAAAAAAAAGATCCCTTCTTTTCTTTTTTTTTTATTGGAGGTTTAACGACCGCCGTGAGCAACTCAATGGGCTATAAGCAGTCGCCCGTCCCTAACTTAGGGTCACTGGCTCCAGGGAAGGGAGAGAGCCAGTGCCGTAAGACAAACACAACATCCATGCCTGACGGGATTCGAACCCGGACCCTTTACGGACGAATGATCAGAGGCCAATGCCTTAGACCACTGCGCCACCGGGGCCTTATTGGAGGTTTAACGGCCACCGTGAGCAACTCAATGGGCTATAAGCAGTCGCCCATACCTAATTTAGGGTCACTGGTTCCAGAGAAGGGAGAGAGCCAGTGTCGTAAGACAAACACAACTTCCATGCCTCACCGGGATTCGAACCCGGACGCCTTTCGGACGAATGATCAGAGGCAATCGCGTAGACCACTGCGCCACCGTGCGGCCATTTCCTTTTTGCTTGTGAACTTAGTATTTTTTTTTTTTTTTTTTTTTGATTGGAGGTTTAACGACCACCGTGAGCAACTCAATGGGCTATAAGCAGTCGCCCGTCCCTAATTTAGGGTCACTGGTTCCAGGGAAGGGAGAGAGCCAGTGCCGTAAGACAAACACAACATCCATGCCTCACCGGGATTCGAACCCGGACCCCGTTCGGACGAATGATCAGAAGCCAGCGCTTCAGACCACTGCGCCACCGGGGCGGCGAACTTAGTATTGCGCTGTTACAAATGTTAAAATGTTATGATAGTTCATGCGCAAAAGTACAAACAGTTATTTTACTTTTCTTCTTTCTTTCTTTTTTTATTTCTTCTACAGATAAAAATAAAATAATACCTGGTTATATTCTGAGAAAAAAATTTAGTTATTTTCTGAAAATTTCGTGGTTTAATGAAAAAGTAAGTCCCCAAATTATATTTCTTAAGCACACGCGGGAAATAAAAACAATACACTGTATTGGAACTCTCAATTTTTAGGCTTAAATGAGAAAAGAAACTGGTCTGACAATCTAAAACGATCATTTCAGGTTCTCAAGAGGAATCTTAAAATTAAATTTCATACGATAGGATTCTAAATGAAAAATTCTATATGTCGTTTATGAACGACAAAGTAGAACCAAAATTCCTGATCTAACGTTTTTCTGTTTCTAAAGAGTTACTGAAACGATTTTAATCATGTGACGTAATGCATCTCTGACGACATGTCAGAATGATTTTGTGTGAGTGACGTCACACCAGCAGCTCTGAAAAATCGTTTTTTTTTTTTTTGCAATGACAGAAAGAGCAAGGTTGTACACACTTGCGCTGTGTTGACTCGTTATATTTTCTTGTTGAAAGAATCTTACTTCGACATGGAGTGTCGCAAAAATACACGAAACAACGTTTCGTCAAAGTGAAACAGATATGTTCAATGTGAAACAATGAACATCACAAAAATGAACATGAACATTACAACAATGGAACATTATAAAAAGTATATTGTTTGAGGCACAGATGCAACAATTAAAACAGGCAAGCACCAGGAGGCGTCAACAAAATAGGACAAACGTTCAAACTTTCAGACAAAGGAAATTTTATATATTTAGATTTCCGCTTTTCTTTTGAAGAAACATGTAAGTAGGCAACCGTATGATTTTTGATTTCTCTTACTATTCTGTTTCTTCCCGATCGTGGTACCAGAAAATAATTTTTTTTTCCCGATGCAAAAATATCTCTGAAATAATGCGTATTCCTAATAGTCCGCACCCCCTCTTGAAGAAAAAGAAAGTAGAAGAAAGATTTAAACAAAAGTTCATTGCGTTGAAAAAACTCCATGTTGGCGAATCAGTGAAAAAACAAAGATCTTCTCAGCCAGCTAAAACGGAAGATTTTGAGTTCAGATATTTTCTCAGTAGCTACTCGCGTGTGAGAAAGATAGGCTATAAAAGAAAGCCACAAGAAGGTTATCCTACAGAATGTTATTACGGATTTTTTTACTGCGTGCAATAAATAACTGAGTTTGATAAAAAAATTAGAAGTCCTAAAACATTTCTTGTGAGTGTCAACGAAGAGATCTTACGGCTTTTAGACGTTGCAAGAGAGAAAAAGTATTTCCAATCTCACTTGTAAACAATGCTTGGAAAAAATGTCTTAGGGCTGGAGTTAGTATTAACTGGTGTCCAAAATTAACGTTACAAATACAAATTCGTGAATATGTCCAAAACGAGGGTACCGATTATAAAGATTTTTCAGGGATACGTGCAAGGGGGAATGCTAAGTTGACGCACCCAAGCAGCATTGTGCCAGCTCCTATAGAAATATGCAAATGATGACCGTATGTCATAGAGCTGACAGGCACGCGATCTTGAAAAACGTTGTTCTGAGCGAGGTGCGGCAAATTGAAGCTTGAGTTGGGCTGTTAGTGGAAGAATGGCTCCGCATCATAGCTTAGAAGACTCTTTACGGTGGAGAGCGATCGGTTGGTTGGAAGCAGTGAAATCGTAAGTTGAAGTAGCTAGATGGTAGAATGTGTCGAGGTAAGTGGTCTTCAATCTCTGTAGACAGTTTTAGGAAACCGGGATAATAACCAGAAGAGCAAGACAAGGACACTCATGAGTCCCAACAAGTCAAGACGACCGGTATTTGTCTGTAACAGCTCGCCACCATAGGGTGTCGACAGCCAGGCAACTCTCCCAGGAGCTCTCTTCTGCTACAGGAGCCGAGATATCGAGGCAGACAGTTTACAGAAGACTAGGCAAACAGTTTACAGGAGACTAGGCAAACAGTTTACAGGAGACTAGGCAAACAGTTTACAGGAGACTAGGCAAACAGTTTACAGGAGACTGAGGCTAGGTCTGAATGCAAGAAGGCCAATAGTCTGTATCTCACTCGCCGCATCACACAGAAGCGTCCGTCTGGATTGGCTCATACAACATGACCCCTGTTCAATGGGCCTACGTTCCCTTCAGTGACGAGTAGCGGTGCTGCGAAAACACATATCCTCGATGTGTGTACATTTGGAAAGAGGCGGAAAGTCGAAATCTTCCCTCCAAAATTAGGGAAATTGACCACTACGAGGGTAGAGGTCTCCTGTTTTGGGCTGTCATCATGTTGGATGGACGCATGCCGTTGCATGTGTTTCCAGAAAACACCCTGACTGCTGCACGCAACAGGAATGGCATCCTAGAGCCAGCCATAGGTATGTCTTCTCAGGGGAGCTGTTGGCCCCCAGTTCCTCTTTATGGACGATGAAACTCGTTCCCATAGGGCTCGGCTGGTCGACGAATATCTGAAGAGTAAGGATATTCGCAGGATGGAGTGACCAGCCAAATCTTCGGACCTAAACCCAATACAGCATGTCTGGAATGTATAGTAATAAAATAACGCCATCTATGCACGATATATATTAGGGCTCACCGTGTAACCTCCAGTTCTGTATAATGAAAATATACACTGAGTATAAAAGAAAGTATAAGATCTTTCGGACACCCCGCACCGGGGTCCATCATCAGATACATAACAAGTTAGTAAAATCATGCAATGCATTGATTATGATACGCTTTCCAACATACCAGAAATTATTACTCAAGTTATGAGGATAATGGCTGTGGAATAAATCTCGCTCCTGTGTCCTGACCTTTGACCCCATTTCGATGATATTCAACAGAACCAGTTCACTATACCTCCCGAACAACATGATAACGTTTTGTCGCAATCGAAACATTTTTTGGTAAGTTATGATGCACAAGGGCAATGGAATGGATCCCACTCCAGTGTCCTGACCTTTGACCTCATTTCGCCCATTTTCAATAGGGTTCGTCCCCAGTGGCTCTCTACCACATACTAAAATTTCACCGAAATCGAACCATTTTTACGCACGTTATGACGCATAAGGGCAATGGAACAAATCCCGCTTTTATGTCCTGCCTGACCTTTGACCCCATTTCGCCCATTTTCAAGAGGGTTCGTGCCCCAGGGTTCTCTACCACATACTAAAATTTCATCGAAATCGAACCATATTTACGCATGTTATGATGCATAAAGGCAATGGAATGGATTCCACCTTTATGCCCTGACCTTTGACCCCATTTCGCCCATTTTCAATAAGGTTCGTCCCCAGGTGGTTCCTTACGAAATACTAAAATTTCATCGAAATCGAACCATATTTACGCATGTTATGGCGCATAAAGGCAATGAAATGGCCCCGCTTTAATGTCCTGACCTTTGACCCCATTCCACCCATTTTCGATAGGTTTCGTTCCCAGGTGGTTCCTTACCACATACTAAAATTTCACCGAAATCGAACCATTTGTACGCAAGTTATGACGCATAAGGGCAATGGAACAAATCCCGCTCTTATGTCCTGCCTGACCTATGACCCCATTTCGCCCATTTTCAATAGGGTTTGTGCCCAGGCGGTTCCCTACCACATACTAAAATTTCATCGAAATCGAACCATATTTATACAAGTTATGACGCATAAGGGCAACTGAATGGATCCTGCTCTTATGGCGTGACCTTTGACGCCACTTCACCCATTTTCAATAGGGTTCGTCCCCTGGTGGTCCCCTACCACATACTAAAATTTCATCGAAATCGAACCATTTTTACGTGAGTTATCGTGCCGACAGACAGACGGACGGACGGACCGACGGACAGACTGACGGAAAAAGCTGGAACATATACGCTTCTTCAACCTACGGTTGGAAAGCGTAAAAAAGAGGTAATGTAAGCTGGATGCAGACAATTTTATAATATCACATGTGACGCAATTGCGAACTGCCACTGGTGTACACATACAAAACATACCATTACGATACAATTATGATTAAGTAGTAACATATTCAATTGGAAAGTTATGTACACTGTTATCCGTAAACAAAAAAATCCAAGGTCTAGGTATAATATCATTACAACACAGATGCCCCTTCCATGCAATAAATAGATATTCAGTAAATGTTAATTGAGACCTCTTACTTGGGGTAGCGAGGACCTCCGTTTCTGTCCAGATTGGTACACGTATTCCAGAGTCAACTAATCGGGGAAGAGAGGTTGTTTTGGCACCAACTGGGACGTTGTACACTGCTGGGCAATTGCTAAGGACGGATGACAATAGCAACGATAGCAACCATAAAATGGAAGGCAGGAAAATGTGGAAATTAGCATAAGTGCGGGATACAGTAAGACGTGTTGTGCGTATGCAAATTTTGGATTGCCGAACTTGTTCGTCACGTCATAGCGCTGATAAGAGATATAAAGGACTTGACGCGTATTGACCGTTGTTGTTCAAACGCAAAGTTGAAAGGGAAAGAATCAATTGACGAACTTGCAAATTTCAGTATGTCTTCCCGACATCACCTAGATGATTTTACGCGTGGCCGTATTATTGGCAAGATTGAAGAAGGGCGAAAAATAACAGATGTAGCCAGGGAGTTCGACGTCAGCCACAGTGTTGTTTCAAGGCTTTGGAAATCATTTCAAACAAATGGAGAGTGTAGCAAACGTCACGGGGGAGGTCGTGTTCGCAGTACGACACCTGCAGAAGATCGGTACATAGTGCTATCAACAAGAAGACACCGGCGCAGCACAGCTAGTGAGCTAGCAAATCAGTTTATGGCTGCTACTGGCAAGCGGATCTCCCGAAAAACTGTTGCCAGACGTTTGCATGAAGGAGGACTATACGCCTGCCGTCCTGTTGTGTGCATCCCATTGTCCAGACGTCACCGTACCGCCCGTTAGCAATGGTGCCATCAACATCGCAATTGGACTAATAACGACTGGTCTGCTGTCCTCTTCTCAGATGAGAGTAGATACAGTCTATCGTCTGATTGTCGACGACAACTGATCTGGCGTGATAGTGCTAGTGCATATTGTCCAGCAAACATACAGGAAAGGGACTGATATCCGACATGTAGTGTCATGGTATGGGCTGGCATCATGATCAATGGCCGTACGTCCCTCTATGTGCCTCCAACTGGGACTATGACTGGCCAACGATACATTAATGATGTTCTGCTACCTTATGTTCGCATGTTCCGTGGTGCTGTCGGTGATAGATTCATTTTCATGGACGACAACGCAACATGTCATCGAACAGTCGCTGTCCAGGAGTGTCTTGAGAGCGAGGATATTCAACGCCTCGTATGGCCAGCACGTTCTCCAGATCTGTATCCCATTGAAAATGTGTGGGATGCTTTGGGGAGGAGTCTTGCTGGTCGCCAATGCCCTCCAATAAACAAGGACACCCTCATCCGTGCACTGACAGAGGAATGAGGTAAATTACCCCAACAGCTGCTTGATAATGTTGTGCAAAGCATGACACGACGTGCGGAATCTTGCATCGCCCTCCATGGTGGCCATATCCCGTATTGACATCTTACGCCGGAACGCCTGCAGACGGTAATTGCATTTTTTTCACGTTTACGTATTCTGCACAAAATGGCCTGTTTGTCCTTTGAACACGTTCCAAAGCCTTCTGGATTTCAGAGCACAATAAATTGTCTTTCTTGTAATGTCCTGGCATTCTGACTATTTTATTTCACTTGGCATCCTACCACACTTACTTTTTTATGCACTATATAGCCGTTTATGATCCGTCCTTAGCAATTGTCCAGCAGTGTATATATGTACCCTTACTCTGGTATTCAAGGATCTTGAAGTGGAACCAATGTACTCTTGGTCAACCCTACAAGGGTCAGTCGCTTTGAGTGGAATGCTATATAACCAAATCTATTCACTCTGGTATTCAAAGATCTTGAAGTGGAACCGACGTACTCTTGGTCAACCCTACAAGGGTCAATCGCTTTGAGTGGGATGCTATATAAACCAAATCTATTCACTCCGGTATTCAAGGATCTTGAAGTGGAACAGATGTACTCTTGGTCAACCCTACAAGGGTCAGTCGCTTTGAGTGGGATGCTATATAAACCAAATCTATTCACTCTGGTATTCAAAGATCTTGAAGTGGAACCAATGTACTCTTGGTCAACCCTACAAGGGTCAGTCGCTTTGAGTGGGATGCTATATAAGACAAATCTATTCACTCTGGTATTCAAAGATCTTGAAGTGGAACCGATGTACTCTTGGTCAACCCTACAAGGGTCAGTCGCTTTCAGTGGGATGCTGTATAAACCAAATCTATTCACTCTGGTATTCAAGGATCTTGAAGTGGAACCAATGTACTATTGGTCGACCCCACAAGGGTTAGTCACTTTGAGTGGGATGCTGTATGCACCAAATCTATTCACTCTGGTATTCAAAGATCTTGAAGTCGAACCGATGTACTCTTGGTCCAATCCACAAGGGTTAGTCACTTTGAGTGGAATGCTGTATGCACCAAATCTATTCATTCTGGTATTCAAAGTTCTTGAAGTGGAACCGATGTACTCTTGGTCAACCCTACAAGGGTCAGTCGCTTTGAGTGGGATGCTATATAAACCAAATCTATTCACTCCGGTATTCAAAGATCTTGAAGTCGAACCGATGTACTTTTGGTCAAATCCACAAGGGTCAGTCGCTTTGAGTGGGCTGCTGTATACACCAAATCTGTTGTTCTTATGCACTGGGTCTGAAACTTTCCTAATGCTTTGAAAAATGTTTTTGTTCTTACTTGCGTGTTCTTCATGTCTGGAATGCCCTGGGAAGAGCAATTGCAAGAAGGCAGCGCCCTCCCAGAACCCTACGGGGATTCTTACGCTTCTTGGTGGAGGAGTCGTATTTGATTCCCCAAACTCTGAGGATTGTAAATTTAGGCAGTCATGCGGGTTCATGGTATTTTGCCCTATTTACGTTACAGAATTTAACAAAAATCTGTGTGTTGCTCTGATTTTGGAAACCAGCGTATTTATCCAAAATGTCAAGTTGTGTTATTATATCAGCATAAGTTCCTATATCTTGGAGAAATCATTTCAAACAACTCAGACCTGGAGGGAGTGTGGGGGAGAGAGAGGAAATACGGAGAAATATACACTATATTGACAAAAGTCACCGGTCACCCCTTCGAAAGCAAATAAACGGATCCACTGCGTTGTTAAGATGCGTGGTAGAGCTGCAAACGATATAAAAACAAGCCTGCAGTTGACCGCGATCATATTGCACTGTGTGATTGAGTGAAAATGTCGAAGCGGGAGAGAACTTACTTTGAGAAAGGAAAGGTTGTTGGGTGTTGTATTAGTGGATTGCCCATAAGAGAAACCGGGAGGCGTTTAAACATACCCAAGTCAACTGTTATGGATGTACTGAATAAGTGGAAGACACATGGCCTGCCTGAAGCAGTAAAACGTACCGGCAGACCAAAGAAAATCAGTGATAGAGGACGTCGAAGCCTCAGGAGAGTCCTTACAGCTAATCCACGGAGTACTACTGCACAAGACTTCAGTGTACAGGTGAGTAAAAATGCTGGAACCTCGGCATGTACATGTACCATTCTCAGAGAACTCCATTCCATGGGTTACAGCAGTCGCTGTGTTTCATAAGCCTTTCATCTTCACTCGGAATTCTACTCGTCGTTTAACATGGTGTAAAGAACATTTATCGTGGACCGTAGATCAATGGAAACGGGTCCTATGGACTTATGAATTCAGAACACGATCCATCAGTCTGATGGCCGTGTGTGGGTATGGTGGCAGCCGGGGGGACGCTATTTACCACAGTGTACTCGTGTGGGGGGTGTTTTTCGCGGTATGGTTTTTTCATTGGTTATCTTGGACAAACCCGTTAACCAGCACATCTACCTTGATATTCTGGTCAATTATGCCCTATCAACTCCGTGGCAATACTATGGAACCGAGCCTTGTTGGTACTAGCAGGATAATGCACCGAGCCATGAAGCAAGTACTCTTACGGCGTGGTTTGACAATATCTCCATATATTGTGTGGACTGGCCAGCACAGAGCCCTGATCTTAATCCCATGGAGCACCTATGGGATGAATTAGAGCTTCGCATAAGAAGTTTAGAACCAAGGCCTAATGCCAAGCAACAGTTAGGGGCAGCATTATGTACTGAATGGAAGCGCGTACCTATCGCTGCGTTCTAAAACCTAGTCGAGAACGTGTCTCGAAGGGTCAGTGCATGCATTAAGGCTAAATGTGGACTGACAGCGTACTAATGTATGTCAATAAATGCTATGTTGTGTTTCTCTTCTAGGTGTCAGGCGACTTTTGTCAATATAGTGTATATTACGTGTTGCCCAGAAATATGATATGCAGAACGCTTGTCATTGTTTCAGACTTTTAAATAATAGAAGTGTGAAAAATATTCTTTTAGAGTATGAAAATCTTGGTGACCATTATTTCATCACGAAACACAACGCATTTCAAGTTTTCGTCAAGTAGAACCAGGGGTTAATGCTTCCTGCCGAAGGAATTCCTTCGTATTGTCAGCATTCCAGAAATGATTTCAATTTACATCCAGAAAATATTCCAAATGTTTCCTCCCATGTATGCGGCAAATGGGATTTAAGCGAGAATTATTATTGCAGTTTCACTTGTCGCGCGCTCGCCGATATTTTTCATTTTCTAATGAGAAGCAGTTTATGCCATTTTCTTGTTGCTTTTTAACTGCGGAAACTGGAGCTGACATTATCGTCAGTTGTCGCAATTCAGCAGCTCTATTTTTTCTTTTACCAAATGACATCCCATATTTTCATGGTGTTTTCGATGTAATTTAATAAATGCTTATGTTCAGTGGTGAAAGTGTAAGCCAGAGAAAGGTTCTTGAGAGAGAGAGAGAGAGAGAGAGAGAGAGAGAGAGAGACATATTTCTCCTTAGTTCTCTTCCGTTTTATTTTAACGTGTTTCTCTCAGATCAGATTCTAAGAGTCGACGTGTTGAAACCATTTCTACAAGTTGAAGTAATTTACTGCAGATCACCAATCGTTAAATTTTTGTTTTGCTGCATGAAATTAGATAATTCGATGCTGTCACAATATTTTTTCGTAAAAGCCGTATAAAACCATGATCTAATCACATTATTATACACTATCTACCAGCAAGTAATTGGACACCTGTGATAGCAAAGGAAAACGAAATTTATTCACCTTCAATAGTTGGTGGAGCCTCCACGAGCGGCGATTACAGCTGCGACCCTCCGGGGCATATTCTCAATCAGGCGTTGTGGTATTTTCTTCCACTCGACTTGGAGAAGACAGGCCAGTTCCTTCACCGATTTCGGACGGTGGGGGCACCCCTTAAGTCGACGCTCCAACTCGTCCCAGTGGACCGGTCGGAGCTCTGCGCAGGCCAGTCCATTTGATTAACCCCATTGTCACAATACCAAGAGATAGTGGACCTCGCAACATTACAGATGGCATTGTCATCCTGAAAGTAACATGGGTCCACCCCGTAAAACTTCCACAACGTAGGAAGCGCAGGGTCATCCAAAATGGTGCAGTAGGTCTCGGCGTTGAGTCTACCAGGAATTGCGACCAAGGGTCCCGTGCCATACCTGGAGAAACGCCCCCATAGCATAATTCCACCGCCGCCGAACTTCCCAGTTGGTACAATACATTCCGGCAAGAAGCGTTCTCCAGGCAGACGCCAAACCCAGACCCTGCCATCCGAACGGTAGAGGATGAACCTTGATTCGTCGCTCCAAAGAATCTGTTTCCACTGTTCAACGGTCCACTGTCGGCGTTCTTTGCACCACGTTAGCCGAGCAGCGCTATTGGACTTGGTGATCAAAGGCTTGTGAGCGGCAGCACGTCCACGATAACCGAGCAGATGGGCTTCCTTACGGATGGTATTCATCGAAAGAACACTACCGGATGCCTGTTGAAACTCCTCGCGGATGTGGCCCATTGATTTGGTGCGGTTCTTCCGAATTTCTCTGGCCAGCACCCGTCGGTCTCTAACTCCCAGTTTTGTGGGTCTGCCGGGTCGGGGCACATTCCGACAGTCACCTCTCATCTTCCACTTGCCAATCACGTAGGCCACTGTCAATTTTGGGTACTTCAACTCGCTGGATATGTCACGTATGGATCGGCCATTACTGTGATACCCGACGATTACACATTTCTCGAAATCAGAGAGCTCCGAACTGCGTGGCATCTTGCATGCGACTGGTTGTGTTGTTGTTTCCCACACGATATTTAACGGCAACGGCCGTGACGTGTATCAGGACCGCAGATATCGTCGATTGCAGGGGTGACCAATTACTTGTTGGTAGATAGTGTAGTACACAGTGCGGCAATTAAGAAGTGAGACTGATTTTTCTTTAAAAATCCCGGTAAGACACACGGGTCAGGAAGGCATTTTTTTTATAAGTCATTTATCAGCTATGTGGTCGAAACTGCGCTTGCGTGAGAATTGCGCAGATGATTATTACGCTGTGCATGACGCCATTTAGTGGAAGAACATTGTCACTGCCCTATCATGGAGCAGAGAACAAATATCCGATTCTGTTTGAAAACCAGTAATACTGCATCTAAGACAGTTGCGTGATGTGTATGGGGCTGATTGCCTACCCCTTACACAGCGATTCCGATGATATGCACGTTTTAAGGATGGGTAGGAAGATTTGGAAAATGACAAAAGGCCAGGACGCCCGATTTCAGTGCACACGTCTGAACTCTTTGTGAAAGTTCACGAAAGGATAAAAAGTTATCTTTATGCGACTTTGACGATGCTGCAATGTGAAATCGGTGTTCATGAGGAGACGACTCGTCAAATTTTAGTCCAGTTGGGGAAAAATTTTGTGCTGGTTTCAGTCTGCATGCTTTGTCAGACGAACAGAAACAAGCACGAGTGGAGTACGTAAAAGACGTCCTTAGGACTGCAGAAGCAATTTAAAATTCTCTCCAAAGCACTATGGCAGGTAACGAGACATGGGAGTTCCGTTAGGATCATGAAATAAGCGTCAGAGTGCTCAGTGGAAGTCGCCACACTCACCCAAAGGAAAGAAGATCAGGTTACCGAACCCCAAAATCAGAACAATGCTACCGCGCGTTTACGGAAGGGAATCCTGCATCACTAGTTCATTCCTGAAACGTACAAGTGTCACTGGCAATGCTTACACGTCCATTTTGGAACGATTGTGGAAGAGAATTGTTCGTGTCAGGCCTGAATACAGAAACGGACGATGGTTCCTTCTTCACGATAAAGCACTCGCACACAGTGCAGCCAGTGTACAGCAATTTCTGGCACGAAAACAAGGGCGTGTACTCAACCATCTCCCTATTCTCCAGATCTGTCACCGTGGGATCACTTTCTATTCCCTAAATTCACGCTACCTTTAAAAGGAAAAGTGTTTCAAGACATTAAACACATACAAAGAACCAGTGGCGTAACTAGCACAACACGCGCCCCTCCGCAAGATTTAATTCAGCACCCCTAAGCACAGTAGTTTTCCCAGGATTCCGAACACGAGGGAGGATGCATTTTTCTCGGTGTGTGTGTGTGTGTGTGTGTGGTGGTTGAAGGGGGTTCGAAAGTCAGGTTTGCAAAAGTAATGGTGGTACCTAGAGCCCTGTAGGTTTAACTTTTTAAGTAATAGATTTGACAATACGTGTAATAGCTTTGTCCAAAACTAAAATCATTTGAAGAAATCACCCTCTTACACATGGCAGATCTGCGGCTGCTGCAAAATAAATGGAATCCCATTGTGGCGTCGCGCTTTTCCTCAGCAGCGCAGATAGAGAGAGGGCAATTGGAGAGCGATCGTATTATTTACAACTCATTTCAGAGCAAATCGTATTACAACCCGAAGTTAAAGAGCCGAAAACTTTCAATCTGTAAAACATTCAATGTTTTAAAAGTGAAACTAAGCATTTATTTAGGCAAAGCTAAATATATCTTAAAAAGCAAAATATGAATCTTTGGATTAATTATTGCGCGTGTTCGAATTTTTTCATAAAAATATAACTGACAGCTGCAGTACGCCTTTTCGTTACCTGCGCCCCCCACAGCTGCAGGGGCTGCGGGGGTGGTAGTTACGCCACTGCATAGAACTGACATCAGCTCTTCACTCCGTACCAAAAGATGACCTCTGCAAGTCCTCCCATTCGTTGGATGATCGTGTCAGTGGTATTAGTTCAGGAGGAATGTACTTCGAATAAAATATATTCACCTAAGTTTTCCTGCTTTTTTATTTCAAAACAATTCAGGAGCGTTGCCTAACTGTCGCACTGAGTATTTAATCAAAGTGGCTTGCACACCAGCAGCCACATTCCCGAATTTTTTTGCACTGACTTACCCTATAATGAGACGCACTTGATTGTTCGGTGACAAGCGTGGCGACAGCCATCGGCGGATGCGCTTTAAGAACAGCTGTAGCCAGCAATTAGAGAAGACAGTCTGAGAAAGCAGCGAACGCGTTTAACTTAGGCTGAAAGCTTTCACACTGTTTTAGCAGAGTTATGTGACTTTGTTTTTTTTTACGGTTGCACAGCGGCTCATCAGACTGATCGGTCGGAGAGAAGGTATGCGATCGTGTCAGTTCGTAAGGAAAAATAATTCAACTTTTTGTCCCCCCCCAAAAAAAAAAAATGAGGTAGTTACCTCACCTTCTCTTCATTTTAATATTTACTGAAACCTTACTTTATCTCAAAGACTACAGTCTTCTGACGATTTTATTTAAGATAATACAACGTAGTTGTCACAAATGTTTATTTTTTCAAGCCGACCATGGTTTCGCTGGGTATTGGCAATCTCAGCGGTCCGCTCTCCCTCAAGCGGCAAAAGGAAGAATTACTGTAGAACGGGTAACGATTTTGGCTCAATGCTTATCTGTTGGTAGATCGCTCATTACGTTCAGTTGTCGTAGTTTGGTGTATTTTTGCATTCATTCTGGAATTAGAGAGTTGTATAATGGAGAATTCCGTGAAGAAGAACAAATCATATTGTTGTGTACCGCAATGTCGTTCCCAAGGTTTCGGCTATGTTTTTCACAAGTTAGTATAAACGTCTGTGCCTTGCGTTTGAAATCCTTCCAGTGAAATGCTACTAACCTAGTAACGTCTTTGAATGAATAATAAACAGGGCAGCATGTTTTTATTGCATAGTAGTAATTAAAAAATCCGCATTTCTACATAATCGTGAAAACAAATAATTGCTGTTATCTATATAAATTTAAACTTCATTATGGAACAAGATTTGCAATGTTCTGTCAACAATCATCGGTTCAAAAACGCAGAACCCAATGATGATCAACAATTACCAATTCACAAACATTTTTAGGAACAGAATGTTCAAAAATTACAAATGTTATTGTTGACAGTATTGAAAATGGGTCCTGGGAAACGTCAAGTGAAACGAAATGTCAGATTTTAATAGTAATCCGGATTAGAACACCCCTGTCGGTATTACTATATCACTTGCCTGAAAATGTAAAAATAAAAATTACCTGTTACAGTAAAGCATTACTGATACACAGTGCTTACACGTTCCATTTCTGCCCGCTTTACAAGAGCACTCAAATGACTTTATAGAAATTTCACTGTTACTTGTACCTAAAACACCGTTGATGGAGTGATGCGACGACGTTATTGCCGTGGACTGAATGCAGTGCGAAACTATGAGAATTTCTCTTCCATCTTCCTTCGTAATTCCACAAGAAATTATATGGCCTACATTAACAATCACTTCCCCTTCTTTCACGCATCTTGAATTTTTGGAAGCGTCCACAAATTTTATTATTTCAAGGATTGAAAGCGACAAACCAGCCATTCTAACATTCGACTTTATGGAAACACGTGCGACGTTACCCGTACTAGAGAAGTTTGTTTACGTTTGCGCAGCGCCCCTATAGTTCGCTGAGGTTCCCAATTGACCTAGCTTCATCACGATGAATGGCATGTAAATATTCAAATTGTATATGACCTCATTCAGTCACGTGTTTTGGTTAGATGCTTCCACGCGCTTGATAGAAATGGCGTGGATGCCATGTCATTAACAAGTTGCGAAGACATCTGATATATTTGGAAAGCTTCCAAAATATCAAGTTTGGTGGTTGAATCTTGCTTGTCAATTAGTTTTGCTTCTTCAAAGAGAAATGTATGGTCCTTTTCGTAACAGTTTTTAGCCATCGATGACTTCTTTAGGTCACAGTTCCGAATATACGTCTTGTGCTCCTTCAATTGAAAACGCAAGTCTCCACGGGTCTGTCCTATATATGAAACACCAAATTCACATAAAATTTGATAAATTCCCCATGAGTTTTTGTCTTCAACATAGTCCTTTGATCCTAAAAATCTCATATTTTTGACTACTGGCTCAAAAACCCTCTCCTGGTAGTTCACTCCTTTCTCACAGAAATAGAGCTCCGTGGTACCCTCGTAGGAGACTCCCCACCAAGCCATGACAGAAGCAGGGTGATGGCCCCCTCATGATCCTTGAAGTTTTATCCTGAACTTTTCGTGAGGTTGACGAATACAACCTGTCATTTTGGTGGTTGAAAGCCTCTTCAATAGTAAAAAGTTTTTCATCAAAGAAAAAGATCTGTATGTGGCGATTGTCTGCGTAACACTGCAACAAACATTTCGCTTTCAGCACCCTCTGCTGCTTCAGTTGTGGGGTGAGGAAGTGCTCTGTACGCCCCCGGTAAGCTTTCACACTTAGGTCACTTTGCAGTACGTGTGATATCGACATTCTTGAAATGTTTAGCTCACAAGCCATCACTGACCGTTTTCTGAAAGGATTTCGTCGAATACGGACTGCCACTGCTTGCGCCAGGCGAGCAGTCCTCACGGTACTCAGCCGACACTTTCTGGGGTGGTCAGCGACGGTCCCAGTCTCAAGGAACCTTTTTATGGTCCGGTAGACAAAAATTAGGCTGATTTTTAGCTTCTTCAGCATGTTCAAAATCTCGAAAGCTGATTTTCCAACTTGGTGCAGCGCTATTACGGCAACACGAATCTCATAATCGCCCCACTCCATGTCAAGTACTTCATGAAACACGTTGTCTTCTCTGTGATTGAACGCACAATGATTTATTAGCTGCTTCATGCCTCCTTGCTGGTCGGTGACGTTGTACACCTGTTACGCGCCATCTATCGAACGTTTGTAACAGTATTTACGCTAAGACTGGGAAGAATTTTAGTCCCTTTTAGTTCTCTAACTTACGAAAGAACATCAGTGATGATAGATTTCATCACGCGTTATTGTACCTAACTTATACGGCATTTAAATGCTATGCAATTTATTATCATTCCATTAAACAGAAAAACGAAATTAATAATAATAACGAATGAAGTTAATTTTGTGGGGGCACAGAGTTACTGTAATTTTCTGTAGATGGTACCAGCGTATATTTCGGTCGTATCTTCTTCGTTAGAACAGATAAATCGTCTTCTACATTTAGAAGAATTTTCCTACGTAAATGAGCAGCCAAGACAATTTGATCACACTGAGTGAGTATTGACTATTTAGAAAATCATACACTGATGTATGTGCTTTTATATTTATTGTTTGCATGCAGGAGAGCTGAACTATTTTCAGCCCAAAATACATCGCGAAGGTTTTCGTGGAAGACAGTGTTGCTGATTTCTGCCGTCGCTCCTGCTGTGTGTTCACAGAAAATTTCAGGGTTTTAAGTGTTTTCCTTTCGTTTAGAATGTGCTGGATGATGACTTGTGAGAGAACCACGCACCATACAATCACTGAGTATCTGCATTTAAACGGAATGTCGCGAAAAGAAATTTTATGAGAACACACACCGAGCATATGGAGCCCAAAAAGTTATATTGCTCTACGTAGTCTGGAGCTTTCTTTACTTTAGACTAGTGCTGGCCAACTTGTATGGTGTTGTGAGAGAAAGTTTTTAAATAATTTTATTGCGGGCTACATTTAAAACAAATATTCAGTACAAGATGGTGTAAATATAAAGACGTCTTGCTTAATTTACCAAAGCTTTAAGCTCATTTCGTGAATAATTACGGTAATTGAATGAATTTTGGTAAGAACATACCTTCATCCATGGAAAACAGAACCATATCGGAAGGGATGTTGAAATTGCCCTACCTGTGCACAGGGCCCGATTTAGGTCAGCAGAGGCCTTGTGCACATCCTATGTCTGGGGCCCCCTCGATTAAAGTTATCAGCTAACAGTTGAGAAGAATATTTGCTGGTAAATATTTTGTTCTTGCAAGTAATTTTAAACCCACATGCTAGTCATCTTTACAACCAATGTGAATTGTAATAGACTAGTTCACACCACTTGTACTTCCCCGCATCCGCAGAGCTTACAGCTGTAACATTAATTACTCTGGAATTATTTTTTTTTTGTTTTATGGTATCATTTACAAAACAAATGACTATCCTCCCAGAGATATAATTAAAAACCTCTAGTCTACCATAAATTTAATGGAAATTATGAACCGATGGTAGTTTAAGCTGTAAGAAGTAATCCCTCACAAAATGTTACAGCTGACAAGTGACAACACACATTGTCGGATAAATTATTGCAACAGTCCATGTAAATTATTACAAGTCTTTAAATAAAGTAGTTTCATTTAAACTTTTTCCGTATTTTCATTTATGTGAAAGTAAACCCAACATAATTATGAATATTGATTCCCAAATTTTGTTTTCACAAAACTAATATTAATAAAGATATTTTTAGTAAACTCTACATGTTTTACTGAAATGATTTTCATGTATAATATACCGTATTGCTGCGAATATATGCTTCACCCGTGATATGAGACCTTAAGGAAAAACAAACCATACCTACATGTTATTACCGGAGCGTGATAATAAGTCACAACTCATTTTTAAACAAACCATTAAAAATGTATCAATAAAAATATTTAAAAAATACTTGATAATTTCTAACTGTTGAATTGGCAGCAGGACATTAAAAAATGACTGTTTTCTACCTGTTGTGGCTGCAGAATCATCAATTATATGTCAAAACTTAAATCTGCTGTTACATCACTTTTAATGGACAGTATATGAAGAGCATCAATGGACTCTTCTTTTAAACTTTATGCTTTGTTCTTTTCAGAACCGCAAACGAGCGTTCATTTGAACATTTGGAAATTGGTATTGGTAAAAAAATCCTGAGGCATGTGTCAACAATGGGAACAAGAAAGATGACACCGAATTTTCGGGTGTAATAAGCACGTCTTTTGAATCCGTTCTGACGCAAATTAAATTTATCAAAGCTATTCAAAGTCAATGGAACCGGTATGGAAAACAATAGATCTGACGAAAGAAAGAAAATTTTCAATCGGGTTTTTAATCCCTCAGATATTGCTGTAAACGGAATCGTGAGCTTACGAACTCTTAGAAACAGAGATATCGACAAAAATAAGATGTTACTTTACGCCCCCTGGTGGAAAAACCATGCATTATTTTAGGAAGAAAGTATTCTCAAAAGGTTTATCCATATAAGCGGTATCGGTCGAAGAAAAAAAAATTAGTCGAGTTTTCAGGAACCCAGATTTTGCAACAAATACTTCAGAAGCAGAAATTAACACTTATGACCCCTGGTGGCTAAACCATTCTTTACCAAACATTAGAAATTATGTAAAAAATATTTTCCATCAGGTCTTGTATGCGATACAGGAAGAATTTTTGAAATCAGAGCTTTAGGAGCAGAAATAACGCAGAAAACGCAATTTACCTTTGTGCCCCTTAGCGAAAAGTCTATGATTTACTTGAAAATTTTGAATTTATAGGAAAAACATTTCACGTCGGAAACACTATCCAACAAAGAAGGAATTTTTCAAATCGTACTCTTTGAAGTAGAGATATTGACAAAAATAAGATATACATCTACACCCCCTGGCGTAGAAACCATGCATTTTTTCAAGAAGAAAAATTTCCTAAAAGGTTTGTCGACATGAGTAGTATCGGTCAACAAACGACTTTTTTTCAATCGAGATTTTAGAAGCTCATATTTTGCTGCAAATACAACAGAAGCGGAAATTAAGACTTACGCCACTTGGTGGCCAAACCATTTCTTACAAAAATTAGAAAATATGTGCAAACGATTTCCCATCAGGAGCTGTATGCGGTGCAGAAAGAATTTTTCAAATCGGAGATTTCGAAGCAGAGATATAGGGGGAAACGCAAATTACATTTACACCCCCTAGCGGAAAGTCTATGAATTACTTGAAAATTTTTAAATTATATGAAAAGCATGTCGCACTGAAAACACTATCCAACAAAGAAGGAATTTTTCAAATCGGACTCCTAGAAGTAGAGATATTGACAAAAATAAGATATACATCTACGCCCCCTGGCGTAGAAACCATGCACTAATTTAAGAAGAAAATGTTTCTAAAACGTTTGTCGACATGAGTAGTATCGGTCAACAAACGACGTTTTTCCCAATCGAGAATTTAGAAGCTCATATTTGCTGCAAATACAACAGAAGCGGAAATTAAGATTTACGCGCCCTGGTGGCCAATTTTTTTACAAAAATTAGAAATTATGTGCAAACGATTTCCCATCAGGAGCTGTATCCGGTGCAGAAAGAATTTTTCAAATCGGAGATTTAGAAGCAGAGTATAGGGAGAAACGCAATTTACCGATACGCCCCCTAGCGGAAAGTCTATGAATTACTTGACAATTTTGAAATTATATGAAAAACATGTCACACGGAAAACACTATCCAACAAAGAAGGGTTTTTTAAATCGGACTCCTAGAAGTAGAGATATTGACAAAAATAGGATGTACATCTACGCCTCCGGGCGGAGAAACTGTGGATTCTTTTAAGAAGAAAATATTCAGAAAAGGTTTATCGATGTGAGTGGCATCAGTCCACGAAATAATTTTTTCAATCGATATTTTAGAAGCTCTGATTTTATGGCAAATACATCAGAAGGAAAAATTAACACTTACGCCCCCTGGTGGCCAAAATATTCTTTACCAAAAATTTGAAATTATATGCAAAAAATTTTCCATCAGGAGATGTATCCGCTGAGGAAAAAAATTTTCAAATCGGAGTTTTAGAAGAAGAGTTATCGGGAAAATTGTAATTTACGTTTACGCCCCTAGCGGAAAATCTATGCGAAATTTGGAAAAGTAACTATACCTAAAATACTCTTCGACATAAATGGAATCGAATGATCTAAATTTTTTTTTAATCGGATGTTTAGAAGTAAATATGTGGAGTAAAACGAATTTTTGAATTTGACATCATCTGCATTTACGCCCTCTAGCTGCGAAATTGTACATCGTAAAAAAACCGAAATAAAGGATCATCATTTGCATATTTCAAGCTTCACAATGCAAAAAGAATGTTTCAAATCGGACTAATAGTTGCACAGATATGGTGGGTACAGAGGACGGACGGAGAAACCGATAACAGAAGCACTACCTTTTTTTACAAAAGACGTGCTAAAAATATAAACTAAATTCAAGTCCCTTAACTTCCCAAGGCAAGTGAGGGGATCTGTGCTCTCAGTGAATGAATTGTTTCATCAGGATTCGAAATTGAAGGAACTCTTCAGCAAAGTCTTCTTCAAGTTCATTTGAAAACTGCTTTTGCAAATCAGCTGCGCTTCCATCACATCACTTAGGTCATTCTTGTAGACAAATCCAAATCTAGTCCAATTCCTCATATTACTTCTTTCTGGTTTGCAACTGTGAAACAAGATTGTCACACATTTCCTAAAAAGTCTGAGTGATGAAGGAATCTCGATTATTAAAGACAACGTCTGGAGTTGATGAATCATCTAGAAGTCGGTTATTGGGTATTTTCTTCCTTCTTGAGGATTCGTAATCCGTTTCTCTCCCTAACAACTGGTTGTATTATTTCTCGAACAGGTAGAAATTTTTTCTCACGAAATTCAGGATGAAGTCAATAATTGATTCATATAATGGTAAAACTAACGGCAAATTGTCCATGAAGATTGAAAGGGAAGTGCTCACTTTGTTAATTTCTTTGCAATATTGTTTTAGATAATCATTAACAAAGCAGTCTCTTTTTTCATTAATTTGGCATGAATAGACTTAAAAATATATTTGGTTTTCAGAGGTAGTTTGGAGGCCTCCCCAAATTCTGAGGCCCTGTGCACGTGCAAAAATCAGGCCCTGCCTGTGCATCGAGACAGGCTTGAACACGAGACTCCATATTTCAGAATAATTACAGTAATTGAATGATATTTGGTAAGAACATACCTTCATTTATGGAAAACAGAACCATATCAGAAGAGATGTTGAAATGCCCGCCCTATGCATCATATTTCAGAAAGTTCGCGCCAGTTGCTCTGGCGTAATCTCTGCCACTGCCTCACAGATACTGTTCAGTGCCTGTTGGTGCGCTCGTTGTGACATTGGACGCTGCACATGCCATTTACGTTATTCCCCAGGATTAGTTCAGTTTTTGTTTGTCGCGCGGCTAATCGTATGCGTTAACGATGTCCTCCCGGTTAACCATAGCCGTGCGGGTGTTTCTTGTCCGTATTTATTGGGAGCGTCAGTCAATTTAGAAGTGTCAAGGTGAATTTCGTGGGAAATTCCGATATCTTACAGCACCTAGTAAACCGTTTATTCTGCAACTAGTTAAGAAGCTGGAGACCTATGGAACATTACAGGATTTGTATGGAGAAGGCCTTCCCGAAATGTGAGAAACAGTAGTGTAGACGTCCAGCGAAGACTTCTTACTTCGCCACGGGAACTTTGCGTAGACTTGCCCAGAAAACCATTAGGTCAAAGAGTACGTGTCACAGAGCAGCGAAGAAGGTTGCAATTTATCCGCACCGTTTGTCTGCTGTTCACGAACTGAAAGCTCTAGGCCAAGAGAAAAGGATGAGGTACTTGTCAGTGGTTTCAGGCATTTGTTGCGGAACGACCGGACATCTTTGACTACACCTTTTTTTCTGAGGAAGGGTGGATTCTCTTATCGGGATACATAAATGCACAAAACACGCGCATGTAGGCAGCAGCAAATACTCACGCATTTATCGAGAAACCACTTCACGCACAAAATATTGGAGTATGGTGCGCAAAGTCATATCGGGGTGTCATTGGGCCTATCGTCTTTCAGGATGCAGTCCAAACAGCCGTCTACGTGGGAATGTTTCAGGCATTCGTTAACCAACTGCATTCTAAATAGCTGACCACTGGATATTTCCAACAAGATGGGGCAACGTGCCGTACATCACATGTGAGTATGGCTGAATTCGAGTCATTCTTTGGAGATCGCGTGATTTCTAAAAGAATGTGGCAACCTCGATTTCCTGACCTAACATTCCCTGGTTTCTTTCTCTGGGGGTATCTCAAATCAGTGATGTATCAAAACAAACCGACAACCCTTGAGACATTGAAGAAGAACATTTTCGAGGCAGTGGCAGCGATTACGCCGAAGCAACTGGCGCGAACTTTCCGAAATATGAAGTCTCGTGTTCAAGCCTGTCACATGGCGGACACTTTCAACATCTTTTATAATATGGTTCTGTTTTCCATGGATGAAGGTACAGGGGTTGGACAGAATAATGTCAACACCATAGGAAAATAATGTTTTACGTACCTAGTAGGGTGTGGGACCAGCTTTGGCATTCAAAACCGCCTGAATCCTTCATGGAATGGACGCATACAAATCTTGGATGGTGGGTAGTGGGATGTTACACCATTCTTAATGAAGAAGCTGCTCCAGGTCCTTGAGAGATGCAGGTGGAGGATAACGGGAACTTACTCTGTTTTCAAACACAGGGCGCAGTGGCTCGATGATGTTTAAATCTGGTGATTGGGGAGGCCTAGGAAGGTGTGAAATTTCGACCTCATGTTCCTCAAACCATGATTGGACAATCTGAGCTCTGTGAATTAGGGCGTTATCATATTGATAGATGGCATCTCATACAGGAAAGAATACCTGAGCCATTGGATGAATACGCTCGGCTAAAATTGTTTCATACGCCCTGCCAGTCATCTGTACTTTCAAGGTGATCAGGAGACCTGCTAAAACGCACGATATGACTGCCCAGAGCCTCAGAGAACCACCACTATGCTGCATTGTTGGGAGCAGACAGTCTGGGTTGTACGCTTCTGACAGTGTTCTCCACACGTGAATACGTCATACGGTGGGGAATAGTGTGAGTGTGGATTCATCCAACTACATTACAAGCTTCCATGCATCGGCAGTCCACGTTGTATACTCCTGGCATTACTGCCGTCGCCACTGTGCATTCACCCGGGTCACCAGAGGTTTTGTAATAGCAGCTCTGCCAAGAATATCTTTTATGCAGTTCCCTGCGTACTGTTTTCGTTAACACTGAGGTCTGGAGATGCAGATTGAGCTCCACACTAATTTTCGGCGCCGTGGTCTTCTTATTACGGGTAACAATCCTCTTTAATGCTCTCCTGTCTCTATCACTCAGTGTCGTTTTGAGGCCGCTCTTGTGTTTCGCAGACGAGGTTTTACCACGAACACGGTATGCTGTCATGACGCTAAACACAGTAGCTCTCGATATCCCCACTACCCATGCGACTGTTGTCACGGAGGCACCAATTAGCCGGCCACCAACAATTAGCCCGCTTTCGAAGTCCGTTAGGTCGCTCATTTCGTCGTCACCCTGAAAGAAATTTATCAACAAGACACTTTAAACGCACTTAAACAGGATCTTAAGGCGAGTAAATAAATCCATTGCTCTTTCCGCGTTAAGCAACGCACATCAACTGAAAAATTGTTATTCGGCCGCCGTCGGGGAATCGAATCCCGAATCTCTCGATATCTAGCCGAGCGCGTTAGCCTTACACCACAGCGGTCAACAATTTGCGGTGCTATGTGTGCTTTTCTTTTTCAGTCAGCATCTGACATCATAAATCCATAAGATGGGCCCAGCTACTGAGACGTCTCCATCTAGTGGGCATTAACGGCACTGGCTATATATATAATTATAGCAATAATCCAAAGGGCGAGAGGTGCAAAGGCTAATGCGCTCAGCTAGATATCGAGAGATTCGGGATTAGATTTCCCGACGGCGACCGAATAACAATTTTTTGGTTGCTGTGCGTTGCTTAACGTGGAAGGAGCGATGGATTTATTTATTCAACTGACGCCACGTATTTAGACGATTTTCACATTGGATCTCGCCCTTTGGATTATTGCTGTAATTATATATATATACACAGTGCGTCAAAGAATTTTTAAGACTGGCGCTAGATTTCAGCCTACGGTGGCACCACCAGTGTAATCGCGAATGCGTTATAAACCATGACCATCTGCTTGCTTTCTGCCAAAAGTACTGCGCAGTTGTTAAAGTAACTCAAACGAAATTGCCGTTCATTAGGGAAGTAAAATTTTTTTCATGTTGAATTATTGAGATGGAACAAAGGGCTAGTGCCTCGGAAACGTACCAAATGATGAAACAAGTTTACGGTGAGTTTTGTTTAAGTAGATCAAATGTTTTCCTGTGGCACAAACGTTTTTTGAACGGAAGAGAGACGCTAAAAGATGATAAGCATACCGGAAGACCAAGTTCACCTAGGACACCTGAGATTATTGAAAAAGTGCGTGATTTCGTGGCAAACAATCGATGTGCGTGACTAAGAATGATGGAAGAGTCTTTAAACCTCAACAAAGAAACGATTCGAACCATCCTGCATGAAGATTTGGGCAAAACAAAAGTCTGAGCTAAATTTGTTCCACACACGTTAACCAATGAACAAAAATCAAGGAGAACTGCACATTGCAAAGACATCATTTCAGCCGCTGATAATGATCCAAACTTCTTAAAATCGATTGTTACTGGTGATGAAACATGGTGTTTTCAATATGATCCTAAAACAAAGCGACAAAGTGCGGATTGGAATGGAAGCTAAAAAACTCGCCACAAGCCAAAAAAATAAAAAAAATAAAATAAAAACAAGAAAAGTTCCATCAAAAATCAAAACAATGCTCATTACATTCTTCGATAGTAAGGGTATTTATTATCCACAAAGAATTTGTTCCAAGTGGACAAACAATTACTGGTGAGCTTTATTTAAATGTTTTGAGGCGTTTGATGGGCAGAATTCGTCGCATTCGTCCAGAATATCGGGATGAAAACAGTTGGTGTCTGTTGCACGATAATGCACCCAGTCACACCTCACTTCTTGTTCGTAGATTTTTGGCGAAAGATAACGTCTGTGTGTTGAATCTTCCACCGTATTCGTCTGATTTAGCACCCTGCGACTTTTCTTTATTCACAAAACTTAAAATGACGTTAAAAGGATTTTTTTTTATGATATTTCGACCATACAAACAGCTTCGACGCGTGCTTTGGAGGCAATTCCGCAAAGTGAACTGGAACTGGCATTCGAATCATTATTAAATCGCTGAACAAGTGTATTGAAGCCGGAGGGACTTATTTTGAATAACAAACCAAAACAAATTATAATTTCTTGTTTCTATTTCATTTTACATACCCAGTCTTAAAAATTCTTTGACGCACTGTGTATATATAGTCAGTGCCGTTAATGCCCATCAGATGGAGACGTCTCAGTAGCTGAACTCATCTTACGGATTTATGATGTCAGATGCTGACTGAAAAAGAAAAACATACATAGCACCGTGAATTGTTGGCTGCTGTGGTGTAAGACTAACGCGCTCGGCTAGATATCCAGAGATTAGGGATTCGAATCCCCGACGGCGGCCGAATAACAATTTTTCAGTTGCTGTGCGTTTCTTAACGTGGAAAGAGCGGTGGATTTATTTACTCAACTGACGCCACGTATTTAGACGATTTTCACCTAGGACCTTAAGGCTATAAACAAAGTTACTTACAACCAAAAAGTGGTGGATACCTTCGCGTATTGCGACGTGGTGTTCACATTATTCTGTCCAACCCCTGAATGTTCTTACCAAATATCATTTAATTATTGTAATTATTCACGATGTTATTAATAAAAACTTGGGTAAAGTAGCGAGTGGGATACCCTGTACCATCTCACGAAGCTAGATATATACACTGCTGGCCATCCAAAATGCAACATCAAAAAGGACACGAGATAGCAACCCCAGATTTACTGGACACATAACAACAGATACAAAGTTGAAACGATTGAGCTTACAGGCCCGTGCGACTTGCGGAACACGCAGACATCAATAGTTCGTGTGGCCCCCATGGCTGGAAATAACGGCCGCTACACGCCGCGGCAACGAACGAAAGAGGCTTTGGATGTGGGCTTGGGGTATGTCGATCATGGCTGCTTCCACACGTTGCCATTGCTCATCAGGCCTAGCCGCGGGTGGTGCTTGCCGGGCCACTCGGTACCCGATCAGGACAATACGTGTTCGATGGGCGACATATCGGGAGAACAGGAGGGCCGCGGCAGCAGTGACACCTGGTGGGCCACGAAGAATTGTTGCACGATGCGTGCAACGTGCGGGCGCGCATTGTCCTGTTGAAACGTGGCCGCTGGCAGGTCCTGCAGGTAAGGGAGGACTACAGGCTCCAAAACGTCGGAGATGGTGCGGTGGCTGTTGAGTGTACCGGCGATGCGTACCAGAGGGGTGCGGGTGTCATATCTAATTGCGCCCAAAACTATAACGCCAGGCGTCGGACCGGTATGACAATGAATAATGCAGGCGTCATACAGTCTCTCGCCGCGGTGCCGCCACACGCGGATCCGACCATCATGGTGTTGCAGACAGAAGCGGGATTCGTCGGAGAAGACAATGTCGTGCCATTCCGTAGTCCAGGTGCGGCGTTCAACGGCCCACTGCCGCCGCACTCGCC
This sequence comes from Macrothele yani, assembly GCA_039090855.1. NCBI lineage: Eukaryota > Metazoa > Arthropoda > Arachnida > Araneae > Macrothelidae > Macrothele > Macrothele yani. The sequence goes on along the minus strand of CM077013.1, from coordinate 14,179,023 downwards.
GGTGGTGTAACGTCAATGGTAATCGGAGCAATAGCCGCCGTACGACAAGTCCCCACTCCTGCAGACGACGCCGAACTGTACGTGCTGACACAGGTTGTTGCGCAACACACCCTAATTCCTGCGCTAACGTTCGTGATGTGGCGGTGCGAGCTGTCAATGCCCTACGCACAACATGCCGGCCCTCTCGTTCGGCGGTGTGCCGCGGCCGCGGCAATCGCTCACGTCGGTCCGACCGTCCCTCCTGCACCGACCGAATCTATACTCGCCTCACTGTGGCTGGATGTCGTCCCACACGATCGTCGATGTCTCGGTACGATAAACCGCTTTCGCGATAAGCCACTATTCGTCCTCTGTCGAACTCCGAAACGTGCTGGATTCTGCTACGAGGCATCAGGAAGCTTCCCACGCACAGGTCCGGCAGCACAACACACTTCCACTACTTACACCCCGCCTTCTGTACACCTTTCTTACAGTGATTCTCGGTGGCGTGCCGGGCGCACATGATTTGCATATGCCCTGCAATGCTAATCGTTTGCATGTCCTCTCGCGGGCGACGCATTCTGCGAATTTCAGGCCAATCGGATGCTTCTTTCTTGGTGTTGCATTTTGGGTAGCCAGCAGTGTATTTTAGCATTGAAGTCCCGCCATTATTTTTTGATGACCCTGTATATCAAAATCGGAAATCTTGCACAAAAACTTTGGAAATAATGAAGCTTTTCTTACTGTGCTGTATGATTCACGAGAATTTCAAAACTTATCTTTCCTCATATTTTTGTGCAGTGCTTATAGAACCAAATTTAGAGCTGGGATTATTTCATAAACTCACGAAGTTTTCCCAGCCTGTTTTGTGAATTTCCTTCTTTAGTTTGTCACGAATGATAATAAGCAGCCTTTAATTTATGGGTAGTTAAAGCTTAATGCTCAAAAGAATGTATTAGAAAATTTCTTTTTTGAAATCCTGGAGAAAGGGGATCATATGAAATGAAGATGTTAGACCTTAATATCCACCCTATCTGGAATTTCAGCTGTTGCTGTTTTCACGAGTCTCTAATATTCTGTTATCTAAGGGACCAGACAAATTGGAAGTTGGCTGTAATTAAAGAGATAAAGGGAGTTAAGAAATATTGCATTTGCAAAGAAAGTACATGGAAAAAACTAAAGCGAAAGATAAAGGTAGAAAAAGAAAGTGGAGGAGCATGTGCGTCTGACCAGAGGGACACCTCCGCTTTTGCATAGTGAAAGAAAGGGATGTTTAAAAACGGAAACGGGAAGCGATCGTAGTTTAAAGACGCTGCAAGAATGACGATTACAAACGAAGCAATTAAAGAGATCAAAGCATCCGCGATCAGGCTAATTAAGCATCCCACGTCTTTCTCCCTTTCTCCTCTCGGTCTTCTTTCTCACTTTTTTTTATATTCTCTGAATTAAGTTTCCTTTCCTTTTACCCCAGAAGTCTCCAAAAAGAGCTTGAAGTAATCTAAGGGCAAAAAAAAAAAAAAATAAAAAAAAATCACGACTTAGGAGAAAAAAAAACCGAGAGGAAGATAGATCGGCAGCAAAAACTGTAACGAGTGCTGCGAACTGAGAGAATCTTGTACGACCATGTAAAACCGAACCAATCCCAGAGTTGCGCAATTAGGGAAAAAAAAACAGTTCGAATTCTTTAGCTTATGGCTGAAGAAGAAATACCAAGAGAACAAATTTTGTGATTCACAACCGTCTGCCTAAATCAATGAAGGGTGAAAAGTCATTTTTTTCCCCTTTTTTTTTTCAGGGTGAAAACTCTTTTAAAAACCTAAAGCTTGAGCACTGTTCTTTACCCCACGGAGTTAATTAATGTATTACCGCGTGTACGTGTGATTTAAAACAGCGAATAAAAGGTATTAGGGCATAAACTTAATTATTCAGGGAACAAACCTTCGCGATTTCTGTTGGAAAAATCAGCTTTATATATATATTTTTTCTTTTTCTTTATAAGGCTCAAAAAATAATACGGTGCTTGGTGCAAGTGAGGCTCCAAATAAAATTTACCAAAGTTTAAAATGATATGGATGAACGCTAAGAAATATTTCAACGTTATGCATTTTTAATATACAGAATTATTCACTCGGGACTTTACCCCCAAAAAAACGCTATCGTTTTGAAAGGGGAAAACATTTCCAGCTGCAATTTGAATACGAAGTGTATCGATGTGATTGTGAAGACGATTCACAATCACATCGATATCACAGAAGATGTTGAAAACGTCCGCCATTTGCATCCAAACAGAGATCGATTTGTTGCTGAATATTGTCAAATGTACGCCTCAGCATGTTGGTATTTATTACTTAGATTTCCTGTGTGATGTTGTTTTTCAGCTGCCGAATAGTCATAGGCTTATCAGATGACCCCATAAGAAGTAATCGGGTGGAATTAAATCTGGAGACCTGGTCGCCCACAAACATTTCGAGATAACCCAATCGCCGAAGAAACTTCGAATCTCAGCCGTGCTGAAATTGGAAGCGTACAAGCCGCAGAATACTGTTGGAAGAAGCCATTCTTCAGTGTTCAGTATTATCCAGTTGGTTCACGAACTGCGTAAAGATATTGTGACACACTTCTGTGTTGATAGTGTGTTCAAGGAAAGTGGGGCCGATTATCCGATTCCGTGAAATGGCGCACCATACGCCAATCTTTATGAGATGCATTGTTTCCTCGTGAATAACATGGAGATTCTCACTCGCCCATATCCGTGCATTCTGTGAGTTCATATAGCCTGAAAGATGGAACCAGGCTTCGTCAGTGAATCACGTAATGTCTAAAACGCTTGAATGTTTGCTGACTAATTCCTTAAACCACCGGCAGTAATGCATTCGCTTCGGCATGTCAATAGGTAACAGCTCATGAACAACTGTAACACGATATGCTTTCACTTTACCCATTTTTGCAGCAAGCATAATGATTTCTTTGGAGATTGTAACAACTTCTCTTTCATACTGCACAGTGTTTTCTGACATTGCGGGTCGCCCTTCTGAATGCGTATCAACAAGGTTTCCTGTCGTCTCAAGTTTCTTTGCAAAATTTTAAATAGTTGGCTTCGTAGGTGGTTCCCGACCGCGAAATTTCTTCTTAAACTCTTTCTGACACTCCTTGAAAGATCCGGAATTACAATAACTTCAAACGGTAAACACGCGTTCAGGAATCGTGAACACAGTCGTACCCGAATCTAGCCGAAGGACAAAGAGAATGGCTCGAAACCGTTCAAACCAGACGCCATGTATTGAGGCACCATCTCACAAATGGCACAGATATGGATGCAAATATCAGAACGTACGTGCCGATAGGTATCCTGGGGTACCATAATGTTAACAGCAGGTCATTCAGTTCCCGTACATTTCGGAGTGGTGGTGATTTAGCGGGAACACTCTTTTCCTAGTCGAACCACAAATCTTCGATTGGGTTCATGTCAGATGGATTTGGAGGTCAGAGCTTTAATAGAAAGTTACCAGCCTGTTCTTTAAAGACTCCTGGGCGATTCTGGCTGTGGGCCTTGGCCAGGGTTGGGCAATTACGTGTAAAAAAAGGTTTTCTACGTGACACGTAAATTACGCGTAAAAAACGCGTAAAATACGCAGAAAACGTAAAAAACGTGTAAAATAGGTAACAAAATAAAAAAACCCCATGGCTTTGTACTGTTTTTTAACTGGCTATGTTCTCTCTGTGCTATTAATTAACTTGCTATCAGTATCGAGAAAAATCTGGAAAGTTTGGAGCGCTTATGAAGAAGGGTACTAAATCACCACGGACATTCTGGTACATCGCCAGTTGGCAGCATAAGGAGTTGTCAGCAGCTGCTTTGAAGTTGATCAACATCCCAGCATCTTCAGCCCAACTTGAAAGACTTTTCTCTAATTGGTCTTTTGTCCATAATACAGTACTACAAGAAACCGGCTCAGCTTCGAACGTTCGAAGAAATTGGTTCAAATATATTATAAAGTTACAAGATCATAACAGTGAGGAATATTAGTATGATTAAGGGTGTGTGAGAACTGACAGTGACAATTATAAACATTTAAAGAGTTACATTTAAAACATAGGATGTAAGGTCAGGTGATGCGTAACATCACAGCCTCTCCTTGACAAATGTCAACCCCGCCTTCTCATGGTGCATCCTGTTCCCACTAAAGGTGCTCTGACGACCGCCAATAGCGGTATAACTATACCATCGGGATTAGAGGAAATGCTATCCCACACTCACCAACCCGCTTGGCCAGCGTGGTGAGTTATGGCCAAACCCCCCCCCCCCCAAAATGACTCCACAACTTAAATCTTGGCCCTCAGTCTCCGGCAGCTGGAATGTACCTGGCCAAGGCAGCGGCCAGTGCAACACGAAGGCAGAGGGTGCTAAGAATCCCCGGAGGACCGGACTAGGCTGCCATCTGATGCTGACCTTGGCTACGTACAACGGACGCTCCCTATCTTCTGATTTAAGGCTTCTTGAATTGGAAGAGGAACTATAAAGGATCAAGTGGGACATCGTCGGGCTAAGTGAGGTAAGCAGAAAAGGAGAAGATCTCATTGAACTGAAAAGTGGACATCTCTTCTACTATCGTGGGACAGATACTGGCAGAACTAGTGGTGTTGGATTTATAATAAACAAGAAACTGAAGGATAAAGTTGTAGAAGTTGAAAGTTCCTCTGACAGAGCTGCACGACTCGTTATCCAACTCTCGAGAAGATACCAGGCTCAGATTATTCAAACTTATGCACCCACCACAAGTCATGCTGAAGAAGAAATTGAAGAATTTTATGAGGAAATTCGTGATCTAAATAATAAAGGTAAGCAGCACTTGAAGATAGTTATGGGAGATTTCAATGCAAAAATAGGGCAACGGCAACAGAATGAAACTTCAGTAGGTAAATTCGGTCACGGCAACAGAAACCAGCGTGGAAATACTCTCTTAGAGTTTGCAGAGGCAGAAGGGTTTTTCATCTTGAACTCCTTTTTCAAGAAAAAGCCACACAGGAAATGGATATGGAGACATCCAAATGGGACGACAAGTGAAATTGATTTTATTATGTGTAACAAAAAATTCGTCATAGAAGACTGCAGTGTGCTAAACAAGTTCAACACAGGCAGTGACCATAGATTGGTGAGATGTAAGATGCACCTCAACACTAAACTCGAACGTAGCAAGCTCATAAGACAAACAAAATGTATTGACATAACCAACCTTAAAAAACACCATAATACCTTCAAATTGGAACTGAAGAACAGATTCTCTGCTTTAGAAGGCCTAACATCGGAAGAAGTGGATATTTCTGAAGTTAACAGAAAAGTAACCAAAGCTCTTATGGAAACAGCAACAAAATTAGCTGGGTCTAAGAACAAATTGCATGTAAACAAATTATCAGGAAAAACCAAAATGTTGATGCAAAAAAGAAGAGTGATGAGGACAACTAAAGAAGATGTGACTTCCAAAGTGGAACGTATAGAGCTATGCAAGACAGTACGAAAAAGTATCACTGAAGACGTAAGGAAATTCAACTGTGAACTAGTAAGGAAAGCAATTGAAAACAACCAAAGCCTAAAGATAGCAAAGGGACATCTCAGTAAGGGGAAAAAACAGATTATGGCACTGAGAAAAGAAGATGGTTCTGTAACAAGAAATAGAGGCAAAATTTTGACAAGAGTGAAAGATTTCTACTCCAAATTATATGAAAGGGATGATACATGTACTCCAGACATCATGAAAGGTACCAGTACCAGAGTTCTTCTAGTCCTTCCAGCAGAAGTTGCACATGCAATCAAGAACATGAAGCGGGGGAAAGCTCCAGGAGAAGATGGAATTACTGTAGACATCATACAAGAAGCAAGTGGAGAAATCGAAATAGTACTCGACCAAATTTTCACTCGATGCCTTAATGAAGGGAAAATTCCCGAGGATTGGAACAACGCTACAATGATCTTGCTACATAAAAAAGGGGACATTGAGGATCTCAGGAACTACAGACCTATCAGCCTCCTATCAGTGGTTTATAAAATCTTCACTAAAGTTCTTTCACGCCGCTTGAAGGTGACACTGGACATGGCTCAACCGAGAGAACAAGCTGGATTCAGGAGTGGCTACAGCACAATAGATCATATCCACGTACTGAGAGAACTAATTGAAAGAGCGAGGGAATATGAGCTTCCATTGTGCATGGCTTTTATCGATTATGAAAAAGCCTTTGATTCGGTGAAACCATCAGCAGTTGCAATGGCTCTGAAATCCTACGGTATTGAAGATGCATACATTAATATTATTAATAACATCTATGAAAATGCAAGTGCGAAGATTCGGCTGTTTGAAAATACAACACACATAAAAATTGGAAAAGGAGTGAGACAAGGTGACACCATATCTCCCAAGCTCTTTAATGCCACATTGGAAAATGTCTTCAATCACTGAACTGGGAAAACAAAGGGATAAAGATTAATGGAGATTATCTAACCCACCTTCGTTTTGCTGATGACATAGTCATTTTTGCAACTACCCCATCAGAGCTACAGAGTATGATCCAGGAACTTGCTGACAAGAGTAAAGAAGTGGGATTAAAAATGAACTTTCAGAAGACAAAAGTGATGTACAATGCTTTTACAAGAAATGAAGATTTATCGATTGATGGAGAAAAGCTGGAGAAAACAGACACGTACGTTTATCTTGGACAGCAGATATCAAGTGAGGGTCACATTGGTGAAGAAATTAATCGGCGTACAAAACTTGCCTGGAGAGCTTTTGGAAGAAACAGCATAATTTTCAAGAGCAATATGCCATTATGTCTTAAAAGAAAAGTGTTTGATCAATGCATCCTTCCAGTGCTTACGTATGGTGCAGAGACGTGGACCTTAGCTAAAAGAGACATACAAAGGCTGCAGACAACTCAAAGCAGCATGGAGAGGTGCATGCTTGGAGTAACCAGGAGAGATAAGAAGAGGAACACGTGGATCCGAAAAATGACAAGAGTGGAAGACATCATGATCAGAGTTAAATCCCTGAAATGGCAATGGGCTGGACATACTGCCAGAAGAACAGACCATCGATGGACAGCCGAAATTTTAGATTGGATTCCAAGGGACAGGAAAAGACCCAGAAGAAGACCACATGGAAGATGGGTGGATGAAATTCGAAAGTATGCGGGAGTGACATGGAGGAGACTGGCACAAGACAGACCGTTGTGGAGGAAACTTGGGGAGACCTTCGTCCAGCAGTGGATTGATAATGGTTGACAATGATGATGATGATGATTTAAAACAAGTAATTTAATGTTTTGTCAAATCTACAGTTTTTTCCTTCAAGGGTATAAGTATAGCACAGTGAATACGAAAAACCTTTAGAGTTTTAAAAAGGTAAAATTATGATTTCGAAGTGTAGACCTGGATAACATGTCAAACACAAATATTATTAAATGAAAATGTTACAATATTTTGTATTACAGACATGCCATTGACATTCATGTCAAAATATGATCTTTGGTGAACAAACTGGACATAAAATTGTTTATTTTATAGAATTACATAAATATTAAAATACACTCGACGAATATGAAGCTGTAAATAAAATCTTGAATTCTATTCAATATGCATTGTGATTTTTATCGACGCTAGTGCAAGAGGTAGATTATTTTCTCCATTTTTAATATACTAGAAAGAACAGATACATTATAATTTCTAAAATGAAATCTGTTAATAGGTGACTGAGATGTATGAACATTAAGAGAATAATTATTTCGTAGTGAAATATACAAGAAATTTTAAGTTTAAAATGTAATATAATTAAAGTGGTTTGTATGTTATATTATTTATACACACACACATGAAAGAAAATTAGTTTTTTACGCCAAGTAAATTACCTGTATATTACGCGTAATTTACGTAAAATACGTAACGAGTAAATTACCTTGCCAACCCTGGCCATGGCGCATCATCCTGTTTGTAATGGCCATCACCAGCAGGGAACACAGTGGCCATGAATGGGTGAACTTGGTCCGCAATGATTTTCAGATACCTGAAAGCTGTCAGGGACTGTTCTGCCCAAAGTGCCCCGAGAAAACATTGCCCACGGCATAACACCGCCGCCATTGGCCTGTTTCCGCCCAACACTGCATCCAGGTGCCATAGCCTCCGTTGGTAATCGGCGTATCCGCGTTCGGCTATCTATGTGATGAACCAGGAATCTTGATTTGTCAAAGCAGGCCACTTTCTTCCAATCATCCACTGCCCAATCTCGATGATCTTGGGCACATTTTATACGTTGTTGGCGATGACGTGCAGTGAGCATGGGTACGCGGCTGGGTCTTCGGCTACGCAGGCCCATGCGCAGAAAGCTGCGACGAGCTATGTGCTGTGACACATTGCTCTGATCACCACTGTTATAGTTGCGGGAGATTTGTCGCACTGTGGGTCTACGGTCGCTGTGAACATTACGCGGCAGTCTCCGCTTCCCTTTGGCACCAGTGACTTGCGGATGACACACGGCTGAACAACGGTTCGTCGTTTGGCCATCTGTGCACTACTTTTGATACGCACTCACTACAGTGGCTCGTGAATAACCCACGAGTCGCGCCGTTACCGAGATCGAGGCACCGTGCCATCACAATTTGTCCTTTATCAAACTCCGATAAATCGGCAGCTGTTATCATTCTGACTCCTAAGACTCTACTAACAGAAAGGCGGTGCTCGGGTTGTATATATACTGTTTTGTGAACCTCACCTGAGTCACCGTTCGGTCTCCAGGCGCGTTCATTTCTCTAGGCTGGGATTGGTGATAATGTAATGGCTCTTCGGTGTATATAGAATATATGGTTTATATGTCTTACAGCACTAGCTGTTTGGGGGTGTGGGGCAGAAAATATACATGTCAGGCAGAGTAAGATATGTATGGAGACTTCTGACTGCAGTTCCAGCTGTACAATTCGTTAAAAAAATTCTAATCTGACATTTGCGAATGCAGGTATTTCTCAAAATGCAAAAATACGTTTGCGTTAGTTAACGAAATATTCCACGAATCAAGGAAAGGACATCATCATCATCATCACAAATTTTCTCATAGCCTCAGTTATCAAATGTAAAACGGAAGTGAATTGAAAATGTTTTGACTATCTGTGGGGATACCAGATGAATGGATTATCCATTTAACTGGCTGGAAGGAAATAACTCGGGATTAGCTAACTGGGCTTAAATCAGTTTTAAAGAATATCGTTGTTTGAGAAGTGGGCACAACGCGGCAGGAACGGATGAACCTGCTCATCGCAAGGTGTTACTGATTGACATTAATCCTGATTAGCTGATGAAAGTACTACGGCAATGGCAATGAACCTAAGAAAGGAAACATATATTTGAGTCACTTGTTTCTACCCAGTAGCAAGGTGTCCATATCAGAGGCACTAGGTCTTCCCCATCATGCCTTGGGGCACTGATCAGAGAATAAATTACTCAGAGCTTATCATCTGTGACATGTTTAAGTTCTTTCCTGCAGAGACGAGAGGGTGAAACAATTGTTTTGCGGTAGCTTTCGTAAAACCCGGCTGCCAGTCGAACATTTCTGTTTGAGGGGGAAAGAAAGAAAATTTTGGTCACCAACTAATTCAGGTACATCGGCAGCTTAAAAAGTTAACGACGCTCTGACTTTATACATCGGTCTGTTTTTAGAAAAATCACTTCAGGACGTTTCCAGGTGGTGTAGTCAAATTAGTGAAATAGCCCAGTGCTAATGGGAAGTTACATGCAGCATTACGTCCTATGAACACTGGCTGTGAAACGCTGCATTCCTGAGTTATGTCACATTTTGAAAGTGCAAATAACGAAGCCTGTCAAGAGGCATGCTGCTAGGAAAATTTGCATACCTGACGGCATAATACATCAGGGATGCCCATACGGGGGACAGACACCACTCGAGTGTGTGTGTGTGTGTGTGTGTTGAGGGGAGGGGAGGGGGGATCAGGACGCCCCGCACGAAAGATCGAAAGATGTAAGCTACTGTTACGTCGTAATGATCACACTCCTGTATTTGATTAACATAGATTTAATATTTCATAATCACATACACATTTCACAGTAATAATTGCAGCTCTTCAGTACATCAGAGACAACCGTAATCTTACCAGTGATGGCAGAACGGTCTTTTGATGCACTTGAACAAGTTGGAGACCATTGTTTTGGCTGTCATTTGGGACGACATTTTGAACCAAATTAATCAGAAAAACCTGATTTTACAAACAGTGGATATTTCTTTAGAAGTTCTGACGTATATTCTAATTTAACTTTCATTTTTAGTTCCTTTTCCTATGTAAATTTGAGTTTGTTCTCTTTTACGCTTTCCAAACTTAACGTGATATCTTCTGTCTCACATTAATGAGGTTGGTAACACTTTTGAGGCCATAGAGAGAGTGACGTATGAATGTAATAAGAACGTTAGATGAACAGGACGATACAGCAGTTGCGTTGTGTGTGTGTGTGTGTGTGAAGATGTTTGATCGTTGTTAAGATAGATTATACGGCAGATAATTAAGGCATTATATGTGAAATGTAAAACTCGCAGTGCTATATTTTGGATTTCATCGAATAATGCTACACCAATAAAATGTTATCGTAAGTTTGACTTCTGTACATGTTTCGTCTGGGCGTAAAACCCTAATTTGAGCTATCCCGCATAACTATTGCATCGTATTCTCGTTTAGTTCAACATTTCCTTAGTCATGGTTTTAGACATAGCGTAACACCAATCTCGCACACGAAAAAGGATTACGTCATAAAATAGAAAGAAACAACATAGAGTCATTGCTTGAAGAGATCCAAGAAGCAAGAGAAAATTGGCTGATATACCCAAGTGAAGCAAAAGAAATAGCTGAGAAATTTAAAAAGCAAATCAGATTTTAAAGGAGAAAGAAAACGAAACAGAAAACCTTTTTGCGATTAGAAGGAAGATGGTAAAGACTCTCTACTTTAAAAGATAGAGGAAGAAAAAAATTAAAATAAATGTATTTTATGTAATAATTGACAAGATCACATCCCAGCTGAGAACAAGATTTTAGGAAGTAAAAGACATTTGTAATGATTTTGCAGATATTTTGAATATCCAACCCAAGACCAGGAAGGAACTGACAAAAGTGGGGAGAAGTTTCAAAAGTAAGAAATCTGTAAAAGTCCTTAAATATCTAAAAGTAAGAAATCTGTAGAAGTCTTTAAATATCTTAAGTAAAATTTAACATTTTAAAACTATTTTTGCTGCAAACTTCCAAACATTAGTTCAAAAAGAAAGCACTAAAAGCCGCCAAGTGGCGCAGTGGTCTAAGGCGCTGGCCTCTGATCATTCGTCCGTAAGGGGTCCGGGTTCGAATCCCGGTCAGGCATGGATGTTGTGTTTGTCTTACGGCACTGTCTCTCTTCCTTCCCTGGAACCAGTGACCCTAAATTAGGGACGGGCGACTGCTTATAGCCCGTTGAGTTGCTCACGGTGGTCGTTAAACCTCCAATAAAAAAAAAAGCACTAAGAGCCTGCTCTTACACACTAAACATCTACAAAGCAAAACTCCAGAGTGTTTTCCCCAGAGTTGTGCATTGTGTTAATACTTTTCATCCCTCTCCCTGTTAGTGCAGAATTTGAAGGAAGTGGAGAGAAGTTCAGAAAGTCAGAAATCTGTAGAAGTCCTTGCCTTTATACTATATCGAGATCTATCATTAAATCTCTTGAGGGAAATTGCACATTTTGAAACTATTTTTGCTTTAACCTTTCCACAATCAATTCAAAAAGAAAGCACTAAAACTCTACTCCTACACACTAAACATCTACAAAGCAAATCTCCAGAGTGTTTTCACCAGAGTTGTGTATTGCTTTAAGACTATTCATCACTCTCCCTGTTAGTGTAGCGTCCGATAAACGTAAGTTCAATAAATTAAAGTTGATCAAGATAAACGTTGGTTCAATAAATTAAAGTTGATCAAGATAAACGTTGGTTCAATAAATTAAAGTTGATCAAGATAAACGTTGGTTCAATAAATTGAAGTTGATCAAGATAAACGTGGGTTCAATAAATTAAAGTTGATCAAGATAAACGTTGGTTCAATAAATTAAAGTTGACCAAGATAAACGTGGGTTCAATAAATTAAAGTTGATCGAGCACGGTTAGGTCAAGAAAAACTTAACAGGCTAACAATGATATCCCTTGAGTGTGACCTGGCTTCGAAGGTTAAATTTAGTGACGTCATAGAAAAAAAAATTCGCGTCTCTTAAAGTAAGACGATTCAAGTTGCCGTCTGTTTCGAAATCTCATGAATTAGGATTAGATTCTATAGTTAAAGTAGCCTGCTTCTCAAGATCTTCAATAAATGAAATGCTCCAATTAAGATGCTACTGTACAACAATAAATTATGCTGCTACACTTCACCGACCTAGGGCCGTTTCTATGCGCGGGCAAAGCGGGTGGCCACGCCGATTAAAAACATTATTACAGTATAGTGTACGTTTTTTCGGCAGTCGAGAAATAAGCAAATAAATCTTTTGGTTTTTCGATTAGCATTTGTGTTTTCGATTTTTGATTAGCATTTGTGTTGCCCGATTCTGAAAGTTTTGGAAGGGAAAATTTAAGGCAAGAGAGGAAGAGGAAGGCCAAGGAATAGTTTTGTGTTGCACAGTTACTCCAAGACACTAATACTAGGACATACTATGACTTGAAGAGAACGGCGGAGAACAGAGAGGAATGGAGAGACAGAGTACATCTACTGAACAACCAGTCCTTGGACTGAGTAACCAAGAAGAGAAGAAGGTAAATCCAAGGAATTGTTTTGTGGCACAGCTACTCCATGACACTAATACCAGGACATACTATGACTTGAAGAAAACGGCGGAGAATAGAGAGGAATGGAGAGACAGAGTACATCTACTGAACAACCAGTCCTTGGACTGAGTAACCAAGAAGAGAAGAAGGTAAATCCAAGGAATTGTTTTGTGGCACAGCTGCTCCTAGACACTAATACTAGGACATACTATGACTTGAAGAGAACGGCGGAGAATAGAGAGGAATGGAGAGACAGAATACATCTACTGAACAACCAGTCCTTGGACTGAGTAACCAAGAAGAGAAGAAGGTAAATCCAAGGAGTTGTTTTGTGGCACAGCTACTCCAAGACACTAATACTAGGACATACTATGACTTGAAGAGAACGGCGGAGATTAGGAGGAATGGAGAGACAGAGTACATCTATTGAACAACCAGTCCTTGGACGGAGTAACCAAAAAGAAGAAGACATTTGTTTTTATCCATTACATTTATTCATTTTGTCTCTTTGGGTTTTCTATATACACCATGTGTGTAGGGGGCCCATGATAAATATTTGTAGGAGGACTATAATTCGTATGGGCGTCCCTGAAAACATGCATGCCAATTTTGGACAAAATCTCACCATTCTTTGGCGAGATAATAATACACAAAGCAAGTGGGCAGAAAAGTTACGTGTAGGTGAATCAGTAGTCTTCGGATCGTCAATCCCAGTGTTATATGTGACCTTGACAATAAATAATCAGTTCCCTAATGCTAAAATGATTGACATTCATTTCATTTAAAATGAAATGAATGTCAATGAATGTCGAAGCGAACGGAAACAGCTGTGAAGACAAGCGTCCTTTAGGCAGATTTACCGCATCTATGATTTTCACTCAACAATAGTAAGGAAGCCGTGCGTCCGCGCCTTCGAGAGATGGGAACTTTTTCTCCTGTTACCGCAGACTAAGGACAAAGTCGGATGAGTCTGAATACCAGATTTAAAGGAACAGGTGCTGAGCATGATTGCGGATGATTCTGGAATTATAATACTGTAGAACAGATGTAGATGTTTGAGATTCAACTGTATGTCGTCAGAATTAACTCTACTCATTAGTTCATCATCATCATCATCATTGTCAACCATTATCAATCCACTGCTGGACGAAGGTCTCCCCAAGTTTCCTCCACAACGGTCTGTCTTGTGCCAGTCTCCTCCATGTCACCCCTGCATACTTTCGAATTTCATCCACCCATCTCCCATGTGGTCTTCTTCTGGGTCTTTTCCTGTCCCTTGGAATCCAATCTAAAATTTCGGCTGTCCATCGATGATCTGTCCTTCTGGCAGTATGTCCAGCCCATTGCCATTTCAGGAATTTAACTCTGATCATGATGTCTTCCACTCTTGTCATTTTTCGGATCCACGAGTTCCTCTTCTTATCTCTCCTGGTTACACCAAGCATGCACCTCTCCATGCTACTTTGAGTTGTCTGCAGCCTTTGTATGTCTCTTTTAGTTAAGGTCCACGTCTCTGCACCATACGTAAGCACTGGAAGGATGCATTGATCAAACACTTTTCTTTTAAGACATAATGGCATATTGCTCTTGAAAATTATGCTGTTTCTTCCAAAAGCTCTCCAGGCAAGTTTTGTACGCCGATTAATTTCTTCATCAATGTGACCCTCACTTGATATCTGCTGTCCAAGATAAACGTACGTGTCTGTTATCTCCAGCTTTTCTCCATCAATCGATAAATCTTCATTTCTTGTAAAAGCATTGAACATCACTTTTGTCTTCTGAAAGTTCATTTTTAATCCCACTTCTTTACTCTTGTCCGCAAGTTCCTGGATCATACTCTGCAGCTCTGATGGGGTAGTTGCAAAAATGACGGAGGAGGACTATAACTCATTAGTTATCATACACTATATTGACAAAAGTCACCGAACACCCCTTCAAAAGCAAATGAACGGATCCGCTGCGTTGTTAAGATGCGCGGTGCAACTGCAAATGGTATAAAAACAATCCTGCCGCTGACTGCGATCATATCGCACTGTGAGGTTGAGTGAAAATGTCACGGCGGGAGAGAAATGACTTTAAGAAAGGAAAGATTGTTGGGTGTTATATTAGTTGGTTGTCCATAAGAGAAACCTAGAGGCGTTCAAACATACCCAAGTCAACTGTTTTGGATGTACTGAATAAGTGGAAAATACTTGGTGTGCCTGAAGCAGCAAAACGTACCGGCAGACCAAAGAAACTGAGTGATAGAGGACGTCGAAGCCTCAGGAGAGTCGTTACAGCCTAATCGACGGAGTACTGCACAAGACCTCACTGTACAGGTGAGTAAAAATTCTGGAACCTAGGTATGTGCAAGTACCATTCGCAGAAAACATCATCCACGGGTTACCGTGATCGTGCGGCTGCTCATAAGCCTCTAATCTCCACTCGGAATGCTATTCCCGTCGTTTATTAGCATGTGTAAAGACCATTTATCGTAGACCGTGGATCAATGGAAACGGGTCCTATGGACTGATGAATTCACATACACGATTCTTCAGTCTGATGGCGGTGTTTGGGTATGGCGGCAGCCGGGAGAACGCTATTTACCACAGTGTACAGTGTTCCTACGATCAAGTTTGAAGCTGGCAGTGTACTTATGTGGGAGTGTTTTTCCGTGGTATGGTCCCGGTCCATTGGTTATCGTGGACAAACCTGTTAACCAGCACGTCTACCTCGATATTCTGGACAATTATGCTCTACCAACTCCGTGGCAATACTATGGAACCTAGCCTTGTTGGTACCAGCAGGATAATGCACCGAGCCATGAAGTAAGAACTTTTACGGCGTGGTTTGACGATAATTCCGTATCGTGTGTGGACTGGCCAGCACAGAGCCCTGATCTTAATCCCATCGAGCACCTATGGGATGAATTAGGACGCGGCATAAGAAGTTTAGAACCAAGGCCTACTACTAAGCAACAGTTAGCGGCAGCATTATGTACTGAATGGAAGCGCATATTTATCGCTGTGACCCAAAACCTTGTTGAAAGCATGTCTCGAAGGGTCAGTGCATGCATTAAGGCCAAAGGTGGACCGACATCGTACTAATGCCTGTCAATAAATGCTATGTTGTGTTTCTCTTCTAGGTGTCCGGTGATTTTGATAAATATAGTGTATGTAGCGAATACAGGTCTTCTTACCATCTAGTTTTTATCCATGAAGTCTTCACGATGGCTTCTACAGTCGTGTATTTTGTTCCGTATTGTGTGCTTTTGACCGATAAATCGCGATTCACATGAGATAGCATTTTTAATTTTAATAACATTCGCTACTGACCACGGTAAAGTCTCCGTGCAATACTGTAACTAAGTCTCGGCATCAGCAGAAAGTGAGTGTTCGTGCTTGCATGGTTGATAACTATCTGATAAGCCCAGTTTCCCTGCCAAGTGTCCAGAAATTCACAAATATCTCGCAGGCGAAATTACCTGAATTGTTGAAAGACGCTCTATTTCAAAAACATGGTTGCACATGCTTCATACATGACGGGACTCCAGTATATTTTAGCTTAGCTTCCAGAGAACATCTCAATCGTACATATGCTACTGTACTTCGATTTACCCTAAGATGTCAGTGAAGGGGAAGGTACGTGAAACCTGTCGCCTCGACTAAAAGTAGTTCCCAAAATTTTCCGTGAAAACCAACGCATTTATTGCGCTGCATCATACTTTATGTTGTCCTAGCTGTTTACTTATAAATACATATAGTAGTTATTTTAGACAAATCTAAAAATGATCTTTTTTCTGAAACGATGTTTTAAAATTAGACCAACACACGCATGCGTAGATATGCAGTGTTTGGGAGACAAGGATGCCAATGAGTTAATGGGGGAAGTGATTGACAGCTGCGAACAGCAGGACATAGCGCGGAGTGACGCGGTTGAACATAATTCTCGCATGCGTAGATATGCAGTGTTTGGGAGACAAGGATGCCAATGAGTTAATGGGGAAAGTGATTGACAGCTGCGAATAGCAGGACAGAGCGCGGAGTGACGCGGATGAACATAACTCTCGCTCGTCCCCGAAGGCTCAGTGAGTGCATAGGCTCCGGTACCTTAAACTGCAGTGTCATCTTAGGGTGAATCGAAGTATAGTTGGATTGTTAAAGGTGGGCCAATTGTGCATGGTTTGCAGGCTTTCCAGATTTGAATTCCACTGGATTTTTTCTTATGGGGATAGTTTAAAGCTGATATTTGAGGTACATATGCTCGTAATGCATTCAACCAACGAATCGTGAATGGCTATGAACGAATTCAGAACACTCGAATTTTCTGGAACGTCTTTGACAATTGATGAGAAGTCATTCTGAGCGCGCATTCTTGCACAAAGACGTCAATTCGGACACTTGATCTAATGTATACGTACATAATTACGTTCATAGATAACTTACAATGTGCTGTAATAACTAAAATAAAAACTAATTAACTTTTCTGCTCTCTCAGAATGTGCTACAATTTGGAAGGGCCGCCCCGGTGGCGCAGTGGTCTAAGGCGCTGGCCTCTGATCATTCGTCCGTAAGGGGTCCGGGTTCGAATCCCGGTCAGGTATGGATGTTGTGTTTGTCTTACGGCACTGGCTCTCTCCCTTCCCTGGAACCAGTGACCCTAAATTAGGGACGGGCGACTGCTTATAGCCCATTGAGTTGCTCACGGTGGTCGTTAAACCTCCAAACAAACAAACAAACAAACAAACAAACAATTTCGAAGGTAAATCTTTCCCATCTAATGTTCATAGGAAGTTTTCAGGAAGTCAAATATGTTACTAAAGTTAGGCTAGACCTTGTGACGTACCTATGTCAGAGGTCACGGCATGTTAAAACGGCAAGTTTGAGCGGTATGTCGGTGTAGTTGAAGCGGTAGAATATCCGACACTGGAGGAGGAAAACGTGGTTCCGAATTTCGTCACCGGAAAATTTGGACTTTTACACTATAACGTGTTGGAAGCACTCTATATGCCCGTATGTAAAAGACTGTTGGCAAATGAATACATACTGGATAATTTAGTATAAACAAGTCTTCAATTGCAAAGCGTCATCACAAGCGTAATCACTGAAAAGATACACTTCTGGACAAAGAAAATTTGACACGATAAAGAAATGCACGAAATGAGACGAAACTTACCACACATGTAGACAAGAAGTGACTTAAGTTCCGAGGTATTGCATGTATGTGATGGAGAAGGAGGCAGCAAAATGTGGCATTAGTTAATGGGTTGCATGACCACAATACTTTGCTTTGCATTCGGCAGCACGGCGCGGCATCGATGTGTTGCTGACCATTTGTCGTTGAACTCTGTCCACAATTCATCGACACCGCAAGGGGATCGTGCTGTGGTGTCAACCCTTGAACGACCATAACGACCGAAACTCCTTTGCAACATCCAAACTACCACAACCACTCGAAAACGCCCATCTAGAGTGAATAGGATTTCTTATTCTTACTTTTTCTTCGATTTTACACGGCCTCTAAGGGATTAGCAGAAGTCACCCTCAGACACCATTGTTGTCGCTAAACAAATATATACAGAGATTGTTTACACTTTTTTAGAACGATTTTCTTGCAATATAAATAATATTTAAAATAAAATTATATCTTTATTAAATGTCCTATCTGATAGCCCTCTCTCTGGACTATGAATCTACATCTAGGTTTACAAGATAACAGGGTATTTCTTTCAATTGGTAGTCGTATTTTATTCCATCTTTTTTTTATTTTTTTTATTGAAGGTTTAACGACCACCGTGAGCAACTCTGTGGTCTATAACCAGTCACCCGTGTCTAATTTAGGGTCACTGGTTCCAGGGAAGGGAGGGAGCCAGTGCCGTAAGGTAAACAAAACATCCATGCTTCACTGGAATTCGAACCCGGACCCTTCTAGGACGAATGGTCGTAAGCCAGCGCTTAGACCACTACGCCACTGGGGCTGCCCACTCCTCTTCCAATGTTTCCCATAGTCCGATCATTGTTTTAGATCTGCTTTTATAAAGCCCTGTTTTCAGCAGTCCGAAGGCACAATAGTCCATTGGTGACATATCAAGGGACTTTGAAGGAATATGAGCAAAAGATACCCGACTCTTTTCATTTTTTCAAGAAATAGATTTGGATTTAAGACTGATAGCCTTATTCTGGTGGAGTTCTAGTCTTTGAATGCTCTGTGGATAAAGGAATGTTATTTCCTCTTCAAATATAGGAGTTCAAGCATTATTTTGGTGATATGTAGAATCGATTTTAACATTCTTTTCAACTTTTCTTAACTTTACTTTCCCACTGTACGAAAAACCAGAAATAATCATGAATGCTTTAATGAAACTTTCTTTGGATTCTTGGATAGTAAATCCACCTTTTTTTGTTGCTAGTCCACAAGCCGAGTAAAAAGACTGTGAACATTGTTTTTTTTTTTTTTTTTTATCCGATTCAAATCTTTGTTCATTACCTTGTTTACAGTTGGTACAGAGATTTTTAATGACTTAGCGATTGCTCTTTGGGTCGGCGGATTTTCTTTTAATACCAGAGACCTAACTTTTGAAATAGTCCTAACCTCTTTGGATATTTGTTTGGTGTTCTTCTTCCTGTTAAAGACAATACTTAACGACTTTTCTCTTTGTTTTCTTACGAAGAGAAATATTGGTATTCTGTAATTCCTTCATTTTAATAATATTGCTTATTTACATTTACAAATGCTAATTCCATGATTTTCACAGTGCTTTTAACGCTTTCCAACCGTATATTGAAGAAGCGTATATGCTCCAGCTTTTTCCGTCCGTCCGTCTGTCGGCATAATAACTCATGTAAAAATTGTTCAATTTCGATGAAATTTTAGTATGAGGTAGGGGACCTCCAGGGGACAAACCCTATTGAGAATGGGTGAAATTGGGTCAAAGGTCACGCCATAAGAGTGGGATCCATTCAATTCTCCTTATGCGTCATAACTTCCGTAAATATGGTTCGATTTCAATGAAATTTTAATATGTGGTAGGGGACCACCGGGGAACGAACCTTATTGAAAATGGGTGAAGTGGAGTCAAAGGTCAAGACATAGGAGCGCGATGCATTCCATTGCCCTTATGCGTCATAAAGCGCGTTAAAATGGTTGGATTTCGATGAAATTTTAGTATGTGGTAGGGGACCACATGGAGAGGAACCCTATTGAAAATGGGACAAATGGAGTCAAAGGTCAAGACATGGGATCGGGATCCATTCCATCGCCCTTGTCCCACACTATTAAGGTCGATGTCAAGTAATTTGCTTCCTATATTTCCAATGGAAAACCTTTTGTACACATTTCCTTCACAATTAGTGTGTTCCCAAGGATGGAAATTTGAACATCGATTAAAATAACTTCATACTATAACTTGGAATATTTAACATTTTCTAAACCATAAGCATACTTATATTAAAAAAAATAACCTTTCCTTTGGTGGTGTTGAAACCAGAAAAAAATGGCGCGACCTGTACTTTGATGACGTCAGTAGACAAATAAATGTTGGATTGCATAATTACGGTTATGGTTTAGAAAATATTATTACGGTTATGGTTTAGAAAATATTAAGTATTCCAAGTTATGAAATGAAGCTATTTTAATCGATGTTCAAATTTTTCATTCTTGGGAACGCATTAATTGTGAAGAAAATGTGTACAGAAGTTTTTCCATTGGAAGTATAGGAAGCAAAATTACTTGACGTCCACCTTAAAGTAGCAATTCTTGTATGTACGTATTTCACCCCATTTCGTTCACTTTAGATAAGGTTCCTTCCCAGGTGATACCCTACCAGATACTAAAATTCCATCGAAATCGAACGATTGTTACGCGAGTTATCGTGCGGACGGCATACGCACACAACGCGTGAAGTAATGAAGCGGATCGGAATCGCGACCATCTGCTGGCAAGAGTATGGCGTCATAAAACTTTAATAGGATCCACACACAACGCGTGACGTAATGAGACAGATGGTGTGACCGCGCGCCAACATTCTCAAACGCGAGATTGTGACGTCATAAGATTTCTAAGCATTGGAAACATTAATGGAACGGCGCCATGACACTAAAAACGTTATAATTCGGGGTGGTTATTTAACCCACTAACCGAATTCTCCTAAAGTCGAGATCAAGCTAAATCGATTTCTAGTACCAGAAAACGGTAGGTTAACGACTTTTATCAAAATTCTTAGAGCCGTTTTCAAATAAAATGTACATACTTTAGGAGAATTCGGTTAGTGGGTTAAATAACCACCCCGAATTATAACGTTTTTAGTGTCATGGCGCCGTTCCATTAATGTTTCCAATGCTTAGAAATTTTATGACGTCACAATCTCGCGTTTGAGAATGTTGGCACGCGGTCACACCATCTGTCTCATTACGTCACGCGTTGTGTGTGGATCCTATTAAAGTTTTATTACGCCATACTCTTGCCAGCAGATGGTCGCGATTCCGATCCGCTTCATTACGTCACGCGTTGTGTGCGTATGCCGTCCGCACGATAACTCGCGTAACAATCGTTCGATTTCGATGGAATTTTAGTATCTGGTAGGGTATCACCTGGGAAGGAACCTTATCTAAAGTGAACGAAATGGGGTGAAAGGTCAGTGCATAGGAGCGGGATTCATTCCACTGCTGTTATGCGTCATAACTAACGTAAAAAAGGTTCGATTTCGATGAAATTCCAGTATGTGGTAGGGGACTACCTGGTCACAGATCCTGTTGAAAATGGGCGAAATGGGGTCAAAGGTCAAGACATAGGAGCGGAATCACTTTCATTGCCATTATGCGTCATAACTTACGTAAAAATGCTTCGATTGCGACAAAACTTTATCATGTTATTTCGGAGGTACACCGAACCGGTTCTGTTGAATATCATCGATATGGGATCAAGGGTCAGGGCACAGGACCGAGACTTATTCCACAGCCATTATTCTCATAACTTGAGTGATAACTTGAGTAATGGTTTCTGGTATGTTGGAAAGCGTATTATAATCAATGCTTTGCATGATTTTACAAACTTGTTTTGTTACAGAATACAAATATTTTTCTTCGTAAAGAGCAGCAAGTTAGTAAAATCATGCAATGCATTGATTATGATACGGTTTCCAACATACCAGAAATCATTACTCAAGTTATGAGAATAATGGCTGTGGAATAAATCTCGCTCCTATGCCCAGACCTTTGACCCAATTTCCATGATAGTAAACAGAAATGGTTCAGTATACCTCCGGAACAACATACTAGAGTTTTGTCGAAATAGAAGCATTTTTAGTCAAGTTATGAGGATAATGGCTGTGGAATAAATCTCGCTCCTGTGCCCTGACCTTTGACCCATTTCGATGATATTCAACAGAACCAGTTTAGTATACCTTTGAAACAATATGATAAAGTTTTTTCGCAATCGAAGCATTTTTACGTAAGTTATGGCGCATAAGGGCGATGGAATGGACCCCGCTCTTATGTCCTGACCTTAGACCCCATTTCGCTCATTTTAAAAAGGGTTCGTACCCAGGTTGTCCCCTACCACATACTAAAATTTTATCGAAATCGAACCATTTTTACGCGAGTTATCGTCCGGACAGGCAGACGGACAAAGCTGGAGCATATACGCTTCTTCAACCTACGGTTGGAAAGCGCAAAAAACTTAACCTCTAACCACAGGTTGTTTACGCGCGCCATTTTCTTAGCAGACGATATTTAACTGCAGCAGATGTTTCTTTCGTTTCCCAGTTTCATCTAGCACGCTGTTGCCAGTTTCAACTTTTTGAACTTCTTTTATTTTCTGTAATTTCTTATCAAAGACGTTCTAAAAATGTGCGAACATCTTCTGTAAAGCAGGCGTTGCTATCTCCCGGGGCTACATTATTTGCTTTCATGACATGTCATACCTTCTGCATGGAAGAATGCAGTGATCGCCCGGGAAACGTCTGAAGGTCAATGCACATCAATACCACAGATCCGAAGTTTCGTGTGGTGACCGAACGCTAATTCTTCTTTTGTTAACTTGTAAAAGGGGTCGGAGAAATTTCAGAAGGAGCAACTGAGAGTTTCGGTTGTTATGGTATTCTGAGAGAGACAAGATTTCAGAGCTATATGGCCATGAAAGAGTTAAGTCTTACGCAAATGACGCCCCGCAGGCTGTTTATTGGGGAGAAATCTGGAGATAGCTCCGACCAGGGCTGAGTATATTTATTTTTTTTTAATTGCTACGTTACACGCAGTTAACTCCATAGCAGCATAGCAGAGAACTAGGAAAAAAAGCTAATAATAGCCTGACTAGACCCCTGGCCCCTGAAATAAGAAAAATGTCAAGTAATTACATATTTTTCAACTTATATACATACATTTGCAATACGATATAACTAAAATTAATCAAATTTAACTATTAATATTTCTTTAGTGCGTTTTTAAACGATTCAAAACTGGCAAGTGATTTTATATGAATCGGCAACCCGTTCCATAGCCGGGTGCAATGAGCATTAATATTAAAATATAGAGCATTACTACGAATTCTTGGAATTAAAAAGCTATCATACCCACAGACAGTTAGGGATAAGAAACAGAATAATAGAGTGTTAACCCACGAGTTTGATAACTATGTGCAAAGTAACATAAATTTATTAAATTGAGGTGTTTGTAGACATATACATTATACACGCTCATGCATTAACAACATCAGTCGATAGCCTTATAATCTCTCAAAGATCAATAATTTCTAACAGCTGAACAGGATTTCGACATTTTCCAGTAGATTCAACAAACGAACGAATCTGTATTTTATAGAAGAAATTCTACTAATGTTACATTTAATTGTCCTACCCAAGCATGCAGACAATAAGACAGTTAGGGATAAGAAACAGAATAATAGAGTGTTAATTTTAATATTTAATGGCAATAGGTTGGAGACTCTAGATAAAACTCCTATTCAAGACCTCAAGTCCCGCGAAAATAACTTCAACATGGGCATTCCTACTTTAAATTCTCCTGGAACAAAACACCTAAAAAACTTAAATATATCTTGAAATATTAAAGGAGTATCATTCAAAATCACTTCCGGTAGAGCCTCAACTCTAGCTCTTCGGCCGGAAAAAACAACAACATTCATTTAGTTTTGGTGGTATTAAGAGTTAACAAACTGCAACGAAACCAAGTCTGATATTCCTGTAAGGCGTAGTTAACACGAGGTCAGACACAGCATGACCAGAAAAAGAAATATTCGTGTCATCAGAAAAAAGGAACGTGTACGCACGGGAACGAACATGAAAAATATCATTAACATAAATAAAAAATAGTAATGGCTCTAGTAACGAACCCTGTGGAACATCATGAAGAACAGTTTTAACACTAGAACGAACATTTCGAAATTAAACATATGGCTTCTTCCCAAAAAGGTAATTTTTCAAAACGAGTCCTTCCGACTCCCCTAATGCCAATGTGTTCAAGCTTAGAAATGAGGATGTTATGACAAACAGTATCGAAGGCACGAGATAAGTCACAAAAACACCCACTACATTCAAGCCTTTATCAATTTTATTTTGTAAATAATTCAGAACATCAAAAGTTGCTGTCTCCGACGACGGAATCTACCACGACGGAATCCATATTGCTATTGAAAATCTATTACTTTCTGTTAAATATCGTCTAGTTGCAGCATTGAACGAAATGAAAGATTCGCGTCCGTTTTTCAAGAACTACCTATTTAAATTTGGTTAAAGAGTGTCAGGAGCATACTCATTACTTAACTGTTGTTGAAACTAGTATCCTTTTTGAAGTACCTCAAATTACAGGCTAAGTATCGTAATTATAGGTGAACCTGAAGGAATTGATTTATGAAAAAGATTCTTTGTAAGAAGGATCACACCCATAATCTCTTAAAGATTCTTTATGAGTATAAGGGTCACACTCCATAATTTTGTAATCTGTTAACCATAAATGTGTGCGCTTCGACAAGTAACATCACTACGTGTTGGATCACTCTTTGAACTTTCTGTGTGTATTTTAAAGTTGTTTTTCTATAATCTCATGCTATCTTTTTTTTTTAGTGGTTTAATGAGCCAACTCAAAATTAAATTACCAGATATTATTTTTAGTAGTTTTTCATGCATTTTTATTGAGCAGCAATAAATATTTAGCCGTACAGAACAAAATGCTAAAATACTGAGATCTTTTCAACGTCGATCAGAAGTTCTGGAACTTAAGGCATGACAAATTCGTACAATCACAACTGCAACTACCTGTTTCTTATCGTTGGCTTTCAAGTTACCTTTGATCATACACTATGCAGACAAAAGTATCGGAACACCTCGAAAAATACAGATAAACATGCATTTGAAGAACCAGACGCTCATTCGTATGGTGTGTTTGGTGCTGCATGTAAAAGGAACAGTTGGCACAGTTCTCAAACCGATGTGATTCTGGACTGAACTGACGGACTTTGAAAAGGGTATGGTGGTTGGATGCCACCCGAGTAAGAAATCAGTGCGGACTATTGTCTTTTTTATCTGATTCCCAAAATCCACTGTTCATCGATGTAACGCAGATGGTTCTTATAAAGCGAAGTGCAAACTAAGTGTGCCAAATGAAGCTTGCTGCAGCATGTGAAGACCGCACGTCCATCCTCTGTCACAGACCTGGCCGGTGACGTCGCAGATGCCGCCAGGAACAGCTGTTTTTACCAGAACAGTGCACCGGGAACTGGATACACCCGGTTACCATGTTAAGTAATCTGCGCACGAGGCCCACATCACAAAAGTCGTTTTTATAATGCCAGACGACGACTGCAGTGGTGCCTCGCTCGCTGTTCGTGTACAAGAGAAGGGTGGAAGAGAATCGCGTGTAGAGGCAAATCAGTTACTCACTCTTTCCTTCTGATGGACGTATTTGGGGGTACGTTTTCCTGGGGAGGGGGACTGTATTTTCCCTACGGTCTCATTTGGAGAAGATATGTGCTAGTGTGGGAATGTTTCTGATAGGAAGGGCTTATTCCTTTAGTTATGGTGCCCTCCAGCTTCTCGACCGCAATATAAGCATGCATTCTGAACCATTCCTTACCACCTAAGCTGTTGCAGTACTTCAGTACAGATACCTTCCGGTTTCAGCAAGGACGAGTGCCTTGGCACACTGGAAGGTCTGTCTTGACCTGATTTGAGAAGCAGAACATCTAAATGTTGGATTATTCGGCCCGAAATCCCGACTGTTTTCATTTCGGGGTTTAATGACAACTATGAGCATCTTAATGGGCTATAAGTAGTCGCCCGTCCCAAATTTGGAACTACTGGTTTCAGGGAGGGGAGATAACCCTTGCCGTAAGACGAATATACCATACCCTTACCTCATCCGGGACTTGTATCCGAGCCCACTCAGAAGAACTGTCAGAAGCCAGTGCTTAGATCACTGTGACACTTTGGAGGCCCCGAATTCCCGATCTAAATTCAACAGAACATTATGTGAAAACACAAATTTGTCGGTGACGGCTATCGAATGCGCATCCATCTGCTCCGGAGTCGAATGCTTTACAATTAAGCTACACCGACGGAATTTGTCGCTGCAACTCTGCCGCCTTGACACGTGTTTCACTTCTGTAATACGTCATATCAATTCCCTCTAGTAATATCTTTTCTTTTTTTCTTTTCGAAGCGAAGAAGGAATACTTCATTAATTTCAGAAGATGTATGGAATGAACGTCACACATTTTTTGGAGAAACCCAACGGACAGTAGAACCATTTCCACAATCCGGCGCCAATGTGAAATTCGCAAATTTGTTCGTGAAGAGAAATCGCACCCCTCCACTCCGGAGTAAGATGCTTCACCAATTAAGCTACACCAACGGAGTATGTCGTCGCGATTTTGCCGTCTTGACTTGTGCTTCACCTTTGTAATACGTCATAATCTATGGGACGAGCTGGAACTCCGATGCCTCCCCGGTGGGGTAGAGTTTTAAGCGTTGGCTTCTGATCATTCGTCCGAGATGTATCCGGGTTCGAATCCCAGTGAGGCATGGATATTGTGTTTGTCTTACGGCACGGTCTCTCATGGAGCCAGTGGCCCAAAATTAGGGACAGGTGACTGCTTATAGCACATCGAGCTGCTGAACCCCCAATAAAAAAAATGAAAAAGGAAAGTAACTCCAAATCCGATCTCTGCAGGTAAGATCTTCTACGACAGCTAAGCTTTGCAAGAGGAATGGTGGAATATTCCGATACAGTCCTTGCCGGCATCACGCGGAAAGCATGTCTAGAAGGTCCACTGTAGTCAGAGCTGCCAAACCTGAGTCCACTATGTACTGATTTCGGATAAGAAATGCTCTTGGTTTTGTTCTACCTAGGTGTCCAATGCTTTTGTCTACATGGTGTATACATCACTTCTGCCTTTAATCATGAAGTTTGCAGCAGAATGGTGATACCCGGGCTTCGGCTCCAACCTCTTTGCTAAGGAGGGAGTGAAAGAGGAAAGCAACCAGGAGTTAATAATGCATGCTAGTAGGTTTCTGTTTGATATTATGGAACCTTCAATTCCAAATGTCTTGACACCACCGCTTCTACGGTCCAAATCGACACCTTCCTCTCACAGGTGTAATTTGCAACTGCTGGGAAACAACGGCTTTATCTCACTGAAAGTTCATATCACTTGAGAGATAGAAAGAGAGAGAGAGAGGATTTTCAAATGGATCTCGAGCCATTCAACATAAAAGAATTGCTAATTAAATTTCAAAAAGAAAAGATATTATAGAAGAGGTTCCATATCGGTGATTGCATTCCTCGCTGAACTTGGGAAAATTATATACTCCCAGCAAAGAATTGAACCTTTTTACTAGGATTGGAATATCATATTCAATACAATTTAGTTCACTGTATGTAAGACACTGTTTTATGTACATTAATGTGATGCGCTCATTTTTGCAGTATGATACGAAGAAAATATTTTTTGAAGCTTAGCATAAGCTACTTTGTTGATACTATTAATTAGTGTTACCAAAACGTTATTGGAATTGCGAAAAAGTGACTTTAAAAGTTTCAACGGAAATATACTAAATAGCTCCTTTTTTCTCTTGAAAAATTAAAAATAATTAAAATGAAAGAAAAAGATTTCAGTTGCTGTTGCAAAGCAAATGTAGGAAATATTATGGGAGGGCAATTCATACAGTTTTTTTAAATAATAGCTGTGCAAAAAAGTGCAGATAGAAGTTTTTCAAGGCTTTGGACTCAGCGATAAAAGCGGACACTAGACACGTGATTGTAGCTTCCACGACCTGTGCGAAGGAAGAACTCAGTTGAGTTAGTGTGCTGCGTTTGTTCAGTGTAGTACTCAAAAATATCTCTTCTTTTCTTTTTGTACGTATAGGAGTGTTGGATTTTGTAGCTCGAATTTTTCACGTACCTGCGACTCATTCACGATCAAGGTCCCCTAACTATATATTAAGGTAAGTAAAACTTTTACTTGCGTGCATTTAATTCTGAAGTGGTGGTCTTTCATCCACGGGACAGGCGCTGTTTAAAACGTGCTACCCAAGATTATAAAAAAATATAATAGTAACAAAACATATCTTTTTTGCTACATAATATTTATTGCTGCGTAATATCCATTTAAGTTCGGTAAATCGAGTTTCTACCGGAACTATATTGTTTTTCCTACTTTTATAAGCTCCGTAATACATATGATGAAGAGTAGATAAAAGTTATCTTTAGGTTCTGACTCACGCAGTAGTGCTTGTGTTATTCTCAAGAGCAGTTTGAACAAAATATTTCAATTCAATAGCATTTTCTTATACAGAAGTGTTTTCCTTTTTGAACTGAGACATTTTTCATATGGTCTAACATAATCTTCCGCTTTGTCTTCGAAAAAAAAAATGCTGGTTAGGTAATGCGAGGTGTGCAAGAATCCTTTGATCCGTATAGACGCGGAGTGAGATATCGATTGTGCCACGAGAGCTGACAGAAACATGGAAGCTTCCCTAGAATTGATTGATCTTCAAAGATCTCTGCCATTCTTGATAACGCCCAGGAAGGAGTGCTGGCCCTGGGGGTTCTCCTACAAACCATGAAAACGAAAGATCGTCGCTCATTTCTTCGCTTCTAAGACTGAAAGATGTAGGTCCTGAAGGGGATATGAGATAAAGCTACCTGTATGTTGCTCCTGACGTGTTGTTTGTCAGCCTACACTGAAACATCTCAAGAATTAATAAGTGAATAGGCAATGAATTGTGGGGACAGCAAGGACGTAGGCAGCTTGGAAAGCTAACATTTAGTGAGATTAAGTGAAGCTCAAGGTGAGCCCATGATCACACTGGGAATCTAAGATCATCCTTTCTTGTCGTAATTCTTGGGGAGAATTATCTTTTATTTCGTATACCTATCAGTTACTTCAGATTCGAGTTGATACTCTGCGAGGCATTTTTCTCAACTTTAAAAATTGTTGTCATTCGCGTAAAATGTGCATGAAGAGCTAAATTGTGTTACAGGACAGATAACATTTTTAGGTAATCTGTTTTACAAATGATTGGGTAAATTAGAAAGGTTTCGCCGTTCGCATACATGAAAAAGAAAGCTGTTTGATGCTTACACAATATTTTATCTCAAGTAATCGAATAGTTCCTCCTATATTAGCGATGACTTGTTCCAGCGTCTAGAAAGGCTGAATAGGGCAAAATAAGGGTTACACCTACCTATATCTGTACATGCAAAACATTCTATCGGAGTGAGTAACAGGTTTCTCTTCGGGTACAAATTTTCTTAACATAAGTGACTTTCACTGACGCCAATTCAAAGCATTTAATGGTTGATTGTCAACATTCTCATCAGGGATTTGCAACGCAGCATTGAAATTCAAGAATGTCGTAACTTAAATGAACAAGCTAGGTATAAAATTGAATTTAAAGGAAAAGTTCTTAAGGTAAACAAGATTTAAAGATACAGAGATTCGAGCGGTATACCAAGCTTGATGATATTTATACATATATATATTCGAGCGGTATACCAAGCTTGATGATATTTATATATATATATTCCGCTCGAATTTCGAGCGGTATAGCAAGCTGTAACAATATTATCCAGTTTGTTAAAATTATCATATTTGATTCAAGAAACAAATTCCTGAAATAAAATCTGAAACGACCACATCTCATCTATCTGATTTTCAATGAAAAAAACCAAGTCATTAAGGAACTATTAGATATGAAAGGTGACCGGATGTCGAACCTTGTCTGGAGACTTCTTTCAATCGAAAGATTTTCTCCTACATAAAGAATTCGAAAAACAAAAAAAAAAAAAAAAAAAAAAAAAAAAACCCCAGAGATTTTTGTTGTAAGACGATTTTTTTCGAGAGGAGAACCATTCAATTAGATGACGTTCATGCGGTAACTCACTACAAAACGCACTGCAATTTTTCTGCACAACAAAATTCGAGAAGGAAGTGGAAGATAATTTTGCCGTTAGTTTGAATTAAGTCTAGCAGAACTAGGCAGGTTTTTCGTCTAAGATCCACAAATAATTGTTGCCACATAGATCCACAAATAATTGTTGCCAATTATTTGTGGGTCTATGTTCAATTCTATAGCACATGTAACACAACGAATGGCGGAAAGCAAACCATTATTAGGAAGCACCGGTGGCGCAGTGGTCTAAAAGCTGGCTAATGACCATTCGTTCGAGAAGGGTTCAGGTTCGAATTCCGGTGATGCATGCATGTTATGTTTGTCTGACGGCACTGGCTCTGTCCCCTACCTGGAACCTGTGATCCTAAATTAGTGACGGGAGACTGCATATAGCGCATCGAATGTTGTTCACGGCGGTTGTTAAGCCTTGAATAAAAAAAAAAATAGAAAAAAAAAAACAACTTTCAGTATAAAATGCACGTTTTCATTTCGTTGGCTTTAGCGACTAAAGTAGGTGGGGTTTTTTCTCTTTCCAGAAATGTTTACACAAACAGGCTTTTCATCTGCACGAAATATATGATCGAGCTTCTGAACAGTTCGTTGCTACAACGGAGATCAGGAAGTTCGAAATAATTGCTTATATATTTGGGGATCAAACCTACCTTGTTCATACTTAAGTGTGGAAAAGAGATTTTCGAGGTGTTTTTCATGAGAGTTGCAGACATTTTCTGCTACAAGTCTTTGAGATTCCGAGATCTCTGAGCACATACGATATTCTTGACGAACCTTAGATGGAAGATGTCAGATCAGCAGACTTCGCAGGACAAGCAATGGGCCCATCACGACGATACAAGTTCCCGTTGAATTTGATGTTCAGTAATTTTTGTTCTGCCGTCGCAGAGCAGAGTGTGATGGAGCTCTATTTGATAGAAAAAGACGGCATGGTGCAAATGGGGTTCGAGGAATATCAGCAACATGTTCATACAGTATATGATATTGAGGGTAGCAAAGAAAGAAGGACCATAGGCCTTGTAAGGAATCCCACCTCACAAGATATTCTTCATAGGGTTTTATATATGGCCCTGAGTCCTCAGTAAAGAAAGAAGGACCATAGGCCTTGTAAGGAATCTCACCTCACAAGATATTCTTCATAGGGTTTCATATATGGCCCTGAGGGTAGTGTGTCCTCAGCAAAGAAAGAAGGACCGTAGGCTTTGTAAGGAATCCCACCTCACAAGATATTCTTCATAGGGTTTCATATATGGCCCTGAGGGTACTGTGTCCTCAGCAAAGAACGAAGGACCATAGGCCTTGTAAGGAATCCCACCTCACAAGATATTCTTCATAGGGTTTCATATATGGCCCTGAGGGTACTGTGTCCTCAGCAAAGAAAGAAGGACCATAGGCCTTGTAAGGAATCCCACCTCACAAGATATTCTTCATAGGGTTTCATATATGGCACTGAGGGTACTGTGTCCTAAGCTAAAGAAAGAAGGACCATAGGCCTTGTAAGGAATCCCACCTCACAAGATATTCTTCATAGAGTTTCATATATGGCCCTGAGGGTACTGTGTCCTCAGCAAAGAAAGAAGGACCATAGGCCTTATAAGAAATCCCACCTCACTAGATATTCTTCATAGGGTTTCATACATGGCCCTGAGGGTACTGTGTCCTCAGCGAAGAAAGAGGGACTGTAGACCTTGAAGTGAATTCCACTACACCAGATATTCATCATCGGGCTTCATATGGTCCTGAGGGTACCGTGTCCTCAGCAAAGAAAGAAGGACCATAGATCTTGTAGGGAATCCCACCGCACTGGACATTCATCATAGGGTTTCACATATGGTCCTGAGGGCGCTGTGTCCTCAGCAAAGAAAGAAGGACCGTAGACCTTGTAGCGAATCTCACCGCACCAGATATTCATCATAGGGTTTGCCCATTCCAGTTCGTAACTCGCACACGAGTGTCGCATTCCAAATGATTGCAAACTCAATTGGACAAAACATTAGAGATACCTACTTGATGCCGCATTGGTCCTCCTCTAGTGCTAATATAAACCTCTACACACTGGGGCATCAACTCCACCAGATGCTGGAGGGTTTCCGTGGAAAATGCCAGCCATGTCTGATGCAGAATTGTCCACAACTCAGCCCGAGACGTCGTTGGTCCTAAGGAGTTTAGATAGATGGAGTAAGGGCACGCCATTCCCCTTGTGTGATGAAAATGAAGCCAAACGTCACGATTCTGACGTCACAGCCTCCGCCGCCATGTTGGTGAGATGCAATGAGACGACTGAGATCATAACATCACATTGAGTAATGATGATGTGGCTGCCTTTTTCGACCAATATCTTTAAATTTCAGTACGTGGATCAGTAAAAAAACCCCAGCGATTATTAGGTAACATATCATAAACGTTTTAAGCTGGCTGTGATACATTTTTATTGATGTTTTTCGAACTTTGTTTTAGTTTTGTAACTAGTGCAGAAGAGTATGTGCTTTCGTTACCAAGGCCATAAATAGCTAACCTAACATTTTCTACTTATCGTGTTTTACAGACATTTCTGTATCAAACTAAATCAATTAATGTTGTTAGAAACTCAATTCTGCGGGCTCTTTAAAGTTCTTATTTACTCGCAAACCTAAGGAATCTATTATAAACAATAGCACATTATTTTTACGGGTTCCTCTTGACACAAAGTACTTAACATTATAGTTAAAGTGATTTGTGTGTGTGTGTTTGTGTGTGTGCGCGTGGACAATTTCCTCCATCATACGCATAAATTACCCCTGAGAATACTTTTTACGTAGCAGTTTAGGGGTCCTACCTTTGCAAAATCGAACTTTTAAGAAAGTATGATCTACAGCGCTTAGAATAAAAAATAAGCAGTCGAATGAAATTGTTTTGCATTTTAAAATTTCCATAATGAAAATTTCATTGAAACGTTTACTGGAATTCAATGGGAGTGACCCAGGAGCCCGGACCTCTCCATGACATATCATTTGATCCTTTGTTTTTTGTATTGGCTGCTCATTTTGAAATGTAATTTTATGTGCTTTTGAATATATATTTGACTAACAATTGGAATTTTAAATATATTTGTTTGTGTTTTTAAATATATATTTTCACTTTAATATGGGGGAGATATTTTTATCGCTTCCCAATTACTTTGAGAGATGTTTTCTACAGAGTGTTTTAATTTGCATCTTCAATAATTTGAGCCACCTCTGTAAACAAACTTATCAACATAAATAGCACAAAAAGTAAAATCACAAATTTATCGCTTTATGTGAAACATGCGTTCAACGTATTATATGCACGTATATCTGGGAAAGCTCCGCCGGGAAAATTCATACGTTTTGCCGCGACGCACTCCACCACTGTCAGCACAGATTGAGATCCTCATACATTAGTACGATTAAGTATACCAAGTTAGTAAACAATGCATTGATTATGATACGCTTTCCAACATACTAGAAATCATTACTCAAGTTATTACTCAAGTTATGAGGAAAATGGTTGTGGAATAAATCTCACTCCTGTGCCCTCACCTTTGATCCCATCTCGATGATATTCAACAGAACTGGTTCAGTATACCTCCGAAATAACATGATAAAGTTTTGTCGCAATAGAAGCAATTTTACGTAAGTTATGGTGCATAAGAGCTATGGATTAGATTCCGCTTCTGTGTCCTAACGTTTGATCCCATTTCGCCCATTTTCAATACGATTCGTTCCCAGGAAGGTCCCTACAACATACTAACATTTCATCCAAATCAAAACATTTTTACGTACGTTATGATGCATAATGGCGATGGAAGTGATTCCGTTCCTATGTCCTGACCTTTGACCCTCATTTCGCCAATTTTCAATAGGGTTTGTCCCCAGGTGGTCTCCTACCACATACTAAAATTTCATCGAAATCGAACCTATTTTACGTTAGTTATGACGCATAAGAGCAGTGGAATGGATCCCGCTCTTATGTCCTGATCTTTGACTCTATTTCGTTCACTTTCAATAGGGTTCTTTCCCAGGTGATCCCCTACCACATACTGAAATTTCATCAAAATCGAACGATTGTTACACGAGTTACCGTGCGAACGAACATACGCACAAAACGCGTGACGTAATGAGGCAGATAGGAATCGCGAACATCTGCTCGCAAGAGTGTGACGACATAAAACTTTAATAGGATCCACACACACAACGCGTGACGTAATGAGACAAATGTCGTGACAGCGCGCCGACACCTAATGGGACGACGCCATGACACTTTACTAAAAACGTGGTAATTCGGGGTGGTTATTTAACCCACTAAACGAATTTTCCTAAAGTCGAGATCAAGCTAAATCGATTTCTAGTACCAGAAAACGGTAGGTTAACAACTTTCATCAAAATGCTTAGAGCCGTTTTCAAAATAAAATTTACATATATACAAGAATTGCTCCTTTAAGGTGAACGTCAAGTAATTTTGCTTCCTGTACTTGGAATGGAAAAATTTCTGTACACATTTTCTTCCCAATTAATGCGTTCCCAAGGATGAAAATTTGAATATCGATTAAAATATCTTCATTTTACAACTTGCAATACTTAATATTTTCTAAAACATAACCATGATTATGCAATACAACACTTGTTTGTCATGAAACTACAGGTTGCGCCATCTTTTTGCTGGACAATTAATGCGTTCACAAGGATGAAAATTTGAACATCGATTAAAATAGCTTCATTTTATAACTTGGAATACCTAATATTTTCTAAAACATAACCATAATTAAGCAATCCAACATTTATTTGTCTACTGACGTCATCAAAGTACAGGTCGCACCACTCTTTTTCTGGTTTTAACACCACCAAAGGAAAAGTTGTTGATTTTTAATATAATTATGGTTATGTTTTAGAAAATATTAAGTATTCGAAGTTATAATACGAAGTTATTTTAATCGATGTTAAAATGTTTATCCTTGGGAACACATTAATTGTGAAGGAAATGTGTACAAAAGTTTTTCCATTGGAAGTATAGGGAGCAAAATTACTTGACGTCCACCTTAACAATATGGGATAAGGGCGATGGAATGGATCGCAATCCTATGTCCTGACTTTTGACCCCATTTCATCCATTTTCAATAGGGTTCGTCTCTAGGTGGTCCCCTACCACATAATGAAATTTCAACGAAATCGAATCATTTTTACGCACGCTATGACGCATAAGGGCAATGGAATGCATCTCGCCTTTATGTCCGGGCCTTTGACCCCAATTTACCCATTTTGAATAGGGTTCGTCCCCAGGCGGTCCCCTACCAGATACTAAAATTTCATTGAAATCGAACTATATTTACGCAAGTTATGATGCATAAGTGCAATCGAATGGATCCCGCTCCTACGTCGTGACCTTTGACCCCATTTGTCCCATTTTCAATAAAGTTCGTCGCCAGGTGGTCCCCTACCACATACTAAAATTTCATTGAAATCGAACCATTTTTACGCCAGTTATCTTGCGGACGGACGGACAGACGGACAAAGCTTGAGCATATATGCTTCTTCAACCTACGGTTGGAAAGCGTAAAAAATAACACAAATGTGTAAAGTATATGAATAATTAGTAAATGAAAACATTACTGCGGACAATTTCTCGAGAGGAAGAGTAATCTAAATTCTGATTCGCTTAAAATTTGGTCAGTTTCAGAACCGTCAGTTCTTTATCAAATTACAATGCTTTGCAAAAAAATGTTTAAATTTAGAGAAAAATTAATATTCTATGCACAATTTCCTATGAAAATTACACCAGCAGGTGCTTTAGTTGATGAGTAGACCCATGCAAAGGCACAGCACGATCCCATTTTAAAAAGAATATAACTTTTTTGATGAAAAACTGTCTATTCCTTATTCCCGCAATGGTAGAGAAGTACTAGTATACCGTCTCAGTGGGCGTGGCCATCAGCTCCGCGTCGTCTACTCAAAGCGCTACAAGTTTGTGACGTCACCCTAACTCCACCTATTCTAACTTTCTTGGTTGGTCCAGGATCCACGGATCTGATGTTCCGCTCCACGGCATCGCAGAAAGCTCCACAGGGTTTTAATCCGGGGACATTGAGGGACACTGGATGGTTTTAAACTCAGATGAGTGTTCCTCGAGTCATACCTGGGTGGTCGCGGCCAAGTGGAGCGCCGCATTGTTCTTCTTAAACAGACCATTCGCGAAGGCCATGAAAGCTCGTGGATGATCAGCCAGTATACATGCTGGCAGCACTCATTGGTTAAGGACCTCTCCAGACACACTAAGGAACCTATGTGTCCCATGAGGAGGTTCCCTAAACCACCACAGAGTCCCCACCGCCTTGAACAGAGGCAACCTTGCAAGACGGATCTATGACTTCATGCTGTCGACGCCACACCCGCACCCTCTCATCAGCTCGGTACAGCGGAAAACGGGATTCCTCAGACAACACGAAGCGGCATCACTCCGCATAGATCCAGTTTTGTTGATCTCGGCACGAGACGAGGCGTATTGTCCGATGAGAAGCAGTTAACAGCACCACACAAGTAGAGCGTCAGCTCCTGTAGTCTAGGGTATGCAGTGTGTGACGTGTCGTTCGCTCGCTGACGGTACTTGGGCCTCCGACATTTAACTTGGATGTGATTTGCGCCGCCATTGCCAAGCCGTCGGTTGGTCTGTACGAGCCTGGATAGTCTTCGTACACCCGGGTCATCAATGAATGGTAGCCTTCATAGACCCGGGTCATCAATGACGTGTAGTATTCGTAGACCCGGGTCTTCAATGACGTGTAGTCTTCGTAGACCCGGGTCTTCAATGACGTGTAGTCTTCCTACACCCGGGTCATCAATGACGTGCAGTTTTAGTAGACCCAGGTCATCAATGACGTGCAGTTTTCGTAGACTTGGGTCTTCAATGACGTGTAGTCTTCGTAGACCCGGGTCATCAATGACGTGTAGTCTTCGTAGAACCGGGTCATCAATGACGTGTAGTCTTCGTAGACCCGGGTCTTTAATAACGTGTAGTCTTCGTAGACCCGGGTTGTCAATGACGTGTAGTCTTCGCACACCCGGGTCATCAATGACGTGTAGTCTTCGTAGACCCGGGTCATCAATGACGTGTTGCCTTCGTAGACACGGGTCATCAATGACGTGTAGTCTTCGTAGACACGGGTCATCAATGACGTGTAGTCTTCGTTGACCCGGGTTATCAATGACGTGTAGTCTTCGTAGACCCGGGTTATCAATGACCTGTAGTCTTCGTAGACCCGGGTCATCAATGACGTGTTGTCTTCGTAGACCCGGGTCATCAATGACGTGTAGTCTTCGTAGACCTCAGTCATCAATGACGTGTAGTCTTCGTAGACCCGGGTCATCAGTGACGTGTTGTTTTCGTAGACCCGGGTCATCAATGACGTGTAGTCTTCGTAGACCCGGGTCATCAATGACGTGTAGTCTTCGTAGACCCGGGTCATCAATGACGTGTAGTCTTCGTAGACCCGGATCATCAATGACGTGTAGTCTTCGTAGACCCGGATCATCAATGACGTGTAGTCTTCGTAGACCCGGATCATCAATGACGTGTAGTCTTCGTAGACCCGGGTCATCAATGACGTGTAGTCTTCGTAGACCCGGGTTATCAATGACGTGTAGTCTTCGTAGACCCGGGTCATCAATGACGTGTAGTCTTCGTAGACCCGGGTCATCAATGACGTGTAGTCTTCGTAGACCTCAGTCATCAATGACGTGTAGTCTTCGTAGACCCGGGTCATCAGTGACGTGTAGTCTTCGTAGACCTCAGTCATCAATGACGTGTAGTCTTCGTAGACCCGGATCATCAGTGACGTGTAGTTTTCGTAGAACCGGGTCATCAATGACGTGTAGTCTTCGTAGACCCGGATCATCAATGACGTGTAGTCTTCGTAGAACCCGGATCATCAATGACGTGTAGTCTTCGTAGACCTGAGTCATCAATGACGTGTAGTCTTCGTAGAACCGGATCATCAATGACGTGTAGTCTTCGTAGACCCGGATCATCAATGACGTGTAGTCTTCGTAGACCCGGATCATCAATGACGTGTAGTCTTCGTAGACCCGGGTTATCAATGACGTGTAGTCTTCGTAGACCCGGATCATCAATGACGTGTAGTCTTCGTAGACCCGGGCCATCAATGACGTGTAGTCTTCGTAGACCCGGGTCATCAATGACGTGTAGTCTTCGTAGACCTCAGTCATCAATGACGTGTAGTCTTCGTAGACCCGGGTCATCAGTGACGTGTAGTCTTCGTAGAACCGGGTCATCAATGACGTGTAGTCTTCGTAGACCCTGGTCATCAATGACGCGTAGTCTTCGTAGGCCAAGGTCATTAATGACGTGTAGTCTTCGTAGACCCGGGGCATCAATGACGTGTAGTCTTCGTAGACCCAGGTCATCAATGACGCTTGCTATCTAGGCGCTGGTACATCGCCCTCCGAAACCGTAGGGTTCTTAGCACTTGGGCGGCAGAATGCCCATCTGTCTTGCGCCGACAGTGCTTCCAAGATCAAAGTCGCTTAGATCCCCGCGTTTACCCATGTGTTCGTCGATCGAGATACTCTTTTGAACAGATCAGATCATATGTAGAGGATTTTAGGAAGCGACTTTCTGACCCCAAGTTTTAAACAACCCTTAGAAATTGAAGCTAGGAAATTTGGGCTACAGTGCCCGATAGGAAAGTGACACGGAAGCGAGGTAGAAAGGGGGACGAAAACGCCCTTATTTATTACTGGGGGAAGGGGGTACCCGGTGTCCAACGGCTTAACGTGCCCATTCGACGCACGGCGGATATTTAGTGGTTCGAACTTTCGTACCTGGCTGGGATCGAACCAGATGGTGCCTTCCGTGGCAATCACGAACGTTGACTACTAAGACACCAGCAGCTCCTCTTTTGAGCAGCCCTGCTGTCCGCCTATTTGTAGCCTACGTTGGTTTGGGTCTGCTCCACTCTACTCGGGGGATGCCCATCTCAGCTGCCTATGACCCCTATCTCTAATGTTTTGTCTACTGCGTGTATTATGCATATTCATTTTGCTACTCACGTGAAATGATGCCTCGTCTGTGAATAACAATATCGTACATAAAAGGATACTGCGACGTACTACAGAGGTAAAGCACTTGTCAAGACAACAAATCTGTAGCGATACTTTCCGTCCGTGTAGTTTAGTTGGGAGAGCGACCTGCTCCGGAGTGAGAGGGCGGGGTTTCGATCCCCATCACGGACAAACTTGTGCTTTCACATTGACGCCCGAAGGTAAAAATGGATCTACTGGCCGTTGGATTTTTCGAAAAACGTGTAATGTTCGTTCCACACATCGTCTAGAATTATTGAAAATTGGTTCTTCGCTTCAAAAAAAAAAAAAGAAAAATATTAAGTGGAGGATGATGTGACGTAGTACAGAGGTAAAGCACGTGTCAAGAAGAAAATTCTGCAGCGATACATTCTGTCCGTGTAGCTTAGTTGGGAGAGCAACTTACTCCGGAGTAAGGGGGCGCGTTTTCGATAAGCGTCACGGACAAATTTGTGTTTTCACAACACACTTAGCGCGTTGTTGAAGTGTTCGAGCCATTTCGCTTGCTCACGATTGATGCCTGATTTTTTTCACGATGTGCAATCAGCGCGTGCGCCATGCCTACCGCTTATCAAGATCCCATCCTTTCCGTCCAAGTAAGACAACCGTGTCGTTTTCCGATTGCCTAGCATAGTGAATTTTTTAACCCGAACCAAGGAGACCACTCGGTGGAATCCAAATATTGCGAGAAATTCACAGGTGTACTGAGCTTTTGTACAGGATACAGCTCATAGATTCATTTATTATCAAGAGAAGACTTGTTAAACTTTTGTATAGGATACAGTTTATTACACACTCATTTACCAAGAGAAGAAGACTTGTTGAAGTTTTTTTTTTTGGGGGGGGGGGGTTAAAATGCTTTAATGAATCAGTAAGTAGGTCAGACGACATTAGCAAATGGTTTATGCCGACCTTAAAAACATTTGTTTTGTGTGTGGAAATAGAAAAAAATTAATTAAGATAAAATAGCTGAAATCTGAAATGAGAAAAACTATTTTATTCAAACCGAGCCTTTACTTTCTAAATTTCGCTCGAACTTTCTCGATTGCACACGAGCAAATATTTTGCAAATTTCCGACGACTACGTGCACTGAATGATATGAGAACCGTACTGCGAAATAAAATTGGACATGTTTTAGTACATCATCACAGGAATTAACGAACCTTTTCTAGTACATGGCTGCTCACAAGTACATCATTTTCAGCTAATAAGCTCCTTTTTTCTCTGCTTCCATGGAACTTTCTCCTCCGGAAGCTTGAGATCTGCATCACCCCCAAGCTGGAACCGAACCTTATCTCTTGAATTTAGTTCCTATCTGAAGTTTGTTCAGATTCCCAAGATATAACTGCCTAGCTTCAGTTGCTTAAAAGTTCAATGTCCTTGATGAGGCAACGGTAGCACAACAGAAAGAAAATCGGGAAATACAGTTTTGAAGGAGCCGGTTCCAATGAAAAACAGTGAAATAAGGCGCTTCTAGGCTGAAAATCATGTGCTTTCATAAGCCATTAAAGTTGCATATGCCTACACAGTGCACTTTGATTTCTCCATTGTTTTACGTAGACGTCGGAAATGTCCGCTCGTGTGCAATCGGGAAAGTTCGAGAAAAATCTAAAAAGCAAAGGCTCTATTTGAATGAAATTGATACGGCAGGTGACAGTAGCTGAACAATGCTATTATATCATAATGGCAGTTAGACAAGATGTAACATACTCTATTATCGAAGACTTTACACCGTTTATAAACACAATTTAAGTCGAGTTTTTCGCGCTCCACAGGGAGGCTTCGTCTGGCCTAAGCTTTCAAAGCCTTCTTAAAGATAGCAACTCACAACGTCGTTACAATTTAAAAATATGATATTATAGAACCAAACAGTTCCATTTCACGTTGAGGGGTCCGTGTTTAGACATACTCACGTGTGAAATCCGTGTTTTAAACGTGATCATGCG
This sequence comes from Macrothele yani, assembly GCA_039090855.1. Taxonomy (NCBI): domain Eukaryota; kingdom Metazoa; phylum Arthropoda; class Arachnida; order Araneae; family Macrothelidae; genus Macrothele; species Macrothele yani. Next base: position 14,137,800 of record CM077013.1, on the reverse strand, counting down.
GCATGGAGAGGAATTACCTGTTTTTTTAATGCTTGTTCAGGAGATTCCTCCAGGCATCTGATATCTCATAAGACAAGTTTTCTTTGTCTTATGAGATATCAGATCTCAGACTTTCACGCGTGGCTCTGCCAGCATAGCTTGTATAGGATGGCATTTTTTTTATCATGCTCCAAAGTGGGGTTGCACCTTTTTGGATGACTTCCCCGCACAATGCGGTTGTAGTTTTCCTGTCCTTAATGTCTCTTTTATGCTCCTTGGTCCTTATCTGGAGTGACCTTTTAGTTAACCCAACATATGACTTTGTACTGCTTTCTGGATAGATTAGGTATATATCATAAACTCCCGCTGTGTTTTCTTTATTTAATTTCTTTATTTATTAATAAAGAAAACACAGCGGGAGTCCTAATCTATCAAGATGGCAGCACAAAGTCATATGTCGGGTTAACTAAAAGGTCACTCCAGATGAGCATTTATGTTTTTCACTCCCAAAGAGCATTGATGTTAGATCAAAAGTATCTGAAAAGTCACTCCAGATGAGCACTGATGTTTTTCACTCCCAAGGATCATTGATGTTAGATCAAAAGTATCTAAAAGTTCACTCCAGATGAGCACTGATGTTTTTCACTCCCAAGGAGCATTGATGTTAGATCAAAAGTATCTGAAAGGTCACTCCAGATGAGCACTGATGTTTTTCACTGCCAAGGAGCATTGATGTTAGATCAAAAGTATCTAAAAGTTCACTCCAGATGAGCACTGATGTTTTTCACTCCCAAGGAGCATTAATGTTAGATCAAAAGTATTTAAAAGTTCACTCCAGATGAGCACTGATGTTTTTCACTCCCAAGGAGCATTAATGTTAGATCAAAAGTATCTAAAAGTTCACTCCAGATGAGCACTGATGTTTTTCACTCCCAAGGAGCATTGATGTTAGATCAAAAGTATCTAAAAGTTCACTCCAGATGAGCACTGATGTTTTTCACTCCCAAGGAGCGTTGTTGTTAGATCAAAAGTACCTGAAAGTTCACTCCAGATGAGCACTGATGTTTTTCACTCCCAAGGAGCATTGATGTTAAATCAAAAGTATCTGAAAGTTCACTCCAGATGAGCACTAATGTTTTTCACTCCCAAGGAGCATTAATGTTAGATCAAAAGTATCTAAAAGTTCACTCCAGATGAGCACTGATGGTTTTCACTCCCAAGGAGCATTAATGTTAGATCAAAAGTATTTAAAAGTTCACTCCAGATGAGCACTGATGTTTTTCACTCCCAAGGAGCATTGATGTTAAATTAAAAGTATCTAAAAGTTCACTCCAGATGAGCACTAATGGTTTTCACTCCCAAGGAGCATTGATGTTAGATCAAAAGTATTTAAAAGTTCACTCCAGATGAGCACTGATGTTTTTCACTCCCAAGGAGCGTTGTTGTTAGATCAAAAGTACCTAAAAGTTCACTCCAGATGAGCACTGATGTTTTTCACTCCCAAGGAGCATTGATGTTAAATTAAAAGTATCTAAAAGTTCACTCCAGATGAGCGCTAATGGTTTTCACTCCCAAGGAGCATTAATGTTAGATCAAAAGTATATTACCGAGACCAATAAGTATGATGTTTACGATTTCATCAGGGCTCTCGCTAGAAGTCGATTAGAGCGTGAGATCGTTCTAATTGCTTTAGAGAGAGAATGTTAAGAGAGCTCAAACTATTTTGATATTATGAGATCAGCGTTTGATCTTATTTAATTTGATTAATTCTTTCACATTAAATATTGCGCTTCGTTGATATCGAAGTGTTTTCGCGTTGTAAGACGTGAAGAGTATTATGGGTATGTGAATTTTCTGTATTCAGATGTCGAAGTGGTAGATGCTTTTGAGATGCGCTGACAGTTTAAAATGGCTACAGTGAACCTAATAAAGAAGTTGGCCACTATAAGTACAAGACTATTTATTTACCTGGCCTAGGCCTAGTTAATTACCTAACGTGCCGTATTTAAGCTTTTCCGAGTACTAAGCTGTGCTTTACAGTGAAGTAATGTTGTGTTTCTGGTGTAACCTCAGCAATTAACAAATAAGTAGTAAGAGGGTCACTATGGCACCGGAAGTGATGTCACAGATGGGCGTGGTCAACTTCCAGAATTGACGTCACATCACTTCCGGAGGTTGACCATCTTTCTCTTCTCGGAGAGGAAGATATTCTCTGAATGGAGTGGCAACCCAGTTCCCCTGACTTCAAAGGCACTGAATATGTAAGGGATGCTTTGAGGAGATGCATTTGAGAGGTCATGAGCAACATGTCAGAACACTTCAAGAAAACAGAACAGTTATTGATGAGGAGTAATCATTAATCTCTCAAGACCTCATCAATACCTTTACAAGCAGTGTAAGGAGTCGTTACCTGAGCTTCTTGGCTGACAGGACTGATCTACTCCAAATGAAAATACCACATGTCTTAAGCAAAATACTTTAAATACTGTTCCATAGATTGCTCTTTCATGTAAATGAAAATACTTTGATATTAAGGAATGCAAATTATACAATTATGATTCTTTTTCGAGTTTCATAAGTAATGTAAAAATAAACTTCTTTTTCAAATTTAGTATATTTTCTCTGAAATACTTCAAGTTATATACGAATTTATGTGTTATCTTTTAATTTTGGGCACAAGTGTATTTTTGACCACTAGGACGCTATCCTCTTTGAGATATATAAAGCCAATTCCTCGACTTTGATACATATTCTCAGGAACGTGTTACGTAGGAAAGCACGGGATTCTCTGTATCCGAATACTGCTTTCTTTTTCACGATATTTTTGGATATTACTTGATTGTTTTTACTTGAGCTAGGGAGAGATTTCTTTGGTTGCTTCTTCTCTTTGAGCACCGTCTTTAGTATACGGATTCCATGGACGAGCGAAACATTTATTTATTTTATTGATCGCTGGCGTAACTTTCATATTGTTTGATTTTCTTCGGCGGACGGTTTCTTTCGTAAGCTTCAATGCTCTTTTGTTTTGGGTGCTATATAACTTTCATAACTGCGTTATTGCTTTTGGAAAAAAACGTTGTTTGGTAACCATCACCGCTTTGCCTTAGTTAAACATTTCTTTTCATAACACTCTTACTTCTTCACTTTTAGTGAAGAGAAATACGAGGGATTAATTTTGATGTACAGCGATGAGCCATTACGTTATGACCACCTCCAGTCCAGAGAAATGAGCGCGCCAAGAGACCGAACGGTGGAGCAGGGAAAATTCACAGAGAAGTATATATACAACCCGAGGACAGGCTTTCGGTTAGTAGAGTATTCGGAGTCAGAACGGAAAAAGCTGCCGATTTATCGGAGTTTGATAAAGTTCAAATTGTGATGGCACGACGCCTCGTAACAGCGATCACGGAAACGGCGCTGCTTGTGGGTTCACGTGCCGCTGTAGCGAGTACGTATCAAAAGTGGCGTACAGATGGCCAAAAGACGAACCGTTGTCCAGCCGTGTGTCGTACGCATCTCACTGATGCCAGAGGGGAGCGGAGATTATCGCGCATTGTTCACAGCGATCGCAGGGCCACAGTGCGACAACTCATCCGCAGCTACAACAGTGGTGATCAAGGAAATGTGTCACAGCACACAATTCATCGCAACTTTCTGCGCATGGGCCTGAATAGCCAAAAACCCAACCAGGTCCACATGCTCACTGCACGTCATCACCAACAAAGTATGAAATGGGCCCAAGATCATCGAGACTGGACCGCGGATGATTGGAAGAAAGTGGCTTGGTCTGATAAATCAAGATTCCTGGTGCATCACGTAGACGACCGAGCGCGGATACGCAGATTACCAACGGAGATCATAGCATCTGGATGCAGTGTTGGGCGGAAACAGGCCAACGGCGGTGGTGTTTTGCTGTGGGCGATGTTTTCTTGGGACACTTTAGGCCGCATTATCCCAATAGCACAATCCCTGACAGCTTTCAGGTATCTGAACATCGTTGCGGACCAAGTTCACCCATTCATGGCAACTGTGTTCCTTGCTGGTGATGAGCATTACTAACAGGAAAATGCGCCATACCACACTGCCAGAATCGTCAAGGAGTGGTTCGAGGAACATGCTGGTGACTTTCTGTTAATGCCCTGACCTCCAAATTCACCCGATATGAACCCAATCGGACGTTTGTGGTTCGACTTGGAAAAGAGGGTTCGCGCTAAATCACCATAACCTCGAAATGTACGGGAACTGGTGGACCTGCTGTTGACATTATGGTATCATACACCCCCGAGATACCTGTTGCCACCTTATCAAATCGATGCCTCGCCGAGTGGCAGCTGTTTTGCGGGATAAAGGAGATTCTACAACTTAGTACGTAAGTACTCATAATGTAATGGCTTACTGGTGTATTTTTCCTTTTCAGAAGAAAACTCGCTTTTCGCGTTCAATTTAATAAATTTAATTTAAATCTGCATTCAGATAAATACCGATAGTTATTGCCATACTACTCAGAAAAAGTATTTCAAATATTCTCTTTATGTAAAAACTTTGGTAATTTTTCCAACCCAGTTTAAGTAATTCTGCCATTTGTGAAGAAAAGCCCTTTTCTACTGGCGGTAACATTCGAACACACGTCATCTTACTCCGGAGCAAGATGTTCTCCTGGCTGAAAAGCTTATCGCTGACACCTGTCGTTTTGACGCATGCGTCACCTCAGTAGTGCTTCACGTACAAGGTGTGATAAAAAAACCCATCCAGACGGGCTTTCTTAAAAGAAAAATATGACACCGAATTGTCGGGTGTAATGATCAAGTCTTTTGAATCCGTTCTGACGAGAATTAAATTCATTAAAGCTATTCAAAGTCAATGGAACAAGTATGGAAAACACTAGTATCTGACCAAAGAAACAAGTTTTTCAATCGGGTTTTTAATCCCGCAGATATTGCTGTAAATGGAATCGCGAACTTACGCCCTCTGGTTGCAGACATGTGCGTTAAGAAGAATTCGAAATTATATGATAAACATTTCACAGCAAAAATTCTCTCCAGCAAAGGATAAACTTTTTAAATCGGAGTCTTAGAAGCAGAGATATCGACAACAATGAGATATGCATCTACGCCTCCTGGCGGGGAAACATGCATTATTTTTAAAAGAAAGTTTTCTCAAAAGTTTTTTTGATGTGAGCGGTGTCGGTCCAGGAAATAATTTTTTCAGTCGAGTTCCCAGGAGCTCAGAATTTGCTGCAAATACATCAGAAGCAGAAATTAACACTTATGTCCCCTGGTGGCCAAGCCATTTTTTTACCAAATATTAAAATAAAATCCCATCAGGAGCTGTATGCGAAGCAGCAAATTTTTTCCAAATCGGAGCTTTAGAAGCAGAAATATCGGGGAAAAGGCCATTTACCTTAACGCCCCTAGCGGAAGGACTATGATTTACTTTAAAATTTCTAAATTATATGAAAACCATTTCGCATCGGAAACGCTATCCAACAAAGAAGGATTTTTTCAAAATCGGACTCTTAGAAGCAGAGATATCGACAATATACGATATGCATCTACGCTCCCTGGCGGGGGAAACATGCATTATTTTAAGAAGAAAGCGTTCTAAAACGGTTTATAGACGTGAGTGACATCAGTTTAAGAATTAATTTTTTCTGTCGAGATTTTAGAAGCTAAGATTTTGTTGCAAATACACCAGAAGCAGAAATTAACACTTAAAACTGGCCGCCAAACCATTCTTTGCCAAAAATTAGAAATTATATGCACTATATCCGCTGAAGCAAAATGTTTTCAGATGGAGTTTTAGAAGTCGAGATATCGGGAAAACGCACTTTACATTTACGCCCCCTAGCGGAAAATCTATACGTAACTTGTAAAAAATTATTATACCTAAAATACTCTTCGACATAAATGGAATCGAAAGGTAAAATAATTTTTTCAATCGGATGCTTTTACAAGGAGAAGCAAATATATGGAACAAAATTGATTTTGAATTCGATATTATTTGCATTTACGCCACCTAGCGGCGAAATTGTGCATTGTAAAAAAGCAAAACAAAAAACGAAAACGAAATGAAGCATCATCATTCGCATATTTGAAGCTTCCCAATGCAAAAAGAATTTTTCAAATGGGACTAATAGTTGCAGAGACATGGTGGCCAGAGAAGGACGGACGGACAAACCGATAACATAAGCAAGATTTTTTTTACAAAGGACGTGCTAAAAAGTACAAGGCTTACAGATTTTAAACTTAATCGCTTTCGAAGTAGTCTCCTTCCGAAGCCACACACCAGCGCTGTTCCCACTGCTCGAAGCTTTTTTGAAGTCATCTTCTGCGAACAGCTGCTTCGTCTCATTCTGTTTGTTGTATCCCCTCAATATCTTGAAATCTTTTCTCTTTCAAATGGTGTTTGATTTTTGGGAAGAGAAACAAATCGCAGGGAGCGAGATCTGGCCAATAGGTTGGATGTCGGACCTGTGCAGTGCGGTGCTTAACAAGAAACCACTGCACAAGTTGTCATGGTGAAGTTGTCATCACCACCCTGACGCAGCGCCGGCCTTTTGCGGCAACCTGCCTCCCTCAAAGGCTGCAAAACTTGACATTAGTACTTCTTGTTCATTTTCTGGTGCGATGGAATGTCTTCATGATGCGCAATTCTCTCATGATTGAAAAAAACAGTCAGCATCATCATCACATTGCTGCGGCTCTGACGTGCGTTGGATCAGGGAGAGTTTAGGGTTTTCCACTGTGAAGACTGAGCCCTTAGTTTTGGAGTCATACCCATAAATCCACAATCCATCACCAGTTATGATTGTTTTTGAAACGTTTTCGTCGTTTTCGAAGCACTCAAGCTAGTCACTAACAGCTGAAACGCGGGCCTGTTTTTGTTCAGCTAAAAGCAAATTTGGCTGAGATGCGTCTCATACCCAAATCGCCTGTAAGAATCGACGTACATGAAAACGAAACTAATGTTGAAGTCTTCAGATAGCTTACGAAGAGTGATTCGGCGATTTTCTTACAGCTGTGTGCACAAGTTCGACATTATTTACACTTTTGCTGGCTGCGGGTCTCCTAGACCACTGGTTCCCAACCTTTTTGCATTCGCGGACCGTCAAAACGTTGGGGAAACTTTCACGGGCTGACAAAACGTTGGGGAAACTTTCGCGGACCAGCAAAACATTGGAGAAACTTTCACGGACCGACAAAATGTTGGCGAAACTTTCGCTGACCGGCAAAACACTGGGGAAACTTTCACGGACTGACAAAACGTTGGGGAAACTTTCGCGGACGGCAAAACATTGGGGAAACTTTCACGGACCGACAAAACGTTGGCGAAACTTTCGCGGACGGCAAAACATTGGGGAAACTTTCACGGACCGACAAAACGTTGGGGAAACTTTTGCGGACGACAAGACATTGGGGAAACTTTTACGGACCGGCAAAACATTGGGGACATTTACACAGACCGACAAAACGTTAACGAAACTTTCGCGGACCGGCAAAACGTTGGGGAAACTTTCGCGGACCGGCAAAACATTGGGGAGACTTTCACGGACCGACAAAACGTTGGGGAAACTTTCGTGAACTGGCAAAACATTGGAAAACTTTCACGGACCGATAAAACTTTGGGGAAACTTTCGCGGACCAGTAAAACGTTGGAGAAACTTTCGCGGACCGACAAAACATTGGGAAACTTTCACGGACCGACAAAACGTTGGGGAAACTTTCGCGGACCGGAAAAACGTTGGGGAAGCTTTCGCGAACCGGTAAAATGTTGGGGAAACTTTGGCGGACCGGCAAAACATTGGGGAAACTTTGGCGGACCGGCAAAACATTGGGGAAACTTTCACGGGCCGACAAAACATTGGGGAAACTTTTGCGGACCGACAAAACGTTGGGGAAACTTTCGCGGACCGGTGATACCGAAAAAACACTTTTAGGCTGTTTTCGAGCATTTAATATCCTAATATTATATATTATAATGATCACTGCGTACAATCCATAATTTATATACCAGAGTACTCCAAGCTATCTACTTATTTAATATACTTTAATCTGTTAATATTCTTTCATGATTAGTAAGTGCAATCCATAATCAATAAACCACATTATTCTCCTTACCGTTTAAGTATCCCACTCCAATTGAAAAGATCATTTTGGGCCAAATTTCACATTTCGTAAAAATGCGTTCATTTTAAATTCCCAGTTTTTAGGATTCCAAAACTGCCTTTGTTCCTTGCCTACGATGAATATGTACGGAATTATAGCAATCGGAATATATAAACCCAGGTGTTAAACGAACAGGAAGTGACACTTGAGAAACAGGAAGTTGGAAAATAATTAGGTTAGTCTTACTATTTGTGCATAAAATTGTAGTAGAAAATATTTTGTACAAGGTTTTTTACGGATCTGGCAATACTTTGGATACAATTACGTGATGCAATTTATGTTTGTGAGGGTGGCAAACATAAACATACTTTTCATCCCATCAAAACTGTCTTTGAAACTTTAATCGCGTTTTTTTGCAGGATGAGATTTTAGTCCCGAATTCTTTACGGAAAACCTGATAACTGCAAAAGGTATGTAAATAAATTTATTAACATCAAATAGAAGTAATCGTTCTTTTCATGTTTATAAGTGAGTCACGGAAAAATTCCCATGGGTTGCCACCGGGAATCGAACCCAGGTCTTCCAGTTACGCGCCGGACATGCTTCCACTGCACCACAGCGGCCTCGAAATTATCCAGACTCACAAACGACAAACTGTCAAACGACAAGACAGGTTGCTTTTTGGAGCCCTACAGGTTGCTGTGGTGCAGTGGAAGCATATCCGGCGCGTTACTAGAAGACCCTGGGTTCGATTTCCGGTGGCGCCGGATGAGAATTTTTCCGTGACTCACTTATAAACGTGGAAGGAACGATGACTTCTATTTGATGTTCCACGTCAACTGTGTATTTAATAAATTAATGTAACTTGGCATACACCTTTCTTACAATGTTGTGTATGCAATGAACTAAACGTTTTGCCGTTTGTGAGTTCAGAGTTAGGTTATAGCTATTTACATTCAACATAGTGAAGAAATTTGTGGACAATTCACATTACTGCATGTAGAAATGAGTGCATCTCAGCAGTGTTTAGGAACATCACTTACCTTTTAATTCACTGCAAATATAATAGTCATGCGCATTACTGATGCACAAAATGCCAACATATATCTGTTACTTTTTTATTTAGAGTTTTTGCCTAAACGACATATTTCCCAATTTCTTGAAAATTTATATTGAAATAATTATTTTTCAACGTCTATGTGTTTTTGTGTGTTAAGCTGCCCAAAAAAAAAAAAAAAAAAAAAATTACCCATTCTTGCATTTTTTCAAAAAAAGTGCCCCGTGCCCCAACGTAGTGGGATACCTTAATATAATTGTTTCTGGAATTTTCTGTTGCGGCTTCGCAAGCAGCGGTTCCAGCGTCGTTTCTGCAAGACGCAGTGCAGCATTAATGTCAGTTACGTGTTTGTACAATGCAATTCCAACCAATTATCCATACACCGATTATACGGATATCTGATTATCCGGATCAATTTTCAGGAACTACGTAAATAAAATAAGCAGCCACGGCTCTCGGAATGAAATCTCGGAAATCCTACATACCCTCTAAATAACAAACACTTCCTCGAAAACAGACAGGTGCACAGCTTGTAGTGCGCCCAAGTTAAGAAGACCTTTTTACCAGAAGTCAGCTGTTTACATCACCATAGCAACGGTAGTACTAGTCCAGCTTAACGCAGGGGTGACAGGTGTGCTTTTGCTTTTCTTCCCTCCGAAAAATGGATCTTTCCTTTTTAGTAACCCTCGACGAAATTGTCGACAGCTTCTAAAACGTGGATGCAACGGAAGGGGAAAGTGAAAATGAGAGAGAAATAGAAGAGAGAAACGTGCAATCTCATAATGATGCATTTCATGCTTAGTGTGGACGGGGAATCAGAAAGAGTGCGATGCTTTCCAACTGCTTCATGTTAAAAGAGTCTGCGACTTGGCAGCTAGGAAGTGATGAAGCTCCTCGAAACAGAAATAAATAACGGACTTCTTTTAAATATAAATGTACATACATATATAAAAATATATGTTAATAGCTTTTTATTAATGTGCTTGCCATTTAATTTTTTGTACTCGATTTCAATGGAAAATCCACTTATCCGGATTTTTGAATATCCGGACCGACCCTGGTCCCTATGAATCCGGATAATTGCAGCTGCACTGTGCTTGGTTTTGGTTGCCGAAACTGCCGAAAAGGTGTTTTCTCAGCAAATACGTGGTCAAAAGAGTCAGCAATAATTTTAGAGCTTTGTCGCTGAGACTTGGATATTCTTTCTCCATGATGCTCCGAAACTGAGTCAGAGATTTGGATCTGAATATCGATGCCAGACTGGCATCAGAAGAAAGTTCAACAAAGCTTTCTTTTTCCTAGTGAGTTAGCCTGCAGGAGTTAAGATCTGCTGTGAAGAGATTAGCGATCCGCACACACACACAAGCTTCCTTTAATATTCCCCGACAGGTGTTACAAAAAAATAGATCTATATTTCCTCTTACTTTGACTACATTTCGATTCAAAAGAAAAATAAACAAATTCACTCGTTTCTCGTGGACCTGTAGAAGAATCTTCGCGGACCGGAACTGGTCCATGGACGGGCGATTGGGAAACACTGTCCTTGACCGTTCATCACTTTCAGAGCTTCCACGACCATATTTAAAACGTTTATACCACTCACAAACTTGTGTGGATGCACGACTCATGCAATCCTCCCCATGAACTTTCTGTAGCTTTAAGTATGTGTCTCGGTAAGTTTTGCCAAGCTTTTGACAAAACCTGACGCAAATTCGTTGATATATTTTTTCTGACATGACAAATGCGACGAAGTTTAAAAGAAAGTACACACGTAAAAATAAAACACTACTGTAAACAAGAAAGATGACACCGAATTTTCGGGTGTAATGAGCACCTCTTTTGAATCCGTTCTGACCAGAACTAAATTTATCAAAGCTATTCAAAGTCAATGGAACCGGTATGGAAAATAGCAGTGTCAGACCGAAGAAACAAGTTTTTCAATCGGGTTTTTAATCCTGTCAACGACATCGTGAATTTACGCCTTTTGGTTGCAGACTTGTGCATTAAGAAAAATTTGAACTTATATGAGAAACATTTCGCAGCGGAAACTCTCTCCAACAAAGATTGAATTTTTCAAATTGGACTCTTCAAAGAAGAGATATGGACAAATATAAGATATGTATATACGCCCCCTGGCGGGGAAACGATGCATTATTTTAGGAAGAAAGTATTCTCAAAAGGTTTTTCGATGTGAGCGGTATCGGTCCAATAAAAAACCATTTTTAGTCGAGTTTTCAGGAGATCAGAATTTGTTGCAAATACATCAGAAATTAACACTTATGCCCCCTGGTGGCCAAACCTTTCTTTATCAAATACTAGAAATTATATGAAAAACATTTTCCATCAGGAGCAGTTGTATGCGATACAGAAATAATTTTTTAAATCGCAGTTTTAGAAGCAGAAATGTCGGGGAAAACGCAATTTACCTATGATTGAAAGTCTATGATTCACTTGAAAATTTTGAAATTATGTGAAAGAATATTTCGAATCGGAAAAACTATTCAACAAAGAAGGAAGTTTTCAAATTGGACTACTTGAAGTAGAAATACTGTCAAAAATAATATATACATCTACGCCCCCTCGCGGAGGAAACATGTATAATTTTAAGAAGAAAATATTCCGAAAAGGTTTGTCGACGTGAGTAGTATCGATCCACGAGAGAATTTTTTCAATCGAGAATTTAGAAGCTCTGATTTTATGGCAAATACACGAGAAGCAAACATTAACGCTTACGCCCTCTGGTGGCCAAAGTATTCTTTACGAAAAAATAGAAATTATATGCAAAATGTTTTCTATCAGGAGCTGTATCTGCTGAAGAAAATAGTTTTCAAATCGGAGTTTTAGAAGAAGAGATATCGGGGAAAACGTAATTTACTTTTATGCCCCCTAGCGGAAAATCTATGCGTAACTTAAGAAAGTAAGTATACCTAAAATACTTTTCGGCATAAATGAAATCGAAAGATAAAATAATTTTTTCAATCGGATGTTTAGAAGCAAATAAAATATATGGAATAAAATGTGTTTTGAATTCGATATCATCTGCATTTACCCTCTGGCGGCGACATTGTACATCGTAAAAAATATATATATATAAATAAAGGATCATCATTATCATATTTGAAGCTTCCCAATGCAAAAATACTTTTTCAAATAGGATTAATATTTACAAAGATATGTTGTCTACAGACGGACGGATAAACCGATTACATAAGCACGATCTTTTCTTAACAAAAGACGTGCTAAAAATAAACCGGAGCTGGAGAAACGTGACTCACGGCACATGCGCAATAGGCTCCAAGGTCAATCTCCGTCAAACCGCTTCCTGCTGTGTCCCGCCATTCTGAACTTATGCAATCAATCTGTATCCTTTTCGATCACACCTCATTTATCTCCCCCTTGAGAAAGGCGCAAGCACGAAATGTCATGTTTCGGGTCCGCCGACAAACCACGATTGAAGGAGCTCACTCCGGAAGAAGGACTTCATATTAATTCCAGATGATATGTGGAGGAATCACCACAAATTCTTTTAGAGTTTCATGGTCAGGAGATTCATTTTTACGTTCGGGCGCTAGTATGAAGAAAGGCTCTTTTGTGCTGGTGTCTTCAAACCAACTTCCTCCTTATACGGAACGGGATGTTCTCCCAAATGAAATACGCCAGGACTAGGCTAATCGATGTAAAAAATAGTAAAAGTATACAAGTGATGCGATTTATTATCGTAGGAATACATAAATAAGCGTTTCCAAGCTTTCGCACATCAACCAGATGGTTTTTTCAAGGAAGTTAGACCGAAACTGCAATCTGAGAAAATAGAATGCTTTAACAATTTGGACGCGATGGCTTGACTTGAAAATAAATAGATACGACGTTATATTCATTTAAAGATACGAGGTATCACGATGGTGGTGCAGACGGTATCCTGGTAGGGAGAAGGCGTTACTTGAAGAACTGGTCCCAAATTCGTGGCAACTCCAGTGAGACGCTATCATTGCAAGTATCACTGTTGGTAATGATTGATCTCCAAGGTTTCCCGAATGGCTGTACATTTAGAGGTAGAGTAGCTAGCTAATTTGTTTATATCATCCCACATAGGAGTAGAGGACTTGAATTTGGCTTCTCTGGATAGGTCCGTTGAAACTCCTATGTGAGATGATAAAAGTTAGCTACCTACTTTACCTTTAAATATACAGCCATTTAAAAAAAAACTTGGAGATCATTACCAAAGGTAATATTTGCAATGATAACGTCTCAATGGAGTTGCTACGAATAAGGAACCAGTTCTTGAAGTAACGCGTTCTCCATACCCGGATACCCCGTGCACAACCAACGTGATGCCTCGTATCTTTAAATGAATATAACGTTGTATCTTTTTATTGTCAAGTCAAGTCACCGTGTTCAAATTGTTAAAGCGTTCTATTATTATTATTTTTTTAATTGGAGGTGTAACGACCGCCGTGAGCAACTCAATGAGCTATAAGCAGTCGCCCGTCCCTAATTTAGGGTCACTGGTTCCAGGGAACGGAGAGAGCCAATGCCGTAAGACAAACACAACTATAACGAAGTAAATTTCTCCGTCATTTTTATCCGCGCCAGGATTCGAACCCGGGTCCCCTCATTCCGGAATAAGTTGCTCTTCCAATTGAGCTACGCGGACGTTTTATTCTGATTCCTATCTGCCTTTATGTCGTATGCGTCCTTCGGGCAGGTACGTCACATCTCCTGGTACGTTACATCATCTCCCCCTTATTATTATTTTTTTTTTGTTCGAAGTGCTGGAGAAGTGATTCTCTTATTTTTCCTATCTCGCGGTGTGGAAAGAACATCACACCAATGCGAGATTTTGAACGGTCGGGTCATCCGGATAGTTCGGGCGCCATTATAACGAAGTAAATTTCTCCGTCATTTTTGTCCGCGCCAGGATTCGAACCCGGGTCCCCTCATTCCGGAATAAGTTGCTCTTCCAATTGAGCTACGCGGACGTTTGTTCTGACTCCTATCTGCCTTTATGTCGTGTGCGTCCTTCTGGCAGATACGTCACATCTCCTGGTACGTTACACAACATCAGTGCCCCACCGGTTATTATATATTATATTATTACATCTGCTCTATTATTCAGATTTCAGTTTCTGTCTAACTTCCTTGAAAAAGCCATCTGGTTGATGTGCTTCGAAACGCTTGCTTATACATGTATATCCCTACGCCAATAAATCGGATCACTAGCATAGTTTTACTATTTTCTACATCATTGGTGTTCCCATCATTAATTTAATCGCTGTAATTTGCGTCCTGAATCCTGCATCGCCTCAGCAGTACATCACACATTAAGAATTAAGTTATGTAGGAGGGTAAATTAAAAAGAAAAGGCAATTTTGATGCACAGTGAGATCTCTTAATAACGGTCACTACTCGGGTTGGAAAAATGTGCCCGTTGTTCGAAGGTTAAGCCTACATTAATATTATTTTTCGGTTGTGTTTGGGCTAAGAAAATCCTGTAAGTCAATTCGGAATTACAGACCGATGTGGTGAGCGTTTGCATGGTGGTAGAAAATCAGCGAATGCGCTGTACCCCCCTCCCACTCCTCCCATTTCAACACAGTGAAGCCGGGTCCATACGCTTCCGCGGTGAAAGTAGTACCAGCCAATTTTTGCGTGACTACCCACAAGATGCAAAAGCAAACGAATTTCGGTAGGAAAGCATTTGTGGAACTTCGCTCGTCTTTTTAAAAATTCCAGATTATCTCAAATTATAAACGAAATTGAAAAGCAACGGGATTGGTTGAGGGAATTCTTCGATAGATATAGGGAGATTTTTAGCAAACTTTGATTTTCATGGAGGAAAAGAGATCTAAAATCCGTCTTTGTAACCATTGGAACGTGGGAATTTTTCACTCAAAATGTGTTTTAGATTAAATGGACGCTTATAAAGCTTTAAAAATATTCCTGTCTTAATGCATTATCGTAAATGACACTGGTCAAAAGATTTTGACTTCTTTAAATTATGGTTATCAATTATTATTTCTTTATGTATTTTGTGCCGCTGATCATGAAAATGATTAGATCGACATATTGGATCTTATTTTTCAAAATGCACTGAGGTATATACAAATAAGACACTGTATCTATTACTTACATAACATTAATATGTACTGTATCTATACACTCACGGGCAATGACATTTGCACACCAAGAAGAAAACATCAGATTGAACTGAAATTTTCGGACGTAATGATACAGATTAATGATCTACATGATGGCAAAAACAGAGCTACAAGACAATTACAGACGGATCTGTGGCACGCAGTCCGGTCATCTTCAATAGCGCTTCGCACCGTTTCGTGCGGCGATACACATTGCAATACGGTCCGGCATGGAGGCGAAAAGACGCCTGATGTTGTCATGCAGATGACTGACCCACACGTGTTGGACCATGTGCTCCAAATCCCAGATAGTGCGGCACGGAGGCAGCAGGCGTCTCAAATGGTCCCACACATGCTCGATAGCGGGCATGTCCGGGGAGCCGGAAGGCCATGCAAGTGTCTGGACATGATGTAGGCAGTCCTGGCCAACCCGAGACGTGTGCGGGCGGGCATTATCCTGCTAGTATAGCGCACATGGAATCCCGTCCAGAAAGGGAGCACATGGGGCCGTAGGATCTCATCCACATACTGCTGGTCCGTCAATGATCCACGTACCACTACTAGAGCTGATCGGCTATCGTAGGCAATGGCTCCCCAGACTATAATGCCTGCAGTGGGGGAGGTGTGGCTCTTGATAGCAAGGTCGGGATTGTGCCGTTGACCCGGGGACCTAAACGCCCGGACACGATGATCATCTGTCCCCAAAACGAAGCGGCACTCTTTGTTAAATACTACACGTCACCAGTCTGTGGCGTTCCACATCGCTCCGGCCTGGAACCACTGCACACGGAGCCGGCGATGTTCCGGTGTTAATGGCAGCACACGTAAGGGACGCTGCGATCGCAGATTTGCTTCGCGAGGCGTCGGAAAACGGTTCGTGGGCACATAGGAGCCGCTACATCTGTCTGTATAGAGGACCGGGTCCATGTGGGATCCGTCCGTCCCTGGCTCACGATCCGTCGATCTTCTCTACCGGTGGTCCTCCTGGGCCGTCCGGAGCCACTCCGCCGTGTGGCGGTGCCGTCACTTGTGCACTGCTCCCAAGACAGTCGGACGGTATGGTCAGAACGCTTCACGTGGCGGGCTATACGGCGCACCGACCACCCTGCTGTTTTCAACCCGATGATCAGGCCTCTCTCAAAGTCCGTAAGTTGCGTAAATCGACGTCTCTGGCATCTACCCTGCATCCTCGTCACTCTGAGCGCTTGCTTGCGCCTGCCGGTGCTTTTCTCTTTCATGGGACATCGACTACACGCCGGTTTATAAGGCTGCCGGTTCGTGCTTGTAGCGCCACCACAGGGTGTGCGGTCATGCACACTCGCACCAAACGTGGATTATTTGCATACCAGCATGCACTCTAGCTGCTTGCAAGGTTTCGCAGTTGTAGCATGTTTCCTTCTAGGTGCGCAAATTTAATTCCTGTCTAATATACGGCTTCTTTTTAACTTTAGCTTGTATTTAGTTTCTGGGAATTCCATTTTAACATACAACAATAATAATCAGCTAACATGGTGGAACTCCATTTTCAATTATACCTTTGCCGCATTGCTGAGATGTCCTGATGGAAGTTTGATGGAAGTGCTCACCATTCACGTCACTAATAGTGCCACAGTTTGATGGGAAGAAATCGATGTGTGAATGCGAAATGTGCATTTCCAAGGACATGTTGCACCCCATTTCTTTTTAAGTACTTATGAGATCTCCTACGAGCTCCCTAAATTTTGCTGCCTTGACATTTCCCAGAAGGGCAGCTGAAACACATAGAAAGGATTTCCATGCTGCTTTCTCCCTTTCACTGAGCGCAAACATTCAAAATGATCATCTCCTAAAAGTTTCATTTTTTGTGGGCCAATGAAAACGCCTGCTTTAATCTTCTCTGAACCAAGTCTTAGAAATTGCTCGCGCAAATATGTGAACGCAGGACCATTCATATCCAAAGCCTTGACGAAGTTTCTCACGAGCCCCAGTTTTATGTGTAGTCGGGGTAGCAAAACTTTACTTGGTTCTATTAAGGGGGTTCAGGTGCTACATTCTTAATTCCGGGCGTTCACGAATTTCGCTTAGGCTAATTTCTCTTTCTGCAATGGGCATCTTTTGCACGGCTATCCCACTCACAGAGAAAGCAACGACCCTTGGTGTAACTCGTTTGCAATCCTAACAGAATGGCGATCACTTTTAAATCACCTCATATTTGCCACTCATACTTCTGATAGTGTACACCTAACAGGATACTTTTCATGTTTGTATGTTTATTTTATGTGGACTGCATATGCAATGAGGATTGAAGGAAACGTATTTCCATTACGTAATAATACAGGTTTGAGGCTCATCGTAGAGGCATCTGTAAATAGTGGCCATTCTTCAAGAGCGTGTCTCATGTTTATTGCTGTGAGTAGTCCATCAACATCATTACAGAAAGTGAAATCACCTTTTGTTTAATAGAATGTTTCCAAATCTTTATTTCTGGTACGAAATGTTGTTACTTCCGCAGAATGGTCCAGAAGATTCCATTGTTGTAAGCTTGAGGCCAAAAGCTCAGTCTTATTCTTTAACAATTCCAGATTTTTGATGAGGTTTTAAGTTAAAACTGTGCGATCGTATGTAGCTGTAAGGAATCTGAGTTTGGATAAAATTCTGGATCTCTTGAAGTTGATGTCTGCTGTGATTCACATGTTCATCAATGACGTCTTTTTCCTCAGAGTCTACGGAAAAAAATTCAGGCGGTTCAGGAATAGGAAGTCCTTCGCCATGAGTCAGTGGACGAATCGCTGAAGGTATGTTTGGATATGAAACTGTCTTTATCTTCTTCATAATCATGTTTTTTTTACATAGGAGGTAACATACAGAAATAACAGTCTGCGGTGTGGTTTGTTGGCTTTCTCCAAATCACTGGCACTGCAAAGGGCATAGAACGCCCCTCACCATGCACTCAGGTTTGAAGCACAGGTATTGAAGCATGCATGTGGAGCCCCATTTCTAGTCAAGATCGCTGAATTGCAACCGCCGCACCGGTGGCGCAGTGGTCTAAGTGATGGCTTCTGATCATTCCTCCGAGATGGGTCCGGGTTCGAATCCCGGTGAAGCATGGATGTTGTGTTTGTCTTACGGCACTGGCTCTCTCCTTTCCCTTGAACCAGTGGCCCTAAATTAGGGAGGAGCGACTGCTTATAGCCTATTGAGTTGCTCACGGTGGTCGTTAAACCTCCAATAAAAAAATTACAACCGAAAAACAAGAAATATGTCTGTTTCTATAGTTGCACTAACGCACACTTTCTTGACGCAAATGTCACTTTTTCCTCATACATATCAGACGTTATCTAGATTATTCACACATTTTCGAGACATTTTTAATGTTTCACGGCAGAAACAAAAGAAAAGGAAGCTACCTGAAACTGTTCAAGATGGATGCAACTGAAGAACTGAAATTCTGACTACTACGTTGCAATTGAAAGCATGTGTCATGCGATACCTACCACTGACGTGATCCTGAGAGAAGCGTGAATAGAAGGATCACGTGACCAGCACAAAGCGCCAAACTCACTGAACACGTGGTGCAGAGGGAGCCTGCTGTAATGTCAGATCATTGATAAGACCTTGGTGCCACTAAAGCTGCAGTTGCAATAACAGCCAGACATATTGGTAAGGATTCAATGAAGTGTTGGCTGTTCGACAAGCGAGGATCGCTTGTCGAACAGCCTCCACAGTTGCCGGCGGGGATTGGCAGATTCAAACAGATCTTTCGAATTTGCCCCCAAACTCGATGTGGGGTTGAGGTCCAGCAATCCAAGGGGTCATCGGAATGTGGTAAACTCAGTCGAATGCATCTGGAGACAACTGGTCGCCACTCGGGAAGTATGCAGTGTGGCTTTGTCATGTTGAAATATGGCGTTAAAGTGCCGAAAGAGAATCGTTGCGAACGAGCAAAGATTATCGGAGAGGATATTTACATATCTTGTGCCGGTGACGAAAGTCTCAACGGGTGCGAAGGTCCCCAAGAAATCCCATGGAAACGCAGCCCAAACTGTTACACCGCCTGTATCTGCTTGTATGACTCCAACTTAGAAAGTTGGATCCATCGCTTCGTGTGGTTTACGCCACACATTTGCAACCGCGATTCATCACAGAAGATGAGGTGCTTGAATTCCCCCGCACTCCAGTTGCGACAGGCTTTGCAACAGCAGCCTATTTTTTGGTGCCTTGCAGTCATCATCCGTACACGACGTGGACATCGGTTGTCATAGCACATTTTTTGAGTGGTACGATATTATGCCTTTGCATGTACAAACTTATGTCTTTGTGGATAAGTTTGTGGCCCCGCTTTCATTAGATTCCGAAGTCATCTGTTTCGTGACATTAGTGCGAATACTTGTAACGATGAGTTAAGGACAGTCAGTTACTCGTGCGACGGTCACACGTAGAAATCCCAACACTTTAGCAGTTGTCGACCTTCCTCGCAGCTACTCTGCTATCTGGCCACGGTAGTATTCACGTCTTTTCTTTTACCCATGATTATTTTTCCGTGACTAGTTTTCAACGGATATAGACCTTCTCTATTTATGGACATTGCCAAAATAAGCATCCCACGCGACTGGATACGATACTTCTGCTTTGCGTGTTGTTATCGAGTTGTATGTAACAATTCGCCCATTATGTGAACTATAATAAATTCAATAGACAAAATATTACTGATACCTAACTAATAACATGTTGATCCTCTTCTTGAGAAAATAACAGCCCGTACGCTCCGAGGCATCGACTCCACCAGATGCCGGAGTGTTTCCGGAGGTAATGCCAGCAGTGCCTGTTGCAACATTGTCCACAACACCGCCCGCGATGTGGGTCCAGGATCCACGGACATGAAGTTCCGCTCCGCGGCATCAAAGAAAGCTTCCACAGGACTAAAATCCGGGGACCTTGGAGGCCACTGGATGGTTTCAAACTAAGATGAGGGCTCCTCGTCCCATGCCTAAGTGGTTGCGGTTTGGTGGGATAGCGCATTGTCCTGCTGGAATAGCCTATCCGTCGCAGGAAGCGCGAAGGCCGTGAAAGCGGAGAACCTTCTCATGGGACATACAGGGTTCTTTAGTGTGTGTGGAGAGGTCCTTGCCAATTCTTTAGAGTTTCTGGAGAGGTCTAAAGTGATCAGACAGTGTGTGTATGTGTGGAGAGGTCCTTGCTGGGTAATTTATTGTGTGTGGAGAGGTCCTTGCTGGGTAATTTATTGTGTGTGGAGAGGTCCTTGCTGGGTTATTTAGAGTGTCTGGAGAGGTCTAAAGTGATCAGACAGTGTGTGTGTGGAGAGGTCTAAAGTGATCAGACAGTGTGTGTGTGGAGAGGTCTAAAGTGATCAGACAGTGTGTGTGTGGAGAGGTCTAAAGTGATCAGACAGTGTGTGTGTGGAGAGGTCTAAAGTGATCAGACAGTGTGTGTGTGGAGAGGTCCTTGCTGGGTAATTTAGTGTGTGTGGAGAGGTCCTTGCTGGGTTATTTAGTGTGTCTGGAGAGGTCCTTGTTGGGTTATTTAGTGTGTCTGGAGAGGTCTAAGGTGATCAGCCAGCGCATACTGGTAGCGAGAAGCGGTTAAGGTTCAATGGAGGTTGAACGACCACCGTGAGCAACTCAGTGGGCTATAAGCAGTCGCCCGTCCCTAATGTAGGGCCACGGGTTCTAGGGAAGGGAGAGAGCCAGACCTATCAGACAAACACAACATCCATGCCTTACTGGGATTCGAACCCGGACACATCTCGGACGAATGATCAAAAACCATCGTTTAGACCACTGCGCCACCGGGGCAGCAAGGACCTCTCCAGACACACTGAAGGACCCAGTGTGTCCCATGCTCTCCAAACCATCACAGAACCATCACCACATTGAGTAGAGCCGACTTGGCACTACAGGGCCATTACCTCATGCTATCGACGCCATATCCGTCAGCTCAGTTCAGCTCTAAAATGGATTCATCTGACCACACGACGCGGCGCTCCTCGGAAGAGGTCCTCTTTGATGTTACCGGCACCAGGCGAGGCGTAATATCCGATAACGAGCAGACAACAGTGGCACACGAGTAGGGTGTCGGCTCCCGTAGTCGAGGATATGCAGTTTGCGCGGTACAGTTCACTTGCTGACATTGTTTGGGCCTCCGACAGTTAACCTGGATGTGATTTTCACCGCCACTGCAAAGCGGTCGGTCTCTGCAATTCTGGATAGTCTACTTCAACCCCGGTCATCAATAGCGTATGGCCGCCTACCACTTGCTTTCTGGGGCTGGTACGTCCGTCGATGGTACACTCGCAGTACGCCTTTGATACGGTTGCCTCCGGAAACCCTGGAGTTCTTACCACTTGGGAGATAGAATGACCTATCTCTTTTGCGCTGACAAAAGAGATAGGTCATTCTATCTCCCAAGTGGTAAGAACTCTCAGAACACCACATTTGCCCATGCTCGTCGATTCCGATACACTGTTGGAAAGCCCTGCTGTCTTCCTATTTATCGCCTGCGTTTGATTTGGATCTGTCCTATTGTGCACGGGGGGATGCCCGTAGCAACTGTTCATCACCCCAATCTCTAATGATTTGTCTACTGAGTGTATAACACCATAGACAAGATTGTCCACGTTTGCTCCAAATGCGTTAATACAATATTATTTTCTCTAGTTGTTATCAACTTAATCTATGTTTATGCTAGATAAGATATTTCGGCTTTACTTATACAGATATTGTTGAGGTCTACATGTCCGTTATTAGAGCTCATGAAGAAGACTACAAAAATTGTGAAGTAGGCAATGAATCTGAAGTAATAGACAAACACACTTCACTCGTTAGTTATTAATAAAGAAGAGAGGAAAATTTTTAAAAATAATAATTTGAACGATGGCGCGCATGAACATCAGATGCATCGAATAATTTTTCAAGGCCAGTCTTTCCGAGTGTCAGCGCATCACATAGTTCCGTACATTTTGTGCGAATATTTTTGTTCCAATTGGAACTCCAATAAGGAGGATTCTGTAAAGATTTGCTTTGTAGAAATGAAATGTTGAATAATAAATAACCTATTACATATTCCTAATTTCTTTACCCAGTCAACGGAACTACTAGATGCAATGATAATTGGATGTCTAGCTTTTTGCAAGTACGAACCACTCTTAAGTAGTGCAACCAGTTTTCAGTGGAGGAGCATTTGATTCAACGGCAAAAATGTGTAGTAGTTGCCAAGAATTTCAGATTCTCATCAGGGCATCGACGTAGAGAATTCATAATGACTCAGATTGGTAAAAATTTTATGAAGCCTTATTTCTTCCATATCAGGTATTTATAATCTCACTAAGATTTAGCATGCGTTTCTCAAGATCTTAATTTTGAATGTATTCTTGTTTATTGCACTGGTGCATTGTGTTAACAAAAAGCAAGGTTTTAATATAAAATATGACTCTTTTTAGGACGTTGATACGTAGAATTCATAAAGACTCAGAATGGTAAGTAAATTATGAAACCTCCTTTCTTCTGCATTAAGCATTTATAACCATCACTGAGATTTTGCATGCGTTTCTGAGGATCTGAACTTGGACTGCATTCTTATTTATTATTCTGGGGTATTGTGCTAATAAAAAAAACTAATTCTCTCCTCGTAGATACTCCACTGAACGCTTGGCCTGTTGTCTCTGTAAATACTTTCCAGTTTAAAAAATCTCTGAGCATCTTTGTTATACTCCATCTCGCCTCACGAATATTTTAAAATGACGTGAAAATTTGATGATTTATGGAATTTTAACTGAAATCTTTGCGATTAGTAGAATCAGTGGGCTGTTTGCTAGATTTCTAAGTTCACTTTAGCGTTTGAAAGCACTTTTGCTTGAGAACAATTTCGAAATATTTTCGATTTTTACTTATTGTTAAGTTTTAGATGGAGAAGATCTCTTCGATAAGTGCCAAACAATAAACGTTCTCCTATTTAATGCCTGTAACGAGGCTCTAAAAGATCTTTAGTGTCAACTGAAATACAGAGGCAAAGTGCTTTCCATATTATTGATGACCTTAATCTCTGCAGAAATCTAGGGATAATAGCCAAGCTAAAGACGACTTCTATATAATAGCATTTTGTCATCATTTTTGCTTTGTGAAAACATAATCAATCACGTTGCCCTCTTACAGGGGATGTAATACTCTTCGTTTCTGAAGCATAATCAGTTTCACATCAGGTATAGACGGTCGATTTTCTACTAATACTAGGATATGAGGCTGTCACGCACGTGTTTTATTCTTGCTGACGCTTGTACGAATTCTAGAATTCAAAAAGTCATTAGTCATTTCTGGAAAACATGGCAAAAAAGAGTCTTTGATATATTATCCAGTGTACGAAGATTTTCCTTCATATACTTCAAGTAATTTAAAAAGAAATGATTCCAGTCTTATTATTTCACCTTTATGCACCATTCTAACTTCAAATTTTACTTACGCTAGTCTGTTTTTTGAAGGTGTTATTGGAAGACAACCTAACTTACGTTTTTGTGCTATCTCTCAAGAAATTCCAAGCTTCTGTTTTCTATGTATAACATAAATAGAGAGGAGAAGATTTTTTTGGCAAAAATATATTTTATTGGTCTCCTCAAAAAATATTTGAGTCCTGATAACACTTTCGTAGTAACAGTTTGCACCGAGATTAAAACTAAATTAATGAAGTAGTTATAGGATTTTAAATCGCCTAACTGAATCTCAAATAATCCCACTCTGACATTCTGAATAAGATTTGTAACTCATCTAAATGCTGCTTTATCTATGAAGGATGCAAAAATTTGGGTTATTTACAGCAGAACCAGCTTACAACGTTTACGTATTTAGCGAGATCTCGGACTTATCGAGCTAACCAGGAAATTTTGTTTGGTATAATGTTAACGCAAAGCTATTTTGATCGTTTCTAACGAACAAAATATAATGAAATCCCCGTATTTAACGAGGGAGATAAAACTAAGATGACCACTTTTAATAAGCAAAGTAACAAAATTTAATATATTTAATGAGACAGAGAAAATCTATAGTGTATTGTTGTGGAATAGAGGAATAAAAGTAGTGGCATACAAAGTGAAATTGGCCTCCCCCGTGGCGCAGTGGTTTAAGCGATGGCTTCTGATCATTCGTCGGATTTGGATCCAGGTTCGAATCCCGGTGGGGCATGGATGTTGTGTTTGTCTTACGGTACTGGCTCTCTCCCTTCCCTGGAGCCATTGATCCTAAATTAGGGACAGGCGACTGCTTATAGCCCATTGAGTTGCTCACGGTGGTCGTTAAGTCCCAACCACAAAAAAAAAAAAAAAAAAGAAAAGAAAAAAGAAATGTATTTACAACAACACAGGTGAATCCTCGTGTGCTAGTGTAAGAATGTTGACAGAAGATGAATGGGAAGGGAGTACATGAAATGCTTAACAAGAGAATTACAGAAGAGAATTTATCCTCCACCCAATCGAAAGCCTTGGATGTATCTCATCACTAGAGCTGAAAATTGGCAATCTACTCCTGGGCAAAAAGTAGATGGGTGCGGTTCACGTACATGCAAGTGGATTTCTGGGCGACAATTGCAAAGAAGCATAGCGGAATGATGGAGTGGGATTTTCGGGTTTGCCTAAGAAGAAACCGGAGATAAAATCCCTGGAAATGTGTCCGTTGCCCCTTTTACCCTTAAAAGTAAAAGTTGCATTGTGAGGATCGGTGCAGCTTTTGTTTCATGTGTGTGTTGTGCAGTTAAAAAATCGTAAGTCTCATGTTAGCCTCAAGTTTAATATACTTGAAATATTTAATGAATTAATTACAGGACTAATGCAGTTAATTCATCGAACCTTTTAAGTATATCCAGTTGTTATGGATATGTTATATAAATGTATATGCATATTTTAGATATGCATACTCTTACAGGGAGGGAATTCCTCCCCCCCAAAAAAAACAGATTTAGCGAGGCCCGAATTAACCGAGGGTTTTCGTCGGTCCCAAGCTTCTCCTTATATGTGGTCTCGACGGCATATCGATAGGTCCGGACATTATGTCTCTGTACCTATCTTATCGATAGGTCCGGACATTACGTCTTTGTACCTATCAATGTGCTTTATAAGTAGAATCCGGATTATGCGCATTACATATTTTCATGCGCAACAGCATATTTCAGATATGGGAGCCCAAAGCAAGGGTCAAAGAAGGTCAAGTGAACCCCATTAAGAATTGGAATTCTCCTAAAATAAAAACCAAATAAAAATAATAAAAATAAATGTAGATAGAGAAAGGATGAATTGCGATTTTAAAAGAGGAAATGCTGCGCCTCCAGGCAGGCTCGAAACGTTCACTAGACAAACTACGCTCATCATCGTCCCAGAGTACTGTTCACCCGCCATCTCAATGGAAGAACATTACGGTCCACCTATCCACGCTCCGTATTTGGATTCCTTGATGACTAATATTCGTGTATATACACTGAAGAGCAATTGGATTATAGACAGCTGGCGTTATGCAAATGTGGCGCTGTGGGCGGTCCTGTAAACGGAAACGACATGACGTATGCAGCGATCCGACAATATAAGGACTGATGCGACGGGAATCAGTAAGACTCGGACGCAGTATGGGTAAGACGAAGGATCTAAGCGCATTTGATCGTGGGAGAATTGTCGGGGCCTGACGAATGGGTCACTCCATCTCGGAAGTCGTGCTGGCACTGGGATTTTCACGAGCCAGTGTGTCACGGGTGCACCGTGAGTACATCGAATCCGGTAAAACCATCCCTGCAAGGGCCAACTGCCGTGGACAACAGCGTGTGGATGAGCGGGGTCATCGTCGGCTAGCTCGCATTTTAACAGCGGATAGACGTGCCACAGTGCAAGACATCACTCGGCAATTTAACGCTGGTGCACAAAAACGTGTAAACAGCCACACCATCTAGAACCATCTCCTCGCTATGGGGTACAGAAGCCATCGTCCTACGAGGGTACCGCTGCCTACCGCCCATCCCAGAGTGCAAAGATTAGCATGGGCGCTGGAACACCGCCATTGGGCCCTAGACATATGGAAAAATGTTGCCTGGACTGATGAGTCGAGATTCACGTTGGTACATGCGGATGGCAGGATACGAGTACGGCGCAAACCACATGAAGCGATGGATCCTTCTTGCCAGCAGGGTATTCTTCAAACTGGTGGGGGTGGCATTCTCGTATGAAGACTGTTTACGTGGAGTGGAATGGGACCCCTGGTACGTGTGACATCGTCTCTCACAGGTCAACGTTCCCGGGATATCCTGGACGACCATTTGCTCCCGTATGTGCGTCTTCAAATCTTCGTGAACTGCGGAAGGTTGTTCAGCGGTCGTGGATCCTTATAGCTTTCCAACGCTTTCGGTGTCTTGTCGAGTCCATGACGAGACGAATCGCCGCCGTCATCAGGCCGAAAGGTGGTGCTACAAGTTACTAGACAGGCATCTCTAATTCAATTGCTCTTCAGTGTATATGGCTTACTGAACACTTCCTACAACCAATTCTTCTTAAATACTTCACTTAAAGTGAAACAGGAGTCACCCAAGAAACTTCAAGAAAAAGTTACTTACAGTTATTCTTTATTCAGCCAAAACTCCTTTGGCACTTCAACAATGCAGAACTACAAATCCCTTTTCAAGAGCATTAGTAACTTTATCCAACTAAGGTGAGTTAATAAGCAGAGAATTTGTTTAAGAAAGACACCAAAACTAAGGATACAACACGCAGCCTTCAAATATGTCAAACTTCAATTACAACAACACCGCTTCCATGATCATAGCATTAGAACATCCATCATCTAAACACTTTTCGCTGTGGCGTCACATTGTACACATCGACGAGCCATTAGATTATCACCAACTACCTAATAAGCTGTAGGACCCCATTTAGCCCGCAAAACAGCTGCCAGAGCATCGATTCGATGAGGTGGCGATAGGTATCTTGGTGTATATGGTACCATTATGTCAACAGCAGGTCCTCCAGTTCCCGTACATTTCGGGGTGGTGATGATTTAGCGCGAACCCGCTTTTCCAAGTCGAACCACAAACGTTCGATTGGGTTCATGTCAGATGAACTTCGAGACCAGGGCATTAACAGAACGTCACCAGCATGTTCCACGAACCATTCCTTGACGATTCTGGCAGTGTGGCATGCCGCATTATCCTGTTTGTAATGGCCATCATCAGCAGGGAACACAGTTGTCATGAATGGGTGAACTTGGTCCGCAACGATGTTCAGATATCTTACAGGTGTCAGGGATTGTGCTATTGGGATAATGGGGCCTAAAGTGTCCTAAGAAAACATCGCCCACAGCACAACACCGCCGCCACCTGCCTGTTTCTTCCCAACAGCGCATCCAGGTGCCATAGCCCGTTTCTTCCCAACAGTGCATCCAGGTGCCGTAGCCTGTTTCTTCCCAACAGTGCATCCAGGTGCCATAGCCTGTTTCTTCCCAACAGTGCATCCAGGTGCCATAGCCTGTTTCTTCCCAACAGTGCATCCAGGTGCCCTAGCCTGTTTCCTCCCAACAGTGCATCCAGGTGCCATAGCCCGTTTCTTCCCAACAGTGCATCCAGGTGCCATAGCCTGTTTCTTCCCAACAGTGCATCCAGGTGCCATAGCCTGTTTCTTTCCCAACAGTGCATCCAGGTGTCGTAGCCTGTTTCTTCCCAACAGTGCATCCAGGTGCCGTAGCCTGTTTCTTCCCAACAGTGCATCCAGGTGCCATAGCCTGTTTCTTCCCAACAGTGCATCCAGATGCCGTAGCCTGTTTCGTCCCAACAGTGCATCCAGGTGCCATAGCCCTTTTCTTCCCAACAGTGCATCCAGGTGCCATAGCCCGTTTCTTCCCAACAGTGCATCCAGGTACCATAACCTGTTTATTCCCAACAGTGCATCCAGGTGCCATAGCCTGTTTCTTCCCAATAGTGCATCCAGGTGGCATAGCCTGTTTCTTCCCAACAGTGCACCCAGGTACCATAGCCTGTTTCTTCCTAACAGTGATCCAGGTGCCATAGCCTGTTTCTTCCCAACAGTGCATCCAGGTGCCATAGCCTCCGTTGGTAATCGGTGTATCCGCGCCCGGCCATCTACGTGATGCACCAGGAATCTTGATTCATCAGACCAGGCCACTTTCTTCCAATCATCCACGGTCCAATCTCGACGATCTTGGGCCCATTTCATGCCTTGTTGGAAAAAACGTGCAAGGAGCCTGGGGATCCGGCTGGGTCTTCGGCTATACAGGCCCATGCGCTGAAGGCTGCGATAAACCGTGTCTTGTGACACATTGCCCTGATCACCACCGTCGTAGGTGCAGGTGATTTGTCGCAATGTGGCCATGCTGTCGCTGTGAACAATGCGCGACAGTCTGCACTCCCTTCTGGCTTCAATGAGCTGCGGAAGACACACGGCTGGACAACGATTCGTCGTTTAGCCATGAGTGCACCACTTCTAATACGTACTCACTATAGAGGTGCGTGAACAATGCACAAGCCGCGCCGTTTCCGAAATCGTATTTCCGAGGCTCCGTGCTATCACAATTTGTCCTTTATGAAACTCATATAAATCGGCAGTTTTTCCCATTCTGACGCCGAACACTCTACTAACCGAAAGCCGGTCCTCGGGTTGTATATATACTGCTCTGTGAACTTCACTCGCGCCACCGTTCGGTGTCCAGGCGCGGCCATTTCTCTAGGCTGGGATGGTCATAATGGAATGGCTCATCGATTTATCTTCTAGTTCTTATCGGTCACATGCATACGTCACGCTCTCTGACTTCAGAATTGTTGCCAACCTCATTCCGCGAGAGGAGAAGATATAACGTTAAGGTTGAAAAACGATAAAAGAGAATGAACTTAAATTTACATACAGAAAGCAACTAAAAATAAAAGTTAATTTAGAGTATACGTCACATTACTTATTTTTTTATTTTGTTGGGGATTTAGCGACTGCCGTGGGCAACTGGATGGGATTTAAGAAGTTGTCGGTCCCTAATTTACGGTCACTGATTCCAGGAGAGAGAGAGAGAGAGAGAAAGTCACGGCTCAAACAGTGATTCGAACCCGATCCCATCTCGGATGAATGGTCAGAAGCCAGCGCTTAGGCCACTGCGCCACTGGACTGCTGTAACTACTCTGGAAAGTAGATTCTCGAAAGAGAAAGTTTATTTTTTCAACTTATTTTCCAAAAGTGTTAGCAAACTTGATGAGGCTAAATTTAATTTGTCGATCCAAGAAATTTCAGCAAACGTACGGATCTTTCAGCACCCTGCTTAGTTAGGGTGGAGTCTTGAGTGAGATCAATCATGATGTGACGTACCTGCCAGCAGGACGCACACGACATAAAGGCAGATAGCAGTCAGAACGAACGTCCACGTAGCTCAATTGGTAGAGTGACTTATTCCGGAATGAGGGGACCCGGGTTTCGAGCCCCGACGTGGATAAAAATGACGGAGAAATTTACTTCGTTATAAGCATTTGTGGAACTATTTGCATCGATAGGTTCGACGCTCCGACCAACAACCACGTCACCTTCGGGACGTTCCGCACTGTGCTGCAGTCCGAATGGGCAACAGTGCCTCGGGCAACTTTCAAGGGCCTTATTGCGTCCATGACACACCACATTTCTGCTGTCATCCGGGCTATGGGTGGTTATTCGCATTATTAGGTAGGTGATAATACACTGCTGGACAATTGCTAAGGACGGATCATAAACGGCTATATAGCGCATAAAAAAGTAAGTGCGGTTGGATGCCAAGTGAAATAAAATAATGTCAGAATGCCAGGACATTACAAGAAAGACAATTTATTGTGCTCTGAAATCCAGAAGGCTTTGGAACGTGTTCAAGGGACAAACAGGCCATTTTGTGCAGAATACGTATACCTGAAAAAAATGCAATTACCGTCCGCAGGTATTCTGGCGTAAGATGTCAGGCCACCATGGAGGGCGATGCAAGATTCCACACGTCGTGTCATGCTTTGCACAACATTATCAAGCAGCTGTTGGGGTAATTTATCCCATTCCTCTGTCAGTGCACGGATGAGGGTGTCCTTGTTTATTGGAGGGCATTGGCGACCAGCAAGACTCCTCCTCAAAGCATCCCACACATTTTCAATGGGATTCAGATCTGGAGAATGTGCTGGCCATACGAGGCGTTGAATATCCTCGCTTTTAAGACACTTCTGGACAGCGACTGTTCGATGACATGTTGCGTTGTCGTCTATGAAAATGAATCTATCACCGACAGCACCACGGAACATGCGAACATGAGTTAGGAGAACATCACTAATGTATCGTTGGCCAGTCATAGTCCCAGTTGGAAGCACATAGAGGGACTTACGGCCATTGATCATGATGCCAGCCCATACCATGACACTACATGTCAGATATCGGTCCCTTTCCTGTATGTTTGCTGGACAATATGCAGTACCACTATCACGCCAGATCAGTTGTCGTCGACAATCAGACGATAGACTGTATCTACTCTCATCTGAGAAGAGGACAGCAGACCAGTCGTTATCAGTCCAATTGCGATGTTGATGGCACCATTGCAAACGGGCGGTACGGTGACGTCTGGACAATGGGATGCGCACAACAGGATGGCGGGCGTATAGTCCTCCTTCATGCAAAGTCTAGCGACAGTTTTTCGGGAGATCCGCTTGCCAGTAGCAGCCATAAACTGATTTGCTACCTCACTAGCTGTGCTGCGCCGGTGTCTTTTTTGTTGATAGCACTATGTACCGATCTTCTGCAGGTGTCGTACTGCGAACACGACCTCCCCCGTGACGTTTGCCACACTCTCCATTTGTTTGAAATGATATCCAATGCCTTGAAACAACACTGTGGCTGACGTCGAAATCCCTGGCAACATCTGTTATTTTTTGCCCTTCTTCAATCTTGCCAACAATACAGCCACGCGTAAAATCATCTAGGTGATGTCGGGAAGACATACTGAAACTTGCAAGTTCGTCAATTGATTCTTTCCCTTTCAACTTTGCGTTTGAACAACAACGTTCAATACGCGTCAAATCCTTTATATCTCTTATCAGCGCTATGACGTCACGAACAAGTTCGG
The DNA here is from genome assembly GCA_039090855.1 of Macrothele yani. Lineage (NCBI taxonomy): Eukaryota > Metazoa > Arthropoda > Arachnida > Araneae > Macrothelidae > Macrothele > Macrothele yani. The sequence goes on along the minus strand of CM077013.1, from coordinate 14,106,449 downwards.
CAATCCAAATATTCCATACGCACAACACGTCTTACTGTATCCCGCACTTATGCTAATTTCTACATTTTCCTGCCTTCCATTTTATGGTTGCTATTGTCATCCGTCCTTAGCAATTGTCCGGCAGTGTATTATTCTGATAAGACCGCGTAATCCAGCTTAATTACCATAAGAAATTGTTTTTTTTTTTTTTTTTGGTAGCTAAATGGGCTTCACAACATTTATTCAATTATATTTTTCCTAAATTGTCATTAAACACTCTAACATTTTTTCTCTTTGTCTTAAGAATAAAGATGTTTCCCTCAAGGCAAGTGACACTGATAATATTTCTGTCATTTGTCTTAAATGACATAGAGCTTAGAATGGTCTCGCGTCTGGAACTTTGCTTTGACCACATTGAAAAAAGTCATGCGGACGCCCATAATTTTAGCCATTTTTGAAGTTAGTGCATATAAAATATATAAATTTCGGAAAAAATGTGTGTTTCAAGCAAAACAATTTTACAGTTCCTTTGATCTTTTAACGCGCGCCCAAGCAAAACAATTGCACGAAGGGAAGTCAGTAAGTAACAAAGAGTTATGTAAAAAATAATAAGTGGGATACGAATTAGAAAAACATTTATTATTGCCTTTCCGAAAACTTCTCAACATAATTTCCCCCAATATTGATGCATTTGTTCCATCGCTTTATCAGTGCGTCGAAACCTGCATCATAGAAATATTGGGTGTACAGCCTCAGCCACATTTATTATTGCCACTTTTTTTACCAGCAATACAAGCTTTCAATCTAGCATGCAATCGGTCGTACGAATGCTGGATATCACGCTGGGTGATATCATTCCATACGCTTTCAACTTAGACGCGTAATTTAGAGATGGTCGCTGCCTGTCGGGGTTCGCGGAAGAGTCTTCGTCCGATTTAGTCTCAGACATGCTCAATTGGAGACAAGTCCGGAAAGCGTGCTGGCCAAGGGTTAATGCACAGCCTGAAGGGCATGTTGAGTTACCCGTGCGGAGTGTGGCCAGGCGTTATCCTTCTGGAATATTGCATTTAGGATTGCATTCAAAAATGGCACGATGACCGGGGGCATGATGTCGCCGACCAACGTACTGCTACCCCGTACAAATACCAGACTCATACGAGAGTGATAACTAATTGCTCCCCATACTATGATGCCCGGCGTGAGGCCTTTGTATTGTTGGCGGATTCACGATGGCAGAAGCCACTCACCTAGTCGCCTTCGGATGCGTACACGACCGTCAGACGCTCCCAAACAGAATCGGCTCTCATCACTGAAGACCACAGACCGCCATTCTTCACCACAATGAACTCGTTCTTGACACAACAGGAAACGTACTCGACGGTGTCTAGGTTTCAGTAGTAACCATGCCAGCGGCAAGCGTGCCCGTAGTCATGCTTTCAACAAACAATATCTCTATCGTTCTCGTAGACCCCCTTTGTATGACAGAGGATTGAATACGTGACGCCGTAGCCGTCCGCTCTGCCAACGGCACCCTCCTGATACTCTGATCCTCTCGTGCGTCCGTAACTCTGTGTTGCTCGGAACCACGTCTGCGAGTGTGCGAATGCTCCTCTGACCAACGACGACACCATCTCACCACGGCCGATACCTCTCGTCCCACTCGGCCAGCAATTTGACGGAAGGACAAACCTCCTTTCCTCAGCCCTACTATACGGTCTCGCTCGAACTCCGATAACTGAACAAATGTTGCGCGCCTGCGTCCTCCACGCATGGTAGCTTCTTCAACGATAACTGGACAGCAACACGTCACCAGACGAATGACTTCGGTTAATGATCAATGATAATAGATCATATGTAGAGGATTTCAGAAAGGGAGTGTCTGACCCCAGGTCTTAAACAACCCTTAGAAATAGGAAACTAGGAGATTTGGGCTAGAGTGCCCGATAGGAAAGTGACACGGAAGTGAAGTAGAAAGGGGGAGGAATACGCCCTTATTTATTACCGGGGGCCAGTACCCAGGGTCCGACGGCTTAACGTGCTCATCCGACGCACGGCGGTTATTTAGTGGATCGAGCGTTCGCACCTATCTGGGATTGAACCTGAGACCCTTTCCGTGACAGTCCCGAACGTTGCCCACTAGGCCACTCGCGGCCCTAAATGACTTCGTTCTGCACGCTTTTGTCCTTAAATACGCGCTGAGTACATTTGCATGTTTTCGTCTGCACTGACGTCATTACTTCATCCAATGACATTCGAACTTGGTTCACAGATTCTGCTGCCCTTGACAATTAACATATTGTAATATGACGTTCCTACTATCCTTCTGGGTGTTCTTTTTTTCACTTTCCGGCAGTGTATTTCGTGATAAAATTCGATTCCAAATCAATTGGCTGCTTATTTTTCTTCGCTCTAAAGTCAGCGGAAGATGTATTTACTTTCAGTCCAAACCGAACCAAGCTATTCCTCATTCATTTTGAATTGCTAATTATTTTCCTCCAAATTTTTGCTTAACTTTTCGCGTTTTTAAATTACTTTACATCGCACGTTCTCTTAACATCGTTTGAGGAATCAAAATTTATGTAGTATTTCACCTTTTTAGGGCTACTTATTTCAACACCGGAAGCGTTTTTACAGAAATTCATGATTTATTGTTTAATCTGTCTTTGAAGTTTATCTTTATCATAAGGAAAAAAAAATCTCCATCGTTTAATTTTGTGATCACAGGAAAACAGTGAGTCCTGAGGGTTTTTTTTTCAGTGTTTTGCTTAAAGTTAGCAAATAATCAAAGCGAAGAGTCATTCATGAACAATGGCGAAAGCGCGCTGCGAAATTTGCATGCTAATGAACTTATTAAACATTGTCGGACAAGTACAAAAGCGTGAAGTCAGTTTTTTATCAATTTATTTTGCGACGGAGTTAAAGAACCTGAAATTGTCCTCCAAGTACTTGATAAATTATAACTTGATTCAAGAGGTACTGGCTGCATCTTCTGAAAGGAAAAATAAATATTCTGTCACAGGGAAAAATTTCACAAAGGCTATTTATGTTAAAAGTTAATTTATTCTTTTATTTTGTTGTTTTATTTCGGATGTCAGCAGTGCTAATTTGTTGCGATTGGTTTACTGATTTTTGCTTTTTCTCTTTCTGCGTGGAAGCGTCTTATATTAAATAATAGAAAAACCCATCTAATTTCCTTCTTTTTTTTACTTCCATAACTTACAACTGTGCCGCTAGAACGAAATTAGAATAGTTCGTAATGACTGCTCTTGATCTTCGTAATTGTGGATTCAAGGTTTAAATTAGTCAGGCGTTTGAGTTTAATTGCCTTCGAGACTCGTGAATGCGAATTAAATATGCTTTTCCAGAATTTGCATTGGAAGATCGAATGCGATTAAAGTTCCTTCATTCCTATTAAACATTTTTAATCTCCTTCCGTTGGCTATTATAAAATTTTTGAAACAAATTGCTTCTCCACTATTGTGCTCACAAAGTCGCCTGTATTTTAGATACTGAAGTATTTCCACTGTATTATGCTCAAATATATACATATGAGCCATTTCATCTGCCTAGCGAAATGAGCGCGCCTGGAATCCGAACGGTGGCTCAGGTGAAGTTCACAGAGTAGTATATACAGGGTGTTCGTAAACTGTTTTGATAAAAGAAGAGGGGTGATAGTGCCCATCAAGACGAACAATATTTGCAATGGAACCAAGGGTCGAAAAGAGTAAAGTTAGATGTCCAAGTTGAACTTTCAACAGTGCAAAGAAAGATAATTAACGACATCATAAGTTCCACAATCTCATTTATGGAGATCAGAAACAGACTCAAAGTAGATGATCAAAGTGGCGGCCACGGGTGCCATTGCGCAATTCACACCGGCGAATGAAAGACTGGCGCACCCTCTCGAAGACTCCTGGTGTCGTGTTTATCCTGTCCGCTGCAACAGCGATTCTCGCGACGAGATCTTCCACGGAGTCCACAGGCGTCTCGCACACCAATGATTTCATGTGCCCCCAGAGGAAGAAGTCCAGTGGATTTAAGTCCGGTGAGCGTGGAGGCCATGCCACAGGTCCGCCACGTCCAATCCATTGTGCGGGATATGTGCGATTCAGGAAGTGTCTACTGCGACTTGATAAGCCAATCAGCTGCAACTGTCGTTGCCGCGTCTTTTCTCTGGGAATCTGCATACGGTAAATACTTGACGGTGATGTTCTGGCGATGTGCTACTTCTCCGAAACGAAAATAAATGACGTCTGAGGTGACGACTTGTGCTTGTTGGACGTATTTCGAAGTTAATTTTTTCTGGCACTCAGAGTGGAATGCGACCCTAGGTTCCATTGTAAATATTGTTCTTCTTGATGGGTACTATCACCCCTCTTCTTTTGTCAAAACAGTTTACGAACACCCTGTATACAACTCGAGGGCCGGCTTTCGGTTAGTAGTGTTCGGAGTCAGAATAGGAAAAGCTGACGATTTATCAGAGTTTCATAAAGATGATGGCATGGCGCCTCAAAACAACGGCCTCGGAACCGGGGCGGCTTGTGGATTGTTCACGTACCGCTGTAGTGAGTACGTATCAAAAGTGGTGCACAGATGGCCAGACGACAAACCGTCATATAGCCATGTGTCAACCGCAGCTCATTGATGCCAGAAGGGGAGGGGACTGTCGCGCACTGTTCGCAGCGACCGCAGGGCCACAGTGCGACAAATCACCCTCAGGTACAACAGTGGTGATCAGGGCAATGTTTCACAGCACACATTCATCGCTGCCTTCTGTGCATGGGCCAGCGTAGCCTATAGACTCAGCCTGCTCCCCATGATTACTGCAGGTCATCGCCAACAACGCACAAAGTGGGCCCAAGATCATCGAGATTGGACCGTGGATGATTGGAAGAAAGTGGCCTGGTCTGACTAATCAAGATTCCTGGTGCATCACGAAGACGGTCGAGCGCGAATATGCTGATTACCAACTAAGGCTATGGCACCTGGATGCACAGTTGGGAGGAAACAGGCTGGCGGTGGCGGTGTTACGCTGTGGGAGATGTTTTCTTTGGACACTTTAAGCCCCATTATCCCAACACCACAATCCTTGACAGCTCTGAGCATCGTTGCGGACCAAGTTCACCCATTCATGGCAACTGTGCTCCCTGCTGGTGATTGCCATTACCAACAGGATAAAGCGCCACGCCACACTGCTAGAATCGCCAGGGAGTGGTTCGAGGAACATGCTGGTGACTTTCTGTTAATGCCCTGGCCTCTAAATTCACCTGACATGAACCCAAATGATCATTTGTGATTCGACTTGGAAAAGTGGGTTCGCTCTAAATCTCCACCACCCCGAAATGGAGGACCTGCTGTTGACAGGTCCTCCAGTTCCCGTACATTTCGGGGTGGTATCTGAGCATCGTTGCGGAATGCTCCAGAACACTTATCAGTACCGCATCGAATCAATACCGAGTGGCCGCTGTTATGTGGGCTGAAGTAGTCCAATAGCTTATTAGGTAGATGGTCATAATATAATGACTCATCGGTATAATGGACAAATTGTTAGAGATACCAACCCGGCGCTAGCGCGAATAACAGCCTGTACACGCCAAGGCATAGACTTCACCAGATGCCGGAGGGTTTCTGGAGGTAATGGCAGCCATGCCTGTTGCAGCATTGTCCACACCTCAAATCGAGATATCAGTCCAGAATCCATGGATCTGATGTTCCACTCCATGATGTCTCAGAGAGCTTCCATAGGGTTTATATCCGGGAACCTTCGGGGTCACTTCATGGTTTCAAACTCAGGAAAGTGTTTCTCGAGCCATTCTTCGGTGGTTGCAGTCCCGTGGGGCAGTTAAGTTACCTTCTGGAACAGACTATCGGTCGCAGGATACGCAAAGGCCGTGAAAGCGTGTAGATGATCAGCCAGCACATGCTGGTAGCGCCCAGAGACTAAGGAACTATCCACACACACTAAGGGGACCTAATGTGTCCCATGAGAAGGCTCCCCAGACCATCACAGAGCCACCACCACCTTCAACAGAGCCGACCTGGCTCGACGTGGCCATGGCCTCATGCTGTGGACGCCACACCGAGAGACTCCCATCAACTCGGTGCAGCTGTAAACGAGATTGATATGATCACACCACACTGTGCCACTCTGCAGAGGTCAGGTTTTGATGCTCCCGAAACCAAGCAAGGCGTTATGTTTGATGACGAGCTGTCAACAGAAGAACACGAGTAGGGGGTCGGCTCCCGTAGCCCAAGCATGCAACGTGCGTTCTACCGTTCGATCGGTGACGCTGCTTGGGTCTCTGACATCTAACCTGGGTGGGGTATGCACCACCGATTCCAAATCACATCCAGGTCTGTACCAAAGAAGGAAGCGGGTCACGGGTCAACGGGTCGACAGTTGTTTGCGGGTCAAACGGGTCAGGTCAATGTGTTCCTGACCCCATTTTGTCCTAGTTTTACTTCCGTTTTATTTTAGAATAAAAAATATATATATTTTAAAGAACCCTTCAGAGGTCTTTGAAGTAATAATTCAGAGCCTGATCCAGGAACTTGCTGAGAAGTATGTGGAAATGGGATTAAAAAGGAATTTTTAGAAGACAAAACTGATGTACAACGTGTGACGTACTACAGAGGGGAAAACACGTGTCAAGACGATAAATCTGCAGCGAGACCTTCTGTCAGCATAGCTCAGTTGGAAGAGCGACTTACTCCGGAGTTAGGGGACAAACTCGTATTTTCACAACCCTTTTACAAGAAATGAAGATTTATCAATGGATGGGAACAAGCTGGAGATAACGAATTCCTACATTTACCTAGGGCAGCAGATGCCAAGCAAGGGTACATTGATGAAGAAATTAATTGGCGTAAAAAATTTGGATGGGGAGCGTTTGGAAGAAACAGTACAATTTTTAAGAGAAGTATGCCACTGTGTGTTAAAAGAAAAGTGTTTAAGCAATGCATCCTTCCAGTACTTACGTACGGAGCAGAAACGTGGTCCTTAACTAAAAAAGACATACAAAGACTGCAGAAAAATGAAAGAAGCATAGCGTGGTGCATGTTTGGTGTAACCAAGAGAGGTAAAAAGAGGAACTCCTTGGTAAGGAAAATGACGAGAGTGGAAGACATTGTAATCAGAGTAAAATCCCTGAAATGGCAATGGGCTTGACATATTGTCAGGAGAACGGATGGACAACTGAAATTGTTTTACTGGAATCCAAGGGACAAGGAAAGACCCAGAAAACCATGTGGGAGGTGGGTGGATGGAGGAGACTGGATCAAGACAGTCCGTTGTGGAACAAACTTGGGGAGACCATACAGCAGTAGACCGTTAGTGATTGACAAATGCAGCTGCTGCTGCTGTTGATGATGATATATTCGAATTTAAAGCTCAAAGCAGATTTGTCCGGGTCAACCCGGGTCGGTTCCTGGTCGGGTCTGGGTCCAAAATGTTTGACCCCTTTCCAACTCTGGTCTGTGCAACTAATATCCAGGTCTGTATAAGCCTGAATAGTCAACGTCGACGCCAGTCATCAATGCTATGTGGTCTGCCACCACTTGCTCTCTGGGCGCTGCTAAGTCGATGGTAAACTCGCGGTAGACCCTTGATACGGTTGCCCATGGGAACTCTAGAGTTCTGACCACCATGATCAAAGTCTCTCAGATCACCAGTTTAGCAATGCACGTCGATTGCAATTCACTTTGGGGAAGCCCTGCTGTCCGCATATTAATCTATTCGCTTTGAGTCTGTTTCAATGTGCGTGGGGGATGCCCATATCAACTTTTTTTTTTTTTTTTTTTTTGATGGGATTTTTAACGACCACCGTGAGCAACTCAATGGGCTATAAGCAGTCGCCCGTCCCTAATTTAGGGTCACTGGTTCCAGGGAAGGGAGAGAGCCAGTGCCGTAAGACAAACACAACATCCATGCCTGACCGGGATTCGAACCCGGACCCCGTTCGGACGAATGATCAGAGGCCATCGCTTAGACCACTGCGCCACCGGGGCGGCCCATATCAACTTCCCATCACCCCTACCCCTAATGTTTTGTCTGCTGAGTGTATTTTATTTCGTTAACTGTGACTTACTTTGTTAACTAAACTACTTTTTCTCGACTGCATTCTCAAAATGTGCTGGCTCATTTGTGATTTATGTACCAACCAGTATCTCTGCTGTATCTTTGTTTATGCTCAAATGAAAGCTTTCTGTTCAATGGTAGATCGCGTTCTCCATAAAGGACATTGGTGAAAGACATACACTATATATTGACAAAAGTTACCGGTCACCTAAAAGAGAAACACAACATAGCATTTATTGACATAGTACGTTGTCGGTCCCCCTTTAGCCTTAATGCATGCACTGACTCTTCGAGACGTGCTTTCGACAAGGTTTTGGAACGCAGCGATAAGTATGCGCTTCCATTCAGTACATAATGCTGCCGCTAACTATTGCTTAGTAGTAGACCTTGGTTCCAAACTTCTTATGCGACGCTCTAATGACCCATAGGTGTTCTATGGGATTAAGATCAGGGCTCTGTGCGGCCAGTCCGGAATGATCGTCAAACCACGCCGTAACAGTCCTTGTTTTATGGCTCGGTGCATTATCCTGTTGGTACCAACAAGGCTCGGTTCCATAGTATTGCCACAGAGTTGGTATTGCATAATTGTCCAGAATATCGAGGTAGACGTGTTGTTTAACAGGTTTGTCTACGATAACCAATGCGCCGGGACCATATCACGTAAAACACCCCCACACGAGTACACTGCCAGTTCCAAACGTGACCGTTGGAACAGTAAACTGTAGTAAATAGCGTTCCCACCTGCTGCCGCCATACCCACACACGACCATCAGACTGATGAATCGTGTATCTGAATTCATCAGTTCGTAGGACCCGTTTCCATTGATCTACGGCCTACGATAAATGTTCTTTACACCATGTTAAACGACGAGTAGTATTCCGAGTAGAGATGAAGGATTATGAGCAAACGCACGACCACGGTAACCCATGGAATGAAGTTCTATGAAAATGATAAGTGTATATATATCGAGGTTCCAGCATTTTTACTCACCTGTACAGTGTTCACTGAGGTCTTGTGCAGTACTCCGACGATCAGCTTTAACGACTCTCCGGAGTCTTCGACGTCTTTTATCACTGATTTTATTCGGTCTGCCGGTATGTTTTGCTGCTTCAGGCACGACATGTGTCTTCCACTTATTCAGTACATCCAAAACAGTTGACTTGGGTATGTTTAAACGCTTCTCGGTTTCTCCTATGAACAACCCACTAATATAGCACCCAACGATCTTTCCTTTCTCAAAGTCAGTTCTCTACCGCCGCGACATTTTTACTCAACGTCACAGTGCGATATGATCGCAGTCAGCTGCAGGCTTTTTCTATACCGTTTGCAGCTCTACCGCGCATCTTAACAACGCAGCGGATCCGTTCACTTTCTTTTGTAGGGATGTCCGGTGACTTTTGTCAATATAGTGTATACTGCAAAACGAAAAAAGGATGGAAAGAAAAGAAAAGATATGCAATTTCAGTGTAACATGATTACGTTTTTACAAAACAATACCTTTTTCTTTTCTTGCTAGCTGTTTCGTACGTTGTTAACTAAATTACTTAAATTTTTTGTTGTTTCCTCAAAATCTGCAATGTCGACCCAGTGGCCAAGTGGTACGAGACGTTGGCTTCTCATCATTCATTGGAAATGGGAAATCGGTCAGGACACGAATCTTGGATGAGTCATAAACAAATGTTGCCAACTCAGTCTTTCTGAAATTCTTCAGATCAACTGTAACAAGTCTCCAAAAGTGACTAAAATTCCCCAGAAATGTTTAAATAGTGTTAAATTTTTGCATTTATCTGTGTGTCGTTTAAAATTTAATGATGCATTAATAATATTAGTTATATGATACTTTAAATTAGTACTGTAAAACGAAGTGAATGTGACACCAGTGTTACTTAACATGGCTTTGACAGTATACTTATGAAAGGATATAAGGACACCCTCATCCGTGCACTGACAGAGGAATGGGATAAATTACCCCAACAGCTGTTTGATAATGTTGTGCAAAGCATGACACGACGTGTGGAATCTTGCATCGCCCTCCATGGTGGCCATATCCCGTATTGACATCTTTTGCTGGAACGCCTGCGGACGGTAATTGCTTTTTTTCACGTTTACGCATTCTGCACAAAATGGCCTGTTTGTCCCTTGAACACGTTCCAAAGCCTTCTGGATTTCACAGCACAATAAATTGTCTTTCTTGTAATGTCCTGTCATTCTGACATTATTTTATTTCACTTGGCATCCAACCACACTTACTTTTTTATGCGCTATATAGCCGTTTATTATCCCTCCTTAGCAATTGTCCAGCAGTGTATTAGTTATATGATACTTTAAATTAGTATTGTAAAACGAAGTGAATGTGACACCAGTGTTACTTAACATGGCTTTGACAGTATACTTATGAAAGGATATAGCAAGAATTTTTAAAACCGGCGAGAACGCTAGCTACAACAATCAATATGGTGGGTCAGTAAAGCACATAGCGATGACGACGAACTTATTTCTTGCAAAAAAAAAATGTTTTCTTTTCAGTTATTTTTTATTGATATTTTAATTTAGATAAAATGGAACTTTCGTTTTAATGTTACAACATCTCTGCGAAAGGAAACACTGAAGTAAGACCCTCTATGATCGTATTCACGGACTAAGGTATCCTGACAGGCGGAAACTCAGCCGGCAGAGGTAAGGTTCCTGATGAAAACAAAGACGGGGGCAGAAAAGGTAATTGTATTCTACAAGCTTTACGATTCGTGGTTACGGTTATCGGAACTATGGAAGGTAAAAAAATATGCTGATTAAAAAACTACCTTTTTAAAGCTTGAAATCGTAAACGTTAAAAGTTCTTCAAATCGTTAACATATCCTCTAAAAGTCTCTATTCTCCAAAATAATATTTCTGTCGCTAATTCGAATTCCAAATCTCTTAAATTTAGCGACTTTCTTCCCAAGTTGGCAATACTAGCATGGATTCTACGCATGCTCCAGGGCACTTGCTTCCCTCTTCCATGGACCAGAGGCCCAAAATTCGGTATATGCTGTAACGTATACTCTCGATTCACTTTCCTTTTGATTTTTACTATCTCTGGTTATTTTATTTTACTATGTAAATTATCTTCTTACTGAACGAGATGTTATTTCTCCCGCTGAATGAGATCTGGCAATGAGTGTAAGTCATGACGTGGTGGTAGCCAGTATAAATAGGCGCGTTCAACGATACGTAGAGAGAGCGTTTGTTTATGTGGAGAGCTTTTTGTTGATGTGAGTAGAGTGAGCTGTTGTTGTACGAAGTGAGCTGTGGTTTATGTGTCAGAAAGCTGTTGTTGTATAAAGAGATCTTCGTTTATGTGAGAGCCAGAAGTTTATCAAATAAAAGATTGTCATCGTAAGTACGTCTTTCTCAGTTCATAGTTTTGTCAGATCTCTGTCTGGCTGTTAGGTTTATTTCATTAGTTGATTATTATTAACAACCAGCATAAGACTTTATTCATCTTAATTACTACTACAACATTACTAGCAGTTAAAAGCTTGTTCATTATTATTACTACACTACTAGCAGGAAAGTTTATTCATGATATAATTAACAAACAACAAGCATTAGAAGAAGCTGAATTCATTATAATTCAGTAGCAGAAGCGATAAATTCATTATAATGCTGTGTTGCTAATGCTGGTCGTCAAACGTAAAAGAAACAAGTGAGTAAACTCATGCAATGCATTGATTATGATACGCTTTCCGAAATACCGGAAATCATTACTCAAGTTATGAGGATAAAGGCTGTAGAACAAATCTCGCTCCAGTGTCCTGGCCTTTGACCCCATTTCGATGATATTCAACAGAACCGGTAAAGTATATTTCCGGAACAACATGATAAAGTTTTGTCTCAATCGAAGCATGTTTACGTAAGTTTTAACGCATAAGGGCGATGGAATGGATCCCGATCCTATGTCCTGACCTTAGACCCCACTTAACCCATTTTCAATAGGGTTGGTTCCCAGGTGGTCTCCTAAGACGTACTAAAATTTCATTGAAATCAAACTACATTTATACAAGCTATGACGCATAAGGTCAATAGAATGGATCTCGCTCCTATGGCGTGACCTTTGACTCCATTTGTCCAATTTTCAATAGGATTCGTCCTCAGGTGTCCTAAGAAAACATCTCCCATAGCACAACACAGCCGCCGCCGTCCAATTTCCGCCCAACAGTGCATCCAGGTGACATTGCCTCCGTTAGCAATCGGCGTATCCACTCTCGGCCGTGTATGTGATGAACCAGGAATCCTGATTCGTCAGACCATGCCAGTTTCTTCCAATCATCCGAGGTCCAATCTCGATGATCTTGGGTCCATATTATGCGTTGTTGGCGATGACGTGCAGTGACCATGGGGACACGGCTGGGTTTTAGGCTACGCAGGCCCATGCGCAGTAAGCTGCGATGAACTGTGTGCTGTGTCACATTACCCTGATCACCACTGTTGTAGCTGCGGGTGATTTGTCCCACTGTGACCCTGTTGTCGCTGGGAACAATGCGCGACAGTCTCCGCTACCCTCTGGCATCAATGAGGTGAGGACGACGGTTCGTCGTTTGGCCATCTGTGCACCACTTTTGATACGTACTCTCTACAGTAGCACGTGAACAACGCACAAGCCGCACCGTTTCCGAGATCGTAGTTCCGAGGCGCCCTGCCATCAGAATTTGTCTTCGATAAATCGACAGCTTTTCGCATTCTAGCTAACCGAACGCTAGTCCTCTAGTTGTAGATATACTGCTCTGTGAACTACACCTGCGCCACCGTTCGGTCTCTAGGCGCATTTATTTCTCTAGATGGGGGTGGTCATGATGTAATGGCTCATTGTTGTACATATATATATATGTATTTTAGATGAGTGCCACCACGTTACATAGAAAAATTATGCAGAAGAAAAATATTAAACGCTTTTTATTAGCAGCTGATATTTCTGTTAGAGGGCATCTGTGTTTCAGTCACATACCTGTGTTGTACATCTCTTGATGCTCCAAGTTGTTGGTTCAATGGTGTTTTGTGTATCTCCGTCGTGGAAATTCGCAAGCGAAAAGTAAAAAAAAAAAAAGGGGAAAAAAAAACGGCTTTTCGATTTAACCTGATGATAACATTTCTCTTCTTCACAAAAGTAAATGCTTGCTTTTGCTATATGATTCATTCGCAAAGATTCAGCAGGTGAATAATGCACATGCCAAAACTGTGAACAAGATCCTTGTGCTTCTTTTCTAGATCTTGAGATATGATGCGACTTGCTGTGGCTCGGAATGCGAATACACGTGCTGCGCTGACTCGATGTGTTTCCGGATTCCCACCACCCGCGTGGCGCAGCAATTTCCTACTGAGATCCTTCGTCTGACATAGCGCATGTTGATGCTTTCATGATCATAGTCTCCGCTGTCTCAGGCATTTTGATATTTTCCTTCGAGATGAAAAAAATGCTCAAAGGACAACGTTCTTCGATATGTTGAAACTACGGTTTTCACTCTGTTGGGACTACCCAGGATTTTCCAGAAAAGAGGTCGTATTCCCAACATACACCCGCTAGGATACAAAAATCCTGAAATTTAAGCTCATGGAAATAAAAAAAAAAAAAGCAGGAAAGTTCTTATAACCACCAATTCATTATAAGCAGTTTTGTTTTTATATTAATCATTAAAATTCAGACTCTTCTTAATTATTGCATTTCAGTCTAGGGTAAGAGAACTAAATATAACATAAATAGATTACAGATGCTTCAGAATAGATTTATTAGACTTTTAGAATTTAAATTATCAAATGTAATCATTACCCCACCACGCTGTTTCACTCTAGGCTTAAATCCAATGATTTTCACATCTTACCAATACAGCAATAATATGACTATAATATATGAAAATCAGTGTTCAAGATAATTAAAAATAATTTGTATCAGGACTTAGTCATACTCAATACACACAGTCATTCCCATTATACAAGAAATAAAAGCATTTTATTTCCTATTTTTCCAGTAACAGAGAGTTTTAGATCTCATATTAATTACGCTAGTCCTGCATTGTGGAATTCGCTGCTTAGTGATCTCACATCCCTTAATAATATTACGTTATTCAAGGGAAAATTAAAGTGTTATTTATTAGCTAATGCCACATAGTGTAATAATATTGTGGAAAATTGTTGTTACACTTTCATCCGCCCTTCAGTAGCATGCCAGCTTGACTTTTTGTTCTCTTAAGAGTACTCTTGTTATTTTGAGAGAACAGGGCTAAGTCAAGTCAATTTGGTCTTGACTTAGCCCTCCTCATTCCATGTTCTTACCACATTATATCCCTTTGTATGTTCATGTATATGTACTATGTATATGTACCATGTTATTATGTATTATTACTGTAACAACTAAATTGTAATAAATGAAATGAAAATGAAAAGATCCGGTTTACGACGTTATTTTTTTTTAGTTTAGGGGTTTAATGCCTACCGTGAGCAATTCAGTGGGCTACAAGCACTCGTCCATCCCTAATTTAGGGCCATTGACTCCAAGGAAGGGAGAGAGCCAGTGCCGTAAGACAAAAACAATATCCATGCTCCTCCGAAGGTTCGGACCCAGACCAGTCACGAACGAAAGTCAGAAGCCAGCGTTTAGACCACTCATCTTCCGAGGGGTAGGGGGGAGAGGGTGGTGCACGATTTTTTAGGAAGGCAAAAACGAATATTAGTGGCACAAAGAACTATGGAAATTTGACGTTATGAAAGTTCCTGTTAGCAATGCCTATTGTGAGAGCGTATTTAGTTTGATACTGCTCGGTACTAAACTGTACTGTAACGTATACTCTAGATTCACTTTCCTTTTGATTTTACTATCTCTGGTTATTTTATTTTACTATGTAAATTATCTTCTTACTGAACGAGATGTTATTTCTCCCGCTGAATGAGATCTGGCAATGAGTGTAAGTCATGACGTGGTGGTAGCCAGTATAAATAAGCGCGTTCAACGGTACCTAAGAGAGCTGTTGTTTATGTGGAGGAGAGCTGTTGTTTCTGTGCGAGAGAGCTTTTTGTTGATGCGCGTAGGGAGAGCTTCGTTTATGTGAGTAGAGCTACGTTATTTTGTGCCAAGAGCTTCGTTCTATGTGATTAGGT
This sequence comes from Macrothele yani, assembly GCA_039090855.1. Taxonomy (NCBI): domain Eukaryota; kingdom Metazoa; phylum Arthropoda; class Arachnida; order Araneae; family Macrothelidae; genus Macrothele; species Macrothele yani. Next base: position 14,091,264 of record CM077013.1, on the reverse strand, counting down.
TTTTTCTTCATTATTGTGATACGATTAATGTGACTAGTGTGTGTGTGTGTTGGATGATTCCAGAAGTTTTCCTAATAAAAGCTTTTTAAGTAAGTACGTCTTTCTCAGTTCATAGTACTGTCAGACCTCTGTCTGGCTGTTAGGTTTATTTCATTAGTTGTTATTATTAACAACCAGCATTAAGACTTTATTCATCTTAATTACTACTACTACATCATTACTAGCAGTTAAAAGCTTGTTCATTATTATTCCTACACTACTAGCAGGCAAGTTTATTCATGATATAATTAACAAACAACAAGCATTAGAGGAAGCATTAGTAGAAAAAGCTGAATTCATTATAGTACGAACGGTTGAATTTAATCGAGAATGATGCTAGAAGGTATTGATGTTTCGGATAATCCCAGGGCAGTAGCCCGAAATACTTTTCGAGGGGGGGGGTCTGAATTTGAAAATTAATTTTCACCGTACGTTGTACATATGTTGAGTGTTTCCTCTGTCACATTTTATTTTCACACGAAATTGTTCTATTTAATATTCCCCATTTTTCAAATACTGACATATATGCTATACTACTTAAAAATTATAAAATTTATGAAACAGTTGCTTTATTTCTGAGACATTTTAAACATTTCGAGGAGGGTTTAAACCTTCAAATCACTGCCTTGTATAAACCCAACAATTTTTGGAAGCCGTTAACACTGACCAAAAGGCAATTTGAAAGAAGAAAACAATTTTAGTCCAATTATATGGAAATTCAAGGTTTCTAATTCTTCTCATTTTTAAACGGTGCGACTAAATTTCTAGCAAATGTCAAATACTTATATCGCTAAATCTATTAATTTTCATTTCCGTGAACGAATTTTATATATATTTTTTATTCCATATGTTGAATTTATAGAATTTCGAAGAACTTGAAGGTCCGCAGTAGCATTAACTGTGAATTATGTGTAGTAAAACTTTCATAAACCTATCTTTTGTAACTGTTAGAATATTTATACCCATAAGTACAGTTTTAACATATAATATGTTACTTGCGCAGGTAGTGTCAACAGTCGCGAAATGATCTTCCTAAGTATCACCTTATGCTCTGGTTTCGGAATGAGTTTTCCAACTGTATCAGAATGTTCCAATGCTCCGTCCGCGAAACAGCCTTCCCAGCTACCCTCGAAAGTCTTGGTCATTGAATACACTGTTAAAAATTGGTACTTAGAAATAACCAAAATGTACTCGTTTTTGAGTACATTCTGGACTTATAATAGCTCCGAGTACTTGTGTCTCATTTTTGGAAAAGGCACGTACTCATTTTTGAGTACATACAGGCTATCAATTGTGATTATATCTGGTACTTCTAATTTGAAATATATATACTCATTTTTGAATCCATATATTTCAAATATATGCACTCAAAATAAAAAATCCATATATTTCAAATATATGTGCTGGTTAGAGCGAATCCAGCGGTTTTGACAGGATAGTTTGTAAGTGAGCACACTAGATGGCGCCACCGTGCGATTTCGCACGTAGAAGGCAGAAAGAAACTAGGGGGGGGCTTTGGAATGACTACCTTTATATGTAACCGAGAGATTCCTACCGGGGGCCATCACTTAAAGAGCTCTTCCGATGCACGGCGTATATTCAGCGATTTTTAGAAATTCACATCATCACGGAGAGCCCCCAGCTTCAAGCCTACCAGGCTAGGTTTGAACCTGGGGTCCCTCCATCAGTAGTCTGGATCTCTAACCACTAAGCCATCCGCTGCTCGATTTCAAATTTGGAATACGTGTACTCCATACATACACATTTATTCATAGAATCAACTGGAAGCATATTATTCGATGCTGGCACATCTGGGATAATATACTCGTTGTCACATGCTGGGCAAATGAACCGCACAATTTTAGGACAAATATAGTGATGAAGCGACAATGTATTATTTATGAGATTGACACAAATATAGTTAGTGTACAAACGTACACAAAGATACTTTATGCATAATTAGATTACTTGTGATCAGTGACTTTGTTGTACTAATTATTTATGTGTGTCACTTTACACATTTATTAAAGAATTTCTCTGGAAATCTATATCTAAAATGAAGTAATACGAGATTATATTTATATTCATTGACGCAGTTATTTGCAAGTACGTATAGGTTACTTATATTTGAGCATGTCATGTACTCGTTTACGATACGATAATACTTAAAAAAAACCGATTCGGTTCAAGTTCTCATTTGTAAGTAGATTATTTTCAACAGTGTAGTCTTTAAAATTGTTTCCGAAATTGTCGGGGTCTAAATAGCCTTCTCATTTCTCTTAAAATGTCCCGGTGACAATCTGCGCTCATCTGAAGCATCAATTACGTGTTTAATGCCACATTTCTCCTGTTGGTTCGAACTTTTGCCGCTTTTCACGTAGTTTTTGTACACACTGTGACGTACTATAGAGGTGACGCACATGTCAAGTCGGAAAGTGACAGTGACAATCCTTGCCGGTGTAGCTTCATTGGGAAAGCATTCCGCTTCGGAGCAGAAGGATGTGGATTCGAGTTTGGCCACCGACAAAGTTGGGTTTCACATTGACAGAAACGTCGTATACATATCATTAAGCTGTTGTCTGCGACTTAGAGGTAAGCTCCTAAAGAAAGACCATGTGATGCCCGAACATAAGATTGGATATACTAGTTCTTCGAAAAATGTGTGATTTCCCATACACACATTGTCTGGAATGAATGAAACATTCTTTCTTTGTTTTGAAACATGTACGACGCTTCTCCATACAACGTCGGGAATTAACCAGAATTCCTTCTTCGCTTCAAAAAACGTATGCCCTTCTTCCACACATCGTCTGGAATTAGTGAGAATTTCTTTTTTAAAAGAGAGTTATTTCAAGAAATGTTTTGCGGTCACAAACGCACCGTGACCAAGTGACCAAAACTTGGGGGGGGGGGGGGGCACAAATAAGTGCAAAACTAAATTTTTTCTTGGTGGGAGGATTCTCGGAAAATGTTTTTTTCCCGAAAATACTCCTGTTCAATTGCCGTTAGCGCCATAACTTAGGTTTTTTGCATGCACAGTTATGGAAAAATTAATAGCAATTCTGGAAACTTCTGACGTTTTTCAGTTTTAGTGTTGCTACAAAAGTAAATATGCAGATAATACTCACAATATATATTTCATTTTATGCAGAAACCAAATCGGTACAGCATGGGAACATCTTTAACAGAACTCAAGTTTTGAACAGAAATGTGCTGCGAAACAGAAATCATGGCAAAGTAACAAGTTCAAATTCAAATACAATTACGTTCCTAATATTTTTTAGGGTGACCTTTTGATTTAACAACAGCTGCACACCTGTTGGGCATGGAGTCAACCAATTTACGCAACATATCGGGTGAAATACAGTTGTGCCAAGCGTCAGTAATATCGTTAATCAGTTCCACTTTATTTGTGGGGTGACGTTTGTGCACTTTTCTTTTCAGAATGCGCCACAAATTCTCGATTGGGTTCAAGTCTAGCGAATTACCAGATCAAGGACGAGGCACAACATTGCCAAAAGGCGTCACATAAGCTTTAATGATTTTTGCACGGAGGCATGGGCCCGAATCGTCCTGGAAGATGTATGGCTGACCCTGGAACAAATCACGTCCTGAAAGCGCCATCTTGTCCTGGAGGATACTTTTGTATACCTGTGCATTAACAGTGCTCTCACACACATAGATTCTGCCCACTCCAGCAGCAGCAAAACATCCCCAAATCGCAATACTGCATGGATACTTTCTTGCCTCAAGTGTGCAAGAGGGATGCAACGCCTCATTATTTCGTCGAAACATTCGTCACCCTGCGTCGTTACCGTCGCTGTTCAATTTTGTCTCATCACGAAATAACGCTTGAAGCGACCTATCAGTGTTCCACTCCTTATGTTCCTTTGCCCATTCTAAACGTTTCTTGCATTGTGCATTGGTTACCAATGTCTTCTTTACCGCCTTATGAGACGTTAGTGTTCGAGGAACAACCGGTCTCGTTCATTTCGTCGACAGGTACATTTCGTCGACACTACATATGCAAACAGTCCATTCCTCAAAATTTTCGTAAAATCTACAGTTTTCAATTTAGAACCACCAAATTTTATATACTATCTCATGATACTCTAACTTAGACCGTACACGGTTTTTGGAATGGGTCGGGGCCCGGGGTCAAGGTGGCCCCATACAACATTTTTGTAAAATTTAAAGTTTTCAATTAGGACCACCAAATTTGGTATACTAACTCATGGTACTCTAACTTAGACCGTATTAGATTTTTGGAAGGGGTCGGGGCCCGCGGTCAAGGGGCCCCCATACAACATTTTCGTAAAATCTATAGTTTTCAATTTAGAACCACCAAATTTAGTATGCTATCTCATGGTACTCTAACTTAGACCGTACACGGTTTTTGGAAGGGGTCGGGGCCCGGGGTAAAGGAAGCGCCATACAAAATTTTCTCAAAAATTTCCATTTTTTTACTTGAGAACTGCAACAAAATTCTACACTCTAATACCCTATCTGCGAGCTAAGTTAGAGTATCATGAGATAGTATACCAAATTTGGTGGTTCTAAATTGTAAACTGTAGATTTTACGAAAATGTTGTATGGGGGCCCCTTGACCCCGGGCCCCGATCCCTTCCAAAAACCGTGCACGGTCTAAATTAGAGTACAATGAGATAGTATAAAAAAATTTGTGGTTCTAAATTGAACACTGTAGATTTTACGAAAATATTTTAGGGGCCCCCTTGATCCTGGGCGCCGACCCCTTCGAAAAACCGTGTACGGTCTAAGTTAGAGTACCATGAGATGGTATACCAAATTTGGTGGTTCTAAATTGAAAACTAGATTTCACGAAAATTTTATATTGGGCCCCTTTCACCCCGGGCCCGACCTCTTCCAAAAACCGTCTACGATCTGAGTTACAGTACCATGAGATAGTATACCAAATTTGGTGGTTCTGAACTTTTTTTCGGTTTTTTAGGAATCGACTGTTTGCATATACTGTATAGTGTCGACGAATTGAACCAGGCCCCAAACAACAGTACCACAGCTCTCCCACAATTCTTTGGCAAGAACTGTTGACAAGACGAACCTCTTTCGTAGACATAAATCATTTCAACGTGTTGTTACTTCTAGGAGTTGTTTTCATTTTTCGGCCACATTTACCCAGCCTGCCATTCTTGATTCCACCCATATCACGGATCTTCGCCAGCTGCCGTCCAACTGTACTCTTGTGCACACCTGTTATCCGGGCACTTTCTGCATTGCTTTTGCCGAATTCACTTAAATTCACCATTCGCGAAGCTTTTCATGGGGATATATCACCTAATCTTCCCATAACTGCAACACAGTTTGCACAAAATAAACGAAGTGCACTCTAAACTTCAGATTTGCCTGCAGCCCACAGGAGTAAGGACTACAGACTCACCAATGCAAATGAACTACCTACGCGCACTGCGAAAACGTCTGGAATAACCCCAGTATTTGTCATTTTCTTGTAGGACTTCCGTCCACAGTGAGTAGAGTTTAGGTCCCAGCCACCTACAGCGAGATCGCCTTTTGGGCAGGACACAGAAACGGAAGGAATGAGAGCAAGTCTAGCGATTTCGACAGAACAGTTTGTAGTGAGATTAGAGTACAGTAGATGGCGCCACCGTACAAGTACGATGTTGCACATAGAGGGGTGAGAGAATTTCTTGGCATAGGAAAGGATACCCATTTAACCAGTGGGTCCAGCCTGGGGGCCGTCACTTAACGTGCTCGTCCGATGCACGGCGGATATTCAGCGATTGTTAGTAAATGACACCATCTATGAAAGATCAGCCCAGGATCGAACCTGAGGACCTTGCACTGATAGTCTGACTCGCTAACTACTAAGCCATCCGCGGCACCCCACGCACATCGCCTGCCCTTTATATCACCTGTACGCGGACGTACAAGCCAGCTCCGTCGGCTTGCAGCAACGACGATGTCATTTCACATAACGAAGTGTACTTCCTTCGCAGCACATTTCTGGTCATAACTTGAGTTCTGTTAAAGATATTCCCATTCTGTAAACTGAGTTGGCTTCTGCATGAAATGTGCTTCAAAATGATGCACATACATTGTGAATATTATCTGCATATGTACTTTTGTAGCAACACTGAAAACCCAAAAAGTCAGAAATTTCCAGAGTTGCTATTAATTTTTCCGTAACTGTATATCCAAAACTAAGAGATGTGCAGGGCTTCCGTTAATTCACCCTAATGAGGATAAAAAAAATATGCCTTTCAAAGCACTTCATGCAGTTATCTGACGAAGAAAACCATCATCAGAAGACTGCACGCCATTGTGCATGGAATGACTGAATGAAACTGCTGGAAAGCAGTCATAACAATGTTCGCTATTGCGTAGCGTAGTTCGCTTGGGAGGAGGAGGGGGGGCACGCGCCTACCTATTCTTCCCCGACACTACACCTATCTTTGCGGCTGACCCGAAACCTACGGTTCCGTACCCCAGCCTTTCTCAAGGGGAGGGAGGATGGTACATGTGACGTGCTACAGAGATGATGCACATGTCAAGACATCAAGTAGCATCGGTAAGCCCTTTCCGGAGTAGCATAATTGGGAAAGCATTCGGCTCCTCCGGAGCTGAAGGATGTGTGTTCGGGACTCTTCATCTGCAAGTTAGGATTTCACAACACGTGCGGCAGTTTGAGGTGGAGAATGGAAATCCCAACAGTTCATCAATTGCGGTGATTCAAGAAATCGACTTCTTCGTAGCTACTATGTGGCCACAGTCGAACTCACGTCTTTACTTTTCCGTGACTGGTTTCCAAGGGCCTATTCTATTTGTAGGCATTACAAGTTTCAGCGTCTCACGTGACTGGACGCGCGATACTTCTGCTTTGAATGCTTTTATCAGAGTATATGTAATAATTTGTCCACTCAGTGCATATATTTATATATTGAGAAAAGTTTCTTTGAATTTGATGGTTTCAACGCCTTTTTCTCAGGTCTTTCAAAATTACTTGCGAACTCCGAAACTGTAGAAGAATAATGCTTGATTTTTGAGATACAAAGGAAACGAAGCACTTTGTAGCTGACAGTAGGAACACTTTTACGCAAGCGATATTCCAGGCTCGTTAAAATGTCAAGGAAACATTAATAATTGAGCAGCGCGCAAGCAGAACCAAACATGTACAGGTGATCTGGATTTGCAGTAGGCAGGAAAAACTTTTGATTGAGTTATGTGCAATGAATATCGTACGGTTCAACTATCAGCCACTTTCCTTCAGATGCTCCAAACACGTCTATTGATCTGATTCATTTGTTTTAAAAACAAAATATTAAACTTTTTGTTGTTGACATGTTTGTTTTTGCAAGGGCTTCAAGTGACATGTTTGTTTTTTGATCAGATGCCTTAGTGACTTGTTGGATTTTGCTTGAACGTATTCTGAATTTAATCTAAGCTACCTATCTATTCTATAATCAACCTGCTTTTAATAGAATACTTATTATCTGACAACAATCTCAAGGTTTGAAAGAAAAAGCTGATGGAAAAAGAGAAGCATTTTCACTTTTCAGTTAATATATATATATATATTGTTCATAAGGGGCTCTGACGACCGCCAATAGCGGTATAACTATACCATCGGGATTAGAGGAAATGCTATCCCACACTCACCAACCCGCTTGGCCAGCGTGGTGAGTTATGGCCAAACCCCCCAAAATGACTCCACAACTTAAATCTTGGCCCTCAGTCTCCGGCAGCTGGAATGTACCTGGCCAAGGCAGCGGCCAGTGCGACATGAAGGCAGAGGGTGCTAAGAATCCCCGGAGGACCGGACTAGGCTGCCATCTGATGCTGACCTTGGCAACGTACAACGGACGCTCCCTATCTTCTGATTCAAGGCTTCTTGAATTGGAAGAGGAACTACAAAGGATCAAGTGGGACATCGTCGGGCTAAGTGAGGTAAGGAGAAAAGGAGAAGATCTCATTGAACTGAAAAGTGGACATCTCTTCTACTATCGTGGGACAGATACTGGCAGAACTAGTGGTGTTGGATTTATAATAAACAAGAAACTGAAGGATAAAGTTGTAGAAGTTGAAAGTTCCTCTGACAGAGCTGCACGACTCGTTATCCAACTCTCGAGAAGATACCAGGCTCAGATTATTCAAACTTATGCACCCACCACAAGTCATCCTGAAGAAGAAATTGAAGAATTTTATGAGGAAATTCGTGATCTAAATAATAAAGGTAAGCAGCACTTGAAGATAATTATGGGAGATTTCAATGCAAAAATTGGGCAACGGCAGCAGAATGAAACTTCAGTAGGTAAATTCGGTCACGGCAACAGAAACCAGCGTGGAAATACTCTCGTAGAGTTTGCAGAGGCAGAAGGGTTTTTCATCTTGAACTCCTTTTTCAAGAAAAAGCCACACAGGAAATGGACATGGAGACATCCAAATGGGACGACAAGTGAAATTGATTTTATTATGTGTAACAAAAAATTCGTCATAGAAGACTGCAGTGTGCTAAACAAGTTCAACACAGGCAGTGACCATAGATTGGTGAGATGTAAGATGCACCTCAACACTAAACTCGAACGTAGCAAGCTCATAAGACAAACAAAATGTATTGACATAACCAATCTTAAAAAACACCATAATACCTTCAAATTGGAACTGAAGAACAGATTCTCTGCTTTAGAAGGCCTAACATCGGAAGAAGTGGATATTTCTGAAGTTAAGAGAAAAGTAACCAACGCTCTTATGGAAACAGCAACAAAATTAGCTGGGTCTAAGAACAAATTGCATGTGAACAAATTATCAGGAAAAACCAAAATGTTGATGCAAAAAAGAAGAGTGATGAGGACAACTAAAGAAGATGTGACTTCCAAAGTGGAATATATAGAGCTATGCAAGACAGTACGAAAAAGTATCACTGAAGACGTAAGGAAATACAACTGTGAACTAGTAAGGAAAGCAATTGAAAACAACCAAAGCCTAAAGATAGCAAAGGGACATCTCAGTAAGGGGAAAAAACAGATTATGGCACTGAGAAAAGAAGATGGTTCTGTAACAAGAAATAGAGGCGAAATTTTGACAAGAGTGAAAGATTTCTACTCTAAAATTATATGAAAGGGATGATACATGTACTCCAGACATCATGAAAGGTACCAGTACCAGAGTTCTTCCAGTCCTTTAAGCAGAAGTTGCACATGCAATCAAGAACATGAAGCGGGGAAAAGCTCCAGGAGAAGATGGAATTACTGTAGACATCATACAAGAAGCAAGTGGAGAAATCGAAACAGTACTCGCCCAAATTTTCACTCGATGCCTTAATGAAGGGAAAATTCCTGAGGATTGGAACAACGCTACAATGATCTTGCTACATAAAAAAAGTGACATTGAAGATCTCAGGAACTACAGACCTATCAGCCTCCTATCAGTGGTTTATAAAATCTTCACTAAAGTTCTTTCACACCGCTTGAAGGTGACACTGGACATGGCTCAACCGAGAGAACAAGCTGGATTCAGGAGTGGCTACAGCACAATAGATCATATCCACGTACTGAGAGAACTAATTGAAAGAGCGAGGGAATATGAGCTTCCATTGTGCATGGCTTTTATCGATTATGAAAAAGCCTTTGATTCGGTGAAACCATCAGCAGTTGCAATGGCTCTGAAATCCTGCGGTATTGAAGATGCATACATTAATATTATTAATAACATCTATGAAAATGCAAGTGCAAAGATTCGGCTGTTTGAAAATACAACACACATAAAAATTGGAAAAGGAGTGAGACAAGGTGACACCATATCTCCGAAGCTCTTTAATGCCACATTGGAAAATGTCTTTCAATCACTGAACTGGGAAAACAAAGGGATAAAGATTAATGGAGATTATCTAACCCTCCTTCGTTTTGCTGATGACATAGTCATTTTTGCAACTACCCCATCAGAGCTACAGAGTATGATCCAGGAACTTGCTGACAAGAGTAAAGAAGTGGGATTAAAAATGAACTTTCAGAAGACAAAAGTGATGTACAATGCTTTTACAAGAAATGAAGATTTATCGATTGATGGAGAAAAGCTGGAGATAAAAGACACGTACGTTTATCTTGGACAGCAGATATCAAGTGAGGGTCACATTGGTGAAGAAATTAATCGGCGTACAAAACTTGCCTGGAGAGCTTTTGGAAGAAACACCATAATTTTCAAGAGCAATATGCCATTATGTCTTAAAAGAAAAGTGTTTGATCAATGCATCCTTCCAGTGCTTACGTATGGTGCAGAGACGTGGACCTTAGCTAAAAGAGACATACAAAGGCTGCAGACAACTCAAAGTAGCATGGAGAGGTGCATGCTTGGTGTAACCAGGAGAGATAAGAAGAGGAACACGTGGATCCGAAAAATGACAAGAGTGGAAGACATCATGATCAGAGTTAAATCCCTGAAATGGCAATGGGCTGGACATACTGCCAGAAGAACAGACCATCGATGGACAGCCGAAATTTTAGATTGGATTCCAAGGGACAGGAAAAGACCCAGAAGAAGACCACATGGAAGATGGGTGGATGAAATTCGAAAGTATGCGGGAGTGACATGGAAGAGACTGGCACAAGACAGACCGTTGTGGAGGAAACTTGGGGAGACCTTCGTCCAGCAGTGGAATGATAATGGTTGACAATGATGATGATGATGATGATGATTGTTCATTATTTACCAAAGTTGCTGTCACTTTTTGGTATGTCTTTATTTCACTTAATTTATTACAAATTAACGAATATAATAATAGGTGGTATAAAAAACGCTTGACTGAGAAGAATGAATTTTTATGAAACTTTGAAAACAAGTATATTAATAAAAATCAAATATGTAGACCACAGTCGTTCTCCAAGGAGTCACATAATTCCTGATGTTCAGATTTTCGGTGGATTTTCGGTATTCTTCGGTGGAACTTCGCAACTTCTCTCCATGAATTTACAAATAGGTCTTTGAGAAGGGAATCCACATTCTTTTTTTTTTTTTTTTTCACCTGAAATTCCATGCTCCAATGGTAAAACGTGTCTAATAAACTTCATGGCTGCACGCAAAGTGATCCTTTCTTTTAGAAGAGTCACTGGTGCCTTTTCATGTTCAAATCTGTAATACAACTGACTGATGACTTGCACGCTGCAAGTGCCTCTTTTACTTCTTACTTTGGATGTTTTAACCTTCTTCATATCCTCCAAAGTCTTGTAGATTGCTGAAAGTGACTTACACCTAATCTTTTCCTAGGCACCTCACTACCCCCAAAATCGCTATACACTTTCAGGTACTCATCTGTCGTATAAATGGAAGGAATTATCTTTTGTTGCTTTTCTATTCTCCCGAAAACTCTGTCAGCTGTTTTAAAACTATGGTCGCGCACTAGAAAATAGAGACTCATGTTTTGGACAGAACACGTTGGGTTTTTAGTCACAACATTCATTAAGGCATGAACACTTTTATCTTGACATGGCAATAACTTTTCACGAATGACTAATGCATCACATGGACGAATTTTATAGCACGATAACCTAGTCTTCTGATGTTTGGAACCCACGAAAACTTTGGAACCATCTGGTGCACCATAGCGTTCTCTCTTAGCTTTTTTCTGCACTTTCTCTTTTCGTTCTTTTCCTTTGTTCTTCTGAATCTTCCTTCATCGTTACTAAATCATCTCCGTCCTCTTCCATATCTCTAAAAATATGACAAATGCACGAAAATAATCACCACGTTTTAATAGAACACGTTGACTGTCTGAAAACTTGAATGCCACTCCGTCATTCTTATCAGCTTCGTCACATGACCGAATTCTGGAGCTCTGATTGGTTTATTCGATATGTTTGATTTTTCTTGAGTCAGCGACTGGGACATGTTCTTTTTTTGCTCGAATCGCGCATTTTTCGCCTATAAAATGAGTAGGAGCTGTTTGGGTTGGTCCACTTATGATACAGAAACGGAAGCAGACCATCATCCTCTATGATATCCGACTATTATTTGATAATTCGCATTTTTGTGGGATGTTTGGTTTTGCTTGTGCTCCTCAAGTGTTGACTAATCGAAAGCTGTGAGTTAGATAATTTACGTGGGCTATTTAACATTGACTGGGCTACAAAATTTGAATGAAAATTTCTGTTTCAGTTAGAACTGATTTGTGCTTCATTAATTATTATACTTCTGAGGAATATATCTCTTACGCGAGAAAAACCATTCAGGGAATTTGGAGTTACAAAAGTGAACCCGAATTCCATTCTCTGGCTCACGATATTTTCCCATGTTACATTACAAACACAGAAACGTCTAGATACCTTTTCAGTCCTTTAAACCGTATGCGCTCGCCAAGAAAAAAGGCTCCCATTTTTCATCGTTTGATTTTGGGAAATACTACGGAAATGACATTCGAACGGAACCACTATAATACGAACAAGTGGACATGAATTATGTATGAAACACTGCGCAGAAAACAGCAGAGTGAACGAAAGATAAAAATGCTAAATTTAGATAAAATTACGATGCCAAAGAACTCACGATATGCTACAGAAAACAGAAAGAAAAAGAACGGATGATTGATGGAGAATTCCTTTCAGTTTTGTTCTACAAGAATTTCTTTAACTAAACAAGAATAGAATTTTTAAAATGGTTTCTTCTTTCTTTTCTTTTATCCACTGTTGTACCATTAGGCATGCCAATAGTGAGTGAAGATCAGAAACTGAAGAACAAGGAAGGCAGCGCTGAGAATAAAATGAAATAATTTATCGGGCCACTTTGGCAACAGTCTACAAATGCTCCTAATGGCCATCCCAGCTGTCACTCTGCCTTCCAATTCTCTTCAGCGATCCCATCATCTATTTCAGGGCACGGGCACTTACGACATTTACGTGACTCCGCTCTAAAAAACACCTCGACCTTATTCCTCAGCCTCACGATTTTAGCTTAAATAATTGAGTATTTTAAGCGATACTTTAAAATCTCAAAACAACAGATGGCGAGCATAAATTTTCATTCTAAACAGAGCTGTTTAACCAAATTTTGCATTCTGCATAAGGAGCGTATTGCACGTTCTTTAAGGATAATGCATGCCATATATTAACCAGCAAGTCTTTTAGCTCGTGGACTCTACATGCAAGCACCATAAAGAGATCTCAGACGTTGTTAAGACAAAATTTAGAAATGAAATGCATTGTTCAAAAATAATAGTATGAGAGAGTCAAGTTCCGGGAGTGCTTTCCATTTTTCAAAGTTATCACAGTAGTTCACTGAAACGCAAATGTAATGGATTATTAACGAAGCATGGCAAAAAGCTAAGCAGCTTCCTTTTTATCACTACGCATTGAAATAAAATGCGCGTTTTTATTTTAACTTAAGGTAGAAGATTTTAACCTTAAAACAGCGACAAGCTTTGATATTTCCTGAAAATGGGCAACGTGAATAAGCAACAAGAAAATTTTCCTCGGATTGAGAATTTCATACTCAGTCAAAGCAAAGAGCACTTTTCCTACAAGTCGTAATTATTCGTTACTAAGCGAATAACCACATTTTTGAAACTTCTCTCAAAATAGCGCATTTTTTGATTGTGCTGCCTTATTAAAAAGCATTTGCGAACGAACTAGGTGCATGCATGCGCTTAATATTCATGAAAGCTAGAGATCTCGAAGTGAAAACAGTGAGGCATTTTCGCAATGCTGCTTGTATTTGAAATGACGAATGGAAATTTAAAACAAGAAAAATTCGTAAGTATTAAGATTTACTTTAAATCTTTGAGCTATGCAAATAATGAAATATTGCGATCTTATTAAATAATAGCGTGTATAGTTAGTGAGAGTTAAGTATGATTTAAAATGCAGGAGCTCAAGGCACCTTAAAGTTCGTGAATATTTCTTCATACAATAATGGGAATTCAGTATAGAAATATATTGGATTCTCATTTGTTTTATGACTGTTTCTTAGTTTTGCTTTGTTTCGGGGTTTAAAGACCACTATGGGCAACTTGAAAGCTATAAGAAGCTCCCCGTCTCTAATTTGTGCCGACTGGTTAGAGGGAGAGGGCAGAGTCGATGCCATCAGACAAGCACATGGATCAGCTCTACTCCTGGCTAGAATATTCTCAGCACCACCAACTCCATTCCTTGCTAGAAATTCAGTTCAAGCAGTATGTGAGAGACAGATCTTAGTCCACTCATCGCTTGGTGATGGAATGTGGTTTTAGTAAATATCTCATATAAACTCAAAATTTGTGTTTCTGTGTCATACAGTGATTATTCACACCGAAAATTCTATAGTTAAGAATAAATATCGTCACTCATGGACCTAAATACCATTACGTACCTCATAATACATAGTTAATATAAAGCACATTGTTGTTGTGTCAATTTAATTTCTTTGTGGACACACTGATGAATCCCAACCATGTCGCGATTCTTACAACTATAATTCCATTGGTAGGTGAAACATTTGGCTTTATTCTATCATTCATGTCCATTATTGCACATTGGTTCAAACACTCTGAATGTTTTAAAAACATATTATGTACATGCCGGTAACATTTCTTATTCCATCGATGTCCACATGCAGCTGTTGCACAACCAGTTAAAACTTGAAGTCTAAAAACGTTTCACCATTAAAATCCAATAAACAGTCTAAAATCACGTCATGCCTAAGATCCCCACTATTCCACCATCAAACTCCTACTAAACTCTCGTTAAAGCTTTTCAACTTTTCCAAACCCGTATTCAGAACTATCATCTGGTACACGATGTTGTAGACTGACTGTGTGCGATAGATGATCCCACTATGAGTGTTGGAACCAATGTGCAATAATGCACATGAATGAGGGAATAAAGCCAGATGTTTCACTTACTGATGGAGTTATAGTTGGAAGAATCGCGACATGGTTGGGATTCATCAGTGTGTCCACAAAGAAAATAAATCGACACACCAACAATGTGCTTCATATCAACTATGGATTATAAGGTACGTAATGGAATGTACTTTTATCCAACGTTCATCTGTACCAGAAGATGAAATTATAACAGCACTTAAGTACTGGTCAGATATCGTTCATCAAAAACTCTGAAAACTCTCATACTCTGTATTTGGTGAGCTGTATAAGACAAATGAGTCATGCTATTCCGCAACGACTCCCATCTGTACGTAATCGTACGGATTCAGCAGGAGGTTTACTATTCTAAAGTCTTCCAGAACCCCAAAATTTTCATAAGGTATCATCTACAGTTACTACTTGTTCGGATACTCGTACTACTTTTGATATTGAGACGGAAAACGCCTCTGACGCCCACATAAAAAAATCTCCTAATTCGAAGTTCCAAAAAAGCTAAGCTATCACTGTACGATCCAAAAATTATGCCAGGGAAACACTAAACTTACCTCAAGTTGAAAAATATTTAATGCGTTAAAAATGCATATACACACGTTAAAAATCATCAAGATCTTTCAGGACGCAGGCAGCCTTCCCATCTTCAGGTAATACATTCCCAACTGGAGCATGGGGGAAAACCATTATATACAAGGATGGCCAGTAGTGATGTATGAGAATGACACTGCGGAGCCTCATGGACTTGGATGACACAAATCTTAATGTTGTGTACTTACCATGGCTAAAAAGAACGGCTGTTGGAGTTAGCCGATAAGGTGATGGTCCGTGGTTGGAATAGCGAACTCCACGCTGATGAAACAACACATGGCAAATCATCGTTACAACACTGGTCATCGTATCCTCGTGGACTTGGATGACACAAATCTCAATGTAGTGTACTTACCATGGCTGACAAGAACGGCTGTTGGAGTTAGCCGATAAGGTGATGGTCCGTGGTTTGCAATAGCGAACTCCAGGCTGATGAAACAACACATGGCAAATCATCGTAACAACACTGGTCATCGTATCCTCATGGACTTGGATGAAACAAATCTTAATGTAGTGTACTTACCATGGCTAACAAGAACGGTTGTTGGAGTTAGCCGATAAGGTGATGGCCCGTGGTTGGAACAGCGAACTCCAGGCTGATTAAATAACACGTGGCAAATCATCGTTACAACACTGGTCATCGTATCCTCATGGACTTGGATGACACAAATCTTAATGTAGTGTACTTACCATGGCTAACAAGAACGGCTGTTGGAGTTAACCGATAAGGTGATGGTCCGTGGTTGGAATAGCTAACTCCAGGCTGATGAAACAACACATGGCAAATAATCGTTACAAGACTTTCATCGTATCCTCATGGACTTGGATGACACAAATATTAATGTAGTGTACTTACCATGGCTAACAAGAACGGCTGTTGGAGTTAGCCGATAAGGTGATGGCCTGTGGTTGGAATAGCGAACTCCAGGCTGATGAAACAACACATGGCAAATCATCGTTACAAGACTTTCATCGTATCCTCATGGACTTGGATGTCACAAATCTTAATGTAGTGTACTTACCATGGCTAACAAGAATGGCTGTTGGAGTTAGCCGATAAGGTGATGGTCCGTGGTTGGAATAGCAAACTCCAGGCTGATGAAACAACACATGGCAAATAATCGTTACAACACTGGTCATCGTATCCTCATGGACTTGGATTACACAAATCTTAATGTAGTGTACTTACCATGGCTAACAAGAAGGGCTGTTGGAGTTAGCCGATAAGGTGATGGTCCGTGGTTGGAATATCGAACTCCAGGCTGACGAAACACGTGACAAATCATTATTACAACACTGGTTACCTTAGCTACAGATATACAGGCTTTCAGCAAAATGAGTTAGTCTTTTGGTTTTTGAGTCAATAATACGTAAGCATCTTGACATATTAGATGATTCAGGCTCGCACCATTCCGTATGGGACTATGCTTACGTATTATTGACTCTAAAAAATAAAAGAATAACTCATTTTGCTGAAAGCCTGTATATCTGTAACTACGGTGACCAATGGTGTAACTATGATTTACCACGTGTTGTTTCATCAGCCTGGAGGTCGCTCATCCAACCGCACACCATCGAGTTATCGGCTAATCGTAACAGCCATAACGTAATTATAAATACACCACACTGTGAATACTCAGGAGACGCAAATAGCGTATTTAATACGTTTATGTTTGCGGCATAGTAAGTACAAAGATTCGCCAATCTTTCGCACTCCACTGGGAGGCTTTCTCAAGGCAATGGTAGACATAAAAATGCAGAGAATTGGAACACGTAAGGAACAAAGATGATTTTTGATAATAACGTGGGTGACATCGCGAGCGTATTACACGAACTTTCATCACGCAATTATACAGTTTGTCGCGATGTGTTTCCATCTTTTAATAACGCATGCCAAGCTCTGGGTGGTTCAGTTGAAACTATATTGTTGTACGTTAGTTTGCTGGATTGGTTTTCGACTGTTTCCCTGATGGCAGTGTCTTTGAAGTTCGTGTATGGGGCAATTCTTCTAATACTATTCCATAGAGGAGTAGCCGATGAATGCATGACTTCTCTGGCGAGGGCTGTATTCTGCATGTCCTGGTTGACACTTCGCACGTGCTCTTGACATCTAGTGTCCAAGGATCGTTTTGTCATTCCGATATATAACTTTTCCGTGTTGTTAGGAGAAAGAAAAAGCACGTGGGTACGCTATACCGTTGGTATATCCTAACAACACGGAAAAGTTATATATCGGAATGACAAAACGATCCTTGGACACTAGATGTAAAGAACACGTGCGAAGTGTCAAACAAGACATGCAGAATACAACCCTCGCTAGAGAAATCATGCATTCATCGGCCGCTCCTCTATGGAATATTATTAGAAGAATTGCCCCATACACGAACTTTAAAGACACTGCCATCAGGGAAACAGTCGAAATCCTATCCAGCAAACTAACGTACAACGATAGAGTTTCTACTGAACCATCAAGAGCTTGGCATGCGTTATTAAAAGATGGAAACACATCGCGACAAACCGTATAATTTCGTGATGAAAGTTCGTGTAATACGCTCACGATGTCACCCACGTTATTTTTAAAAATCATCTTTGTTCCTTACGTGTTCCAATTCTCTGCATTTTTATGTCTACCATTGCCTTGAGAAAGTCTCCCAGTGGAGTGCGAAAGCTTGGCGAATCTTTGTACTTACTACGCCGCAAAAATAAATGGATTAAATACGCTATTTGCGTCTCTTGCGTAACAGCCATTCTTGTCAACCATGGTAAGTACACTACATTAAGATTTGAGTCATTCTAATGACACTGCGCAGTGTCATTCTCATGCGTCACTACTTGCCATCCTCGTGTATAATGCTTTGCCTCCATGATCCTGTTGGGAATGTATTCCCTGAAGATGGCAGGCTGCTTGCCTGAATGGTCTCGTATGATTTTAACCTGTATATATGTATTTTTAACGTATTAAATATTTTTCAATTTGTGAGTCAGTGTTTCCCTGCCATGTTTTTTTTGGATCGTGCAGTGACAGCTTAGTGTTTTTTGGAATCTTACTATTTTGCACGAATTTTAATTTCAAGTTTGTCTCGCCTAATTCGAAATTGCTGCTTTGTCGGTCTCACATTAAAACTGCAGAAAATGTGATTAATAATCTTTAAAAACTTAGCGCATACCAAAAGAAAGCAAATATACGGGTGTCGATAAATAAGTAAAGTCTCCTACCACGTGGCGTTGCTTGTATTTAAAAAAGAAAAACGTTTGCACATGTGCTCTGTAGCTGATAGTATGTACAAACGAGCTTAGTTTCAGTTCACTGGTTGACGTCCTTGAGTAATAGCGTACGTTAGTCATGTATAAAGCAGCGTATAAAGCAGAGTTACGTATAAAGCAGCGATCAGTAATCGAGTTTTTGACACTAGAAGGTTGCGCGCTAATCGAAATCACTCCTGGAGACGAAGCCTGGGTTCATGATTATGACCCCGAAAACAAAAGGCAATCCATGGAATATCGTCACCCAGGTTCTCCGAGCGAAAAGAAATTTAAAAGAGTTCCTTAAGCGCAAAAAGCCAGGCTCACCATTTTTTCGGTCGCAAGGGGCGTGATTTACACGAAATTTCTGCCGAACGGAACGACGATTAATTCCGAAAGGAATTGTGAAACCTTACGAGCCCTCAAGCAACGCATCCGCAGAATCAGGCCTGAAAGGAGGACTTTTCTTTTGCACAAATGATGGAACGATGGAAACAGTGACAAATCTGATATTCGCACTTGCTCCACACTCTCCTTACAGCCCAGATTTGGCACCGTCCGACTTCTGGTTGTTCCCAAAATTGAAAGAGATATTGAAAGATCAACATTTTCCATCTGATGCCGAAGTCGAAGTTGCTGCACGAATATGGATCAAAACCAAACCACAAACTTACTCCATGGATGGAATGAAAAAGTGGATTGCGCGTTTGGAAAAATGTGCAGCACTAAAGGGTGACTATGTTGAAAAATCAGGTTGTGATGTTTAAGAGAAATAAATTTTCGTCATTTTGATACCACTTTTATTACTTTTTTTTTGTCGGAAACTTATTTTATACGACTGAAAACCTTACTTATCAATCAACCATCGTACGAGGGTCATCAGAAAGTAAAGAACGTTTGGTTATAAAAGCTTTATACTTTTAAAAATTTCAAGTATTTTATTTACAATTTTTAACTCACATGGTGACCTATTTTTCTACATAGTCGCCCTGGACATTGAGACAATTGTCGTATTTTGAGATAAGTTTAAGTATCTCTTCCTCATAGAACTCTGCAGCCTGTTCTTTCAGGCAGTTCATAACAGCCCCCATTAGTGCATCATCATCATCATCATCATCATCATCCAAAACGTTGTCCACCAAGGAACTGCTTTACATTGGGGAGAAAGTACGGTTTTGCAAGTCCGGGGTGTAAGGTAGATGCTCAAAACGTCCCTGTGCAACTCATCAAGCAGCTCCTGTCTTCCTGGTAGTCCATAACAGCCTCCATTAGCGCATCTTCATCATCATCAAAACGTTGTCCACCAAGGAACTGCTTTACATTGGGGAGCAAGTACGGTTTTGCAAGTCCGGGGTGTAAGGTGGATGCTCAAAAACTTCCCTGTGCAACTCATCAAGCAGCTCCTGTCTTCCTGACAGTGTATGGGCGGGCGATGTCATCAAGAGCCCCGTAAGCTCTTGGCACTTCCACTATGTTGGGTCTGCGGATTTTTCGCTACGCCACTGAACTGAGATTCCGAGAGGAGAAAAAGAAATTGCTGTTGAGAGAGCAATGCTAACAGTTAAGAACGATGCTTTCATCCATGAAGCTCTCAACTACCGTGCTCGCTTTAGCCGTCAAATATTCCTCATAAAATATATTATTTCCAATCAACTCTTCCGTTCCATCGCAAAAACCGAGATCTCGTTATAACCGTGCTCGCTTTAAATTAGTTCGACTCTATATATGATCTCTTAAGATCTATAAATTTAACAAAAAGATGTTCGTGTGTTTAACTCACACACACATATGTAGCGTTCTTACTATTTGAAACGTGTATATATAACTTACTGAACATTACATACAGTCAGTTCTCATCCACTCATTTTAAGTGAAAAGGAAAACTCAAATAAAGCTCAAAAAATAGTACGCCCTTTTTTCTGTCAACATCTCATAAGCAATACTCACGCAGATCTTGATTTATAACAGCACTAATCTTGGCAGATAATTAATTTACGTTAGCAAAACAGAAAATTTGAACTCCAAACACTCAATATACACTCTACGTCAAAAAAATAGCTGCACCCAAAATGAAGCAACCGACAGAAATGATTGGGTAGCTTTGACATCGTGATACCTGCAAACGATTCAAGTATCACGCTCGGCCGCGCAAGTGACGCAAGCAAGGAGGGGTGGCAGGGCTATGTGTGACCGTCTATATAAGGTCGTTTCATTCGGTGCGCGTGCTTGCCATTCTTACTCATGCTGTTGTGTTCGTTGCATCCTTTGCAAGTGAAGTATGCCTCGGAGAAAAAGTCGGAAGTAATTTGAGCAGTTGGAGGATTTCAAGAGCGGCCGCATCGTCGGGCTCCGGGAAGCGGGATGGTCTTATCGCCGTACTGCGCGTTATACCGGTTCTGCGGATATCACCATAGCATGCTGTTGGCGGCAGTGGATAGAACAAGGCACTTAGCAGCAACAGGAAGTGTCTGGGAGACCTAGACAAATCACGGAGAGACAGGACCAATGACTTGTCAGACATGAGCGGAGTGACCCAACAGCCACGACTGCGGATATATCGGCGGACAGTAGTGCCCTCCATGTGTAACGTACCAGGGGATGTGACGTACCTGCCAGAAGGACGCACACGACATAAAGGCAGATAGCAATTAGAATCAATGTCCGCGTAGCTTAATTGGTAGAGCAACTTATTCCGGAATGAGTGGACCCGGGTTCGAACCCCGGCGCGGATAAAAATGACTGAGAAATTCACTTCGTTATAATTGGCTCCCGAACTATCCGGATGACCCGACCGTTCAAAATCTCGCATTGGTGTGATGTTATTTCCACACCGCGAGATAGGAAAAATATGAGCAGCACTTCGAAAGAAAAAAAAAAAGAAAAAGAAGGGGGAGATGATGTAACGTACCAGGGGATGTGACGTACCTGCCAGAAGGACGCACACGACATAAAGGCAGATAGCAATTAGAATCAATGTCCGCGTAGCTTAATTGGTAGAGCAACTTATTCCGGAATGAGTGGACCCGGGTTCGAACCCCGGCGCGGATAAAAATGACGGAGAAATTCACTTCGTTATACATGCATCGTGTTATAAGTGCCAGCACCATTGGCAGACGGCTGCACGACGTAGGTCTACAAGCAGCAGACCGTTAGGACGACTGCCCTTAACACCATTGCATCGTCGCCGAAGACTGCAATGGTGTCGTGCCAGACTGTCATGGAGCCACTAAGAATGGAAGCGGGTAATCTTCAGTGACGAGTCCCGCTTTTGTCTTGGAGAAGACGAACAGCGAATTCGTGCGCGGGGGCACCGTGGTCAGCGCCAAGATGAACGGTTTGTTGTCGAGCGTCACACGTCCAGAAGGCCTGGTGTCATGGTGTGGGATGCAATTGACTACGATGCCAGATCACCTTTGGTGCTCATTACAGGCACTTTGACAGACCAATGTTACATTTATGAGATCCTTCAACCAGCAGCCCTCCCTACCTATTCTGAATGCTTACTCCGGTGCAATTTTCCAACAGGACAACACTTGTCCGCATACTGCTACTGTCTCGAGAGCTTGCCTTCAAGGCACTGACACTCTGCCATTACCAGCCGCATCACCAGACCTACAGTCAATTGAAAATGTGTGTGATGCTATTGAACGGGCCGGGCTATTCACGCCTACCGCACAATCTGCAGAAACTGCGTGAGAAGATTCAAACTGCATGAGATGGCTTATCACAAGACACCATTAGGAACCTGTACAGCTCCATGCTCAGACGTCTGGCATGCTGTGTGAGCAAACATGGCAACCCAACGCTATACTGAGAGACACTACTTCTTCTTGTGTAGCTTAATAAATATTGCCCATATCAGTATCAATGTTTAATCATTTATTGTTCTTGGTAACCTTTACCTTCCTCCCGAATAGCATTGCAACCTAACACGTTCTTCTGAGTGCAACTATTTTTTTGACGTAGTGCGTACAACAATGCAACGCAACTCAACACGGATCCTTCAATAAATCAAACTTCTGCGTACCGCAGCTTCCACAATTATAACATTATACCACCACATTTTAGTTGCTGGTTCAACGTTATATATCTCTAGTTCTTATCTGTCAGCATGCATATGTCACGCTCTCTGACCTCAGAATTGTTGCCAGCATCATTCCGCGAGAGAGAAAATATAACGTTAAGGTTGAAAAGCGCTAAAAGAGAAAGAACTCCAATTTACATAAAGGAAGCAACTAAAAATGAAAGTTAATTTAGAGTGTACGTCACACACACACACACACACACACACACACACACACACACACACACACACACACACACACACACACACCTCTGCTTCTGCCAGGGTACAAGATGGCATATGTTCTTTTCTTTTTAACTGCCCAGTTCACAGTTATTGGTCCGCCTTCGTTACTTGTATCTGCGTAGATGCGCTCGCGACTAGTGTAGTGTAGTAGCATTATTCCGTTGTGACGTATGACTGTTTTTTTTTTCATTTTTCGTTCCGCTTTCAAAAATAAATTCACCTTATGGAAAGTCGTTTAACTGAATAAATTTCGTGTTACGTAAAGTAAAAATCCTCCAAATACGTGGCAGTGAATAAATAAAGACATCGCTGTTTCCACGTTTTAACAACACCCAGCAACCGAAAAATTGTTATTCGGTCACTGCTGGGGAATTGAATCCCGGATCTCTCGATATCTAGACGAGCGCGTTAGCCTTACGCCACGGTGGCCAACAATCCACTGCGCTATGTTGTTTTTCTGTCAGTTTCTGACATCATAAATCCGTAAGATGGGCTCAGCTACTGAGACGTCTCCATCTGGTGAGTATTAACGGCACCGGCTATATATTAATTATAGCAGTTAAGTCCAAAGGGCGAGATCCACAGTGAAAATCCTCCAAATACGGTTACATTGGTGTAAGTCTAACGCGCTCGGCTAGATATCGAGAGATCTGGTATTCAATTCCCCAGCGGTGACCGAATAAAAATTTTTCGGTTGATGTGTGTTGATAAAACGTGGAAAGAGCGATGTCTTTATTTATTCCCTGACGCCACGTATTTAGATGATTTTCGCTTTGGATCTCGCCCTTTGGATTTAACTACTATAATCAATATACTGTATATCCAGTGCCGTTAATGCCCACCAGATGGAGACGTCTCAGTAGTAGCTGAGCCCATCTTACGGATTTATGATGTCATAAGCTGACAGAAAAACACACATAGCGCCGTGGATTGTTGGCCACCGTGGTGTAAGGCTAACGCGCTCGGCTAGATATCGAGAGATCAGGGATTCAATTCCCCGGCGGTGACCGAATAAAAAATTTCGGTTGCTATGTGTTGCTAAAACGTCGAAAGAGCGATGTCCTTATTTATGTGTTAAGTAAAGTTTTTCGCGTTACGGAAGTTTAGTTGCTTGTCAGAAAAGCCGCAGCTACTTGTAAAACTCTCCGATGCATCGTCAAGGGAGCCGCCCCGGTGTGGCTCAGTGGTCTTAGCGATGGCCTCTGATAATTCGTCCGAAAGGGGTCCGGGGTCGAATCCCGGTGAGGCATGGATGCTGTGTTTGTCTTACGGCACTGGCTCTCTCCCTTCCCAGGAGCCAGTGACCCTAAATTAGGGACGGGTGACTGCTTATAGCTCATTGAGTTGCTCAATGTGGTTGTTGAACCAACAATCCAAAAAAAAAAAAAAAAAAAGGAAGAAAAAAATTATCTAGGGACATTCAGGAAGCGTCGACTGATTCTGTGCCATATATTAGCAGAAGTGCTTGTAGCGCAATCGATCTAAGTGTAGTTAAAATATGGGTTGTACATCTAAAGCTGATTCCACATGTAGGTGCTGTATTAAAGATATTTTACCTAGCTGCAAAGTTTCCTAAATGGTTATGGAGCTCTTAATGTGTTCGCATAAAATAAATTCCAGCAATCATATTCCGTAACTCGCATAGGAAGCATACTTTCTTTCAAATTCGTTAAAATTTTTAAGGTTCTAGAGCTCGCATCTCGGGCAACCACAAAGTATTTGCCCGGAGTCACAATGTAGCAGAAACTATTATGCAAGAAAGACTGAAGAGTTTTCAAAAAGAATAATTGATGTCCAAAGACATAGAAGACCCCATCGTGTAATTTAATTGATTTCTAAACAAATCCAACTTATGAAGAATCACTTCCTCTTCGAAAGAATTAGTTAAACCAGTTTTGGCACGCTATCAAGAAAGCGAAGCAACTCTACTCGGAAGTGGTAAATCATTCTGTTCGATGAAGCATCAGCATCTTATTAATTCAAGATTTTCAGTTCTGCTGTAATTGCATTAGACACCGCGAAACAGCGAAATAAGGTCTTCACTCGCATCCGTAATGTTCTTTACTTATTCAGGAATCAATATAAAGAAAGTCATTCTGCGACATTCAGCTTAGGATCACGTCGCAGTGTCGTTAATTCCGAGAATTTGCTGACGTCATAAAAATTTACAACGAAAGAAATTTAGGTGATAGATGATATGCAGTGCTACTTGAAAATGCAGCCACAGCTGAATAAGTTGTTTAACCACTGCAAGAGGAACATTTTGATGGGAACAGTGTACCACAAACTCTTGCGTTGTAATGACTTGAATAAAAAACAAGAAAGCTAACAGATTAAAGCAGTTTTGCGTGACCCATTTGAACGACTTCACGCGGAGTGCTTTTACAAGCTCCTGTTCGTAAAGTCGCAAACGCTATGCGCACAAATTAGCCGCTTTATTTGTTATGCGTATGAGAAAGTTTACAGCAATTAAAAATTGCACTTGAGAAATTTTTAATTTGAAAAAATCCAAATCGATTAAATTCAGTCTTACTTATTTATTAAACATAATCGAGCCGAGGGTAAGAATTTGAAACAATTTCTTTATTATAGGAATATACTTTTGATTAAAAACAGAAAGTCTTTTTCATATGAGTTCGTGCAAGAACGGTATTTTTTATACGTACTATACCAAAAGGTGTTTTATCAGGAAACAACTATAGAACAGATTACAAACCACTTTTGGAGTAGCAAAAAACCACCGTACTTGCTATTATCAAGGTACCCAAAACCGTGAGCATTCTGTACAATGAAATATTGTATGAGAAACAATAACTTGTAGAAAAGGTTAAAAGTCACTTACGGAGGAGAATAAACCCAATGTACTTGCTACTGTGAAAGTAAACTATCATAGTAGCAAATACTTGCGACTATCAAAGTAGAAACTTTCTAACTATTGAATAGCAAATACAGCGGCTTTTACGCGTTCTGTACAAAGAAAGATTTTGTAAGAAAAATAACTTATAGATGAAGTTAAGAACCACGTATGGCGGAGAATAAACCCACCGTAGTTGTTACTCTCGAAGTAACGACTATTAAAGTAACAAATACTTGCTGCTATCAAAGTACGAAATACTTGCTGCCATTAAAGTACGAAATACTTGCTCCTGGTAAAGTAGAAACTTTCAAAGTAGCAATTTCGACGGGTTTTGACGCGTTCTGTACAAAAGTAATGTTTTATCAGAAATAAGAACTTGTAGAAGAGGTTAAGAATCCTTTATGGAGGAGCGTAAAACCACCATACTCACTACTATTAAAGTAGCAAGTACGGTGGTTTTAACGCGTTCTGAACAGAAAAGTGCGCTCTCAGAAAGAATTACGCGTAGAAGAGGCCTGACAGAAAATTTTTAACATACTGAAATTTGATATGACTTCTCTACCAAACTTTTGGAGGTAATGTGCAATATGAACTTTGGCATACGGGCTTTATCTGTTTGCCACATAAAAATATAGTGTTCATACTATCTATTTATTAAGGCCTAACCTTTAGTTTCCTATTTACCGCAAGAGTAAAAAACCATAATATTATTCATTTTACATTCACTGTAAACTTAACATCAGATTCATTAAGTGTTGTTATTCTTCAGAAAATTTGTTTGCAACACCTGAAACAGAATTAGAATTCCTTATATTAAACATTTCATTTTTTAAAAATCACATTATTGCTAAGCGGATTGTTCCATCGCCCGCCCACAAGTGTAACTTTTCCGAGCGGATTAATGTACTACATTTCCCTTAATGCTTTAAAATTATTATACAGTTTAAGACGAACTTTCGCCCTCCATCAGAAGGCTTCGTCTGGGTTAGATTAACAAAGCGTTATTACAAACAGTAGCACACAATGGTGTTATAATTCAAAAATTTGATATTGTGGAACAAACAGTTGTGTTCTGTTCACGTCGAAGTCCGTGTTTTAGACATGCTCACGTAGTGTAAAGTTAGTGTTCTGGACATGCTCTCGTAGTATGAAGTCCGTGTTGCAGATATGCTCACGTAGTATGAAGATCGTGCTTTATACAGACTCATGGAGTATGAAGTCTCTGTTTTAGACATGCTCAAAGAGTATGAAGTCTGTGTTTTAGACATGCTTACGTAGCATGGAGTCCGTGTTTTAGATACGCGCAGGTAGTATGAAGTCCATATTTTAATAAGGATTCTTCGTGCGCTAAACAATATTTTAATTCGAAAAGCCTTTCAGCACGATAAGATATATTTAATAGTACAGTCTGTACTAAAAAATTGACATTTATAAGGCACAACAACTTACAAGATCTTTCAAAGCACCATGTGCTCCATCGTCAGGTATTTCAATATACATAAACAAATGCTTCTTGCTTTTATTCATAGTATCATTTGTTGAAACCCTTTAACGCATGACAAAACTTCTACTATATTTAATGCAAACATCGTTATTGTTATCACGTGCTCGCGTAATTTGAAAATGCTTCTTGCTTTTATTCACAGTATCATTTGTTGAAACCCTTTAACGCATGACAAAACTTCTACTATATTTAATGCAAACATCGTTATTGTTATCACGTGCTCGCGTAATTTGAAAATGCTTCTTGCTTTTATTCATAGTATCATTTGTTGAAACCCTTTAACACATGACAAAACTTCTACTATATTTAATGCAAACATCGTTATTGTTATCACGTGCTCGCGTAATTTGAAAATGCTTCTTGCTTTTATTCATAGTATCATTTGTTGAAACCCTTTAACGCATGACAAAACTTCTACTATATTTAATGCAAACATCGTTATTGTTATCACGTGCTCGCGTAATTTGAAAATGCTTCTTGCTTTTATTCATAGTATCATTTGTTGAAACCCTTTAACGCATGACAAAACTTCTAATATATTTAATGCAAACATCGTTATTGTTATCACGTGCTCGCGTAATTTGAAAATGCTTCTTGCTTTTATTCATAGTATCATTTGTTGAAACCCTTTAACGCATGACAAAACTTCTACTATATTTAATGCAAACATCGTTATTGTTATCACGTGCTCGCGTAATTTGAAAATGCTTCTTGCTTTTATTCATAGTATCATTTGTTGAAACCCTTTAACGCATGACAAAACTTCTACTATATTTAATGCAAACATCGTTATTGTTATCACGTGCTCGCGTAATTTGAAAATGCTTCTTGCTTTTATTCATAGTATCATTTGTTGAAACCCTTTAACGCATGACAAAACTTCTACTATATTTAATGCAAACATCGTTATTGTTATCACGTGCTCGCGTAATTTGAAAATGCTTCTTGCTTTTATTCATAGTATCATTTGTTGAAACCCTTTAACGCATGACAAAACTTCTACTATATTTAATGCAAACATCGTTATTGTTATCACGTGCTCGCGTAATTTGAAAATGCTTCTTGCTTTTATTCATAGTATCATTTGTTGAAACCCTTTAACGCATGACAAAACTTCTACTATATTTAATGCAAACATCGTTATTGTTATCACGTGCTCGCGTAATTTGAAAATGCTTCTTGCTTTTATTCATAGTATCATTTGTTGAAACCCTTTAACGCATGACAAAACTTCTACTATATTTAATGCAAACATCGTTATTGTTATCACGTGCTCGCGTAATTTGAAAATGCTTCTTGCTTTTATCCGTTGTTTTGTTTATGTATATTGAAATACCTGACGATGGAGCACATGGTGCTTTGAAAGATCTTGTAAGTTGTTGTGCCTTATAAATGTCTATTTTTTAGTACAGACTGTACTATTAAATATATCTTATCGTGCTGAAAGGCTTTTCGAATTAAAATATAGTCCATATTTTAGATAGGCTCATGTATGGAGTACGTGTTTTAGACATGCTCGCGTAGTATGAAGCCCGTTTTTTAGTTTACGTAGTATGAAGTCTGTTTTTTACGCTTTCCAACCGTAGGTTGAAGAAGCGTATATGCTCCAGCTTTGCCCGTCTGCCCGTCCGCCCGATAACTCGCTTAAAAATGGTTCGATTTCGATGAAATTTTAGTATGTGGTGGGGGACCACCAGGGAACGAACTCTATTGAAAATGGACGAAATATGGTCACAGGTCACGACATAGGAGTGGGATCCATTCCATTGCCCTCATGCGTCATAACTTGCGTAAAAATAATTCGATTTCGATGAAATTTTAGTATGTGGTATAGGTGACCACATGGGAACGAAGGTCACGGCATAGGAGCTGGATGCATTTCATTGTCCTTATGCGTCATCATCATCATCATTGTCAACCATTATCAATCCACTGCTGGACGAAGGTCTCCCCAAGTTTCTTCCACAACGGTCTGTCTTGTGCCAGTCTCCTCCATGTCACCCCTGCATACTTTCGAATTTCATCCACCCATCTCCCATGTGGTCTTCTTCTGGGTCTTTTCCTGTCCCTTGGAATCCAATCTAAAATTTCGGCTGTCCATCGATGGTCTGTTCTTCTGGCAGTATGTCCAGCCCATTGCCATTTCAGGGATTTGACTCTGATCATGATGTCTTCCACTCTTGTCATTTTTCGGATCCACGAGTTCCTCTTCTTATCTCTCCTGGTTACACCAAGTATGCACCTCTCCATGCTTCTTTGAGTTGTCTGCAGCCTTTGTATGTCTCTTTTAGTTAAGGTCCACGTCTCTGCACCATACGTAAGCACTGGAAGGATGCATTGATCAAACACTTTTCTTTTAAGACATAATGGCATATTGCTCTTGAAAATTATGCTGTTTCTTCCAAAAGCTCTCCAGGCAAGTTTTGTACGCCGATTAATTTCTTCATCAATGTGACCCTCACTTGATATCTGCTGTCCAAGATAAACGTACGTGTCTGTTATCTCCAGCTTTTCTCCACCAATCGATAAATCTTCATTTCATGTAAAAGCATTGAACATCACTTTTGTCTTCTGAAAGTTCATTTTTAATCCCACTTCTTTACTCTTGTCAGCAAGTTCCTGGATCATACTCTGCAGCTCTGATGGGCTAGTTGCAAAAATGACTACGTCATCAGCAAAACGAAGGCGGGTTAGATAATCTCCATTAATCTTTATCCCCTTGTTTTCCCAGCTCAGTGACTGAAAAACACCCTCCAATGTGGCATTAAAGAGCTTCGGAGATATGGTGTCACCTTGTCTCAATCCCTTTCCAATTTTTATGTGTGTTGTATTTTCAAACAGCCTAATCTTTGCACTTGCATTTTCATAGATGTTATTAATAATATTAATGTATGCATCTTCAATACCGCAGGTTTTCAGAGCCATTGTAACTGCTGATGGTTTCACCGAATCAAAGGCTTTTTCATAATCGATAAAAGCCATGCACAATGGAAGTTCATATTCCCTCGCTCTTTCAATTAGTTCTCTCAGCACATGGATATGATCTATTGTGCTGTAGCGACTCCTGAATCCAGCTTGTTCTCTCGGTTGAGCCATGTCCAGTGCTACCTTCAAGCGGTGTGAAAGAACTTTAGTGAAGATTTTATAAACTACTGATAGGAGGCTGATAGGTCTGTATTTTCCGAGATCCTCAATGTCACCTTTCTTATGTAGCAGGATCATTGTAGTGGTGTTCCAATAATTGTAGTGGTGTTCCAATAATTGTAGCGGTGTTGTAAGTTATGCGTCATAACTTACGTAAAATGCTTCGATTGCGACAAAACTTTAGTATGTTGTTTCGGAGGCATACTGAACCGGTTCTGTTGAATATAATCGAAGTGGGGTCAAAGGTCAGGACACAGGAGCCAGATTTATTTCACAGCCATTATCCTCATAACGCAAGTAATAACTTGGGTAGTGATTTCTGGTATGTTGGAAGGCGTATCACAATCAATGCACTGCATGATTTTACTAACTTGTTTACGCTTTATAACCGTAGGTTGAAAAAGCGTATATGCTCCAGCTTTGTCCGTCTGTCTGTCTGTCTGTCCGTTTGCACGATAACTCGTGTAAAAACAGTTCGATTTCGATGAAATTTTAGTATGTGGTAGGAAACCACCTGGGAACAAACCTTATCGAAAATGGAAGAAATGAGGTCAAAGGTCAGGACATAGCAGCGGGATCCATTCCATTGCCTTTATGCGCCATAGCTTATGTAAAAATGCTTCGACTGCGACCATACTTTATCATGTTGTTCCGGAGGGATACTGAATTGGTTCTGTTAAATATAATCGAAATGGGGTCAAAGGTCAGGGCACAGGAGTGAGATTTATTCCATAGCCATTATCCTCATAACTTGCGTAATGATTTCTGGTATGCTGGAAAGCGTATCATAATGAATGCATTGCATGATTTTACTAACTTGTTTAGTTTATGCATTATGTAGTCCATGTGTCAGACATGCTCACGTAGTACGAAGTGTATGTTTTGTACATGCTCACGTAGTACGAAGTCTGTGTTTTGTATATGCTCACGTAGTGTGAAGTCAGTGTTCTAGACATGTTCACGTAGTATGGAGTCTGTGTTTTGGATATGCTCACGTAGTATGGAGTCTGTGTTCTAGACATGCGCACCTAGTGTGGAGTCTGTGTTCTAGATATGCGCACCTAGTATGGAGTCTGTGTTCTAGATATGCGCACCTAGTATGGAGTCTGTGTTCTAGATATGCGCACCTAGTATGGAGTCCGTGTTTTAGGCATGCTCACGTAGTATGAAGTCCGTGTTCTAGACATGCTCACGTACTATGGGGTCTGCGTTCTAGACATGCTCACGTAGTGTGAAGTCTGTGTTCTAGACATGCTCACGTAGTGTGGTCTGTGTTCTAGACATGCGACGTAGTAGAGTATGTGTTTTGGACATGCTCACGTACAGTAGTATGAAGTCTGTGTTTTAGAAATGCTAACGTAGTATGGAGAGGCATTATCTGTTGTTTCTTTGATGTTTGTTTAGGAAAGTCTTTCAGGATCTGATAGTTGAAATGACAAACTTTCGTTGCACAGGTGCAGGTGGGTTATGATCTCAAGACTGCACGCGTGGCTGTGCCAATGTGGCTTGTATAGAGAACTGGTCTTTTGATCATGCTCCGAAACGGGGTTGCTCTTTTTTGGATGACTTCCCTCCATAAAGGGATTGTCATTTTCCCATCTTTTACGTCTCTTTTATAAGCATAATTATTTCCTAATTACTGCCCAATTATTAATTAAATTATTTACATAATTTAATTAGGTATTTAAGACCCAGCTCAAGGCTAATTAATTACTCACGGTAGGTTAATCAAATATACAACGCGAACCTATTATGTTCCCGATGAGCACGAAAAAATAAAATAATTTCGGAATAACTGTTTTTGACGGACAAAAAGTAGAAAAACACTGACTGAGGAAAAGAAATTTATCCTTGAAAATTTTTTTTAACGTTATATGCTACATCATTAAGAAAAACTAGTTCTTTTCCACATTAAAGAATAAAAAGAACACGTTTCTTAGGTTAGAAACTAAGATAAAATCCTTTCATCTGCACAACTGAATTCTTATTTATTTTTAATTCTTGTAATCTTCAAATAGCTTTATTTATTGAAATATTTTCTTCGTTGTTTTCAGAAAAATGCAAGGAGTAATTTTTTCCAAAAGGCAGTGAGGTGCATTGGTTTTTAATTTAGATGGAAACATTTATCACAAAACAAATGGAACACACGCACAGTGTTTGATTTTCAAAAAGAGATATTTTCACAAAAGTAAATAAATATAGAAAGAAAGAACTATTTCGAATTTAAAAAGTTGAAGTCTCTTTTTGACTACTTCTTTTTAATATCGCATAACACACTGCTGTCGAAAATTAAAGTCCGGAAGGCAATAACGGACAAATAATCTTAAGTGCATAATAAAATATTACAATGCTGTCAGGACATAATATGAAAATGGACACGAGTAACTAATGCCCACAATGAAATGTGCATATCAGTGAGCAAAATGCTGTTCAATATGTAAGTTGAGTTACATATTTAAAATCAATCAAGAAGCGTTCCGGTGGCTGAAAATGCTTTCTTTATGTTTTACACATACGTCTACCCTACGCTGTACGGTGGCGAGCAATATGACAGCCAAAAGCAGGCCGGTCTCAGTCCCAAGTCGCAAGGGACTTGACTATCCATTTCAGACTAGTTTCAAGGTCATGGCAGCAACACAACACCTGTAGGGTGTCACAAATGCTGGGTAAAGGTCGTCCAAGGAGAACGGCACCACATGAGGCTTTTCTGTCGCTTTAACCGTACGGCGTCCGGTAATTGTCTTCGGAGTTCGCCACTGCCAGTGGACTACGATATGAAGCTTAATGCAATTGGTCTTCATGCCATGAGATCCATGGTCTGTGTCCCAATAATCGCATCTCACAGGAGAGTGTGCTTGAAGTGGTGCAGGCAACATCTGTCCAGGAACAAAATGATTGTCATCGGCATTTCATCTAGCGCAAACAACCATAGTGATCCTGCAAACGTCCGGGCACGAGACGCCTTCAGAGTTGGTGGTTTGCTCGTGTGAGGGTGGCTTAACGTTCAGCGGTCACACATCACTTCACGTGTTCGCAGGATGCAATGTGAATGCCGAGCGCTACAGGGACGAGATCATAATCCCTCATTTCAGACATTTTCGGGGAGCTGTTGGCCCTCAGTTTCTTTTCTTCTTCTTCTTAGTCTGTTGACACCCGCTGTCTTTTCCAAATTCCTCGATCCTTAGCCTGAGTCCACCATTTAGCACCTCTTAATTTCTGAAGGTCATCTCTCCATCTTATTATCTGGCGCCCTCTTCTTCCCCTTCCATCTCTCGGTTGCCATTCTGTTATTAATTGTGTCTATATTTCATTTTCAGTCTTCCAATATGTCAACCTATCTCCACTTTGATTTGTGACGTACCTGCCAGCAGGACGCACACGACATAAAGGCAGATAGGAATCAGAACAAATGTCTGCGTAGCTCAGTTGGTAGAGCGACTTGTTCCGGAATAAGCGGCCTCGGGTTCGAATCCCGGCGTAGACAAAAAATGACGGAGAAATTTACTTCGTTATAATGGCACCCGAACTATCCGGATGACCCGGCCGTTCAAAATCTCGCATTAGTGTGATGTTATTTCCACACCGCGAGACAGGAAAAATCAGAGAATTCCTTCTCCAGCGCTTCGAAAAATAAAAATGTGTGATGTTGCATTCCACACAGCAAATTGACTGGGAGTTCTCAAGTGCACGTTCTGCAGTGGATGACTGCCTGCAACGATTCATGGTCACGGCTGACCCGTGGACCATGCCCCCGGCCCTCTTTCGGGGGGGGGGGGGTAGATGTGACGTACCTGCCAGCAGGACGCACACGACATAAAGGCAGATAGGAATCAGAACGAATTTCTGCGTAGCTCAGTTGGTAGAGCGACTTGTTCCGGAATAAGCGGCCTCGGGTTCGAATCCCGGCGTAGACCAAAAATGACGGAGAAATTTACTTCGTTATAGATTCTTTTATTATTTTTATAATAATTATTATTCCTGTCTTTTGTCTTATAATTTCATTTCTAACTCTATCTCTACTTGTCATTACTAACATTCTGCACTCTAACTTTCTCATCGATATTCTTATTTTTCTACATTGTCGCTTTGTGATACTCCATGTTTCACTTTCCCGGGTTTACTTGTGGAAGTGAAACAGTTCCTTTTAATGAATGATACTTCAGACATTTTCGGGGGCATGTTGGCCCTCAGTTCCTTTTAACGGATTATAATTCAGACATTTTCGGGAAGCTGTTGGCCCTCAGTGTTTTTTAAAGGATTATAATTCCGACATTTCGGGGAGCTGTTGGCCCTCAGTTACTTTTAATTAATGATAGTTCAGACATTTTCGGGGACCTGTTGGCCCTCAGTTCCGTTTAATGAATTATAATTCAGACATTTTCGGGAAGCTGTTGGCCCTAAGTTTTTTTTAAAGGATTATAATTCCTACATTTTCGGGGAGCTGTTGGCCCTCAGTTACTTTTAATTGATGAGATAATTCAGACATTTTCGGGGAGCTCATGACCCTCAGTTCCTTTTAACGGATGATAATTCAGACATTTTCCGGGACCTGTTGGCCCTCAGTTACTTTTAATTGATGATAATTCAGAAATTTTCGGGGATCTGTTGACCCTCAGTTCCTTTTAATGAATGATAATTCAGACATTTTCGGGGACCTGTTGGCCCTCAGTTCCTTTTAATGGATTATAATTCAGACATTTTCGGGAAGCTGTTGGCCCTTAGTTTTTTTTAAAGGATTATAATTCCGACATTTTCGAGGAGCTGTTGGTCCTCAGTTACTTTTAATTGATGATAATTCAGACATTTTCGGGGAGCTTATGACCCTCAGTTCCTTTTAACGGATGATAATTCAGAAATTTTCGGGGACCTGTTGGCCCTCAGTTACTTTTAATTGATGATAATTCAGAAATTTTCGGGGATCTGGTGACATTCAGTTCCTTTTAATGAATGATAATTCAGACATTTTCGGGGACCTGTTAGCCCTCAGTTCCTTTTAATGGATTATAATTCAGACATTTTCGGGAAGCTGTTAGCCCTCAGTTTTTTTAAAGGATTATAATTCCGACATTTTCGGGGATCTGTTGGCCTTCAGTTACTTTTAATTGATGATAATTCAGATATTTTTTGGGAGCTGATGACCCTCAGTTCCTTTCATTGGACATACATTTTCGGGAACCTGTTGACCCTCTGTAATTCAGACATTTTCGATGAGTTGTTGACTTTCAGTTCCTTTCAATGGACATACATTTTCGGGGACCTGTTGACCCTCTGCAATTCAGACGTTTTCGGGGACCTGTTGACCCTCTACAATTCGGACATTTTCGGGGAGCTGTTGACCCACAGTTCCTTTTAATAGGTGATAATTCAGACAATTTCGGGGAGCTGCTGACCCTCAGTTCCTTTTAACGGATGATAATTCAGACATTTTCCGGCACCTGTTGGCCCTCAGTTCCTTTTAATGAATGATAACGCTCGCCCTCACGGGGTTCAGCTTGCAGATGATTTCCTGAAGAGCAAGGATATTCGGCGTATGGAGAAGCCAGCCGGGTCTCCGGACTTGAACCGTATAGAGCATTCCTTGGATGCTCTGGGACGACCCGTAGCAGCTCGCAGCCCCTCCCAAAACCCTTCCCGAGCAACGCACCGCCCTCATCGGAGAATGGAATTCCTTGGCTCCAGATTTTATCAACAACCTGGTGATGAGTATGCATTGTTAATGCGGGAGTTGTCTGTCCGTGCGAGGTAGTCAAAGTCCTTGTTAAGACATTTTTAGTTTATATTCTTACATCTCATCTCGGTGATATTTGGGGATTTGACTCAGAGCACGCAAAGTGTGTACATAATTTGTCTGTTTTTATAAAATGTTTATTATCCTTATGATTGTATCTCTTACATGCCAAACGTCACTATCTGCTGTTAGGTGTTTTCCTTTTAATACTGCGAATTTCTTCCGGACTTTAATTTTGGACACGAATGTAATTCGGTCTATGAAATCTACTAACAGAATTACCCCACCGATTTTTAGGAAACTTTAGGCTTACGTACCATGATTTTCCGAAAATCGACCATGAATTTTTCATAAAGCAAGGTAACATAACTAATTTCTGGTAAGGAGAAGAGGAATGGAATGCAATGTCTCCAACCGATAGAACCGCTAATTATGTAAAAAAGTACCGCCCATGAAGGGTGGCGCCACTCTCGCTCCCCAACTGATTGCAGTTGCAAGATTGTGGCAGGTGGCAGGTGTCCGTGAAGTTATTCGTTTCTTGCAACCAAAAGAAACTTCATAAAGATATTCGGGAAGGAGAATGGAATGCAATGTATCAGACAGATAGAACTACTAATGGTGTGCAAAAGCACCGCCTATGAAGGGTGGGGCTATTCTCGCTCCCAAACTGATAGCAGTAGCAAGACTGAGGTAGGCGTCAGTGAAGTTATTCGTTTCTTGCAAGCAAAAGGAACTTTTCAAAGTGATGTTCACCATGAAATCGTTTCTATGTATGGAGAAAAGATGACGTCAAAGTAGCAAGTGTGTTTTTGGTGAAATGAATTAGAGGAGTACTGTGTTGACATCCAGATATTTTATACATACAAACATATTACGTATATTCTAATTACATGTGACTGATATGGCCCTCCATTTTTGTATATGTTTCACATAAAATGGAAGTATTCGTTGTAAAATTATGTATGTACCCGAGCAGGACGAAATATATTTTTAGTAATCGTCGATAGATTTCTGATGGAAATGTTTGCGATAAGGATGAATATTTTGGTTCTTACTTTACCCAGATCACGGGGACTAATTCTGAAGCAATTTGGTTTTCGATACAGACCCGTAGAAAAAGTTTAGCAAAGAGATATCTGGCAAAAACGGTGGGCTGGCACAAACACCAGAAATGCCCTAACGACGTTAACTGCCCCAACTGCAGAAAATCAAACTCAAAATTGAAACTTCCCACTTTAGCCTAGACCAGGAATGTCCAAGTCTAAGACGCGAGCGAGAGAACCTAAAGAACGGAACCGACTACGGGTCGAGGAAGATTTTACACACGATGGCGAGGAAGATTTTTACACGCAAATGCGCGTAATGTAAATCTGTTTCTGTGTTTTTGATTGATCTGTGTTGTCTGTCTGTTAATGTGATTGTAACCTTGTCAGTTACTCCATGCCATTTAAATGGATTAAAGACCTTGTGCCCAAAGAAAAAAGAAAAGTGTTCGCACTGACAAATCTCCTAATGGAACTCAATAATCCACATGGTCCGTCGAGTACAACTCCCACGTTTGCACCACCCGTAAACGGGCCCGAACCTGTGGCTCCTCAAACGGGGAGTGCTACCGTTACGTTTACGGGAGTAAACGGGCCTTGTGAGATACACCAATCCCTTCAGAATCCTCGAATGACGGAGCAGGCTGATGCTCACCAATACTTTCCCCTGTTTCTAATGTTTTGTCTACCGAGTATCAGATGTATTTCAGTTCAACTCCGAATTTTTAGCACGTCTTTTATAAAAAAAGATCGTGCTTATGTTATGTTTGTCCGTCCGTCTGTAGACACCACACCTCTGTAACTATTAGTCCGATTTGAAAAATTCTTTTAGCATTTGGAAGCTGGAAATATGAGAATGACGATCCTTTATAACGTGTTTTTACGATGTACAGTTTCGCTGCCAGAGGGCGTAAATGCAGATGATATCGAATTCGAAATACATTTTATTAAATATATTTGCTTCTGAACATCCGATTGAAAAAATTATTTTACCT
The DNA here is from genome assembly GCA_039090855.1 of Macrothele yani. Taxonomy (NCBI): domain Eukaryota; kingdom Metazoa; phylum Arthropoda; class Arachnida; order Araneae; family Macrothelidae; genus Macrothele; species Macrothele yani. The sequence continues at coordinate 14,052,981 of CM077013.1, read as the reverse complement.
TTCGATTCCATTTTTGTCAAAGAGTATTTTAGGCATAGTTACTGTAATAGGATGGAGTCAAGCTCCCAATAATTATTTTCATGTAGCAACCTTTTCTGTATCAATTTATTATTTCAAGTGTAATGTAATGCAAATTCCAACGCATGTGGAAGACAAGTGGCGTGTTTCTTTTGTACGCCGTATTAGGGAATGCCTAGCCAGGCATGTGCCTAGCGGCCTTTGTTGATCTTGACCTGAACGACTGGGTCGGGGTTAGGTCACCGCTCCCAGAGAGAGGCGAACTCTACGAAAACAGGATTCCAGAAGCGCGGAGGGGGAAGGAAGGATAAAGCTATAAAAGGGAGTGACACATTGGCTCAGGATGCTGGAGCCGCGGTTGGCTTAGTGGTTAGCGAGTCAGACTATCAATGTAAGGTCCTCAGGTTCGATCCTGGCTGATCTTTCAGAGATAGTGGGATTTGCTAACAATCGCTGAATATTCGCCGTGCATCGGACGAGCACGTTAAGTGACGGCCCCCATGCTGGACCCACTGGTTAAATGGGTATTCTTTCCTATGCCCCCCTGAAATTCTCCCACCCCTCTATGTGCAACATCGTACTTGTACGGTGGCGCCATTAACTGTATTCTAATCTCACTACAAAACTGTTCTGTCAAAGTCGCCATACTTGCTCTCATTTCTGTGTGTGTGTGGCTCAGGATGCTTCTGGTGTTTCGCCTTCGACGTGGTCGGACGGTGAGTGGTCCGATATATACGAGGACCGGAAGTTTTCCTTGAGGAACGGCGTGTTCGAGCCGGGAATGTCGGTTAGGCCTCTCGGGGATTTACGTTTTGGCTGACGGAATAGTCAGGGTTTTTCGGCGACCAGAGATCGACCGGTATTGGACGGAAATATTCAAGTTAAACGTGGCGGAGGGTCTTCCGGGATATTTCCGAGATAATAAAATGTTCGCCATCTGGAAACCTGTTTTCACGTGGAGATAGCTACTCGAACAGAGTTTGTTTCTCATCTATTAAATTTTGTTACGTTTAACAAATGACTGATTATTGGAGTCGCTCGTTGTCTTAGATATCAAGTAATTGCCGCCGCCCCGGTGGCGCAGTGGTCTAAGCGATGGCCTCTGATCATTCGTCCGAACGGGGACCGGGTTCGAATCCCGGTCAGGCATGGATGTTGTGTTTGTCTTACGGCACAGGCTCTCTCCCTTCCCTGGAACCAGTGACCCTAAATCAGGGACGGGCGACTGCTTATAGCCCATTGAGTTGCTCACGGTGGTCGTTAAACCTCCAATAAAAAAAAACAAAAAAAAAACAAGTAATTGCCGACTACACGTTCCAGTATTTCAGCGATCGAGTTCAACTCAACTGGATTCAAAAGAACCTACGTCGGGCCCGTTTGGAAAATTCAGAATCGGTATGGCTTAGCGGCAGATTGAACTCAGTTGTGTCCGACAGTCACGTTTTCAAGTAGGGGGCCTAAAAGTAAATTGCATTTTCCTCAATATCTCTACTTCTAAAACTCCGATTTGAAAATATTTTTTCTTCAGCTGATAGAGCACCTGATGGGAAATCTTTTGCATATAATTTCTAAATTTTGGTAAAGATTGGTGTGGCCATCAGGGGGCGTAAGTGTTAATTTCTGCTTCTTTTGTGCGACAAAAATTGCGCTTCTGAAATTTCGATTAAAAAAATTCGTTCGTGGACCGATGCCACTTACGTCGATAAACCTTTTCGGAATATCGTTTTCTTAAAATAAGGCATGGTTTCTCCGCCAGGAGGCGTAGTTGTGTGCCTTATTTTTTGCCAATATCTCTGCTTCTAATGGTACAATAAAAAAAATCCTTCTTTATTGGATAGAGTTTTCGGTGCGACATGTTTTTAATATAATTTCAGAATTTTCAAATAATTCATAGAATTTCCGCTAGGGGGCGTAAAGGTAAATTGCTTTTCCCCCGATATCTCTGCTTCAAAAATTCCGATTTGAAAAATTCTTTCTGTACCGGAAACAGCTTCTGATGGGAAATCTTTTGCGTATAATTTCTAATTTTTGGTAAAAATAGTTTGGCCACTACGGAGCGCAAGTCTTAACTTCCGTTTCTGATATATTTCCAGCAAAATCCGAGCTTCTAAAATCTCGACTGAAAACAATTCGTTTGTAGACCGGTACTACTCACATTGATGAACTTTTTCGGAATATCTGCTTCTTAAATTAATGCATAGTTTCTCCGCCAGGAGGCGTAGATATATCTCTTATTTTTGTCAATATATCTGCTTCTAAGAGTCCGATTTGAAAAATTCCTTCTTTGTTGGATAGCGTTTCCGGTGCGAAATGTTTTTCATATAATTTCAAAATTTTCAAGTAACTCATAGACTTTTCGCAAGGGGGAGTTGCTGTAAATTGCGCTTTCCTCGTTATTTCTGCTTCTAAAACTCCGATTTGTTTCTTCCTGTATAGCATACAGCTCCTCATGGGAAATATTTTTCATATAATTTCTAATATTTGGTAAACACAGGTTTGGCCACCAGGGGGCATAAGTGTTAATTTCTGCTTCTGATGTATTTGCAGCAAAATCTGAGCTCCTGAAAACTCGACTGAAAAAATTGTTTTTTGGACCGATACCGCTTACATCGGAAAACCATTTGGGAATACTTTCTTCTTAAAATAATGCATGTTTTTCCCGCTAGAAGGCTCTGATGCATATCTTGTATTTGTCGATATCTCCGCTGTTAAGAGCCCGATTTGAAAAATTCTTTCTTTTTTTGGAGAGCGTTTCCGCTGCAAAATGTTTCTCATACAATTTCAAATCTTTCCTAAAGCACAAGTCAACCAACCAAAGGGCGATTCCATTTACAGCAATATCTGCAGAATCAAACGCCCAATTGAAAAACTTATTTCTTTGGCCAGACACTTCTGTTTTGCATACCGGTTCTATTGACTTTGAATAGTTTTGATAAATTTAATTCGCGTCAGAACAGATTCAGAAGATGTGCTATTACACCCGAAAATTCGGTGTCATCTTTCTTGTAGAAGTTTTACCGAAGTTTGTTATTATTCTGTATTTTTAATTTCACTAATGTTTTTCATCTTACGGAAAAATTCCTGATTAATAAACACGGCTTGTCATGTTTTATAATAAATCGTTTCTCGAAAAACATTCTAAATTCACTGTCCCATACCAAAGTAGAGGATGATTCATAAAGAAGTATATAGTTTCAACGCACTATAAAACAAGAGCAATGTAATATATTATATGTTACTTGTAACAGAATTGTAGAGGAATGTTTCAAGATTTTTTTTGAGACAGTCACAGATGTTCTATGTGTGTACCCTTAGTCACACGACACACATCGAGCCGGTAATCCATTTCCGTCCAAACGCGAGGTAAAATATCTGAATCAAGTGCAGTGATAGTGGCTGTGATAGGCTGTTTCATCTCCGCTAGATCAACAGGAAGGGGAGTTTGTGTCCCTCAGTAGCGGGACAGAAACTTTATGAGTACATGTACTTAATGGTTCGCAGTTGTGGTCCGTGTAATCAACTGTTACTGTTTTACAGCATCTGGAAACTGGAAACAGAAACTGGTAACGGAAATGTATTACCGGCTTGATGTGTGTCGTGTGACTAAGGGTGCACACATAGAACATCTGTGACTGTCTCTAAAAAAATTTGAAATATTCCCCTGCAATTCTGTTACAAGTAACATAAAATATCTTACATTGTTTTTGTTTTATAGTGCGTTGAAGCTGTATAGTTCTTTATGAATCACCCTGTACTATAAAAAAAAGAAAGAGCCGAATTGATGATTTAAAAATTCCTACAGTCCAAATCTTTAATTCCACTTTCACAAGTTTGCAGGAGCACTTATGGAAACAAGGTTGTATAAAAACACACCAGATCACAAACGTTGTTAAACTTAGTAACACCCCATTTACACTGATAGATTTCCATACGAATCCCCACTAGAAGCAGTCGTTATAGCAGTTCACTTCCGAAAGAGATTGATAGGGTTAAAAATATCATCACCTATCATACATCTCACCAAGTACTGCGATATTTCATCTATCGTGCTTTTCTTTGGCACGAAGCCAGTGTTGCTAAATGATCAGAAACAGTTTGGACTTAAGATACGGTCGCCTCCGAGTGTTACGAAGAGTTGGCTTCTAATCATTCGTCCGAGATGGATCCGGGTTTGAATCCAAGAGAGACATAGATGATGAATCGCCTCACGGGACTGGTTCACTCCCCTCTCTAGAACCAATGACCTAAATTATGCACGGGCCACTGCTTATAGCCCACTGCGTTGCTCATGGTTGTCGTTAAACCCCCAGTCCCTCAAAAAAGAAGTTTGACGTTAAGTACGAAAAATGTAAATGAGTGATAATCACAATTTATATAAAAGATGCATATATATTTCTATCTTTTGTATATATATACAGTATATCGATGAATAGCGGTATAACTATAACATCGGGATTAGAGGAAATGCTATTCCACACTCACCAACCCGCTTGGCCAGCGCGGTGAGTTATGGCCAAACCGACCCAAAGATGCTCACCTTCGTTTTGCTGATGACGTAGTCATCCTTGCAACTGCCCCTTCAGAGCTGCAGATTAACTAAGAACTTGTTGACAACAGTAAAGAAGTGGGATTAAAAGTGAACTTCAAGAAGACAAAAGTGATGTACAATGCTTTTACAAGAAAGGAAAAATTATCGATTCATGGAGAAAAGCTTGAGCCAACCGTTACCTACATTTATCTTGGGCAGCAGATAACAAGTGAGGGGTCACATTGATGAAGAAATTAATCGCCGTATAAAACTTGAATGGAGAGCTTTTGGAAGGAACAGTACAATTTTTAAGAGAAGCATGCTATTATGTTTTAAAAGAAAGGTGTTTAATCAATGCATCCTGCCAGTGCTTACGTTTGGAGCAGAGACATGGACCTTAACTTAAAAAACACATACAAAGACTGCAGACAACTCAAAGAGGCATGAAGAGATGCATGCTTGGGGTAATCAGGAAAGATAAGAAGACAAACTGTGGATAAGGAAAAGGACAGGAGTGGACGACATCATGACGAGAGTGTAATCACTGAAATGGCAATAGGCTGGACATGTTACCAGAAGAACGGATCACCGATGGACAACCGAAATTTTAGACTGGATTCCGAGGGACAGGAAAAGACCCAGAAGAAGGCCACATGGGAGATGGATGGATGGATAAAATTCGGAAGTATGCTGGAGTGAAATGAAGGAGACAGGCTCAAGACAGACAATTGTGGAAGAAACTTGGGGAGACCTTCATCCAGCAGTGGATTGCTAATGGTTGATGATATATATACATATATATATATATATAAGGTCAGGTGATGCGTGACATCACAGCCTCTCCTTGACAAATGTCAACCCCGCCTTCTCGTGGTGCATCCTGTTCCCACTAAAGGGACTCTGACGACCGCCCATAGCGGTATAACTATACCATCGGGATTAGAGGAAATTCTATCCCACACTCACCAACCCGCTTGGCCAGCATGGTGAGTTATGGCCAAACCCCTCCAAAATGATTCCACAACTTAAATCTTGGCCCTCAGTCTCCGGCAGCTGGAATGTACCTGGCCAAGGCAGCGGCCAGTGCGACATGAAGGCAGAGGGTGCTAAGAATCCCCGGAGGACCGGACTAGGCTGCCATCTGATGCTGACCTTGGCTACGTACAATGGACGCTCCCTATCTTCTGATTCAAGGCTTCTTGAATTGGAAGAAAAACTACAAAGGATCAAGTGGGACATCGTGGGGCTAAGTGAGGTAAGGAGAAAAGGAGAAGATCTCATCGAACTGAAAAGTGGACATCTCTTCTACTATCGTGGGACAGATACTGGCAGAACTAGTGGTGTTGGATTTATAATAAACAAGAAACTGAAGGATAAAGTTGTAGAAGTTGAAAGTTCCTCTGACAGAGCTGCACGACTTGTTATCCAACTCTCGAAAAGATACCAGGCTCAGATTATTCAAATTTATGCACCCACCATAAGTCATCCTGAAGAAGAAATTGAAGAATTTTATGAGGAAATTTGTCATTTAAATAATAAAGGTAAGCAGCACTTGAAAATAATTATGGGAGATTTCAATGCAAAAATAGGGCAACGGCAACAGAATGAAACTTCAGTAGGTAAATTCGGTCATGGCAACAGAAACCAGCGTGGAAATACTCTCGTTGAGTTTGCAGAGGCAGAAGGGTTTTTCATCTTGAACTCCTTCTTCAAGAAAAAGCCACACAGGAAATGGACATGGAGACATCAAATGGGACGACAAGTGAAATTGATTTTATTATGTGTAACAAAAAATTCGTCATAGAAGACTGCAGTGTGCTAAACAAGTTCAACACAGGTAGTGACCATAGATTGGTGAGATGTAAAATGCACCTCAACACTAAACTTGAACGTGGCAAGCTCATAGGACAAACAAAATCTATTGACATAACCAACCTTAAAAAACACCATAATACCTTCAAGTTAGAACTGAAGAACAGGTTCTCTGCTTTAGAAGGCCTAACATCGGAAGAAGTGGACATCTCTGAAGTTAACAGAAAAGTAACCAAAGCTCTTATGGAAACAGCAACAAAATTAGCTGGGTCTAAGAACAAGTTGCATATGAACAAATTATCAGGAAAAACCAAAATGTTGATGCAAAAAAGAAGAGAGATGAGGACAACTAAAGAAGATGTGACTTCCAAAGTGGAATATATAGAGCTATATGCAAGACAGTAAGAAAAAGTATCACTGAAGACGTAAGGAAATTCAACTGTGAACTAGTGAGGAAAGCAATTGAAAACAACCAAAGCCTAAAGATAGCAAAGGGACATCTCAGTAAGGGAAGGAAACAGATTATGGCACTGAGAAAAGAAGATGGTTCTGTAACAAGAAATAGAGGCGAAATTTTGACAAGAGTGAAAGATTTCTACTCCAAATTATATGAAAGGGGTGATATATGCACTCCAGACATCATGAAAGATACCAGTACCAGAGTTCCTCCAGTCCTTCCAGCAGAAGTTGCACATGCAATCAAGAACATGAAGCGAGGAAAAGCTCCAGGAGAAGATGGAAGTACTGTAGACATCATACAAGAAGCAAGTGGAGAAATTGAAACAGTACTCGCCCAAATTTTCACTCTATGCCTTAATGAAGGAAAGATTCCTGAGGATTGGAACACCGCTACAATGATCCTGCTACATAAGAAAGGTGACATTGAGGATCTCGGAAACTACAGACCTATCAGCCTCCTGTCAGTAGTTTATAAAATCTTCACTAAAGTTCTTTCACACCGCTTGAAGGTAACACTGGACATGGCTCAACCAAGAGAACAAGCTGGATTCAGGAATGGCTACAGCACAATAGATCATATCCACGTGCTGAGAGAACTAATTGAAAGAGCGAGGGAATATGAACTTCCATTGTGCATGGCTTTTATCGATTATGAAAAAGCCTTTGATTCGGTGAAACCATCAGCAGTTACAATGGCTCTGAAAACTTGCGGTATTGAAGATGCATACATTAATATTATTAATAACATCTATGAAAATGCAAGTGCAAAGATTAGGCTGTTTGAAAATACAACACACGTAAAAATTGGAAAGGGAGTGAGACAAGGTGACACCATATCTCCGAAGCTCTTTAATGCCACATTGGAGGGTGTTTTTCAGTCGCTGAGCTGGGAAAACAAGGGGATAAAGATTAATGGAGATTATCTAACCCACCTTCGTTTTGCTGATGACGTAGTCATTTTTGCAACTACCCCATCAGAGCTGCAGAGTATGATCCAGGAACTTGCTGACAAGAGTAAAGAAGTGGGATTAAAAATGAACTTTCAGAAGACAAAAGTGATGTTCAATGCTTTTACAAGAAATGAAGATTTATTGATTGATGGAGAAAAGCTGGAGATAACAGACACGTACGTTTATCTTGGACAGCAGATATCAAGTGAGGGTCACATTGATGAAGAAATTAATCGGCGTACAAAACTTGCCTGGAGAGCTTTTGGAAGAAACAGCATAATTTTCAAGAGCAATATGCCATTATGTCTTAAAAGAAAAGTGTTTGATCAATGCATCCTTCCAGTGCTTACGTATGGTGCAGAGACGTGGACCTTAACCAAAAGAGACATACAAAGGCTGCAGACAACTCAAAGAAACATGGAGAGGTGCATGCTTGGTGTAACCAGGAGAGATAAGAAGAGGAACACGTGGATCCGAAAAATGACAAGAGTGGAAGACATCATGATCAGAGTTAAATCCCTGAAATGGCAATGGGATGGACATACTGCCAGAAGGACAGATCGTCGATGGACAGCCGAAATTTTAGATTGGATTCCAAGGGACAGGAAAAGACCCAGAAGAAGACCACATGGGAGATGGGTGGATGAAATTCGAAAGTATGCAGGGGTGACATGGAGGAGACCGGCACAAGACAGACCGTTGTGGAGGAAACTTGGGGATACCTTCGTCCAGCAGTGGATTGATAATGGTTGACAATGATGATGATGATGATGATGATATATATATATATACATATATCCTACAGGCTGATCGTGAAATACGTGGAGAAAACAACACAAACCAGATATGTTTTCCTGACCGAAAAAAGTAATGAAATTAAATACCGTAGGATTTAAGAAATAAAGCAACTACATTAAGGTCTTCATACCAACCTTGATGTTTAAGCATAGCAGTAAACCACTTTACTTTTCGGAGAGCCATAGTTTGAACTATCATTATCAACATTTTACCTTCAGATGGAGATCATTTAAAGAGGACCATGCGAAATAGGAGTCTGCGAGAGTTTTAGGAAATAGCGGCTGAATTACGGAGGGTGTCAGGTTTAACACAACCCAAGTCCGAAGATATAAACTCCTAAAATGTCAGCGTGAGGCTGAGATGGAGAACACTTTATTAGGTCACGGTTTACTCGTCCTCTGATAGTAAACTCCTATATCTGGAACGTGTCTAGTCAAGCAGAGTTAAGAAGCCTTGGAGAACGCACAAGAGTAATGCTCCACGTTGTCGTAGTTTTAATGGTGAGTCCTGAAACGATCGTTTTGATAGGAGTGTGTGAGCGTGTGTTCTTGAAGCCATAACGCGACACTTCGCTGGCTTCTCTTGGGAAATTTCCTCTTTCAGTTTACGTCCGAGCAACACGAAACCCAACTACGGTTTCATGAAAATTCCCAGCGACGAAGTCGACTCATTTTCCCTTTCCAAACACTTTTACACAGAGGAATGTAAACAAACCAAAACGCGTGCAAGTGTAGATGACGAATACTTAGCTGTCTTTGATAAGTGAGAAAAATAGCCGTATCAAAAATAGCCGCAGCGCATAGAGACCATCACTGAAAGAATGTGAATAAATGTAAATTTTTCGACAGTTAAACTAACAAGAAAAGATATTTGTATAAGATTTTAATTTTCATAAATTAAAGATGTGTTTCCCTTCTGTTTCATAATCAATCAATTGGAAGTGGCGACCACAAATTCTATTGTATAATCTCTTTTCTCACAGGTTATATGAATACCACAGTGATTGATACAATCAGTTACACAACTCAGTATCAGATTGTTGTAAATATTTCAGTTCATGAAGGTTGGCAAACAGAAATGCGATGGACGTGGTGCCTACGTAATCCTGCTTGAAAAGAGAAACCGAACAGCTTAAGTGTGCATTAAAGTCTTTACAATAGTCAATGGAAAGATAAAAGAAAGAACAGGAAGAGAATCAAGTGGAAGCATACAGTGCACTCTGATCGAAAAATTCGTTTCTATGGCACTAATAATACCAAAAGGAAACAATCTCACAAAATCGTGCTAACAATACAATGCAAAACCACCCGAAACTGGACTTAAACTTCATACACATCACCTGATGCTCTTGAAGAACTTACCTAACAGTGACTTAAATGAGAGAGAGGGCTATAAAACTTGGCTGAAGTGCAAAATAGTACAATTTTCAAGAGCAATTTATCATTATGTTTCAAAAGCAAGGTGTTGGTCCTTTAACTGTCTAGAACGAATTAAAACGGGGTTAGAAAATTGTCTTGAAATCAGCTCGAATAAATGTACGAGCCTGTCTAAGAAGTCTTTGCTCTTTAGGAAGTAGGCCGAAATTAATCGAACAAGGGAAACTGCGCATCAGAAAGTATTGTTTTCCTTACAGCTTTGTGGTTCAAAGAGGATATTTAGGAAGGTGAATGACACTATTCCTTTCTGACTTATTACTTGGTGAAAGGGCCATATCGAAGAATCTAATGGAGGAGAGAAAAGCTATCTGAGTCACGTGTTTCTGCCAAGTAGCATGGTATCCCTGTCAGGTAGACTAGCCCTTCTCCACGATGCCTTGGGTCAGAGCAGAGAATAAAGGACCAGAAGCAAGTTTTTATCGCTAGTAACAAACAGGTTTATAGTCGGTGCTGCAGAAATGAGAGACGAGAGAAGAACTATTTTGCTCTAACATTAATAAAACCTGGGCGCTATGTTAGCATTTCTATTTGGAGAGCGCAGATAAAGTTGAGCAACCGATATACACAAACCATTTGGTTTGTGTATATCGGTTGCTCAAAGGGTCAATTAATGCATCCTTCTGGTTCTTACTTCTGAATAAGAGACATGAATCTTACGTGGAAAAGGAATACAGGGGCTGCAGATAACGCGCAGAAGTATGGAGAGATGCATGCTTGGTGCAACCAAGAAAGATAAGAAAAGGAAGTCGTGGATGAGTAAAATTGCACGTAATGGTTCACGCCCCAACTATGCAAAGTGCGTTTTCGACAAAATGTAACATCTCCGTGAAATGTTTCTTCGGACGTTGGTTGGCAGTGCGCTTGCTGTGCTTCCAGCCCTACCTGAATGCCTACTTCGTATCTCTGACCACTGAACGTGTGACTGCTCCTTCTGAGACTTTATAAAGAACCTTTTGTTACGGATGTTAATGGCTGTCAGCGCATGCAGTTTGTTTTTCTTTATGAGAACCAGAAGAACAAAGCGATGTTGCTATCTAATCAACCAACTGCCGCTCTCAGTTGTCACTTAAACTTTCAGAAAATACTTGAGCTCTGAAAGCACAAAACCTCGACTCCAAGCGTCTTGGGATTTTTCGCCGGCATAAAGGTTTTGCGTAAGTTACAATGGTGGGCGAATGACAGTTTATTGTTTTGGATGGCACACTTGGTTGCAACCTTAGAGAGAGAGAGGAAGGAGCGATGTGTTTAGGGATGTCACGAGAAAAGTGAAGTGGTTACCTTCGTTTTGCTTCGGTGTGCTAAGGGGAAAATATCGCGCTGACTGAAAGTGTCGAATTGAGACGAAGTTCGCCTAAGGAGGTAAAAGGTTTGTTATTTTTGTTCGTGGTTGGTTTCGCTACTGAGGGATTACACGTGTGCGAAAACCAAAAAGACAGTTATGAAACCCAAAACGACCAAGATACACTTGATCGAATGATATATCCTTTTTGTAAAAGAAGAATTCGAGAAGTGACTTTAGATACGTTTATTGATATAACTAAGTCGTTGTTAAAACGAGGGAATCAACTTGTCTTTGCCGCCCCTGTGGCGCAGGGGTCTGAGCGTTGGCTTCTGATCATTCGTACGAGATGGGTCCGAGTTCGAATTCCGGTGAGGCATGAATGTTGTGCTTGTCTTATAGGACTGGCTCTCTCCCTTCAGCGGAAGCAGTGACACTAAATTGAGGACAAACGGCAATAGCTTTCACCGAATTGCTGAGCGTACACCGTTCGTGTGCTTTATACCCTTCCAACACTCGCCTCCCTACGTCATGCTGCATATATGCACATACCCTACTGTACCGGGTCCTAGTCTATCTCCCGAGTGTTCTTTCGGTCCGTTCTGCCTGCTCGTTCCGCTATTATGCTAATTTATCCTCTTCGTCCTTAATATTTGCACACCAGTGTATAAACAGCTTAATAATCATGTGTCGCACAAACGTTTTTTTTTTCACGTGCATTAATATTTAGGATAATTGGAATATTATGGGATTGCGTGATAAGAAATTGAGCTGTCAGGGTGTTATCTACTTGAAAATCTCTGATCAAATGGTTCGAACTCATTATCGGTTACGTCCTCAGGGTTACTCCAAATTGTTTGATAAGTATTTTTACCGACATTTTGTGCCAAACATACTACAGGTTTTACAGAGGAGCGTTATTAAGCCATTTGTGACGTAAATTCTCAGTTAACTTTCTATTTTAGTTCCTTTTCCTATGTAAATTTGAGTTTTTTCTCTTTTTTTTGCTGTCCAAACTTAACGTTACGTCTTTTCCCTCAAACGAGAATACTGTTGGCAACACCCTGAGGTCGGAATAAGAGTGACGTATGTATAATAAAAGCTAATAGTTCGTTTGGATACACGACTGCCGTTTAAGTATTTGTAAATGTTATGTGTTCAGCGTTAATAACAGTGTTGGGTTCTAGAGGACAATAGTTCCAGTGTTGCGTATTTAAGTGATTCTTGTTGAAGTGCTACTTATCAAGTACCTACTGACAGCAATAAAGAATTAGCTGTAAGTAAACCTCTTGACTTTATTTGAGTGACTCGTATTTCACTATAGGTGAAGTTCTGATTTATGTAGTGTTTTCAGTAAGGCCACTACACCCAAACGCTACACATTAATAACATGAAATGTTTTCTTTCGCTTGTATCCCCTCTCAAACCATTGAAAAATGTCCCACACTACCTGAAGGAAAATTACACGTTGTGGCGATCGTAAAACGAGAAGATTATGAGACGAGTTCTGGTGGTGCCGTCTACTATGTGCAAACAGGAAACGAAAGGGAGTTGTTTCTCGAGTGCTGCGGTCACGGCCAGGGGTAACTGTTGCCATCTGAAAACGTAGTGGGAGATAAATTGCAGGCCTTTCCTGGGTTTTCTTACTAAGGGTCATCAAGTTTTGTGTTCGACGGAGCAAAACTTCTACAGAAACGTTTCAAATGATAAAATCGGTGTATAGAGAGAATTGCCCTTCTGGTGCATGAGTTTCTGAGCTGCATAAATGTTTTTGCCATGGAAAAGAATCAATGAAAGACGACGAATATTCTCTCTCAACAAAAACGGTTGGAACCCCAGATTTGATATCATTAACAGTTATCGAAGTGCAGTGCTTAGAATGATTTCTGACTACATGCTTTATTAAGAAAACCATTCGGCAAATCATAATTCAGTTTTTGAAGAAAACAAAGGTCTGTGCCCGGTTTGTTCAACATTCGTTAAAAAGGGAACAACAACAGTCGCCAATTGAACGCTGTGGAGAATTAATTGATACCTCTGTAAGGAAACGGAATATCTTTAATTCCATCTTTACGGGTGACGAGACATGGTTTTTTTAATACGAACACGAGACGAAGCGATAAATTTAAGACTAGAAGTCGGCAAACTCTCTCAGGGCGAAAATGTTCGTTATGTAACACCCAGAGTCCAAGCGTTCGTCAAGATATTGTTGCAGAGCCAAAACGTTTGTCCAAAAACTCCCTCAGGGTCAGAACGTTCATCCAGAAACTTTCTCATTGCCAAAGCGTTCATCAAAAAACTCTCCCAGATTCAAAACAACTTTCTTCAACAAGCTCCTAGAGTCGAAATATTCGCCAAGATGTTCCCTTAGGGTCAGAAGCTTCGTGAAGAAACTCTCCTAGATCAAAACGTCCGTCAACAAATTCCTAGAGTCAAAACGTTCGTCAAGAAACTCTCTCAGAGTCTTAAGTTTCGTCGAGAAACTCTCCTAGATCGAAACTTTCCAGAAACTCTCACAGAGCCAAAATGCGTGTCAAAAAAGTTAAATAAATCAAAACAAAGCTGAACGGTTTTCGCAATGCAATGGAATTTTACACAAAGAGTTCGTTCCCAATAGCCAAAGTGTCACCGCTGACTACTATCTGAGCGTTTTGTAACTTTGCAGAGATGGGAGTTAATTCCTCTTGCAGGAAAGCACACCAAGGCTCTGCTCGGAAGATTTTTCAAAAAAAAAAAAAAATGTGCTTACGGTTGCACCTACCATATTCGTTGGATAGACCCGTGAGACTTCTTGTTGTCAAAGCACAGGGGCTGTTATTTTGATGAAACATTCAAATAGAAACATTCAAATAGCTATGGCGATAACATTGAAGAGTATACAAGACAATGCCTTCCACTAGCCGATTTGTGATCGTTGCATGCCATGTATTGATGCAGGAAGAAGTTATTTTTAATAAACGAAGGTTAGTGAACTCATACCGGGGAACATTGTTTATTTCAAGTTTCAGTCTCATTTTTCAGTTGCCGCACTGCGAATTTTGAAATTTGGAGCATTTACTGCTTTATCAGATAACAGTGAGTGCACTTCATTTTTTAATATTTGTCGTGAACTGCAATACTCATAGAAAACAAGAAGACATACACTCCTTCCATAAATGATTACCATGATTACAGTATGCTTGATTTTTTAATGACGAATCGTGCATCCGTTTTCTATTTAAAAGTGATTTTGTACACGCATAAAGTTTATGTATTGGTGTGTTTCGTCTACATCATCCGCCGCTAGGGGTGCTGCTGTAGCTGTGCAGTTAAGATGGCGTCTGTGACAGAAAAGGTACAATGTGTTGTTTGGCTGGCAAAAGCAAAATCTCCTATCAGTGTTTATCAAAAGTTCAGAACAAATAATGGAAAGAAGCCATCTGATGTGAGGTTAATTAAGTCTTGGATCACAAAATTCTTGGGAGCTGAAGAGTGGAAATTTCCCACGCGACGGTGGAATACATTACAACTGCTGTAACAGAGCCACCACCGAAATCAATGAGCCAAGCTTCACGCCCAGCTACAGATATCCAAGTCAGTGGTGCATAAGGTGTGTAACGTACTACATAATATGATTGCAGTGACGAGTGATTCAAATCGACAAACTGCAGCGATAAACCTGCCATCGTAATTCAGTTGGACGAATTGATGCCTTCGAAATAGGAAGAGCCACCACGGTGGCGCAGTGGTCTAAGCGATGGGCTCTGATCATTCGTCCGAAAGGGGTCCGGGTTCGAATCCCGGTGAGGCATGGATGTTGTGTTTGTCTTACGGCACTGGCTCTCTCCCTTCCCTGGAACCAGTGACCCTAAATTAGGGACGGGCGACTGCTTATAGCCCATTGAGTTGCTCACGGTGGTCGTTAAACCTCCAACCAAAAAAAAACAAACTACACACCCACAAATTCTTCGAGAATTGCAGAACGTGAAACATTTGTTAATGACATTTTGAACGTCATTGACGAGGATAACGATTTGTTTGCTACATGTTTGCAAAAAATCATTCTGCAGAGCAAAAAATCATTCAAAAATCATTCAGAATCTTTCAGAAAAGGCTACGTTCTAGCTTTGGAGTACAGTCATTAGACATAACGTTCGTATTTAGAGGATCGGAAAACGCACATGGCCCGGTGGCGCAGTGGTCTAAGCGATGGCCACTGATCGTTCGTCCGAAAGGGGTCCTGGTTCGAATCCCGGTGAGGCATGGATGTTGTGTTTGTCTTACGGTACTGGCTCTCTCCCTTCCCTGGGACCACCAGGGACCCTAAATTAGGAACGGGCGACTGCTTATAGCTCATGGTGGTCGTTAAACCTTCAATAAAAAAAAAGAAAAAAAACCCCACATGTCGTAAGCACGCTTGTTTGGGACAATCCGCAAATGAATGTCTGGTGTGGGTTAATACATGATCAGAAAATTGGTCCTATCTTTTCCGCTGAGAAAATGGTTTCCGCAAATGTGGGCATAAGCTCATGAATCATGATACTGTATTACCAGCCGCAGGGAAGGCAGGGGACTATCATCTTCCAACAAGATGGGACATCCTCCCCACTAAGCACAAGTTATTCGTGAAACACTCGATACATTTCCAAATAGATGGATTAGAAAAGAAGGACAAATTTTATGGTCCTCAGGACCAACAGACTTACCAAGCTGAATTTATCTGTTGAACTATGCTAAAGATGAGATTTAAGTTTTACGTAGGGTTGAGCTAGGTATCAGAGCTAAGAGACAAAATCTTCCCATCCTGATAAGCTTGGCCAGAGCCAAACAGTGTCTCATTGAGGTGGTAGAGGATCTCGTCGCGATTAAGGAAGAGTAGGTAAGGCTGCCCACAGGATAAGCTCAAGGAAGATGAAGCTCAGACGAAGAGAAGGACGACTGATGGCGAAAGTCATCGACGTAGCACACTGCCAAGTGCTAGGAGTGTAAATACTTCATCTCGCGTTGTATTACATTTTTTTCTTTTCATCCATCATTGTTAGAATACCGAAACCAATGAAGGATTAATGTTCCCATAGAATGGTAACTCATTTGCTTATTTTTAAGACACTGTATTTCTGAATCTTGAAACTGATAAAGGACCGTTAGGTCCCATACAAAAAGAAATCGCGTAGGCAAAAAAACCCCTTCCAATCTTCCATATTTAAATACCCCAACTCATTAGCACGTTATACAAATGGGCTTTGAGTTGAAGTTTGGTGGTGGTCCTGTGGAGGATGGCAATAGCTTGCCGGTCCCCCGACGGATTCTGTCCAGGTTAAGCGCCAGCGGATCCCGGCAGAATTGCTTTCGTAATACTTTCACTTAACATTAAACTGAAAGAGTCCCGTTAATCCCTGAATTTTGGGGGAGCAAGTTCAGCCACCAGCACTTACGTGCCACTAGAGGTGCTCATGTAGAAGTTTATGGAGTACATTAATTATGTATCAACATTTTTTATGCTTTATTCACTTCTGTTTGTGTTTCATTATCGGAGCTCATTTAAAGAAACGTTACTTAAATCAGGGAAATAATTTTTCGATGCATTTTATTTCGGTTTGGGGTAAAGTGACTTTTTTGTTTTTGTGATTGGGGGTTTAACGATCTCCGTGGGCAACTCAGCAGTCTCCCGTCCCTAATTTTGGCTCATTGGCTCCAGGGAAGGGAAAGAGCCAGTGCTGTAAGACAAACACAACATTCATGCCTCACCGGGATTCGAACTCTGAAGCATCTCTGACGAATGATCAAAAGCCATCGCTTACCCCAGTGGCCAAAAAGTCTCTTTGCCACAGCGGCAAAGAGACTTTCTGTGGCAAAGAGACTTTGTGGCCACTCTCAGAGCTTTCATAAGTTGCTCTGGTTCTACGCGTGCAGAACCAGAGCAACTTATGAAAGTTCTGTGAATGCTTAATGTTGTTTCCCCACAGGCACCATGTGTGACGATTTCAGACATGTTGAATTTTGAAAATCGAGACTAATATTACGTACATATATAAGGTGATTCTGAGCGATGGTTGTCCCATTGGATGAGTGGACAAAGATGCTGATCTCGCGCTTTGACCACTAGTCAAACGGAACAACCATTTGGGCTATTGGTCAAAGCTGCCGGTCCTCTTCCTTTGCTGGAACTATTAAACCAAATTAGGAACAGACGACGCCCTAAATGCTCACGGTGGAAACCATTAATTTTAAGCACGGCTTTTGAAAATTAAGTAGGTGCTTATAGTATCACTATGTCCATCCGTCTGTCCAACCTTCTGTGGACACCACATATCTGCAACTATTCGTACAATTCGAAAAATTCTTTTCGCAGTCGAAAGTCTGAAATTTGAGAATGCTGAACTACACCTACTGGTCTTTTTCCGAGGCATAACTTCACCGCTAGGGGGCGTAAATGCACGTTTTATGACATCCGAAATATCTTTTACTGTATATAATTGCTTACAGCACTATAGATCATATCCATGTGCTGAGAGAACTAATTAAAAGCTCGAGGGAATATGAACTTCCATTATGTATGGCATTTATCTATTATGAAAAGAAAGGCCTTTGATTCCATGAAACCATCAGCAGTTACAATGGATTTGAATTCCTGCGGTGTTGAAGATGCATATTATTAGTATCATCCATGAAAATGTTAGTGCAAAGGTTCGGTTATTTGAGGATACAGCACCACTAAAAATTGGAAAGGGAGTGAGACAAGATGACACCATATCTCTCAATCTCTTTAATGCCACGTTGGAAAACAAAGGGATAAAGGTTAATGGAGATTATTTAACTCATCTTCCTTTTGCTGATAATGTCGTCATTTTTGCAACTACCCCTCCAGAGCTGCAGAGTATGATCCAGGAACTTGCTGACAAGAGTTGCGAAGTGGGATGAAGAATGAATTTCCAGAAGACAAACTGATGTAAACTGCTTTTTCAAGAAACGAAGATTTTGCGACTGATGAGGAAAAGCTAGAGGTAACCGATACCTACATTTTTCTTGGACAACAGATATCACGCAAAAGTCACATTGATGAAGAAATTAATCTACGTATAAAACTTGGTTGGAGAACTTTTGGAAGAAACAGTAGAGTTTTTAAGAGTAATATGCTACTATGTCTTGAAAAAAAGTATTTAATCAATGCATCTTTTCAGTGCTTACGTACGGATCAGAGACGTGGAACTTCACTAAAAAAGACATACCAAGACTGCAGACAACTGAAAGTTTGGGTAACCAGGAGAGATAAGAAGTGGAACTCATGGATAAGAAAATGACAAGAGCGGAAGACATCATGATCAGAGTAAAATTCCTGAAATGGCAATGGGTTGGACGTGTCGCCAGAAAAACGGACCACCGATGGACAACCAAATTTCTAGACTGGATTCCAAGGGTTTCACAATTCGCAATTTGGAAGATTCCAAGGGATGGGAAAAGACCCAGAAGAAGATAGGAGATGGGTGGATGAAATTCGAAAGCATGGGGGAGGAGACTAGCGTAAGGTTGACCGTTGTGGAAGAAACTTGGGGAGACCTTCATCCAGCAATGGATTGATAATGGTTGACAATGATGATGATGATATAATTGCCTAAAAAAAACAAAGATTCACAAAATTCTTCCGATTACCTTTTACCACGCAAGCCATTTTAGATACAGTTTCTATTTAAAATAATGCATGATGTCACCGCAAGGGGGCGCAAATAAGTGCTGCATTTTTCCCGAAATCCCTTCTTCTATAAATCAGTTTTTAAAAATCATTTTTGCTGTAGATAGAGGTCATGATGATTTATATTTTGTATGCATTTTTTAAATATTTTGTATGCATTTTCAATATTTTGAATACATTTCTAAAATATTTTGTATGCAGATTTTTAATATTTTGTGACAAAATGCTTTGTCACTAGGT
Source organism: Macrothele yani (assembly GCA_039090855.1). Taxonomy (NCBI): domain Eukaryota; kingdom Metazoa; phylum Arthropoda; class Arachnida; order Araneae; family Macrothelidae; genus Macrothele; species Macrothele yani. The sequence continues at coordinate 14,033,792 of CM077013.1, read as the reverse complement.
TCGTAGTGCAAATTTTTGTCTTTAACATGTTTGAAAATCGTACCGGACGCCCGGTGGCGCACTGGTCTAAGCGCTGGCTTATGATCTTTGTTCTGAGTTGGGTCAAGGGCCGAGCCCCCGTGCGTCATGGATGCTGTGTTTGTCTTACTGCACTGGTACTCTCCCTTCCCTGGGACCAGGCGCCACAAATTAGGGAAGGGCGACTGCTTATAGCTCATTAAGTTGCTTGCTCAAGGTGGTCGTTAATCTCCAATTAAAAAACAATCGCATCTTCGCGACTAAAAATCTAATCGAAACTTTTTCTTGCAATTAGACACCGCTCACCTCAGAAAAAAGCACTTTCCCCCGTTAAATAGGGTTAATTTTTGCCGCTAGGTGGCACTGATCTCTGCAATGATGATATCTCCGCTTCTAAAAGACCGATTAAAAACAATTAATTTTGTTATTGATAGTGTTTGAGGCGAGGAAAATGTTTCATATATTTGTAACGCACAGTTTTTGCATGAGGGGGCGCAAATATTAATTTCTATTTGTACCATACTTGTAGCGGTACATTTGTTTCTAAGAATCTATTCGAAAAAATATATCCCGTTTGCCCTGAATATCTTCCGTTATTAAAAATATTTTATGCGATTTCGTGATTTTCCGTAGCACACACTTCAGTTGCGAGTGGCCGAAAGCGGCTATTTCTATTTTCCGAAGTTTTACCGATTGTGAAGAAAACCGGTTGATATTTATTTTCGTAACAGGTGCAATGCACTTGAAAGAACATTGCTTACATTGTGCATTTCAAATTATGTGCATATCTCAAGGAGGAGCAAGTAGATCCTCATTTTCGCTGCATTTTTTCTTCAAGAAATCTGTTACGAAATATACAGGATGTCTATAAATGAAGTATACAACTTCAGTATGCTTTTGACAAAAAAAAAAAAAAAAAAATGAATAACAACTTACTTTTAATGTCAAAACACATGGTAACCGTGGACGTTTTTTTTAAATGTCAGTAGGTCTCCACGTGTGCTCCATTGGTTGTTCGCTGGATGTTTAAACGGTATTCCAGTTGCACCCATGTACGCTGCAGGATATCAGTGTAACAAGGAGGAAGGCTGCAGTATTACGTTCTTTGAGAACACTGATAGATGTAACCTTTTTCTTGTACATACTGTCCTTAATGATGCCCCAAAGAAAAAATCACATGGGGTGAAATCAGGAGAACATGGTGGCCATGCCGTCGGAACCCCACTTTCAATCCAAAGCCCTGGAAAAATCTGCATACGACCAAAGACCATACAAAACAAATACCACCATCTATGTACGATATTTAATTTAAAGATGAAATCTATTTACAAATTAAAACCTCCACTAGCACTTTCGGGGTAACACTTACCCCATCATCAGGCGGAACAGAGAAGTTAATGCAGTACTCGTGTAGACCTTAATAGGAACGCAGCAATGCACCAAGCGTCACAAGGTTAAGGTGTTGCCATCGAAGCCGAGCAATCGATACAATTTCCGACTTAAGGTACACATAATAATACAAATTGTGTTGCACTGTTAAAATTATTGTCAAATCCACATGTTATTGTTTTATTAAATTTATAATTATAATTTAAAGTTCAAATCAGCGACGTGGTTTTTCCAAACTTTTGGTATGTCCACTGGCGTGTTATCACTACAGCACCTGCCCCCAAGGCTTCCATGTACAGGCTTTCGGCAAGGTGCAGTGAGTGTACGTATGCGGGGTGTTCAGCCGTCTAATTTTCGCCGAGTCTGGTTGCAGTGTTCCATTTACGACATTTCTGGATAATGCCGTATTATTGCGGATAGTTCGAATATCATACTTATGTTTCTGGACACGAATACCCAAACTTCTCCGTGTCGAGCCTTTATAGTTACTAACGTGTTCTCCTGTTGAAGTGTCTAACAGCGGTATGTTGAACACTCCCCATTTGCTCATACTATCGGTTGCTGCCCGATCTTTTCTAACAGATGATATAAGATTCTTTGATCGGGTACCGAATTGTATGCTATGCTTTGAGCATATGCGTGATAGAGCGTTAGTGATGTGTGGGTGCTGGTCCAATGCTCTCACGAACCGTTTGTTAGGCTTTCGGTCTTGTTCTAGACTTGTGGTTCTTTCGTTATTAATTCTGCAGAATAATCTATTAACCAATGTCCTTGGATATCCGTGTTTATCCGCCAATTTAAAAATAAACTTTATTTCAGACTGTAGATGACTCTCGCTTGAAGAATGCGTGAAGGCTCTTCTTACAAGAAAGTTAATGGCAGATAGTTTTTGTGGAGTTGAATGTGAGGAATTGAATGGAATAAGGCTATTACAATCAATTGGCGTACGATAAACTGAAAAAGACAGTGAATTAGTATCCGGGTCACGAAATATGCGAAAATCCAAAAAAGGGAGTGAAAGATTAGATTCAATTTCTGTCGTGATCCTGATAGTAGGAAATACTGACGAAAGTGCGTCGGCGAATTGAATTAAATCATCCCTTGAGTGAGACCAAAACACAAGGATGTCGTCGACGTACCTAAGGTATAAACTGGGGACAAAAGGGGATTCATTGAGAACTTTGTTTTCAATGTATTGTAGCAGAATTTCCGCTAACACAGCAGGTAGTGGGGAGTCCATGGGCGAACCCTTAAAAAAATTACACTGCTGAACACCCCTGCGTACGTACACTCACTGCACCTTGCTGAAAGTTTGTACATTGAAGCCTTGGGGGACAGGTGCTGTAATGATAAAACGCCAGTGGACATACCAAAAGTTTGGAAAAACCACGTCGCCGATTTGAACTTTAAATTATAATTATTAAATAAATTTAATAAAACAATAACATGCGAATTTGACAATTTTAACAGTGCAACACAATTTGTATTATGTGTAACTAAAGTCGGAAATTGTATCGATTGCTCGGCTGTGATGGCAACACCTTAACCTTGTAACGCTTGAGAACTATACCATGGTGCATTGGTCTACGCGAGTACTGCATTAACCTCTGTTTCATCTGATGATGGGATCAGTGTTACCCCGAAAGTGCTAGTGGAGGTTTTAATTTGTAAATAGATTTCATCTTTTAAATAAATATCGTACATAGACGGCGGTATTTGTTTTGTATGACATATTGTACGAATTGTGCTTTTATCTACACGACCAAAGACCAGTGTGGAGGCGCTCCATCTTGCTGGTAAATGATGTCTTGAATATCCTTGGGTTGCGGATATGAATATAATTGAGTTTCACATTCTTGAGTTATGTCTTGAATATCCTTGAGTTTCACATTTAACAAATACACAGTCGAGTCACATTATTGTGACCACCTCCTACTTTTAACGTCAACAACGCGTAGAAAATGAAAGAAAGCACGTGTCGTGAGCTGGCTTAAAGGGTATATAAGGTGTGCTATAGGCATTCTGAAAACACATTTCTCGTTGCTTTCATGGATAAAAGAGGCGATTTATCTGATTTGCAAAAAAAGGAATGATTATCAGCTTTCGGGCCAAAGGTGGCAGTATTTCTGAAACAGTGCAGTTTGTTAACTGTTCGCGTGGTGTTGTGGTTAAAGTGTATAGTGATTGGTGAAATGGCACCATTGCGAATAAGCGACGTGAAAACTGCGGAGCACCACGTGACATTGATGTGAGAGAGGTGAACGTCGGTTTTAAAGGTACATGAAAGCCGATTGAAAGGCTACAGTGGAGAAACTCACTGACCGAATGAACCAGGGGGCTACCGGAAGTTTGTCTCAAATGACAGTTCAGCGAACCCTGCTGCGTATGGGGCACCGATGTAGACGGATGTTCACTGCACCTATGCTAACGAAGGTGCATCGGCAGAAAAGGCTTACATTTGCACGGCAGTATCGGAATAGGACCTGTGTTGATTGGCCTTCTCCGATGAGTTACGTTTTTTGCTTCATCGAACTGATGGACGTTAGCGTATAAGACGAGAAACATCGAAGAACAAACACTCTTCAACCATTGCTGGAAGAGCACAAGCTGGTGGGGGCAGAGTTATGGTCTGGGAAATGTTTTCGTGGCATTCCCTGGGTTCACTCATACCTGTGGAAGGCACTATGAGCCGAATTTCTTATGAATCTATCCTTGCAGACCACTTAGGCATATACATACTGATCGTCTTCCCTGGGGCGGATGGGATCTTCGAGCACGACAGTGCGACGTGTCACCCAACTAGAAATGTCCTAGAGTGGTTGGAAGAGCACGATCAAGACTTCAAAGTACTTCCCTGGCCCCCTAATTCCCCAGACTTAAACCCAATTCAGCATCTGTGGGACCACATCGATCCTGCTGTTCGCTCTATGGATCCTCCACCATGCACCCTCCAGCAGCTGTCAGATGCACTGCAGTCAGCATGGCTCCACATATTTGTGAATATCTTCCCGTACCTTATTGAGTCACTCCCAGCCCGTCTAGCTGCTGTCCGCTCTGTACACGGGGGTTACTCTGGGTATTAGCTGGTGGTCACAATGATGTGACTCGACCGTGTATATAGCCCTCCACATTACATAAGGCTTTGTATCAAAATTTTGTGAATCAGTATTTTAATTATCAATAAAATTGTTAATTTATTAATGCATTTATATAATTATTCTGAATAATAAATTATTGACAATTAATGCTTAATTATTAATTGATTATCCTAGATTAACAATTATTTTCTGTGTTTGGGTATGTAACCATTTGAGCTCCCTCTTTCATAATTTTCGAATTGCTACATCCCTGCTTTTATACAAAAAAAACAGGCTCGACTTCATGTGCACGAAATTATTCTAGTTTCAAGATAAAAAAACATTTTTCGGTATTATTGGAAAATTACGTGTAAGAAGAACACTCCAGAATATACAAATTGGCATGCGAAAGTAAAACAATGAATTCATTAAATCTCTTCAATGGAGACAACAATGACACTTAAAGATGTCTCATTAACCGAAAAGGCAGCGATCACTTAACATTATGAGGTTTTATACCTGAAGTGCTTCTCCTTTCAGCTCACAAATCCTTTTTCTTGAGTGCAGTTATCTGCCAGGGTAAGGAGCTGTTCATTAAATAAACTCAGATGCCTTCAAGCGAAGATATTTGATTTCATCTAACTCAACCATGGAAAACCTCTTAATGAAAATAAAAAAACAAGGATAACGCCCGTGTTATCGGACGTTGTGAGCGTATCTTTATAAACAAAAGAATGTATGATAATACGATATGAAATATCAATAAATATTTACTTCCACATGAAATTTTATATAGAGTTTATGATAACTAGCAATCTGCTCGATATAGGGAATCCAGTCATAAATAAAAAATAACTCTTATGTCAGCCTTTTAGTTATGAAGCTCAGAAATGATGTTTATTTACAATTGCATGAAAAAAATATACGATTACAAAACATATAAAAAAGTATTTTCAAATGGTTTAAAATTACACATGCTGTGTATACACTCAGAAGAAGTGGGTGATATAAACGTGTAGTATGAAGAGTTGATGATGATGGAAATACAGAATTATAGTAGGATATGTGGTGAGTAACAAAACATAAAAATCGGAAAAAAATTAATGAAAATATAAAAAATCCATCGAAGATTTGAAGCAGAAAAATGAAAAAAAAAAAAAAAGCAAGTCGTATGCACGATAAGAAACACAAACCTTGAAGTCTAGTTCGCAGTATTAAAATAATAAGAAATATAATCTGATGTGAACAAAAAGGCGATGAATAGCATCTGAGTCGCGGGTGGCCTAGTGGTCAACTTTCGTGCCTGCCACGGAGAAGACCTCAGGTTCGATCCCAGGCAGGTACGAACTCTGGAACCGCTAGATATCCGCCGTGTGTCGGATGGGAACGTTAAGCCGTCGGATCCCTGGTACTGGCCCCCGGTAATAAATAGGGGCGTCTTCCTCCCCCTTTCTACCTCGCTTCCCTGTCACTTTTTTATCGGGCACTCTAGCCCAAATCTCCTAGTTTCCTATTTCTAAGGGTTGTTTAAGACCTGGGGTATAATATACGTATATATACACACCCTTCCTAAAATCCTCTACATCTGATCTAATCTGATGAATATCATCTATAAGAGTTCATATACAAAGTCGCAGCATCCTTAATGGGTAGAAAATGATATTCCCACAAAAGCAAATGAAAATTTATACGTCGCCTAGAACACCGCCGAAAAAATTAGTCACCTGCAGCAATACATGTAATTGCTTAATATGATATATTTCTGAAGTTATAATTAGAATTTTATTTATATATTTCTGTGTTATATACATGATAATAAAATATGTATTTTTTTCTTTCTAAAAGAATATTTTTAAGCAGAAATTTTTGAAACATTAAGATAAATGAGTCAAAAGACAGATCTAAGAGACTGGCAAAAGGTGTCATAGCTTTTGGCCAGCCAAAAGGACACAACATCAAGGAAGTTGCTGAATTTGTGGGGGTTAGCAAAAGAACAGTTCTACCTGTTTATAAAGATTGGTGTAAGTCAAACTCGACTGAAAATAAAAGGGAATACTGTGTACGAAATGACAAGTCCTGACTGGCGCAGAATTTCTTGCCTAGTCAAAGACAACAGATTTCAAACAAGGCAGGGACTTTCCAAGTCTGTTAATAATGGACCTCACCCGTCTACACAGAAGAATATGACCAATGGGAATATTCGTTTTCTTTTATCTTACTTATCGTTGTTGGCACACAGACCCCCTACATTTTATTGTTTCCCATGTAACCATTTCTTTCGACTGACCGTGAGTTCCTCACAAGTCTTGCCGTCTCGGAAATGCTCTGATCCATTCGCTTGTGTATTAAAATTTGGACTGCCTTAAGTTCGATGCTTCTCCTATCAGAAACTACCTTACACTGATTAACAGAGCTCAGTATAAAATGTTAATCATATTGTTTCATGACCTTCACACGTGCCGCCGTTTACTTCAAGTTCCTTCGATTTGCATAAAGACGCGCTGGTTATAATGTTTTGGCTCATCGGTATACAGGGTGCATAGGAAAGTCCCTTTAGCCAGGAATAACTTGCGAACGGAGAGAGGTATAGTTATGCAAGTGAGATAACGGCATAGTAAAGCGACTACTCCCAATCGAATGTAACCAATAGCAGCAGCGCCCCTAGGGGCGAAATGCGGAAGTTAGCCATTGCAAATCGAAAACGAAAAGAGATAGAGCAAAATTTCCAATTGCAAAGTTGTAGAGCATCAATTAATTAGTACAAAACGACATTTGTTTCACACGGAGAAGATAAATTGTCGCCCGAATACCCTACAATGTCTGAAATTGATGCGCAACGATTCAAATCTGCATATTCACATTTCGCAATAGTAGCAGTATGCAAATGCAGATTGTAACGTTGTACCGTACCTACGATATAAAATCAGTAGCGGTATGTAACCTGATCAGAAGTTTAGGTCTACGTACGCTGTGTGAGAATGGCGAGCTTGGATTTCTGGGGTTACGTAAAAAATCAGGTGTATACAACAGCGCCTACAAGTCTAATGGATCTGCGTCGTCGTGTTACAGATGCTTGCAATAGTGTGACACCTTCCATGCTGAGGAATGTGCATGCAGAGTTACTTTCACGAATACAAATGTGTATCGTGGGCAATGGCGAACTCTCCGAACTTACTCGACATTAACTTTTTATCACTGAGCACCAGTTTGCCTTTTTTGTTTTTGTTTTGTCTGACGTCATCAAACTGTATTGACATAAGTATGCTTTTATACAATAAATTGCGTTTATTTGCTCATACCTATGCCTGTCCCCTTCAAACGTTCACACAAAAGGTCGCGCATCGATTTCGGACATTTTATGCTCTATCTCTTTTCGTTTTCGATTTGCAATGGCTAACTTCCGCATTTTGCCACTAGGGGCACTGCTTTTGATTGCATTCGATTGGGCGTAGTCGCTTTACTATACCGTTATCTTACTTACATAACTGTACCTCTCTCCGTTTGCAAGTTATTCCAGGATAAAGGGACTTTCCAATGCACCCTGTATGATCTGTAGGCAGTTCGGATGTTGGCCTTTAACGAATGGTGCTGTTGCATACATCGTTGGCGTACTAAATCGAAAAGTTGCAATTTTCTGATGTTGCCTCGTAACATGCACTCTCCTGTGCTCACAAAAGTTTATTTAGATTTACTTCAAATACAACATATCCCTCAATATTTGTAGCAAATTGCACTACCATTAATGTCGTTACCCCTCGATTCCTGGTATACAATCTACGAGTCACATGGCCGTTCCTGAGAGTTTTTGATGCCGGTTGAAAGTTACCCTGGGGACTATCATTCCGACAATAAAGTTTGGTTAAGGAAACTTGATGTTACGGAGCTGTTTTCAGTGATCGGCGTGGGCCCATTAGTCGTTTGGACAAAACCATGAATCCTGAGTTTCACCTAGACGTAATGAACAATTATGCTCTACCAACTCAGTAGCAATACTATGGAACCGAGTCTTGTTGGTACCAGCAGGATAATGCACCGAGCCATAAAGCAAGAACTGTTACAGCTTGGTTTGACGGTAATTCCCTATCGCGTGTGGACTGTGCAGCACAGAGCCCTGATCTTAATCCCATAGAGCTCCTATGGGATGAATTAGAGCGCCGCATAAGAAGTTTGGAACCAAGGCCTATTACTAAGCAACAGTTAGCGGCAGCATCATGTACTAAATGGAAGCGCATACCTATTGCTGTGTTCCAAAACCTTATCGAAAGCATGTCTCGAAGAGTCAGTGCATGCATAAAAGCCAAAGTTAGACTGACACCGTACTAATGCATGTCAATAAATGCTATGTTGTGTTTCTCTTCTAGGTATCTGGTAACTTTTGTCAATAAAGTGTATATATTAGCACAACATATATTATCCAAGACACTTCAATCGTAGTACATCAATGGGTGCTTTCTGAACAATCAAATATTCGAAACACCAAATAACATCCCAGGCACATTAACTCGATAATATTTTAAGCTCCCATATCAACGAAGCGTTAAATTCAACGTGAAAGAATCAACCAAATTATATGAGATCAAACGCTAAACACATAATATTCAAGGCAGTCTACGCTCGGTAAACATCTCTCTCTTCAAAGCAATTGCAACGATCTCAAGCTTTATCCGACTTCTGACGCGAGTTCTAATACCCTTATCGGAAACACCTGAGAAAATAACACCCCCACGTGTCACGCCGCTGTACGCGCCACCTGGTGGCCAGCCTTCATCTATTTCGCTGTCGATCAACGAGAGCGGAGTGCGAAGGTTACGTTAGGAGAGCAGCAGCACAGCTGGACGTCAAAAAGTACGATCCACACAACTTAATGAGAGACATATCCGAGTTTCAAAGAGGAAATATTGTTGATGCGCGTCTTGCAGGTGCATCTGTGTCCAAGAAAGCAAGTCTTTGTGGTGTATCGCGAGACACGGAATCCAAGGTCATGTCGGCATACCAGCAAGAGGAAAGAACCCCATGAACTAGTAGTAACTGTCGAGGTTAGAGGAAGCTGCCTGACAGAGACGTCCGGGTGCTAACACGGATGATAGGCAAAAACATAAAACCACAGCTGCCCAACTCATCGCAGGGTTGAATACGCACCGAAACTCACCTGATTACATCAAAACTGTTCATCGAGAACTTCACCGGATCAACATTCACGGTCGTGTTGCTATCGCCAAACCCTGAATCACCAGTGTGCATGCCGAACGTCGGTTGCAATGGTGCAATCGCGGACGTTGGGCAACGTTAAATGTGTATTGGTCTCTGATGAATCGTCCTTCACTGTCTTTCCCTCTACCGTCTACCGGGAGAGTTTACGTGTGTATACATCCCTCACAGGCTTACCACCCGGAATGTTTATTGCCCACAGCGAAGCACGGAGATGGACCGGTAGTGGTTTGGGCCGCAATGTCGTGGCAATCTGTCGTCCCGTCTTAAGGGGCACATCACTGCCAAGGACTATCGTACAATTATGGAGGATCAGGTGCACCCAATGGTTCAAACATTGTACCATGATGATGGCGCTGTGTATCAGGATGATAACTCATTGATACAAAGAGCCAAAACTGGCGGAAGAGTGGTTTACTGAGCATGAAAGTGAGGTTGAACATCTGTCATGGCCTGCACAGTCACCCAACTCGAACATTATTGAATCACTCTGGGGTGTTCCGGAGGAGCGAGTCAAGAAACGTTTTCCTCCACCAGTATTACGTCTTGAACTATCCACTTTTCTGCAAGAGGAATGGCTTCAAATTCCTCTGACCACTGTACAGGACTTGTATCGGTCCTTCCCACGTCTTCAAATCCCTCTGGCTACCGTACAAGACTTGTATCGGTCTTTCCCACGTCTTCAAATCCCTCTGGCCACTGTACAGGACTTGTATCGGTCCTTCTCACGTATTCAAATCCCTCTGGCCACTGTACAGGACTTGTATCGGTCCTTTCCACGTCTTCAAATCCCTCTGGCCACTGTACACCAGATGTATCGGTCCTTTCCACGACAAATTGCAGATGTATTGGCCTCCAAAATAGGGCCTATACCGTACTAATATATTGTTGTGTGCTAAACCCACGTGTTTCAGTTTTGTTGCCCATCCCCTATACGTGGTTCACCCTTGACGTAACGCAGTGCTCCAAACGGAAATTTTTAAGTGACAGTATGCTCATATTTAGCTAAACACCAACCGGAAAATATATCTTCTCCAGAAAATGTCCAAAACTGGAAAAGTTAAAAAAAATCCCTGAAAGAAAAAAATCCTTTGTTTGAAAATGCAATTCACAATTCCTTGGAATACTATTGCACCATACACTAGAGCAATTGAAGTAGAGACAGCTGGCGTTATGCAAATATGGCGCTGTGGGCGGCCCTGTAAACGGAAACGACATGACGTATGTAGCGATCCGACAATATAAGGAGTGATGCGACGGGAATCAGTAAGAGTCGGACGCATTATGGGTAAGACGAAGGATCCAAGCGCATTTGATCGTGATCAAATTGTAGGGGCCCGACGAATGGGTCACTCCATCACGGAAGTCGTGCAGGCACTGGGATTTTCACGAGCCACTGTGCTACGGGTGCACCGTGAATACATCGAATCCGGTAAAACCGTCCCTGCAAGGGCAAACTGCCGTGGACAACAGCGTGTGGATGAGCGGGGTCATCGTTGGCTAGCTCGCATTGTAACAGCGGATAGACGGGCCACAGTGCAATAAATCACTTGGAAATTTAACGCTGGTGCACAAAAACGTGTAAGCAGCCACACCATCCAGCACCATCTCCACGCTATGGGGTACAGAAGCCATCGTCCCACGAGGGTACCGCTACCGACAGCACATCACAAGGTGGAAAGATTCGCATGGGCGCGGGAACATCGCCACTGGACCCTAGACATGTGGAAAAATGTTGCCTGGACTGATGAGTCGAGATTCACGTTGGTACATGCGGATGGCAAGATACGAGTACGGCGCAAACCACATGAAGCGATGGATCCTTCTTGCCAGCAGGGCACTCTTCAAGTTGATGGGGGTGGCATTCTCGTCTGGGGACTGTTTACGTGGACTGAAATGGGACCCCTGGTACGTGTGATATCGTCCCTCACAGGTCAACGTTACCGGGATATCCTAGACGACCATTTGCGCCTGTTTGTGCGTCTTCAACATCCCACTGGGAACCTCATCCTTTGGTTGTATGAACACTCCACCGACGGGACGTCGCTTCCTTGGCCAGCTAGGTCACCTGACCTCTATCCCATCGAGCACATCTTGGATGCCATCGAGAGAGATGACCCCCCTACATAAAATCTTCGTGAACTGTGGGAGCTTGTTCAGGGTTCGTGGATCCGTATGGCTTTCCAACGCTTCCGGTGTCTTGTCGAGTCCATGCCGAGACGAATCGCCGCCGTCATCAGGGCGAAAGGTTGTGCTACACATTACTAGACAGGTATCTCCATTTCAATTCCTCTTCAGTGTAAGTCAGAAACGATGGAGAGAGATTTCAGTTGATTGATTTGTGGACCCGGTGGGCACTACTTCTGCTACACTGCATTGCGAACACCTGACGGACTTCGAGCGAAGAGTGATTGTTGGGATGAGAGAAGATGGATTTTCTGTCAGCGAAATTTCCATATTTACAGGACGAAACACCAGTACATTGATGCGAATGTGGCGTCAATAACAGACGAGGCTCGGAGTGACAGAAACCCAGAGAATGGACAGCAAGATCTCACGACTGCACGAGATGACAGACACCTTTACCGCATGGAAGTGATCAGTCGCACAGCGACATAAACGGTGTTAGCACAGCAGGGGAACACTGTCACAGGTCAGGCTTTGTCCTTCAGCACGTTCGACGTCGTCTAATTAACGAGAAATGGGGGCTAGCAGACCATTTGTGGCATTCCTTTAACCCTCAACCTCAGACGCTTTGGGTCTCGAATACAGACATCGGCGCGCTGATTGGAAACAAGTCGTGTTTTCTGACGAGTCACGATTCATCTTGATGCACCATGAGGATGCCATACGTGTTTGAAGACATCATTGTGAACTGCGCTCTGCAGCGTGCATTTTGAAACGTCATACCGGTCAAATACGAAGGGTCATGGGTTGGGACACCATTGGGTCCAATTCGCGATCTCGCCTGATACAAATTAGGGGAACGCTCAACAGCCAGCTATACGTCCGGGATGTTTTAGAGGCAGAGGTGATACCCTTCCTTCGTAGTTGTCTTGGCGCTATATTCTAGCAAGACAATGCTCGGTTACATGTGGCCCGGATCGTTCAAGACCTCTTCCATCAATGAAGGAAGAAACATTCTTCATAATACATGGAAAATCAACAGAATATTCAAAGCAAACTGAATTTGCTTGTACCACTTTCTGGTCATCCGTGTAACAATTCTCAGAAAACTTGAACCCAGCATCTCCCTATTACCGGTCGAGTATGCTAACCATTACACCACCCAGGGCAATTTCGTGACCTATGACCTACATCCGTCCGGATAGGAATTGGGTCAAAGCGTTACGAGGAAGCAGGGACGCTTCGACTAGCGAAAAATCTGAAGACTTTCACATTCCTGTGTCTCAGTTGCTTGAAACTTCACTGTCCTGGGTGGTGTAATGGTTAGCATACTCGACCGGTAATGGGGAGATTCGGGGTTCGATTCCCGATGAAATTTTCAAGTTTTCTGAGAAGTGTTACATGGATAACTAGTAAGTGGTACAAGCAAATTCAGTTTGCTTTGAATATTCTTACCTCTTCCATGCTCGGCCGATACCGCTTCTCCCTGACCTGCACGTTCTTCGGATGGATCTCCGATCGAACATGTCTGGGACATGACAGCTAAACGACTGGACGATCAAGCGCCTCCAGCAGTCACAACAAATGAACTCTGTTCTCGCATAGCAGCTGGCTGTTCCCAAGGACGATATCAAAAACATCCTCCGTTTAATGTCACACCGTGTAAAAGCTCTTATTCTTGCTAGAGGTGGCTTCACAAGAATCTGAGTTTTGTAGCAAAAAAATATTGTATAGCTCTGCAAATGTAATCAGTTATTTCGTATTACATGATGAATCTGTGGTATAAATTTAATTTGGATATTGTGATTACTTCTTGGTGTTACAATTTTCGCAAACAGTTAGGTTTTAAACAAACCTAACTGTTTATGTCTATAAATTCTTACTAAGCATCATGTACTTTATTCTCTAAAGAAAAGGAAACGCATTTTACTTATCATTTTTTGGCAAAGTTTTGTATCACGCACGTGAAACAAAGCTGCATTCGTGAGCCCTTGCATCTCTCCATGCGACACGCCTGCTGTTTGTTTTCCATCTCTTCCCTAGTTCATCTTTTGGGAGAAAAGTCTTCAGGCATTTTATATTTCTGGCATCGATGTTCAGCTTTAGACTTTATGGTGTGGAACACTAGATCGGGTGATGCCCATAAATGATAATCATTTGTGGTTTCCTGATGGACTGGGATCCGGTTTTGGCATTCCAGGACTTAGTGCTAATCTCAAGTCAAGATAAAATACGAAGAACCTCTCCCCACAGGGTTTGCGTCACAGAGATTTTCTTTAAGATCCGAAAAGACCCGTTTTATCATGGTTCGTTTGATACCGCTGCGCCTTTCGTCCTTAGAACGAAACTGTTTGGGGTGTTTAATGCGCCAAAACACTCCACGTACGCCGAACATTAGTGCCGTTCTGGAACACCGCCTTCGAGTAGCGAAGCAAAACATTGTCTAGGTGAGGATTACCGAAACTTCGTTCCTCGCTTTTTGGAGATTTTCGTCTTGGAACAAAGTCTCTTTTCCTGGACGCATACATCACTAACACCTATGCCTGGTTAATATTAATCTCACTATCTTTAACTTATATTCTTTTATACCAAAAAGTAATTGAGTTTAATTTTGTTTGCAATAATGCATCTCCAAAGTGCAGTTTGTTTCGGGAGAATGCTTCATATTTTTAGGCAATAAGGTATATTTCTTTTTTATGAAAATTTATTACTTTCACTGCATTCTTTGTACTCTGGCAAATATTTTTTAACGCAGTATTTTTTTTTTTTTTATTGGAGGTTTAACGACCACCGTGAGCAACTCAATAGGCTATAAGCAGTCGCCCGTCCCTAATTTATGGTCACTGGTTCCAGAGAAGGGAGAGAGCCAGTGCTGTAAGACAAACACAACATCCATGCCTCACCGGGATTCGAACCCGGACCCCCTTCGGACGAATGATCAGAGGCCAACGCCTTAGACCACTGCGCTACCGGGGCGGCATTTTTTTTTTTTTTTGTTAATGTAGCATTTCTCAGTGCACTCTTTTTCTCCGGTACCGAAGAATGTTTTCATTGCAGGGGTTTAAATATGTTTCACTGAAAATTTTTCATTGGGACTTTTCACTGCAGGGAAAAGTATGTTTCGTGCAAAATGTTTTTTCCTATTGAAGTTTTCCTCACACAGCATTTATTATTAGTGCTGTTTTTTCAATGCAGTAATTTTTGCACAGTGAAGTATTTTTGTTTTTATTGGAGGTTTTAGGACTACCGCAAACAAGCTATAAGCAGTCTCCTGTCCCCAATTTAGGGTCACTGGTTCCAGGGAAGGGAGAGAGACATTTCCGTAAGACAAACACAACATCCATGTCTCACCGGAATTCGAACCCATCTTGTACGAACGATCAGAAGCCATCGCTTAGACCATAACATCACAGGGGCTGCGAAACACATTTTCTAAAGCTTTTTGGGTTATGAATTATTTTTTAGTGAAATTGTTTCTTGCACTAGAGTGAAACTGTTTCCTCTCCAATGAGTTTTCGCTAGCGAATTACCTTTTCAGCAGTGAGGCATCCCCTTTGAGTATTTTTTCTGTGTGAGATTTCATTAAATCAGTTTTCATCAGTGAACTATTTTTCGCAGTAATATTTACTGTAGAGTGAAATTCATGACAATATCTTTTTGGCATTATAATATCTTGACTGTAGTATTTTAAGCGGAAGTTTTGTAGGTATCAAAATTTTGTTTGATTCTCTGTATTTTTGGTAATAAAATAATATATTTCAACAATATGTTTTCCGCAAGCGATTTTTGACAGTATAGCTTTACACTGCCGTGTTCTTTCGACTACGTAATATGTTCCTCAATATGTTATGTAATTTTCAATTGCTGTTGCAGTATTTTAAGGCATTAAAGTACAGTATATCTCGGTGTAGCATTTTATATTACAACCGTTTTAGCAAGGAAGTATACACGGTGGTATCAGAATAAGATGACCATCACCGGAATCTGTGTATACCCGCCCAGGCGCATCACAGAGTGCGCATGACAAGGTCTACCACACGCAGATATAAGCGACCAGCTACTACAGATGATCCATCGTGCGTGACGTAAGCACAATTGGAAAAGGGAGTGATTTGACGGACGTACGAGAAGGAATGATCATCGGCTATAGCGCCAAGGGTGGAAGCATCTCCGAAACAGGAGACTTCGGGGGCTGTTCGGGAGGTGCTGTAGAATGGACTGCTGGCACACTGAGTACCTCTCGACGTAATAACTGTGAAGTCTCAAAAGCCATCGACCCCAGAGGAGAACGTCGCCTCCGTCGACTGGTAAAGGGCAATCGACGCGCAACAGTGCAGCAATTGACCATGCAAATGACGGTACATTAGGGTACCCAGGTACGTGTTTCCGATAAGAGTAGAGTGAACCCTGTTACGCATGGGTCTCTGGAATCGACGCTGCGTCAAGGTGCTCATGTTAAACCAGGTCCATCGGCAACGACGCCTGCACGTCGCATGGGACTACTGTAATTAGACAGTGGAAGAGTGGAAAAAGGTTGCCTTCTCCGACGAATCGAGATCTCTACTTCAAAGAAGTGACAGGCGGTGGTGGATACGGCACCAAACACACGAGAACCATCACCCGGACACGCTTGTAGGTGAAGTAAATGCCGGCGGTGGCAGTGTGCATGTCTGGGAGATATTTTCCTGGTATGACCTGAAACCACTGGTACCACTGAGCGTCAGTGGCTTCCTGTCCATCCTCGCTAATCACAAACATTCCTTCATGTTGCACGTTTCCCTGGTGGTGATGGTGTCTACCAACAGGACAACGTGTCCTGCTATGTCGCTAAGTGGGTACGAAGCCGTTAGCGACATGGCAGGGCGCATTGTCCTGTTGGTAGACACCATCACCACCAGGGGAAGCATTTCACATGGCTTCGTACCCCATGTAGAATGTTACTAAGGGGTACATTTTACAACGATAAGGTACGAAGGTTTGGTTTACATGTCGCTAAGGGGGTACGGTTCCAGAATCACGACAGCGACGTCTGCGTTCTCCCGTGGCCGGCGAAATCGCCCGACATGTATCCCATAGAGCACTTGTGGGACTATTTGGATCGACAGATTCAACGTGCCGACATATAACAACGACATCACCAGGACCTCGGTGCTCTGCCTTGTGCAATGTGTGCCTTGAGCAACTTTCCAGCGCCTCATTGCGTCCATGTCACGCTGTCTCACCGCTGTCATCCGAGCCAGGGGTAGTTATTTCCATTATTATGTAGGTGATCGTGTTATTCTGATAGGACTGTGTATTTCGTAGTAGTATTTTTTTAAAGTAAAGCATTATTCATGGCATCTTTATTCGGCGTTGAGTATTCTTCATTGCCATATTTTTCCGGAAATAAAATATTCACAGCAGCAGAACTTTTACAAGTGAGATATCTTTATTGCAGTATATTTTCAGAATTACGGAAGTTTTGACCGCCAGTTTTTTCTACAGTGAATAACTTTCCATTTCTACGTTTTTGGCAACGAACTACAAGATGATCTTTCAAAAAGCAATAAGACTAATTTTACATGAGGCAGAAGTACATATAATGCAGTAAACATATTTACACTTATATACTTTCCAAGTATTCTCCCTCTACCTGTATGCAGCGGTCCCACCTTTCTATTCACTTCCAGAAGATAATGAAGTAAACATACTTACGCTTACATACCTTCGAATTATTCTCTCTCTCTACCTGAATGCACCTGTCCCACCTTTCTATCCACTTCCAGAAGATAATGAAGTAAACATACTTACGCTTACATACATTCGAATTATTCTCTTTCTCTACCTGAATGCACCTGTCCCACCTTTCTATTCACTTCCAGAAGATAATGAAGTAAACATACTTACGCTTACATACCTTCGAATTATTCTCTCTCTACCTGAATGCACCAGTCCCACCTTTCTATCCACTTCCAGAAGATAATGAAGTAAACATACTTACGCTTACATACCTTCGAATAATTCTCTCTCTACCTGAATGCACCTGTCCCACCTTTCTATCCACTTCCAGAAGATAATGAAGTAAACATACTTACGCTTACATACCTTCGAATAATTCTCTCTCTACCTGAATGCACCTGTCCCACCTTTCTATCCACTTCCAGAAGATAATGAAGTAAACATACTTACACTTACACACATTCCAAGTATTCTCCCTCTACCTGAATGCACCTGTCCCACCTTTCTATCCACTTCCAGAAGATAATGCAATAAACACACTTACACTTACATACTTTCCAAGTGTTCTCCCTCTACCTGAATGCACCTGTCCCACCTTTCTATCCACTTCCAGAAGATAATGAAGTAAAAATACTTACACTTACATACTTTCGAAGTATTCTCCCTCTACCTGAATGCACCGGTCACACCTATCTTTCCACTTCCAGAAGCAGTAAACATACTTACACTTACATACTTTCGAAGTATTCTCCTCTACTTGAATGCACCGGTCCCACCTATCTTTCCACTTCCAGAAGTTAATGTAGTAAACATACTTACCCTAACATACTTTCCAAGTATTCTTCCTCTACCTGACTGCACCAGTCCCACCTATCTTTCCTCTTCCAGAAGTTAATCCAGTAAACATTCTTACACTAATATACTTTGCAAGTATTCTCCCTCTACCTGAATGCACCGGTCCCACCTTTCTATCCACTTCCAGAAGATAATGAAGTAAACATACGTACACTTGCATACTTTCGAAGTATTCACCCTCTACCTGAATGCACCGGTCACATTTTTCTATCCACTTCCAGAAGCAGTAAACATACTTACACTTACATACTTTCGAAGTATTCTCTCTCTACCTGAATGCACCTGTCCCACCTTTCTATCCACTTCCAGAAGATAATAAAGTAAAAATACTTACACTTGCATACTTTCGAAGTATTCTCTCTCTACCTGAATGCACCGGTCACATTTTTCTATCCACTTCCAGAAGATAATGAAGTAAAAGTACTCACACTTACATGCTTTCCAAGTATTTTCCCTCTACCTGAATGCACCTGTCCCATATATCTTTCCACTTCCAGAAGTTAATGAAGTAAACAAACTTACGCTTACATACCTTCGAATTATTCTCTCTCTACCTGAATGCACCAGTCCCACCTTTCTATCCACTTCCAGAAGTAATGCAGTACACACACTTACACTTACATACTTTCCAAGTATTCTCCCTCTACCTGAATGCACCTGTCCCACCTTTCTATCCACTTCCAGAAGATAATGAAGTAAACATACTTACACTTACATACTTTTGAAGTATTCTCCCTCTACCTGAATGCACCTGTCTCACCTTTCTATCCACTTCCAGAAGATAATGAAGTAAAAATACTTACACCTACATACTTTCGAAGTATTTTCCCTCTACTGGAATGCACCTGTCCCACCTATCTTTCCACTTCCAGAAGTTAATGCAGTAAACATACTTACACTAACATACTTTCCAAGTATTCTTCCTCTACCTGAATGCACTGGTCCCACCTATCTTTCCACTTCCAGAAGTTAATGCAGTAAACATACTTACACTAATATACTTTCCAAGTATTCTCCCTCTACCTGAATGCACCGGTCCCACCTTTCTATCCACTTCCAGAAGATAATGAAGTAAACATACGTACACTTACATACTTTCGAAGTATTCTCCTTCTACCTGAATGCACCGGTCACATTTTTCTATCCACTTCCAGAAGCAGTAAACATACTTACACTTACATACTTTCGAAGTATTCTCCCTCTACTTGAATGCATCGGACCCACCTATCTTTCCACTTCCAGAAGTTAATGCAGTAAACATACTTACACTAACATACTTTCCAAGTATTTTCCCTCTACCTGAATGCACCTGTCCCACTTTTCTATCTACTTTCAGAAGATAATGAAGTAAACATACTTACACGTACATACTTTCGAAGTATTCTCCCTCTACCTGAATGCACCGGTCACATTTTTCTATCTACTTCCAGAAGATAATGCAGTAAACATACTTACACTTACATACTTTCGAAGTATTCTCCTTCTACCTGAATTCACCCTCTACCTGAATGCAGTAGGTTGAAGAAGCGCATATGCTCCAGGTTTGTCCGTCTGTCTGTCTGTCTTTTCGCACGATAACTCGCCTAAAAATGGTTCGATTTTGATGAAATTTTAGTATGCAGTAGGGGACAACCTGATTGAAAACGGGCGAAATATGGTCAAAGATCAGGACATAGGAGTGGGATCCATTCCATCGCCCTTATGCGTCATAACTTGCGTAAAAATGCTTCGATTGCGACAAAACGTTATCATGTTGTTACGGAGGTATAATGAATCGGTTCTGTTGTATATCACCAAAATGGGGTCAACGGTCAGGGCACAGGAGCCAGATTTATTCCGCAGCCGTTATTCTCATAACTTGACTAAAAATTCCTTTATTGCGACAAAGCTTTAGTATGTTGTTCCGGAGGTATACTGAACCAATATCATCGAAATAGGGTCAAAGGTCAGGGCAGAGGAGCGAGATTTATTCCACAGCGATTATCCTTATAATTTGAGCAGTGAATTCTGGTATGTTGGAAAGCGTATCATAATCAATGCATTCCATGATTTTACTAACCTGTTAAACTTAAAAATTAGTTTCGAAAGTTTCATTACATTTTTTACGCCGAACCGTTAACTTGAAAAAGGGTTTTTGCTTGCACTCAAACTTATTGCCTCAAAAATGTGACGAATTCCATTTCAGTTATAAGTTCCACTTAGATTAATGAACTAACTGTATGAACAAATTCTCTGCGACGGAAGAGTTCGTCCTTGGGATTACTTCGTTGTAAACACAAGTGACGAAATTCACTTCCTGTTATTCTTTCTTAACAGAATGCAGACATGAATGGATTAAGAACAGCTCCAAATTTCCTGGTATGACTTTTGTACTCTAAAGAAAATATTGCTTGATACATGTCACCCATTATAAGTGGCATGATTTTAATGTTGCTGTTGTAGGATGAAGATAACGTAATAAGCGATCATTTTCATTTTGATTGTTATGTGCCTAATATGGTGAACTACCCCGTAAAAAAATTTCTGAAATTCCCGAGCCACTTTCCATGATTCCTTTCGTGAATTAACGAAGCATGTTCCTGATACAACCTTTTCCGTGAAATGACGGAAGGTAACCTGAATTTCACGGAGTTTTCGCACACCAGGAAAATTCTAAATTTTAAAAAATATGGGTCCCACACAGAGAGGTGCGAACTTGCATTGTGTGCTTCGAGAGAAAAAACAAAACAAATGACCTTACTTTTAACGGAGGGTCCAATGCTCCGGAGCCACCGGGTTAGTGTGCCGTCAGAGGCACGGCGGGTCTTCGGTGGTTGAAGCAATCAGGCTGGGATTAAAGCCTCGACCAACGGAACAGCAGCCGACTGCCCCATCGGCTGGGCTATCAGCAACAGGATACTCCAACCACTGACCAACCGCGGCTCATCAGCACTTTTGGTTGCATGGTCCTTGAAATGATATTTGTATGTGTGACGTGACGGACTGCCAGTCGTAAGTCAATAGGAGAAAAACTTATGAAAGTTCAGATATAACATTCAGAATGAAAGCATAATGAAAAGCAACCAAAATTTACATACCTGAAAGGCCTACAGAAGCGGAAACGTAAGGAGGTATTATACAAGAGAGAGAAAGAGAGAGAGAGAGAGAGTGAGAGAAGAATAAAGGACCTCTACTAACACATTCGAAAAAGTTTTCCCGTATTTCTTGTTTGATTTCTATTATTTTGGTTCCTGTTAAAGAGCCACCAAAAGAAATTAAATATTGTGTGTGTGCAATAGTGAAATAGGACGTGCGTATGGTACCGCAACTCATCGGGGAATCGTTTTACACCCTTGAAAATTGAGCAGATTGTTTTTTACGCTTTCCAACCGTAGGTTGAAGAAGCGTTTATGCTAGAGCGTTGCCCGTCTGTCTGTCAGTCCGTCCGTCCGCGCGATAACTCGCGTAAAAATGTTTGGATTTTGATGAAAGTTTAGTATGTCGTAGAGGACAACCTGGGGACAAACCCAATTAAAAAAGGGCGAAATGGGATCAAAGGTCAGGTCATAAGAGCGGTATCCAGTCCATTGCCCTTATGAATCATAACTTATGTAAAAATGCTTAGATTGCTACCAAATTTTATCATGTTGTTTCGGAGCTGCACTGAACCAATTCTGTTTAATATCATCGAAATGAGGTCAAAGGTCAGGGCACAGGAGCGAGATTTATTCTACAGCCATTATTCTCATAACTTGAGTAATGCTTTCTGGTATGTTCGAAAGCATATCATAATCAATGATTGCATGATTTTACTAACTTGTTCATTGTTGTTCTAGATGTAGCGGCCGGTTTCAAGTCCAAATTTAAAAAATGGCGGTGGTCTTGCTAGGAACAAAAAATTTTCATGGTCATTCTACGGAAACCAGGGACGTATAAACGAGACATCAGAGGAAACATGTGTGACGTTGAAGCCTCTGATGTGCGTGAGCTGTGATTCGCGTCGGCATGATAATATTACATGCGCATCAGAAGAAGCAAAACAGCTTTCCTTATTTACTGTACTGGTGGTTGCAATTTTTAATGGCGACGAATCTGTGCCACTTTTCCGGTGCAGTGTTGTGCTACCTGTCGTTCACACATTTAATTGAGTTTGGTAACTATTTTACCTACAGAGGGTGAATGGAAAGTTTTGCAATATTTACATAAATGGATGTTATGCGGCGGGTATGTCACGTGCTTAAACTAGCTCAAGTCGCCCACTGAAGTCAGTCTAAAGTGATATAATGTGGTAGTCGCTGCTGCGAACAACATTGCATGTTGCTGCTCTGTCTGTGATTGGACGCCTAAAAGATCAGCAGCCACAACCAGCTAATTAAGGAACTTTTGATTTACGAGTTTGAACTCGGCTATAACGCTGCTCAAGCAAAAGGAAATATTTGTCATGCGAAAGAGGAAGGATCCGTGGTCCACAGCACCGAAACCAGATGGTTCAGGAAATTTCGCTCAGGTGACAGAAACCTCGGCCATCTGCCAATGTCAGGTAGGCTGCGAGCCGCGGATTCGGAGGCCGCGCGCCAGGCCTTAGAGGCAAATCCGACAACAAGCACTCTGATATTATCAGACGAGCTGGATATATTACAGACCAACGCGTCGTCACCTTCAGGACCTCGGCAAGGTTTACAGGAGCTGCCGCATTGTCCCTAACAGACTGACGCCAACTGAAGCAAAACGCCGAGTAGAAATGTGCACGAAACTCCTAGAAAACCCGCACGATCTACGTTTCATGAAGAGAATTGATACCTGCGATGAAACATGGATCTATTTCCCTAATCCTAACACACAACGGCGGCGGTTGAGCCGAGGCCAGCTTCCTGAACCTGTTGGGAAACGTGGACGCTTCGAGTGATGCTCTTGGTCTGGTGAAATTTCGAGGACATGATCCATTACGAATTTGTTTCAGACGGTCGGACCATCAACGTCAACCTCTATTTTGAACAGCTAGAGCGGATCTATGCCACTTTGGAGGAGAAGTATGCGGCACAGGAGAACACAAAGCACGCTCTCCTACAGCAGGACAACGCTCGGCTTCATACAGCGTGGACGACTCGGGAAAAACTCCAGCAACTTGACTGAGAGCATCAAACTGATGCCGCACTCAGCATATAGTCCAGACATTGTCTCGTCGGATTATTCCTTGTTCCCGCCCATGGCACAGTTCCTTCACGGGCCGCGCTTCAACAACCAGGAGGAGGTGACAGCTGGGGTGAATAAGTTCTTTGCCTCGAAGGAAAAGAACTGGTACCGCCACGGAATCGAAGAATTGGCAGACAGATGGCTAAAGAAGGTGCAACACGATGGCCTATACTTTGATGAAATCGGGTGTCATATCCAATTGCGCCCCAAACCATAACATCGACATCGAACGGTACGTGCTTACACAGGTTGTTGCGCAACACACCCTAATTCCTGCGCTAACGTTGATGATGTGGCTGTGCGAGCCGTCAATGCCCGCCGCACAACATGCCGGTCCTCTCGTCCGGTGGTGTGCCGCGGCTGCGGCAATCGCTCACGTCGGTCCATCCGTCCCTCCTGCACATACCGAATCCATACTCGCCTCACTGTGGCTGGATGTCGTCCCACACGGGCGCCGATGTCTTGGTACGATAAACCGCTGTCGCGATAAGCCACTATTCGTCCTCTGTCGAACTCCGAAACGTGTTGGAATGACTGCCGTATTCTGCAACGAGGCATCAGGGATCTTCCCACGCACAGGTCCGGCAGCACAACACAGTTCCACTACTTACACCCCGCCTTCAGTGCACCCTTATTATAGTGTTTCTCGGTGGCGTGCCGGGCGTACATGATTTGCATATGCCCTGCAATGCTAATCGTATGCATGTCCCCTCGCGGGCGACGCATGATGCGAATTTCAGGCCAATCGGATGCTTCCTTCTTGGCGTTACATTTTGGGTAGCCAGCAGTGTGTGTATATATATATATATATACATATCGGTATGTAAGGACAGGTGATGCGTAACAGCACAGCCTCTCCTTGACAAATGTCAACCCCGCCTTCTCGTGGTGCATCCTGTTCCCACTAAAGGGGCTCTGACGACCGCCAATAGCGGTATAACTATACCATCGGGATTAGAAGGAAATTCTATCCCACACTCACCAACCCGCTTGGCCAGCGTGGTGAGGTATGGCCAAACCCCTCCAAAATGATTCCACAACTTAAATCTTGGCCCTCAGTCTCCGGCAGCTGGAATGTACTTGGCCAAGGCAGCGGCCAGTGCGACATGAAGGCAGAGGGTGCTAAACATCCCCGGAGGACCGGACTAGGCTGCCATCTGATGCTGACCTTGGCTACATATAATGGACGCTCCCTATCTTCTGATTCAAGGCTTCTTGAATTGGAAGAGGAACTACAAAGGATCAAGTGGGACATCGTGGGGCTAAGTGAGGTAAGGAGAAAAGGAGAAGATCTCATTGAATTGAAAAGTGGACATCTCTTCTACTATCGTGGGACAGATACTGGCAGAACTAGTGGTGTTGGATTTATAATAAACAAGAAACTAAAGGATAAAGTTGTAGAAGTTGAAAGTTCCTCTGACAGAGCTGCACGACTTGTTATCCAACTCTCGAAAAGATACCAGGCTCAGATTATTCAAACTTATGCACCCACCACAAGCCATCCTGAAGAAGAAATTGAAGAATTTTATGAGGAAATTTGTCATCTAAATAATAAAGGTAAGCAGCACTTGAAAATAATTATGGGAGATTTCAATGCAAAAATAGGGCAACGGCAACAGAATGAAACTTCAGTAGGTAAATTCGGTCATGGCAACAGAAACCAGCGTGGAAATACTCTCGTTGAGTTTGCAGAGGCAGAAGGGTATTTCATCTTGAACTCCTTCTTCAAGAAAAAACCACACAGGAAATGGACATGGAGACATCCAAATGGGACGACAAGTGAAATTGATTTTATTATGTGTAACAAAAAATTCGTCATAGAAGACTGCAGTGTGCTAAACAAGTTCAACACAGGTAGTGACCATAGATTGGTGAGATGTAAGATGCACCTCAACACTAAACTTGAACGTGGCAAGCTCATAAGACAAACAAAATGTATTGACGTAACCAACCTTAAAAAACACCATAATACCTTCAAGTTGGATCTGAAGAACAGGTTCTCTGCTTTAGAAGGCCTAACATCGGAAGAAGTGGACATCTCTGAAGTTAACAGAAAAGTAACCAAAGCTCTTATGGAAACAGCAACAAAATTAGCTGGGTCTAAGAACAAGTTGCATGTAAACAAATTATCAGGAAAAACGAAAATGTTGATGCAAAAAAGAAGAGAGATGAGGACAACTAAAGAAGATGTGACTTCCAAAGTGGAATATATAGAGCTATGCAAGACAGTAAGAAAAAGTATCACTGAAGACGCAAGAAAATTCAACTGTGAACTAGTGAGGAAAGCAATTGAAAACAACCAAAGCCTAAAGATAGCAAAGGGACATCTCAGTAAGGGAAGAAAACAGATTATGGCACTGAGAAAAGAAGATGGTTCTGTAACAAGAAATAGAGGCGAAATTTTGACAAGAGTGAAATATTTCTACTCCAAATTATATGAAAGGGATGATACATGCACTCCAGACATCATGAAAGATACCAGTACCAGAGTTCCTCCAGTCCTTTCAGCAGAAGTTGCACTGCAATCAAGAACATGAAGCGGGGAAAAGCTCCAGGAGGAGATGGAATTACTGTAGACATCATACAAGAAGCAAGTGGAGAAATCGAAACAGTACTCGCCCAAATTTTCACTCGATGCCTTAATGAAGGAAAGATTCCTGAGGATTGGAACACCGCTACAATGATCCTGCTACATAAGAAAGGTGACATTGAGGATCTCGGGAAATACAGACCTATCAGCCTCCTATCAATAGTTTATAAAATCTTCACTAAAGTTCTTTCACACCGCTTGAAGGTAACACTGGACATGGCTCAACCGAGAGAACAAGCTGGATTCAGGAGTGGCTACAGCACAATAGATCATATCCACGTACTGAGAGAACTAATTGAAAGAGCGAGGGAATATGAACCTCCATTGTGCATGGCTTTTATCGATTATGAAAAAGCCTTTGATTCGGTGAAACCATCAGCAGTTACAATGGCTCTGAAAACCTGCGGTATTGAAGATGCATACATTAATATTATTAATAACATCTATGAAAATGCAAGTGCAAAGATTCGGCTGTTTGAAAATACAACACACGTAAAAATTGGAAAGGGAGTGAGACAAGGTGACACCATATCTCCGAAGCTCTTTAATGCCACATTGGAAGGTGTTTTTCAGTCGCTGAGCTGGGAAAACAAGGGGATAAAGGTTAATGGAGATTATCTAACCCACCTTCGTTTTGCTGATGACGTAGTCATTTTTGCAACTACCCCATCAGAGCAGTAGAGTATGATCCAGGAACTTGCTGACAAGAGTAAAGAAGTGGGATTAAAAATGAACTTTCAGAAGACAAAAGGGATGTTCAATGCTTTTACAAGAAATGAAGATTTATCGATTGATGTAGAAAAGCTGGAGATAACAGACACGTACTGGACAGCAGATATCAATTGAGGTTCACATTGATGAAGAAATTAATCGGAGTAAAAAACTTGCCTGGAGAGCTTTTGGAAGAAACAGCATAATTTTCAAGAGCAATATGCCATTATGTCTTAAAAGAAAAGTGTTTGATCAATGCATCCTTCCAGTGCTTACGTATGGTGCAGAGACGTGGACCTTAACTAAAAGAGACATACAAAGGCTGCAGACAACTCAAAGTAGCATGGAGAGGTGCATACTTGGTGTAACCAGGAGAGATAAGAAGAGGAACTCGTGGATCCGAAAAATGACAAGAGTGGAAGACATCATGATCAGAGTTAAATCCCTGAAATGGCAATGGGCTGGACATACTGCCAGAAGGACAGATCATCGATGGACAGCCGAAATTTTAGATTGGATTCCAAGGGACAGGAAAAGACCCAGAAGAAGACCACATGGGAGATGGGTGGATGAAATTCGAAAGTATGCAGGGGTGACATGGAGGAGACTGGCACAAGACAGACCGTTGTGGAGGAAACTTGGGGAGACCTTCGTCCAGCAGTGGATTGATAATGGTTGACAATGATGATGATGATGATATACATATCATGTTTCCTTCTATGTTCTTTTAACTGTTCGATTTGAAAAATCTGTTTCTCCCTAATACCTTCCTTCTGCTATGAGGAACTTTAAGTAAGCCATTTGTTAATTTTAGTAACATACTCGTTATCCGTTGGTGGAAGTAAATAACTGTTTCTTTTTCTGGATGGTTTACCGATTGTAGAAATCCGGTTGATTTTTTCTAACCGGTTGCATTGACTTTGAATAAATAACTCTGATAAATCTAATTCGCGTCAGAAAGGATTCAAAGATTCAAAAGACGTGCTGATTACAAACGAAAATTCAGTTTCACCTTCCTTGTTTTTTTCTTTGATCGTTTCATCCGCACTTGCTTTATGTGCTGTTGATTTAATTACAGCATTCAGCATCATCGTCAGCTTCTTCGTCAACCACTTATCCAATGTGCCCTACGTGTCCACAAAAAGAATAAACTTTCGTTTAGATCATTTTAAGTTAACGCCCACACTGTTGTATCTGGACTGGATTCAAACGAGAAGTTGGTCATTCTTAAATACGATGATGTAATCAATGATAAAAAAAAGAAAACATTCCTTTCTCCTCACTATCCAGCTGAACTATGCCAGCAGGTTTACCGCTGCTTCACTGTCGATTTGACTCATGCGTAATCTCAGTAGTGCGTCATCTACATATGTCATTTTGGATTGTACGTTACGCTATCCCCCGCTTCAGAAAGTCGTTGGCACGAAATCGCAAGCTTCGGGTCAGCTGGTAATTATGCTAGAAGGACCATCTCATTGTAAAAGAATTAATCTTAATAATTACGTGCGATAGGTGGAAGACTCGTCACACAAATTGTTCAAAAATAACGGCCAGGAGATTCATCCTTGTTCGGGAGCCAGTATAACATATAACCTTTTGCCAGTGGTGGGATTCAAACTCACGTGCTTCTTACTCGAGCAGCAGTTCTCCCAACTGATAAACGCAGGTTGTCTTACCGCTGCTCCGCTGTCGATTTGACTCATGCTTCACCTCAAGTTTGCACATTATCTAAGTCATGTCATGAAGTATGTTAGAAAGAATCAGAACTGCCTTGAAGTTTCTAAAATATGTTTTTTTTTCAAAGGCAATGTTTACATTGGTTCTGGGCTCAATGCCGAATACCAAAATAAAATAAAGCACAAACAATTTATAAGACTATATAATACTTATATTAATGTCGGAACGTTTAACGTAAAAGGATTCTTGATTTTTTAGGTACTAATTTTGTTTTTGATTTGGGACAATTTTGGAACCTACAGTCTCTCCACCATTTCTTTAAAAGAAAGAAAGACAAATGGGAATTTTTGAAAGACTGAATTTGTCTGTGAATGATATCTTCCTTCACTGCATTAATTATATTCCTTTTATTCAATGGCTACTTTGATAAGTTTCGTTTTTTTCAATGAAAATCTCAATTTAATGTTTGACTGTTCTTCTAATTATTTTCTACTGTTATATGAAATTCTGCAGATGAATTCTGTAATTTTTTTCTTTTTGTATTATGTTAAAAGTTCCATACATTTAGAGAGTGTGTGTTTTACTTTAAACGAAGAGTTTTTGAAACTTTTCCAATTGTTAACCATTTCAGGGAGGTTGTTTGATCTTTAAAGGGTCATTTTGTGAGCGCGAGAAACTTTTACATCATTTTCCTCCGTAATGTCGAAAACATAAGCCCATACTTGAAAGCATTTGAATACATGTTCGTTACTAATAAAGAGAAGTATGCCTTCTTTTCAAAGAGTTTCAAAAGAATAGCATCGTTGAAGACACAGCTACCATCTTCTGAAGATTAAGCAAATGTTTTAAATATTAATAAAAGATTTTGAAAGGTTAAAATAAAAGCAAATACCTTTTGCTAAGAAAAGATATCATTAACAATTCTTTGGAAATATCCATTCAATTTAAAAGCGTTTTTATTGCATTGATTTTAATTAAAATATACACTTTATTCGTTTCTCTCTTTCTTTATTACTTTCCATTTTTTTTATTTGTGCGTGTGTGCAACGAAATTCTAAATTCTGCGGATTACTGTTCTCCTAGCGTTTTATTTTTTCCATTTGTCCGAACAATTTAATCTTCCGTTTACCTTAAAAAAGAAAATCATGATCCCATTCAATGGGAATACTACATCATTCCTTTAGGTTTCCTCTTAAGTCTTTTAAGCACACTTTTCATTACGATTCTGTTTTTGTAAAAGCAAAAAATGGCAAATTTAAAATAACGAAAAATAACTGGTGTGGTTGTTTGCTTGTTAGAAACAATGTAGAGCCGAATGTATTCAAAGGAACAACTTTCCTACGATAAAGCGATTAAGCTGTGGCTCTTTCTCAAAACGAATTCCTTCAATAAACATTGGTATTCAAAATTTAGAAGGATAAGAACTGTGTTGCTGTGTTACGTAATCATTTTTTCAAAGACGAAATTCTCTTTTCATATTAGATTATTTTCATGCGGAAGACAATACCAGTTTAAAACATTTTATGAAATTAATGAAATTATGCGTTTCCTATTTATGAAACAGCATGAGTGGAGGAGAAAGAAATTTTTCTTTTTGTCATTGCGTTCACTGAAATCTTTATTTAGAAAGAAATTTCAGCATAAACTGATACTCTGTATCTTCAGAATTTTTGTTATTAATTAGAGTTCGTTTTGCGTTGTTGTCATTGAAAAAATATTGAAAACAGCGCTAGAATTTATGCAACCAATTATCTTCAGGATTTTTTATAGGGTTCGCTTGAGTGTCAATTTCTTGTATCTGTTCATACTACCATACAGGGAAATCTTTTTTTCAAAGAGAAAGATTTTTAAAATAAAAATTTTGAGTGTTTTTTCCTTAAATGATGGCTCCATTTCGATTTTTTTAAAAGTCTAAAAATGTTATGATAAGCCTAATTATTACCGTCTCATGAAACATAATAATAATTTAAAGTCCGGAAAATTGATATAGCAATTCCATCAGGCTATCTTTCTCGAAGCGTCTTCAGATAAACAACAATACCTTGCGCTGTACGCACAATATCACTAATGTCATCCTGTGTAAGGGTAGCGCTGTACGATAAGAAAATAATATGTGTCATTCAACTCCTCAAAAATAACAGCTCGGTCACGAATGTTTTGTGCTTCATTCCGACAATCGGGTAGTGTGAAACGCAGTATTTTAGAAGAGGGAATTGGAAATGCCCCTGGATCAGTTTGTTTAGAGGCTGATTGATTAGCCATTTGGGCCCACGAGTACGACGTAGCAGAGAAGGAAGCATCAGAAACCTGTTCTGCATCAGTGGAGCCAGGTGGAAATACGAAAGTAGCAGGCTGGAGGAAGCGACCAGCAGTCGACGTGATTTTATTTTATTAGAGGTTTAACGACCACCGTGAGCCACTCAATGGGCTACAAGCAGTCACCCGTTCCTAATTTAGGGTCATTGGTTCCAGGAAAGTGAGAGAGCCAGTGCCGTAAGACAAACACAACATCCATGCTTCACTAGGACTCGAACCCGGACCTCTTTCGGATAAATGATCAGAGGCCATCGCTTAGACCACTACGCCACCGCGGCTTCGACGTGGTTGACGCCAGTCCACGATGGGAAGAAGAGGTGAGGAGTTGGACTGGTGAAGATTGCGTACCTTCCGTGATGATGTCATATGTGCATTCAGACGACTTCATTGGTAGCGGCTCTTGGCCAACGACAGAACTAGAAGATCCTTGACCGTCAACAGCATCGTTTAAAGCCACAGAGCAGGACACTCAGAGGTAAATCTTCCATAGAGAAATATATTTTGACTCTTACCTACTGGTGCCTTCTTGTGATTCCCAAGTTGGGATGACTTACTGAATTACTGATCTCTTGATTTTGCCCTTCATGTGGTTGTCATAGGGAAGTGCTTAATTATTATGTAACTTGGACTGAATTGCTGTACTTAAAACTTGTATGGGTAATATTTAACTTACCATCCATTACCTGAACATTAATATTTTTTTCTTTTTTTGACTTCGCTATTTATTAATTTGATTAATCAAATCAATATATGATTTATTGTAATTAGCATTGAATTAATGTAATTACTTTTGCTTATTTAAAATTTTCAAGTTGAAGATATATTGAACTATTGAACTTTTAACTTGCTCTCTGCATAGCTTTCATGAAGGATTGCTTAATAACTGTTAACCTTGGATTGAATTTGTTATGCTCATAATTTGAAAAGGAAACATTTCTTTCTTTAATCTTTAACGCCAGTACCAATTACTCTTGAGCTTGTTACCTATTAATATCAATAAGGATAATAGAATATTTATTGACTTACTGTAACTATTTATTAAATATTGTGTTTAACTCTTGCTTGTGTCAAGAAATGGTTGGTATGAGAGAGGTCATCATTTTGGTTGGGGGGATAACATTGGCAAAAAGAGAGAAATCTTGAGTACCCTGTTTACTGTAGAATCGTGCGTGATTGGTGGAGTTGGGGAATTTCTATTATGACTAATAATTATTATGAATTACAGGAGTTTAATACACTTTCTCTAATGACACTAACAACTCTCTCAGGGTCATTCACCTTAACGCGAAGT
Source organism: Macrothele yani (assembly GCA_039090855.1). NCBI lineage: Eukaryota > Metazoa > Arthropoda > Arachnida > Araneae > Macrothelidae > Macrothele > Macrothele yani. The sequence goes on along the minus strand of CM077013.1, from coordinate 14,001,643 downwards.
CTTTAGCTAACAAAATTACCGCCTTGGAAGCACTAACAAAACTAACAGATTACTTACTTGATATTATATGTGTCACAAAGACTTGGTTCCCAGAGGATAATAAATACTTCCAACACGGGGCGGGATGAGGTTGCTACACATACCAACTGTTCAAATTATAAACAAGGTGCTCTATACATTGTATGCAATACTGGATCAATCTGTTGCTTATCTCTTATTTTATTTATTCTTTGTACATTCCAAATATTAAGCTTGTAACCCAAAATCAGCCAAATTTACTACTAGTAAAGGGGAGGGAGCCTTTTATAAGCACTTCCGCATTAATATTTATATGCACTTTATTATTTATCATTTTACATACACGAAATATTTAAATCGTAAATTACAGTTTACTAAAAAGGTATGCTGCCCAGGTTTCAAGAGACCCACGGATTTATTTCGGTCTCTCTATATATATATATAGTCTGCAGAGAGAAAAAGAGAAGAGGATGCTGTTAAAATATCCAAGAAACTGCCCCCGCCCCACACACATATTTTTGTATTATTTGAAAAGTTTGTAGGTGTAGTTATTTGGTTTTCATTGGGCAAAGCCGTATTTCTCAAGGCAAGCCAACAAGTCAGCGTCCTGGAGGAATTTTTGTTTTAAAACTATGGTGGGCCTATCGTATCCCCGTATGAATAAATTCTGCATATATAGTAACTGCTACCGGTAAAAATAAGTTTAATGGAGAGTTCAGTTGTTCTCATGATGAAATACACTTTCTATATTGTACTATATGTCATTGAACGATTTTATTTTTCATTTCAATGTCATCCCAAATTACAGAAATTTTAAAACTTTCTTAATACTACTTATGAAATTCAAAGTAAATCTGGCAACAGTAATCACCCAAGTCGTACATTTATGAGTCTCAAAATTCAACGTGGAGTTCAAATTTCTGCATACTTTTATTGCATATACACTATCTACCAACAAGTAATTGGACACACCTGCAATCGACGATATCTGCGGTCCTGATACACGTCACGACCGCCGCCGTTAAATATCGTGTGGGAAACAACAACGCAACCAGCCGCATGCAAGATGCCACGCAGTTCGGAGCTCTCTGATTTCGAGAAAGGTGTAATCGTCGGGAATCACAGAAATGGCCGATCCATACGTGACATATCCAGCGAGTTGAAGTACCCAAAATCGACAGTGGCCTACGTGATTGGCAAGTGGAAGATGAGAGGTGACTCAGAAATTTCCCCGACCCGTCAGACCCACAAAACTAGGATTTAGAGACCGACGGATGCTGGCCAGAGAAATTCGGAAGAACCACACCAAATCGATGAGGCACATCCGCGAGGAGTTTGAACAGGCATCCGGGAGTGTTCTTTCGATGAATACCATCCGTAAGGAAGCCCATCTGCTCGGTTATCATGGACGTGCTGCCGCCCACAAGCCTTTGATCACCAAGTCCAATAGCGCTGCTCGGCTAACGTGGTGCAAAGAATGTCGGCAGTGGACCGTTGAACAGTGGAAACAGGTTCTCTGGAGCGACGAATCAAGGTTCACCCCTCCACCGTTCGGATGGCATGGTCTGGGCTTGGCGTCTGCCTGGCGAACGCCTCCTGCCGGAATGTATTGTGCCAACTGTGAAGTTCGGCGGCCGTGGAATTATGCTACGGGGGTGTTTCTCTTGGTATGGCACGGGACCCTTGGTCGCAATTCTTGGTAGACTCAAAGCTGAGACCTACTGCACCATTTTTGATGATCATGCGCTTCCTACGTTGTGGCCGTTTTACGGGGTGGACCCATGGTACTTTCAGGATGACAATGCCACCTGTCATGTTGCGAGATCCACCATGGCTTGGTATGGTGACAATGGGGTTAATCAAATGGACTGGCATGCGCAGAGCTCGGACCTTAACCCTATCGAGCACCTCTGGGACGAGTTGGAGCGTCGACGTAAGGGGTGCCCCCACCGTCCAAAATCGGTGAAGGAACTGACCTGTCTTCTCCAAGCCGAGTCGAAGAAAAGACCGCTAGCCGTCGTACAACGCCTGATTGAGAGTATGCCCCGAGGGTCGCAGCTGTAATCGCCGCTCGTGGAGGCTCCACCAACTATTGAAGGTGAATGAACTTCGTTTTCCTTTGCTATCACAGGTGTCCAATTACTTGTTGGTAGATAGTGTAATTTACGATTGAAAAGTAGTTTTCATACAAACATTCAAAATCGAAATGTAGTAAGAATTTCAGTCACTGTATAAAAAAATCAAATTTAAGATCACTCTTTCAGCATGGAGCTTTTCGAAGAATGTGAAGTTATTATAGCGATCGATTCTTTTCTGGTTGGATGTTTTTTTATATTTTTGTATTTTCTATTCCTCTCTCCTTTGCCGGAATCACGGACTGATAGCAATTAATGATTCTCTAAGTGATAAATTCGGGACATTGTGGACTTCTCGATTAAACATCTAAGAAATTCCTGACATCGCATAGCGAACAGACTACAATGGAGATGTTAGTTTTCCGTGAAGTGACCTTCCGGTGAAACGACCTTTCGGTGAAACATCTAAGAAATTCCTGACATCGCATAGCGAACAGACTACAATGGAGATGTTAGTTTTCCGTGAAGTGATCTTCCGGTGAAACGACCTTTCGGTGAAATTAACCATTAGGTGAAGCGACCTTTCGGTGAAATGAACTTTTCGATGAAATAATCCTTCGGTGAAGTGAACTTTTCGGTGAAATGAACTTTTCGATGAAATGATCCTTCGGTGAAGCGAACTTGTCGGTGAAAAAACATTTCGGTGAAATGAACTTTTCGAAGAATTGACCCTTCGGTGAAGGGAACCTTTCGGTGAAATGACCTTTCGGCGAAACGAACTTTTCGGTGAAAAAACCTTTCGGTGAAATGAACTTTTCGAAGAATCAACCCTTCGGTGAAGGGAACCTTTCGGTGAAATGTCCTTTCGCCGAAACGAACTTTTCGGTCAAGTGATTTTCGGTGAAGGGATTTTTGGTGAAGTGATTTTCGGTGAAGTGATTTTTGGTGGAGTGATTATCGGTGAAGTGACGTTCGGTGAAAGGAGCGATACCGCAAATATTCGACTCGGTGCAAATCGGGGGAAATCGACTGCTAGGGGAGTATGCAAAATCTTTGGACGAGATCCTCAAACTACTAGTGCGTAATAATGGCTATTTGACAATCGGTCTTTGCTGAAAGAGTTCAATGGAATTCGTATGTGTGGGAAACATGTAGGGTAACACGTGATCCGAAATAATGCGTAGGTAGGACCTGGCTGAAGTTGTATTCAAGGTGATGAGGTGAAATGTGGGTTATACCTTTAAATATCCTGCTTTTGAGTTTCTTTTTGTGTTATATAAATCCAGTCACTTCTTAATTATACGTGTTTTTAGTGAAAAAAATATTTCTTCCGCGAACAGCTTTTACAAATTAACAACACTAGCTGTGGGTCGCTGGAAAATAAATTTACAACACTGAATGGTCATTGTAGGTAGAGTTTCAGAGATTAAGAGTTGATTGTTAAACTTCGATATAAAATTTGTTGAGATACAGTATGTGAATGGCTATTGCTGTCACTGGATTGAATTTTGTTTGAAGTCTTGAGAGTCATGACGTATCAGTGGATTTGACCTTTCAGCGAAGGAAAACATGCAATAGACGTTGGATTTTTGACGCATCTTCAATACTGATTCTTGTCTCTGGCAGTTACACTTAATTATTTATTCAAAGAGTTTGAATATATGTGCTACGAAGCTTTTTTTTTCCTTTTTGATTGGGGGTTTAAGAACCACCGTGAGCAACTCAGTGGCTATAAGCAGTCGCCCGTCCCTAATTTAAGGCCACTGGTTCCAGGGAAGCGAGTGAGCCATCACCGTAAGACAAAAACAACATCCTTGCGTCAATGGGGTTCGAACCGGGATCCATCTCGGAAGAATGATCAGAAACCGTCGCTCAGATCACTTCGCCACCGGGGAGTCGCTACGAAGTACTCTGGAAAGATTTAGCTAAGAACTGATTTAAGCATGTTAAACTAGAACTATCATAAACTCAATGTATTAAATAACTAGCTTAAACACAGAGAACGATTCAATTCTGTGATACCACTATTGCCAGAGTGCTTCCCTATAACCGTACAGTCACGTTGCAGCTGTTGACTCTCCCGGTGTAGAATACGAATCCGTTCATCGACATGTTGGAGATAGAATGTATCTGGACTCATCGGATCAGGCGTCTCCATTCTAGTCATCCAAATGACCAGGTACTCCCTGATCATTTCAGGAGGAGCTGCCGCAGAGTTGAGCATGTATGCATTTCAAAGTAATGGAAGTACAGATTACAATTAACATGTAATGCATTACAAAGTAATGCAAAAACAGGTAATACATTATACAAGGTAATCCCAAGTATGGTTTGCACAAGGTAATGGAATGAATATGTAATGCATTACAATGAAGAGGATATAATTCAATTATTGAATAATGCCATTCAAATTGAGGCAATGGAATTATTTGGTAATGAAATTACAAAATTTGCAAGTAATAATTACATACTAATAGTTTATAGAAATGTACGTGTGCCAAAAGCTATGTCTAGAAAAGTCGGCCATGTAATATAGCAGACAGAGACAGAAGTGTCGTGTAGAATTTTCTAGAAGCGGCAAGAATGGGTTAGACGTTTGCAGAATGTTCCAGACTGATCGCGCAGTGGGAAGTTGGAAAGCTTTATGTAAATCAAGAATATTACAGAAGGTTAAGGTCCTGTCGTTAAGTATATAGAAAGGAGACAGTCGCTCGCTAGTCCAGTGTTCGTATCGGACAAGTAATGGACAACAACACTTGAGAAGCACGGCAAAAATGTCTAGAGTTCGCAAATTTCTGTAATATTCAGTAGTGCACCCTGAGTTGCTGAACTGTAAGTGCAGTGCTAATATGTGTTTGTGGCTATAGTGGGGTAATTATTTTGGACAGTAAAACGTATATAATTGATGAGAATACTCTACTGGAGATGGACGTAATGAGTATCTCTAACCGAAATAAACATCCCATTCCTACTTACTTCATATCCTCTTTAATTTGGTGCATTTCGTTCAAATCATTTTACTTGCGGCGAAGACGGGGCAACTACTCATGTCATACACGTACAATCTCCAATATCTACATACACGCATTTGCGGTCCGAGGGGTGGAACAATTGTCAAATAACTTACATAACGTGTAAGGGTGTACTAGTTGTTATTTGACAAGGTCTGCCTATCGACAAGGTCTGCCTATCGGGAATATGGGTGTACTGGTTGTTTTTCACCTCATTTATACTGGTGATAGCTTTCTTTGACAAGGTCTGCCTATCGAGAATATGGGTGTACTGGTTGTTTTTCACCTCATTTATACTGGTGATAGCTTTCTTTGACAAGGTCTACCTATCGACAAGGTCTGCCTATCGAGAATATGGGTGTACTGGTTGTTTTTCACCTCATTTATACTGGTGATAGCTTTCTTTGACAAGGTCTGCCTATCAAGAATATGGGTGTACTGGTTGTTTTTCACTTTATTTATACTGGTGATAGCTTTCTTTGACAAGGTCAGCCTATCGAGAATATGGGTGTACTGGTTGTTATTTGTGTAAGGGTGTACTAACTTACATAACGTGTAAGGGTGTACTGGTTGCTGGTTTATTCACGTTGTATTGTTACCCATAAGTTATTGGTTAATTACCAACATATTGTTAGCCATTAACTATTACGATTATAATGGGTAACTACTACATGTCATTACAAGTACCATGTAATGCTAATGACCAGTTCACCATTACCATGTAATGGGAAAGCTAAGTTCTTGTCCCCATTACCATGTAATGGGAAAGCTAAGTTCTTGTCCCCATCACCATGTAATGGGAAAGCTAAGTTCTTGTTCCCATTACCGTTACGCTGTAATGCATTACCGATTAATTGAGTTACGATTTTGCCCAACTCTGAGCTGCCGGTTACGGTCGGTCATAATGTGCACATGAACTGGCAGCAGAATCCTTATGCTCAGTCCTCGTGGACTGCGTGCTGAGAAAGCCACAGTCCAGCGGACTGTGGACTGTGTGTTGAGAAAGACTTTATTGTGGAACATGGTTGTAGCGTGCCGTGGTAAACCGTCGTTGTCCCTACATCACCTCCCAACTCGCGATCAGTTCGACTTCTAACGAGTAGTAGGCTTTCCTTTCCGGCAGGTATTGCAGATTGTGCATCCCGTTGAACCATTTCCACCACACCTTCCCCACAGTGGCTCTCAAACAGCCAACAATGCTTGCAGTTTTGGAGATGCAGGAGCCCGCTTCTCTCGCTCCGATAATTATTCCACGTTCAAACTCCAAGTCCATCCTTTCACCTCTTGTACGTGCATCGCGAAGTGAAGCGCCCTGCCTATGACGTCTCTTATTCCGCGCCTGTTGGTGACGTCAAGCTACGTGCCGTGAGAATAGGCCATTCATGGAGACAGGGGTGGTCTTAATGATCTGACCAATGGATTTTAGTTCATAATTTTCCAGGTGCATAAAACTTTTAATAAAATTTACTATAATAGTATTCTATTCTTCTGATTCCAGATGTAATAGGTTAAGAATGGCGATGTATTTAACCTTCGCCGCCCCGGTGGCGCAGTGGTCTAAGCGATGGCCTCTGATCATTCGTCCGAACGGGGTCCGGGTTCAAATCCCGGTGTGGCGTGGGTGTTGTGTTTGTCTTACGGCACTAGTTCTCTCCATACCCTGGAACCAGTGACCCTAAATTAGGGACGGGTGAATGCTTATAGCCCATTGAGTTGCTCACGGTGGTCGTTAAACCTCCAATCAAAAAAATATTTAACCTTCCATTTTTGTTTGTTGCCTCTTATGTAAATTTTTATTACCTCTCCTCTAAACATTCCGAACTTAACGTCATGCCTTAACTGCCAAACGTTTCTCAGTATGTCGCAGCACTGGCAGCAACTCAGTTGAGGACTAAGTTAAAATAAATACGGCATGTACGACGTGAGAAGAGGAAGACGTTAGGGATCTTTCATGCTAGATTGTTTGTTTCTCCTTACCCGAAATCTAGTATGCTATTTCATTAACACCTTGTTGGTCGAAATTATACGTGTTGTTACCGGTTCTTCTTTCAACGCTATAAATTGTCCCTGTTATGTAATTACTGTGTTCATCGTCGAAAACTTAACCTGCGTATTTTGGCTCAACTAGTGTTCAATCGCGAGCCCAATAACGATGTTATGGATTACATACCTCTAAGTGAGTTTTTAATTACTTTCATTATTTTCTAGTGCATTTAGAATGCACGGAACAAAGCAACCAATTATCTTTTTCGATATCTCCTTTTCAAAAGGTATTCGCTCTGAATCTTAGAGAAACTCTATGCACCCATCTTAAGTAATTCTACGAAATTCGCAAACGATCATAATCACACTAAAGCACACTGAATGTTTGAATTTAAAAATCCGTTCCATAAAAAATGAGAGTATTTTGTTTTTTTGAGTTGGCAACAGTGCGAAGGGGAGAAAGAACCACGCAGACGACTAATAGAATTAAGGAAGTATCTATGGCAACAGTTATTAGCCGTGGCAGACGATTCTAGTTTTGGTGTTGCGCAGCTGTCTAGGGTACGTTAACATTTCGCCATACAGCTACGGAGGTGAGTGATTCAGAGTGTTGTTACACTTAGAAATGCGTTGTGCGATAAAATTTTGTTTTCGTTTGGGTAAAACGGCTCCAGAAACAGTTGATTTAATAAAAAAGCTTACAAAGATAAATGTTTGGGTGTGTCAACGATTTTTAGATGGCACCATGATTTCAAAAAGGGCGTTTGTCGGCAGAACTCCCTCCTAGTCGACCTGAAAGTGTTTTTACGAAGCGTACTGTTAACACCGTTTGGAAAATCTTGCAAGAAGATTGACGAATGACGTGTGAAGACATAGCGGCGTCAACTAATATTTAAAAAACGTCTGCGTCCCGCATTCTATGCGACAAATTACTGCTGAATCGTGAGTGTTCCAGATGTATACTTCATCACCTGACGAGAGAACAATTGTTAGCCAGAGTTCAGGTGTGTCATGAGTGGAAACAAATGATCGCAAAGGAACGAAACTTTCTAAACACAGTAATAAATGCCGATGAAACATGGGTCCACTATTTCTGCCTCTTCCCGAAGCACGCAACGAGTGCCTGGAAACACACAGGCTCCCCTCCTCCGAAAAAAGTCCGCCAAATGAAATCAGCTGGGAAGGGGAGGATGATGATTTTATTTGTTCCTAAAGGTGTAGTCTACCAGCATGCCGTTCCTCCACAAATTACTATCAATGCTGAGAATTACATTTCAGTATTAAAGCATCTGCAACGACACATATCGATTAAGCGACCGGAACTGGTGGGTAAGTGAACCTTACACCATGATAACGTCCGCCCACATGTGGCTGCTTGTGTTCAACAGTTTTTTACGAAATACGGTATTGCAATCATGCCACATCTTGCCTACAATCCTGACATCGCCCCAGAGCGATTCCTGGTTGTTTCCAATAGTGAAAGAGAACTTCCGTGGAGCAACATTCAAGACAGGGGCTGACGTTACTCAAGCTCAACAGGAGTCGCTAGAGCACCTTCCACCAAAATGCCTTCACCACATGCTTTGAAAAGTGGACTGAACGATGGGACAGTTGAATATCATCTGAGGAAAGATACTTTGAGAAAGGAGTACATATATTTTGCTGTACCTATCTTTCTTTATTTTGTGTGATTTTACTCTCAATTTTTATGGAACGGCCGCTGTATATTTTTGCAGCTCAAACTTTTACGCGCTCAATCACATAACAGATGTTGTTGGCAAAGGAATTTATAGATAGCGACGTTGATAACGAAAATGTTTGCTAGTTAATCGATAGGTAAAAAGGTACGAAAAACACGAGTAGTAGAACAAGCTGACAAAGAGTCCACAGACTGCTGGTCGTCTGTAATCGTCAGTAGTGTTGATCACAATGGGAAAAGTAAAGAAACTTTCTGGGTTGGAGAGATAGCTCATTGTAGCTGCCCTTCTTGCTACAGCGACGATCTTGAATGCAGCAGTGCCGTCTGGTTTCACAAAAGGTTAGATATCCCGGGTCTTCAATTGGTAGAAAAACAATCCACATTTCTTGTCTAAGAAGGGTAACTGTGGCGCCACGACAACCTGTCAGGAACAAGATCATCGTTATCTGAGAAGACTTTTGTAGGAATTAACAGAAACGTTCAATGAAGAATGTTCTTGACCCATAACTCAGCGAACTTTACGCAGGGGATTGAAGGGGATCGGTATAGGTAGTTGCATGCCTAAAGGAAACAACTGATTTCTTCCAGGAACCGGAAAGTTTGTGTACAGTGTTGTCTATGGACACTGGAAGACTGAAAAAAAGTCATGTGGTCCGACGAGTCGTGGTACACTTCGTTTTATACTGTGTTCCGATGAAAAAAGTCATGTGGTCCGACGAGTCGCGGTGCACTTCGTTTTATACTGTGGTCCGACGAGTCACGGTACACTTCCTTTTATACTGTGGTCCGACGAAAAAATTCATGTGGTCCGACGAAAAAAGTCATGTGGTCCGACGACCATCTTCCCTGGCCGCCACAAAGCCTGGATCTCGACAGCGTTGAGACTGTCAGGGACGTATTCGAAAAACAGAACAGGGAGCCAAGTTCTCTGCCGACAAATCTGAGCCAGTTAAAGAACTGCCTATTGAATGTCTAGTATGCTGTAGACGTACATGCACTCCAGCACATTGCTAATAAAATCTTAGAATATGGCCATACTCAAATTTTATTTATTTAAAACGATAAACTCTATACACTGTGCCACTTTTGATTACAAAAAAAAGAAATAGTCTCTCGGCAAAATATTTTCTCAGTGCCGATCTTTGGAAGAACCATAAATACTGAGCCATCTCTTATTCGACATAGTTGCGGAAGACAGCACCAAACTGTGGGAAGCAACTTTTGGAATCATGCATGTTGTTTTGACATGATACAGTGCTCTGTGTAAGTACGGCATTCTTGTTCTAAACTACTTACAGTGAATATGAATTGTAGTTTTTTCCTACACGTAGTGCATGTACTTGCATATCACTAAACTAATTTCCAATAATAATTAGAAAGTAGAAATCCGTTTAATTGGTGTAATGAATATATACATAAGTAGACAATAAATGCTAGCTTTCACCATGACACATGGCTTCGTCAGGTTGAAGTAACGGCCACACGTTTGAATTTAATGTTTTTTAGAACCTTAGTTTATCTTAGACGTTCTTCAGTCTGACGAAGCCCTCCGTGATGATGAAGGCTAGCATTTATTGTCTACTTACGTAAATATTCATTACACCAATTAAACGGATTTCTGCTTTCTAATTTTTCTTGAATCACTGTTGTAAATGTAAACTACCCAATTTGATTCCAATTTCCAATGTTAATGCTCCATTCGTTCTCCATTTTCAGGAGATTTTGTGAACCAGAGACTTTGAAATTGGTGTTACAGATCCGAAGAGTCGTGTGAATCTTTACGCTAGAAAATCCTTTCTTTTTATGAATCCTTACTCTAGAGAATCATTTCTTTTTATGCATCCTTACTCTAGAGAATCCTTTCTTTTTATGAATCCTTACTCTAGAGAATCCTTTCTGTTATGAATCCTTACTCTAGAGAATTCTCTCCTTTATGAATCCTTACTCTAGAGAATTCTCTCCTTTATGAATCCTTACTCTTGAGAATCCATTTTTTAAGAATCCTTACTCTAGAGAATCCCTTATTTTATGAATTCTTACTCTAGAGAATCCTTTCTCTTTATGAATCCTTACTCTAGAGCATCCTTTCTCTTTATAAATTTTTATTGTAGAGAACCCTTTATTTTATGAATCCTTACTCCAGATAATCCGTTCTTTTATGAATAGAGAATATTTTCTATTTATGAATCCTTACTCTAGAGAATCCTTTCTTTTTATGAATTCTTACTCTAGAGAATCCTTTCTTTTATGAATCCTTACTCTAGAGAATCCTTTCTGTTATGAATTCTTACTCTAGAGAATTCTCTCTTTTATGAATCCTTACTCTTGAGAATCAATTTTTTAAGAATCCTTACTCTAGAGAATCCCTTATTTTATGAATTCTTACTCTAGAGAATCCTTTCTATTTATGAATCCTTACTCTAGAGCATCCTTTCTCTTTATGAATCTTTATTGTAGAGAATCCTTTATTTTATGAATCCTTACTCCAGATAATCCGTTCTTTTATGAATCCTTACTCTAGAGAATCTTTTCTATTTATGAATCCTAACTCTAGAGAACCCTTTTTTATGAATCCTTATTTTAGAGAATCCTTTCTTTTTATTTAACTCACAGAACACAGACATAGTGTTATTTCTAGCACTGTAAACAACAAGGAGAATTTTTCCACGCACAAAAACACGCTGCTGTTAAATATTCAATTTGTCGTCTTTTAGAAACTCGAACATCTGACAATATATTTTGAAGTGATGACTGTCGACTAGCGTTAACTGCTCTTCATAGCGATCGCCCACAATGGCGATCTACTGCTCTAACTTTCCGAAACATGTAGCACACCATCTGCTGCTTCTGTCATCGTATTACGTTGATTTCGAAACATTCAAACGAGAAACTGTACATCCCCCGCATAAGCCACTGACATGACATTTCATTTGCATATCATTTTCATGCAGAGTTAACAATGACAACCAACCTTGTCTGAAAATGAATTGATTAGCTACTTAAGTCTCCCTACGAACATTTGTTCCTATTATGAACTAGTGAATAAGTGAATCAAACGGATCTGTTCATACAGGAAGAGGGTGAACGATGAATGTTTGGCAAAATAGAGTGGTTATGAACTGAAATATAGGAAATCCCAAATAACGTTTTCGATACAAAGCAGTTATATAGCACCGGTGTTTGGTATATTGCACGAACATTGGTTTGACGTGATTCAACGTGTCAGCTTTGGTCTGTAAGCCCTCCCTGAACTACACACACTTGCCACTGACCTGGAAACCCTTATACAGATATACATAACCAGCACTTACGCAGCGTATATGCAAAATACATGGTCCCGTGCACTTCCACGTGATCTAGGAAATTATTTAAAACTGTTATTAGCACGTATTTTGTAAAAAAAGATCGTGCTTATGTTATCCGTTTGTTCGTCCGTTCATCTGTAGACACGATATTTCTGCAACTATTAACCGATTTGAAAAATTCTTTTTGCTTTGGGAAGCTTGAAATGTGAGAATGATGATCCTTTATTTCGTTTTTTTCTTACGATGTATAATTTTGCCGCTAGAGGGCGTAAATGTAGATCATTTCGAATTCGAAATACATTTTATTCCATATACACTATCTGCGAGCAAGTAATTGGACACCTGTGATAGCAAAGGAAAACGAAGTTTATTCACCTTCAATAGTTGGTGGAGCCTCCACGAGCGGCGATTACTGCTGCGACCCTCGGGGGCTTACTCTCAACCAGGCGTTTTTCGACGGCTAGCGGTCTTTTCTTCCACTCGGATTGGAGAAGACAGGTCAGTTCCTTCACCGATTTCGGAGGAGGGAGGGGAGGGGGCACCCCTTAAGTCGACGCTCTATCTCGTCCCAGAGGTGCTCGATAAGGTTAAGGTCCGGGCTCTGCGCAGGCCAGTCCATTCGATTAACCCCATTGTCACCATACCAAGCCATGGTGGACCTCGCAACATGACAGGTGGCATTGTCATCCTGAAAGTAACATGGGTCTACCCCGTAAAACTGCTGCAACGTAGGAAGCGCATGATCATCCAAAATGGTGCAGTAGGTCTCGGCGTTGAGTCTACCAGGAGTTGCAACCAAGGGTCCAGTGCCATACCAGGAGAAACACCCCCCATAGCATAATTCCATTGCCGCCGAACTTCACAGTTGGCACAATACATTCCGGCAGGAGGCGTTCTCCAGGCAAACGCCAAACCCATTCCCTGCCATCCGAACGGTAGAGGATGAACCTTGATTCGTTGCTCCAGAGAACCTGTTTCCACTGTTCAACGGTCCACTGTCGACGTTCTTTGCACCACGTTAGCCAAGCAGCGCATTTGGACTTGGTGATCAAAGGATTGTGGGCGGCAGCACGTCCATGATAACCGAGCAGATGGGCTTCCTTACGGATGGTATTCATCAAAAGAACACTCCTGGATGCCTGTTGAAACTCCTCGCGGATGTGGCTCATCGATGTGGTGCGGTTCTTCCGAATTTCTCTGGCCAGCACCCGTCGGTCTCTAACTCCCAGTTTTGTAGGTCTGCCGGGTCGGGGCACATTCCGACAGTCACCTCTCATCTTTCACTTGCCAATCACGTAGGCCACTGTCGAATTAGGGTACTTCAACTCACTGGATATGTCAGGTATGGATCGGCCATTTCTGTGATACCCAACGATTACACCTTTCTCGAAATCAGAGAGCTCCGAACTGCGTGGCACCTTGCATGCGACTGGTTGCGTTGTTTTTTCACACACGATATTTAACGGCGGTGGCCGGGATGTGTATCAGGAGGGCAGATATCGTCGATTGTAGGGGTGTCCAATTACTTGTTGGTAGATAGTGTATTTGCTTCTAAGCATCCGACTAAAAACATTCTTTTATCTTTCGATTATCTCTTCTTCTAAAACACGATTTGAAAAACTTTTTCTTCAGAGGATACAGCTTCAGATAGAAACTCTTTTGCATATAATATCTAATTTTTGGTAAATAATACTTTGGCCACCAGGTAGCGTAAGAGTTAATTTTTGCTTCTGATGTATTTGACAAAAAACCTGAGCTTCTAAAATCTCGATTGAAAAAATTGTTCGTGGACCGATACCACTCACGTCGACAAACCTTTTCGGAATATTTTCTTCATAATATATTATATGGTTTCTCCGCCGCGGGGTGCAGACGTATATCTTATTTTTGTCAATATCTCTGCTTCGAATGGTCCGATTTCAAAAATTCTTTCTTTATTGGATAGAGTTCTTGGTGTGACATATCTTCCATAAAATGTCATAATTTTTAAGTAAACCATAGATTTACATTTCCGCCAGGGGGCGCAAATGTAAATTGCGTTTTATCTGGTATCTCTGCTTACAGCACTCCGATTTGAAAAATTCTTTCTGCACCGGACACAGCTCCTGATGGGAAATCTTTTAGATATAATTTCTAATTTTTGGTTAAAAAATCGTTTGACCACCAGGGGGCTTAATTTCCGCCTCTGATGTATTTGCCGCAAAATCTGAGTGTCTAAAATCTCGTTTGAAATAAATTCGTTTGTGGACCGATACTACTAACGTCGACGAACTATTTAGGAATATTTTCTTTTTAAAATAATTCATGGTTTCTACGCCATTGGGCGCAGATGTATATCTTATTTTTGTCAATATCTCTACTTCGAGTTGTCCGATTTGAAAAATTTCTTCTTTGTTGAATAGTGTTTCCGACACGAGATGTTTTTCAAATAAGTTCAAAATTTTCAAGTAAATCATAGACTTTCCTCTAGGGAGCGCAATGGTAAATGACGTTTCCCCCGATATTTCTGCTTCTAAAACTCCGATTTTAAAAATTCTTCCTCTATGGGCAATGTTTTTCATATAACTCCTAATATTTGGTAAAGAATGGTTTGGCCACCAGGGGTCATAAGTGTTAATTTCTTCTTCTGATGTATTTGCAGCAAAATCTGAGCTCCTGAAAACTCGACTAATTTTTTTTTTCTGGTACCGATACCTCTCACATCGAAAAACCTTTTAAGAGTACTTTCTTCTTAAAATGATGCATGGTTCTCTCACTAGGGAGCGTCGATGCATGTCTTATATTTGTGCATATCTCTGCTTCTAAGAGTCCGATTTGAAAAATGCTTTCTTTGTTGGAGAGCGTTTCCGTTGCGAAATGTTTCTCATATAAATTCCAATTTTTTCAACTCATAAGTCTCCAACCAGAGGGTGTAAGTTCACGATTCCTCTTACAGCAATATCTGCTGGATTAAAAACCCGATTGAAAAACTTTATTCTTCGGTCAGATACTATTGTTTTCCATACCGGTTCTATTAACTTTGAATAGCTTTGATGCATTTAATTCTCGTCAGAACGGATTCAAAAAACGTGCTTAGTACAACCGAAAATTCGGTATCTTTCTTATTCAAACTGTTAACAGTACGGAGAGTCGTATCATCTGACTTATCACATACCGTGGTTAAGCAGGGGTACATGTCTGCTTGTATTACGGCGCTGGGACTCTGTTCCCATTGCTGGGAGTAGTTGCAAGAATGCATTTGTGCAAGTTATTTCGTGAACCACAGCGTCAACGCATTTGGTTTGACAAGTACTAACATTAATTTGGAAACCTGCCTTCGATAACCATTACTTCGTAACGCATTTTTCAACTAAAAGTAACGTGTTCTTAATATCGTAATGGAGAAACCTAAACTCTGGAGCACCTCTACTACTGCCTTCATTTAACACCCCTCTAGATCTTTATTTTTTATTTTGGAGTTTAAGTACAACCGTGAGAAACTCAACATATAGTTAGCCATTACCTATTACGATTATAATGGGTAACTACTACATGTCATTACAAATACCATGTAATGCTAATGACCAGTTCACCATTACCATGTAATTGGAAAGCTAAGTTCTTGTCCCCAATACCATGTAATGGGAAAGCTAAGTTCTTGTCCCCATTACCATGTAATGGGAAAGCTAAGTTACGTAAGTAGACAACACGTAAGTAGACAATAAATTACGTAAATATTATTAATTAATAAATTACGTAAGTATAGTAAGCTAAGTTACGTAAGTAGACAATACGTAAGTAGACAATGTATTACGTAAGTAAACAATAAATGCTAGCCTTCATCATCACGGAGGGCTTCGTCAGACTGAAGTAACGTCTAAGATAAACTAAGGTTCTTTAACTTACATAACGTGTAAGGGTGTACTGGTTGCTGGTTTATTCACGTTGTATTGTTACCCATAAGTTATTGGTTAATTACCAACATATAGTTAGCCATTAACTATTACGATTATAATGGGTAACTACTACATGTCAGTACAAATACCATGTAATACATAACGTGTAAGGGTGTACGACCCGGCAGACCTACAAAACTGGGAGTTAGAGACCGACGGGTGCTGGCCAGAGAAATTCGGAAGAACCGCACCAAATCGATGAGCCACATCCGCGATTAGTTTCAACAGGCATCCGGGAGTGTTCTTTTGATGAATACCATCCGTAAGGAAGCCCATCTGCTCGGTTATCATGGACGTGCTGCCGCCCACAATCCTTTGATCACCAAGTCCAATAGCGCTGCTCGGCTAACGTGGTGCAAAGAACGTCGACAGTGGACCGTTGAACAGTGGAAACAGGTTCTTTGGAGCGACGAATCAAGGTTCATCCTCTACCCTTCGGATGGCAGGGTATGGGTTTGGCGTCTGCCTGGAGAACGCCTCCTGCCGGAATGTATTGTGCCAACTGTGAAGTTCGGCGGTGGTGGAATTATGCTATGGGGGGTGTTTCTCCTGGTATGGCACGGGACACTTGGTCGCAATTCCTGATAGACGGAACGCCGAGACCTACTGCACCATTTTGGATTACCATGCGATTCCTGCGTTGTGGCAGTTTTATACACCATGATTTGTTTTAATTACTGCAGCGAGTTTTATTGAACATTCTGCATTTGGAGAAAGCTATGAAACCATTTGCTTTTTGCGTAAGCTCTGTACAATTAGTATACTTTTGTACGAGTAAAGACCAGCCATTCCTCTCGTGTAATCAAAGTGAAGCCACCGAAACGTTACAATCATGACGTCACAGCCAATCACAGCCTCTACCGCCATGTTGGTGAGACGTTTGAGCCGAGTCGCGGCCAATCACAGTCTCTGCTGCCATATTGGTGAGACGTTTGAACATTAAATTCGTCTGCTCAAAGTGCTTCAAGTTTGTGACGTCATCTTTACTCCATTTACTCTAACCTCCTTGCAACGGACTAGCAATGTTAATCTAGGCCTAACCTCCGAATAATGGCATCTCCCCAAAAACGGTCACCCTTTCCCTGTCCGAGCAGGGACCGTTATTTGGGAGCTTCACTGTATTACGTAACTCCAAAGCAGTTTCTTGAGACCCACACAAGGCCACAATTTGTAGCAGAGTTTGTGACCTACTACAGAGGTGAAAACATGTATCAAGACGACAAACTTGCAGCGAGACATTCTGTCCGCGTAGCTTAGTTGGGAGAGCGACTTACTCCGGAGTGAGGAGGCGCGAACAAGCTTGTGTTTTCAGAAGTTCCTGTTGATAAAGCACACGTTAAAAATGCCAAATCTCCGAAGCAGAAGAAGCTGAGCACTGCGTATAGTAGCCGGTAATAAGAAGACTAGGAACGTATCTAAGCGATCTCACGCATTCTCATCTTTGTATATAATCTTTCGAACATTCAGCGAAACTTAACTGTAAAAGAAGCCTATATTTCTGATAGTCTTGTTTTACTTGCTTTAATAGTCAAAAGTTAAAAAGCGTCAGGGATTATTTCAGTTCGACATCGTGACACTCTTTAAGTCCTATGTTACCCAGCATTCTAAAAGTACAGACCGTTGCTGCGTTCCCATGAATTTGACATGCATTCAATTTAAAAAGCGTATAGTCGCTATCGAAAAGTGGGTCAATATCGAAAACACAATTCTTCACTCTCAGAAATTGAAGATTTCCTTCAGTAATAATGGTTAAATATCTTCTTGGCGACTGTTCAAGAATTATTTACACCCATTTCTTAAAGTTGCATGACAGGAAAGTGATCATACAATGCCGTATTAATAAACTTTATCATTGAGTTTCCATTAATTTGATCACCACGCATACAGTGAAGTGCGAGAAGTCATATGATACACACCTAGTATCGTGTATAACTTCTTCTAGCCCGGCGAAGTTCAGCAACTCGACGTGGCATCGATGCCACAAGTTGCCAGAAGACTTCTGGAGAGATAGATGTTGAACCATGCTCTCTGAACAACCGCCCACAGTTCCCTGGTATTTGAAGGTGCAGGATCTTGGGTGCGAATTGACCTTTCCCCACGTCCCATAAGTGCTCTATTTGGTTCATGACTGGCAAACATGGTGCCCACACCATCCATCGGAACTGTCTAGAATCCTCGAACCAATTTTAGACAACTTAAGTACGATAACATGGTGCACTGTACGCCTAGAAAATCCCATCTCTGTTGGGGTATATAAAGTCCATGAAATGCTGCAAATGGTCATCCAGCAGAGCAACAAAGCAGTTACCGCTTAATGACGTGCTTACAAGGACCCAAACCGCGCCACGTAAAGACACCCCACGGATGTATGGAACCACCATCTGCTCGCATAGTGCCTTGTTGACAGCTTGGGCCCATGGCCTCATAGGGTCTGCACCACACCAGAAACCTACCATCAGCTTGTAACAACTTGTAGCGTGACTCATCGCACCATACCACATGTCTACAGTCTTTCTGGTTCAATCAACGTGTTCACGAGCCCAAGGGTGGTACTGTGTCCGATGTCGTAGTGTTAAAAAAGGCACTCTGGTGGGTCTTCTGGTCCCATACCTCATAGACGCTAAATTACGCTGCACTGACCTGATGGATATATCTCTGGTACCTCCTGCATTGAATGTGGTTGTTATTTGGGCCAGTGTCGCTTGTCTGTTAGCATGGACAATCCCTGTCAGGCACCAGTGGTCACGGTCATTCAGCACCCTTGGTCGGCAATTGCGCTGTCCACGGTGGGTGGTAATCCATGAGGTATTATCAGTACACACGTGACACCGTAGATCGAGGAATGTTGAATGTTCGCACAACTTCGTAAATTGAATGTCCCATCCGTCTGGCTCCCACTACCATGCCTCTTTCAGACCCCGATCGGCTTGCCATAATCCTAAAAGCGGTGATTAATCCTGTCTCACGGGATTACACCTCGGAACCGAAAAAAAATCGTTACGTGCGTCGAGGACTTTATGCGATGGTAAAGCCAGTTAAAAATTTGCATACTGCTATTCCATGAATTTTGGCACGTCAATGTATGTATCAAATTTTATATTGCCTAGAAATGATAAATCTAGGTAGGTCGTCCTTTTTACTCGCCCCTTTGGCAAATTGCAGGAAACAGTCATGAAAAGCACTTGTTTGAGAAGAAAGATGAAAATATTGTTTCTTGCTTCAAGTTTAGCAACTCTCTTGAGCTGTGGCCTCTAATTTTGGATCACTGAGGCAGAGACACTACCGTAAAGCAAACACATCATCTGTACCTCAACCTAGGGGGCTCGATCCTGTGCCCAAATTTGGCAATCACCGAGAAGTCCACGCTTTTGACCACTCGGCCACAAAGGCGGCGAATAATATTTTTCTGCCTTCTGTTTATTTATTGCTCTGTTAGGGGTAGCGACCACCATGAGCAACTCAGACACAAAAGCAGTCGCCAGTTCGTAATTTGGAACTACTGGTTCTTGGAAAGGGACAGAACTATTGTTGTTAGTAAAACGCACCAAAAGTGCCTCATCACGGAGGACTGAGCACGAGACTAATTTGGGCAAGTACTAAGAGATCTTCTCTTGTGACCACTCTGTCACAAGGGAAGTAAATAATATCTTACTGTTTCCTGTTTATTTATTGATCTTTGTGTAGGAGTTTAGCAAACTTCATGGCCAACTCTATAAGCTGTCGCCCTTCCCTAATTTAGAGACACTGGTTTCAGTAAAAAGTCAAACTTGTACGAAAAACACAACATCCAGGTCTCATCTGGGACTCGAACTCGGATCTAATCGGGTGACGAGCCAAGGATCAACGCCTCTGACCACTTGGCCACAGGAGTAGCCTTCTGCTTATGATGAAATCGATTATGATTGCGAAATTTCATACACCGATAAACCATTACATTATGACCACCTACCTAATAAGGGATAGAATCTCATTTATCTCGCAAAACAGAGTCCACTCGGCGAGGCATCGATTTGATGAGGTGAGTATAGGTATCCTGGGGTATCTGGTACCATAATAATAACAGCAGGCCCTCCAGCTCCCGTACATTTCGGGTAATGGTGATTTAGCGCAGAGCCGTTTCTCCAAGTCGAACCACAAACGTTCGATTGGGTTCATTTCAGGTGAATTTAGAGGCCAGGGCATTAACAGAAAGTCACCAGTATTTTCCTCGAACCATTCCTTGACGATTCTGGTACTGTGGCATGACGCATTATCCTGTTGGTAATGGCCACCACCAGCAGGGAACACAGTTTCCATGAATGAGTGAACTTGGTCTGCAACGATGTTCAGATACCTAATAGCTGTCAGGGATTGTGCTATTGGGATAATGGGGCCTAAAATGTCCCCAAGAAAACATCGCCGACAGCATGACATCACCACCGCGGGCCACTTTCCGCCCAACAGTGCACCCAGACGCCGTAGCCTCCGTTGGTGATTGGCGTATCCGCACACGGCCGTCTACGTGATGCACCAGGAATCTTGATTCGTCAGACCAGGCCACTTTCTCCCAATCATCCGCGGTCAAATGTCGATCCTGGACCTATTTCGTGCTTTTTTGGTGATGACGTGCAGTGAACACGGGGACCCATTTGCGCTGAAGGCTGCGGTGAACTGTGCACTGTGACACATAATTCTGACCACTACTGTTGTGCCTGCGGGTAATTTGTCACAATGTGACCCTGCGGTCGCTGCGAACAATGCGCGACAGTCTCAGCTTCCCTCTGACGTCATTGAACTGCGGACGACACACTGCGGGACGACGCTTCGTCGTTTGGCCATCTGTGCACCACTTTTGATACGTACTCACTACAGAGGCACGTGAACACCCCACAAGCCGCGCCGTTCCCGAGATCGTAGTTCCTAGGCGACATGATTGTTTTTTTTATCAAACTCCAATAAATCAGCAGCTTTTCCCATTCTGACTCCGAAAACTCTACTAACCGATGCCGTTCCTCGGCGGATTGTGTATAAACTGTTCTATGAACTTCACCTGCGTCACCGTTCGGTCTCCAGGCGCGCTCATTTCTCCTGGCTGGGGATTGTCATAATGGAATGGCTCGTCAGTGCATAAGGCATAAGGCATATAGCAATGGAAACATGTATTTTTTTCTCGCATGAACTGTATTTTATCATAATCACCTCGATTGATTTGCGTTGCTGAATTTGTGTGTGTGTGTGTGTGGGGGGGGGGGGGGGGGTACATAACTCCCAGGAAGTACAACATAATCGTATGCCTTAAACACAGGCAGGTGCTCATCCGCATGTATATCAGTCGTTCATCTTAGGGCACTCAGTTCTCAACTAAGGAAGTGTACTCTTCTCGCATTGATAACTTTCCATACAAAGAAAGATATCATGTTAGTGATTATTCGTAAGGACAATCTATTTCGCTAGATAGTTTGAAAAGTAAATAACACTCGAAGTTCACATGGGAAGGGAAAATGCCTTTGCGGAAAAACAACTGTCTCTTGATTCTTTTTGTTTTTGGTGTCATGAGATCTCCTGGTCTTGACAAATGGCTGTTTGGAGAGCAAGCCACACTGCTAACTGCAAGAGTAATTACCTCCCGTTCTTGTTCTGGGATATCTGGTATCCCATGGCCTCCATTACGAAAATTCCCGACAAAGACAAATAGCGACGCGTTCATCCGCTCAGGGGTGGTGACCTGCCTTAATGATGATCCTCCGAAGGAAAGGGAGAACACCTCACGAGCCTCTATGTCTGACACCTACGTGAATTAGTCGCTTATTTTCGTGGCTGAAAAATTCCTGCTCGTGCACTGTAATTAAAAGATTATGAGCACGGAGTTTCGCGCTAAACTTTATTAACAAAGGCGTGTCAAATTAATGGCAAGAAAGTTTGACTCGCTCTGCATGTACCAAACAGTCCCTTTTACCTCTGATCCATGATAATTAGATAACGGGGCGAGAGGAAAGGAGAGCGCAATTTTAAAACAGAACTGGGAGTCGGAATTAATACTCACATACTTTCTCAAATAAAGATATAATTCACACGTAAGGAGAGAGACTAAATTTCACAAATGAGGAAACCTTTCTAGTGGTGACAAAAAAAGGTGAAAAATTTAGCACGTTTTTTACCGTAGGAGTGGTTCGGTCGTTTACATTCTTCTGTAATCAGTACGAATTGCAGTAACTCAAGAACAGCATTGGTATTACTCGTGTTTTTATGAATAAAGAGTACTGATGAAAAATAAAACACTTGGAGTATTACCTCTCCCACGGTATAGAATTGTTGAGTTACAGTCACACTTCTAAAAAACCATTACTACTTTCAAAAAATAACTACGGTATATATTTGAAATCTATAATAAAATCTTTTAAAAAGATCTGAATTCGAGATAGGATGAATGCTCGTAGGGTCCGGTACTTAGAGTATGACGAATGCGTCTTTTAAAATCTCATAGGCTAAAAACCTAAAATTTTTTTTGCAGAATTTCAAACTTAAGAATGTATGCAAATTTTGAAAAAATAAAAATGTGGTCCTAAATTTTCAAGCTACAGAAACTTACTGTTGGTCACAGGGAGAGCGAGAGAGAGAGAGGCATGCGTTGAACTGAGTGCTTTAATTCTACCTGGATAATGAATCTATACATGCCGAAAAGTACAGCGCCTCGTCTTTGAGCTTCTGTTCTGTGTTAACTTGTTAATGGTCCTTGAATCGATTACCATCCTGTGTTAGCCATATTGCAAAAGAATAGCATCTTGTACTAGTTTGCAATGGATCCTACAGTCTATTATTATGCTGCATCAGTTTCTCCAAGGTCTTGAAAACTGATCATTCCGCAATAATGTTATCTTGGTCCTGTAGTCGTATATCACCCTTCTCCAATTTTTACATTTTCCTGCAGGCAGTTTTCATCCTACGTTGATTTTGCGTCAACTGGTCTGTGGTTCTGAAATAGGGTTCTATCCTGTGTCGAAGTTTTCATGGTTTGTCAACCGACTGGTATCTTTCGGCAACATTTTCATCCTCCTGCTGTAGAATACCATGCTGCGTTAAATTTGAGATGGTTTCCCAGTCGACTTTCAGTCTGCAACAAGTTGTTTATGGCCCTATAATACACTATCATCCCGTATCAAATTGTTTATGATCCTGCAGTTAACCATCATTCAGCATCAAATTTTTTATGGCCTTGCAGTAGGTGCTGCATCAAGTTGTTCATTGTAAAAAAATCATCAGGCAGTTACCGTGCTGCATTAAAATTATTCATGGTTTTCCAATCGACTATTACCCTGCAACAAGTTGTTTATGGTCTTGCAGTGGACTACCACCTCGCATCAAATTTTGATCTTGCTGCAGTAGACTACCATCCTGCATCTACTTGTTTACGATCCTGCAGTAGACTACTATCATAACTTATTTCTGGTGCTGCAGTAAATTATCATCCTGCATCAAGTTTGTGATCCTGTAGTACATACAGCACCAAGTTGTGCATCGTGGGAAACTTCATCAGACAGTTACCATGCTGCGTTAAATTTTTCACGGTATTCCAATTGACTGTAATCTTCCATTCAGTTGTTTATGGTCCTGCAATAAACAACTTTATTGTATCAACATATTTGTGGTCCCGAAGCAAAGTGTCATCCTACATCAAATTTCTAATGGGTCTTCAGTAGATGCGGCATCAAGTCTTTCTTTGTGTGAAACTTTATCAGACAGTTACCGCGCTGCGTTAAATTCTTCATGGTATTCTAATCGACTCTCACCCTGCATTCAGTTATTTATGGACCTGCCGTACACTACCATACTGCATCAAATTGTTTATGATCGTGCAGTAGTTCCTGTATCAAGTTGTTCACTGTAAAAAAACTTCATCAGACAGTTACCATGCTGCTTTAAAAATATTCATGGTTTTCCAATCAACTATCACCTTGCATCAAGTTGTTAATGGTCCTATAGTAGACTACCATCTTGCATCAACTTGTGTTTATGGTCCTGCAATACTGCTATTCTGCATGAACTTGTTTATGATCATGCTGTACACTATATTTTTGAATGATATTGTCCCGCAGTATATCCTGTATCAAGTTGTTCATTGTAGAAAACTACATAAGACACTTACCATACTGCATTAATTTTTTCATGGTATCGACAGTCATCCTGCACTAAGTAGTTTATAATTCTGCAGAAGATTACCATCCTGCATAAATTTCTCTATGGGCACTGGAGTATATCCTGCATCAGATAGTTTAGGTTCCTGAAGTAGATTATAATACTGCATCAAATTGTTTATGATCCTGCAGTATATCCCTCATCAAGTTGTTCATTGTGGGACGCTTCATCAAACAACAGATAATTTATCGTTTTCCAAATTATACATTACTAAATGTACAACTGGAGATAGGGATTTGAAATATCATACAAAGAACTCCTGTTTTTACGGATTTGAAAAAAACAACTAAATAATTTTCCTCATGGTATTACAGATTTATTTAAGTAAATAAACGAAAATTTTTAATGCAATCTAATCTAAACTAATCATGGATAATTACGCTGCTTGGCTTAAACGCGAGGGGTCACCTTGTACTTTCTAACGGACAACGGTATATTTCGTGACCTCTGATTTCATTTCTATTGTGCAGTGCTGTGCAATGAAAGTGCTGCTTTTTGCTTAAAAATTTTGTTTTACGGACACAAGAATCCCTCTGAGAAAAAAGTATTTCTCACCTAAAGAATTGGACCAAGAAAAGATATGACAACTAGGAGTTTCTCTTATAAGTCCCAAATTATTCATTTCAATCGAACAGTTTAAAAGTTAGAGCTCTAGGCCTTTTTTTCTCCAAAAAGGTATCTTTATGTTCGCGTCTATGGGAACAATTAGTCTAAAACACTGACTAAAGTAAAATTAGAATCAAACGAAATTTAAAATACGTTGGCACATGCACAACTGATTAGCGAACGAAGTATGCGCTAAGAGTCTGGATATCAGCAAGATTAGACTCTCAAATTGTTTTCTCTTCTTCCAGTTAAATCATTCTGAGCTCTTCCGTAATTCATTTTTAGTAAATGTTTGAAGTTCCAGTTCTAAGTCTGCTTTAAAATCCCAGACTTTAATTCTCTGTCTAGGTACAGCATCATAGAAAACAGGAATTTTTAGTGCAAATTAATTAGCACTTTACAAAAGAAGGCTATAACTTAAGAAATGTTTATTTGCTGTTATTTGTTACTACAGCATAGAGCATAGACGAATTTAGATGCCCAAAAAAGGAATTCAAGTGGTCACATAATAATGAAGGTCTCCCATTGATGATATTTACCAATTCGATGCAACTAGTTACTATCTTGTAAAGTCGAGCCCCCTTTTAAGTGCCAAGAAAATTAATTTACGCTCTCTCGTAGATATAAAACACTGCTTCAGTCATAATACACTCATCGCCAAAAAAATAGTTGCACCCAGAATTATGTCGGATTGCAATGCTATTTGGGAGGAAGGTAAAGGTGACCAGGAACAATAAATGATTAAACATTGAGACTGATACTGGCAGTATTTATTGAGCTACACGCCAATAAGTAGTGTCTCTCAGTATGGCGTCGGGCCGCCATATTTGCTCACACAGCATAATAGACGTTTCGGTATGGAGTTGTATAGGTTCCAAATGGTGTCCTGCTATAAGCCATCTCATGCAGCTTGAATCTTTACACGCCGTTCCCGCAGATTGTGCTGTAGGAATGGAATGTGGATAGCGCGTCCAATAGCACCCCACACATTTTCAACCGGCGATAGGTCTGGCGATGCGTCTGGCTATGGCAGAGGGTCAGTGCCTTCAAGGCAATCTCTCGAGACACCAGCAGTACGAGGACAAGCGTTGTCCTGTTGGAAAATTGCACCATAGTGAGCGTCCAGAAAAGGTAGGGCCACTTGTTGCAGAACTTCATTAGCGTAACTTTGTGCTGTCAAAGTGCCTGTAATGAACACCAAAGGGGATCTGGTATTGTCGGCAATTGTACCACACACTATGTCACCAGGCCTTCTGGATGTGTGACGCTCGACAACAAACCATTAATCTTGGCGCTGACCAAGGTACCTCCACACACGGATTTGTTTATCGTCTGTTGAAGAACACGATGGAGATCTTTTTCTTCATTACGTTCTTCCAAAAGAAATTCTAAAAGCTATAAGCAGTCGTCCGTCCTTCATTTGGAATAATCGGTTATACAAAAGAAACAGAGCAGGACAACCACGCCATTCATACAGCATGCAGGACAAATAGATTGGAACACTAGTCAGAAATACACACTTTTGATCACTCGACAACCGGACCGGGCTATCCGTACCATTCCTAGACAATGTTGCCATCATGCTACTATACATTTCCTCTCTGGAAGTAGCCATCACTATGGCAGAAGGGAGTGATCATGGTTGGGTAAACGTGATTTGTAACGATGTCTAAACGCTGCACCCTCAGGCGTGGGGGCCTAAATTATC
Organism: Macrothele yani; assembly: GCA_039090855.1. NCBI lineage: Eukaryota > Metazoa > Arthropoda > Arachnida > Araneae > Macrothelidae > Macrothele > Macrothele yani. Next base: position 13,975,131 of record CM077013.1, on the reverse strand, counting down.
CCATAAAACATGGCCCACGACATTATATTGCTTTCACAAGCGTGAAGAGTATTGCCGGTACAAGTTCGATCTATGCTATGGCATACAATTTACTTCAAATTCTGTAAATCGAAGTGATCAAAAGAGGCTCAGTGGTCTGAAGAACACGTTTTTGACGTGATTGTTCAGATTACAGGGCTCTTTCAATAATTATTTTGGGTCCACCACTGATACTAAGTACTTCAGTAGAGATATTGTTTTTACATGGTTACACCGCAATGGTGTATGGATAGGTTATCTTCTGTTGTAACGCACACAGTTTAATGTACTGCGCATGGTGTACTGCTTCCCTGATGTAAACCTCCTGCTTTTGAGTCACTGTTGCTCGTCTGTTTGCCCTTTCAAATCTTCCCTCCTTCGCTCACTTCGGCCGCAGATTAGCTGTCTCTAACCACATATTGTGCGCTTACTATTGATTTCTTGCTGAAACAACCATTCTTTGTATACCGTAAATACAGTTGGTCTCCCATGTCCTTAACTGCAGCGATTTGGCTTTGATATTCTCGCCACTCATCTGCGCATGTATTAGCACCCCGCGATTCCATCAGGTCCCGTTGCTTCTAAATTATGCATTCAATAACGTATTCCGAACTACTCACGGGACTGTAAGGTTCTCTATCCCCGGTTCAGAAATAATTATAATAATGGAACTATCATGTTCATTCGCACGTGGAATTCTTTCGTTCGCGCCATTTTGGCGGATTTGAGAAGATAAGTCTGTCAAAGCAGCGTGCTTGTGTTGTGGCAGCCAATTATCGCTTTAGAGTGTTTGAATGAGAGACGCGCGCTTAAGGGCAGTTTACACACTGCTAAACTAGTTAGGGATTGGTTCCAGAACACAATTAGTAGGGGAATTTTTTTGTTGGTTTTTAGGCAGACGGTTCTTGGTCTGAAGTGTGGAGAGACATCTTTAAAGTCTAAGACGAACGGAAAGTTTTCTGAAGGCCTCGGGTGTTTGGGATGATGGCTCGGTAAGGAGTATTACGGGAACTACGAGAGTAGATGATCTAAAAGCGCCTTAAGGAATCCTAGTAGGTAAGATGGACGAAAACTGGAATATGCGAGTCTCCCATTCACTACTTGCTTGTTATCTCTGTAACGTATACTCTATATTCACTTTCCTTTTGATTTTACTATCTCTGGTTATTTTATTTTACTATGTAAATTATCTTTTTACTGAACGAAATATTATTTCACCCGATGAATGAGATCTGGCAATGAGTGTAAGTCATGACGTGGTGGTAGCTAGTATATATAGGCGCGTTCATCGATAGCAAGTGAGAGATTTTGTTGTTATAAGGAGAAATTAACTTCGTTATAATGGCGCCCGAACTATCCGGATGACGCGGCCGTTCAAAATCTCGCATTGGTGTGATGTTATTTCCACACCGCGAGACAGGAAAAATCAGAGAATCCCTTCTCCAGCGCTTCGAAAAATAAAAATGTGTGATGTTGCATTCCACACAGCAGATTGACTGGGAGTTCTCAAGTACACGTTCTACAGTGGATGGCTGCCTGCAACGATTCATGGTCACGGCTGACCCGTGGGCCATGCCCCCGGCCCTCTTTCGGGGGGGGGGAGATGTGACGTACCTGCCAGCAGGACGCACACGACATAAAGGCACAGAGCAATCAGAACAAATGTCCGCGTAGCTCAATTGGTAGAGTGACTTATTCCGGAATGAGGGGATCCGGGTTCGAATCCCGGCGTAGACCAAAAATGACGGAGAAATTTACTTCGTTATATCTCCCCATCCAGAATAAATTACATTAAACTATTTATTTAGTGCTGTTTTAAAGAAATGTCTGGACTCATTTTATATATATTATTTTTTGTATCAAACCAGGTCAGTTTCTTCAGGGGCGTTAACGGAATAAAGAGGAACTGACAGCATCCGGACTGAGTCTGATCGATATGATTATACTGTATGTGCTGACTCTCGCTGGATCGTAAATATATTCATAAAGAAATAAAGGTAGCGAAAGTCGTTACAGGGAGTGTTCCCGTTCACTCGTTTTCGTAGTGCTGTTACATATCATTCTATTTTTAGGAATGGTATAACTCGTCGTATAGTTTTTACGACAGATTATGAAGATGCATTGCTTCCCATTGGATTCGAAGCCCTATTAGGGATTTTCGTCGGAAATACACCATATTGGGAGGTCAGCCCAACGCTGGAAGACTATTCGTATGACATTATATATCGTTAATATTTATTGCCGCGGAATGGAGGCCTTACCCTTCTCTCTTTGCACTTGTATTACACAGAGTGAGTAAAAAATCGCAAGAAAACCTTGTGACACAGATACAGGAGGAAAAATGGAATATCTGAATATCCCAGGGATTAACCGGTGAGGGGGCCTATCTTTTAAGCTATTTCTGGAACAGGCAACCATCTTAACATACGTCATTTGCATCGAGGTCAAATGTTTTCAAAATGTAAGGGGGTCGGTCATATTGCATATCAAACAAGACCAGAATTTTCTCAGAAATGGATTGATGTAATCATATTTGACCTATGTGCTGTGGTTCACAAGTTACCAACACGGAAATTTGAAATAATAAATCTGAAAGTACCCTGTGATACGCAGCTATTTGATGTGTTCAATGTGTTGTCCCTGTTGCTGAACACAGAGCTAAAAGCGTTTGATCCAGTCGTTATACACCCACACCCTAATAGCGGGAGAAATGGGGTTACAGGCCTCCAAGATGCGTTGCTGAAGGTGATGTCTCTCGCGGATTTCCTCAGCATACACCAGGTGTTTCAGATGACTCCATAGATAAAAGTCGAGTGGTGTGAGGTCGGGGGATCTGGGTGACCATTCCACAGGATCACGCCGGCCAATCCAGTGACCAAAGAATTAAACATCAAGACATTGACGAACAAATGTTCCGTAGTGTGGGAAAATCTGATATTGGCAAACAATTGCTCCGTAGTGTCTTTCAGGGAGAAATTGGTGGCCTTTATGGGTGTCGGTTGCTGAAGTCTGCGGCTATGATACGGCAGCTGCGTTCCCCAGGTATTAGGATCACCTCCATTCTTTCAGCTTTCGTTAGTGTCACTTTTTTTTTTCTTTTTGATTGAATGTTTAACGACTATACCGTGAGCAACTCAATGGGCTGTAAACAGTCGCCCGTCTTTAATTTAGGGTCTCTGGTTCCAGGGAAGGGAGAGAGCCAGTGCCGTAAGACAAACACCACATCCATGCCTCCCTGGGATTCGAACCTGGACCCTTCATGGACGAATGATCATAAGCCGGCGCTTAGATCACTGTGCCACCTGGGCGGCAATGCCATCTTCAGTAACCTGCAACAAACAACGGTTATTTCAGCTTTCTATGTTGATAACTTGTGAAACACAAAACATATGTCAAATCTGATTACACCAATCAATTTCTGCGAAAATTCTGGGCTTGGTTGATGTGCAACATGACCCGCTTACCCTTTGAAAAATTTAATTTTGATCCAATATGGCGGATTTCAAGATGGCGGCTTGTTGCGGAAATAGCCTAAAAGTCAAAAATCGGCCCCCTCACCGATTCTTTATTGGGGTATTCAGATATTTCATTTTCCCTCCCGTTTCTAAAATACAAATATGTCCTGCGATTTTTGACTCATCCTGTACGTCATAAAAACAAAAGTTTAGCTGTTTTTTAGTTGTGATGTCATACAACCCGACAAGATGGAGATGTCTATCTCGCTAACATCATGTTTTAGTCGTACTTTCTCACTCGCACAGCGCGTGATGCTCTCTGGTTATAATTCTCCAGCAAACGCTTAAATCAGCCTTCACTTTGAAATTGTTCCAAAGGACATAAAACATGTTCAACTGTGTTTCGCACAGAACAGCGAACATATTTTCTATTGTGCAGCTTTTTTTATCAGTTAAATAAGAATCATACCAATAGAGGAAATAAACTTCCATCAAATAAGAATGAATTCCTGGAACCGTAAAAATCGCATACGCCTGCAAAGTTAGTCACCAAAATATGTGCTGGTAACGGCTTCCTTTCTTCATGACGTTTCGGAAAAATTGCTGTCCACGCAGTTCAGCAATTAAATAATGAGACTGAATTAAAAAAAAAATGGGAAAGCAGGAAAACGTAAGTGAATATATATTATTCGAAGCACATTTCTCCTACAAGAAGTGGCATGATCAGCCAACGAAAGGAAAGACTTGCAAAGGTCATCTTTTGGTATGGAGTGAAGAGCTCATGCCGCAGCTCTTTGTAATTCTTTGATGCCTCGAAAAACTTTTCCGTTTAAAGGCAGTTTTAGTTTAGAGAATAGAAGTAGTTACACGGTGACAAATCTGGAGAATATGGGAATGGTTTCGTACACACTCTGGTTTTCGTGCTAGAAGTTGCTGTATGCTGACTGCCCTGCGTGCTGGTGCGTTGTGGTGAAGAAGGAACCAATTCCCGTTTTCGTACTTAGGCCTAACACGAACAATCCTCCTCCACAATCATCTCAAAATGGATGTGCAAGCATTGCCATTGACACTTGTACGTTCAGGAATGAACTCGCGAATGCAGAATTCCCTTTCGTAAAAACGCAGAAACGTTGTTCTGATTTTGGGGTTTGGTAACTTGATCTTCTTTCTTTGGGTGACTGTTGCGATTTCCACTGAGCACTCTGAAGTTACTTTCAGGATCATAACGACAATAGCATGTCTCGTCACTTGCCAGAACGCTTTGGAGAAAATTTTGCATTATTTCTACAGTCTCCGGATCTTTTGCGCCCTCCTCTCGTGCATGTTTCTGGTCATCTAACAAAGAACGCGGAACAAAACGAGCAGTACTAATTTCACCTCAAATCTTCCAGTAAAATTTGAAGAATCGTCTGCTTAACTTCGAGCCCACATTCCAGCACTCTCTAGGTCACATAATGATCACTTTTTATCCTTCCTCAAAGTTTTCTAATGAGGTCATACATGCAGGATTTTCGTCATTTTCCAAATCTTTCCACCCATCCTTAAAACAATAACAAACCATTGGAATATTTGTGCACAAGACAGGCAATTAGTACCATACACATCATGCAACAATTCATCTGCCTCAGATGCAGTTTTGCTGATTTTCGAAGAGAACCGGATATTTCCTGTATTCTCCATGACAAAGCGGTGACAATGTTCTTCCACCAAATAACGTCATGCACAGTGTAAACAATCATGTGCGCAATTATTCATGTGACGTCAGAAGTAGATTTCTGCGGGGCAATAAGGCTGCTGATTCAATGTTGTCGCTATTAGATTACCCCTTATTGTTGGCCAGTTTTTAAAATTTTAACGTCTTCGAGTATGCCAACAAATTAAGTACAAGGCGATGAAGGAGAAATTAATTTCCTAAAAGAACAAATCAAGATTGCAAAAATATGCCAAGAAAATGTTGTGTTCGATGTTTTTTTTTCTTATTTTGTTTGGAGGTTTAACGACCACCGTAAGCAACTCCATGGGCTATAAGCAGTCGCCCGTCCCTAATTTAGGGCCACTGGCTCAAGGGAAGGGAGAGAGCCAGGGCTGTAAGACAAACGCAACATCCATGTCTCACCAGGATTCGAACCCGGACCCATTTTGGACGAATGATCAGAAGCCATCGCTTACACCACTGCGCCATGGGGGCTGTTCGATGTTTATTTCAAAGAGATGCAGGACAGCATGGCCGCCTCAGTGTGTCTTTCAGGACTTTTTGCCGGGGGGGGGGGAATGGAAACTTAGAGGGGAAAAGGTTTCCATTTGCTTTCTATATATATACACTGAAGAGCAATTGAATTAGAAATACCTCTCTAGTAACGTGTAGCACCACCTTTCGTCTTGATGACGGTGGCGATTCGTCTCGGTATGGACTCGACAATACACCGAAAGCGTTGGAAAGCCATACGGATCCACGATCCCCTGAACAAGTTCCCACAGTTCACGAAGATTTGATGGAGGGTGTCAGAGCCTCGAACATCTCTCTAGATGGCATCCCAGATGTGCTCGATGGGATTGAGGTCAGGTGACCTAGCTGGCCAAGGAAGCGAGGTCACGTCGGTGGAGTGTTCATCCAACCATTCGGATACAATTCGGGAGCGATGACACGGTGCATTGTCTGTTGAAGGATGAGGACCCCAGTGGTATGTTGAAGACGCACAAACGGGAGCAAATAGTTGTCCAGGATATCCCGGTAACGTTGACCGGTGAGGGACGATGTCACACGTACCAGGGACTCCCATTTTAGTCCACGTAAACAGTCCCCAGACGAGAATGCCACCCCCACCAGGTTGAAGAGTACCCTGCTGGCAAGAAGGATCCATCGCTTTATGTGGTTTGCGCCGTACTCGTATCCTGCCATCCGCATGTACCAACGTGAATCTCGACTCATCAGTCCAGGCAACATTTCCCCACATCTCAAAGGTCCAGTGGCAATGTTCCCGCGTCCATGCTAATCTTTGCACCCTATGCTGACGATCTGGTTTTGACGGCCTCGTCACCGGTTGGTCTTCAGACCCACAGCGGTACCCTCGTGGGACGATGGCTTCTGTACCCCATAGCGAGGAGATGGTTCTGGCTGGTGTGGCTGCTTACACGTTTCTGTGCACCAGCGTTAAGTTCCCGAGTGATTTCTTGCACTGTACACTGTAGCCCGTCTATCCACTGTTAGAATGCGAGCTAGCCGAGGATGACCCCGCTCATCGACAAGCTGTTGTCCACGGCAGTTCGCCCTTGCAGGGATGGTTTTACCGGATTCGATGTACTCACGATGCACCCATGACACAGTAGCTCGTGAAAATCCCAGTGCCTACACGACTTCCAAGATGGAGTGATCCACTAGTCGGGCCCCGACAATTTGCCCACGATCAAATGCGCTTAGATCCTTCGTCTTACCTATACTGCGTTCGAATCTTACTGATTTCCGTCGCATCACTCCTTATATTGTCGGATCGTGGCATACGTCATGTGGTTTCCGTTTACAGGGCCGCCCACAGCGCCACATTTGCATAACGCCAGCTGTGTCTAAGTTAATTGCTCTTCAGTGTATATATATAAATATATAATTTTTTAACTACCATATTTACATATGTTGAAGTAATTACTATTTAAGTTACTAAAAAGCAATCACTATGTACTGTAAATAGTAATTACTTCTTCAAACATTTCAAGAACAAACTTTCTCCAGCTAAACGGGGGGGGGAGGGATTTTTCTTTGTGTGTTTGTTGGTTTCTGCAGGTTTGAAATTCTTGCATTAAAATTCGTTCACACACTCCTGATCCTGAAACGCGATTCCCTGACTGTTAGGCGTGACTAGTCTACTTATTATACAGGGTGACTCATAAAGAAGTTTACAGTTTCAACGCACTATAAAACAAGAACAATGTAAGATATTTTATATTACCCGTAACATAATTGTAGGGGAATGTTTCAAGTTTTTTAGAGACAGTCACAGATGTTCTATGTGTGCACCCTTAGTCACACGACACACATCGAGCCGGTAATCCATTTCCGCCTAAACGCGAGGTAAGATATCTGAATCAAGTGCAGTGATAGTGGCTGTGATACTCTGTTTCAGCTCCGCTAGATCAACAGGAAAGGGAGGGGCGAATACCTTGTCCTTTACGTACCCCCACAGGAAAAACCACAAGGTGTTAAGTCAGAACTTCTAAATTTCAAAATTCAAAGCGCATTGTCTTGTCAAGGTCAGTGATATTTTTTAACATCAGCACTTTGCATGGAATCAATTTTCAACTTCTTTCTCAAAATTCTCCAGACTGTGGGCTGTCAAATCTGCACTTCACGACTCACCCTCTGAGTTGATTTTCCCGAGCTTCGTTGAATGGCGGTGCAAACACTATCGACGACTTCTTCCTATACACGCGGTCATCCAAGACTTTTAAATTTGCACAAATAGCCCGTAGTTTCAAAAATTTTTTATGCCAATCGTAGATATATTTTGTGGTTGGAGGTTCTTTTCCGAATCGTGATCGAAAATGCCGTTGCACAACAGTGACGGATTCCGTTTTACTCAGTTCAAGAACACAAAACGCCTTCCCTACTGCAGACGCTGCCATTTTGACTGACTAGCCACGTGACACGCGCGCTATCGCCTACGTCACTTCCCTCAGTAGCGGGACACAAATTTTATGAGTACATCTACCTAACGGTTCGCAGTTGTGGTCCGTGTCTTCAACTGTTACTGTTTTACAGCATCTGGAAACTGTATACTTCTTTATGAATCACCCCGTATTTTGAAGAACGACAGTTTTTAGCGAAATAAACTGTAATACTTGAAAAAATATTTAAAAAATATATAATTGGAGAAATGTTTGTAGCATCAAAAGAAACGAAACTTCTTTTTTTTTCATTATAGCCTGAATTTATTAACATTTAATATAACCTGAATTTATTAACATTTATTATAACCTGAATTTATTAACATGCCTGTGGGGGGTGGGGGGTCGAATGGTTGTTTTTGGAAGGGCTTCTCCCTTCCAGGATGAATGCCTGAAAGAAACACTGATTGCCGTTAGCCATGGGGAAGTTTTTAACAAAACATTTCTCACACACGGTATATTAAATTTTCACGTTTTTATTGTCGGACATTGGCGAAACATCTGAAACCTGTGATTTTTTTTTTTTTTTTTTCACAAAAACGAAATATTTAGAAGCCTAGACAAATACGTATTATGGAACCAAACTGGGGTTACAACAACAACAACAACTAAAAACTTCCCACTGTCACACTCTGGTCAATCTACTTAAAAATACGATGAATGCGAAACATTAAGTAAATTATAGATGTATCATTCTTGGGGATATAGCGTAGAACTTTATTCGCAACTTACCGATCCAAACATGCAATCAGTTTTCGCCTTCTCCCATTTTTTTGGAAATAAAAATTCGCAGGAACACTTCCAGATTTTAACTGCCTTCGATTCATGGTATCATAATATTCAAAATCTTCCTTGTTAAAGTGGGAAGAATAAATTTGGTATTGCATGTTGGATATACTGCAGATGGGTATCCAGAATGCTTACAGCGGTGCATAAACGCCAATGGCTAGACATTTGCAATGAACTGGAACAGCGCTACTATAAGGAGGGTGACACATTAGTGGGATGCATAATCGCAGGCGATGAAACGTAGATTTATCCGTTCGAACCGGAGACAAAACGGTAAAATAAGCAATGGCGTCATCCGAATTCGCCCGGATCAAAGAAGTTCAAAGTTGGTTCGTCGGCATCCAGCGTCACGGCTACTGTCTTCTGGGATAAACACGGTATCCTTCTGGATGACTAAATGGGAAGGCCTCTGTGAAGACTCTGAGAAAACGTAGGGGGCAGCGTATCCGGACCAATCGGCCAACATTGAAAAAATTCAAGTATTGCTTTAGCATGATAAGATTCGCCCGCATATTCCTAAACCAGTGCAAGCATATATCGCAAAACAGCGATGGATCTTCTTCCGCACCTTGCTTACAATCCGGACTTGGCACCTTCCGATTTTCATGTTTTCGGACCCTTGAAGGATAGTCTTCGTCGCTGCTACCATGAGAGCATGGACGATATGCGCGCGGCTGTCCGTCAATGGATTCGCAACACCCCTGCTAATTTCTTAGCTACCGGAATGAATCGGCTTGTTGATCGGTGGAGGAAACGCATTGTGCTGAACTGAGAATATGTGGTAAATTGACTTTGACTGTTTGTACCACTGTATTACCTATTTTAATATCAAATTTATGCATCCTGTATTTTTTATTTCTCTCCTGAAATTGATAGGAATAAAAATTCGGATACTTATCGGACAGCCTCGTACTTTTAATGTTAATTTAGTGACAAGGGAAATTTTTCCTATTTGTATATAAATTTAGAAGGAAAAACGCACTGAAGGACATATTATTGACAATATGATAAACAATTTATTTGTGAGGAATAGGAAAAGCATCTCGAAAATATTCCCCAATTTTTTTAAAATTAAAAATTGAAAACATTATGCATTAAAAAATCTGGTAGAATTTATGAAGATTATTCTAGCTGGTTTACGAATAATAATTCCGAGACTCTGCTATGGTTCATATACAAATAAAAATGGCGATTAAGTAGGCTTACGATGGCGATTTGGACAGTGACGTCAAAAAACAATCAACGGAAGTGCAGGATGAGCATAAACTTGTCATGTACTAACCTTGGTCTTACGATGGAGATTCGGACATGACGTCACAAAACAATCAACGGAAGTGCAGGATGATCATAACCTTGTCATGTACTAACCTTAGTCTTAAGATGGCGATTTGGACAGTGACGTCACAAAACAATCAATGCAAGTGCAGGATGTTCATAGCCTTGTCATGTACTAACCTTGGTTTTACGATGGCGATTTGGACAGTGACGTCACAAAGCAATCACCGGAAGTGCAAGATGAGCATAAATTTGTCATGTACTAATCTTGGTCTTACGATGGCGATTTGGACAGTGACGTCACAAGCAATCAACGGAAGTGCAGGATGATCATAAACTTGTCATGTAGTAACCTTGGTCTTACGATGGCGATTTGGACAGTGACGTCACAAAACAATCAACGGAAGTGCAGGATGATCATAACCTTGTCATGTACTAACCTTGGTCTTACGATGGCGATTTGGACAGTGACGTCACAAAACAATCAAAGGAAGTGCAGGAGGAGCATAACCTTGTCATGTTCTAACCTTGGTCTTACGATGGCGACTTGAACCGTGACTGACGTCACAAAGCAATCACCGGAAACGTAGGACTAGGATGAGTATAACCTTGCTATCTACAAACCATGTTCCTTGTTAAGCAATGGAAAAACAGATGTAAACAAACCATTTCTGTCCGCAGCTACCGACCATATTCCTCGTGATGCAATACTAGGTAAATAAGGTCCGTTCTCCCGCAAACACTGCTGCCACCGCACAGCTGATAAAATATTTATTAAAAAACCTCCCCTTCCCGATCCGTGTGCTTTGCCGATACTTAAAAAAAAAAACAGTCTCATTTAATCGCCGCACTGTGTACTAGTGAAGACAAAAAAGGTTTCCATTCGGAAGTACCTTTCTTCAGTAAAGTCGGAAATTAGACGGGAACAAGCGTTTGTTGTTATCCTTACATTGAAGAGCAATTGAATTAGAGACAGCTGGCGTTATGCAAATGTGGCGCTGTGGGTGGCCCTGTAAACGGAAACGACATGACGTATACAGCGATCCGACAATATAAGGAGAATCAGTAAGGTTAAGATGAAGGATGTAAGCGCATTTGATCGTGGGAAAATTGTTGGTGCCCGACGAATGGATCACTCCATCTCGGAAGTCGTGCAGGCACTGAGATTTTCACGAGCCACTCTGTCACGGGTGCACCGTGAATACATCGAATCCGGTAAAACCATCCCTGCAAGGGCCAACTGCCGTGGACAACAGCGTGTGGATGAGCGGGGTCATCGTCGGCTAGCTCGCATTGTAACAGCCGATAGACGAGCCACAGTACAAGAAATCACTCGGCAATTTACCGCTGGTGCCCCAAAACGTGTAAGCAGCCACACCATCCAGATCCATCTCCTGGCTATGGGGTACAGAAGCCATCGTCTCACGTGGGTACTTCTGCTGACTGCACATCACAGGGTGCAAAGATTAACATGGGCGCGGGAACATTGCCACTGGACCCTAGACATGTGGAAAAATGTTTCCTGGACTGATGAGTCGAGGTTCACGTTGGTACATGCGGATGGCAGGTTACGAGTACGGCGCAAACCACATGAAACGATGGATCCGTCTTGCCAGCAGGGTACTCATCAAGCTGGTGGGAGTGGCATTCTCGTCTGGGGACCGTTTACGTGGACTAAAATGGGACCCCTGGTACGTGTGACATCGTCCCTCACCGCTTAACGCTACCGGGATATCCTGGACGACCATTTGCTCCTGTTTGTGCGTCTTCAACATCCCACTGGGGACCTCATCCTGCAACAAGACAATGCACCGTGCCATCGCTCCTGAATTGTATCAGAATGGTTGGATGAACACTCCACTAAAGTGACCTCGCTTTCTTGGCCAGCTAGGTCACCTGACCTCAATCCCATCGAGCACATCTGGGATCCCATCGAGAGAGATGTTTGAGGCTCTGACCCCCCTCCGTCAAATCTTCGTGAACTTTGGGAGCTTGTTCAGGGGTTGTGGATCCGTATGGCTTCCCAACGCTTCAGGTGTATTGTCGAGTCCATGCCGAGACGAATCGCCGCCGTCATCAGGGCGAAAGGTGGTGCTACACGTTACTAGACAGGTATCTCTAATTCAATTGCTCTTCAGTGTATAGCAAATAGAGATTTTGCTTAAAACGCAAAGCAAGCAAGAAACAGGGTGTGCTGTATTGCAAAATATTGAAAAGGCCCAAAAGAAAAAGAAAAAGAAAAAGAAAAACAATTGGCTAAATATCATCATTAATTTTCTGTCCCACGAAATCCACATGCCTGAGGTAATGACGATTTCAGATCGTTATAATATGTATCCAGAACTTTTCATTTAAAACGGAAAAATGCAACGCTCAGCGTCTTTGAACAGTGGTTGCAGGGAATAAGTAATCTTCCATTAACCTTTCAGTAAAGCGCAGATTAATTTCCCAGTCAATAATTAGTCAATGCTTTGCTGCAGAATAATACTTCACTCCAAAGAAATCCCTCCATAAAAGTCTAACCGCAGGGTATGAGCGGGAAATGTCTGATAAAAGTTGAGTTACTATGGCTGCTTACTACGTCAAAGGTATTAATTAATTAGGGCGCGATACTTTTATTTTTCACTTAATTTAAGCGCATCGTGACGCATTACAATGAGCCTGAGAGAATAGCATGCCTCGCAGCTTCCTTACGTCCTGCATTTAAGGAGCTTACTGGGCTTAATTCTAAGTACAAATACAATAATAGGCTGAGGGGAACGCTTTCTGCCCCAGGCCTTCCTTACTTGTCAATGGGGAAGGAGTAAGTGTCAAAATTCACCCTCCAGGAGATGGGAGAAGACGGATTTAATGCACTTTTGATTCGATGTTGGAAGGTTAGTTGAGTTTTAGAGAAGTGTACTTCATAGCATTTAGTTTGGAGAAAAGGATTATGGAAGCAACTTGCAAATAATTGCTTGTCAATCGCGACATAGGTAGATTTTGTGGAATAGCTAAGCATTAAGTGAGATAAGACAGATGATATTATCACTAAAATAATGTTGTTTCTGATTTTTAAGAGTAAAAGGGGCTTATTCATGGGCGCCAGGAGGGAGAGAAGGCGGCGGGGTGGGGGGGGGGGGGGGGTTCTGTGGCAACAGTCGTCGCCACTGAGAAGATTTGTACGGAATTGTCAGAGTGATTAAAAGAAAAGTTAAATAATAATTTAAATTAGTGTTATTGGATATCGTAGAATAAAAATGCAGGCTGATAATTCTTAAGATTAACAGTAGTAGTTAAAGAGAAGAATTCAAAAAGAAAATAACTCTGAGCCTAAGACAAAAAACAGAATATGTTGAAATAAGAAAACTGGTAAGGAAAGACATAAGAACAGATATGAGATCCTATAATACAAACAGAGTGAGAGAGGCAATTGAAAATAACAAATTTCTAAAATTAGCAAGAAAGAAGTTAAGTTAAATAGAGGACAGAATTGGACACAGTGTTTGAAGAATAAAAAAGGTGAATTAATATAGGATAGAAAAGAAATAATGAGCATCTGTGAAGAATTTTATACCACCCTTTCAAGAGCTATACACATTGATGATTCGGAAGAACATTTAGGAGAAAATTCAGAAGATATCCCAAAAATAACAATAGATGAAATAGAAAAGGCTATCTTAGAACTAAATAAAAATAAAAATTCAGGACAAGATGGTATAACAGAAAAACACTTAAAAGAAGGAAGAGGGATTTTATGGAAATCTCTGACAGCTTTATTTGAAGAAGTGATTGAAAAGGTAGATATCCCTGAAAAATAGAATAATGCTGTTATAACTCTTATTCACGAAAAAGGAAGCAAAGACGCTATTAACAGCTACAGACTTATAGGTATTTTGTTCCAAGTGTATAAACGTTTTACAGAAATAATATTAAAAAGATTAACTTCAAAATTAGAAGATGCAAAATCCGTAGAACAGGCGGGTTTCAGGTCTGGTTACTCTACAATAGATCATCTACATACAATTAACCAATTAATAGAAAATACAAATGTATATCAGAAAGAGGTTAACTTAGCTTTTCTAGATTATACCAAAGCTTTTCATCCTATATATGAAAAGAAAATGAGTTCTTCACTAAAAAGACAAACACTGGAAGAAAAATATGTCAGTTTAGTAAATAAAATATATAGCAAGCCTACACAACAATAAAGTTGGAGAACCTAGGCTCAGTTTTCAAGATACAGAGAAGAGTTAGACAGGGAGATCTACAATCTATAAAATTATTTAACTCTGTATTAGAAGATATTTTTAGATATTTAAACTGGGAAGAAAAGGATTAAATATAAATGGAAGGAGTTATCTAAATCACTTAAGATTTGCTGATGACATAGTCATCATTGCAACTAGCAATAGAGAAATGCAGAATATGATAAAGGACTTATGGATGGAAAGTCTTAAAAGATCTGACAATGAGCAAAGCAAAAACTAAATATATGAACAATACAGAAAAGCAAACAGAAAAGATTTTGATAAAAGGAAAAGAAATTGAAAAAGTAGAGGAATACTTTTATTTAGGTCAAGAAATCAGTTTTAAAGAAAGACAAATCAACAGAAGAATTATCCAAGGTAATAATGTCTTTTGGTTGCTTACAGATTATTTAACAGGTAATCTTCCATTGCGTTTAAAAAGAAAAAAACTTCAATGCATATATTAACCCCGTGTTTATTTATGGAAGTGAAACATGTAGTATCACAGAGCGACAATGTAAAAAAATAAGAGTATCGGTAAGAAAGTTAGGGAGAAGAATGTTAGGAATAACAAGAAGAGATAGAGTTAGAAATGAAATTATAAGAGAAGGAACAGGAATAACATATATTATAAAAATAGTAAAAGAATCAAAGTGAAGATGGGCTGGACATGTTGGAAGACTGAGAGATGGACAAGGTTAATAACAGAATGGCAAACGAGAGATGGAAGGAGGCCAAGAGTAAGCCAGGGAATAAGATGGAGACAGAAATTTAAAAGTGCTAATGGTGGACTGAGGCTAAGGATCCCAGAAGTTGTTGAAAGAGACTGGAAGAGGCCTATACCATGCAGTGAGTGCCAATAGGCTAAGAAGAAGAAGAAGAGGTAGTAGTTTGTAGGAAGCGACATCTATAATTTGGTGCATGAAACACTTCAGAGTTCATGCTATATCGCGACCTGATTCGGACGTCATGAGCGGGATTCAGGAACGCTTTGGTCTTAGGGATTAACCTCAAGCGCTTCCTATCCCGCACCCTTTGGCTGTGAAGTTTACTGTGAAACTGTAGTCGCTTTAGCTGTTCATTAGTTTCCGCTTTGTTATCCTTGATGCAGAACTTGATTTAAGTATGGATATAACTAAATGTTTCGAAAAGAGAGTGAGTGTCAGTTCCAGCGTAGTTTCTGAAGCCAACGATGAGGAATTTATCAACGGCAACGGCAAGAAACCACTTGCTGACGACAGGAATGTGACAACAGCAAAACACCACGTGTTGATAAAGTTGCTGTTGCAGTTGAAAAGGCTGATAATACAGCACTTTCTGAATCAGAAGCATCGACATTGGTAAAAATTATAATGGACATTACCAGTAAACAGGTACAAGAAATAAATTTTGTGAATCGTATTGGCTAGTACATCGTCTCTTACTTGGAAATGCCAGAAGATATGAAGTATGAACTGAATCTGACTGCCTGGACACCAAACAAAGATTATAATTTTAATAATGACATTTTGGTTTCAAATGTTCAGGAGGCGCATGGAAATATCTTAGACAGTATCATATGTGGCAACGGGTGCCTGAGGCAGTACAAAATATGGAAACGATAGATCTGCTCGCTCATAGTGGTGCTTATTTCCCATCAATAGAAACAGGCATAGCAATTGCCTAGACTCTTCCAGCAACAACTTGTTTTGCAGAAAGATCATTCAAGTGAGCATTTTTATTTAATTATTCGCGACTTGGATCAATTTCTTTTCAAAAACTTTTGCTACTTACTGAAATCAATTAAAAAATCTGCTTTTACTCATTGATATTATATGCTTTCTTCCTACCACCACCACGTTACGAGAATTGAAGACTTGGCTGAGAAGTTCAGTGAGCAGCAACAGACTCAGCAGTTTGGCATTGATAAGTGTACATTAAGATTTGTTTAAAAATAATGGCGAAGATTACAAAGAATAGTTCCTTGATGTAACTGTAAACAGCTTTGCTTTACAGCCTAGAAGATTAGATTTTCTGTTTTCTACTAAGAATAAGATGTAAAATTTGTACTTGCAACAAACATTATACACTGGTGAGACATTACATTATAAACACCTACCTAATAAGCTGTAGGACCACCGTTAGACCGCAAAACAGCGGCCACTCGGCGAGGCATCGATCCGATGAGGTGGCAATAGGTATCCTGGGGTATCTGGTACCATAATGTCAACAGCAGGTCCTCCAGTTCCCGTACATTATGGTGTGGTGGTGATCTAGCGCCAACCCGCGTTTCCAAGTCGAACTACAAATGTACGATTCGGTTCAGGTCAGGTCAATCTGAAGGCCATGGCATTAACAGAAAGTCACCACGATGTTCCTCAAACCACTCCTTGACGATTCTGGCAGTGGTGCATGGCGTATTATCCTGTCGGTAATGGCCTGCACCAGCAGGGAACACAGTTGCCATGAATGGATGAACTTGGTCCGCAAAGATGTTCAGATACCTGACAGTTGTCACGAATTGTGCTATTGGGATAATGGGGCCTAAAGTGTCCCAAGAAAACATCGCCCACGGCACGACACGGCCGCCGCCGGCCCGTTTACGCTCAACAGTGCATCCAGGTGACATAGCCTCCGTTGGTAATCGGTGTATCCGCACTCGGTGGTCTACCTGATGCACCAGGAATCTTGATTCGTCAGACCAGGCCCACTTTCTTCCAATCATCGACGTTGAACTTCTTTCTTGGATTTCAGAAGGGGGGTTATATTCTGTTGTACTTTTGCCGAAGATCTTTTGATTTATCACAATGCCAAAATACCAACATTTATGGAATAAAATAATATTTAACAACAATGCACATGACAGAGCAAACACTGCGAGAAAAAGCAAACCAAAAAACAAATGATTTCGAAAGAAACTATCACTTCCTCCAACTTCCGCTGTTGGAAATTTTGTCTCCGTTTTCAACTGAAATAAAAGATTTATAAAAAATAATATTTAACAAAACAGGACTAAGGGAACACCGCAAAAAAATGTACGATTGCTGGAGAAATCTTTCCTCCGACCAACTTCCGTTTTCCGAAAATTTTCTCCCAATTTAAATCTAAATAATTTATGCAATTAAATGGCATTTCACAACAATATAGGACACGAAGAAGACTTCGGAAAAAATGCGATCACGAGAGAAATCTCTTCCTTTAGCTTCCTTTGCCAGGAATGTTTGCCTCAATTTTCTAGCTCGGAAATTGTTGCCTCCTTGTTTTAAGCAGAAGCATAAACATTTATGCAATAAAATAATCTTTAATAACAATATCTTGAACGACATGGTGAGAAAAAAATATGATTACGAGAGAAATCTTCAGTCCGTCTAACTCCCGTTTTCAGAAAGTTTTGAAAGACGGAATTCCGTCCCCAGGAAGAAAACTTGCTCTTATGATCGGGAGTTGGGCAGGACAGGATTAAAAATAGCTCTGGGGGATATCGTTTTTTTTTCTACAGGAACAAAATAAAATCTGTACGTCACATGTCGCCGGGATTCTGCCATGGAGTTGCTAGGGATCTCAAGTGAGTAACATAGAATTTTTGGGGGGAGGTTAGGAGGGAGGAGGGAGGGAGGGATGTTACCGACACCGTGAGACACTGAGTGGGCAACTGACAGTCCCTAATTTAAGGCCACTGGTTTGAGGGAGGCGGAGCTCTCAGGGCTGTCAGATCATATGCAGAGGATTTTAGGAAGGAATGTCTGACCCCAGGCCTTAAACAAACCTTAGAAATGGGAAGCTAGAAGATTTGGGCTAGAGTGCCCGATAGGAAAGTGACACGGAAGCGAGGTAGAATAGGGGAGTAAGATGTCATTATTTATTACCGGGGGGCCAGTACCGAAGGTCACGCCAGTACCCGGGGTCCGACGGCTTAACGTGCCCATCCAACGCGCGGCGGATGTTTAGCGGTTCGAGCGTTCCTACCTGCAGGGGTCAAACCCAAGGTCTCCTCTGTGGCAGTCACGAACGTTGACCACTAGGCCACCCGCGGCCCTCGGACGTCGGAATCAGAGCTGTTAGAATAGAAGGGCTGGGTCATAGGCTTCGGACTCGTTGATCCCTACGACGTCAATATGTTGGAACGGAGCTGACCGCTGGATGTCTGCAGTGAAGGAATGAAAGCTAATGAGTGAACGAAAATTTTCATTATACACACACAATACGTTTCAAGTTTCAGGTCACAAGTTTTCCTGTCAACATCTTGCTCTAACAAATGTGTACAATAAAATATATTTGATCTGCGAGATTACGCAAATAGATCACCTGAAGTGAAAAGGTATTTTTCTTTCCCACGTTTCCTTCACTGTTTAATTTCTTAAATTTCGAACAGCAACAATAAAATTGCAAATTTTTTCGTACGCTTTTTCTTTCGGTTTTTCTTATTTTATTTGCGGTGTTTTCGTAGTGAGTCTTCGCGGTCTTTTTCAAATCAGTATTTTTTTTTTTTTGACGTAAAGCAGTGATGTACTACTTTTGAATTACGAACTTTTAATGCGCGAAATTTAAAAAGAACCAGAAAGGTAACACAAATGTCTGTATTCATTTGTATACCCTTGTTGAAAATCTATGAATTAATGAATATATATTTTTGTATAGTTGAACATCAGATGCTTTTAAAAATTTGGTTGAACATCAGATGCTTTTAAAAATTTGGTTGAACATCAGATGCTTTTAAAAATTTGGTTGAACATCAGATGCTTTTGCGTTCTGAATTACTGCTTGAAAGTGCTCTAGTTACAATCCCCCCATGGAAATGTCTTCTGCCTTCCAAATAGTTTTACTTTATCCTTCGACTATTGCATTTTTAATACAGGTTTCTATTTTTAAGCTTTTTATTCTTTAAATCAATAATTTTCAGCTTTGCTTTCAGAATTGTTTTCACACAATAGTCGTTGCATTCGTCATTTTCTTTGTCGTCTTCCGTCAGTGTTCATTTTTAATGCCTTGGTTCTCTCCAATTTTAAAAGTTCAATTTCTGTTTTAAAGGATGAAACATTTTCAAGCAGCAATCTATTTTCCTCCGTTATTTTGATACAGGAAGAACAATTTATATCCCCTGATGTTTCATCAACTTTATAACAGAGATCCTGCGTTTCTTGCCCACATACCTTTTTCGGACTTAAAATATCCATTCGATCGAAATAGTTTTTTTAAAATATGTTGTTTGCGCTTTATGTTACTTCTCGGAGTGACACAGTGTTCGTTTAGCTGACAGTTCGGCAGATTCAGGACAGGCTTTTTGTTTCAGTATTTTTTTTCCGGGAGTGCAAGTAGACGGTTTTTTACGCTTTCCAACCGTAGGCTGAAGAAGCGTATATGATCCAGCTTTTTCTCTCCGTCCGTCTGTCTGTCGGCACGATAACTCACGTAAAAATGGTTCGATTTCGATGAAATTTTAGTATATGGTAGGGGACCACCAGGGGACGAACCCTATTGAAAATGGGTGAAGTGGGGTCAAAGGTCACGCCACAAGAGCGGGATCAATTTCATTGCTTTTATGCGTCATAACATGCGTAAATATGATTCCATTTCGATGAAATTTCAGCATGTGGTAGGGAACTATACCTGGGCACGAATTCCGTTGAAAATTGGCAAATTGGGGTCAAAGGTCAGGCAGGGCATAAGAGCGGGATTTATTCCATTGCCCTTATGCGTCATAACTTGCGTAAAAATAGTTCGATATCGATAAAAGTTTGGTATGTGGTAAGGAACCACCTGGGAACGAAACCTATTGAAAATGGGTGGAATGGGGTCAAAGGTCAGGATATGAAAGCGGGATCCATTTCATTGCTTTTATGCGTCATAACATGCGTAAATATGGTTCGATTTCGATGACATTTTAGTGTGTGGTAGGGGCCCACTGGGCACGAACCCTATTGAAAATGGGTGAATGGGGTCAAAGGTCAGGCAGGGCATAAAAGCGGTATTTATTCCATTGCCCTTATGCGTCATAACGTGCGTACAAAAGGGTTCGATTTCAGGGAAATTTCAGTATTTGGTAAGGAACCACCTGGGGACGAACCCTATTGAAAATGGGCGAAATGAGGTCAAAGGTCAGGACACTGGAGTGGGATCCATTCCATTGCCCTTGTGCATCATAACTTACCTAAAAATGTTTCTCTTGCGACAAAACGTTATCATATTGTTCCGGAGGTATAGTGAACCGGTTCTGTTGAATATCAACGAAATGGGGTCAAAGGTCATTGCACAAAAGCAAGATTTATTCCACAGCCATTATTCTCATAACTTGCGTAAAACTGCTTCTATTGCGACAAAACTTTAGTATGTTATTCTTGAGGTGTACGGAACCGGTTCTGTTGTATATCATCGAAATGGGGTCAAAGGTCACACAGGAGCGAGATTTATTCCACAGCCATTATCCTCATAACTTGAGTAATAATTTCTGGTATGTTGGAAAGCGTATCATAATCAATGCATTGCATGATTTTACTAACTTGTTTAAATCATCTTCGTAATTGGAAGAATGAAAATGTTTACTGCAAACTCTAGCGTACATATTTTTTTCACACAACAGTCGTTACTTGTTCAGCCATTCCTTCACCAAATCTGGATTTTTCAAAGGAAATGCGTGGTACACAATACACTCACCTTTAGTTTTTTTTTTTTGGTAATGGTTTTTACAAGTAGCCACATCCCAACTCGACAATTTAATCAATATTTCAATGTAAACTAACTAAATGTTTTCTCAAAGAGCAAGTTTTAAGAGCTGAATACGTATCCACAAAAAGCAAAGAAAAGAATCCAGCGTAAGTAGAGAGACCCTTCACGGCAGTTTCATGGTTCCAACGTTCCAACCGGAGTTCCAACACAGTGACGTCCGAAACAGGTTATCTGTCACCACTGAGGGGTTCCGTTGCGGCAAAGTTTCTTCAAAAGAATGTTAGAATGACCCAGAGCTCCAGTGTAGTAAGACAAGCAAACAGTGAATGCCTCCCCTGGGATTTCGGCTCTGCACATATTTCGGACGAATAGTTAGAAGCAAGGATGTAGTTCTAAGAAAAAATGTGCCTTAGCGGTGAACGGGTTAGGTGAAACAAACCCAGAAAGAAGGGCCTTGAAAATTTCAAAAGCAATTTAGAATGACTTGTTGTTTTAATCAGTTAGTATTTTTATTGAAGTTTTACAAACGCCCCGGTGGCGCAGTGGTCTCAGTGATGGCCTCTGATAATTCGTCCAAAAAGGGTCCTGGTTCGAATCCCCGGTGAGGCATGAATGCTGTGTTTGTATTACGGCTGCGGCTCTCTCCCTTCCCTGGAACCAGTGGTCCTAAATTATGGACGGGCGACTGTTATAGCCCATTGAGTTGCTCACGGTGGTCGTTAAACCTCCAAAAAAAAAGCTTTATTACTAATTATTTTTATCAACGTTCCTTAAAATTGCGTAATCGGAGCAATTTTAAATAAAAGGCAAATGTTACGTGGGAGTCAGGTACTAAGAATGTTAAGTGCATTGGCAACCTAAATGAACTATAGTGGGCGCAGCACAAACTTAAACAAACTTCTTTTAGCACGGATAACGTCCCACGAGTTTCAGTAAAATCGTATGTAGGAATGGCTGGTTTAACACTCTCAATCCTTGAGATAATGGAATTTGTGGACGCTACAAAAAATTCACGTCATATCAAAGAAGGGGAAGTGATTCTTAATGCAGGTCATACAATTTCGTGTGGAATTGAGGAGGAAGATAGAAAAGAAACCCACATAATTTCGCATTGCATTCAATCCACCGCAATAACGCCGTCGTCTCATTCGATCAACGGGGTTTTAGACAGAAATAATTGTGAAATTTATGTAAAGTCTTTTTTGAGTGCTTTTGTAAAGCAGGCAGAAGTGGAACGTGTAAGCACCGTGTAGCAGTAATGCTTTACCGTAACAGGTAATTTTTATTTTTACATTTTCAGGCAAGTGATATAGTAATACCGACAGGGGTGTAGCAAGAATTAGTGTGACCCTGGGAAAGTCACATTTTGGTGCCCCCTCTTCACCTGCCACCCCACTAGTAGGTAATGGCAGATTAGAGTTTTGTTTTGACCGTCTGTAAATTAGACAAAACAATTGGATCTGTAAAGTCAAAGTGACTGTTGACAGAACATCGCAAATTTTGTTCCTTAATGGAGTTCAAATTTGTATGGATAACAGCAATTGCTTGTTTTTAAGAGCTTGTAGAAATAAGGAATTTTAAATTATTACTATGCAATTAGAACATGTTGTCTTGTTTATTATTCATTCAAACACGTTACTAGGTTAGTAGAATTTCACTGGAAGGATTTCAAATGCAAGGCACAAACGTTTATACTAACTTGTGAGAAACATAGCTGGAACCTTGGGAACGACACTGCGGGACGTAACAATATGAATTGTTCTTCGACACGGAATTCTCCATTATACTACTCTTTAATTCCAGAAAGTAAGCAAAAATACCCCAAAACAAGTAAACTGAACCTAAGCAACGATCTAACAACAGCCAAGAATGTTATCCGTTCTATAGTAGTTCTTCCTTTTGCCGCTAGAGGGAGAGCAGACCGCTGAGATTGCCAATATCTCTTTAGATACTGTTTTGTCGTTCTGTACGGTTCCAAATATTCAGTGTGATATTATGTGGCTCTTATACTGAATACTTGTAATTTACATGCCTCTCTTCTTAAGATTATGGGATGGGAGCGGCAAATACCTTTTGCGTTGCTTTTTGTTTCTTTCCGGGTATAATAACCAAAGCGATCATCTTGGGTCAGAGTAGCCGAGCGATTGGCCAGAAGCCAGTGCCTCTGCCAACTCGGAAACCTAAGCGCCTTTTGCGTTACTCAAAAGGAAGCACAGAATGGGCTCAGGTGATTACTTTTGTTGGAGCCGATGGCGAGTTTAGCTGAAATGCGCTTCTCAACTGTAAAACACTTTTCCCTTTCGGGTGGGGGTGGGGGTTGTTATCGACCACTTTGAAGAATTCTAAGGGATATAAGCAGCTATTTATGCCTCGTCTGTGTGACGAGGCATATTTGGTTTGTCGTTAAATTGAATAGCATTAGTATCTTTTTTGGTAATTATTCCTAGCCTCGTCTGGCTCTCTGTGTTCATTGGTCATTTAGCATACTGTAAAAACATGCTTGATGTGTACTTGTTCCTAATGTGTTACTTGATCAACAGTGGCTCTCTCTGTACATTGGTCATTTAGCATACTGCAAAAACCATGTTTGATATGTACTTCTTGGTGTGAAACATCTGTTTCCTGTCTATGTCTGCCTGTTTTTTGTCATGTCTCTCTACCACCACGCCAATGAATCATTCTTTAAATCTAAAACCTCCCCCCCAAAAAAAAAACAGAAAACAAAAAACATCTGTATTGATAAAGGACAATCTTTTAATTTTCTTGAAGTCATTTCTTTCGGAGCACTAGCTCCTATGTGAGGATACATGTTAATTACTGGCGGAAGAAAAACCTATTGAACACTAAATTTTATCAAAAGATGCTTAAAAACTTTGAAAACATAACTCGCAAAACAGCAGAATATTCAGAAACACCTCATAAAAAAACTGAATTACTGTTAGTGGATTTTTTCGTCCGTTTCCTTTGTATAGTCATAGAGGTAAATGAGGGTCCCACTAAGCGTCAATGCTTAAGTATATATCTTGTTTTTCTTACTGGGCGATTGCTGAGATGGATGGCTAAAGAATAATAAAAAGGAAAAAGAGATGCAAAGGTTCTTTTAGTATACAGGGCAGAAAAAGAGATTCTCTATCCCAGCTGCAGTGGCCTTGGCGGTTTTCCCTCCAACATCGGTATTAGAGGAGGTTGCAACAGTATAACCTAGAATCCCATTATGAGAGACATCGGCTTTCGGCTTATCTACGCTTTGAGCCTCTCATTTTCGCCTCTCTCTTCTGTGTCTGCGAAACTGGGCTTCCAGATAACGAACAAAGCTGCGAGTAATGTAACTGGGGTCTTTGGAAGCTTCAATAGGGTTAGCCATCATTACTTTCCTCTGATTCTGTTCCCAGCTGAGTTCCGTGACATTTCTCTCTTACGCCTTGGGAATGAATAACAACGACAGGAAAAATGATTTCATTTATTACCAACATCGTCCTATCGTAAGGGCCTCTACTCACATATATTCGCATATCACCTCCACCACTGGTTACGCGAGTGGAAGGCTGAGTTTGAGAACCGTGGTCAAAAGTTGTAAGATATCCCGACATACACTATATTGAGAAAAGACACCTAACACTTCTTCAAAAGCAAATGAACGGATCCGCTGCGTTGTTAAGATGCGCGGTACAGCTGCAAAGGGTATCAAAACAAGCTTGCAGGCAGATCGCGATCAAATCGCACTGTGGGGTTGAGTGAAAATGTCGCGGTGGGAGAGAACTGACTTTAAGAAAGGAAAGATTGTTGGGTGTTATATTAAAGGATTGTCCATAAACCGAACCCGAGTGGCACTTAAACAGACCCAAGTCAACTGTTTTGAATGAATTGAAAAAATTTACGACCCATGGCGTGCCTGAAGCAGCAAAACGTACCTGGAGAAAAAGAAAATTAGTGATAGAGGTCGTCGAAGCCTCAAGAGAGTCGTTACAGCTAATCGACGGAGTAGTGCACAAGACCTCAGTGTACAGGAGAGTAAAAATGCTGGAACCTAGGTATGTACATGTACCAGTCGCAGAGAAGTTCATTCGATGGGCTACCATGGTCGTGCGGCTGCTCATAAGCCTTTCATCTCCACTCGGAATGCTACTCGTCGTTTAGCATGGTGTAAAGAACATTTATCGCAGACCGTAGATCAATGGAAACGGGTCCTATGGGCTGATGAATCCAGATAAACGATCCATCAGTCTGATGATCGTGTGTGGGTATGGCAGCAGCCGGGAGAACAATATTTACTACTGTGTACTGTTCCTACGGTCGAGTTTTGTGCTGGCAGTGTACTCGTGTGGGGTTGTTTTTCGCGGTATGGTCCCAGCTCATTGGTTATCGTGGACAAACCTATTAACCAGCACGTCTACCTCAATACGCTGGACAATTCTACCCTACCAACTCTGTGGCAATACTATGGAACCGAGTCTTGTTGATACCAGCAGGATAATGCCCCGAGCCAGAAAGCAAGGACTGTTACGGCGTGCTTTGACGATAGTTCCGTATCGTGTGTGGACTGGCCAGCACAGAGTCCTGATCTTAATCCCATAGAGCACCTATGGGATGAATTTGAGCTCCGTATAAGAAGTTTAGAATCGAGGCCTACTACTAAGCAACAGTTAGTGGCAGCATTATGTACTGAATGGAAACGCATAGCTATCACTGCTTTCCAAAGCCTTGTCGTAAGCATGTCTCGAAGGGTCAGTGCATGCATAAAGGCCAAATGTGGATCGACACTGTACTAATGTATATCAGAAAGTGCTATGTTGTATTTCTCTTCTAGGTGTCCTGTGACTTTTGTCAATATAGTGTATTTTCACCCTCAAAAAGTTCAAAAACAAAACTGCATTATTCCCAAGAAGCTTTGAAACAAAATCATAAGATCTTCAAATGAAACATGCGCCTGTTTTGAAGTTTTCGTCAAATAACGGTATACCCTTTCACAGAAATCAAAACAGCATAGGCCTTAACTTCGGTGTCTGAGTGCGTTTAAGCAATGTATGAAGTGTAGGAGGTAATTATTTTTCAAAAGCCTTCGGCATTTTTAGTGTCCAGGAGTTTTCACAGTTTTAGTGGATGTAATCATAATAAAACCTGAGAACTTATAGTATAGCTCTTACGCCACACTATAGCATTAAAGCCATTTATCGGTGGCGCAATTCGAAATTGCATCCTTCTGCTCCGGAGTGGAATGCTTTCCCAATTAATATACACCGACGGAGTTTGACGTTTCAACTTCGCAGTCTTGACATGCACTCTATGGTAGTTACGCCACGTATATCCCGCCCCCTCCCCGAGGAAGTACTGGGACGGAATCGTAGGTTTCCAAGTCAGCCAACATATCGCCCTTAAAAGAGAGAATTTTATTGATTGAATGATTTTTTATTAATTTCAGGTGTTGTGTAGAACATTGTACAAAATAAGTGGTATGAATTCACGGAACATGTCTGACAATAACGTGCAGCCAAGTTGCCGGTAGGTATCCGTGTTTTTCAGAAATTTCCGTTTTTAAAAGTGCCCGTTTATTTTAACCCGTATTTTTACAGATTTTCCGTAGACAGAAATTCCTTTTATATCAGAAAAGTCCATTTCAGGTTTTTTCCGTATTTGAACTGAAATTCCACAAAATCAACGACACTGTACTTTTCAGCATTTACCCCCTGATAATCCTTTAGCTGAGGCCAGGATCGAATCCCCGACGTTTGAGCTGTTCAATAGGGGACTCGTGCCTTTACCAACTGAGCCACAAACGCTCGGCAACCCGATTCACGTACATCATAAAATGAATTACGCGAAGATGAAATTTTGTCTTTTGTCATTGATGGGAGTGATTTAGTCATTATATTTTCTGTTGGAACTTATTATTTCTATGAATATATTTGTAATTTTTTTTTTCTGTAGGAGGTCTTCTCACAAATTAAACATCTTTCATCGTGATTTTTCGAAGCAACAAAATGCTTCGCAACTTGATTTTTTTAAACTGACGATGAGTTTCAATTATCTTTAAAAAAGGTGAAATGTACCTTTTTTATAGTATTATTTTTTTATGTATTACGTTGTCCAAAGGCTGATATATACAGACATCGCATAATGATCTGTACAAGAAGTTAAGTACCCGGTTCCTTACAGCAACGCAATATATAATAAGTAGCTGGTGCAACAAATAGGGGAAAGGAGAAGAAATATCCTGCGCTACAATAAACAAAAAAATCCATGCGACATGCTATCCACAATATCCGATCTCGCTACGGAACTTCAAAATTCGACAGATGATTGAAATTTAAAAGGTAATCAAACCTCAAGTATTCTCACGAATCGCTCTTATTACCGGTAATTTCTTGTCATACGGATACGGAAAAAGTGAAAACGGAGATTTTCCGTTAAAATACGAAAGGAATTGTAAAACGATTTCTGAAAAGTCAGAATTTTCTGTTAAGACATCTCTAAAACGGTAATTTACCATCAATATAAGAAAGAAACTGCGTAAAGGTTTCTGAAAATTCAGAATTTTCCCGTGGTACAAAAAAAAAAAAAAAAATCGTCAAATTCAGGTGTCTTTCACTCCTTTCACGGAAAAGGTTGTATCAGAAATATGCTTCGCTAATTCACGACAAAAGTGACGGAAACTTGTCCGTGAATTTCAGAATTTTTTTTTACAGTGAATGAACATTACATATTTTTCGGAGATCCCAACGTCTTGGAGATTCATTTTCCATTTGCGCCAATATAGCGTAAAAACGGGTCTGGTTCATTTGCCCGACGTTTACTTCACCGAAGGGTCACTTTACTGAATATCACTTCACTGAAAAGATTGTTTCACCGAAAGATCACTTGATCGAAAGGTGCATTTTACCGAAGGGTCCCAGTTTATCGAAAACTTTGGATTTCATTACAGCATCTGTTAAAGCATGGTGCAAGTTTAGCAGACAGACCACCGAAATGTTGGGGGATCATACTCAAATTGCACTTTTGATTTCTCCGTGTCACAGAGAACGCAAAGATTTAGTTTTAAGACAAAAATAATTAATTTTAAGTCCCTAAGCCTCAGTTTAGGCCCTTTTAGCAAATTTTAATCATTTTCATAAGGTTTACATAAAAGTCATGTTCTGTGCTCATGTTCATAAGGTTTACATAAAAAGTAAAATTAATAATGTTGCACATTTTTTCAGACAAAAATTATCAACTTTAGGTCTTTTTACCCAATTTTAATCGTACGAACTCATGTTCATAAGGTTTACATAAAAAGTTAATTTACATTTTATGTAATGCTTATGAATATGAGTAGGCTTAAAATCTATTAAAATGGCCTGCATCTAGGCCTACGGTCAAAAAATTTATGTTTTGCGGTTGAGTAAAAGTGGAACATTATTTACTTGATTTATTATGTAACGCTTATGAATATGAGCTCGGAGGATTAAAATTTGACAAAAAGGCACAGATCTAAGCCTTACAATTAATGTTGTATTTCGAAAATCTTACTCATGTAGAGGTGTTTCATAGAAATTATAAGTGTATTTTTTATGCAATCCGATAATGTTTAGGTGACCAGTGTTTCAAGAATCCGCACCACACTCCAACAGATCTCTAACAACAAAATTCTAAGTTTTCGATAAACTGACCCTTCGGTGAAATGAACTTTCGATGTAATGAACTTTTAGGTAAAGTAATCCTTCGCTGAAATGAACTTTTCGATCAAATGTCCTTTCGATGAAATGAACTTTTCGATCAAATGTCCTTTCGATGAAATGAACTTTTCGATCAAATGTCCTTTCGATGAAATGAACTTTTAGGTGAAGTGACCTTTCGGTGAAATGAACTTTTCGGTCAAGTGACCCTTCGGTGAAATGTACTTTTCGATCAAGTAATTTTCGGCGAAGTGATTTTTGGTTAAGTGACCATTCGATCAAGTGAACGATACCCCGTAAAAACCACTTGGTAGTGGCGTAAATGGAACTCCTCCCCTTGCATTTGCTCCGAAGCCAAATGCTTTCCCAATTAAGCTACACCGACGAAGTTTGTCATTGCAACTTCGCCGTCTTGACCTGTGCGTGTCACGTCTGAGGTAGATACGCCACAACACAAGGAGTTTCATGTGAATTTTTACTTCTTTCTCAGATTAAATGTGGAAGCAAGTAAAACACGCAGTTGGTGATAACATAAATTCTTCCTTCTTAGGAGTTTATTTATCATTCAGGAAAAGAATCATTCACGAATGATTATTCAAATGACGAATGGGCATTCAATTTCCAGGTTGTTTTTTTTTTTTTTTTTGATTGGAGGTTTAACGACCACCGTGAGCAACTCAATGGGCTATAAGCAGTCGCCCGTCCCTAATTTAGGGTCACTGGTTCCAGGGAAGGGAGAGAGCCAGTGCCGTAAGACAAACACAACATCCATGCCTCACCGGGATTCGAACCCGGACCCCGTTCGGACGAATGATCAGAGGCCATCGCTTAGACCACTACGCCACCGGGGCGGCTTTTCCAGGTTGTCACTACGCACTCTAAGTAAATCATTCGTTGCAAGAACCTCGTGTCTAAGACTAAAGTTCTTTCCAGGCCACAGCAGAAATTGGCAAATTTCCCCCAAAGGGTGAGAGCTTTCTAAGCCGCGCCGAGGCGCATTGAAAGGGCGAGATCTTTCTAAGCCGCCTCGGAGGCGCATTGAAAGGGTGAGATCTTTTAAGCCGCCCCGGAGGAGCAGTGAAAGGATAAGACCTTTTCTAAGCCGCCCCGGGGGTGCAATGAAAGGGTGAGAGTTTTCTAAGTCGCTTCGGGGCGCATTGAAAAGGCGAGATCTTTCTGCCGCCTCGGAGGCGCATTGAAAGGGTGAGATCTTTTTAAGCCGCCCCGGAGGAGCAGTGAAAGGATAAGACCTTTCTAACCCGCCCCGGGGGTGCAATGAAAGGGTGAGAGTTTTCTAAGTCGCTTCGGGGCGCATTGAAAAGGCGAGATCTTTCTAAGCCGCCTCGGAGGCGCATTGAAAGGGTGAGATCTTTAAGCAGCCCCGGAGAAGCAGTGAAAGGATAAGACCTTTCTAACCCGCCCCGGGGTGCAATGAAAGGGTGAGAGTTTTCTAAGTCGCTTCGGGGCGCATTGAAAAGGCGAGATCTTTCTAAGCCGCCTCGGAGGCGCAATGAAAGGGTGATATCTTTTTAAGCAGCCCCGGAGGTGCAGTGAAAGGATGATACCTTTCTAAGCCTCCCCGGGGGCGCTATGAAAGGGTGAGAGTTTTCTAAGCCGCACCTGGGCGCATTGAAAAGGCGAGATCTTTCTAAGCCGCCTCGGAGGCGCATTGAAAGGGTGAGATCTTTTAAGCCGCCCCGGAGGAGTAGTGAAAGGATAAGACCTTTCTAAGCCGCCCCGGGGGTGCAATGAAAGGGTGAGAGTTTTCTAAGTCGCTTCGGGGCGCATTGAAAAGGCGAGATCTTTCTAAGCCGCCTCGGAGGCGCAATGAAAGGTTGATATCTTTTTAAGCAGCCCCGGAGGTGCAGTGAAAGGATGATACCTTTCTAAGCCTCCCCGGGGGCGCTATGAAAGGGTGAGAGTTTTCTAAGCCGCACCTGGGCGCATTGAAAAGGCGAGATCTTTCTAAGCCGCCTCGGAGGCGCATTGAAAGGGTGAGATCTTTTTAAGCCGCCCCGGAGGAGCAGTGAAAGGATAAGACCTTTCTGCCACCCCGGGGGTGCAATGAAAGGGTGAGAGTTTTCTAAGTCGCTTCGGGGCGCATTGAAAAGGCGAGATCTTTTCTAAGCCGCCTCGGAGGCGCAATGAAAGGGTGATATCTTTTTAAGCAGCCCCGGAGGTGCAGTGAAAGGATGAGACCTTTTTAAGTCTCCACAGGGGCGCTATGAAAGGGTGAGAGTTTTCTAAGCCGCCCCTGGGCGCATTGAAAAGGCGAAATCTTTCTAAGCCGCCTCGGAGGCGCATTGAAAGGGTGAGATCTTTCTAAGCCGCACCGGGGGTGCAGTGAAAGGATAAGACCTTTCTAAGCCGCCCCGGGGGCGCAATGAAAGGTTGAGAGTTTTCTAAGTCGCCCCGGGGCGCATTGAAAGGGTGAGAAACTTTTAAGCAGCCCCGGAGGCGCAGTGAAAGGATGAGAGTTTTCTAAGCCGCCCAGGGGGCGCAGTGAAAGGGTGATAGCTTTCTAAGCCGCCCAGGGGGCGCAGTGGTCTAAGCGTTTGCTTCTGATCATTCGTCCGAGATGGGACCGGGTTCGAATCCCCATCAGGCATGGATGTTGTGTTTGTCTTACGGCACTGGCTCTCTCCTTTTCCTGGAACAAGTGGCCCTAAATTAGAGTCGAGCAACAACTAATAGCGCATTGAGTTGCTCACGGTGGTCCCCCTAAAAAAGAAGAGATTTCTAATGATTCAGCGTTCATGATGAATGATTGGCTCAGAGCGAGCCAGCTCGTGGGTGAGCGATTCGGGCGCAACATTTAAATGACTTCCATTCACATATCATTCCCATTCTTAAGTTTCACTATATTCCACATATTGGTTGACACTAATTAATTCTCAACATTACGTTTTTTACCGGGAACTCGTTTCCAAACTCATGAGAGCGGAAGAAAGTTAAAAGTGCTGCGACTTCAGTGTGTGTCGTCGTAATGTGGCATTGAACGATCGTTCACGGCGGTGAGAGTGAACCATTCATAATTTCAGGGTAAACAGCCATTCGCTGTTAACATTCACGAATGGTTCAGCACTACATGCAATGCTTAAGGAGCTGCCTGCATTCTTAAAACTGACATTCTCATCTCACCGAGAGAAGCGGTGTGGATGACGGTGTTAGCACAACCTTAAGACGAGGTGGTTTCGCCGAAGAAAAAGCGAAGCCTCCGCGAGAAAAATTCGGAAATGTGAGTGGATTGGACATCGCTTCCAAGGAGGGTTTCAAAGAGAATGATAAGTCCTCGACGGTAGCTGGAGGTATGCCCTAGGAGCTGGGGATCGGAGATGGAAATGGGTCAACGGGTCGAAAATTTCTAGTTTGCGAGTACACTTCGTTCTCTAGTGTACTCGGAAACTTGTATCTGCACCACTATGAAGAAGCCTTCGCAGCTAATTTTAAATTTAACAATTAAAAATTTATGAGACACGTGGATGATGTTTTGACTTGTGACTGGGATGCCTTGGCAGTTTTGGCTAAGGAAATCTATCCGAAGAACTTGATGTTGGAAAAAAACAATGTATCCAGCAGAATGGTCAATTACCTCGATTTGGGAAAAACAATGTATCCAGC
This sequence comes from Macrothele yani, assembly GCA_039090855.1. Taxonomy (NCBI): domain Eukaryota; kingdom Metazoa; phylum Arthropoda; class Arachnida; order Araneae; family Macrothelidae; genus Macrothele; species Macrothele yani. The sequence continues at coordinate 13,942,797 of CM077013.1, read as the reverse complement.
AGAATGGTCAATTACCTCGATTTGGGAAAAACAATGTATCCAGCAGAATGGTCAATTACCTCGATTTGGAAAAAAACTATGTATCCAGCAGAATATTCAATTACCTCGATTTGAAAAAAAACAATGTATCCAGCAGAATGGTCAATTACCTCGATTTGGAAAAAAACAATGTATCCAGCAGAATGGTCAATTACCTCGATTTGGAAATACGCCTAACTGACAACAAATATACTATCAATATCAGTGATAAACGAATGGCGTTGGGCTTTGACATCATATTTTATTCAAAATGGGAATCCCAAGTTTCCAGAGGAGTCCATAGGAATATTATAATTTCACAAATTTATAGATGCTTATCTACATGCAATAGTGTGGAAGTAATAGCTAAAGCCCTGTATATACTTTTTTCTCGGTTCAAGGTGAATAATTATCCCCTTGACTTCCTGTTACATATGTTTCGGGAATTTCTAAGCAGCCGCAAATTAATTCGTAAATTTCCGCCTCTTGAGTTTCTGGATGTTAAACACTTTGTATATTGAGCATACCCTTTCTTACTATTGGTTTCTGCTAATTTCTTTCTTATGGTTTCCTGTTTCTTCTTTAACCGCAGTCTTACTTTGATCATTTCCGGTTTACTGTACTGTGCTGCTATTTGATTAGGGGTTTTGGCAATTTGGGTCTAGCTACTATACCTTGAAGGTTCTAGGTTCATGTTCTTTTCAGGTTTGTTGGTTTTGAGAACACCTCCGCAGGTTTCTGGTGTAACCAACCTTTGTGGAGTCTAGAAAAGCCATTCAAAATGTCGGTGTTCTCTTGAAGAAGGCGTCATTTCAGGCTTTTGTCATAGTTTAAGGTTTTTGGCGATTGGTGTTCCGTATCACCACTTGGAGGTGTAGGTCGGTGGTCTTCTGTGTTTTTCTTGTTTCTTCGGTTTTGCTTTCTGTCTTCCGAATTATTATATTTCTGTTTATAGACTCTTTGATTATATTTACTGCCTTGGGCCATTTTCTTGCTTACTTTGGAGTTCTTGTGCTTCGTTTACGTTTTATTGAATGTATGTACACTGAAGAGCAACTGAATTAGAGAGACCTGTCTAGTAACGTGTAGCACCACCTTTCGTCCTGATGACTGCTGCGGCGATTCGTCTCGGCATGGACTCGACAAGACACCGGAAGCGTTCGGAAGACATACGGATCCACGACCCCTTAACAAGCTCCCACAGTTGACGAAGATTTGATGGAGGGGGATAACAGCCTCGAACATCTATCTGGATGGCATCCCAGATGTGCTCGATGGGATTGAGGTCAGGTGACCAAGCTGGCCGAGAAAGCGAGGTCACGGCGGTGGAGTGTTCATCCAACCATTCGGATACAATTCGGGAGCGATGGCACGGTGCATTCTCTTGTTGCAGGATGAGGTCCCCAGTGGGATGTTGAAGACGCACAAACGGGAGCAAATGGTCGTCAAGGACATCCTGATAACGTTGACCTGTGAGGGGCGATATCACACGTACCAGGGGTTCCATTTCATTCCACGTAAACAATCCCCAGACGAGAATGCCACCCCCACCAGCTTGAAGAGTACCCTGCTGGCAAGAAGGACCCATCGCTTCATGTGTTTTGCGCCGTACTCGTATCCTGCCATCCGCATGGACCAACGTGAATCTCCACTATCAGTCCAGGCAACATTTTTCCACAAATCTACGGTCCAGTGGCGATGTTTCCGCGCCCATGCTAACGTTTTCACCCAGTGATGTGCGGTAAGCAGAGGTACCCTCGTGGGACGATGGCCTCTGTACCTCATTTGCGAGGAGATGGTTCTGGATGGTGTGGCTGATTACACGTTTTTGTGCATCAGCGTTAAATTGCTGAGTGATTTCTTGCACTGTGACCCGTCTATCCCCTGTTACAATGCGATCTAGACGACGATGACTCCGCGCATCGACACGCTGTTGTCCACGGCAGTTGGCCCTTACAGGGATGGTTTTACTGGATTCGATGTACTCACGGTGTACCCGTGACACAGTGGCTTGTGAAAACAGTGCCTTTTCGAGATGGAGTGACCCATTCGTCGGACCCCGACAATTTGTCCACGATCAAATGCGCTTAGATCCTTCGTCTTACCCATACTGCGTCCGACTCTTACTGATTTCCGTCGCATCACTCCTTATATTGTCGGATGGCTGCATACGTCATGTCGCTTCCATATACAGAGTCGCCCACAGCGCCTCATTTGCATAACGCTAGCTGTCTCTATTTCAATTGCTCTTCAGTGTATATATATATATATGTTTCGAAATCCTGGTGCAAATATTTTTACCCGTTTCCGGCTCTGCTGGGGATAGATGGATGGATATCACGAGCCAGAGAATTTGACTGTCTAAATGTAAGAATGAGTTGTGTAAATAAATTACAAAGTTGGACGAGAGGATGAACAGGGTCCTGAGTAACATATTCCCTACTGAGATAATGTCTATAAAACATGGTGTTCACAGTTGGACATAGCTATAATAATAAGCATGTATTTTTACATAAGCTCTGCTGAGGTGCTCAACCCAGAAAAAGTGAAAGGTTATAATTGTGAATATCTTCCTTCAGTTTGCAGCATGTCTTTTGTAAAAAAAAGATCGTGCTATGTCATCACTTTGTCAGTCCGTCCGTCTGTGGACGCCATATCTCTGCAACTACATGTTTGATTTGAAAAATTTCTTTTGCATTGGGAAGCCTGGAATCTGAGAACGATGATCCTAGCTCTCCTTTTTTTCTACGATACATCTTCGCAACATGAAGGCGTAAATGCAGAGACTATCGATTTCAAAAAAATACTCCTAGTTAGCTTTGCATTAGGAGCCTCCCCAGTTTTACATATTCGGAGCGGTAATGAAATTTCACGTAATATCAACGTCACATGCTGCTACGTTAAATTGTGCCTCTGTAGGTAATCAGTAAACGTTTGCCAGTAATGTGGAAAGGTAGCAATTTAAACCAACGCAACCGCGGCCGGATAGCTCCGACCCGGAGGGCAGGTGCCAGTATTTCGGAAACAGCGGCACTTATTTGTTGCTCCAGTACTACTGTAGCAAGGGAGTAACATGACTAGATTAACCAAGCAGAGATATCCAGGAGAAGGGCTCACATTGCTCAGTCACGTGCGGTTGATCCGAGACGTGAACGTCGGGTGACACGACTGGTATGTCAGCAACGACGAGCAACAGTCACGCAGCTCACCTACCAGAACAAGAGGGGTGCAGTTTGATCTGTTTCCGCATGCACCATGCACCATGCACCAAACCTTGTTTCGTCTGGGGTTCCACAGTCAGAGACCAACGAGGGTATAAATTATGACACCCAGTAATCGCAAAGAACGCTTCGCATGGGCCAAGGAACGACGGCAACGGACCCCCGACAGATAGAAAGAAGGTCGTCTAGAGTGATTAGTCCGGTTTCCTGAGCGCCACGCTGTTGACCGGGTTCGCATATGGCGCAAACAGCATGAAGCCCTAACTCCTGGTTGCAAACAGCATGAAGCCTTAATCCTAGTTGAAGCCGTAAATGCATGAAGTTGAAGCCGTAACTCCTGGTTGAAGCCGTAACTGCATGAAGTTGAAGCCGTAATTTCTGGTTGAAGCCGTAACTCCATGGTTGAATCTGTAATTTCTGTTAAAGCCGTAACTCCTGGTTGAAGCCGTAACTCCTAGTTGAAGCCGCAACTCCTGGTTGAAGCCGTAACTCCTAGTTGAAGCCGTAACTCCTGGTTGAAGCCGTAACTCCTGGTTGCACGGCTGGGGTTCAACAGGCCTGTGGAAGTGGTGTTCTGGTCTGGGGAGCAGTTTCTTGGCAAGCCCTAGGGTTAGTATCGTTCCACAAAAGCTGAATGGTGGACGCTACAGAGACCTGTTGACCAATCATCTCCAACCAGATCTATGCAGGAGTTTTACCCGAACCACAGTGCCAGCTTTCAAAAGGACAACGCACTGTGTCATCTGGGTAATATAATTACGGAGTGGCTAGAAGAACACGACAAGGAATTCACTACATTACTTTAGCCCCCAAACTCCCCTGATTGTAACTCAATTGAACATTCGTGGGATATGCTAGAACGGGGTGAGAGAAATGCTGATTCTCCTTCACGGATTGAGTGTAAACTGACTGTACGGGACATGGGTCAAGTTACGCATGGAGGATGTGCGACATCTTGTAAAACGTGTTCCTACGCGTCTGCGAGCAGTGATTACAGAGATAGGTGGTCCAACGCGTTATTAGGTAGGAGTTCCTAATTTGAAGCCAACTCAGTGTACATTTTATCCAATACCATTGTATTGAACACCCGATTAAAATAATTGAAGAAGATTAAAAAATCCGTCGATGCACGATATTAAAATCATAAAATCACTAAAAGCTAAGATCAATTAAAACCTTTAATTACATACTTAACATAGTTAAAAATATAGTTAACACTAAAACACGTGAGATCTTTCGAGCCGATTGGGCTCATCCTGAGACGTGATTACAAAGAACGATAATCCAGTTCCACTTACGTACGCTACAGAATGCCAGGTGTAACAAGGAGAAAGGCTACGGTAGTGCGCTCTTTGAGCTCAGTGATGGATGTAACCTTTTTCTTGTACACAAAGTCCTGAATAAAGCCCCAAAGAAAAGTTTCGCATGGAATAATATCAGGAGAACGAGGTAGCCCTGCTGTCGGACCCGCCATGTACAATCCAACGGCCGGGAAAATGGTGATCTAGAGGTATGCGTACATCCAAAGAGCATTGCGGAGGCGCTCCATCTTGCTGGAAAATGATGTCTTGAATATCCTGGAGTTCTGGAATTGCGAATTGTTCTAACATGTCCACGTTCGTTAGGCCAGTAACGGTTGGTTCAGCGAAGAAAAAGGGCCCTATCACTCTGTGTTCCATTAGGCCATCTTAGACATTAACCTTCGGGCTGCCTTTCTCGTGTACTACGACCACAAGGAAATTTTCCGTGCCCCAGATTCAGCAGTTATGTTTATTCACTCTACCAGAAACATGGAATGTCGACTCATCGCTGAAACAGATCCGTGAAAGGAGTTCATGGTCTTCGTCACTGAGATTAAGCATGTCTACCGCAAATGCTTTTCAACGTGGTTAATCATTTGGTCGAAGCTTTTGCACTAACTGCACTTTATACGCATATAGGGGGAGACTTTTATGCACAACCTTTGTGAACCGTTGCTCCCCGTATTTCGAGTTCACAATTGGCGACGCGGACGGACTTCTTCGGGCTCCTTAGATAAGAATAACGCACGTCGTCCTTTCAAGACACTTATTTACCCATTGTTCGATGATCCTCCGTGTCGACGGCTGTCCCTTGTACTCCGTTCTAAACTTACGCCGAACTGTTGTTAAGAGATTTTCACTCCGCAAACCAAAACGCACACGCTGCTTTCTGCACTGGGGAAGCCATGTCTGTTGTATTCCTTGTTTGACGAGATTTTTCATTACATGAGACACCTGGCGCCATCTATCAACTGCTTTAACAAACTTTAACACTTGCCTCGTCTCTTGACGTTTAAAGTAAGATGTTCTCTATCGTATTTTTATCAATAGCATACTAAAACTGTATACTTCATTTATAGGCATCCTCTATATCTTATTTTTGCCGATATCTCTGCTTCTAAAAGTCCGATTTAAAACATTCGTTGAACGCTGTATACTGTTTTTCTGTTAAAAAGTTTATCTCCCGGGTTTTTGTAGTTCACAGTTCTGGCGTTGGGTTGTGTTAGTCCGTATTTCTGTATGATTCTTTATCTCCGCTTCTAAAAACCATTTCGAGAAATGTTTTTTTTTTACTTATGCTGTCTGTTACAGTAAAGATGGAGAATATTATCTTTTTGAAATAGTGCGCAGTTTACGCCCTAGGGGACAGAAATGTCAAAACCTTTTCTCGTTATCTGTGTTTCCAAAAAACGTATTTGAAAAATTGTTTTTTCCTAATATGGGGTTTGCCGTGAATGACACTTTCACATACACTATATTTACAAAAGTAATTGAGCACCCCTTCAAAAGCAAATGAACGGAACCGCTTCGTTGTTAAGATGCGCGCCACAGCTGCAAACGGTATAAAAACAAGCCTGTAGTTGAACGCGATCATATCGCACTGTGATTTTGAGTGAAAAGTCGCGGCGGTAGAGAACTGACTTTGAGAAAGGAAAGATTGTTGAGTGTTATATTACTGGGTTGTCCATAAGAGAAACCGAGAGGCTTTTAAACATACCCAAGTCAACTGTTTGGGATGTACTCAATAAATGGTAGACACATGGCGTGCCTGAAGCAAAAACGTGATGTCCAACAGGGCGGGGCTTTCGGCGAAAAATTTGGCAAACCATTTATAATATGCGAATCGATTTGTAAAATCCGGTGGCTGTAACTCGTTCACAGCCGTGATACCGGCATAGTCTTCGCCTGTTTGGTAGTTCTTTGACATGTCGAATACGATCTTCCAGTCTCTTAGGATAGCCACCGAATGGATTTTCGTGGGAATGCCCAATAACCGCCGCTTCACATCTTCTGTTGTGTCCTCCGCCATCTGAGGTCGTCCGCCCGTATGCGGATCCACCAATCTTCCCGTTCTCTCCAGTTTCTTCGAAATGGGGGCTCTGGTGGGTGGTTTACGCCCATCAAACTTCTTCAGAAACTACTTCTTACATTGTTTGAAGGAACCGGTTAACCAGTACTGAAGCACAATGAACTCACGCTCTTCGATTGAGTACACCATCTTCATTCGAACTCCTCGCTTAAACTGTCTGCGGAGAGATTCCTCCGCAAATAGTAGACATATGGTGTGTTAGTGCTGCGCCGCGCAGCTCCTGGAGAAACGTTTTCTTCACAGGTAATGCATGTCGACTGCTTCATCAGGAAATAAAGAACCGCTCCGTTCGGGTTTCACGCTCATCATATATTCCCCATCTCATATATTCCACATAATAAGTGTTCAGTCCATAGTGAATCACCCTGTACTTTTCCATAATACAAAATTCTTCCTCTAGGGGGCGTAAAGTTAGATAATGTTTTCTTCTATGTCTGTTCTTTTAACTGTCTGATATAAAAATTGCTTTGTCTCTGATATGTTCCTTCAACTAAGATAAATTTTTTGAACACAATTTTTCGTAACAGACTTTTCAATTGCTAGTGGAGTAAAGTAACTCTTTCTGTTTCTAGATGTTTTATTGATTGTAGGAATGCAGTTGAATTTTTCGTATTTCCTGTAATGGATTCCACTGACTATGAAATATTTCCATTCGTGTAGGAAGGGATTCAAAATACGTGCACATTATAGCCGAAAATTTGGTGTCATGTTTTTGTTTTTTATTTGAAAAATGCAGTCACTGACTACAATGAAATTTCTCACGCGTGAATCTGTTTAGATGGTTTTCTAAAAAAAAAAAAAAAAATACTAACTGCGAAAATCAATTCCCAGTGAAGTAGATGATCATAATTCCTCTTCGTTTAATTTAAAGAACAAACTTTTCCAGTTTGTTGAAGCATCCATAATGAAGAATGTATTTGTTATGTCAATAAATGTTCCTTTACACCACTCTTAAAGGTAATTTCGATGCTAACACATCAATAAAACGTTATTTTAATTCAGGGCAAAAATTTTGTTAACATAGTGTCAGGTAGAAACTGGAATTTCAGAAAAATGGGTAAACAGATATGATCTTGCGAAAGAGAAATCTTTGGAATAAATCTGTTCTTAGTAATACAGAGTATTTATTGTTGCGCATATTCTTAAATCTTTCATTTGTTTAAAAATTCTGGGAAACACATTCTCTAATACCCCGAGGGATTTAATATATCAATATACAGAACTAATAAAAGAGGCATTCTTTGAACGATTAATCACTTTGAGCCATTTCTTCGGTGTTTTCTGAAATTCAAGGGATTTTCTCCCGTAGAAAAGCAAACATATTTTTTAAGGGCCCTAGAGGTATTTAACGTAAATCTGCCAGATAGTTTCCATGAAATCAAAATATGTATTTATAAGGATGAAGAGAGAAAAAAGAGACCGCGATTTCTCTTGCAGCGAAATTTTTGAAGAAGTAGTAAACTTGAAATTTTGGAATACTCCTCGAAAGACTGATGTAATAAATCTTTTGGGAATGAAATATGGATCGAAGAAAATAAATCTTCACCTACAACTTGCTGTTAGCCATTTTGAAAATCATAGATGAGAATGAATTATATTTTAGAATTCATCTGTAAAAGTATATTTTATCTGTTAATACAAATTATGCTACATTATTGACATATCGTCATTTATGACATACTTTCATAGTTTTAAAATGTATCTTAGATGTTAATAAACATAACATTTTGAATATAAAACAATTATAACAATATGCTTTAGGATTAAATATGTTTAAAAGGATTAAACATATTTAATCCTTAAAATTTATATATATATAAATTTTATATCTAATATATATTAAATATATATTAGATATAAATTTTATAGATATAAATATGAATTTCATAGACATAAATTTTGATATCCATAATTATGAAACTAGAAATAGTTTTCAAATAAAGCTATGCTTGCCTGGAACAAAATAAATGAAACAAAGGATCAACTATGAGGGACCAACTTTTTGGAATCCTTTATCTGAAGAACTAAAACACATTAACAATTATAGCTTGTATAATGTAATGTCTTTTTCGTGAGCAAGATTGGTTTTACGTTACGTCTAAACCATGACTAAGGAATGTTGAAATAAATAAGAATACGATGCAATAGTTCCTAATTAGGCTTTTACGGACAGACGAAACATAAACAGGAGTCAGAGTTACTATAACCTTTTATTGGTGCAGCACGACTTTCAGTAGAACTCTACAATATAGCACAACATGGTACTACGGTTGTTAATTTCACTTTTAACTTAGCAATCGAACGTCTATACACACACATCCACCTGAGCAATTGTCGTATCGTCCTTATTATCTATTGTGCTTATCAAAGTTATACGCCACTTTTTTCTCTGACCTCAATTGTTGCCAACAGTATTCTCGTGAGAGAGAACATTCAACGTTAAGTTTGGAAGTATAACGGAGAACAAACTCAAATTTACACAAGAAAAGGAACTAAAAATGAAAGATAATTTAGAATGTACGTAACACTTGTTTAAAAAAAGACTAAAAACATACTTGCTTAACGTATAAAAAACAACCCTCAAATTACTATATAACTTTTCTGTCCCTTTCAAATTGTTACTAATATCTACTAACAACTGCTGATCTGCTGCATGGCCTACCAACTATTTACCTTCACTCTTTGACTATTTTTACATAACTTGTATCTATCAAGAAGGGATATCAGGGCTTTAGTCAGGTCATTAAAGGCCTTTTCCCTGATTTCCCCGGCTGTTATAATACACTGGTGTGCAAAAATTAAGAACGAAGAGGAGAAATTAGCATAAAAGCGGAACGAGCAGGCAGAACGGACCGAAAGACCACTCAGGAGATAGACTAGGGTACGGTACGGTAGGGCATGCGCATAAATGCAGCATGCGTAGGGGGGGGTGTCGGAAGGGTATTAAAACACACGAGCAGTGTACGCTCAGCAATTCGGAAAAAGCTATTGCACGGTGTACATCGGTTTGAACGACGTCGAGTTGCTGCCACCTTGTGATATGGCCAACAGGAAATCCAGTAGACGACATCTGGATCACGTTACACGAGGTCGCGTCATTGGGAAATTGGAAGAAGGTCGAAGTGTGACTAGTGTGGCCGAGTAGTTCGAGATCGCTCACGGCAACGTTTCACGAGCTTAGAGAGCATTTCAAACGACAGGAACAGCTGTCCGAGAGTTTAGCAGTGGTCGTCCACGAGAAACCACGGCGGCGGACGACCGGTATATTATCCTACAGGCGAGAAAAGACAGACGGCAGACAGCGGGAGAAATCGCAAGGCACATGCAACAGACAACTGGACGTCCGTTATCGCGTTTTACCGTGGCCAGGAGGCTGAACAAAAGTGGTCTATTTGCAGGACGACCAGTACGGTGTGTGCCATTAACGCCTGCTCATCGGATATGGCGGTTACTTTGGTGCCAGGAACACAAGAACTGGACACATCAGCAATGGGGTTGAGTTTTCTTTACGGATGAGAGCCGATTTAGTCTGACGAGCGATTCTGGACGTATACACATCTGGAGAGAGTAGGGAACACGCAATCACACCTCCAACATCATCGAAAGGGACCGGTTTGGAGGTGGCGGAGTTCTCGCTTGGGGCGGTATCATGCTTGGTAGCCGTACTGACCTTTACATCTACCAAGGAGGTTCAGTCACTGGTGTCCGCTATTGTACCGAAGTTGTCCTGCCTCACGTGCGTCTGTTTAGAGGTGCTGTGGGTCCTGAGTTCCTCTTCATGGGCGACGACGCTACACCTCATCGTACAGTGGCTGTCGCAGAGCTGTTGGAGAGTAAAGCTATTCAACGCATGGATTAGCTCGCAAGGTCCCTGGACCTAAATCCAAACGAACACGCTTGGGACCTGTTATAATACACTGGTGACGTGCTGCCAAGCGTCCCCTTCTCGGGAGACGCTTGGCAGCACGTCACCAGCCGGCAGCAACGATTCCGCAGCTCGATTGGCGCTACAAGAGGAATGGGCCGCGATGCCTCAACAGCTTCTTGACAACCTCGTCCTCAGGATGGACAGACGTTGTAAATACTGCAACACTGTCAGGGGTGATCATATCCCCTACTAAAGACTGGAATTTTCTTGGCAGCCGCCTGTCACATAGACGTTTCTGTCTTCTGTCCAGTTGTGCTCGAAGCTACCTTTTCAATGAAGTACCTTTGTATCATTTGGATTCCTTTTTTTAACGGTTTTGCTCACTTGTCCCATATTCGTACATCTTGGGGATCTTATGGTATGATTTGAGTCGATGTGGAGCACTTCTGCACGACGTTACATTCGAAAAACCGTCTCGTCCTTAATTTTTGCACGCCAGTGTAATTACATTTGTTACACTCCAATGTAAATATAAACTTGATGTAAGGTATGATGTAACAGCTAAAACAATAAAAATATTATTATCATTATTATCTTTAAAATAAAAAACTGCTTAAGACAGACCGAAATGAAACAAATATAAAATACTGGTATTTTAAGGCACATCTGAATGCGAATTGGTGCTTGTGTTTGTCAATAACAAAGCAAGGATGCACAAATAATATGATTCAACCCAACAGGCATAAAACTAGTTTTTCGTTCCTTTGCTTGTGAGTGATTGAGTTAAATGACTAGGTTCAGCAATATGGCGCCATCTATTATCAAATATATTGAAGAACAATAAAATTTGAGCAAGTAAATAAATTAAATGATGTTTTGAGTTAAAATATTTGCGAAAGCGACACTTTTAGTTCATTACTTATTTTTTCCTAGTTCTGTTTGTATGAAAACTGTTTGCAAAAATGGCATATAAGGACATAAAAATCTTTTAAAACAGGTGTTTTTTTACTCGATTTGTCTTTCAGAAGAACAACCTCGAATTTCTATTTTTAGATTTCTGTTATGATCCGCCATTTGTGATGAGTCTTCTTTAGTGAAGTGCATGAAAAAATAGAATGCTTTACAATAAGTACAGAGGTGTTAATGAAATGCTTTGCAGTTTGAAGCTTTTATTAAAACAAAACAGCATGTTAAAAATTCAGTGATCTTCACAACACAAAGAGAGATACGCGTGGGATATACACATGGAAAAGATGAGGGAAACGTTTTATTTAGCTCGGAAATTGCCCAACCCAGAAGGGTGTGGATGAAACTGATAAATAATCTGTACCGACACAAAACATCAAAACTAATTAATAACAAGGAACTGTACACCAATTACACTTAAAATAGTACTAGTAATCCGAATTTCTTGGCGTAGATTATAAATCAAAGTTTCCAAGCTTTCGTACATCAACCAGATGGCTTTTTCGAGGAAGGTAGGCAGTTAACTGCAAACTGTATAATGGAACACTTCAACAATTTGAACGTGGTGACTGGACTAGACAATAAATGAATTGGCGCAAATATGATCTGTCATTCGAAGGAACGAGGTCACGTTGGTTGAGCGCACGGTAATGTGGTAGAAAACACAGCATTATTTGAAGAATTGATTCCAAATGCGTGGCAACTCGAGAGAGACACTATCATTACAAGCCTCGCTGCTGGTCAAGATTTCCAAGGTTTCGCGAATGGCAGTAGATTTGGGTGTGGAGTATGAAGCTAATTTCTTGATATCATTCCACATAGGATCAGCGGACTTAAACTTGACCTCTCTTGATAGGGCAGTGGTTATTTTACCGTCTTTTGTATCCCTTTTATGGTCGTTGATTCTAATTCCAAACGAACGTTTGGTCACTCCGATGTAGTACCGCCTAGAGCCGTCCGATATTGTAGTATAGGAATAAACACATGCCACGTTGAGAAGGGCTTGTTAATATTTCTCTTAAGCATCGTATATAAAGATACTGAAGACCTTATGCCGACACCGAAGCTCATCCTCCTGAGCGCGTTTTTGAGTTGATAAGAAACTTTTGGTATGTAGGGAATAGAGCCCAAGTAGCGAAGTTGCGGCATTGAAAGATTGACATGGCTGGTTCTGGCTGTTTCGATAAAGTTATGCATCTGGTGTGACGTATATCCTGCCTCAGTGGCCAATTCGACGATGTTTTCAGTTCCGATTCTCTAGAACGAACATCGGAGGAGACGGCGAAGGCTCTTCTAATTCGAGAACGGAAGGCCATCTTGTAATCTTCAGGGCAGAATGAACTGCGGAGCATCAAGTTGGGAACGGATGTTGGTTAGACTTCCGTACGAAGGCGATTGTCTTGCGATTTTCTAACTAAGACGTCGAGATAAGGCAAGGTACCACTGCGCTCAAGTTACATAGTGAAATTTATCGTATGGTGTATATTGTTGACTTTATCGAGGAAAGATATATACACTCTACGATCAGTAATTTGTCTGCAGTTCAAGGCAACAACTTAATAAAACAGAACAGAAGAAAATGTTACTCTAGATTAAAGGAGGGGAACCTGCGGCGTTTTAGGCTATTAAATGCGGCCTTTTGAGTGAATCCAAATTTTGACGAACAAATTCTTTTATTTTTATTATGTTTTTTGTTCGTATTTTATTACTTCTATTTTAACCTTAAAATGATCGTATCTAAACAACCAAAGAGTAAAAGAAAATTCAACGAAATAATGCTTCCCGACTGACGGCCACAATTGAAACACTACTTCTTCAAAAGGAAATTTCGGACGAACATTTTCCCCAGTTAGCAAAAGTCATTGATAAGCAGGATGATTAATACGAATCATGTGATCATTTGAAGAATACGCAGCTGTTATAGACTTAATTAATAACAAGGAACAATACACTAGTTGTACTTAAATAGTATAACTATATTAGTGATCCGAAATTTCTTGGCGTAGAATAGAAATAAAAGTTTCCAAGCTTTCGCTCATCAACCAGATGGCTTTCTCAAAGAAGGTAGACAGCAAACTGCAAACTGGATAATAGAACGTTTCAACAATTTGAACATGGTGACATGACAATAACGAATAGATGTGAACGTAATCAGGTATCCAAAGGCACGAGGCGTTATGCTCGTTTTGGTACGCGGAATCCTGGAAGGAAAACCAAGAGGCAATCACTATTTGAAGAACTGGTCCCAAACTCGTGGCAACTCTAGTGAGACGCTATTATTGCAGGACTCGCTGTTCGTTATGATCTCCAAAGTTTCGCGAATGACAGTAGATTTTGGGGTGGAGTAGGAAGCTAATTTCTTTACGTCATCCCACATAGGAGCAGCGGACATGAACGTGACTTCTCTGGATAGGGCCGTGGTTACTTTGCCGTTCTTCCTGTCCCTTTTATGTTCGTTAATTCTAATTCTGAATGAACGCTTAGTCATTCCAATGTAGTATCTCGCCGATCCGTCCGGATATAGTAGAGGAATGGCATAAACGCCTGCTTCATTGGAAGGTGGGAACTTCTCTGCGTTTCCTTTAATCATGGTACATAAAGATGTCGGAGATCTGATGCCAACACCTAGGTTAATCTTCTTGAGCTTATAGGAAACATTTGGTATATAAGGAATTGATCCCAGGTAACGTATCTGCGGCATAGAAAGATTAGAACGACTGGTTCGGGTTTTCTCGATGTAGCAATCTGTTTGATGTGCGAAAGCTTGGAAACTTTTATTTCTATTCTTCGTCAAGAAATTTCGGATCACTAGTATAGTTATACTATTTAAGTAAAATGTTATAGACTTATTAATTGAAGAATATGAGGAAAGGTTCACTGACTTTAAGAGTCATGGCATCACACTCAAATTGGCATTTCAACCTCACCTAGTTGAAGTCTCCATAGCTCCTAAAGGACTACAGAAGAAATTGATTGAGCTCTAAGAAGATCACATTTTAAATTTCTTATTTTACGCTAAGAACAATCCAATTGAAATATGGGAAAATGCAATAGAATACCCACGCCTTCGGCAACATGCACGAAAAAATGCTTTCTTGCTTTTTAACCACTTATTGCTGCGAGTCAACATTCTGCTACTTAACCCAAATCATGACGTCACAAATGATGGATACACATCTAGAGGATGAGCTGAACCTGCGGACCTCGGTGTTGCAACCCAATATTCAAACGCTTTTCAAAAAAAGTAGTCACAGCAAAATCATTAAAAGGCTAGTTAACTTTAAAATAAATAATTTTTTCTCCAATTTTTGAAGTTAGTTAGTACATAGTAGTTAGGATTTAAAAAAACATGTACACTTTGAAGTACACTATATTGACAAAAGTCACCGGACACCCCTTCAAAAACAAATGAACGGATCTGCTGCGTTGTTAAGATGCGCGGTACAGCTGCAAACGTTATAAAAACAAGCTTGCAGCTTACCGCGGTCATATCGCACTGTGTGGTTGAGTGAAAATGTCACGGCGGGAGAGAACTGACTTTGAGAAAGGAAAGATTGTTGGGTGTTATATTAGCGGGCTGTCCATAAGAGAAAATACCCAGAGGCGTTTAAACATACCAAAGCCAACTGTTTTGGATGTACTGAATAAGTAGAAGACACGTGGTGTGCCTGAAGCAGCAAAACGTACGTGCAGAAAAATAAAATCAGTTATAGAGGACGCCGAAGGCTCAGGAGAGTCGTTACAGCTAATCCATGGAGTTACTGCCCAAGACTTCAGAGTACAGGTGCGCAAAAATGCTAGAACCTCGGTATGTACACGTACCATTCGCATAGAACTTCATTCCATGAGTTACCGTGGATCGTGCGGCTGCTGATAAGCCTTTCTATCTCCACTAGGAATGCTATTCGTGGTTTAGCATGGTGTAAGAAACATTTATCGTGGACCGTAGATCAATGGAAATGGATCATATGGACTGCTGAATCCAGATACACGATCTATCAGTCTGATGGCCGTGTGGTGGTATGGCGGCAGCTGGGGGTACGCTATTCACCAGGGTGTATTTTACCTACGGTGAAGTTTGGAGCTGGCAGTGTACTCGTGCGGTGGTGGTTTTTGTGGTATCGTCCCGGCCGATTGGTTATCGTGTAAAAACCTATTAACTAGCACTTGTTCCTCGATATTTTCGACAATTATGCCCAACCATCTCTGTGGCAATACTACGGAACCGATCCTTGTTGGTACCAGCAGGATAATGCACCGAGCTATAAAGCAAGGACTGTCATGGCGGTGTTTGACGATAATTCCGTATCGTGCGTGGGCTGGCCAGAACAGAGCCCTGATCTTAATCCCATAGAGCACCTGAGGGATAAACTAGAGCCCCGCATAAGACGTTTGGAACCAAAGCCTACTACTAAACAACAGTTAGCGGCAGTGTTATGTACTGAATGGAAGCGCATACCTATCGCTGTGTTCCAAAACCTTGTCGAAAGCATGTCTCGAAGGGTAAGTGCATGCATTAAGGACAAAGGTGGACCGACACCGTACTAATATATGTCAATAAATGCTATGTTGTGTTTCTCTTCTAGGTGCCCGGTGACATTTGTAAATATAGTGTATATTTAATTGAAGTTTCTTGAATGCGGCCTTATTAGATTACAGCTAACGTAACGCCGCCTTTCAACATGAAAAGGTTTCCCAGCTCTGCTGGAGATAGGACGTTGGGTAACCATCACGTGATGAGATGCTGTTAGCGACGTGTTGCTCTATAGTGTCGAAAGTGTCTGATTGTGTCCACAGGTATCTCGTACCACATCGCCTTCATTTTATCCCATATTGAAGATCGGATTACAAGTGACACCCTGTGTTGACTTACATATGCTTACTGCTCGAGATCTATTTTGCGGCCATGGAATCAATTGGATACTCTGTTGGAACACCTAGATGAGGCAACACTATGTGCTTCAAGCGTTATTGTATTAGAAGAGAACATTCCAGATACTTGACAGGAGTGGTAATGCCACTGCCCGTAAACCGTTATCGAATCATTGCCGGGTTGGCACAGGAATATACTGCCCTGAGCATAGTCACACTTTCCTAAGCTCTCAGACGAGTGAAGATCTGTCGTCAGTTGCTTGGAAACCCTAATGATGAGCGTTTCATCAAACGTAGCGTGGCGAAAAATGGATCCTTTACCGCAAAACAGACATACGGAACAAATGTCTACACTCTGGCAGGATAACACAACCGGTCGCCAAACGTGGAAGTTTCCAGCACAAGATGCTGCTGTCTGTATGGTGGAACTGTGATGGAATCGTGTACCACGAATTTGATCCAAATGGTCGTGGTGTCATTGCTGATCTTAACTCAACCCATTAGACCTAATGCACGCTGTTTTGGCAAAAATACCGGAACAAGTATTTTTTAATGGCGCCCGAACTTTCCGGAGGACCCGACCGTTCAAGATCTCGCAATGGTGTGATGTTCTTTCCACACCGCGAGATAGAAAAAATAAGATAATCCCTTCTCCAGCGCTTCAAAAAATAAAGATGTGCGATGTTGCATTCCACACACCAGATTAACTGGGAATTCTCAAGTGCACGTTCTTCAGCGGATGCTGCCTACGACGATTCATGGTCACGGCTGACCCGTGGGCCATGCCGCCGGCCCTCTTTCGGGGTGTGTGTGTGACGTGTCTACCCAGCAGGACGCACACGACATAAAGGCAGATAGCAGCGATTACGAACGTCCCCGTAGCTCAATTGGTAGAGCGACTTATTCCGGAATGAGGGTACTCGGGTTCGAGCCCCGGCGTGAACAAAAAATGACGGAGACATTTATTTCATTATAATGCATTTAGTGACCACTTTATTATGGCCACCCCTCAGTACTTCGTTGGGCTACCTTTCACCTTTAATATTGCGTCAATTCTTCGTAGCATGGACTCCACGAGATGTTGATAGGTGGTTTGTGGAATCTGATACCATGTTTGATGAATAGCACTTTCCAGGAGTGTGAGATTGCAGGGTTGTGGATCCAGCTGTCTGATGGCTCGTTCAACGTCATCCCAAAAATTCTCAATGGGGTTAAGATCTGGAGATTTTGGGGCCCACCTAAGCTAAGTAAACTCACCGGCATGTTCCTGAAACCAATCCTGTACAATACGAGCACTATGGCAGGACGCATTATCTTGTTGAAAGTAGCCATCGCCGTTGGGATAAACCATCAACATGACAGGATGCACTTGGCCCGCAACGATGTTTAGATATAATGTGCCAGTCAGACGTTGATCAACACGAATTAAAGCGCCCAAATCATGCCAGGAAAACAATCCCCAAACCATAACGGTGCCTCCACCAGCTTGAAGGGTTGTAGCAATACATTTGAGGTCCATGCTTTCGTGCTGTTTCCGCCAAATTCTCACTCGGCCATCGGCATGGTGCAACTGAAAACGTGATTCATCGGACCACATAATTTGTTTCCAATTATGGACTATCCAATCCTTGTGCTCCTGTGTTAACTGGAGACAGCGAAGGTGTTCAAACAGGCCTTCGGCTGCCATATCCCATCCGATGCAGTGTACGGCGAACAGTGCGCGCAGAGATCATTTGAGGGGATCCTTGATTAAGATGGTCTGTAACTTGCTGCACTGTTGCCCTTTTGTAGTCTGTTACCAGTCTGGACACTCTTCGTTCAGCCCGAGCAGTCACTAGTCGATGACGACCACACGTGGCACGTTGAGACCCAGATTTTTGCCTGACAGTCAAGTTTTTAAACACTTTAACAACAGCTGCTCTGGAACATTTCACGAATGCGGCGGTTTTGGTGATATTCGCTCCATGGCTCTGAGCTCCTACAATCATCCTACGTTGAAAGTCCATCAAAGCGCATATTTTACCCATCTCGTCACCCAAAAATTACTTCTACTACTGTCGCAAGCACTAAGCTTTCCCTTTTTATACTAGCCTCGCCCTCTGGCGGCCACAGCGTGCAGCCATAGCTCATTTGTTTAAAACTGTCAGGTGGTCGTAATAAAGTGGCCACTCAGTGTATATACACTTACATATAATCTTCCGAAATAAACTCATAATACACATATGCATAATTTCCTGAAATAACCTCATGCTGAAGTGTTCCTCGAAACACAGCAAGCGTAATCCAATAAGAATATATAACACGAATTCATTCATGCGCTCACATAAGAAGAAATGTAAGTTAACAAAAGTGCATTTTTTCAATAGAGAAAAAGAAGAAAAAGTAAAAACTGTTGACTTTCACAGTTCGAGTTGTTGAAACGAGAGCACTATGAAATAATTCATCAAGGGAGGAAGAGCTCTTCGTCACATAAAGAAATAGAGTTAAAAGGATAAAAAAAGACAGATGCCGTCTGTATAAGAAACACAAAGGAGCGAGCACTTGAGACGATCTGAAGGGAGAGAAGTTTTTCAGGAAATTGGATATTGGGTGTTCTTAGTTCCCTTAACGTGGTGCGGTTCAATAAGTGAGACGTCATTGTGAACCCACAGGGACACAGCGGTAAAGAAGAAGAAGAAGAAGAAAGGAGAGATAGAGGCTGGGGAAATGCTCTTGAGGACACAGCGGGCCCTACCGAGAGTTGAAATTTCAACAGTTATTTTCAGTAGCGTGTACGAGCGTGAGTATGAAGTGTTCGACTTAATCCAGTATCAGAGCTGAGTAAATGTGTAAATTGAAAACACACGCACAGAATTCAAGAGGAATTTCAATGAAGCTTTTCCCGCGTTTTATGTCCCTTTTGGAGCGAAAGAAAAGCTATTTCTCTCACGTACTTTTGCTGACGTAAAATCTTATGTAAATTTGGTCTTCGTAAGCTGATGACGATCGAGCGGAACTAGTCTAACGCGTAAATAAAGTTGAAACTATTCATCGCCAGGTTTAGATATAATTAAATAAAAAAAGCAAAGTTTGAAAAGTCAGTGCTGCATCCATTATTTTCAGATCCGCACCCTTTTACTGAGAACGAATTATCGGTGGAGCGAAAGGATGTATTGTTCTTAAAATCCACGATTGTTCTATGTGATATTTTATCTGCTCCTTTCCTCTGTTGACTAGAAAAACGTTAATTTAGTGTTTTACCAAATGAACGATTTGGTGAAAACAACAAGTGCTATAATCGCATACATTTTGCTATGATAAACAAAAATTTTAAAATCGGGTTTCCTAAAACGATTATAAAATTCTGAACGAAAATAGAAACCATTTGTAAGGATGTCTTGAAGCGAAGGAATTACCGAAAGTGATTTTCTTAATATCTTTATTCTTGCTAAAAAGCTATTAATTGAAAAATCTTTATCTACAAGGCACTTAAAAATATAAAAGGAGATACTAATATTCAAAACTAAATCTCAACACATTCAGCTGTCCCGGTTGCAGACTTGTCAAGACAAAGACATACCAGTCTCATTTAATCGCGCCATTTGGACCCGGGTCGTATTGCCGAATGCCGCATTGGTTGTGTGTTGATCCCACGATGGTGTTAATATGCTGGAAACAGTGGGTAGATTAAGTTGCTAACCAGTTATTAATATGCTGGAACCCTTCGCAGGCAACAGTGGTATTAAATTGAAAACGTTTGTAAATTAAGTTGCTAACCAGTTATTAATATGCTGGCACCCTTCCTAGGCAACAGTGGCTTTAAATTGAAAACATGGGTTAATTAAGTTGCTAACCAGTTATTAATATGCTGGAACCCTTCCTAGGCAACAGTAGATTAAAATTGAAAACGTGGGTAAATTAAGTTGCTAACCAGTTATTAATATGCTGGAACCCTTCGCAGGCAACAGTGGTATTAAATTGAAAACGTTTGTAAATTAAGTTGCTAACCAGTTATTAATATGCTGGGACCCTTCCTAGGCAACAGTGGCTTTAAATTGAAAACATGGGTAAATTAAGTTGCTAACCAGTTATTAATATGCTGGAACCCTTCCCAGGCAACAGTGGCTTTAATTTGAAAACGTGGGTAAATTAAGTTGCTAACCAGTTATTAATATGATGGAACCCTTCGGAGGCAACAGTGGCTTTACATTGAAAACGTTTGTAAATTAAGTTGCTAACCAGTTATTAATATGCTATGACCCTTCCTAGGCAACAGTGGCTTTAAATTGAAAACGTGGATAAATTAAGTTGCTAACCAGTTATTAATATGCTGGAACCATTCGGAGGCAACAGTGGCTTTAAATTGAAAACGTTTGTAAATTAAGTTGCTAACCAGTTATTAATATGCTGGGACCCTTCCTAGGCAACAGTGGCTTTAAATTGAAAACATGGGTAAATTAAGTTGCTAACCAGTTATTAATATGCTATGACCCTTCCTAGGCAACAGTGGCTTTAAATTGAAAACATGGGTAAATTAAGTTGCTAACCAGTTATTAATATGCTGGAACCATTCGGAGGCAACAGTGGCTTTAAATTGAAAACGTTTGTAAATTAAGTTGCTAACCAGTTATTAATATGCTATGACCCTTCCTAGGCAACAGTGGCTTTAAATTGAAAACATGGGTAAATTAAGTTGCTAACCAGTTATTAATATGCTGGGACCCTTCCTAGGCAACAGTGGCTTTAAATTGAAAACATGGGTAAATTAAGTTGCTAACCAGTTATTAATATGCTATGACCCTTCCTAGGCAACAGTGGCTTTAAATTGAAAACATGGGTAAATTAAGTTGCTAACCAGTTATTAATATGCTATGACCCTTCCTAGGCAACAGTGGCTTTAAATTGAAAACATGGGTAAATTAAGTTGCTAACCAGTTATTAATATGCTGGAACCATTCGGAGGCAACAGTGGCTTTAAATTGAAAACGTTTGTAAATTAAGTTGCTAACCAGTTATTAATATGCTATGACCCTTCCTAGGCAACAGTGGCTTTAAATTGAAAACATGGGTAAATTAAGTTGCTAACCAGTTATTAATATGCTGGGACCCTTCCTAGGCAACAGTGGCTTTAAATTGAAAACATGGGTAGATTAAGTTGCTAACCAGTTATTAATATGCTGGAACCATTCGGAGGCAACAGTGGCTTTAAATTGAAAACGTTTGTAAATTAAGTTGCTAACCAGTTATTAATATGCTATGACCCTTCCTAGGCAACAGTGGCTTTAAATTGAAAACGCGGATAAATTAAGTTGCTAACCAGTTATTAATATGATGGAACCCTTCGGAGGCAACAGTGGCTTTAAATTGAAAACATGGGTAAATTAAGTTGCTAACCAGTTATTAATATGCTATGACCCTTCCTAGGCAATAGTGGCTTTAAATTGAAAACGTGGATAAATTAAGTTGCTAACCAGTTATTAATATGATGGAACCCTTCGGAGGCAACAGTGGCTTTAAATTGAAAACATGGGTAAATTAAGTTGCTAACCAGTTATTAATATGCTATGACCCTTCCTAGGCAACAGTGGCTTTAAATTGAAAACGTGGATAAATTAAGTTGCTAACCAGTTATTAATATGATGGAACCCTTCGGAGGCAACAGTGGCTTTAAATTGAAAACATGGGTAAATTAAGTTGCTAACCAGTTATTAATATGCTATGACCCTTCCTAGGCAACAGTGGCTTTAAATTGAAAACGTGGATAAATTAAGTTGCTAACCAGTTATTAATATGATGGAACCCTTCGGAGGCAACAGTGGCTTTAAATTGAAAACATGGGTAAATTAAGTTGCTAACCAGTTATTAATATGCTATGACCCTTCCTAGGCAATAGTGGCTTTAAATTGAAAACATGGGTAAATTAAGTTGCTAACCAGTTATTAATATGCTGGAACCATTCGGAGGCAACAGTGGCTTTAAATTGAAAACGTTTGTAAATTAAGTTGCTAACCAGTTATTAATATGCTATGACCCTTCCTAGGCAACAGTGGCTTTAAATTGAAAACATGGGTAAATTAAGTTGCTAACCAGTTATTAATATGCTGGGACCCTTCCTAGGCAACAGTGGCTTTAAATTGAAAACGTGGATAAATTAAGTTGCTAACCAGTTATTAATATGATGGAACCCTTCGGAGGCAACAGTGGCTTTAAATTGAAAACGTTTGTAAATTAAGTTGCTAACCAGTTATTAATATGCTGGGACCCTTCCTAGGCAACAGTGGCTTTAAATTGAAAACATGGGTAAATTAAGTTGCTAACCAGTTATTAATATGCTATGACCCTTCCTAGGCAACAGTGGCTTTAAATTGAAAACATGGGTAAATTAAGTTGCTAACCAGTTATTAATATGCTGGGACCCTTCCTAGGCAACAGTGGCTTTAAATTGAAAACGTGGATAAATTAAGTTGCTAACCAGTTATTAATATGATGGAACCCTTCGGAGGCAACAGTGGCTTTAAATTGAAAACATGGGTAAATTAAGTTGCTAACCAGTTATTAATATGCTATGACCCTTCCTAGGCAACAGTGGCTTTAAATTGAAAACATGGGTAAATTAAGTTGCTAACCAGTTATTAATATGCTGGGACCCTTCCTAGGCAACAGTGGCTTTAAATTGAAAACGTTTGTAAATTAAGTTGCTAACCAGTTATTAATATGCGGGAACCCTTCCTAGGCAACAGTGGCTTTAAATTGAAAACGGGTGACGTCTTCGGTGGTGTTCTTAAACCCCGAAAACAACAACAACAAAACAAATTGCATGGCTCAGGGAAGATTATTGAAAAAAATTTAAATACATATCAACTGTAGGAGTAAAACATAATGACACTGTAATCTAACATTTGAATGGTTTCCGGCGCGGCGGTGCAGGTCAAGCGTGTAGAGAGTGCTACCTGTGATACGCGCGGTATCAGTCGGAGGTGAAGCGGAGGTTGTAATGGGAAAGGGACGAGATTTGACCTCCCTATAAAAAATCTCTTCTACCAAAAACCATCCCCAGTGAGGACCGCTATCTTCTTCTACAGACAAAGAGGGCTCCACACCAGACAGCAAGTAACTTCGCAAAACAACTGAACATGAGTTCAGGACGCACAACATCGCGGTTTACAGTAGCCGGGCTACTACACGAAAACGGACTGTTTGCCCAACGGCCAGTACGTTGTGTTCCATTAACAACTGCTCGCCGGAGACATCATTTACAATGGTCTAGAGAACATATGGACTAGATAGCAGAACACTGGAGTACGGTATTCTTTACCATGAGAGTACATTTAGTCTGTCTAGTGATTCTGAAAAGTCACCTAATTAGGCGTGAGGTAGGTACTCGGTATCGTTCCGAAAACATCGTTGAAAGAGGTAATTATAGCTGCCCCTGTGTTCTCGTATGAAAAGGCATCCACATCGATGGATATACGGAGCTCTAGATAATGAAAGGAGGCACTGTAGACAGTGCGCGCTACTGTAATGAGGTAATACCTCTACATGTTTGTCTGTTTCGGGGTGCCATTGGCCCACAGTTCGACTTAATAACGCCAAACCCTATCGTATGGTGGCTGTTGATGAGCTGTTAGAAAGCGAAGACATTCAGCGGATGGATTGTCCAGCATGTTCCCCCGACATAAATCCCATAGAACACGTGTGAGGAGAAGCGTTGCGGCCCGTCAAAATGCCCCGGAAACTGGCCAACAGCTGAAGATGGCGCTGACGCAAGAATGGGCGATGTTACCGCAAGAACTCATCAGCAACCTAGAGAAAAGTATGGACAGACAGCACAAATTACCCATCGGCGTTATGGGTGATCATATTTCCTACGGTGGACCTCCTCTTTCCTTCGTATCGTCTTTGGCAGTGATGCATCTGTATCATGGCACCCAGCGCTATGTAGCCAATTCTGAATAAAGTTCTAATATATCCTTTAGTAGCTTCAGTTGTGTTGGTGCTGTTTACGCTTTCCAACAGTAGGTTGAAGAAGCGTTTATGCCCCAGCTTTGTCCGTCTGTCTGTCTGTCCGTCCTTCCGCACGATAACTCGCGCAAAAAATGGTTCGATTTCGATGAAATTTTAGTATGTGGTACGGGACCACCTGGGGACACACCCTGTTGAAAATGGGCGAAATGGGTTCAAAGGTCATGAAATAAGAGCGATATCTATTTCATTGCTCTTATGCGTCATAACTTACGTAAGAATGTTTCGATTATAACAAAACTTTAACATGTAGTTTGGGAGGTATACTGAACCAATTCTGTTGAATATCATCGAAATGGGGTCAAAGGCCAGGGCATAGGAGCGAGATTTATTCCACAGATTATCCTTATAACTTGACTAAAATGCCTCTATTGCGACAAAGCATTATCATGCTGTTCCGGAGGTATACTGAACCAAT
Organism: Macrothele yani; assembly: GCA_039090855.1. Classification (NCBI taxonomy): domain Eukaryota; kingdom Metazoa; phylum Arthropoda; class Arachnida; order Araneae; family Macrothelidae; genus Macrothele; species Macrothele yani. The sequence continues at coordinate 13,918,043 of CM077013.1, read as the reverse complement.
TTTGTTGAATATCTTTGAAATGGGGTTAAAGATCAGGGCACAGGAGCGAGATTTATTCCAGAGTCATTGTTCTCATAACTTGAGTAATGATTTCTGGTATGTTGGAAAGCGTATCATAATCAATGCACTGCATGATTTTACTAACTTGTTTCCGTCATCATTTGGGTAAGTAATGGAGTTACTAGGGTTTGAATTTCACATTTTCAGGCCGCTCTTGTGCGATGCTACAGATCAAAACCTGGCTCATCTATAAGTTTTGCACATCAATGTAAATTCAAAAAAATCATTTTTCGAATTTTTCAGAATATTTGTTTTCTTTTTGAGAAGTAGAACGAATAGCTAAATGTGCGAAATAAATAAGCACAATAATTGAAAATAGTTTTGATAATCCGTTTTAATAGCTGTATAAAAAAGTCAAAGGAAAACTACCAAATTACTACTTGCACACGGACGTCTTGGTCAAGGCACCGAACAACGTAACAACTCGCATATCGTTTGATATCTTGACGGCACTGTGCGGTCGCCCAGGTGACCGAAAAAGACAGGTTAGGCGTTTGCCCTCATAGCACAAAATTTTACAGTTGGGCACAAAAAGCCCACAAAGTGGGTTCGTAGTTAGTAGTTCGGAAAAATAATTTTCTTTTCAGTCGAGTTTTCAAATGAGCAGATATTCTATAAATATGCCACAAACGAAAAAGTGAACTTACGCTCTTTTGTGACAAACGTGTGCGTTAAGAGAATTTTGATATTTTATAAAAAATACTTCTCCCCATGTGACGTATTACAGAGGTGAAAACATTTGTCAAGACGACAAATCTGCAGCGAGACATTCTGTCTGGGTAGCTCAGTTGGGATTGCGACTTACTCCGGAGTGAGGGAACACGGAATCAATGGCCGTCGCTGACAAACTTGTGTTTTCACAATTAAAATAACTCTCCGACGAAGAAACAATATTTTCACATCGGACTATTAAAAGCAGAGATATCGACAAAAATACGATATACGTCTACACCCCGTGGTTGAAAAATTGTGTGCTATTTTCAGCGGAGAGGGTATTCTCGAAAAGTTTTCCGAGCAGAGCGGTAACGGTCCACTTTCAGAAGAGTAGATTTTGCTGCAAATGCATTGGAAACAGAAATAAACATTTACTCCCCATGGTGACCAATTTAAAAATCATAAGCAGAAAATTATCCGATACAGATAGAGGCTCTATCCGATGAAGAAAGAATTTTTCCGAGATTTCGGGGAAATCTCAATTTATGTTTTCGCCTCCTAGCGGAAAATCTATGCATTACTTGAAAAAGAAACTGTACCCCACGTTATAAAGGGCATCGAAAGGAAGAATGAATGTTCTCAGTCGGATATTTAGAAGCAAATATATGGTGTAATGAACTCGATAGCATCCGAGTTTATGCCCTCTAGCGGGAAAGTTGTGCATCGGAAAAGACCGGGAAGTAAGGATCATCGTTTTCACATATTAAACGTTTCAATGAAAAAAGAATCTTTTAAATCGGAATAACAGTTGCAGAGACATGCTGTCCACAGACGGAAGAAGTGATACCATAAGCACTTACTTTATTTACAAAAGACCTGCTAAAAATGCGTAAAACGTTTTGTACCATAACTAGCAAAAAACGCGAAAATTATAATTTACTAATTAGGTAAATAAACCCCATTTTAAAAATTCCACATTCTGTTTTCATCAGAATGTTCCATTAAAACTACTAGTGGAATCAAGATGGAATTAACAAACAAGATTACTTTGCATAACAAGATCCTTCATAGGAAAGGAATGACGCTTTACAAAAGAAAAATAAATTCTAAAGATTGCATACAAAAAGTGCCATTCCACCGTTTACATTACAGTAAGTGCAGCGCTTATTATAAAGAAAACCGGTTCTCATATGAAAAATTTATATGCTCACAAAAATTTGCGTGAAGTATACTTCTACACCTGTAAGCCATTACATTATGACCACCTACTTCATAAGGTGTAGGACCATCTTTAGTCCGCAAAACAGCGGCCACTCGGCGAGGTATCGATTCGATGAGATGGCGATATGTATCCTGGGGTATCTGATACCATAATGTCAACAGCAGGTCCTCCAGTTCCCGTACACGTAGGGGTGGTGGTGGTTTAAGGCGAACCCGCTTTTCCGAGTCGAACCACAAATGATCGATGGGGTTCATGTCATGTGAATTTGGAGGCCAGGGCATTAACAGAAAGCCACCAGCATGGCCCTCGAACCACTCCTTGGTAATTCTGGCAGTGTGACATCGCCCATCATCCTGTTGGTAATAGCCATTACCACCAGGGAACACAGTTGCTATGAATGGGTGAACTTGGTCCGCAACGATGTTCAGACACCTGGCAGGTGTCAGAGATTGGGCTATTGAGATAATGGGGCCTAAAGTGTCCCAAGAAAACATCACCCACTGCATAACACTGCCCCCGCAGGCCTGTTTCCGTCCAACAGTGCATCCAGGTGTCATAGCCTCCCTACGTTATCGGCGTATCCGCGCTTGGCCGTCTACGTGATGCACCAGGAATCTTGATTCTTCAGACCAGACAACTTTCTTCCAATCATCCACGGTCCAATCTCGATGATCTTTGGCCCATTTCATGCGTTGTTGGCGATAACATGCGGTGACCATGGGGAAACGTATGTCTGTGTCTTCGGCTACGCAGGCCCATGCGCAGAAGGCTGAGATGAACTGTGTGTTGTGACACATTGCCCTGATCACCACTGTTGTAGCTGCGGGTTATTTGTCGCATTGTGGCACTGCGGTGTCTGTGAACAATGCGTAATACTCTCCGCTCCTGTCTGACATCAATGAGTTGCGGACGACACACGTCTGGACGACGGTTCGTCGTTTGGCCATCTGCGCACCACTTTCGATACGTATTCACTATAGCGGCATGTGTACAACCCACAAGCCGCGCCGTTTCCGAGATCGTAGTTCCGAGGCGCCATGCCATCACGATTTGTCCTTTATCAAATCGGCAGGTTTTCCCATTCTGACTCCAAACACTCTACTAACCGAAAGCCGATCCTCGGGCTGTATATATACTGCTCTGTGAACTTCACCTGCGCCACCGTTCGGTCTCCAGACGCGCTCATTTTTCTAAGAAGGGGTGGTCATAATGTAATGGCTCATCGGTTTATTTGCTTAAAGAGTTTCTGTTTCTCATGCAAATTCCGTTATTTCTTGGTTAACCGTTTTCTTTCGTCCGAAAGGGGTCCGGGTTCGAATTCCGGTGAGGCATGGTTATTGTGTCTGTCATAGGCCCTGGCTCTCTCCCTTTTCTGGAACCAGTGGCCCTAAATAAGGGACGTCCGACTGCTTATAGCCCATTGAGTAGTTCACGGTGGTCGTTAAACTTTCGATAAAAACAAACAAACAAACACAACCGGTTTTCTTTCTGAAAGTAACATTACTTTGCTGAGTATCTTGTACCTTTTGGCAACTCTGACAGTGAGTCAAAGAGGAATAAAATAACGACGTTGAATGTGGGGAGATTGGAAATTTATGAAGGTAAGGTAACGAGTTTCTTAATTTTTAGTCCAGATTGAGATGATTTGGGTAAAATGATAACACATTTCATGCATTACATTTTGACATACAGACTACTGATTGTAGTCTTGCAATATAACGTACTGTGCATTGTATTGTATGTTTCAATCTTCGAAAAGATATGACTTTTAACTCTCTGCACGTAATACAACGTTTTTGGGCTATGTATATAGTAAAAATTTAACAACCTATTCAACTAAAACATTCTACAATAAAGCATAGAACATAAAAATAACTTAGCAACACAATTATAAAAAAATGTGTTTCTTTAAGTTTGTCCACCACGACGTGAACTGCGGCAGCACAACGTACAGAGAGTTAAAAGTCATACCTTTTCGAAAATTGAAACCTACAGTACATTTCATACATTACTGCTGTACTGTGAGTTTGACCTCTTTAGAATGCGTCCTAGTTTCATACAACCGCAAGATTTAGAAACAAAAGTGTTTTGCCATATATGAAAACGCAGAAACTTTGTTAGCAACATTTTTAACTTGAAATAAGATAAATCCTTGTTTTCCATTTTCTTCTATTTTACCTGCAAAAGTCTTCGTCTAGAGTAGATAGCATACACCTACAAACATGGTTTGACTGTTTTTAAGGTTGCCTTATTTCTACGTGGTGAAGGTTTTATTGAAATCCAGGGGCTTTAAAGTTAGAGGAATTGCAGTCAGAAATCCACATTCTCAAGACATAGGGACTTTCCGGAGTTGGAGATTAAATCTCGCTAAAGCTCCTCTGCGGCGTATGTGTCTCACGGGCTCTCGGACAGTTTTCTTCACTGTCACATGTCGTTTATCCAGTGATCCACTTTATCTACCAGAGTGTGCCTTTTCACGCAGCCAAACGAATAATACCCTGTCTTCTCTAAGTCCGGAGCTGTGTACTTTACTTTCGTCTCTTCCTTCTTTTTCTTTATTTTCCTTTTCCGCTGATGCTCTCGGTATTATTACACCGAGCGCTTCCATTAGTTGTCAGACATTTCGAGGTTGTTCAGCTTTTATCAGTATCGTTTTCAGCAATCGCTTTGGGTCAGCGGTAATCTCAGCCGAGAAATATACCATTCCAGGAACTGCACTAATAAACGAGTAATTGATACACATAGCAATGGAAATAGTTATCTTTTATTACATGAAATAATTACTGCGGGTAGCTTCTCAGAAGAAAAAGAGTTATGTTTCCCTTTACATTATACAGTTACATACTGTAAGTTAATATTATGTATTTCAAAATGGTATGTAATTTGAGAAAAATGCAATGTTTCGAAAGAGATACTTACTCATGACACAGGTAGAAAATTATTGGGAAACGAATATAAACATTACCAGGTACGCACAGAAGAGCCCAAAGCTTATGAAAATGCGTCCGAAATGCAAATCGAAACGAGTGAATGTAAACGACGCAGCTTGTAGTCATAACACGGACTGAGGAAATAATACCTGAAACTGATATATATTAAAATAATACAACGCAGTTTGTCACAAATATTTATTTTTTCAAGTCGACCATGGTTTCGCTGGGTTTTGACATAGGTTCATCAGCAGTGGCGCCCATATGAGTACTTTTAGGGAGGGGGGAGAGGGGTATCTAAGAAAAATCCTTACCTCCTTCAAGGTTGTCAAACATTTTACTAAATGTACAAGATACTAAAATACAACAAAAATAATTCTTACAATCAATCATTAATGTCTTATTATTTTTAAAAATGCTTTAGAAAAAGGTTTCGTCTATTTTAGTTGTAACGTATACTCTATATTCACTTTCCTTTTGATTTTACTATCTCTGGTTATTTTATTTTTCTATGTAAATTATCTTCTTACTGAACGAGATGTTATTTCACCCGCTGAATGAGATCTGGCAATGAGTGTAAGTCATGACGTGGTGGTAGCCAGTATAAATAGGCGCGTTCAACGATACCTAAGGGGAGAGCGTTTGTTGTTGTACGGAGAGCGTTTGTTGTTGTACGGAGAGTGTTGGTTTATGTGAAAGAGAGCGTTTGTTTATGAGTATAGAGCTTCGTTCATGTGCAAGGAGCTACGTGTTATTTGAGTAGCTGTGTGTGATGATACCAGTAGAAGTTCATAATAAAAGGTTTTACGTAAGTACGTCTTTCTCAGTTCATAGTACTGTCAGACCTCTGTCTGGCTGTTAGGTTTATTTCAATTAATATTACTAGTAACAACCAGCATAAGACTTTATTCATCTTAATTACTGCTACAACATTACTACCAGTTATAAGTTTGTTCAATACTATTACTACACTACTAGCAGGAGACTTTATTCATGATCTTAATTAACTAGTAACAACAACCATTTGAATTCACTATTCGAAGCTTAGTACAAGCATATAATTCAGTAGCAGAAGCATTATACTTAGCTTAGCTAGCTGGTAGAAAAAAGGATATTCATTATAATTAGCTTAGCTGGAAGAAGTTACTTCGTTATAATGACGCCCGAACTATCCGGATGACCCGACCGTTCAAAATCTCGCATTGGTGTGATGTTATTTCCACACCGCGAGATAGGAAAAATACGAGAATCCTTTCTCCAGCGCTTCGAAAAATAAAAATGTGTGATGTTGCATTCCACACAGCAGATTGACTGGGAGTTCTCAAGTGCACGTTCTACAGTGGATGGCTGCCTGCAACGATTCATGGTCACGGCTGACCCGTGGGCCATGCCCCCGGCCCTCTTTCGGGGGGGGAGATGTGACGTACCTGCCAGAAGGACGCACACGACATAAAGGCAAATAGGAATCAGAATAAAATGTCTGCGTAGCTCAGTTGGTAGAGCGACTTGTTCCGGAATAAGCGGCCTCGGGTTCGAATCCCGGCGTAGACCAAAAATGACGGAGAAATTTACTTCGTTATATAGTGTTTTAAATTTATAAAAAAATTGGCTATACCAACGGCTGGGAGAGGGCGGGTTGAGCCCCCCCCTTATGGACGCCCTTGTTCATCAGGACGAATGGCACGTAATTATTCAAACTGTATATGATACCATAAAGGGTGTTATCACTCACGGGTTTTGGTTATTTTCTTCCATGCGCTTGATAGAAATGGGGTGCATGCTATGTCATTAACAAGTTGCGAAGACTTCTGATATGTATGGAAAGCTTCCAAAATATCAAGTTTGGTGGTTGAATCTGGGTTAGCTTTGAGCAGCCACACGACCAAGTTCACTGCGAATGGTATGTGTATATAACCGAGTTTCCAGCATTTTTACTCCCCTGTATACACTGAGGTATTGTTCAGTGCTCCGTCGATTAGCTGTAACGGCTCTCCTGAGTATTAACAAATTTTATTGAACTTTTAGGCATAAAATAATACAGGCGCACCACAAAGTGGGAAAAACAGTAATTAAACAATGAATGAAAGTAATGACATTATGAACAGATGAATGCGGCTACGCCGGTCAAGATAATATGAAAAATGCTAAAAACCACAACAAGGTGGTAAAATACACGATACACAGAGACAGCAAAGTACACGAAAGCAATTACAATTGGCACTGGCAATAGCCAGGATGTAATCGAGGAACGCCTAACAACAGAAAAGGACATCCAACACGGCACTCTATTGACAATCAGGAAAACCGGAAATAGAAACAATAAATACAGTAAGCACTGTACACCAACAGTGCGCAACAAACCCGGTAAAATTCACACGAATACCACTCAAGTGAGTGATTCTGAAGACAAGATTAAGGCGTGCCACACTGAGCGACGCTAAACAATGAGAAAACAGATCTACAAGTGAACGGGCATCACCATTCAAGAACATAGAGGGGAAAACATAAAGGAACAACATAGCATCATGCACAATTTGAAAAACGGTACAAATAAATGTGAGCCCAATGACACCGACTCGAACAGAAATGGCACGAGGTTTGGAGATACAATACAGAACGCCAAAAACGCAAGTGCAAAACCCCCTGGGCTTCGACGTTCTCTATCACTGATTGTCTTTGGTCTGCCGGTACGTTTTGCTGCTTCAGGCAAGCCATGTGTCTTCCACTTATTCAGTAGATCCAAAAGAGTTGACTTGGGTATGTTTAAACGCCTCTAGGTTTCTCTTATGGACAACCCACTAATATAACACCCAGCAATCTTTCATTTCTCAAAGTCAGTTCTCTCCCATCGCGACATTTTCACTCAACCTCACAGTGCGATATGATTGCAGTCAGATGCAAGCTTGGTTTATACCGTTTGCAGCTGTACCGCTCATCTTAACAACGCAACGGATCCGTTCATTTTCTTTTGAAGGGGGTCCGGCGACTTTTGTCAATATAGTGTATATATATATATATATATATATATATATATATATATATAGATGTCCTTATGCAAATCAAAACGAGTGAATGTATATATATATATACACACACACTATATTTCAAGTCGACCACACTGAAAAGAACAAGAAGCCTGGAAAGGAAAGTACACTTTACAGCTGCAGAATGCTTAATCCAAGATGAAATATAAAGAAATAAATAAGTAAATAATACAATAAGTAAAAGGAATGAAATAAAGGGCCAATCTCATCAGGGAAACACTAGCACCGGTGACCTTTCGATACGGGTATCGGCAAAATGTTAAAAGCCACCCGTGTGTTCCCGAGGTCACCAAAATATATAACTAAGCTCAACAATCAAGCCAAGAAAATACAAAAATGCAATCAAACAACAAAATACACCAATATTCACAAATATACCAAATCAGATATATAAAAAGATAATAGAACACCATTTCAGACATTTAAACATTAGGTATAAGTCAATATCAGTTATTTGAGTGTATTAGACTCTTTTGCAGAAACAGAAGACAGCAAAGATAGGTAAGTAGGCAGTGTTGCCATTAGAGTTAGCTAAATATTTGACCACAAGCGACTTGTCATGTGGTGCATTTAGAAGTATGAAAGTTTTAACTTTGTGAGGTCATTTGTAAGTCAGTTGCTGTAATGTAATTGGATTGTGCTGGACAAAAAATTTATATTTATACTATCTTATAGCCCGTCTTATGACGGTTGTTTTTAAGCTTTAATATTTTAATATATAGGGGATGTTTCCCTTCCTAAGACGGGGTGAAATTTTTAATTGAAGCAGATTGAAAACAAATAAAATAGGCGCAGGCTTTTTCTAAGGAAATATACACTATCTACCAACAAGTAATTGGACACCCCTGCAATCGACGATATCTGCGGTCCTGAGACACGTCACGGCCGCCGCCGTTAAATATCGTGTGGGAAACAACAACGCAACCAGCCGCATGCAAGATGCCAAGCAGTTCGGAGCTCTCTGATTTCGAGAAAGGTGTAATCGTCGGGTATCACAGAAATGGCCGATCCATACGTGACATATCCAGCGAGTTGAAGTACCCAAAATCGACAGTGGCCTACGTGATTGGCAAGTGGAAGATGAGAGGTGACTGTCGGAATGTGCCCCAACCCGGCAGACATACACAACTGGGAGTTGGAGACCGACGGGTGCTGGCCAGAGAAATTCGGAAGAGCCGCACCAAATCGATGGGCCACATCCGTGAGCAGTTTGAACAGGCATCCGGGAGTGTTCTTTCGATGAATACCATCCGTAAGGAAGCCAATCTGCTCGGTTATCATGGACGTCTACCACCCACAAGACTTTGATGACCAAGTCCAATAGCGCTGCTCGGCTAACGTGGTGCAAAGAACGTCGACAGTGGACCGTTGAACAGTGGAAACATGTTCCCTGGAGCGACGAATCAAGGTTCACCCTCTACCGTTCGGATGGCAGGGTCTGAGTTTTTAGCGTCTGCATGGAGAACGCCTCCTTCCGGAATGTATTGTGCCAACTGTGAAGTTCGGCGGCAGTGCAATTATGGTATGGGGGTGTTTCTCCTGGTATGGCACGGGACCCTTGGTCAGAATTCCTGGTAGACTCAATGCCGAGACCTACTGCACAATTTTGGATGACCATGCGCTTCTTACGCTGTGGCAGTTTTACGGGGTGGACCCATGTTACTTTCAGGATGACAATGCCACCTGTCATGTTGAGAGGTCCGCCATAGCTTGGTATGGTGACAATGGGGTTAATCAAATGGACTGGCATGCGCAGAGCCAGGACCTTAACCCTATCGATCACCTTTGGGAAGAGTTGGAGCGTCGACTTAAGGGGTGCCCCCAACCCCCTTCGAAATCGGTGAAGGAACTGACCTTGCTTGTCCAAGCCGAGCGGAAGAAAATACCGCTAGCCGTCGTACAACGCCTGGTTGAGAGTATGCCCCGGAGGGTCGCAGCTGTAATCGCCGCTCGTGGAGGCTCCACCAACTATTGAAGGTGAATAAACTTCGTTTTCTTTTGCTATCACAAGTGTCCTATTACTTGTTGGTAGATAGTGTAGTAAGCATTTATGTAGTGAGAATTCATTCATGTTAGAACTGAAAGTTATATGCTATTTATTTCCGTTTTTCAAAAGATCTCGCGATAAATAAACATTCTGTGTTGAACATTTGTTTCTTTTAACAACAACAAAAACACATATTTACACAGAATGCTTAGCTGACTCTAATGGGCTAACTGTAATGGCAACACTGCCTATCTTGGGTTTTCTTAATATTATGTGCTATAAAATTAATTTTGAAATTTAACATGGTCAAATGTAACCCCAAAATGAAATAAATGAAAATTAAATTTTCCTTGCAGTCTAGTAGTTTTCGTGTAAAATTACCTTAATATGTTTTGCTTTGATTTTTCGCGTTTAATGATTTTTTCCGGTGCACTTGTTATTCCCTTCACGGCTTGTTTTTTAGACTATCCTATTCGACGGTTAGTTTGAAACTTTATACCGAAGCTTTTTCTAAAAAATAATGCGATATCTGGCATTGCAAGTCGGAACTATCTAAATTATTGACAATGTGCTGTTGGGGCGACATCTTTTTTTAGATGCAATCTTGCTCACTTTGACATCTCAAGATTTCAGTTTTAATTGTAGGGTGGAGCGTTCAGATAGATCGATATTGTGCACTATTATCAGTACTAAACTCGAGAAGTTAATTAAATTAAAAAGTAAAAAAATAATTAAAGCGTACAAATTAATATTGGGATTGCGCCAAATTAAATTAATATAGAAATTCAACTTGAGGTGATATTAAGATTTCAATTCGAATTTTGTAGATCGGATAAATAGAACTCGAGTCATTGATAATCCAACATTTTTTAAATTAGCACGCGATCACTTTGATATCTCAAAATGATCGCGTGCTATTATATAGCATGCAATCACTTTGGCATTAGATCGCGTGCTATTGTATAGCAAGCAATCACTTTGACATTTCCAGAGCACTCACGAATTGATCGAAACGTAATGGCGCAGCAATGCAGACGCACTTCATCTTGTTAACTTGATTATATATATATATATAAAGTTGTAAGTTGCCGTTCGTGCTTATCAGTCGCTGGACCGATACTGGAAGTGTTGTGTTAAAATTTAATTGTGTTTTAACATACGAGAATGTAAAACGCATTTCGGCACTACATAAAGAACACTACAGTGTGTTGGATTCTTTATGTATCAGATGCAAAAATAACTTTTAAAATCGAACTTTTGAAAGCTAAAGCGTAATTGCAAACGGAGAAGTACGTATTTGCTCCTACGTAGCTTCATTTTGCAAATCGAAAAATGCGTGTAAAGTTTCGTACATGGTTCCAGCAGGAAAATTCAAAAATATTTTTCCGGTAAGTTCAATAGTAGCACAATGTCTTGCATACCCTAATGGTAACCTCATTCTGATTCAAAAATAACTTTACTAATTCGATTTATAAAACCGTGTCCCCTTTAACCGGTTTGTAAAACCAGACACGAAGACACGGTTTTATAAAAACCGTGTCCTCGTGTTCCCCTAAGCTACTGTAAGCACGTACTGTTTTACATTAAAATTGGAAAATAAATAAAAAAATAATCAGAACAACAGGGCCAATGAAACCATTAAATATCAGTAAGGTCGTGCATTCCCGTCCAGGTTATATTTCGTAACGCCCTTTCTGTTTATTTAGCATTCAATGAAACGGAGTTAATGAATGGAATGAAGAAAATAATATAGAGGACTGAAAACGAATGCATTGTTATAAACAACAACATATTTCAGAACTAATCTACATTAACAATTAGCAGCGCTGAAGAATACCTAAGAAAGATAATTTGTAGAATTGTAGATACCGGAAAAAAAAAAGAACATTGAAAAAAAAAAACCCTCAGAGGAAAAAAATAATGTAACTCAACAAAAATTCTTTCTCTTATTTATAAAAATGGCAAGATCCACAGCTGCAGATTAAATGAAAATTTTTTTGGCGGGTGGGTTGCTTTTATTTCCCCCTTAAAACATTACACTCCTGACTTCCCTCTGAGGAATACCTCCTCTAGCTGGGGGGCAGTTGGGGTTCGAGTCCCTAGAGAAATAAAACCCTTTTGCAATTCTTTTGTGGATTTTGGTTACTACCACCCTTTGTATACATGAACTCAGAGAGAGTGACTTTTCCCAGTTTTCTGATCTTAAAGAATTATTTCAGAAAAAGCATTCATTATAGAAAGTTTTGATTCATTTAAGAACCAATATAAATGGATCCAAACGTAAAATGTTTTGATTAGTACATCAAGAAAAAATTAAGAAAAGAATCATCATGCCGTGATGATGTACTTTATGTAGTATAGGCATAGCACAGGAAGTTTCCAAATCATTTTAGGCAAAAATGTAAAATCGTATTGTTAATGCTAAGGAAAAATATCCATCTCGCAATGTTGAAAAGTATGCTCAAAGGAAAATTCATTTCTTCAACAACGCATCTATAATGAAGTAAATACGAGACACTGAAATTCAATCTTTTGTGCAAGATGCACCCCAGTGTTCAACGAGAAGCTACAAACGACAAATCGAAATGTTTATTGTGGACTCAGTGAAAACAAGCTAAGCTTCCTGACTGAAATAGGAAATATTTTCGCATGGAATGGTATATGTACAAAATATGCTGTCTATACAGTATTTTTTTTTTTGTTGACATTGGAGTTCTCCAATGTCAACAAAAATACTGTTTTCTTTTCAGAAAGTTTATATATTATTGCATACGGAGACAACTGTTGTAATTTAGATCTCCCCACATTTGTACCAAGACCTTGGCGAAAAATGGTTGCTCCACAAGAGACTTTGACACATGAGGAATTTTTTAAAACATCGGAATAGTACATTTTTGTAAATATTTTGTATTCTTATATTTATGTTATATTGATTTTGGAATTGAAATTTTACAATTTGTGCTTATACTGTGACATCATGGTCTGTTGGTGACGTGGTGCATGATGCATCGTGTTATCAAGTATATAAGGGTTGACTCTGCTGGATCCCGTGGCGCATTGACCAGTAGATGGGGACGGGAGATCCCCGAAAGCGCTAGTCTGCTTTTAACCCGCTTTTAATTTGAAAATAAATTGATTTTAATTTGCTTATTGAAGACGTGGTTTGCTTTTATCGCATGTATAGACAGCATATTTTGTACATATAAGCTAAGCTTCCATTCGATATACCTTTTTATGTTTGTACTTTCGAAGTTGCGCTATATTAAAAAAAGTAGAAGGATTAGCAAAACAAAAATATATATAAAATAAAACCACACGAAACAGAGAGATGGATGAAAACCACTGGAAACAAAGGAAAGAATGGATGAAAATCACTGGAAACAAATAGGATTTTACGTTAAGAAATGATTGAATGATCTGTTTTGCCAAAACTAATAAATGAAATATTGAAAATAAAGGATTCGAAGATTACATGTAAACCGATTGAAAATGTTTATCTCAATTTCAGCGGTGAAGATTATAAACTACTCAGGAAGAAAATGCCGCAACTATTTGGGGTATTGATCTTTGTATCATCAATTACACAAGATTTGACTTTTAAACAGTTTAGGCCAGAGAATTTAAAACCTTATAGGGTTTGATTAGCTGTATTTTAAGTGCTTAGTAGAATTTTCTTAGAGAACTTTGTAGAACAAATATTTAACCTTCTTGAATAATTAAGTAACTGCTATCTACCACAGAGAAAAGAATCACCATATAAGTGGTTTACATAAGAATTCCAAAGTCTTTACTTTTCCACTCGCTGAAAGGTCAAAGGGGATGAATATAATCTACTTATAGAATGTGGAACGCAGGCACCCACATAGATTTACATCGGATGTTTGCAGTAGTCGATCACATACACCGTAGAGCCAATGAAATTATGACCTTCTGTCTAATAGGATGGTCTTCTACGAGCTACCAAAACAGCATTTACCCTGCCAGACATGGACGCTACAAGATTTCTAAAGGTGGCTTGTGATATATGGTACTAACACGTTACCAGAAGATCCTTTTACACTTGTAAGTTACTATACTGTGCAAATTAATTGGGACAAAGTAAAAAGAACACTTTTTTTTCAAAACTATGCCTTTATATCATTCTATGCCTTGATATACACTGATAGGTATTAGTATGAAGTATGTCCTCCTTTATCAGAAATTGCCTCTTGAATTCGTTTTGGCATTGACTCCACTAATTGAGTGCACATATTTTTGACTTCATAATCGTGGAACCACACTTTTATAGCATTCGTTATCATGCGTTCTTTGGTTGTACAGTCCATTTTATCTAAACGTCTCTTCAAAATATTCCACAAATTTTCTATGGGATTTAAGTCTGGTGAATTTACAGGTCAATCAAGCAAATGAATTTGATTTTCCAGCGTGAAATTCTTGACCAATTTCATGGGGCCAAGTCATGTTGAAATGTCCCGTCAAAAGTTTGCAAGAATGGAACAATCCTACGTTGTAATATTTCTACGTACTTGGCTGGATTCATCATACCTTGAACAGGAACTAAGCTTCCAGTGCCATTTGATGTGAAAAACCCCCAAAACATCTGTTTCAGAGGGTGTTTTACAGTTTGCTTGACATGCTCAGGCCTTAAGGGTTCATAGTTGCTTCGTCTAACGACATTTGCTTGGTAACCCTGCACAAATAAATGAGTTTGATCACTGAAAATTACCTTTTTACCGTCGTTATCAGTCCATGATTTATATTTTTTGGCCCATGCTAAACGTTTTATCTTCATTTGCGCATTCAAATATTGTTTTTTCTTTGGTCTTCTTGCCTTCCGGGCAACTTCCAGAAGCCTACGGCGTACAGTTGAATCACTATAATCACAACCACTAGCCCATAAATCTCTTTGAAAGTCGGTGCTTGTTTTTTTTTTTTGATTCATTTTACTATTTCTGATTAGATATTTATCGGTTCGTGGAGTTGTTTTTCGTTTTCTTCCACATTTACCTCTCCTTTTTGGAGACGATGATCCAGATGCATTGTATCGCGTAAGCAGTCTTGATACACTTGCTTTGCCTACACCAACTGCAGAAGCGATATCTCTCACTGTCATAGAAGTGTGATCTTTCAGAGGAATTATTTTTGCACGCTTCCTTGGGGAAATATCCATTTTTCAATACACGAAAGCAACACGTACTTACCCGGAGGAAAAACGAACATCCACCTGTCACACAAGAAAGCTCACAACTGAAGCTGAAGTGCCTAAAACCTGTCAAACCACATTCTTACTATCAAGTTCTAACAGTTGCACCACCTCACAGCAGATAAAACCAGTTTACATGGGTTTCCGACATCCACTGGCGATCACATTACAATTCTGAGAATAAAATAGCTTGTCCCAATTAATTTGCACGGTATAGTACGTGGTTGAGATGTCGCAGATCGGATTTTCTGTTCCAATCCAAACTACAGACACTCGGTTTGATTGACGTGTGGGGAATTTGGAGTTCAGGACAATACCTAAAAGTCTTATGTTCCGCGGCCCATTCTCGAACAATCCAGGCAGTGTGTCATGGCGCATTATTATGCTGAAAGAAGGTTACGCTAGAGGGGAATACCGTTGGCATGAAAGGATATACCTGGCCTGCAATGATGTTTAGGTAGGTGGTACACGTCATAGTTTCCTGTACATGAACGACTGGACCCAGAGTTTCCCAGAAGAACATTGCTCGAAGCATTACACTTCTTCCACCAGATTTGTTTTCGTCCTAAGGTGCATCCTGGTGCGTACACTCCCCCAGGTAAACTACACACACATTCTCGCTCCTCCGGCCGTCCACATGGTGCAAGAGAAAACGAGATGCATCGAACCAGACGAACTTCTTCCAATCATTCAAAGCCCAGCTTTGATGCTTGAGTAACAGTTATAAGCTCTTTTGATGGCGAACCGAGGTTAGCATGGGCACTCGGAGCGGCCTGAGGCTACGCAGCCGAAGTTTAAGCTGAGTTCGATGTACTGTTCGTTGCGACACATCACGTCCGTCACCAGTATTACAATTTCGGGCGAGTTGCGTCTCATTATCCCCTCTGTTGGCTCGTACTATACGAGATAGACTTTGCTCTCCTGTAACACTATGAGCTGTGTCATCCATGCCTTGATGGTGGCTTGTTTTTTTTCCTCTCCTCGTACTACTTTTTAAGACATACAATCTGGTTAAAACATAAATTCTGGAAATCGAAATCGTTTCTGAAAACAGCATAAATAGAAAAGTAACTTATTATTCATTTCTAAAATATAGAAAAAAATGGCCGCTTGCCGTATGATAATTGGTCGAATCGGCATTGAACCAGTCGTAGTATTGAATGGATTGGCGTTGAACCAGTTATGCCACTGTACGAATCGGCATTGGCCATGTTTTTCCCTTTGGACGAATAGCCCGTGGACCAAACGGTATTGGAAAAACTGTCCCTTTTGGACAAATAGCTCATTAGACTAAACGGCATTGGAATAATTGTCCCGTTTGGACAAATGGCTCATTAGACCAAACAGTAATGGAAGAATTGTACCTTTTGGACAAATACACTTCTGGCCACACAAAATGCAACACCAAGAAGGACACGAGATAGCAAAGCCAGATTTACTGGACAGATTACAACAGATACAAAGATGAAACGATTGAGCTTACAGGTCCGGGCGACTTGCGGAACACGCAGACATCAATAGTTCGTGTGGTCCCCATGGCCGGCAGTAACGGCCGCTACATGTCGCGGCATCGAACGAAAGAGGCTTTAGATGTGGGCTTGGGGTATGTCGGTCCAGGTTGCTTCCACACGTTGCCACAGTTCATCAGGCGCAGCCGCGGGTGGTGCTTGCCGGGCCACTCAATTGCCGATCAGCGATCAGACATGTTCGATCAGCGACATATCGGGAGAACAGGCGGGCCACGGCAGCAGTGACACCTGGTGGGCCGTGAAGAATTGTTGCACGATGTGCGCCACGTGCGGGCGTGCATTGTCCTGTTGAAACGTGGCCGCTGGCAGGTCCTGCAGGTAATGGAGGACTACAAGCTCCAAAACGTCGGAGATGTAGCGGTGGCTGTTGAGTGTACCGGCGATGCGTACCACAGGGGTGCGGGTGTCATATACAATTGTGCTCCAAAACATAACGCTAGGCGACGGACCGGTATGACGATGCATAATGCAGGCGTCATACAGTCTCTCGCCGCGGTGCCGCCACACGCAGATCCGACCATCGTGGTCTTGCAGGCAGAAGCGGGTTTCGTCGGAGAAGACAATGTCGAACCATTCCATAGTCCATGTGCGGCGTTCAACAGCCCACTGCCGCCGCAGTCGCCGGTGGTGTAACGTCAATAGTAATCGGTGCAATGGGCGCCGTGCGACAAGTCCCCGCTCCTGCAGACGACGTCGAACGGTACGTGCTTACACAGGTTGTTGCGCAACACACCCTAATTCCTGCGCTAACGTTCGTGATGTGACGGTGCGAGCCGTCAATGCCCGCCGCACAACATGCCGGTCTTCTCGTTCGGTGGTGTGCCGCGGCTGCGGCAATCGCTGACGTCGGTCCGTCCTTTCCTCCTGCACCCACTAAATCCATACTCGCCTCACTGTGGCTGAATGTCGTCCCACACGGGCACCGATGTCTCGGTACGATAAACCGCTGTCGCGATAAGCCACTATTCGTCCTCTGTCGAACTCCGAAACGTGCTAGAATGACTGCCGTATTCTGCGACGAGGCATCAGGAAGCTTCCCATGCACAGGTCCGGCAGCACAACACACTTCCACTACTTACACCCCGCCTTCTGTGCACCCTTCTTATAGTGCTTCTCGGTGGCGTGCCGGGCGCACATGATTTGCATATGCCCTGCAATGCTAGTCGTTTGCATGTCCTCTCACGGGCGACGCATGCTGCGAATGTCAGGCCAATCGGACGCTTCCTTCTGGGTGTTGCATTTTGGATTGCCAGCAGTGTAGCTCATTAGAACAAACGGCATTGGAAGAATTTTCCCTTTTGGACAAATAGCTCATTAGACCAAACGGCCTGATAACCTCATTTAGTGGTGAACAGGTGTTGGACTAATCGTCATTTGACAAATCCTAGGGAACCACTACCTACAGCTGACCATGCCCAGTCTGGATGGTGTCCAGTTACAGTCATGTCTGGACAAAGTATATAATTATTCTACTTCATCGAGATCTGTCTCGATCCAGATGGTACTGTTAACCGTATACAGGATACCTCATCCAACCCTGACTCAACTTGGAGAGAATGCAGCCGGATCCAGAACAGCCTGAACTGAATGAACACATTTGTCTTCTGGACCTTGACTCTATCACATACATACGTTTTGATGCATTTAAATCGCAGCATCAAAAAGGGGTGATCTTAAGTGCTTGAAAATCAACAGGTGGGTGAGTAATGCCGATATATGCAAAATATTTAATTACGAGAAAAATGGAGCTAAAATTTTTTCTGATGTGAACACAGACAAAATTTTAGCTCCATAAGCGGGATGTCCGCTACATCGTGTAGTAGAACGTGAGGGTTATGCCGTTGGAAAGAGTGGCTGCAGGAAGGCAGTAAATATCAAGGTAAATAACCATATACATTTAAGCCCCGTAGCGATTATGACTCGGAGAAAGAATAAAACACATGAAGCATCGTTTTAATAGTTCAAGCGAACGACTGAAAAAAAATCATAAGATTCGACTAATATGTCGAAGATATGAAGCTAAAGGACGGATTTTACTTGCGCCAATTTTAACATTTGCTCAATCTGGATGTCAAAAAATACATTAAAATTCACTGGTTTTTCATGTCTTCATGCAGTCCAATTCGGACTCCAATTAAAAAAGCCTAACGACAATTTAAATGATTGCATAAATTTGATGATTAGGTAAGACCACGAATGGCCTAGTCGTTAGAGCAACCGACTTTCATCTAGATGGCCATGGAATCGTTCCAGGTAGACGGAGTTGCTCTGAACTACTAAATACTAGCCATGCTTTTAATGGGCAGTATTAGAGGCAGACACCGACTTATTGGACCACGCATGACATAAAAGGTCGTCTGCTTTCTTCTCACCTCCATTTTTGCACTCATTTCCTGTATTTTTTCTTTCTGTCCAAATGTTTATTTTCCCCTTCCTGTTTTTAGATTTCTCTCTCGCTCTCGCTCTCGCTTTATAAATGGGATAGTTAAAGGAGGGGCATTACACTAGAGTTCTACACTGGCCTTAATTGGAAAGCTCGGACCGGATGATAATTTTCAGTTTACAGTCCAGCTCGAACCGACCCGGTCCGTTCCAGACGTTTATCACGCGATCTCCGCCACTTTATTGCAAATAACGAAAGGCTTTCTCTAAAGCATAGGTCATCACTCTTTCTCCGCCCCTTTATTGAAAATAAAGCAAGGTTTTCTGTACAGTATAGGTCATCGCCCGTTTTCCGACACTTTATTGCAAATAACGCCTGATACAGCAACATTGAGTTCTTTCTGTGAGGAGCTAACCTCTGAACATCAGAGTACAACTTAGTGATGTACGTATCCAAGGCTTTCTGTACAGTATAAGTCATAACTCGTTCTCCACCACTTTATTGCAAATAACGTAAGGCTTTCTGCACAGTACATCACTGGTTCTCTGCCACTTTATTGCAAGTAACGTAAGGTTTTCTGTACAGTATACGTCATCACTCGTTCTCTGGCACTTTACTGCAAATACCGCAAGACTTTCTGCACACTGTACAGTATAAGCCATCAATCGTTTTCCGGCACTTTATTGCAAATAACGCAATATTTTCTGTAGAGTGTAGGTCATCACTCGTTCTCCGCCACTTTATTGCAAATAACGCAATATTTTCTGTAGAGTTTAGGTCATCACTCATTTTCCGCCACTTTATTGCAAATAACGCAAAGCGTTCTGTAGAGCATAAGCCATCACTCGTTCTCCGGCACTTTATTGCAAATAAAGCAAGGCTTTCTGTTGAGTCTAGACCTTCAACCTGTGGTGGCCCGCGAAGCTTTTTTCAGTGGCTCCCGAGACATTGTACACAAAGGAAACTCAAAAATGGAAGAAATACATTTTAAAAATGGAAAAATGAATATCCTGGTACCGATATCACTGTCATGGACTTTGAATTCCTAAATCTGCTTTGAGCTATGCTGCGATAAATTACATAATTGAGATATTTAAAGAGTGCTGAAAATATATGCATATAAGGTACCTATTTCGCACTTCTTTATAATATAGATATGTTAACTGTATCGTTTCTTCTTCCAAAAATTAAGTTTTAGGATTCGAAATCTCACTGAAATAATTGATATTCACATTAAATACAAGCATTTACAATTTTTTCATATGGTCAGGGATTCAGGTGATGTTGAATACTCCCTACTCATGAGAAACAAAGCTGCTGTGTTGAAATACCTCAGTACTGAAAGGTATGTGCCAGTGCCATTTCTCTTAATTTTTTACACAGATGAGGGGTTTAGACTTGACTACGTACTTCTGTTACAAATGAAAACGCGTTTTCCTTCTTCTACACTGAAGCATAAACAAGGTAGGGTAGCCCTCGATTCCCAAATATGCAAAGAAATACCCCGAAATTCCTTATCTCTGTTGTAGCAAAGAACCTAGAAGCTCGTTTCGGTTTTGGTTTGGTGAATCCATAAACTGTTTATGCAAACATTTTTCGTCGGAAAAGAAAGAAAGTCACGTGGTTTAGTAGCTAAAGACAACGAAGTGAAAACGGAATTTCATTTCAACCTTTAATAAAGTAAGCTTTTCCATCTCAGACTCTCGTTCTACAGCCAGTCTTGCCGGTTTCAGCTGTAATCTATCAATGCATGTGGTGGCAGATAGGATCATTCGTTTCATTCAGGGAAATTTCGCCATATGAATGTTTAGCAAGTCAATCTTCGTTTTGTGAGACATAAATGTTTTCTTTAATCCAGGAAGAAGCTGATATAGTTTCTAGTGCAGGCCCGGCCCGAGCCCCGATTTTTTCACTTAACTGACGATATAAAAAAGCCTAGACCGGCAGAGCCCGTGAAGATCTCTACATTACACCGTCCACTCGAACCACATAGCTAAGGCATGTTTTTCACAGTTTTGTGCTGCTCCGCTCTAGATATATACTCTTTGATTTATCTTTGAGTTGAGACAAAAATTGGTTTCATGGGTTTTGAATTCAGAAATCAATTTGCTACCCTTCTTCCTCGAGTTCTTTCTGCAAAACTTAACTAGAATCATGAAAAATCCGCTGAAAAACTATTTATTTTCAAAGGAAAGTAAATGAGAGTCCGTCTGTTTACTGCTATTTTGTGCTGTTCCGTACTAGATAGATACTCTTTGAGCTGCGTCAAAAATTGGTTTCATGGGTTTTGAATCCAGAAATTAGTTTGCTACCCTTCTTCCTTGAGTTCTTTCTCAAAAGCTGAGCTAGAATAAAGAAAAATCCGATGAAAACTATTTATTTTCAAAGGACAGTAAATGGAGTCCGTGTGTTTACTACTAAATAAAACTTTTTATTTTCAAAGGACAGTAAATGGAGTCCGTGTGTTTACTACTAAATAAAACTATTTATTTTCAAAGGACAGTAAATGAGAGTCAGTCTGTTTACAGCTATTTTGTGCTGTTCCGTTCTAGATAGATACTCTTTGAGGTGCGTCAAAAATTCGTTTAATGGGTTGTTAATTAAGAAATTAGTTTCCTACCCTTCTTCCTTGAATTCTTTCTAAAAAGCCTAGCTAGAATAAAGAAAAATCCGATGAAAACTATTTATTTTCAAAGGACAGTAAATGGAGTCCGTGTGTAAGGCTAACGCGCTCGGCGAGACATCGAGAGATTCGGGATTCGGTTCCCCGACGGCGGCCGAATAACAATTTTTCGGTTGCTGTGCGTTGCTTAACGTGGAAAGAGCGATGGATTGTTTATTAAACTGACGCCACGTATTTAGATGATTTTCACCTTTTTTACTACTATTTCGTGATGCTTCGTTCTAGGTAGATACTGTTTGATTCATCTTTGAGCTGCATCAAAAATTGATTTCATGGGTTTTGAATTCAAAAATTAGTTTTCTGTCTTTCTATCTTGAATTCTCTCTGCAAAGCCCAAATAGAATCGAGAAAAATCCGATGAAAAATTATTTATTTTCAAAGGGCAGTAAATGGGAGTCCATCAGTTACTGCTATTTCATCGGTAACTTGAAGCGATTCTTGGTGAACTCTTTCATCGATTTTTGTCTGCTGAGAATTATTTCTCTTTCTGTCATTTTTTGGGTTTTCTTCTTCTCACTAATTTAAAATCGAGTATGTTCACTAACTTGGTAATTACCTTTCACCCATTACCTACGCTAGACGACGACGTTTCATTTTACTTGCTACGCGAGAGGAATGTGTGTGTCAATATCTTCAGAAACTCCTGTAAAGAAATTAAATACACAGCAAATAATAAGGTGAATGTTTTCCAGCTTAACTCCTCGTAAATTACAAGAATCAAGAAAAATCGGAGCCATTACAATCAGCGAAAACACAGCTCGTACCGATTCAGTTTTAATTAAAGTGGTCATGATATATTCCTATAGACAAGTGAGGCATTATTCCCATACAAAAGTGTCTCATCGTTAATCTTCTTAACGGCTGCTGTTAATCCTCGGAAAGGACTTCGTGGTTAGCTAAGAGGCAGTCTTTTTTTTATGTGGCTCTTAAATTAGCTTCGGAAAACACCATTTTGTTTCTACTAGATCTTGAATTACTTGGTTGTTCTTCGTATTCTCTTTGATCGAACGGTGTTGTACAAAGCCACAAACTTGGGAAATCTTATTTTCTTCACTTTCGCGGGAACGGATTGGTCCCGAAACGATCTGCACATTGACTGATAATAGTGAGATTCGTGAAAAGGAAGAGAACAAGTTTTCTAAGTAAGAAGAAGAGATTTTTGTATGTGTTATCTCTTACCTTTGTCCTACAGATAACACCATTATCAGCTAAAAAATTATTGCAAAACCTATGCGGAAGTTGTACTTTAAAGTGAGATTTTACCCACTGTACTTTATATAACTACTGATTTAATTACACTATGTAAGACGAACATTATTTATGTTGATTTTTTTAATGTTCCTTATACAGTTCAGAGGAACTGATTCCAACCATGGCTAAGTTTTTTTTGTATCATCTAAACACTTTTAGTTATCTGAAATTTTGTGTTTTTATTAATACACTGTCATTCGCATTCCTTACAGGGTAAACATGGCCACGACAAGAAGTTGTAAGCTCTCCCCGAACTCTTTCTGTTATGTTTATTCGTCCTAAGCAAGTAAAGCACAAGATTACCACAGGGAAGGGGTTTTCCATCGCATATCAAACTTACTTCGGAATGCCTATGGGAGACCAAGACAAGGTTTGCGCACCGCATTTTAGCTATGGTAGTAGCAAGTCAACTTTGGAAGCTTGGCTTCATGGTGCAAGGAGAGCAATGTCATTTGCCGTTCCTCGAATTTGGAAGGAACCAAAGGGTCATCTTAATAAATAAAGATCTTCGCTCTTTCCACGTTTATAACTGAGTCACGGAAAAATCCTCATTGGCCACCACCGGGAGTCGAACCCAGGGTCTTCCAGTTACGCGCCGGATATGCTGCCGCTACACCACAGCGGCCTCGAATTCCTCCAGACTCACACACGCTAACTGCCAAGCTAATTTGCCAGGTTGCTTCTTGGAGCCCCGCACAATGCTGGGGATTCACCAAAGATGGTAAGCAGCAACTGAAGAAATAATTAGAAGGCGAATGAATAATTAGTACAGACATTTAACGTGGACCAGGAACACCAAACAAAGATCTTCCCTCTTTCCACGTTTATAAGTGAGTCACGGAAAAATTCTCATTGGCCGCCACCGGGAGTCGAACCCAGGGTCTTCCAGTTACGCGCCGGATATGCTTCCGGTACACCACAGCTGTTCCTGGTCCACGTTAAATGTCTGTACTAAGGGTCATCTTAATGACTGTTTTTTTTTATGTTTCTTTTATATCTGCAAGTACAAGAAGTCTAGAAACTGGAATGCCATTACATATCCCAACATACCATCATCGGCTGCACTAGTTCCACCAGTTCCAGAATTTGCGATGAGCTTCCCATTCCAGAACCACCAAAATTATGGAGACAGTCAAAAGAGGAAGATATCCAGTCTGGTGATCATTGTGAAAACGACAAAGGTATGGACTTCTAAGGTGCATCCTGCAGTTCTCAGCCACATTTTCCTAATCTACAACAATCAGATGATTTAATAAGAGACTTTGGGCTCACAAAATCAAATGCTCAACTCTTTACTTCTCGTTTGAAAGAGTGGAACCTGTTAGATTCCAGCTGAAAATCGACCACGTACAGAAAAATAAACATGAAACATATGCACAGTATTATGTTGTGACTGATGCTCTTTATAATTGTTTTGATATAAATTGGCTCTTTGAGAACATTGGCATTTCTCACATAAAGGAAGAATGGAGACTCTTTATAGACAGTTCGGTTAGAAGTGCAAAGGCGGTGCTATTGCACAATGGAAATGCGAGAATACACCTTTTAATTCCATTAGCGCACTCCATGTATATGGAAAAAGCCTACACCAATAACAAACTTTTAGAAAACATTAAATATCATGAATACAATTTCGATGGCTGTGCTGATATTAAGATGATTAGGTTCTTTTGGGCCTGCAACCTGACTTTACAAAATATCATTGTTCTGTAATTTTTGCTGACTGCTCTGCTTTTCTATGCCATTTTGTGTACCATCTGCTCTGCTTGTGGGACAGCAGAGCAGTCGGCGAACATTACAAAACTAAAGAATGACCTCCGAAAGTTGAGTGTTGAGTTAACAGATGGTACACAAAATGGCATAGAAAATGCTCTCGTCACAGTACAGAAAATTTTATTACCCCCGCTGCGTATCATGTTGGGACTGTCGAAGCAGTTTGTGAAAGCATTGAATACTGATAGACAAACATTCTAGTTCATTCGCACAATGTTCCCAAATCTCTCGGATGCCAAAGTAAAAGGTGGGATATTTATAGGGCGACAGATAAAGGCACTGCTGAATTCATAAGAACTAGAGAGAAAAATGGCTGATGTTAGAAAAAATGCCTGGCGGTCATTCCATCTTGTTGTGACTGAATTTATAAAAACATTTTGCAGCAGAGATATCGACAAATATAAGATATGCATCTACCCCCCACCCCCGCGGAAAATCATACATTATTTTAAAAAGAAAGTATTTTCAAAAGGTTTTTCGATGTGAGCGGTATCAGTCCATGAAATAATTTTTTCAATCGAGTTTTCAGGAGATCAGATTTTACCGCAAATACATCAGACGCAGAAATTAACCCTTACGCCCCCTGGTGGCCAAACCATTCTTTATCAAATATTAGAAATCATATGCTGAGAATTTCCTATAAGGAGCTGTATTCGTTACAGAAAGAATGTTTCAAATCGGAGTTTTAGAAGCAGATATATTGAGGAAAGCGCATTTTATCTTTACGCCCCCAAGCGGAAAGTCTATGCATCACTTGAAAATTTTGAACTTATATGAGGAATATTTTACACCGGATACGCTATCTAACAAGGAAATAATTTTTTAAATCCGACTTTTAGAGGCAGAGATATTGACAGAAATAAGGTAGACATCTAAGCCCTCTGGTGGAGAAACCATGCATTATTTTAAGATTAAAATATTCACAAATGTTTATCGACAGATGCGGTATCGGTCCGGGAAACTGTTTTTCAATAGGATTTTTAGAAACTGATATTTTGCTGCACATACCTAAGAAGCAGAAATTTAACGCTTACGCCCCCTGGTGGCCAAACCAAATTTTATAAAAAATTAAAAATTAAAATAAAATAATTTCCCATCAGGAGCTGTATCCGGTGCTCGAAGAATGTTCCAAATCGAAGTTTTAGAAGCAGTGATATCGGGGAAAGAGCAATTCACTTTTACTCCCTCTAGCGGAAAGTCAATGAATTATTTGAAAATTCTGAAATTACTTTAAAAACATGTCGCACCGGTAACTCTGCCCAACAAAGAAGAAATTTTTCAAATCGGATCATTAGGAACAGAGATATTGACAAAAACAAGATACACATCTACGTCCGCTGGCGGAGAAACTATGCATTATTTTAAGAAAAAAATATTCCTGAAAGGTTTGTCCATGTGAGCAGTATCGGTCTACGAAAGAAATTTTTCAATCGAGATTTTAGAAGCTCAGATTTTGCTGCAAATACATTAGAAGCGGAAACCAACCCTTACGCCCCCTGGTGACCAATCCATTTTATACCAAAAATTAGAAATTATATGCAGAATATTTCCCATAACGAGCTGTATCCGCTGATGGAAGCATTTTTCAAATCGGAGTTTTAGAAGCAGAGATATATGCGGAAAAACACTTTACTTTTACGCCCCCTAGCGGCGAATATATGAGTAACTTGTAAAAGCGACTATGCCTAAAATGATTTTCGACTTGAATGGAATCGAAAAGTAAAAGAATTTTTCGAATTGGATGTTTAGGAGCAAATATATGGATTAGAATGTGTTTTGAATTCGATATCATCTGCATTTACGCCCTCTAGCGGCGAAATTTTGCATCGTAAAAAAAACGAAATAAAGGATCATCATTCGCACATTTCAAGCTTCATAAGGCAAAAATAATTTTTTCAATTTGGACTATTAGTACCAGAGATATCATGTCTACAGACGGACGGACGGACGGACAAACCTATTAAATAAGCACGATCTTTTTTTACAAAAGACGTGCTAAAAAGTAGCGTACTTAACTAAATAATTACTGAGTTGCTACCAACTTGATTTAGGACAAGTAAAAACAAAATCATTCGTTCCGCCTTGCCTCATCTTTCGGCACGGAAAATAGTTTTCTTTTGTTTACAGGACCTGCAACCACTGTTGCATCCAGGTACGAAACACGTTTTCAAAGTTACACTTATTACTATTACTTTTGATGACATATCTAACAAATAAATCGCCTTTTCAATCGCTAACCACCAAATACGCCATAGAAAAGCATGCAATCATAGCATATGAGAAATCATAGCATATAAACTCTCAGGAGCGCCACCTCGCGGTTTCATGAGAAGAAGGAACGAGAATTTAAACAGTGAGGTATTAACGCACACCGCACTATCTCTCTTAGCCATTAAAGTTGAGTTATAAAAATGATCGTAGTTACGAACTGAACACATAATAGGTGAGTGAAATAAAAGGGTGAAACTACTCGAAGTGGTTCATTTTGGTCCTTCTTACCTGGGCGTGTAAACACTGCGTCAGAGTGATCTCGGTGGCGAAAGAATGTACGAGGAGAATGCCTGGGATACGTCATCGGGAACTCTACCGTCAGGGTGATCTCGATGGCGAAATAATGTATGAGGAGAATGCGTGGGGGACGTCATTGGGAATCCTACCGTTAAAGTGATTTTGGTGACGAAAGAACGTACGAGGAGAATGCCTGGGATACGCCATCTGTAACTCTAGCGTCAGAGTGATCTCGGTGGCGAAAGAATGTATGAGGAGAATGCCTGGGGGACGTCATTGGGAACTCTACCGTCAGAGTGATCTCGGTGGCGAAAGAATATATGAGGAGAATGGCTGGGGGACGTCATCGGGAATCCTACCTTCAAAGTGATCTCGGTGCCAAAAGAATGTACGAGGAGAATGCCTTTGTGACGTCATCGGGAACCCTACCGTCAGAATTATCTCGATGGCGAAAGAATGTACGAGCATAATGCCTGGGTGACGTAATCGGAAACTCTACCGTCAGGGTGATCTCGATGGCGAAAGAATGTATGAGGAGAATGCCTGGGGGACGTCACCGGGAATCTTACTGTCAAAGTGATCTCGGTGGCGAAATAATGTACGAGGAGAATGCCTTTGTGACGTCATCGGGAACCCTACAGTCAGAGTGATCTCGGTGGCGAAAGAATGTATGAGGAGAATGCCTGGTTGGCGTCATCGGGAATCCTACCATCACACGGACACCTTATCCAAAGGATTTATCATAGATTAACGTATGGCTGATTGGTACCCTCGTCACATCGCTGTGAAAACAAATTGTGTCTTGATTTGAAATTTTGATAATATTAATAGATTACAAGAATATAAGATAAAAGCCCTAATCCGTCTCAGCCGAGCACAATGAAGAAGACATTGTTGCTGAAAATTAAGATTAGCATGAAGATGATAAAGATTAATAAGATAATTGGAAACCGAGTATGTTCTTTGGGTGGGGATGTAGCTGAAGCTATAGAGAATGATATCTGAAGCGATAAGGATGACTGTGGCGGAAATATTAATGATATCCAGTCGGTATCATTAATATTGTTGTGTTCTATTTAATTGATACAACATCTGTGAACCGAATGTGGCGACACTGGCTGAACGAATAGGACGTGCGTCGCCGTAGTAGAACTAGTGCACGTAGGCGGACGTTTGATCGCGGGATTACACGGCAAGCCGTAGCTGACCCACAATCCATAGTAGACGCCATTAGATGAGGTGTAAAGGCTGCTATGGACATCCCAGTATCGAGGTGGACTGTGAATATCAGGTTTTCAGAGGTAGGTTTGCAATCTGTTAGGCATTGCAAGCAAAGACTGCCACCCACAGAGACACACCGTTGCGCACGGTTGCGTTGGTTCCGTACCTGACATGACTGGAAAGATGAATGAAACCATTATATTCGGTGACGAGTTTCGCTTCCGTCACATCGCCAATTAAGAGTCTGGAGACGATGTGGTCACAGGGTTGATTTTACTGCCATCCTTGAGCGCCATACTGCTCCTCAGCCTGGTGTCATGGTATAGGGCGCTATCAGCTTCAACAGCCATTCACTGCTCGTACGCATAGTGGTTGCAATGACAGCGAGACGATATGCAGATGAGGTGCTGCAGCCCGTTTTGGTGCGGTGTCACTGTGCTATCCCTTATGCCCAGTTTCTAGAAGATAGTGCTCGCCCGCACACTGCTAACATCAGCAGACAATGCCTAGAAGGTGTCAAGATGCTTATCTGTCAGAGTTCGGTCCGCAGATTTTTCCACAATAGAGAATGTGCGAGACGTCGTCGGCAGACGATTTAAAATTTCCATGCGACTCCTCGCAGTGTCCACGAACTGTAGACACATGATCAGCGATACCTCAGAACACCACTCGTTGTCTTTCCACTCGATTTTACGTCGGGATGCCGAATGTACAGCCCAGCACGGCAGTCATACGATTTCCTGATTCAGGCCACCGTATACGGCCTTCTCACTAGCGGCATTCTTGTAATTCCTCAGAAATCAAATTACACTATATTGGCAAAAGTCACAGGACACCTAAAAGAGAAACACAACATATCCTTTATTGACATACATTAGTACGGTGTTGGTCCACCTTTATCATTAATGCATGCACTGACCCTTCAAGACAGGCTTTCGACAAGGTTTTGGAACGCAGCGATAGGTATGCGATTCCATTCAATACATAATACTGCCGCTAACTGTTGTTTAGTAGTAGGCCTTGGTTCCAAACTTCTTATGCGGCGCTCTAACTCATCCCACAGGTACTCTATGGGATTTGTATAAGGGCTCTGTGCTGGCCAGTCCACACAAAATACGGAATTATCGTCAAACCACGCCGTAACAATCTTTGCTTTACGGGCTCGGTGCATTATCCTACTGGTACCAACAAGGCTCGTTTCCACAGTATTGCCACAGAGTTGGTAGGACATAATTATCCAGAATGTCGAGGTAGATATGCTGGTTAACACGTTTGCCCACGATAACCAATGGGTCGGGACCATACCACGAAAATCACCCCCACACCAGTACATTGCCAGCTCCAAACTTGACCGCAGGAACAGTACACTGTGGTAAATAGAGTTCCCCCGGCTGCCACCATACCTACACACGGCCATCAGACTGATGTATCGTGTATCTGGATTCATCAGTCCATAGGACCCGTTTCTATTGATCTACGGTCCACAATAAATGTTCTTTACACCATGCTAAACGACGAGTAGCATTCCAAGCGGAGATGAAAGGCTTATGAGCAGCCGCACGACCACAGTAACCCATGAAATGAAGTCTCTGCGAATGGTAGGTGTACATACCGAAGTTCCAGTATTTTTACTCACCGGTACACTGATCTTTTTTGCAGTACTCCGTCGATTAGCTGCAACGAATCCCCTGAGGCTTCGACGTCCTCTATCACTGATTTTCTTTGGTCTGCCGTGCGCTTTGCTGCTGGAGGCACGTCATGTGTTTTCCACTTATTCAGTATACATCCAAAACATTTGAATTGGGTATGTTTAAACGCCTCTCGGTTTCTCTTATGGACAACCGACTAATATAAAACCCAACAATCTTTCCTTCCTCAAAGTCAGTTCTCTCCCGCCGCGACATTTTCACTCAAACTCACAGTACGATATGATCGCGGTCAGCTTCAGGCTTGTTTTTATACCGTTTGCAGCTGTACCACGCATAGTAACAACACAGCTGATCCGTTCATTTGCTTTTGAAGGGGTGTCCGGTGACTTTTTTCAATATAGTGTTTTCTTTTTTTTGCACCTATTAGCCTAAAAGCGTGGTAAGTTTTGTCTCGTTTCATGCTTTTCTTCATGGTGCGCCATTTTCTAAGTTGAGCAGTGCAGATATCCTACTAAACTGTATTCCTCCTTTCCTCAGAAATAAACCCGCGGCCCAATTTATTTTCATCAGTTTGACATGCATCGATGTATCTTCTGTACTAGTTAGTTGCCTGGAATTTCTTTGTTCTCCCTCTTGGACCAATAACTAATACTGTTTCTGCCATTTTTCATACTGTGGCTTTCATTTTAGTTGGCGTTTTCCGCTGTTTCAATGTCTCGCCATCATATGTTGAGATTACAAGTAAACGTTTTATGAGAGGAAAGCTAATGTCGTTCTCGAAGCGTCACTTAATTTCCGTAAAGTAGCCCTTTTTCTTACCGTAGCTTGAATTTTAAAGCATAGTTTTACTTATAGTTTCCAGCATATATCAAGATTGGTAGTGAATATTGATTAAAATCCTACTTTTTGAAAGAAATTAAATGCTTCTTTTCGATGTATCACTTAAGCAAAGAATGCTAAATTATTAGTTTTCTTTTTTTAGCCCGTCTTTTGCGAAAAAGGTGTGTGCTTATGGCATCACGTTGTTCATCCGTCTATGGATACCATATCTCTGCAACTACTAGTCCGATTTGAAAAATTCTTTTTGTAATGGAAAGCTCTGAATATAAGAACGCTGATCCTTGCATTTATATATTTCACATGCATAACTTTGCTCCTTGGAGGCGGAAATGCAGATGGCATCGAATTAAAAATGTATTTTGTTTCATATCATGGCTTCTAAATATCCCATTGAAAAAAATTCTTTCTTTCCTTCGACGCTATTTATGATGGAGGCTATTGGATATAATTTATTTTAGAGTAAAGCGCGATTTTCCTGATTTCTCAGATATCCCTGCTTCTAACAGTGCGTTTTGAAAAATTCTTCTTACATGAGATAGATCTGCATGTTGGAAATGTTCTGTAAAGAACTGTTTCCCCACTAGATAGCGTATGAGTATGTTTATGTTTCTCATGTATTTGCAGAATAATCTGCGCTTTTCAAAACTCGATTTAAAAAATCCTTTTGTGGTAAGATACGGCTCACCACGACATATATTTTCCGAATAACCTTTGCTTAAAATAATGCACAGTTTCCTCGTCAGGGTATATCTTACTTTTCTTGGTATCTCTGCTCTAACAGTCACATTTGAAAAGACATTTTCCTTTGTCGGAGAGCGTTTCTAGTGCAAAATGTTTTGCATCTAATTAAAAAAAACATTTAATACACAAGTTTGCCACTAGAGGGTATAAATTAACCTTTCTCGTTTATAGCGTAATTACAACAATATCTGTGCTTCTAAGAACCTGACTGGAAAAATTATTTTTTGGTCACATACTACGAAAAAAATCTTTTTCATTCAGATACTACGAAAAAAATCTTTTTCATTCAGATACTACGAAAAAAATCTTTGTCATTCAGATACTAAATGTTTTCGTATTAACTACGAAAACATTTTGCGTGCATTTCGTGCCCGAACTAATGCACAATTTTTCCGCTAGGGAACACAGACGTTTAATCTGTTTTTCACGATCTCTTTGCTTCTAAAAGCTCGATTAAAAATAACATCGGAAACTCTTTGCCTAGAAAAAAAATATTTGATGCCATTGTGGGGTTCTTTAGTTCACAGTTCTGGCTGTATTTCTGTTTGCAACTGTACCACCGCTTCTAGAAATCCTATTGAAATTTTTTTTTTCCTGGCTAGGTGGAGCAAATTTCAACACATTTTGCTCACTATCTTTGCTTGCAGAAGGCGCATTTGAAAAATTATTTTTCCTTAGTATAACTTTTGCTATGAAAAATAATTTTCCATTATTCAAAATTCTACCGCCATGGAAATTCCGCGTATATTTCTATTTGTGTTAAACATTGTAATCGAATCTCAAAATTCCTTTAAAAAATCCTTTATTTTTAACGATGCTCTGCATCAGCAAAACTACACTCATCGTCAATAGTTGCACTTAGAAGGAAGAAACTGACAGGAATGAAACTTGGTGAGAAGGTTGGACATCGTGAGACATGCAAATTATTCAAGTATCACGCTCGGCCGCGCATGTAACGCAAGCAAGGAGGGGTCGTCGCACTATGACTGACCGGCTACATAAGGTCGTCCCGTTGCGCGCGCTTGGCATTCTGACTCATGCTGTTGTGTAGGTTTCATTCTTTACAAGTGAAGTATGCCTTGGAGAAAAGTTTGGAAGCAAATCGAGTAGTTGGAGAAGTTCAGGAGTGGTGGGGTCGTCGGGCTCCGGGAAGCGGGATGGTCTTATCGACGTATTGCGCGGCATACCGGTCGAGCGGATATCACCATAGCACGCTGTTGGTGGCAATGGATAGAACAAGGCAGGCAGCAACGACAGGAAGGGTCTGGGAGATCTAGACGAATAACGGAGAGAGAGGACCAACTAATTGTCCGACATGCGCAGAGTGATCCAACAGCCACGACTGCGGATATTCTGCGAGAGTGGTGCCCTCCATGCATCGTCCGATTAGCGCCAGCACCACTGGCAGATGGCTGCATGACGTAGGACTACACGCATGCAGACCGTTACGACGACTGCCCTGAACACCATTCACTGTTAAATATTGGTACTTAGAAATGAGCAAAATGTACTCATTTTTGAGTACATTCTGGCCTTATAATAACTCCGAGTACTTGTATCTCATTTTTGAGTACATACAGGCAATCAATTGTGAGCATATCTGGTATTTCTAACTTGAACTATATGTACTCATTTTTGAGTACACATATTTCAAATATATATACTCAAAAAAATCCATATATTTCAAATACATGTTCTCTAACTTCGTTCAGTTTCTGTGCCCTTTCGGACAGGGCACAGAAACTAAAAGAAGTTAGAGCGAATCAAGCGATTCTGACAGGACAGTTGGTAAGTAAGAGAGAGAGCACACTAGATGGCACCACCGTACAAGCATACGATTTTGCCCTTAGAAGGCAGAGAGAAATTAGGAGAGGTGCTTAGGAAGTTTAACCGGGGGATTCCTGCCCGGGGCCCTCACTTAACGCGCTCGTCCAATGAACGGCGGATATTCAGTGATTGTTAGAAATTCACACCACCACGGAGAGCCTCCAGGTTCATCAAGCCTACGAGGCTAGAGTTTGAACCTGCGGTCCTTCTATCAGTAGTCTGAATCTCTAACCACTAAGCCATCCGCAGCTCGCTTTCAAATTTGGAATACGTGTACTCCACACATACTCATTTATTCATAGAATCAACTGGAAGTATATTATTCGATGGCACATCTGGGATAATAAGTATACTCTTTTTGTTACATGTTGGGCAAATGGACTGCACAATTTTATGACAAATATAGTTAAGAAGCGACAATATGTTATTTGTGAGATTGACACTAATGTAGTTAATGTTAAAACATACACAAAGATACTTTACGCATAATTAAATTACTTGTGATCAGTGACTTTGTTGTAAAAATTATTTATGTGTGTCACTTTATACATTTATTAAACAATTTCTCTTGAAATCTATAATATGTAAAATGAAGTAATACGAGATTATATTTATATTTATTGAACCAGTTATTTATAAGTACGGTTACGATACGATTGTAATTAAAAAAACCGAGTAGGTTCAGGTTCTCATTTTTAAGCAGATTTCTTTAAGACTGTCTTAGAGCCACTCAGAATGGAAGAGGAGGATCTTCAGTGACGAGTCCCGCTTTTGTCTTGGAGGAGACGACCACCGAATGCATGTGTAGACTCACCGTGTTCAGCGCCAAGATTAACGGTTTGTTATCGAGCGTCAAACATCCAGAAGGCCTTGGTGTCGTGGTGTGCGGTGCAATTGTCTAAGATGCCAGATCACTTTGGGTGTTCATTACAGGCACTTTGACAGCCCAACGTTACGTTAATGAGGCTCTGCAACTAGTGGCCCTACCTTTCCTGAACGCTGACTCCGGTACGATTTTGAAACAGGACAAAGCTCGTCCGCATATTGCTGCTGTCTCGAGAGCTTGCCTTCAAGGCACTGACACTCTGCCATGGCCATCTACATTATACCCTCTACCGCACGATCTGCAGGAACTGCGTGAGAAGATTCAAGCTGCATGGGATGACTTATCGCAGGACACCATTAGGAACCTGTACAACTTCATATCGAGAAGTCTTGCATGCTGTGTGAGCAAACATTGCGGCTCGACGTCATACTGAGAGACTCATTGACGTGTAGCTCAATAAATATTCCCCATATAAGTCTCAATGTTTAATCATTTATTGTTAATGGTAACCTTTACCTTCCTCCCAAATAGCATTGCAATCCGACACGTCCTTCTGGGTGCAACTATTTTTATGACGATGAGTGTCTTTTACACTCGTGTTTTTCTTAAAGTATGTGACGTATATTTTAAATTAACTTTCTTTTTTAGTTTCTTTCCCTATGTTAATCTTGAGTTATTCTCAGTTATATTTCACTCTTAACGTAATATCTTTTCTCTCAAACGAATACGTTTGGTAACACAATTTGAGGTTGAATGCACGTGACGTATGCCTGAGATAAGATAAGAACGTGAGATAAAAACGACGACAAAACTGTTGCTTGGAAAGCGTGTAAAGCGAGCGTTGAAAGAGAGCGTTGTAAAGCGAGCGTTGTGTTAAGAGTTGTGAAGCTGTGTGGCGTGTTTAAATATTGATATCGTTCTGTTATGGACCTGCTACAACCTTGAGTAAAGCATCTTTTCCGTAAGTTTGGCTTCTGTTGTTTACATGTTTCGTCTGGCCGTTAAGGTTTCTTTCATTTAGGAACTATTTCTTAGTATGTTGTTGTTTTAAATTAACGTAGAAGTACGAAAAGACTTCTACGTTATAAGTACCACACTTCTTTTTCGCTGAGAGCGTAAAGTTATATTATTTTTTTATACTAATCTGTTCGATTAGAAATTTCCTTTGTCCCTTGGTCTCTGGTATCTTCCTTTCGCTATCAGAAACGTTTTGTGAACAGTCTAATTGTTTTGTTTATACTCTTCAGCAGCTAGTGGGAGTAAGTAGCTATTTCTATTTCTTGGTGTTTTATGGACTGTCTTTCCCAAGGTGGTGTAAGTGTATTTTTTCGGTGTTTTTTTGCTCCTTTTTATTTTTTGCTGAATTTAAGATTTGTCGGAATTTTTTAAATTTGTCTGAAAGAAATCAAAAGACGTTCCCATTAGAACCAAGAGCTTGGTGTCATCTCTCTTGTTCCAGTTTTTCATTAGTTTGGAGTGTTTGCCCATGATGACTGAAGAAACGTACTTCTTGATTTTTGCATTCAAGCTAACGAAATCCAAGATAAAAAAAATTCCACCAGATGTTTTAAGATGTAATAATTTGCAATAACGTTCTTGCGGCGCTCCAAATTTCTGTAAAATTTGAATACGAAATAAATGCATTCAGCATGATTCCTTGTTATAAGATTGAAATGTAAACACAGCGGACAAAAAAAAATACGGAAAGTAAACTATATTCCTTAATATGAAATTATAAGTTATCGCCACCTGTTTTAATTATAGATCTAATTTTGTTTGGCATGCTATCAACATGACTTAGTACTACATGCGTATCAAGTTTATTCCACTCCATGCCCAGAAAGATCCCTAAATTCCGCCAAATTTGCAGGGCGTTGTTTTTTCTTTTTCACGGACTTTTCTAACATGTCCCCAATTTTTTCAGTCACATTTAGATCAGGTGAATTTGAAGACACATTGAAGCGTGGAAGTTCAACAAACCAGCCCAGCACAATTCTAGCTCGACGAACACCAGAATGTTCATCTTGAAACACAGAATCCACTATGTGTCCTTCTTGTTCGTAAAACTGGGCAAATGGCAGTAGTGCATTATTTAAAAGTGGTACATAATCCATAGATTTCATACGATTGGACACCTCAACAAAGACTCCAACACCAGTACTTGGAATGCATGATATTTCCATTCGCTTTTTGCTCAGAGCTTTTGACACATCCTGGTTTAAATGTATTTCCAGCCTTTTCTGGAGCCACTACCATTAGAATACGAGCAGAATCTTTTTTCGTCGGACCATATTATTCGTCGCCACTGTTCAATGATCCTGTGACGATGCTGTTTTGTCCAAGCAAGACGATTTGTGTTCTGGACAGTTGTTAACTTCGGATGTATCCGGGCAACAAGACTGAAAATGTCCAAGCAATGCAGTTCTCTCCGTAGCGTTCGTTCTGAGATTGGTTTACTGTGTCCGGCATTCTACAGTTGAAGCAGTTCTTCACGATCCTGGAAACGTGCGACAGTTGCTAATCGTCCCAAACACCTGCGATTCCGACTTTGCATCATAGAGCTTCTACAACAGTTGCTGCGTCTAGAGTGATAGCTTCCATACTTCTTTCACTGGAAGTGGACACTACCGACTGTTGACTCGAACCGCCTAACAGACTTCGCCACCTCTTGCAAAGAATGACCATATTCTCGGGCAAAAAACAAACAAACAGTGGGTCCCTTTTGTCACTCAGTACCGTCACCGTTACGACCCATAGTAGTACATGTGAAAGGAAATACAGAATACTACACCAAACAGAAGTCATCGCTCTTTGCACGTTCACAAGTGAGTCACGGAAAAATTCTCATCGGTCGCCACCGGGAATCGAACCCAGGGTTATCCAATTACGCGCCGGATATGCTACCACTGCACCGCAGCGACCTCGAATTATCCAGCCTCACATGAGATTAACTGCCAAACCACATGACAGGTTGCTTCACGGAGCCCCGCACAATGCTGGGGATTCACCAAAGATGGAAAGAAGCAACTGAACTAATAACTAGGAGGCAAATAAAGTAATTATTTCATACACATATGTAACGTGGAAAGAGCGATGACTTCTGTTTGGTGTTTCTGATCCACGTCGAGTGTAGGAATTGACAGAATACTACAAATGCTTTAAAATCCATAATTTTAAACCAACATTTTCACTCTTCATATTTATACAACTCGTTATGTACATCAACTCTGTACTTTGTGACGTACCTGCCAGCAGGACACACACGACATAAAGGCTCAATTGGTAGAGTGCCTTATTCCAGAATGAGGGGACCCGGGTTCGAGCCCCGGCGTGGATAAAAATGACGGAGAAATTTACTCCGTTTTAATGGCGCCCGAACTTTCCGGATGACCCGGCCATTCAAAATCTCGCAATGGTGTGATGTTATTTCCACACCGCGAGATAGGAAAAATCAGAGAATCCCTTCTCCAGCGCTTCCAAAAATAAATGTAACGTTGAATTCCACACACCAGATTGACTGGAAGTTCTCAAGTGCACGTTCTACAGCGGATGGCTGCCTGCAACGATTCATGGTCACGGCTGACCCGTGGGTCATGCCCCCGGCCCTCTTTCCGGGGGGGGAGATGTGACGTACCTGCCAGCAGGACGCACACGACATAAAGGCAGATAGCAGTCAGAACGAACGTACGCGTAGCTCAATTGGTAGAGTGACTTATTCCGGAATGAGGCTAGCCGGGTTCGAGCGCGTGGACAAAAATGACGGAGAAATTTATTTCGTTATAACGTATGAACATATTTTCAATCATACTTCGTAATTTTTTGTCCGTTGTGTTTATATCCGATTTTCAGCGCACGGAAGAAAGCAGTTCTAAAATAATACCGAAAACAATTCACAGGAAACAAATTATATGTATTGATGTTATCTACCATTTCTTTGTCCTCCACTTTCGGAGAACGTAAAATTGTAAAAACTAGTCTCCCATCTCGGAGTTTAGGTTATTGGTATGTTCGAGACATTCAGTATCTCTGCGGAAGTTAAATTCACAACATTTGGTCTTGTTTGTTTATGCTGTAGTTGACAACATGACAGATGATTTCCAGGTTTTCCCCAAGTGTGAGAGCAGACAAAGCGGGACACATTTGTACCGGTGGCCGCATTTATGACGTAAAACGGAACTTAAGTGATCTGCATTACATTTGCAAAATTGATTTTTACTGTACACAGGTGACATCGCACATAAAACAGATGGTATACGTTAAAAAAGATATCTTTTTCGAGTGCGCACAAAGTCATGCTATGAATTGTCGGTAACACAAAAGCGCAGAAAATCAGTTTTATAAACAAGAATTTCTGCAAGTTTATGTAGTTGATCAAATGGGTAACAATAATGGTGAAATTCATTTCTAGTGGAAATATCTCATCTTCAGTATTAAAGCAGATATGTAGATTCTGCCACTGTGGGAATCTTCTTCAAATAAAAAGAGCCTATTTACGCTTTCTAACCATACGTTAAAGAAGCTTCCAGCTTTGCCCGTCTGTCCGTCAGTCCGCACGATAACTCGCGTAAAAATGGCTCGATTTAATGAAATTTTAGTATGTAGTAGGGAACCATTGGGGACGAACCCTATTGAAAGTGGACGAAATGGGGTCAAAGGTCAGGACATAGGAGTGGGATCCATTCCATTGACCTTATGCGTCATAACTGACGTAAAAATGCTTTCATTGGGACAAAACTTTTACACGTTGTTCCGGTGGTATACTTAACCGGTTCTGTCGAATATCATCGAAATGTTTTCAAAGGTCAGGACACAGGAGCGAGGTTTATTCCACAGTCATTATCCTCATAACTTGACTAAAAATGCTTCTATTGCGACAAAACTTTAACATGTTGTTCCGGAGATATACTAAACCAATTCTGTTTAACGTAATCGAAATGGAGTCAAAAGTCAGGACACAGGAACGAGATTTATTCCACAGCCATTATCCTCATAACTTGAGTAATGATTTCTGGTATGTTGGAATTCCACAGTCATTATCCTCATAACTTGACTAAAAATGCTTCTATTGCGACAAAACTTTAACATGTTGTTCCGGAGATATACTAAACCAATTCTGTCTAACATAATCGAAATGGAGTCAAAAGTCAGGACACAGGAACGAGATTTATTCCACAGCCATTATCCTCATAACTTGAATAATGATTTCTGGTATGTTGGAAAGCGTATCATAATCAATGCATTGCATGAATTTACTAACTTGTTTATTTTAAGAAATAGATTTGTCGAGCTAATGAGTTATAGCTTCTAACAATGTTTTAACTGTAAAACAGCGCGATATAAAGGTTCAATTACTCGTGGCATCAGCATTCAATTTCTTATATCAGAGCAAAAATACCTAGAAAACTTCCCAAGTTTTCGAACAACGGTTAGTTAGTTATATTATAAGTATCAACAAAATTAAAAGAAAAACAACTTAGTGCAGAGAAATCTAAGGTGCTGGCTTTATATCATTTGCTCCAAATGGATTCGGGTTCGAGTCCTTGATGAGGCATGGGCGCTGTGCTTTGCCATACAGCTCTAGCTCTGACACCTTACTGCAACCAACGCCCTTAAATTAGGAACGGGAGATTTCTTTTGGTTATCTCAGGTTGGTCGTAAAACCACAGAAAAATAACTTTAAAGGACATAAAGAACAAATCTCACCGTATCACGTGCTTATGAGAGCGTATACAAAATATACACGGCAAGCATACACTACACTGTATTATCAAAAGTATTCGGACACTAAATGTTTTGGGATAAATCGCTTTATTATCACAATCAATAGGTAGTCGGTTCACTTTTTGCTTGTATGAGAGTGGCAATACTTCGAGGCATATCATTAACCTATTTCCGATAGGTCTTGACTTCAATGTGTCGCCATTCGTATTCAACTGTCAGAGTGGAGTGCGAAGACGGTCGTTGTGGTCGATTTCGTTTCGGTCGTCCATGTTCTTCCATCGGTGTTCTATTAGATTAAGATCAGGACTCTGAGCAGGCCAGTCTAACAAGTCCGCCTCATTTTGAAGAAACCAGTACTGCGCACACCGTGCAGATAGCTCGATCGTGATCTAAGAGGCAACGGAGTTGGATAATTCCGCCCTGCCACGTCCATTTCTTTTTATCGGTGTTCTCTTGGATTAAGATCAGGACGCTGAGCAGGCCAGTCTAACAAGTCCGCCTCATTTTGTAGAAACCAGTACTGCGCACACCGTGCAGATAGCTCGATCGTGATCTAAGAGGCAACGGAGTTGGATAATTCCGCCCTGCCCCGTCCATTTCCTTTCATCGGTGTTCTATTGGATTAAGATCAGGACGCTGAGCAGGCCAGTCTAACAATACCGCCTCATTTTGAAGAAACCAGTCCTGCGCACACCGTGCAGATAGCTCGATCGTGATCTAAAAGGCAACGGAGTTGGATAATTCCGCCCTGCCACGTCCATTTCCTTTCATCGGTGTTCTATTGGATTAAGATCGGGACGCTGAGCAGGCCAGTCTAACAATACCGCCTCATTTTGAAGAAACCAGTCCTGCGCACACCGTGCAGATAGCTCGATCGTGATCTAAAAGGCAACGGAGTTAGATAATTCCGCCCTGCCACGTCCATTTCCTTTCATCGGTGTTCTATTGGATTAAGACCAGGACGCTGAGCAGGCCAGTCTAACAATTCCGCCTCATTATGAAGAAACCAGTCCTGCGCACACCGTGCAGATAGCTCGATCGTGATCTAAAAGGCAACGGCGTAGGATAATTCCGCCCTGCCACGTCCATTTCTTTTCATCAGTGTATTATTGGATTAAGATCAGGACTCTGAGCAGGCAAGTCTAACAATTCCGCCTCATTTTGAAGAAACCAGTACTGCGCACACCGTGCAGATAGCTCGATCGTGATCTAAAAGGCAACGGCGTAGGATAATTCCGCCCTGCCACGTCCATTTCTTTTCATCAGTGTATTATTGGATTAAGATCAGGACTCTGAGCAGGCAAGTCTAACAATTCCGCCTCATTTTGAAGAAACCAGTACTGCGCACACCGTGCAGATAGCTCGATCGTGATCTAAAAGGCAACGGCGTAGGATAATTCCGCCCTGCCACGTCCATTTCTTTTCATCAGTGTATTATTGGATTAAGATCAGGACTCTGAGCAGGCAAGTCTAACAATTCCGCCTCATTTTGAAGAAACCAGTACTGCGCACACCGTGCAGATAGCTCGATCGTGATCTAAAAGGCAACGGCGTAGGATAATTCCGCCCTGCCACGTCCATTTCTTTTCATCAGTGTATTATTGGATTAAGATCAGGACTCTGAGCAGGCAAGTCTAACAATTCCGCCTCATTTTGAAGAAACCAGTACTGCGCACACCGTGCAGATAGCTCGATCGTGATCGAAAAGGCAACGGCGTTGGATAATTCCGCCCTGCCACGTCCATTTCCTTTCATCGGTGTTCTATTGGATTAAGATCAGGACTCTGAGCAGGCCAGTCTAACAAGTCCGCCTCATTTTGAAAAAACCAGTCCTGCGCACACCGTGCAGATAGCTCGATCGTGATCGAAAAGGCAACGGCGTTGGATAATTCCGCCCCGCCACGTCGTTGGTAGGGCAGAATTATCCAGAACGTCGAGGTACATTTCATAGGGGTTGTGGTATAATAACCAACAAGCCGGGTCACATCCACGAAAAACAACTCCGTGCCGTCAGCCAAGCTTAACGGTTGGAAGAACACAGTCCGACAAAAATCATTCACACGGCTGTCGCCAAATCTAAACACGCCCATCAGATTGGAAAAGTAACAAGCGTGACTCGTCTGACTCCAAAGAACAGCTTTCGAGTCCTCCACAATACAGGAATGACGGGAGATGCACCACTCCAAACGGAGCTTCGCATTCGCGGTAGTGATGTGTGGCTTGTGTGCCGCTGCTCGACCACAACAACCCATGCTGTGCAACTCTCTTCCGACATTTAAGGTATTAATCGAGCCATTATAATAATTTCCAACTTCAGCAGCGATGAAAACGGCTGAGGAAGAAGTACGCACATGAGATAAAGGCAAATAGGAGTGAGAGCACGTGTAGTACAGTGGATAACTCTCGGAGCTCCGGAGCCGAGAGTAGCAGGATCGAATCCTGCTCCAGGCATAAAAATGATGGAGAAATTTACTTCGTCATCAAACCGAAGTGGTAGACATGTTTCTTTTATATGCAATCTATTTACATGTTTTCCTTCGATCTTCTTCCATAATGCTGTTGACGATAACCATAGAAAGGTCGTCCGTTGCATATAATGGCCTGCCGCTTCTTGGGACGTCTTCGATGATTTCCCGACCTTATTACAAACATGAAGCCCATCGTGATACTGTGCTGCAATCCACTACACTAATCCACAAACTTCGCAGAAAGCATTGTCAATTTCGGTAGGGGATTGGGGATTTTCTTCGCGAAACTTTTGATTTCAATGTACACTGGTGTGCAAAAATTAAGGACGAGGCGTTTTTTCGAATGTAAGATCGTGCAGAAGGGCTCCAGATCGATTCAAATCATACCATAAGATCCCTCAGATGTAAGAATATTGGACAAGTGAGCAAAGCCGTCCAAACAAGGAATCCAAAGGATACAAAGGCACTTTACTGAAAAGGTAGCTTCGAGCACAACTGGACAGAACACAGAAACGTCTATGTGACAAGAGGCTGCCAAGAAAAATCCAATCTTTAGTAAGGGATATGATCACCCCTGACTGCGTTGCAGGATTTACAACGTCTGTCCATGCTGAGGACGAGGTTGTCAAGGAGCTGTTGAGGCATCGCGGCCCATTCCTCTTGTAGCGTCAATCGCAGCTGCGGAATCGTTGCTGGCGGCTGACGACATGCTGCCAAGCATCTCACGAGAAGGTCCCACACGTGTTCGATTGGATTTAGGTCCGGGGACCTTGCGGGCCAACCCATGCGTTGAATATATTCCCTCTTCAACAGCTCTGCGACACCCACTGTACGATGAGGTGTAGCATTGTCGTCCATGAAGAGGAACTCAGAACCCACAGCACATCTAAACAGACGCACGTAAAGCAGGAGAACCTCGGTACAATAACGGACACCAGTGACTGAACCTCCTTGGAAGATGTGGAGGTCAGTACGGCTACGAAGCATGATACCGCCCCAAACGAGAACTCCGCCGCCTCCAAACCGGTCCCTTTCGATTATGTTGGAGGTGTGATTGCGTGTTCCCTGCTCTCTCCAGATGTGTATACGTCCAGAATCGCTCGTCAGACTAAATCGGCTCTCATCCGTAAAGAGAATTCGACCCCATTGCTGATGTGTCCAGTTCTTGTGTTCCTGGCACCCCAGAAACCGCCGTCTCCAATAAGCAGGTGTTAATGGCACACACCGTACTGGTCGTCGTGCAAACAGACCACCTTTCTGCAACCTCCTGGCCACGGTAAAACGCGATAACGGACGTCCAGTTGTCTGTTGCATGTGCCTTGCGATTTCTCCCGCTGTCTGCCGTCTGTCTCATCTCGCCTGTAAGACAACATACTGGTCGTCCGCCGGCATGGATGATCGTGGACGACCACTGCTAAACTCTCGGACAGCTGTTCCTGTCGTTTGAAATGCTCTCCAAGCTCGTGAAACGATGCTGTGAGCGATCCCGGACTACTCGGGCACACTAGTCACACTTCGACCTACTTCCAACTTCCCAATGACGCGACCTCGGGTAAAGTCATCCAGATGTCGTCTACTGGATTGCCAGTTGGCCATATCACACGGTGGCAGCAACTCGACATCTTTCAAACCGATTTACACCGTGCAATAGCTTTCACCGAATTGCTGAGCGCGTCCGTGTGCTTTATACCCTTCCGATCCCTCTCCCCATGTTATGCTGCATATATGCGCATGCCCTACCGCACCGGACCCTAGTCTCTCTCCTGAGTGGTCTTTCGGTCATTTCTGCCTGCACGTTTCGCTGTTATACTAATTTCTTTTTTTCGTCCTTAACTTTTGCACACCAGTGTAGGATCGCTGGTCGCTAGGCGAGATCTGACCTGACTCACTTTCTTCCTCTATTTCTAGGCAGAATGTTTCGGAACAGAAACAAATTAGCCAGCAAACGTAGACACAACTTTGTATACTGAAGTCTGACTCTCAACTGGCGCAACGATTGGAGCGCTTGCATCGTCCTACGGGCACTGCCTGCGCAGTGTGCAAAACTGTTGAAATGACCTACGTACATGTATTGAAATTTTAAAGAGTACTGAAAAATGTAGGTATATGAGGTACCTACTTCGGATTTATTTGTAACATATATTGATATCATGTTCACTGCATCATTCTTTTTCCGGAACTTAAGTTTTAGGACCCAAAACCTCTCTGAAATTATCGATATTAACCATAAACACAATAAGTTTTATTCTTTTTCATGTGATCCACGTTCCAGAAAATATTGAATA
Organism: Macrothele yani; assembly: GCA_039090855.1. Lineage (NCBI taxonomy): Eukaryota > Metazoa > Arthropoda > Arachnida > Araneae > Macrothelidae > Macrothele > Macrothele yani. The sequence goes on along the minus strand of CM077013.1, from coordinate 13,873,238 downwards.
CTCTTCTGCTCTAGAGAAACAAAGCTGGATCTGAACTACATTAGTAACAAAGGGAGTGTAACTCAAATAGACGTGCCATTTCTCGCAGGAATTCCTTCCACATATGCGTTTTTGACCTCACTACATACTTCTGTTACATATGTAAATGTACGTTTCATCTTCTATTGGGTTGGTCAAAATGTAATTGCGTCTTTTTTCCTGTGTAAATGAAAGTCGAATTTTGAATGGGAAACAAAAACTTTAGTCAACAATATATTGTCCATTTTGTTCGATGACTTTTGCCATTACGCAGGCAAATTCATGATTCCGTGCTCAAAAAAGGTTTTGCTTTTTTACTGCAGAAAATAGTTTTAAGAACGATTTGAAAGCCCTATCAGCAGTGAAAATTTTACCATTCAAGGCGTTTTGCAACGAACGAAACAAACAGTATTCTGATGGTGCCAGGTCTGGAGAATATGGTGGATAAGGTAACACATCCCACCAAAGCTGCAACGACTTTTGACGAGTGACCAAACTTGTATGTGGTCTTACATTATCATGGTGAAACACAACACCTTTACGATTCATCAATTTTGGACGCTTCTGTTTGACTGCATCACTTAATTTATCCAGCTGACGACAGTACAAGTCCGAATTAATGGTTCGGTTCCTTGAAAACAATTCAAAGTACGTAATACATTTGAAATCCTACCAGACAGACAGCATAACCTTCCTTTGGTTTATATCTGTTTTTGAAGTGCTTAGATCACGTTCTTCACACTTGCTCCACGATCTTTTTCGTTCGACGTTGTTGTTGACGATCCATTTTTCATCGCCTGTTATCATGCGTACCCACATATAGAGATTAGTAACGTATCCCAGTTGCTTTAAATAGTTTTCAACGCTCGATTTCGATATGTTCAGATTCTCAGCAGTCTCCGTTCATTAAACGCCGATTGGATTCGATCAATGCCTTTATTTTGTCGTCATCAACTTCGTATTGTTTTTTTTAGCGTGGTGCATCTTTCACATCAAAATCTCCAGACCGAAATTTCGCAAACCAATTGTGACACTGCCGTAGTTTCAAGGCATCTTCACCATACACATCACATAACTTTTTATGAACCTGCACAGCGTTTATTTACGTTTCGGACTTACAGCAAAACATGACGAAAATGTTCCTTTCATTGTTCATTTCGAAATCGACGCCAAACAAACACGTTTTAAAAAAATCGTGCAATTTCTGTTCCTAAAGCAAGTTTGATCTGTCAGCTGTCACGTTACTTAATGAACTTGCGGTTTGAAATGACGTTAGTTACATTTCAAGACATGTGTCGCCATCTATGTGGGAAAAACGCAATGACTTTTTGATCATTTAGGTATGAATAAGATAGCACCGATCCCGAAATTCATAAACAATTTCTGCACTTCGAATTTCCACAACTTTGTGCAGCAACGTATTGCGTCGGAAATTCGTTTTGGTTTCGTGAATCTAAAAATTCTCTTTACGAAAATATTTCTCGGAAATGAAACAGATTTTAGTCGCAACGACCAACCAAGTGGAAACAGAAATTCATTTCTACCTTGTGACGTATTACAGAGGTTGTGACGTACTACAGAGGTAAAGCACGTGTCAAGATGATAAATCTGCAGCGATATATTCCGTCGGTGTAACTTATTTGGGAGAGCAACTTACTCCGGAGTGAGGGGGCTCGTTTCTATCCTCGTCACGGACAAATTTGTGTTTTTACAACCTTTAAAGAAATAAGCCATGCAATTTCAGACTCCAATGTTACAGCCCGGCTTGTCGGTTTCAGTTGTAATTGATCAATGCATCAGATGGCTGATGGGTCTTCCGTTTCACTCGGTGAACTTCGCCAATTGATTATTTAACAAGTAAGTTATCGTTTTGTGAGTCGAAAAGTTTTTATTTACTGCAAGAGTAACACGCACAATCTTTCTTCAGAGGCAGCAGGGCACTGGCTTTACGAGAGAGATCAGGCCTGTGCAGACATCAATATCTATTTGCATTAGACCCACTTCTCCCCATAAAACTGATCTTTTCTGCATGTCGCGCAATCAATTTTTTAGGAATATTTACGTTAATCCGGTGGTCAAATAGTCATGGCTCCACATCTTTACTCTAATCCGGTAGTCAAATAGTCATGGCTCCAACATCTGGTCATCATCAGAATTTGGCCCAGTTCGAGACTCAGATGAGATATGGGTGATACGTTTAAATGTACAGCACACATTTTAACATTTCTCTGAAATCAGTGGCTCTGAATTAAGGACGTGCGAATCCGTCAGCCTTAGATGTTTAAGTGGTCGGTGAGCCATATGACTCACACTTGTATTTTAACCTTCGGTGTTTTGGAGTTTTGTTTTTGTTGTGTAAATTACGTTAACTCTCACGTGTAATGTTCTGAAAGCCTCGTCGGTGCCTCGAAGTTTCTTCTTAAGTTTTAGCAAAAATCGACAGTTAGCTTGTAAATAAAAGAGATATACTCTCAGTGTGAAAGGTAGTCTACGATTAGATAATCTGATATATTAGATAAATCTATCGATTATTATTTTAAAAGTTTAAGACCACCAATCAATTTATTTAAAATTAAGATTTTCAAAGAAACAACTAATCACTAGTCAGAGATATTTGCAAAAATGACATCACAGATGAATACTTACATTCTTTTGAACACAAAAAGACCAAAATCGCTACTTTGTTTGACCACCTTTGTTTTTTTATAACGGACAGAATACGATGTGACATACCCTCAATGAGAGATTTGCAGTAGTCACTTCAAATGTCTTTGCACCACACGTACTTTATCGCGTCAATCAAAGCTTGGGAATTTGATGCCTGTTTTTCTGCTACCTTGTCTTTTAAAATGGTCCATAAATTTTCGATGGGATTAACGTCGGATCTGTTACTGGTCAGTCAAGCACAGTTAAGTTTTTCCTCTGCAGGTAGTCCTTTACTGTCTTTGGTCTGTGGCATGGAGCACTATCATGAATAAAGATTGTGCATCTGTGCACTTGCATATGAGTTAACAGCTTTTTACTTAACATTTCCACATAAAAAGGACCAGTCATGGTAGTGCCTGTCGGCAAAAAGGATAATGAAGCAGTACCGGATGCTGACATAGCCTCCCATGTCATCTGACTAGGCAGATGTCTAACGGTGTTAACGGTGCATTTTCATCAAATCTTTTGCCTTTTGGTCGTCGAACATGTGTCTCGCGTGATTCAAATTGACGCACAGTTGATTCATCGGAAAAAGAACTTAGCTCCAATTTTCAGCAATCCACGATTGATAACGCTTCGCAAACTGGAGTCTCTTCTTTTTCATGACAGAGGTTTGACTAGGTTCATCTGCAGTTTTATGAGACTTTAATCCAGAATCTTTGCTAAGACGTCAGGAAACTGTGCTGATACTAATTTCAGACCCTTTTTAATGTAGAAAGGCTTTGATTTTCTTGCACGAACTCCTCGGAGAACGCATAAGTATTCGCCTTGCGGTATTGTCATCTCGTGGGGTTGTTTTCCTTGGACGTCCACTTTTCTTTCGGTTGCTAAATTCACCTGTATCTCGATATTTCATGATCTTATTATGAATAGCAGTCTTGCTCACATTCACTTTTCTGCTTATGTGATTTCGGAGTATCCATGATATAAAGTTACTATTTGTGCCTTCTGAGTAACACTTGCATTTTAAATTCTTATTGAAGGTGTTTTAGTCATATTGACAACATTTGAGTGAGAATTTGTTCCTGTATTTTATGTTGTAAAGTACGTATCTTCGTAACATGGGAATTATATTGTTAAAAACTGGAAAATTGCCTTACTTATATTGGTTTCATTGGTGTATTATGTATATTCATGTTATTATTAACCTTAGATTATGTGACATATTGTTCGTTCTTTTGGGTGTTGTATTGTGATATTGTACAGCAGAAAAGTTCTAATAAGTAAATAAAATAAATAAATAAATAATGACGCTGTTTTTGCCCATTTTTCGCTATTTAGAAATTACGCACAAAACCTTTCAGCATTAAAATCAGAAGCAAACTGATGATCGCACGCTTCCTCGAACTCTATCAACAGCTGGCTTTGTAGGATGATGCAACACAGACAGACAGGATGTTGAGTCATACAGACAGTAGTTGACGCAATCGGCAGAAATCTACTAATACCAACAGGTGGTGTTAAACGTTTGCAAATGACTGTAGTTTGTAATTATGTGCTACAAGATTGGGAAGTTTAGTGAAACAGTAGTTCATAGAATTTGTACAGTTATAGGCTAAGAATAAAAGAAGCCTTCAGTTTCCCGTAACTGCTGTGCTATTTATTAGTTGTATATGCCGTTAGGTTCAGTTGCCATTATTGTAGATCTTATTTAGTTTCTAGCGTTGAGCAGTTAGGAACGTTTCTTTGATAACTTGAAAACAAACCAACAAAACTGTTAAACTATAATAAGTACGAAATAGTGAGTATTCAGCCTAGGAGGGTATTTTTTTTCATTTGGTTTCGGAGTTTCATGAGCATCTTAACCCTTCGAACAGCCTATGTGCAAAAACCAAATTGTTCTCAAAATTACCTACACTACCCAAACAGAAATGTCCACATAGCGCCAGGGTTTACGAAAGCTACGGCAAAGCAATTCCTTTTCTCTCTCTCTCTCACCTCAGCAGTAGCAATCATAAAGCAGCCACTCGTAATATGTACTGCCTTCTAGTCCTTTATTTTCTGCCGCATAACCCAAAGCATAGTTAGGGAAAAGCAAATCTCCCTGATACGGTCATCATGCCATTTGGGCAGAAAAAAGTGACATATCAAATATAGGTACAATAGAACTATGTGGAAATCACAATGGTATTGAAACATTTCTCTCCTATCCTAAGTGCGTTGCCATTGTTATAGCCTTTTTAGCATGTAATTAGTCAGAAAGGAAAAGTATCAATCATTCCCATTAATGGCCACTTGGAATAACAAAGGTAAGGGGGAAGCAATGGTTTTTGAAGCTCACATTCACTAGTTCCAGCCGCAGTAGGCTCACTCCTTAGACAGCGGATGCATTCGTTCGAGCTGATTACAGCACATTTTACTAACCCCGAGTTAATTCGTCCGAGCCGGTTAAAAGGGTAAAGGCTAAAATGAGTCGTACATCACTGATTTAGGAATACGAGTTCCAGCGAAGTCAATCACACCGCTCTTGGCTGTACACGAAACCAGTTTGTGCCGTTTGCCAAAAACTTTAGCTTCTGCCCAAGTGGTCAGAAGCTAAAGTTTTGGCAAACGGCACAAACGAGGTACTATGCTGCTTTTGAATCGACAAATTCTTGGTCTCCGGATCATGCAGAAGGCACCTGCATGCATTTTTCAAAACATTCGAAAAAGGATACTACAATCACGGACAATAAAATTTGCGCACCAAGGAGGAAGCATCGAACTGAATTGAAATTTATGGACGTAATGATACAGATGAATGATACACATGATGGCAAAAACAGAGCTTTCAGGACAATTACAGGGGGATCTGTGGCACGCAGTCCGGTCATCTTCAATGGCGCGTCGCACCACCTCGTGCGGCGATACATACTGCAATACGGTCCGGCATAGAAGCGAACAGACGCCTGATGTTGTCCTGCGGCAGACTGACCCATACGTGTTGGACGGTGTGCTCCACATCCAGGATAATGCGGCACGGCGGCAGCCGCCGTTTCAACTGGCACAACACATGTACGATAGGGGACATGTTCGGGGAGCGGGAAGGCCATGGAAGTGTCTGGACATGACGTAGGCAGTCCTGGGCAACCCGAACCGTGTGCGAGAGGGCAATATCCTGCTGGTATGGCGCATCTAAAATCCCGATCAGGAATGAGAGCACATGGGGCCGTAAGATCTCATCCACATACCGCTGGTCCCTCAAATATCCATGTACCACTACTACAACTGATCAGCTATCGTAGGCAATGGCTTCTCATACCATAATGCCTGCAGTGGGGAAGGTGTGGCGTTCGATAACAAGGTTGGGATTGTGCCGTAGACCCGGAGACCACCACACCTGAACACGATGATCATCTGTCCCCAAAATGAAGCAGCACTCATCGCTGAACACTACACGTCGCCACTCTGTGGTGTTCCACGTTGCTTTGACCTGGCACTACTGCACACGGAGCCGGCGATATTCCGGTGTTAATGGCAGCATACGTAAGGGGCGCTGGAATCGCAGATTCGCTTCCGCGAGGTCGGGAAATTGTTCTTAGGCATAAAGGATTCGCTACATCTGCCTGCATAGTGGACGGGGTCCTTTTGAGATCCTTTCGTGCCTGGCGCACGATCCGTCGATCCTCTCTACAGGTGGTCCGTTTGGAGCCGCTCCGCCGTGTGGCCGTGCCGTCACGTGCCCACTGCTCCCAAAACAGTCGGACGGTATGGTCAGAACGATCCACGTAGCGGGCTACACAGCACACCGACCACGCTGCAGTGTTCAACCCGATGATCAGGCCCCTCTCAAAGTCCGTAAGTTGCGTAAATCGACGTCTCAGGTGTCTACCCGTCATCCATGTCACTCTGCAGACTTGCTTGCGTCGGCTGGTGCTTTTAGCTTTCATAGGGCATTCTGGTTTATAAGGCTACCGGTTCGTGCTTGCAGTGCCACCACATGGTGTGTGGTTATGCTCACTCGGACCAAACGTGGATCATTTGCATACCAGCACACAACCTAGCTATTTCCAAAGTTTCGCGGTTGAAGTATGTTTTGTTCTAGGTGCGCAAATTTTATTGTCCGTGAGTGTATTTCGGTCTTGAAATATCGTTACTAGCTGCGTGTATATTTCTGTACACTTTGTTTTAAAATCATATGGTAGCTTGTGAAGGACGCGTTTTATGCGCACCCTTTCATACACCCACTCTGTGTTTTGCTGCTTTTGTCGATGGCATTCTGATAGCAGTGAAAGTAATCAATCGGACGGTCGCAGCTGTTTTTGCAAAGTAAGTCACTAGTCTATTGTGATTTGTCATGAGTGGCCGCAGGTGATCGCTTCCCACAATGTTGGTTTTTCTTCGATGATCCATTCTTCAGCTGTCAACTCATTCTCCCCACTTCGCATTTTGCTAACGCTGATTGTCTGCTCATGATACATGCCTTTGTTATCCTATCGTGAATATCGAAGTGCTGCAGACCTTCGTCAATAAACCTAGAATGACTCATAAGTACTTACTTGGTGAGCAGGTGATACCAAAAATGTGTCAACGGTTCAGTCCTGCAAAATAAGCTGGAAAATATGTGATCTGTACCTGTTTTCTACCTTTCTCTTGAGTTTTCGGTTTCTTATATAAATTTAGTTTCTATTTCTATCCGATATATCTTTTCTGACCGAAGGTTATTTACTTCCTAGTAGAGCTTTTCTATTTTGGCATCTCCATCTCGGTGGCGCATTGGCCTAAGACCACTGGTCCAAGATGGATCCGGGTTTGAATCCCTGTGAGGTATGGAGTGTCGTGTTTGATTACTCCAAAACAAAAGTGGTGTTATGATCCATCAAACCTCAAAAACACATTATTTCCAAAAGGTTTCCACAATTTTGGCTACTACTGTACACTTCTTCAACCTACGGTTGGAAAGCGTAATTCAAACGGTTGCCAAACAAGATAAAATAATGCAACGGGTTTTTTTTTGCTTTTAATCGAATAGCTTTCCTAGAACCGATCAGAACTGTGTAACAGTTCGCTTTAAACAATTGTTTAGCTTATCGTCCGGGAATTTCCTTGGCGTTCTATTTAAAAAAAATGCATTTTGGAAAATCTAGATTAGTACATACGCATGATCATTTTAGTCTCAGAAAATCCAGCAATATGTAACTGACTGGAAGAAATGCCGAGAAAGAGATCAGTCATGACTCAGTGTTGTCAGAGACTACAGCCCGAAATCAGTTGAAGAGCCCCGTTCCGGTAGAGCATTGGTCTAAGCGATGGCTTCTGATCATTCGTCCGGGTTCGAATCCCGGTAAGGCATGGATATTGTGTCTGTCTTACGGCGCTGAATCTCTTCCTTCCCTGGAGCCAGTGGCCCTAAATTGGGGTAGAGCGACTGCTTATAGCCCATTGAGTTGCTCACAGTGGTTGCTAAACCTCGAATTAAAAAAAAAAATCAGTTGACCAGATCAAGAAAAAATCAGTAGAAATAAAGGGATCAGGTTTCTTTCTTGAAATGTGCAATCAGAAAAATGTGATGTAACATTGGAAGAAATCCCACTCTGAAGAACATTAAAATCTGTTGATGTTTCAAACATTACCAGTAGTATACGCATTATAATCATATGTACTGGTATATAATGAATTAGCTTTATTTTCTTTCCGCTAAGCTAATTAATATGAATGATTCTCTTCCTACCAGCTAGCTAATAATATACTTGTACTAAGCTTCAAAATAGTGAATTCAAAAAGGTTGTTGTTACTAGTTAATTACGAAAAAGAATAAAGTCTTAACGCTGGTTATTTATGGTAAAAAAACTAATGTTATAAACCTAACAGCCAGACAGAGGTCTGACAAAAACTATGAATTGAGAAAGACTAACTTACAGCAACTTCTTTATTATAAGACTCCTGTTCATCTAAAGCACACACACAACTTGTTTTACAATAATGAAGAATCTCCATTCATAACAACACAATCTCTCCTCGTATTACAAACGCTTTCCGTAAACAACAACGCTCTCTCATAACAACAACAGCTCCCCCTTTTTTCTTTTTCGAAGTGCTGGAGAAAGGATTCTCTCATTTTTCCTATCTCGCGGTGTGGAAATAACATCACTCCAATGCGAGATTTTGAATGGTCGTGTCATCGGGATAGTTCGGGCGCCATTATAACGAAGTAAATTTCTCCGTCATTTTTATCCGCGCCGGGGTTCGAACCCAAATCCCCTCATTCCGGAATAAGTCACTCTACCAATTGAGCTACGCGGACATTTTATTCTGATTCCTATCTGCCTTTATGTCATATGCGTCCTTCTGGCAGGTACGTCACATCTCCTGGTACGTTACAGGTACTCTATATAATAACAGCAGTTCATAACCTTCTACTCATAACCTGACCTCAAATTTAAACCACCGGCCCTGTTGCGCAGTTGTCGAAGCGCTGGCTTCTGACCATTGTCCGGGTTCGAATCCCTCGGAGGCTTGGATGTCATGTTTGTCTTACGGCTCTAGCTTTCTTTTTTCGGACCTAAATTTGGGATTGGACCTAAATTTGGGAACAGGTAACTGCCAAGTAGCCCATCGAGTTGCTCAGGTGACCATAAAACCCCCCAAGGAGGAAAAACGTTAAAAAGACAATACGGCATTTGCTCACTTATTTTGCAAGATATTACTAATGATCGGCCGTATAAAATAATATACGTCATTAAAAATAATAATGATGACATCGGCACTAACGAAGAGATAGTTGCATTGCCCTAATTTGCTTTCCATCTAGAAAAAATAATGTTTATAAACTTACAGTGCTTTCTAGATAATACCCACATATTCACAAAATAGATGAAATAATTGCAATACCAAAAACCAAAGTTTAACTCAAATATTTAAAGACAGAATAATTTGGGTTTTAGAAAAATACTGGAGAGAACCTTTGTATATCAGGCTAATCACCCATCTATATTTAAAAAGAAAACTCGTGATAACCAGTATTGAGTTGGTGAAAATAAATTTCGATAGCAGGTATTGTAAAAATTTTGAATCACTTTTTCAACTTTTGCTTCTCTGGCAAGGTCGGGGTGGGGTGGGGGTGGTGGTCATCAATTGGGTCAGTAGACAATGACTTCTGAAAGGACGCCGACGTAGGTAGACAGCCTGTCCCCGACTGTTGTTAGATAAATAAAAAAGATAGTGATCTCGCCCTTTTCCCCTGCTCTATTGCCCGCAAAGTTACCTTCCCTGCTAATCTAGACACCCGTAGCCAAGACCCTATTTTTTTCCGGCATCTGAATGGAGGATAGAACTAGCTGACAAACACTTAATTTTCTCTACCTGACTTTCATGTATGTTTCCTGTCGGAAACCAGCCGAAATCTTCTAGTTTCTTACTTCTAGGTACGTTTAAATCTGTTGATTTTCAACTCCTTCCTAAAATCCTTTCCAACAACATTCAATCATTTTAGATAAACGTACACACACACACACACACACACGCACAAGAATAGGATTCCGTTGAACTAACTCTGGCATTTTGTAGCTTCTGTAAGACATTTGGTAGAAAAACCGTAAAAAAATGTATATTAATTATATAATATTAGTATCACAGATGCATCATACAAGTTAAATTGGAGTTTATAGGAAAAGACATTTGTTAAATAATAAAACAATTATGTCACAAGAAAAAAAATATGCATAAAACAGAAAATTCAGTTGTTTATTTTAGAACCTAGAAAAATCAGTAAATTATTGAGATTTACAAAAATCTACCAGTAGATCTGCACAGAGTAGTTGTGACGTATACCTTTAATTTCACCTTCCTTTAGAGTTTTTTTTTTGTTTTTATGTAAATTTGGTTTCTTCTCGTTTAACATTTTCCAAACTTAACGCTACGAAGTTTCTCCTGAGGAAATTGAAGTTGGCAATCCTGACAGCTGGTCAAATGGAAAGAAACTTAAAGACCTGAGATAAGAGATCGATGAGCAATGATAGATGTTTAATGTTAGATGAGCGATTTATGATCAGTGCCAAATGTGGAATGTTAGATGAATGATTCATGAGCAATGCTAGCTGAGCGATTCATGAGCAATGTTAGATGAGCAATTTATGAGCATTGTTAAATGTGAAATGTTAGATAAGCGATTCATGAGCAGTGCAATGCTAGATGAGAGATTCATGAGCAATATTACATGGGTGATTCATGAGCAATGTTAGATGAGCGATTCGTGAGAAATGTTAGATGAGAGATTCATGAGCAATATTACATGGGTGATTCATGAGCAATGTTAGATGAGCGATTCGTGAGAAATGTTAGATGAGAAATTTATGAGCATTGTTAAATGTGAAATGTTAGATGAGCAATTTATGAGCATTGTTAAGTGCGAAATGTTAGATGAGAGATTCATGAGCAATATTACATAGGCGATTCATGAGCAATGTTTTTTTTTTTTTTTTTGATTGGAGGTTTAACGACCACCGTGAGCAACTCAATGGGCTACAAGCAGTCGCCCGTCCCTAATTTAGGGTCACTGGTTCCAGGGAAGGGAGAGAGCCAGTGCCGTAAGACAAACACAACATCCATGCCTGACGGGATTCAAACCCGGACCCCTTACGGACGAATGATCAGAGGCCAGCGCCTTAGACCACTGCGTCACCGGGGCGGCTGAGCAATGTTAGATGAGCGATTCATGAGAAATGTTAGATGAGCAATTTATGAGCATTGCTAAATGTGGAATGTTAGATAAGCGATTCATGAACAATGCTAGATGAGAGATTCCTGAGCAATATTACATGAGAGATTCATGAGCAATATTACATGAGCGATTCATGAGCAATATCGGATGAGCAATTTATGCGAAATGTTAGATGAGCAATTCATGAGCAGTTTTATATGAGCGATTCATGAGCAATGTTAAATGTATAATGGTAGATGAGCGATTCATGAGCCGTGTTAAACGTGTAACGGTAGGTGAGCGAATCATGAGCAGTGTTATATAAGCTATTCATAAGCAATGTTAGATGAGATATTCATGAGCAGTTTCAGAAGAGCGATTCATGAGCAATGTTAGATGAGAAATTCATGAGCAGTTTTAGATGAGCGATTCATGAGCAATGTTAAATGTGTAATGTTAGGTGAGCGACTCATGAGGCACCACTGCCACAATAGTGTTAAAAATGGTGGTGCAAAAGGCCCTGTGACAGCTGTATGTTTTTCTCCTAATGTTTCATGGCATTGACGATCAGTTCTGCGTAGGAAGCTATATCTTTCTACCCTTGTACCATTTCCAAGGTAAAGTCGCTAGCTACCAAGGATCCATCAGTAATTTCTATCGCCCTCCAAACGAATAATTAAAAATGTTTTTCGTACTTTTGCCTACATTAAATGTGAGGACGTATAACAAAAAGCATTTGCATAAAACAGGAAATAGAAAGAAATACAAAGCCAATTTCAGAAAAGAAATAATTGAAAAGAAAAATTAGTTTATGCGGATCGATATCAACTGATGGATCGCGATAGTTCGATTCCATTGTCCGTGGTCTCAAAGCTGCATCTTTCCTTTTTTTTAAGAATTTACTAATTGCAAAACTTGAGCCTTGATAGCTATATCAGTATAAAATTTTATGAATCATTTCTTCTTTTCCACATTTGTTTGCTACGAAACGTTGTCAGTGTGTATCAGTGTAAATTAGAATGCGATAGGCTGCACAAAAATAACTTGTTTTAGCGATAAACACTTGAAACGACCGGCACCGCAGGATATATTCTAAAATTTTCAGGAAAGAAATGAGTTTCACGTGAGAAATAAATGAAACTTCTGCAAAATAATGGAAGAAGCTGTTTTTAAAAGCAAATGGTTTTGTAAAATACCTCACAGAAACTCGTAATGTTCGGTAAAATTAATAGTCGAGAGTTACTCGTTGCTTAATGTAAACGCATTAGCAGAAAGAAGATAATGAAGAATCAAAATGATTTTCCAATATGAATTCTAATTAATGGTATCTGCTGTTTTTCCCCATTGGATTTCAGATAACTTCCTCAAGCAGCCAAATTTCTTATTTCTTGGAACTTCCTCAAAATTCGTTCATTTATTTATTCGGCTCGATTTGATTCTGTTCGCTTGGGTTAAGTGCAGTGTAACTCCGGAAACACATTTATTTACCAATCTACTTAATGCACTTCTGTTGGGAAATATTATCATTTTAGGGAATCAGTTTTCTCAAAGAAAACTGCTATGTTTTGCATGGGCTTTAACATTCTTTTCGCTCGAAGCGACTCGGCTATAAAAAATTTCCAGCTTCCTTAGGAAATTCGCTTTACCCAACGACTTTAGCATCAGCTTTTAGTGGAAGAAAAACTTTGGAAAAAAATTAAATATAAACATGCGGGTCGCCTGATGTGAAGCCTTTTGATTTATTTTCTGAAATGCGTTTCTTTCTGTGCGCTTGAAAGAAACGATATCATTATCAGCACATAAATCATTTCAGTGCATTAGCCGATTTTTTTCAACATTATCTTCGGATCGCAACATTTAATTACCACTTCTTCTTCTCAGAAATAAAGTAAGTGCCGAAACTTTTTCATCAAGAGCCTTTAACTAAAGACCAAAACAATTTTTTTTAATAATTCAGGAACATGTAAAAATGAAGTGAGATGCATAGATATACAAAGTGGTTAGAAAGGTAACAGGATTTGCATTTAACGCGACGAAAACGTACGCATTTGTGAATAATTCAATAACAACAAAATACAACCTCAGCCACTAATAGATTCTATTTTAAGGTACTTTCGCCATAGGCACTTGTCAGTGCTTTCTTCTACACAAAATGATAATGCATAATTTTAATCTATCAAATCTGTTTTTTAATGGAATTGGTCAGCGAATTTTTATTGCGTTTGCAAGAAATTGCTCCATTGCGTTTTACAGTCTGACATCAATGTTATGGTCTCACCACATAGGCCTATATCTTTTCTATTGATAATTTATAACGCAAAAGAAAACCAATGACGTGTATCACTGGCGAAACTTGCTTTCTTGCTGAAAGTTTACGAATTTGCGCTTAAATTTAAACAACCAAAGAATTTGTTGAAGCTAATGCTCGGTCTCTCAGTATTACAACAAATTCTGGTAAAATCTTTGTAATATCTAGTTCCCCAGCTAACATTTGCTAATTGGAGCTGATGTGCCGATGAGCTTTGATAAGATTTGTGAAAACACAAGTATGTACCTGACCGCGATTGCATTCGCGCCCCATCCCTCCGGAGTAAGTCCCTCTCCCAACTAAGCTACACGGACGGAATGTACCGCTCACGCTGCAGATTTGTCTTCTTGACATATGCGTTACCTCTATAGTACATCACAGATTGCTTTAATGTACAGTCTCGCAATTTGATTTCGTTAATTATTTAAGTTTAACGTTATTAAAAATAATCAGGAAGATAAAATAAAAAAAGGAAAGAAGAGTAAGAGTGATACTGGAAGGGGGTATCATATAACAGTGGGCTGAATACTAGGGGCCTAGTTCATTTGCCCGACGATTACTTCATAGAAGGATTGTAACATACCAGGAGATGTGACGTACCTGCCAGAAGGACGCATACAACATAAAGGCAGATAGGAATCAGAACAAAAGTCCGCGTAGCTCAATTGGTAGAGCAACTTATTCCGGAATGAGGGGACCCGGGTTCGAATAGTGGCGCGGATAAAAATGACGGAGAAATTTACTTCGTTATAGGATGCTTGATCGAATGGCACATTTCCCCGAACAGCCACTTAATCGAAAGGTACATCTCCTCGAAACGTCGTTTCACCTTATAATTCATGATCATTTCACCAAAGCGTCATTTGATCGAAATGTGTGTTTCACCGAAGGGTCACTTGATCGAAAGGTATATTTCATCGAAAGGCTACTTCGCTTTATAGTTCATTTCACGAAGAGTCACTTCGTTGAAAGGTACATTTCCATGCAAGGTCATTTGATCTAAAGGTCACCTGCTGTAAAAGTTCATTTTACCGAAGCATCACTTGTTCGAAAGGTACATTTCATCGAAAATTCGCTTCACCTTATAGATCTTTACACGAAAAAATAATTTTAACGAAGGCTCACTTCGTCAAAATGTACGTTTTATCGAAGGGTCATTTGATCAAAAGGTACATTTCAACGAAAGGTCACTTGATCGAAATTTACAGTGGACGAGGGCCATTTTATCCATTTTTCACCGAAGGGTGACTTGATCGGAAGGTACATTACACGGAAGTGAAAATTACAAGGTACATTTCATCGAAAGCTCGCTTTACCAAAATGTTCATTTTATCGAATGATCATTATACTGAGGTACGCTTCACCGATAGGTGCATTTTGCCAAAAGGATTCTTCCCTTAAAAATTCATTTCATCGAAAGATCATTTTAACGAAGGGTCAGTTTATCAAAAACTGTATATTTTGTTATATGAATTGTTGAGACTTCTAATGTTTGTGCGAAAAATTAACCACACTGATCATTTGCAATTTGAGAGCGATAAAATTTCTCTTCATAAATAAATATACCATTGCTATACACTATATTGACAAAAGTCACCGGACACCTAGAAGAAATACACAACAGACCATTTATTGACATGCCGGTGTCGGTCCCCCTTTTGCCTTAACGCATGCACTGACCCTTTGAGACATGCTATCGACATGGTTTTGGAACACAGCGGTAGGTATGAGCTTCCATTCAGTACATAATGCTACCCCTAACTATTTGCTGAGTAATAAGCTTTGGTTCCAAACTTTTTATGCGGCACTCGAATTCATCCCATAAGTGCTCTATGGGATTACTATCAGAGCTCTGGGCTGGCCAGTCCACACACGATACGGAATTATCGTTAAGCCACTCCATAACGGTCCTTGCTTTATGGCTCGGTGCATTATCCTGCTGGTACCAACAAGGATCGGTTCCATAGTATTGCCATAGAGTTGGTGGGGCAAAATTGTCCAGAATATCGAGGTAGATGTGCTGGAGATGTGCTGGTTAACAGGTTTGCCCACAATAATCACTGGGCCCGGATAATACCACGAAAAACACCCCCACACGAGTACACTGCCAGCTCCAAACGTGTCAGTAGGAATAGTACACTGTGGTAAATAGCGTTTCCCCGGCTGCCGCTATAACCACACACGCCCATCACACTGATGGATCGTATATCTGGAATCATCAGTCAATAGGACCCGTTTTCATTGATATACGGTCCACTATAAATATTCTTTACACCATGCTAAACGACGAATAGCATTCCGAGTGTAGATGAAAAGCTTATGAGCAGACGCACGACCACGGTAACACATGGAATGAAATTCTCTGCAAATGGTAGGTATACATACCGAGGTTCCAGCATTTTTACGCACCAGTACACTGAGGTTTTGTGCAGTGCTCCGTCGATTAGCTGCAACGACTTCCCCTGAGGCTTCGACGTCCTCTATCACTGATTTTCTTTGGTCTGCCGGTACGTTTTGCTGCTTTAGGAACGCCATGTGTCTTCCACTTATTCAGTACATCCAAAACAGTTGACTTGGGTATGTTTAAACGCCTCTCGGTTTCTCTTATGGACAACCCACTGATATAACACCCAACAATCTTTCCTTTGTCCAAATCAGTTCTCTCCCGCCGCGACATTTTCACATAACCTCACAGTGCGATATGATCACGGTCAGCTGGAGGCGTGTTTTTACTCCGTTTGCAGCTGTACCGCACATCTTAACAACGCAGCGGATTCGATTATTTGCTTTTGAAGGAACGTCCGATGACTTTTGTCCATAAAATGTATTTCTCTCTAGCTAAGAAAAGATTTCACACAACGGTTTTTAAAATACCAAGGGTGTGTAGAAAGGTTTTCAATATTTGCATAAACGCATGTGCTGCAGTGGGTATGTCACGTGTTTAAACTAGTTCTAGTCGTGCACTGCAGTCAGTCGAAAGGGATATAAAGTGGTAGTCGTTGGTATGAACAGCATTTTATGTCGTCGTTCTGTCTGTCGCCTGGACGACTAAGAGATGAACTGCCACAACCGGCTAATTAGGGAACTTTTGCTTTACGAGTTGCAACTCGGCCACACCGTTGATCAAGCAACACGAAACATTTGTTATGTGAAAGGGGAATGTTCCGTGGACCACAGCACCACAACCAGATGGTTCAAGAAATTTCTCTCAGGTGACAGAAACTTCGTAGATCAGCCAAGGTCAGGTAGGCAGCGAACCGTGGATTTGGAGACCGTCCGCCAGGCCGCAGAATTAAATCCGACAACCAGCACTCGGAGATTGTCAGGAGAGCTGGGCATATCACAGACCACCGTGGTTCGTCACCTTCAGGACCTCGGCAAGGTCCACAGGAGCAGCCGCTATGTCTCTCACGAAATGACGCCAGCTAAAGCAAACCGCCGAGTGGAAGTTAACACGAAACTCCTGCAAAGCACGCGCGATGTACGTTTCATCAAGAAAACTGATACGTGCTATTAAAAGTGGGTCTATTTCCGTAATCCTAACATAAAACGGCAGTGGTTGAGCCCAGGCCAGATTCCTGAATCTGTTTCCAAACGTGGGCGCTTTGAGCACAAGGTGATGCTCCGAGTCCGGTGGAATTTCAAGGGGATGATCCGTTACCAATTTCTTCCAGACGGTCGGACCATCAACGTCTGCCTTAACCATGAACAGCTGGAGCAGATGTATTCCGTTTTGGAGGAGAAGTATTTGGTACTGGTGAACAGAAAGCGCGCTCTCCTACAGGAGGACAACTCTCGGCCTCATACTGCGCGAACGACCAGGAAAAAACTCCAGGAACTTGAGGTCACTGAGCCGATGTCACACCCAGCATATAGTCCGGATCTTACCCAGTCGGATTATTACCTGTACCGGTCCATGGACCATTCCTTCGCGGGTGGCACTTCAACAACCAGGATGAGTTGGCAGCTGGGGTGAAGGAGTTCTTCGCCACGAAGGACAAGGACTGCTACCGCCGCGGAATCGAAGAACTGGCAGACAGATGGCTAAAGACGGTGCAACACGATGGCCTATACTTTTAATGCCAGTCAGCTTTCGTCGTAAAGGTACGTATGAATACTTAAAGTGATCCAAATATTGCAAAACCTTCGACTCACTCTCTGTATTTGATTGCCATTAAGAAATTAGCACACTTTCCTGATTTTCTGACCTTAAGACGAGGCGGACAACTAGCGACAAGAAACACAGCCGTAGGAAATGTTGTCATAGGAAAGCTGGCAACCTGAAAAACTAACTAACAAAAGTTTTTGGGCTTTGAAAAATTGAATTTCTAGTTTTATTGTGTAAGACGTCCTGGTAAATCGGTCGTCTGACCTCTAACCATAATTATCAATATAACGCCTTGAGCCTGTGATCACAAGGCATTCTAGGTCCATGGCTTCATGCTTTATGAGGTTCTCTCAATTCTATGCCTACCATTAGTGCAAAGCAATGTACAGTGGAAATCATTTGACCACATCACTTTCTTCCATTGTTTCATTGACCATTGATGGACCCACTTTCAGCGGATTTTTTCTTGCTTTTTGCACACCGCTCCTTCCCTCACCAGTGCTCAACGATAGAGCCTAAGCAAGCATAGATTCCCCCTTCGCAGAAATCCCTTGGTATACAAAAAGCCCGTTAACTAAACTCCACCTTTTGATCAATCATTACGAGAACAAGAGGTAGCAACTTTCGTTTACTATGTTATATAATTTTAAGTGACTATATGTCAGAGTATTTTGGTATTGTCCTTTTATTTCTCTTCTCTATTTTTGTTTGGTTCAGTGTTTTGGTTCTTGAAATACGTATATGATGATATATATGATGTTTTCTAAAATTGAATACAGAGGTTAGGAAGAACAACTTACCATTAAAACTGACGTTCTTCTTTTTTCTTGTATTCTGTGAAAATTGTGTCTATCTCCATTGTCTCAATTTCGCAGAGATGTTTGGAAGCACAATTTAGCATTACCTCACGATCTTCTTTTCCCTTCTATTCTGTCCCAGTTTTGTCTATCTCCATTGTCTCAATTCCGCAGAGATGTTAGGAAGAATGATTTACCATTAACCCACGTTCTTCTTTTCCCTTGTATTCTGTCCCGGTCTTGTCTATCTCCATTGTCTCAGTTCATCAGAGGTTAGGAAGAATGATTTACCATTACCCCACGTTCTTCTTTTTCCTTTTATTCTGTCCGGGGTTATTCTGTCCCCATTGTCTCAATTCCGCAGAGATGTTTTGCACTTTCCAAAGTTTTTAGATTATTTTTGTATAAACTGTTGATTTAAGTTATTTATTTTTCTGCTTAAAATAGGATGATGATGTTTTATCCGATGTAGTTAAACTAAAAAAAAAAAGGTGTGTGTAGGGGGATGGGGGTTGTGAGTGGTATTGAAATTTTATAATTTAAAAGATTCACCTCGTTTCGTTTCTCAGTTGCTGGAGTATGTGAACGTCATGAATTTTATCTGAAAATTCTTGTAGGCATGTACAACGCCTTCCTGTGGTTGAGTGGTCAGAGGCGTTTGTTTCTGGCCTGTCTTCCGAGTTGGGCCCTGGTTAGGCTCCAGGATGAGGTGGTGTGTTTTTCTTTAAGTCACTGGCTCTTTTCCTTCCATCAAACCAATAACCACAAATTAGGCATGTGAGTTGTTAAGGGTGGTAGGAAAACCCAGAAACAGACGAAACCACAAAAATATTCACAATGTCTTAACGGTTCAAAGTTTTCTCCAAAGTGAATCATGTGGTTAGACAGACTGTTCTTGCTACCGCTGAATGTCATAGTTTTCCATTTTACTTATTGGTACTTTAGTTCAACGTATCATGCCTCCCAATTGTCGTCATCAAATGGTGGTGGTAGGGTAAAAATTTTTAATTTCGTGATTTCCTGCATGTTTCTCCTTTCTTGATTTATCAGGTGTTTCCATTTTACCGAAAATTCTCTAAAAGAAGAGTCTTCAACTGGTTGTGTAAATATTATTTTTAAGATTGTGACGTACTACAGAGATGAAATACATGCCAAGATGGCAAAGTTGCAGCGATAAATTCTGTCGGTGTAGTTTAATTGGGAAAGCATTCAGCTCCAGAGCAGAAGGATGCTAGTTCGATCTCCGTCACCGGCAAATTTGGGTTTCACATTGCTTGTCGATTGTGGAAATGGATGTACTGGATGTTGGGTTCTTCGAAAGATGTGTCATGTTCCTTCCACACATCGTCTGGAATTAATGAAAATTCCTTCTTCGCTTTGAAATGCGTGATGCTTCCTCCACACATGTCTGGAATTAGTGAGAATTCCTTCTTCTGCCGAGAATTACTTCAAGAATGGTTTGCGGTGGACCTGAAACCTGCGATTTGAAACATGCGGTCGAGTCCCATTATTGTGACCACCAGCTAATATCCAGAGTAACCACCGTGTGAAGGGCTGACAGAAGCTAGACAGAATGGGAGTGACTCAATAAGGAGCTGGAAGGTGTTCACAGGTACGTGAAGCCATGCTGACTGCAGTGCATCTGACAGATGCTGGAGGGTGCGTGGTGGAGGATCCATAGAGCGAACAACACGATCGAGGTGATCCCACAGATGATTAATTGCGTTGAAGTCTGGGAAATTTGGAGGCTAGGGAAGTACTTTGAAGTCTTTATCGTGCTCTTCCAACCACTCTAGGGCATTTCTAGCTGTGTGACACGTCGCACTGTCGTACTGGAAGATACCATCCGCCGCAGGGAAGACAATCAGCACGTATGGGTGTAAATGGTCTACAAGAATGGATACATAACGAATTCGGTCCATAGTGCATTCCACAGGTGTGAGTGAACCACAGAATGCTACGAAAACATTATCCACACCATAACGCTGCCCCCACCAGCTTGTGTTCTGCCAGCAATGCTTGAAAAGTGTTTGTTCTCCGATGTTTCTCGTCTTATACGCCAACGTCCATCGGTTCGATGAAGCAGAAAACGTGACTCATCGGAGAAGGCAATCCTTTGCCAGTCAGCGGGGGTTCAATTCCGATACTCCTGTGCAAATGTAAGCCTTTTTCTGCCGATGCACTTTCTTTATCATAAGTGCAGTGACAATCCGCGTGCATCGGAGACCCATACGCAGCAGGGTTTCCTGAACTGTCGTTTTGGACACACTTCTGGTAGCCCCCGGGTTCATTCGGCCAGTGAGTTACTCCACTGTAGCGTGTCGATCGGCCCTCTCGCACCTTCGAAGCCGACGTTTACCTCTCACATCAATGGCTGGTGGTGCTCCGCAGTTTCCACGTTGCTTATTCGCAATGGTGCCATTTCTCCAATCACAACACACTTTCACCACAGCAGCACGCGCACTGTTCACAAACTGCGCTGTTTCAGAAATACTGCCATCTTTGGCACCGAAAGCCGATACTCATCCCTCTTTGCAAATCTTATAAATATTTTCTTTTATCCATGACATCAACGAGTGATATGTTTTCAGAATGCCTACAGCACACCTTGTATACCCTCCAAGCCAGCTCACGACACGTGCTTTTTTTCATTGGATACGCGTTGTTGATGTCAAAAGTAGAAGGTAGTTACATTAATATGACTCGACTGTTTATGTGACGTTCTACAGATATGAAGCACATGTCAGGATGGTAAAGTTGCAGCGATAAATTTCGTAGGTGTAGCTTAATTGGGAACTCATTCGGCTCCGGAGTAGAGAATTGTCGTCACCTGCAAATTTCTGAATTTTACAAGACCTTCACTTAAACTTGATGCTAAAATGTCACCTGGTGATTTAATTTTATTTTGATACTCGGATTATTCCACTTCATTCGTAATAGCTGAAATTTTAACTAAGCAGGGAAATCTCTAAGCAAGCACTTCAAGTAAATCGCCAGAGTAAGTGACTAGACAGTACTTCCGAGAACCAGATCCACGTTTATTTATTAATCCGGAACGTCAAACGGTTAGAAGTAATGACCTTATTCTTGATAACAAGATGAACAGACTTCACATATCATATAACACTCAAAACATAGCTTTCGCATCGTACTTAACATAGACTGAAGAGCAATTGAATTAGAGACAGCTGGCGTTATGCAAATGTGACGCTGTGGGCGGCCCTGTAAACGGAAACGTCATGACGTATGCAGCGATCCGACAATATATATGCCCACGATCAAATATACGAAGTCTATTTAATCGTGGGCAAATTGTCGGGGCCCGACGAATGGGTCACTCTATCTCGGAAGTCGTGCAGGCACTGGGATTTTCACGAGCCACTGTGTCACGGGTGCACCGTGAATACATCGAATCAGATAAAACCATCCCTGCAAGGGCCAACTGCAGTGGACAACAGAGTGTGGATGAGCGGGGTCATCGTCGGCTAGCTCGCATTGTAACAGCGAATAGACGGACCACAGTGCAAGAAATCACTCGGCAATTTAACGCTGGTGCACAAAAACGTGTAAGCAGCCACACCATCCAGAACCATCTCCTCGCTATGGGGTACAGAAGCCATCGTCCCACGAGAGTACCGCTGCTGACCACAAATAACAGGGTGCAAAGATTAGCATGGGCGCGGGAATATCGCCACTGGACCCTAGACATGTGGGAAAATGTTGCCTGGACTGATGAGTCGAGATTCACGTTGGTACATGCTGATGGCAGGATACGAGTACGGCGCAAACCACACGAAGCGATGGATTCTTCTTGCCAGCAGGGTACTCTTCAAGTTGGTGTGGGTGGCATTTTCGTCTGGGGACTGTTTACGTGGACTGAAATGGGACCCCTGGTACGTGTGACATCGTCCCTCACCGGTCAACGTTACCGGGATATCCTGGATGACCATTTGCTCCCGTTTGTGCGTCATCAACATCTCACTGCGGACCTCATCCTGCAGCAAGACAATGCAGCTCCGGAATTGTATCCGAATGGTTGGATGATCACCCCACCGACGTGATCTCGCTTACTTGGCCAGCTAGGTCACCTGACCTCAAACCCATCGAGCGCATCTGGGATGCCACCGAGAGAGATGTTCGAGGCCCTGTCCCCTTCCATCAAATCTCCGTGAACTGTGGGAGCTTATTCAGGGGTCGTGGATCCAACGGTTCCGGTGTCTTGTCGAGTCCATGCAGAGACGAATCCCCGCCGTCATCAGGGCGAAAGGTGGTGGTATACGTTACTAGACAGGTTCCTCTAATTCAATTGCTCTTTAGTGTATATCTTTGCATAACATTGTTCAGTATAACATAGCTCTTACAATATCGCTCGCAACAGTGAATACAGCTCTGCTTGTGTGAAAATCGCTCTACTCTATCCAGTTATCTCAGAGCATACATAAATAAGAAAAACAAGCTTTTAAAAATATTTCTTCGTACTAGAGATCCGAGTAACACTGCTAACTTCGTAGATATCGCAATTGGCTGAATTATAAATTGAGGCATTCCAGGAGAATTTTTTATTATAATTACTCTGCTTCAACTACTGACAACAAGAGGATATGGCGTTCCATCAATGAGCTATTGACAAATTTCAAAAGTGATGATACATTCATTTCAATTGAGCATCATGGGATTTGTTTGTCGAGTGACGCCGTGGCTGTCAATTTTTTCAATGATTATTTCATTGAACTACCAGGTAACTTGATTTCTGATATACCTATTTGTTCTAAAAATTATAGTGATTACTCGCCATCTCCTCCTTCTTCTTCAGTTATCTTAAGCATGTTGGGGATGATTTATTGTCCGTGATAAATGAATTAAATCCTTCTAAGTGTGCTGGACCTGACGATGTTAACCAAAGGGTAGTGAAATTTGTATCATCTGAATGGCTGATTCCACTAATACATATTTTAATAGTATTCTAAATACGGGTATTATTCCAGAACTACTAAAACTCAGTAGAGTCACTGTAATTCACAAAAAAAAAAAAAAAAGGACACAGAAGTGATGTTTCAAATTATCGTCTTATTTCTATCATTTCTGTATTTGTAAAGTGTTTTGAGAAGTTCATTCACGTTGATTTTTATCTTACATTGAAGTTCATAATTTATTAAATAAAAAGCAATATGGATTCCGTCGTGGGAGTTCTACGGAGACAGCTACCCTTGACGTTCCGAATTATTTACAAACTAATATTGATAAATTTTTGGGTGTTGTGGGAGTTTTTTGTGACTTACGTCGTGCCTTCGATACTGTTTGTCATAACATCCTCATTTCTAAGCTCGAACACAATGGCATTAGAGGGAGTCGCAAGAACTCTTATTGAAAATTATCTTATTGGGAGGAGGCAGTTTGTTTAATTTCGATATGTTCGTTCTAGTATCAAAACTATTCCTTATGGTGTTCCACAGGGCCATTACTATTTTTAATTTATGCTAATGATGTTCTTCATGTTTGTTTCTGTGCGTACACGCTCTTTTTTTACTCTTTCCAACCGTAGGTTGAAACAGCGTATATGCTCCAGCTTTTTCCGTCCGTCTGTCCGTCCGTCCGTCCGTCTGTCGGCACGATAACTCACGTAAAAATGGTTCGATTTCGATGAAATTTTAGTATGTGGTAGGGAACCACTTGGGCAGGAACCCTATTGGAAATGGGTGAAGTGGGGTCAAAGGTCACGCCATAAAAGCGGGATCCGTTCCAATGCCTTTATACATCATAACTTGCGTAAAAATGGTTCGATTTCTATGAAATTTAAGTATGTGGTAAGGAACCACCTGGGAACGAACCCTGTTTAAAATGGGCGGAATGGGGTCAAGGGTCAGGACATAAAAGCGGGATCCATTTCATTGCCTTTATGCGTCATAACATGCGTACATATGGTTCGATTTCGATGAAATTTTAGTATGTGGTAGGGAACCACTGGGCACGAACTCTATTGAAAATGGGCAAATTGGGGTCAAAGGTCAGGGAGGACATAAGAGCTGGATTTGTTCCATTGCCCTTATGCGTCATAACTTGCGTAAAAATGGTTCGATTTCGATGAAATTTTAGTATGTGGTAGGGAGCCACTGGGGACGAACCCTATTGAAAATGGGCGAAATGGGGTGTAAGGTCAGGGAGGACATAAGAGCTGGATTTGTTCCATTGCCCTTATGCGTCATAACTTGCGTAAAAATGGTTCGATTTCGATGAAATTTTAGTATGTGGTAGGGAGCCACTGGGGACGAACCCTATTGAAAATGGGCGAACTGGGGTCAAAGGTCAAGACACTGGAGTGGGATCCATTCCATTGCCCTTGTGAATCATAACTTACCTAAAAATGTTTCGATTGCGACAAAACGTTATCATGTTGTTCGGGAGGTATAGTGAACCGGTTCTGTTGAATATCAACGAAATGGGGTCAAAGGTCATTTCACAAAAGCAAGATTTATTCCACAGCCATTATTCTCATAACTTGCGTAAAACTGCTTCTATTGCAACAAAACTTTAGTATGTTATTCTTGAGGTGTACTGAACCGGTTCTATTGAATATCATCGAAATGGGGTCAAAGGTCAGGACACAGGAGCGAGATTTATTCCACAGCCATTATCCTCATAACTTGAGTAATGATTTCTGGTATGTTGGAAAGCGTATCATAATCAATGCATTGCATGATTTTACTAACTTTTTGCTGATAGCACGAGTATTTTTTTCCGGTCATGCGGTGTATGACTTAGTATCCCGTGTTAACCACGCCTTACATGAATATCAGGCTTCGTTTCGTTGCAGTTTGTTAACTCTTAATACCACAAAAACTAAATGTATGTTTTTTACTGTCTGAAAAGCTTGAGTTGAGTCTCTACCGGAAGACATTTTGAATGCTATTCCTTTGATTTTTCAAGATAGGGTTAAGTTTTTAGGTGCTTTGTTTCAGGAGAATTTAAAGTGGGTTGCCAATGTTGAAGTTGTTTCGCGGGACTTGAGGTCTCGAATAGGCGTTTTATCTAGAATCTCCAGTTTATTGCCATTAAATATTAAGTTATGTGAAGACACAAGTTTGTCCACGCCCTTCACTCCGGAGTAAGTCGCTCTCCTACTGAGCTACGCGGACAGAATGTTTCGCTGCAGATTTGTCGTCTTGACACATGTTTTCACCTCTGTAGTACGTCACATCATCTCCCTCTTCATTTATTTTTTTTTTTTTAAAGCGAGGTAGGAATTTTTCACTAATTCCAAACAATGTGTAGAACAAACATCACCAATTTTTCGAAGAACCCAACTGCCAGTAGAGCAATTTTCCACAATCGGGCGCCAATGTGAAAACACAACTTTGTCCGTACCCCCTCACTCCGGAGTAAGTCACTCTCCCAACTGAGCTAGACGGACAGAATGTCTGGCTGCAGATTCGTCGTCTTGACAAATGTTTTCACTTCTGTAGTCAAATGTTTTCACTTCTGAAATCAAATGTTTTCACTTCTGTAGTCAAATGTTTTCACTTCTGAAATCAAATGTTTTCACTTCTGTAGTCAAATGTTTTCACTTCTGTAGTACGTCACAATTAACACAATATTGCTCTTTTATTTATCCCTACCAATAATTCGTTCGCTTGTTGAATCCACTGGAAAATGTGGAAACCCTGTTCAGTCGTTGAAAATTACTGATCTTTGAGAGGTTATACAGTTATCGACGGATGTTGCTTATAGTGTATAACGAAGTAAATTTCTCCGTCATTTTTGGTCCACGCCGGGAATCGAACCCGAGTCCACTTATTCCGGAACAAGTCGCTCTACCAAATGACCTACGCAGACGTTCGTTTTCGCCGCTTTCTGCCTTTATGTCGTGTGCGTCCTGCGGGGCAGGCACGTCACGCCATTTTATTTCACGAGTGTTTCTCAGGGCAGTAGTGATGCAGTAATATCGTGTATCTAAATCATATCGTGTTCTGTGATTGTGGCAAATGGTTTTTTGTTTTCAGGTCCGGAAGTATGGAGTGCCAATTAGAGAGGAATCAACGTTTCTGACATCTGCTATACTACGGGTTTAACAAGGGATCCACAGCCGCGTAGGCCACTCGATAAATTTGTGCTGTGTATGGGAGGCATGCTATTGCTCCGAGGACAGCAAGCAAATGGTTTGAGTGGTTCCGAGGGGACAATTTTGACCTCAGCGATTGTCCGCGTCCAGGTCGTCCATATCACTTTGATCAAGACCGTTTGAACCATCTCTTGGATCCGCGTCAAACCACACGCGAATTGTCCATTGAGATGGGCTGTGATCAGGTCACAGTGGTGCGACACCTGAAACATATGGAAAAGGTCCAGAAATTGGAGTCTCGGGTGCCTCACACTCTCATCGAGGACAACAAGAATCAGCGTGTTGCTGTAAGTGGTTCTTTGCTTGCCTGTTATCGCGAATGTCATCAGCAACACAAACCCTTTCTGTCGCGTATTGTTACTGTAGATGAAAAGTGGCTCCTGTACGTGAATTTCACGCAGCGGAGGGAATGGTTAAGCCCAAACAAGAAGCCCACACCGCGTCCAAGGCATGACCTACATCCTGCGAAGATCATCTTGCGTGTCTGGTGGAACATGGAAGGCATTATTCACTGGAAAATGCTGCCGAGGAATCGGACCATCAACGATGCACTCTATTGTGAGCAACTCCGCCGTACGGAGGGAGCAATTCAGCAGAAATGGATACATCTGTGTCATGGTGTCCTTCTCCAATATGATAACGCATGCATACACAGTGCAATCATGACAAAAATGGCCATTCAGGACATGAAACGGGAGATCCTTCCACATCCGGCCCATTCCGCAGATGTCGTCCCTTTAAACTATCACCTGTTTCTATCTCTCTCGAATGCACTACGTGGTAGAACGTTCAACAATGATGTTGATCTCCAGAATTTCATTGATGATTTCTCCGCAGGTAAATTAGCACGTGTTTTGAAAAATGGCATTGCAGACCTATCCAGACGTTGGGACACCATCTTAAACAATGGGGGGGAATACGTGGTGGATTGATTGCGTTTTCCCTTCTGATGTAATACATTCCTTTAGTACGGTGAAAAAAACGGCATAATCTTATGCATCAACGCAATACATGAGCGTGTTTATGCCAACAAATATCTCAATTTAATAAATTAATATTATTCTGCCCATGATGATCAAACTCGTGGGTATGGTAACTTTTTAGTTCCAAGGACTCGTACTAATGCTCTATATTTTAATATTAATGCTCATTGCCCACGGCTATGGAACGGGTTGCCGATTCATATAAAATAACTTGCCAGTTTTGTATTGCTTAAAAAGCATTAAAGGAATATCATGTTAATAGTTAAATTTGATTAATTTTATTTATATCGTATTGCAAATGTGTGTACATAAGTTGAAAAATATGTAATTACTTCACATTTAACTTATTTCATAGCCCAGGGGACTAGTCAGACTATCATTTGCCCTTTTCCCTAGTTCCTTGCTATGTTGCTATGGAGTTAACTACGTATAACATGGCAAATAAATAAATAAATAAATAAATAAATAAATAAATACATTCTTTATTTACGTTCGATTGCATTTTGACTCACTGTCAAGTTGCCACCTCTTCTAATCATCAAATGAATATTTGAAGAATATTTGTGTTAAGTCAGAGAGCATTTAACGATGAAAAATTAAATTTACATGAGAACACAGAAACTCAATAGGAATTTTTATTTAGATATGTACGTGACTGCTATAAAAAGCATGTTATTATGGCAATTAATTTATTTTCGAGCGCTAATTATATCTGAAGGAAGCAGCTCCCTCAGGAATCTGCCCCTACATTTTTTTAAGCGGCCTTTTCCGTTTATATGCTTAATATGTCTATATCGGTTCAGCAGTTTTTTCTCGATAATCTCATTTGATATGTTATTGATATTCATTAAGCCTTGAACATTCTAATCCTTTATTTTTCCTAAACGTCGTATCTTGCCGCTTGGGTTTTAAAATTCAATATTCCATAACGTAATTTGTTTTATTGCTCCTTCTTCATTGCCCACGTCACCGTTTGAAGTACAACTCTGAGCATTAGCTTCAAAAATAAATTGTTTTGCCGAAGGTCTTTTTACTCCACGGAATGGGAATCCGTATTTGAATAATTTTTCTTTTATCTATAACTCTGGTTTCCTTTTCCTCTTCAACTGATCCAACAATTCTACAAACAATTACAAATATTAAATCTTTTTCAATATGTTCTTCAATTTTTAAATGCATTTTAATCTGTGTTAAAAAAATTCTTTTTCGGTAATTTTATTGATATCAAAACACAACTTGTCATATTCCTTCATTTCCTGGAATACGAAAAATATGTTAATTAGTAATTACTCTACCATCCCACTTGGTCATCAGAGGACATTGTTGTTTGTGATGACTAAATAGAACCTTCGTATGTATAGGGGTTGTACAGAATAATGTGAACACCTAGAAAAAGAAGGTTTTGTATACCTAGTGGGGTGTGGGACCACCTTTGGCATTAAAAACCGCCTCAATCCTCCTTGGAATGGACGCATACAAACCCTGGATGGTGGTTAGTGGGATGTTACACCATTCTTCATGTAAAAGCTGCCTCAGGCCCAGAGATGCAGGAGGATAATCTTACTCTGTTTTCCCACATAGACCACAGTGCCTCGATTATGTTTAAGTCTGGCAATTGGGTAGGCCAAGGTAGGTGTAAAAGTTCGTCCTCATGTTTCTCAAACCATGATTGGACATTTCAAGCTCTGTGAATTTGGGCGTTATCATTTTGATAGATGACATCCCCTGCATGAAACAATGCCTTATCTATTGGATTGACTTTGTCGGCCCAAATGGTTTCATACGCCCTGGTGATCAGGGGACCTGCTGAAAACCACGATATGACCTCCCAGAGCATCACAGAAGCACCACCATGCTGCACTGTTGAGAGCAGACTGTCTGCTGGGTCGTACGCTTCCGGCGCTGTTCCCCAACGCAAACACGCCTTGCCGTGGGAAACAGTGTGAATGTGGATTCATCCGACCACATTATACACCTCCATGCGTCGGTAGTCCATGTTGTATGCACCGTGGTTCCACTGCAATAGCCGTTGTGCATTTTCCAGTGTCTCCAGAGGTATCACAATAGCATATCTGCCTTGAAAATCTTGTTTGTGCAGTTCCATGCGCACTGTTCTTGTTGATACTGGGGTCAGGAGATGCATATTGAAGTCCGCATTAATTTTCGGTACCGTGATCTTGTTAATAGTAACAATCCACCTTAATGCTCTCCTGTCACTATCAGTCAAGGTCGTCTTCCGGCCGCTCTTGTGTTTCGCTGACGAGGTTTTGCCAAGAACACGGTATACTGTCATGACGCTAGACACAGTAGCTCTCGATACCACTACTACCCTGGCGCCTGTTGTTACGGAAGCACCAACTATCCGGCGACCAACCGTCAGCCTTCTTTCGAAGTCCGTTAGGTCGCTCATTTCGTCGTCACACTGAAAGAAGTTTTTCAACAAGGCACTTTAAATGCACTTAAACAGGACCTTGAGGTCCTAGACAAGGCTATTACAACCAAAATATGGTGGATACCTTTGCGTATTACGACGTACGTAGCTGCATTAAAAGTCACGCCTCTGAGCATGGTGATCACATTATTCTATCCAACCTCTGTATTTCAGTGTGCACCATCTGCATGACTAATGGTAAGATGCAGATGTTTTTTGCTTTGAGGTTTAAGGATCACTGTGATCAATTCTTAAGGCTATAAGCAGTCTCTCGCTCTTAATTTGGATCTTCTGGTTCCAGAAAAGGAAGAGAAGAAGCGCAAATAACAAACACATTACCCATGTCTGATCCGGAAGTCTAACCTGCGCTCAGCTCTGACGACTAGTTGGAAATCGGAACCTCTTGGCTTCCGGAGCACTGAAAATGTAGAATATACAGATATAACTTTTATACTTATTCAAATAATACACATAAAAATACTGTGTGCAGTTTACACTATGTTATAAAAAGTATTCGCACACTACAATGTTTAGGGACAAATGAATTTATTATAGCAATTAGAAGATAATCGGTTGAGGATTTGCTTGTATGACAGCTGCTACATGTCGAGACATACTGTCAACCAATTTCCGGTAAGTCTCGACAGGTTTGGCTCGCCATTCGTCCTGCAAAGCTGCTGCCTGTAAGACAGCGGCAACACGTCGAGGCAAAATATCAACCAATGTCCGGTAGGTCTCGACAGGATTGGCTCTCCATTCGTCCTGCAAAGCTGCTGCCTGTAAGACAGCGGAAACACATCGAGGCATACTGTCAACCAATTTCCGGTTGGTCTCGACAGGAATGTCTCCCCATTCGTCCTACAAAGCTGCTGCCTGTAAGACAGCGACAACATGTCGAGGCATGCTATCAACCAATTACCGGTAGGTCTCGACAGGAATGGCTTGCCATTCATCCTGCAAAGCTTCTGCCAGAGTGAAAAGCAAAGATGGTTGTTGAGGTAGATTCCGTATCCATCGCTCCAGTTCATCCCAGAGGTGTTCTACGGGATTAATATCAGGACTCTGAACAGGCTAGTCTAACAATTCCACCTCATTTTCAAGAAACCACTTCTGTACATGCCGTGAAGTGTTGCAAAGGTCTCGATCGTGTCGGAAGTGACAACGGTCATTTCCATAAAACTGCCACGTTGTTGGTAGGGCGGAATTCTCCAGTACTTAGAGGTATATTTGAGAGTTCATGTTTTGTGGTATTATAACCAACGGGCCAAGTCCCATCCGCGAAAAGCAACTGCATACCGTGAAGGAGTCTCGTCCGAACTTAACAGTTGGAAAAACACAGTCATACGAAAATCCTATCGCTAAATCCAAACACGTCCATCGGATTGGAAGAGTGAAAAGCGTGACTCATTACTCCAAAGAACAGCTTTCCAGTCGTCCACAGTCCAGGAACAACGGGAAACGCACCACTCCAAAATACGCTTCACATTCACGGTAGTGAAACGTGGCTTGTGTGTCATTGCTCGACTATAATAACCCACACTGTAGAAATCTCTGCGGATAGTTATGGTACAAACCGAGCCATTACAAGCACTTCTTTTTTCGGCAGTGATGGACACGGCAGTGGAAGAACGAGATTTCTTAACATTTCTTACAGTTGCTCTTCTATCACGTTCTGTCAGTATCCGCGGCGTTTCTGAACGTTCTTTTGATGTAGTTGCACCGTCCTGCTTCCATCTCTTCACGACATTGCTTATATCCGATTTTGATATTAGTTTAACTGCAATAATCCGTATGGAAACGTTACTCAAATGACATCCTGTAGCCAGCCCACGCCGGAATTCGGAAAGTTCACGTCGACGCGGCATATCCGCTTTAAAGTTACTACAGAATATCTCACCTATATGCACGTTCTGCGTTGGTGCGAATGAAATGTACGGCGCGAACTAGCAGTGGAGACAGGCCCCAACCACAGCGGAATGGAACCACCCACAGGCGTTACTATAAATAGCTAGCACGTGTGTGAAGAACAAGGTTCAGTGGACTTATTCTTCAGGAACTGCTGCTCGAAACGTTAACAAAGCGTTTGGGGAAGAATGCAGACATCGAACGAACGAACCATTAGGTGATGGTTTGTGAAGTTTCGAAGCGGAGATACGGACCTGCAAAGCGAAGCACGTGATCACCGATATGTTGCTGTTTCTGACGATGTTCTGTAACGTGTGGTTGAAGCGGACCCTCGAAAAACGTGTCGTGAGATAGCGGCAGAGGTAGATGTTCACGACATGACGCTTTTTTGGCGTCTGGTTGCGCTGGGTACGGTCAAAAAGCTGGATATGTGGCTGCTGCATGAGTTGACAACTGCCAACAAGACTAGGCGTTTGGACGTCTGCACGTCGCTGCATGCCAGTAATAAACAGGAACCTTTACTGCATTGAATCGTCAACTGCGACGAGATGTGGATCCTTTATGATAATCGGAAACGATTTGCACAATGGTTGAGCAAGGCACAGCCTGTTGGACGGCATCTTAAGCAACCCCTACACACCAAGAAGATGATGATCCTTGTCTGGTGGTCACAGCCGGGATAATTCATCTGAGTTTCTTTGCAAGAGGCCAAACCACACTGGTGAACGTTATTGTGATGAATGATAACAGATGCACCGGAAATTGCAGCAGAAACAACCGGCTTTGATAAACAGACAGGGTGTTCTTCTGCTCCAGGAAAACGTCCGTCCTCATATCGCACAACGAACGATGCTGACACTAAGTGCCTTGGGCTATGAAGCACTGCCTTATCCTGCCTATTACCCGGAATTGTCTCCGACAGACTATCATCTGTTTCGTCGCCGGGATCACTTTCAGTCCGGGAAACATTTCAGGACAAACAATGAGGTTCAAGGTGCAGTTGATGACTTCTTCGGGTACCAAGTGATGACTTCTTTGGGTGCCAAGTGATGACTTCTTCGGGTTCAAGGTGCAGGTGGTGACTTTTTCGGGCACCAAGTAATGACTTCTTCGAGTACCAAGTGATGACTTCTTCGAGTACCAAGTGATGACTTCTTCGGGTTCAAGGTGCAGTTGATGACTTCTTCGGGCACCAAGCGATGACTTCTTCGGGTACCAAGTGATGACTTCTTCGGGTACCAAGTGATGACTTCTTTGGGTTCAAGGTGCAGTTGATGACTTCTTCGGGCACCAAGTGATTACTTCTTCAGGTACCAAGTGATGACTTCTTCGGGTTCAAGGTGCAGTTGATGACTTCTTCGGGCACCAAGTGATGACTTCTTCGGGTACCAAGTGATGACTTCTTCGGGTACCAAGTGATGACTTCTTCGGGTTCAAGGTGCAGTTGATGACTTCTTCGGGTCTCAGCCACAAGGCTTTTTTCGTTCCGGGATCATGGCCTTGCCGGACAGATGGCAACTATGTATCGATGCCGAGGGGGATTATTTTGCCTATGTAAGTTGTCCTACTTTTTCGTTCTCGCCGTCCACGTGTGCTGGCCCTTTGCCGGACATTTCATTCGCACCAACCAATAGTCCCCCCATCCCCCATTCACAGCGCACCTTCCTGCGCAACCGTTCTCTGCACTTCTGCAAATATTTGGTAGTGTCCGAATAGTTGAGGTAATATAGTGTATGAGACATGCAGGCAGAAATTTAAGTTTCGGTATATAATTTATATGATATGCAACGAATTTTGAAATGATTCTGAATTGGCAAACCCATGGATATTTTTCTTTTTCACTACACACCAAGAACGCTTTAAGATTTCTTTTTATTTCTTGTTTTCGTTCTAAATTGGATATTTAAGCTCTTTAAGTTTTTGATATGGAATATTCTGCATAGTTATCTTTTAACAAAATTTGTTTATTAATTAAGTGGCAATCGCAATCTTTCAAACAGTTTCTGCTCTCCACAGACGCTTTATTTTAACCGATAGAGAAAATAAAAACCTATCCACTTACAATTTCAGGACAGAATGTTTCCTACTTCTGTTCTTTGAAATATCCATATCTAAGATCAACAAATCCAACTTCATTATTTACAGGGCCATCAGGCTAGAAAGACTTATTGCGGTACGGGCGGAGATCTAACCTTACTTTCTACACTGCCCTTAATCCCAGTATCCCTATGTCTTAGCTCTCTTTCTTTTCTCTCTGCCTTTCAAAACCATCCAGTTATTTATTATTTACGTCTTTTACACTGGTGTACAAAACTTAAAGATGATGTGCAAAAAGTGAAATAACGATGTTAATAGCAGCACCACCCAGACGCAAATTAACTTAGGACCGTGTCTGCAAATTAACTCACGACCGTGTCTGCAAATTAACTCAGGACCGTGTCTGCAAATTACCTCAGGACCGTGTCTGCAAATTAACTCAGGACCGTTTCTGCAAATTACCTCATGACCATGTCTGCAAATTACCTCAGGACCGTGTCTGCAAATTACCTCA
Source organism: Macrothele yani (assembly GCA_039090855.1). Lineage (NCBI taxonomy): Eukaryota > Metazoa > Arthropoda > Arachnida > Araneae > Macrothelidae > Macrothele > Macrothele yani. Next base: position 13,838,698 of record CM077013.1, on the reverse strand, counting down.
GGAGCGTGTCTGCAAATTACCTCAGGACCGTGTCTGCAAATTAACTGAGGACAGTGTCTGCAAATTAACTCAGGACCGTGTCTGCAAATTAACTCAGGACAGTGTCTGCAAATTAACTCAGGACCGTGTCTGCAAATTAACTCAGGTCCGTGTCTGCAAATTATCTCAAGACCGTGCCTGCAAATTAACTCATGACCGTGTCTGCAAATTACCTCATGACCGTGTCTGCAAAATAACCCAGGACCGTGTCTGCTAAATTACCTCAGGACCGGGCTGCAAATTACCTCAGCACCGTGTCTGCAAATGAACCCAGGACAGTGTCTGCAAATAAACCCATGTCCGTGTCTGCAAATTAACTCAGGACCGTGTCTGCAAATTAACTCAGGACCGTGTCTCGAACAAGATCTACTGATAACGTGCTAGTACCATATACGACAAGACATTTTTAGAAATCTTGTAGCGTCTATGCCTAGCTGGGTAAGAGTTCTTTTGGAGTCACGTGGAGGACCAACATCATATTAGACAGGTGGTTATGATGTTTTGGCTCTTTGGTGTATTTTCTCAATCGGTTTCGAAACGATCGACGACAGATTAGGATGAAGAGGTAGATGTTGAGTTTGTCCTTAGGACCTGGTTGTCTCCTTGGTGGGTACTTATAATTCTGAATAAGCCACGTGCATGCAGGCACAGACACCCACAAGGTACTTCTGAACTGAGATCTTATTCTGAATAAGCGACGGGCTTTCTGAAGTGAAATCTTTCTTATTCCCTAAGGAACAAAGCAAAGAAAGAAATCAGCAGTTTTAAAATTTCATCTTCAAACTGCATAGCACACGAGACGGGAAACAACATGTTCAGGTAAAGGAGTTCCTCTATAGTCTGCAGAGATGTACACCTGTTGCATAATTCGTTATGAGATCAATGATTGATCTCACAACGATAATAAAAATACCTAGACAGACGATGAGGTGTTTCTCTGTCGTTCCACATATACCTTTTTATCTTTGCTATATCGCAACAAAGTCTGTAACTGAGCTTAGGTCTGCGCCGTTGTAAACGAATGAACCCGGGTAGACAGATCGAAATCCGCTTTTTCGTTTCGTCATATGTTATACCGAGGCTTTCAGTGGATAATGGGCACAACGAAATTTTGTGATTTTACTGTTTTGTCCAGTCATATCACTAAACTAATGGAAAACCGACACTTCAGTTAAGGAAGAAATATTGTGTAAGCACAATAAAAATATGATTTTGAGGAATACGGTTATTCGTTAAATTCGTCGATAATCTGAATCTCAATGCTATTAGAGAGAATTTTTGGTTTCGTTTTTTTCCCTTGACCCCTTTGAAGGAAATTCTCATTTCCACTTAACGATTCTATCGATACATATTCGTTAATCACATACAGATATGCTACGAATTATCTCTTAACAAATCACAATATATATATATATATATATATATATCATTAGTACACTGCCGGACAATTGCTAAGGACGGATGACAATAGCAACGATAGCAACCATAAAATGGAAGGCAGGAAAATGTGGAAATTAGCATAAGTGCGGGATACAGTAAGACGTGTTGTGTGTATGCAAATTTTGGATTGCCGAACTTGTTCGTGACGTCATAGCGCTGATAAGAGATGTAAAGGATTTGACGCGTATTGACCGCTGTTTTTCAAACGCAAAGTTGAAAGGGCAAGAATCAATTAACGAACTTTCAAGTTTCAGTATGTCTTCCCGACATCACCTAGATGATTTTACGCGTGGCCGTATTATTGGCAAGATTGAAGAAGGGCGAAAAATGACAGATGTTGCCAGGGAGTACGACGTCAGCCACAGTGTTGTTTCAAGGCTTTGGAAATCATTTCAAACAAATGGAGAGTGTAGCAAACGTCACGGGGGAGGTCGTGTTCGCAGTACGACACCTGCAGAAGATCGGTACATAGTGCTATCAACAAAAAGACACCGGCGCAGCACAGCTAGTGAGGTAGGAAATCAGTTTATGGCTGCTATTGGCAAGCGGATCTCCCGAAAAACTGTCGCCAGACGTTTGCATGAATGAGGACTATACGCCCGCCGTCCTGTTGTTTGCATCCCATTGTCCAGAAGTCACCGTAAGGCCCGTTTGCAATGGTGCCATCAACATCGCAAATGGTCTGATAACGACTGGTCTGCTGTCCTCTTCTCAGATGAGAGTACATACAGTCTATCGTCTGATTGTCGACGACAACTGACCTGGCGTGATAGTGGTACTGCATATTGTCCAGCAAACATACAGGAAAGGGACCGATATCCGACATGTAGTGTCATGGTATGGGCTGGCATCATGATCAATGGCCGTACGTCCCTCTATGTGCTTCCAACTGGGCCTATGACTGGCCAACGATACATTAATGATGTTCTGCTACCTCATGTTCGCATGTTCCGCGGTGCTGTCGGTGATAGATTCATTTTCATGGACGACAACGCAAGATGTCATCGAACAGTCGCTGTCCAGGAGTGTCTTGAGAGCAAGGATATTCAACACCTCGTATGGCCAGCACGTAATCCAGATCTTAATCCAATTGAAAATGTGTGGGATGCTTTGGGGAGGAGTTTTGCTGGTCGCCAATGCCCTCCAATAAACAAGGACACCCTCATCCGTGCACTGACAGAGGAATGGGATAAATTACCCCAACAGCTGCTTGATAATGTTGTGCAAAGCATGACACGACGTGTGGAATCTAGCATCGCTCTCCATGGTGGCCATATCCCGTATTGACATCTTACGCTGGAACGCCTGCGGACGGTAATTGCATTTTTTCACGTTTACGTATTCTGCACAATATGGACTGTTTGTCCCTTGAACACGTTCCAAAGCCTTCTGGATTTCAGGGCACAATAAATTGTCTTTCTTGTAATGTCCTGCCATTCTGACATTATTTTATTTCACTTGGCATCCAACCACACTTACTTTTTTATGCGTTATATAGCCGTTTATGATCCGTCCTTAGCAATTGTCCAGCAGTGTATATGGTGTATAAATATACAAAAAGTGACTTTACAGATTGATCTTCCTCTGTATCTCTAGGTAAATAACACATTTCGGAGCGTCATGGTTTGATTATCTTTAATTGATGTAAAACAATTATGCTGAAATTCTAACTATCGTTGCGCAAAAGAGCAAACCCTGCCCCTGTGTCCGAACGGTTTGAGGGTTAGAATTCGGATCATTTTTCTGAACGGGGTCCGTATTAGGGCCCGGGGATGACTCATGAGCGGCGCGCGTGGCTTATGGCGCTATAAACACTTCGCTTACTCCCGGTACACTGTCAAAAATCTTGTGGTAAGTTGCACCAAAAAGTGGTGCTACACCAGCTGCGTCACTTTCTGAGAAAAAATACACCATTCTGTTTTGCAATCAAAACCTAACAACATGGTTCTACTTTTCACCACGTTGTGGTACAAGCTTGCACGCAAGCTTGCACCATGTTGTTGGGTTTACTTTGAACCACAGAATGGTGTATCTTTTCTAAGAAAGTGGTGTAGCTGGTGTAGTACCACTTTTTGGTACAACCTACCACAAAAAAGTTTTAATAGTGTATTGGTGGTCCCAATCCGTGACCTGTGGTCGCCTACAGCACAACGAACTGCTCATGGTGGTCGCTAGTCCCAATAAAAAACTAAAAAACAGCGTGAATTGTTTTTTTTTGTGTGTGTTTTTTAATGGATGTGATAATCGTTAATTATCTGTTACACCAAAACACTTGAAAACGTCAATGTAAACTTATTGAAAATTCCGTCAAGCATAAGATGTGCTTCGGATAGCCTAAAACATACAAGGTGTATCTAGTCTTTCCTTGATTACGATAAATCGTGTAAAATGAACCACGCTCGTTAGACACAAATAGTTTTCCAATATAGTTTACCTGAAATCCAGAGTTTTCTTCCGGGTCATCAGTATACCTCAACGTGGGCTCCTTTTCTTACACAGAAGATATCCAGTCGGTACTCTATCTCTTTCCATGTCTGCTGCAACATTTCATCTGTGATGGTCGCAAACACTTATCTGTTATTCTTCCCTTCAAAGTGTTAATATCTGCAACTTGTGTTGAATAAGTTTGTTTCTTAATGTAGTCCCATAAAAAGAAGTAAAGGGGAGTAATGTATGGGTATCTTGGTGGCCAGGGTATGGGACCATCTCTGCCTATCCATCTGTTAGGAAATTTGTCATCTAAGAATTGACGGACAGGTTCACCCATGTGCGGGGGCGCACCGTCCTGCTGGGACTTTACCCATGGTTGCAGCTCTTCCAGCTGAAGTGTAACATACAGCTGCATCATGTCCAGGTAAATAACCGATGTAGTGGTGGGCTCAATAAAACAGGACGGTCCAGTTACTTTGTTGTGCATCAGTCCGCACCGAACACTGATTTTACAGCTATCCCTCTGTTTCTCCAAAATAACATGTGGGTTCTCTGAACCCGAGATACGGGCATTATGCGTGTTCACTTTACCTGAAGTAAGAAAAGTTGATTCGTCTGAAAAACAAATCCGCTTCAGGTAATCATTATCTTCATCTATTCGTTGAAGAATATCCATAGCGAATGTCACACGTCTGGGCTCATCATTAGGTTACAAGTCTTGAACAATTTGCAATTTGTATGCAAAAACACAAAGCTACTTTTTTAAAATGCGGTGCACTGTCTTCATAAGTATTCCCAGTTTACTAGAAGCATGAATAGTTGATTTCCTTGGGCTTCGTATGAATGTATTACGCACGGCGTCGACAGTTTCCTCACTAATGGAAGGTCTTCCACTTCTTTCTCGGCTACCGATACTGCCCGTCAGTTTAAACTTTTGAAACCAGTTCTTAATGCTCTTCAAACCAGGCGGAGCTCTGTCATACTCACGCCTAAACTTCCGCTGCACTGAAATTGCAGAATTCGTTTCTTGAAACCAGAGAACACAGTGAGCCTTCTCCTGCATAGACTGCATTTCGCCGAGTGACGCTTTCAACAACAAACTACGCTGCAGACGTGCAACACCACTTATTGTTCAAAAAGTACAATGAAAAGAAAACTTGAGAATATGACCCAGTCAATGCAACAAACCGCGTACGTCTAACTTGCTCGGTTCACTTTATACGATTTATCGTAATCAGGGAAAGTATAACTAAACACTGAATAGCCTTTACGGCCAACAAAGTGAAGTCTACTTAGGAGTTTAATCATTTATTTGTCCTCTGTAGGTATTCAAGTCAACACAGTATCACAAAACAGTATTCTTTTCGTACGTAATTCGCCAGTACTTCGCCAACGAAATGCAACAGATTCTCACTTTACAGAATACTTCTCAAGTCTTACGAACTGAACAACAATTTGACTTGAGTGATCAAACAAGTGTAGTATTCACCGCGAAATAATCAATCAAATTAAATAAGGTCAAACACTAGTCGCATAACATAAAAGGAGACTGAGCTCTCAGCAGTCTCTCTCCAAAGCAATTGCAACGATCACACGCTCTCTGGGCGACTTCTAACGAGAGCTCTGATACAATCGTAAACATTATCATTCTTATCAATCTCGCTTACATACGTCATTCCCTTTTGATAAAACGTCAGGTTGCCAAAACAAAATTCAGCGAGAGAGAAAATGCAGCGTTAAGTTTAGAAACTGCTTAAGGAGAATAAACCAAAATTTACATAAGATAACGAGAACCAAAACGGGAAGTTAACTTAGGGTATATATTACAGAGTTTAACAGGAACACTGCATTAAATAAAAACCGTACTACTAACAAAATTCCCTCTGGCAAACCCAGATTTTTCGGTAACAGGATGATTTGAAGGAATTTCCTTCATACTACAGTATTACACGAAAAAGATATATAGGATATTATGCTTTTGGAGGGCCTCTTTCGGTGTTTTATAAACTGAAGACAACGTGAAAGACCTCGGCAATAGGTTGCTATGTTACTAAACAACTCTCGCCATGTTTTGCAATTGGGTTATCAGAAAGTATTTAATTTGGATAAATAATTGGAAGGACGTCTTCAGTGACCAAATAATAAAAAAAGAGAAAGAAACAGCTTGGCTCAGTTCTGATTAAGCTGCCAGTTCGGAAAGAAGGATTACCATTGGTGTGTTGGATTTTTGCTTGACTGCGCCAAACAAAAATCTTTCAGGCGTTCTACGCACTCTCTAGTTCGTTGGGCTGAAGTTTTCTTGGGCCTTGTACATTCCTCATCGCTTGCTGTTGCCTCTCGTTTCGATTTTCTCCACTTTTGCTTACGTTCATTCTGCAAATTCCGCAGCATTTTCGAAAATGTTAACACGTTCACAGGGAAACAATTTTTAAAACGTTTAGTTTAAACTACTGCTATATGTTTTTATATGTTTGAATAAATCTCGTTTAGAGCTTAAAAAAGATACCACTCACAGTCGTTTTGCACTCAAGGTTGCCCAGAAAAACCGCAATGTTGTCAAAAGTGTTAACCAGTTCACAAGAGAGCAATTTTTAAAATGTTCAGTTCAAACCAATGCGAAATGTCTTTCATATATTTGAATAGATCTCGTTATGAGCTTCAAAACGATACCAAGCAGTGTGGTGTTGCGCTCACGGTTACCGAGATAGACTGAGTCAAACGTCGTGGCACCGCTAGAAGTAAGTTTTGCATCAGTTCCCCTGCGCACAGGACCGAGGGGAGCATCGCGCGAGCGATGTATTGCGCAGTGCGTGAATTGGTCTCCATTTTGCTCACGAATATGCTAACACAATTAGTGTGCAGCACGTATTTTTAACGACATAATGATTTCAATTGGGACTTATTTTTGTCACAGGCGGTCGCCCGTAAGTCGCCCCATTCTATCCGCGGAGTTAGACTTAGTCCTACGTCAAAAACCGTATTAGTCAGTTTCAAAATTTTGAGAAAATCTCGGAGGGAACGAAAAGCTTTGCCCTTAATCATGTTAATCTTGATTCAGCTTTCTATAAGGAGTTCCAAATTAAAAAATGTGTGCTTGTAAGGAGAAGAAAATCAAAAGATCCTGAATGTCAGTGGAAAGAAATAAGAGCATTAATGCCTTACTGGGAAATAATATGTGACTTACTTTGAATTACAAATCAAATCCTCGGCTCCAGGAGGTGGCATCCTAACTACACTCATGTGAAAAAGTTGTTATAAGAGTTTCTTCCGTAGTAAGAAAAGGAACGAAACATAAAGTATTTTTGTATATATACAGGGCCGATGGGAGATGAGTGGATGAATTTCCAAAGTATGCGGGAGTAACATGGAGCAGACTGGCACAAGACAGATCGTTGTGGAAAAAACTTGGGGAGACCTTCGTCCAGCAGTGGATTGATAATAGTTGACAATGATGATAATGATATACAGGGTGATCAAAATCGACCTCGTGGAGAAAGAAAAGAAGCCGAAAGCCGTTGTCCGTTGTCCGATCGGACGTCGCATTCCGGGGATATACGCGCCGAAATTTCATGAAGTCACATCCGGTAAGAATACAGACATTAGAAATAACTTACCCAATCACTTTGACAGAAAATATGTAATTTATTGATGTGTACCACTAAATGATAAAACACGTGGATTCGTATCAGATTACAACATGTGTTCAAAATGATCACCTTGTAGTGTGGAACAGGCGACAGCCCACCGATGAATAGACATCTGCACGCGTTGCAGCATAGCAGGGGTTGCAGTTGCGAGAGCCGCGTGTAAGGTGGCCAGTAGGTCGTGCTGGATGTTGACTGGCCGTCGATATACCAGTTCCTTTAGATGACCCTAGAGGAAGAAGTCCAATGGTTTAAGATCCGGCGATCTAGCGGGCTGTGTGACAAAACCACCACGGCCAAGCCATCGACCGGAATATTTCGTATCCAGCCACTGGCGAACATTTGCAGCGTAATGCGCCGGTGCTCCATCATGCTGGAATCATATATTGCTGAGAACAGCCAGTGGTACGTTTTCCAGTAAGTCCGGCAGAACATCACCTAGGAACACCATGTAGTTGGCAGCTGTGACACGTTCGGGAAGAAGATATGGTCCCACTAGGATATCGCCCACAATACCACACCAGATATTAACACCCCACCGGAACTGGTGAGCGTGTTTACGTGTTGCGTGTGAATTGTCCAACACCCAAACATGACTGTTATGGGTGTTGCAGATACCCTGCCGTGCAAACCTTGTTTCATCAGTCCACAAGATCCGGCGGATGAAGATATTATCGGCAGCATGTTGCTGTAGCTGCCACTCACACTATTCCTGTCTTTGAGGATAATCCTGTGGTAATAGGCCTTCCACCCATGTGATGTGATATGGATGAAGGTCTTCGTTGTGTAGAACGGCAAGTCCGGTACTTTGGTGCACACCGAACTGTGGCGCGATCGCACGCCTAGTAGTCGTTGACTCCTCCTGTATGAACTCTAGTATGGCGTCCCCGAGGGATGGTGTTCTCACAGAGGGTCTTGCGCCACTGTCTAGACTTGGATATGGTGCAACATTGCCTGTGTCGAGCATTCGAGCTTCAAGCCGCCGTACGACCTGGGCGTCCGATAGCCATCGGGCTGGGTATCGCTCCCTAGGCCCTTGCTGCACGCGATGCTAAACCATGGCATTCCCCCAATAGGAGATACATGTCACAATACTCTCTCAAACCGTACGACATATCGCTACCCACACTACTGTCAAATGTACCAACGCATCATGAGCTTATCTGCTACCGTCGCCAAACCTTTTCATCCTCTACCTGCGGTATCGCGCAGGCGTACAACTGATGGTTTCACGCCACCACGTTCTTCAAATTTGCATACCCAGTACCCACCCCGTGCCACATTTTAAAATGTTAATTGCTTTTATTTTTTTTATTTTTTTTTTAATTGGAGGTTCAACGACCACCGTGAGCAACTCAGAGGGCTATAAGTAGTTCCCCTTCCTGAATTTAGGACCACTAGTTTCAGGGAACGGAGAGAGTCAGTGCCGTAAGACAAACACAACATCCATGTTTCACCAGGATTCGAACCCGGACCCGTTTCGGACAAATGATTAGAAGCCATCACCTTAGACCACTCGCCACCGGGCGACTTGACTGTCTTGTGATACGTGCGTCTGGATAACTATCCACGTCGTTCTTCAACGAGCATGTGCGTTACCGGCTGTGATGTCACGAAACTTTCGACGGGTATAAATCCGGAATTCGACGTCCGATCGGACAACGGACAACGGGTTTCGGCTTCTTTCTGCACGAGGAATCGTCCGTTAGATTCTGATCACTCTGTATACATGTATGTATGCATATATATATATATATATATATATATGTATATCATCATCATCATCATTGTCAACCATTATCAATCCACTGCTGGACGAAGGTCTCCCCAAGTTTCCTCCACAACGGTCTGTCTTGTGCCAGTCTCCTCCATGTCACCCCTGCATACTTTCGAATTTCATCCACCCATCTCCCATGTGGTCTTCTTCTGGGTCTTTTCCTGTCCCTTGGAATCCAATCTAAAATTTCGGCTGTCCATCGATGGTCTGTCCTTCTGGCAGTATGTCCAGCCCATTGCCATTTCAGGGATTTAACTCTGATCATGATGTCTTCCACTCTTGTCATTTTTCGGATCCACGAGTTCCTTTTCTTATCTCTCCTGGTAACACCAAGTATGCACCTCTCCATGCTACTTTGAGTTGTCTGCAGCCTTTGTATGTCTCTTTTAGTTAAGGTCCACGTCTCTGCACCATACGTATGCACTGGAAGGATGCATTGATCAAACACTTTTCTTTTAAGACATAATGGCGTATTGCTCTTGAAAATTATGCTGTTTCTTCCAAAAGCTCTCCAGGCAAGTTTTGTACGCCGATTAATTTCTTCATCAATGTGACCCTCACTTGATATCTGCTGTCCAAGATAAACCTACGTGTCTGTTATCTCCAGCTTTTCTCCATCTATCGATAAATCTTCATTTCTTGTAAAAGCATTGAACATCACTTTTGTCGTCTGAAAGTTCATTTTTAATCCCACTTCTTTACTCTTATCAGCAAGTTCCTGGATCATACTCTGCAGCTCTGATGGGGTAGTTGCAAAAATGACTACGTCATCAGCAAAACGAAGGTGGGTTAGATAATCTTCATTAATCTTTATCCCCTTGTTTTCCCAGCTCAGCGACTGAAAAACACCCTCTAATGTGGCATTAAAGAGCTTCGGAGATATGGTGTCACCTTGTCTCACTCCCTATATATGCATATATATATAACACCCTAAACAGACCAACGTCCCCAAAATTCAAAACAAAACTTAAAATTTCAAAAATGACAAAATTACCTACTTTTCAAAACTGAAATACAATAGTACAAATAAATACATTAATCACATGCATCAACTAAAACACTCAAGCAACCCAGACCAGTCTTCAGGGAAAAGCATCTGCGTCACTTGAGAAAATATAAGAGTTCAGGTTTCATGAGTGTGCTTTATTAATTTCTCATTTGCCAAATTATATTTTCAAAATGTAGTAACACAAAACTAAACTTTTTTGCACACTGCTTTTCCTACCTGAATTCATAAATGCAAAACCAATAACAAAGTGTACATATACACTATCTACCAACAAGTAATTGGACAACTGTGATAGCTGATAGCAAAGGAAAACGAAGTTTATTCACCTTCAATAATTGGTGAAGCCTCCACGAGCGGCGATTACAGGTGCGATCCTCCGGGGCATACTCTCAACTAGGAGTCGTACGACGGTTAGCGGTATTTTCTTCCACTCGGATTGGGGAAGACAGGTCACTTCCTCCACCGATTTCGGACGGAGGTAGCACCTCTTAAATCGACGCTCCAACTCGTCCCAGAGGTGCTCGGTAGGGTTGAGGTCCGGACTCTGCGCAGGTTAGTCCATTCGATTAACCCCATTGTCACCATACCAAGCCATGGTGGACCTCGCAACATGACGGGTGGCATTGTCATCCTGAAAGTAACATGGGTCCACCCCGTAAAACTGCCACAATATAAGAAGCGCATGTTCATCAAAAATGGTGAAGTAGGTCTCGGCGTGAGTCTACCAGGAATTGCGAACAAGGGTCCCGTACCATACAAGGATAAACACCCCCATAGCATAATTCCACCGCAGCCGAACTTCACAGTTGGCACAATACATTCCGGCAGGAGGCGTTCTCCAGGCAGACGCCAAACACAGACCCTGCCATCCGAACGGTAGAGGGTGAGCCTTGATTCGTCGCTCCAGGGAACATGTTTCCACTATTCAACGGTCCACTGTCGACGTTCTTTGCACCACGTTAGCCGAGCAGCGCTATTGGACTTGGTGATCAAAGGCTTGTGGGTGGCAGCACGCCCATGATAACCGAGCAAATGGGATTCCTTACGGATGATATTCATCGAAAGAACACTCCCGGATGTCTGTTGAAACTCCTCGCGGATGTGGCCCATCGATTTGGTGCGGTTCTTCCGAATTTCTCTGGCCAGCACCCGTTGGTCTCTAACTCCCAGTTTTGTGGGTGTGCCGAGTCGGGGCACATACCGACAGTCACCTCTCATCTTCCACTTTACAATCACGTAGGCCACTGTCGATTTTGCGTACTTGAACTTGCTGGATATGTCACGTATGGATCGGCCATTTCTGTAATACTCGATGATTACATCTTTCTCGAAATCAGACAACTCCGAACTGAGTGGCATCTTGCATGCGACTGGTTGCGTTGTTGTTTCCCACACGATATTTAACGGCGGCGGCCGTGACGTGTATCAGGACCGCAGATATCGTCGATTGCAGGCGTGTCCAATTACGTGTTGGTAGATAGTATATATATATATATATATATATATATATATATACACAAAAAAACTTTCACATGGAGTATATAGACACTGTTGGCCACCCAAAATGCAACAACACCAAGTTGCATTTAATTGGCCAGCAGTAGCAAATCCAGATTTACTGAACACATAACAACAGATACAAAGATGAAACGATTGAGCTCGCAGGCCCGTGCGACTTGCGGAACTCTCAGACATCAATACTTCGTGTGGCCCTCATGGCTGGGAATAACGGCCGCTACACGCCGCAGCATCGAACGAAAGAGGCTTTGGATGTGGGCTTGGGGTATGTCGATCCAGGCTGCTTCCACACGTTTCCACAGTTCATCAGGCGTAGCCACGGGTGGTGCTTGCCGGGCCACTCGGTTGCCGATCAGGGACCAGGCGTGTTCGATGGGTGACATATCTGGAGAACAGGCAGGCCACGGCAGCAGTGACACCTGGTGGGCCGTGAAGAATTGTTGCACGATGCGTGCCACGTGCGGGCGTGCATCGTCCTGTTGAAACGTGGCCGCTGGCAGGTCCTGCAGGTAAGGGATGTCTACAGGCTTCAAAACGTCGTTAATGTACCGGTGGCTGTTGAGTGTACCGGCGATGTGTACCAGAGGGGTGCGGGTGTCATATCCAACTACGCCCCAAACCAAAACGCCAGGCGAAGGACCGGTATAGCGATGCATAATGTAAGGCGTCATGCAGTCTCTCGCAATGGTGCCGCCACACGGGGATCACAACCATCGTGGTGTTGCAGGCAGAAGCGGGATTCGTCGGAGAAGGCAATGTCGGGCCATTCCGTAGTCCAGGTGCGGCGTTCAACGGCTTACTGCCGCCGCACTCACTGGTGGTGTAACGTCAATGGTAATAGGAGCAATGGGCGCCGTGTGACAAGTCCCCGCTCCTGCAGACGACGTCGAACGGTACGTGCTGGCACAGGTTTTTGCGCAACGCACCCTAATTCCTGCGCTAACGGTTCGTGATGTGGCGGTGCGAGCAGTCAATGCCCGCCGCACAACATTCCGGTCCTCTGGTTCGATGGTGTGCCACGGCTGTGCAATCGCTCTCGTCGGTCCGTCCGGCCCTCCTGCACCCACCGAACCCATACTCGCCTCACTGTGGCTGGATGTTGTCCCTCACGGGCGCCGATGTCTCGGTACGATAAACCGCTGTCGCGTTAAGCCAATATTCGACATCTGTCGAACTCCGAAACGTTCTGGAATGACTGCTGTATTCGGCGACGAGGCATCAGGAAGCTTCCCGCGCACAGGTACGGCAGCACAACACACTTCCACTACTTACACCCCGCCTTCTGTGCACCCTTCTTATAGTGCTTCTCGGTGTCGTGCCGGGCGCATATGATTTGCATATGCCCTGCCATGCTAATCGTTTACATGTCCTCTCGCGAGCGACGCATGCTGCGAATTTCAAGCCAATCGGATGCTTCCTTCTAGGTGTTGCATTTTGGGTGGCCAGCAGTGTACATTCGGGAGTATATACTCACGGGTATATATATATATACATGTATATATATGGGATGTAAGGTCAGGTGATGCGTAACATCACAGCCTCTCCTTGACAAATGTCAACCCCGCCTTCTCGTGGTACATCCTATTCCCACTAAAGGGGCTCTGACGACTGCGAATAGCGGTATAACTATACCATCGGGATTAGAGGAAATGTTATCCCACACTCACCAACCCGCTTAGCCAGCGTGGTGAGTTATGGCCAAACCCCTCCAAAATGACTCCACAACTTAAATCTTGGCCCTCAGTCTCCGGCAGCTGGAATGTACCTGGCCAAGGCATCGGCCAGTGCGACATGAAAGCAGAGGGTGCTAAGAATCCCCGGAGGACCGGACTAGGCTGCCATCTGATCCTGACCTTGGCTACGTTTAACGGACGCTCCCTATCTTCTGATTCAAGGCTTCTTGAATTGGAAGAGGAACTACAAAGGATCAAGTGGGACATCGTCGGGCCAAGTGAGGTAAGGAGAAAAGGAGAAGATCTCATTGAACTGAAAAGTGGACATCTCTTCTACTATCGTGGGACAGATACTGGCAGAACTAGTGGTGTTGGATTTATAATAAACAAGAAACTGAAGGATAAAGTTGTAGAAGTTGAAAGTTCTTCTGACAGAGCTGCACGACTCGTTATCCAACTCTCGAGAAGATACCAGGCTCAGATTATTCAAACTTATGCACCCACCACAAGTCATCCTGAAGAAGAAATTGAAGAATTTTATGAGGAAATTCGTGATCTAAATAATAAAGGTAAGCAGCACTTGAAGATAATTATGGGAGATTTCAATGCAAAAATTGGGCAACGGCAACAGAATGAAACTTCAGTAGGTAAATTCGGTCACGGCAACAGAAACCAGCGTGGAAATACTCTCGTTGAGTTTGCAGAGGCAGAAGTGTTTTTCATCTTGAACTCCTTTTTCAAGAAAAAGCCACACAGGAAATGGACATGGAGACATCCAAATGGGACGACAAGTGAAATTGATTTTATTATGTGTAACAAAAAATTCGTCATAGAAGACTGCAGTGTGCTAAACAAGTTCAACACAGGTAGTGACCATAGATTGGTGAGATGTAAGATGCACCTCAACACTAAACTCGAACGTAGCAAGCTCATAAGACAAACAAAATGTATTGACATAACCAACCTTAAAAAACACCATAATACTTTCAAATTGGAACTGAAGAACAGGTTCTCTGCTTTAGAAGGCCTAACATCGGAAGAAGTTGATATTTCTGAAGTTAACAGAAAAGTAACCAAAGCTCTTATGGAAACAGCAACAAAATTAGCTGGGTCTAAGAACAAATTGCATGTGAACAAATTATCAGGAAAAACCAAAATGTTGACGCAAAAAGGAAGAGTGATGAGGTTAACTAAAGAAGATGTGACTTCCAAAGTGGAATATATAAAGCTATGCAAGACAGTACGAAAAAGTATCACTGAAGACGTAAGGAAATTCAACTGTGAACTAGTAAGGAAAGCAATTGAAAACAACTAAAGCCTAAAGATAGCAAAGGGACATCTCAGTAAGGGAAAAAAACAGATTATGGCACTGAGAAAAGAAGATGGTTCTGTAACAAGAAATAGAGGCGACATTTTGACAAGAGTGAAAGATTTCTGCTCCAAATTATATGAAAGGGATGATACATGTACTCCAGAATTCATGAAAGGTACCAGTACCAGAGTTCTTCCAGTCCTTCCAGCAGAAGTTGCACATGCAATCAAGAACATGAAGCGGGGAAAAGCTCCAGGAGAAGATGGAATTACTGTAGACATCATATAAGAAGCAAGTGGAGAAATCGAAACAGTACTCGCCCAAATTTTCACTCGATGCCTTAATGAAATGGAAAATTCCTGAGGATTGGAACAACGCTACAATGATCTTGCTACATAAAAAAAGTGACATTGAGGATCTCAGGAACTACAGACCTATCAGCCTCCTATCAGTGGTTTATAAAATCTTCACTAAAGTTCTTTCACACCGCTTGAAGGTGACACTGGACATGGCTCAACCGAGAGAACAAGCTGGATTCATTAGTGGCTACAGCACAATAGATCATATCCACGTACTGAGAGAACTAATTGAAAGAGCGAGGGAATATGAACTTCCATTGTGCATGGCTTTTATCGATTATGGAAAAGCCTTTGATTCGGTGAAACCATTAGCAGTTGCAATGGCTCTGAAATCCTGCGGTATTGAAGATGCATACATTAGTATTATTAATAACATCTATGAAAATGCAAGTGCAAAGATTCTGCTATTTGAAAATACAACACACATAAAAATTGGAAAAGGAGTGAGACAAGGTGACACCATATCTCCGAAGCTCTTTAATGCCACATTGGAAAATGTCTTTCAATCACTGAACTGGGAAAACAAAGGGATAAATATTAATGGAGATTATCTAACCCACCTTCGTTTTGCTGATGACATAGTCATTTTTGCAACTACCCCATCAGAGCTACAGAGTATGATCCAGGAACTTGCTGACAAGATTAAAGAAGTGGGATTAAAAATGAACTTTCAGAAGACAAAAGTGATGTACAATGCTTTTACAAGAAATGAAGATTTATCGATTGATGGAGAAAAGCTGGAGATAACAGACACGTACATTTATCTTGTACAGCAGATATCAAGTGAGGGTCACATTGATGAAGAAATTAATCGGCGTATAAAACTTGCCTGGAGAGCTTTTGGAAGAAACAGCATAATTTTCAAGAGCAATATGCCATTATGTCTTAAAAGAAAAGTGTTTGATTAATGCATCCTTCCAGTGCTTACGTATGGTGCAGAGACGTGGACCTTAGCTAAAAGAGACATACAAAGGCTGCAGACAACTCAAAGTAGCATGGAGAGGTGCATACTTGGTGTAACCAGGAGAGGTAAGAAGAGGAACACGTGGATCAGAAAAATGACAAGAGTGGAAGACATCATGATCAGAGTTAAATCCCTGAAATGGCAATGGGCTGGACATACTGCCAGAAGGACAGACCATCGATGGACAGCCGAAATTTTAGATTGGATTCCAAGGGATAGGAAAAGACCCAGAAGAAGACCACATGGAAGATGGGTGGATGAAATTCGAAAGTATGCGTGAGTGACATGGAATAGACTGGCACAAGACAGACCGTTGTGGAGGAAACTTGGGGAGACCTTCGTCCAGCAGTGGATTGATAATGGTTGACAATGATAATGATGATGATGATATATATACGGTTTATAGCGTCTGACCTCGCCTTCCGATCTCTAAGAGTCTTTTCCATCTTTCTCTATCTAACCACCATTCTTCCATCAGGCCATTTTGACTAAGTGCTCTCTTTATTCCATCAGACCACGTTCTTCTAGGTCGGCCTCTATTTTTCCGTTTGTTTGATTTAAATTCCATGGCGATTTTAGACAGTCTTTCAGTGGTGATTCTTTTTATATGACCAAACCAACGCAATTGTCTCTTCTGTATGTCTCCTAAAATTGTTTCGTTCACTTCCATCACTTCTTCAATCCTTTCATTCGTTTTTTCTATCTTCTTGACACTCTACATCGTCTTCTTAAAGCAACCATCTCGCCAGCTGTTATTTTCTTTCTATCTGCTTCTGTTAGTCGCCAAACCTCGGCCCCATATAGTAAGATGCTCTTAACAATATTATTATAAATACACCATTTCCTTTCTCTGGTTATTTCTTCACTTCACCAGATTCAATTCAGGCGTTTCACAGCTTTTCTTCGCTGTGCAATTCCATTTCTTAATTCCAGTGCATCTCTACCATCTTGTGTGATTTTAACACCTAAGTAATTATAATGATCACATCTTTCAATTTCCTCTTTATCTTCTAGCTGCAGGTTTGTTTCATTATTTCCAATGCACAAATATTTTTTTAATTTAAATTCATAGTTATTCCTCATGTTTCACATTCTTCTTTTATTTTTCTAGTCATATATTCCAAATCAAATTTATTTTC
Source organism: Macrothele yani (assembly GCA_039090855.1). Lineage (NCBI taxonomy): Eukaryota > Metazoa > Arthropoda > Arachnida > Araneae > Macrothelidae > Macrothele > Macrothele yani. Next base: position 13,821,394 of record CM077013.1, on the reverse strand, counting down.
TGCAAAAAAGTGCCTAATCATCAACGAATTGTAAAGTAAATACCATCGTTCCATTTAAATTAATCCCCATTGTTAGACACTTCCTTTTCCATTCTTTCAAAGCCTGTTCCACATAAATCTTAAATATTTTTGGAGATATGCAACATCCCTGTCTCAGTCCTTTAGTCACTAGGAATCTCTTTGTTTTCTGGCCTATTTTTTATTTTTGTTATTGATCTTTGATGAAGCTCTTTGACTGCTTTGATAATTATTCGTAGTGTTAACATTGGCATGTTTTAATGTTTTCCATAGTTTTGTAAAAGGTATATATGATTTTGCTAGGTCTATGAACAATAGGTGCACTTCTCCAGTTGTAATTCTTTTCTCTATTACTTGCTTAAGACAGAATATATTAACCATACAGGAACTGCCTGCTCTAAATCCACAGTGTTCATTACATTGAAAACATACAAAACAAAATCAACCAGCATTTACTGCAAACTCATGAATAACAAACGCAAACAGTATAATCAACAACAATTACAAAAAATTAAATAACTACACAAATATAATATCTGCTTTATGCTAATCATACTAAGACATTACATACATCCTAAAACGAAAACATGTGTTGGAAGTAAATTAGGCAAATAAGTGAAGCAGCCAAATAGAGAAAGCATACAAAACAAAATCAACTATCATTTACTGTAAACTCATCCACAACAAACGGAATCAGTACAATCAACAGCAACATCACAATAAATGCATTAACTTCACAAATATAATTTCTTCTTAACACCAGTCACACTAAGACATTACGTACATGCTAAAAGTAAAATATGTGGGGAAAGTAAATTGATCTAGTACATGCATGACAGAAGAAAAATATGTGCAGGAAGTATATCAAACTAGTAAAGCAGCCAAATAGTGAACGCATGCAAAACAAACAAATATTACTTACCGAAAGTACACCAGTATTATACTAATTTTTTAATTACAGTAATATAAATTTTTTCTTGGTTCTTAACAGAATGAAATTACTTAAAAATTGTAACCTCCAATAAAGCAAATGATTAGGTTACAGCATCAGGAAGAAATTAATTAACGCTATCTGAATTTAATTAAAATTAAGCAAACAAAAGTTTACTAAATTTCCAATTTAATATTTGAAACGTTACCAAATTTAATAATTGTTTTCATTAAGAGCGCGACTACTGAATAAAATACTTAATACCCTGAGATGAGCAATTTTCATTTTTAACCAATCTTCCGCATATAGCTAAATTAAAAATTTACCTGCCGCCTTAATCAACGCCCACCTAACAGTCTATAGCATAAAAGTGTTTTGTACTTCTACGCTGTTTTAACACATCAACATACTAAGAAATACACAATCTACCAACAAGTAATTGGACACCTGTGATAGCTAAGGAAAACGAAGTTTATTCATCTTCAATAGTTGGTGAAGCCTCCACGAGCGGCGATTGCAGCTGCGACTCTCCGGGGCATACTCTCAACCAGGCGTTGTACGACGGCTAGCGGTATTTTCTTCCACTCGGATTGGGGAAGACAGGTCAGTTCCTTCACCGATTTCGGACGGTGGGGCCACCCCTTAAGTCGACGCTCCAACTCGTCCCAGAGGTGCTCGATAGGGTCAAGGTCCGGGCTCTGCACAGGCCAGTCCATTCGATTAACCCCATTTTCACCATACCAAGCCATGGTGGACCTCGCAACATGACAGGTGGCATTGTCATCCTGAAAGTAACATATGTCCACTCCGCAAAACTGTCACAACGTAGGTAGCGCATGGTCATCCTAAATGGTGCAGTAGGTCTCGGCGCTGAGCCTACCAGGAATTGCGAACAAGGGTTCCGTGCCATACCAGGAGAAACACCCCCATAGCATAATTCCACCGCCGCCGTACTTCACAGTTTGCACAATACATTCTGGCAGGAGGCGTTCTCCAGGCAGACGCCAAACCCAGACCCTGCCATCTAAACGGTAGAGGGTGAACCTTGATTCGTCGCTTCAGAAAATCTGTTTCCACTGTTCAACGGTTCACTGTCGACGTTCTTTGCACCACGTTAACCGAGCAGCACTATTGGACTTGGTGATCAAAGGCTTGTGGGCGGCAGCACATCCATGATTACTGAGCAGATAGGCTTCCTTGCCGATGGTATGCATCGAAAGAACACTCCCGGATGCCTGTTCAAGCTACTCGCTGATGTGGCCTATCGATTCGGTGAGGTTCTTCTCAATTTATCTGGCCAGCACCCGTCGGTCTCTAACTCCCAGTCTTGTGGGTCTGCCGGGTCGGGGCACATTCCGACAGTCATCTCTCATCTTCCACCTGCCAATCACGTAGGCCACTGTCGATTTTGAATACTTCAACTCGCTGGATATGTCACGTATGGATCGGCCATTTCTGTGATACCCGACGATTACACCTTTCTCGAAATCAGAGAGCTCAAAACTGCGTGGCATCTTGCATGAGACTGGTTGCGTTGTTGTTTCCCACACGATATTTAACGACGGCGGCCGTGACGTGTATCAGGACCGCAGATATCGTCGATTGCAGGGGTGTCCAATTACTTGTTGGTAGATAGTGTAGTTCCTAAATGAAAGAAACCTTAACGGCCAGACGAAACATGTAAATAACAGAAGTCAACTTACGGGAAAGATGCTTTATTCAGGATATAGTACACACATCGTAACATAGCATATTGTAGTGAACGCTCCACACACCACACATTATCACAACACTCCTATCAATAATCAGTTTACAACGCAACGCTCCCTCTTACAACGCTCTCAAGCAATAGATCAGTCGTCGTTTTTATCTCTTGTTCTTATCAAAACTCAGGCATACGTTACGTGCATTCAACCTCAATTGTGTTGCTAAACGCGTTCGTTTGAGAGAAAGATATCACGTTAAGAGTGAAGAATAACAGAATAAACTCAAGATTTATATAGGGAAAGAAACTAAAAAGGAAAGTTAATTTAGAATATACGTCACAAGTCATTAATCAATTATGAGCTCAATTGAAATTTAGTTTCCTTCATCACGTAGCATTCAGCCAAAGGCAGTGCATATACTCTACCATTCTAATTTCAACACCTTTGCATTTTCATCGTTATTATTGAACATCTGTTCATTTCTCTTTTCAAAGGCAGCTGGACCTTCGGCGTCACGCCTTTCCCGTCTGACAGAGCTGAGAGAAGCGATGGTTCAGGTGACTAAATCTTGTTATGGGCAAGAATTCTGAAATCGTGCTTGAACTATTGAAGTTTCGTCTCAAAGTTTAAACCTTTCGTTCTTGTGTATTTGATCCCCGCAAATTGCAAGTAAAGGACTTCTTTTCTTGAAAATGCTACACAGACACCGCTTAAGCGATGATATGCGATGATGGGCAATCGGGACAGTGGAGGCCGGGCAATCCCAAACAGAGGTGGGAAGTTGGTTTCGTCAAAAATCTCGAATGATTGCCAACAGTCTCTGGAGACAGTACCAAAGCATAAGAAGTGTTCGTAGACAACTTGTACTAGAGCGTTCAAGGTCACCTTCCATCCCAGATGATCGCGTCCTTGCCTTAACTTCCAGACGAAGCATGACATCTCATCATCTGGCTTCGGCAACAAATGGATGATAAAGATCCCGCTGGACAGTGGGCAGAAGGCTTTATACCAGAAGACCTGTGGTGTGCGTGTCGCTAACATCTTCCTGCAGGAGAGAACAATTACGCTGGACTCTGGAACATCTGCACTGAGCACATGAATGGTGGTTTGACGTTCTCTTTACGGATTAGTCGCGTTTCTCATTGCTAACGGATTCCCGACGTACAACGGCTGTTCCATAAAAACTGAGAGTAATATCACACGAAATAAAGAAACATAGGTATAGCAAAATATATGTTCTTCTATTTCAAGCCATCTTCCCTTGGATGATATGCAACGGTCCATCGTTCAGTCCACTTTTCAAAACATGTGGCGAAAGCATTTTGTGGAAGCTGTTTTAACGACCCCTGAACAGCTTTAATAACGTCAGCATCTGTGTTGAATGTTGCGCCACGGAACTTCTCCCTTCATTGTTGGAAACAATCAGAAATCGCACGAGGCGAGGTCAGGAGTGTAGGCAGGCTGTGGCATGATTTCAATACGGCATTTTGTAAAAAACTGTTGAACACAATGAGTCATATGTGGGCGGACGTTATCATGGTGTAGGTCCATTTTCCCACCAGTTCCAGTCGCTTAATCGATATGCCTCGTTGCAGACTCTTCAAAACTAAAACGTAATACTCAGCATTGTCAGTAATCTGTGGAGGAACGTATGCTGGTAGATTACACCTTTATGATCAAAGAAAATTATCATCATCATCTTCCCAGGTGGATGGATTTGGCGGACTTTTTTCGGTGGAGACGAGCCTGTGTGTTTCCAGACACTCGTTGCGCACTTCGTGAGGGGGTCGAAATAGTGGACCCATGTTTCATCGGCAGTTGTGACTGTGTTTAGAAAATTGGATTCTTTGCAATCATTTGTTTCCACTTATGAGACACCTGAACTCTTGCTAACAATTGTTCTCTCGTCGGGTGATGAGGTACCCATCTCGAACACGTACGATGCAGCAGTAATTTGTCGCGTAGAATGCGGAATGCCGACGTTTTTGAAAATTTAGTTGATACTGCTATGTCTTCACACGTCATTCGTCGAACTTCTTGCAAGATTGCCCAGACAGTGTTAACAATATACGCTCTGTAACAACACTTTCAGGTCGACTAGGACTAGGAGCTGGTTTTGCAGGCAAATGCCCTTTTTTGAAAACTTGATGTTATCTAAAAATCGTTGACTCTCTCCAAAATTTATGTTGTAAGATTTTTTCATTAAATCAACTGCCTCTGGAGCCCTTTTACCCAAACTACAGGAAAATGTTATCAAACGACGCATTTCACTTCTTAATTCTGAATCACTTACCTCCGTATTTGTATGGCAAAATACAGACGTACCTTAAACAACTGCGCAATAAAAAAACCAGAATCGTCTGCCACGGCTGATAACTGTTGCCATAGTCCCGTGGTTCTTTTTCCAGTTCGCACTGTTGCGAACTCAAAAAAATACTCTCAGCTTTTATGGAACGGCCTTTGCGTATTCATCTGGAGAGAACGTGGTATACGTTAAAACCCATCAAACACACAAGACATGGATACATATGAATGCGGTAATCGCATGGTGTGGTCAGTCATAATGCGTAACGGATGAACCGACCCACATCTATTTTCCAGGAGTTTCTTCTATGCTTTCCGTTATGGAGACGAGAGTGCAGCACCTTACGTGTGCGTTTTTGCAGCTGCTGTTCCCAGAATTTGTTTTAATGCAGGACAATTCTCGAATCCATGCCACTTGACTGGTGCTGGAACACTTTGAAAGTGAAGGCGCTGTGGTCATGGAGTGGCCAGCAAGGTCTCCGGACCTTAATCCTATATAGAACATCTGTGCGACGCTTTGGGAAAACGTGTGGATGCTCTGAGTCCTCCTCCAAGAAACATACACGAGCTGCGAAGTGCTCGTCTACAGCAGTACGACATACTTCCCTCAGAACTCATTGACTCTTCTTTGGATAGCACACCGCGACGCTGCCATTCCTGAGTCACTATGAAAGGCGATCACAAATATATTTAAGAATGTTCTTAGGAAACACTGCCTGGTTTTCGGAGATGTCACAAAAACTTGTTCTCACTTGTTAAAAAAAACAGGAATCCTACTTGTGTTTATGACAGACATGGCGTACACAGTATGGCACTTAAACACTGCAGCAACCAAAATGAGGTCACGGTCTGAATAGGGTTAACCTTACGTTCCTTGCGCACCAGGATCAAGGAGCACACATACTCTGTTCTGACCACTCTGATTCCACCTCATTGGCACGTAGTTAACAATGGCACGCACCGTCCTGAATCGACACAAAGTACGATCCTAGCCACTGCAAACACTAGAAGGTCGCTGCTACTTTCTGAAAGCTTATTTATCCACTCCCACGAATACAAATGCTGTAACGAGGACACTCCCTTTAGTATCTCGCTCGTGTGAGTACCACTAAGAAGCCAACAAAGAAGTATACCAAATGCCATTCGCATAAACAAAAACTTGCGAACATCATGTGGCTTACTGAAGACGTAATCATCTTGTTTATAATACTTCTCATCTATATGTACTTATCGTGACAACAACGTTAACACATACGCATATCCTGCACATGTATGTATGTTCATTCTATGATAATTTGTCTCATCCCACGAGCCTGCAATGTAATACGATTAAGTTCAAAATGTGCATTTGTTTCAATATTTAATTATTATTGTTGTACCTGACGATGAAACGCACTGCGTTTCGAAAGATCTTGTACGTTATATTCACTATCTACCAACAAATAATAGGACACCTGTGATAGCAAAGGAAAACGAAGTTTATTCACCTTCAATAGTCGGTGGAGCCTCCACGAGCGGCAATTACAGCTGCGACCCTCCGGGGCATACTCTGAACCAGGCGTTGTACGACGGCTAGCGGTATTTTCTTCCACTCGGCTTGGAGAAGACAAGTCAGTTCCTTCACCGATTTCGGACTGTGGGGGCACCCCTTAAGTCGACGCTACAACTCGTCCCAGAGGTGCTCGATGGGGTTAAGGTCCGGGCTCTGCGCAGGCCAGTCCATTCGATTAACCCCATTGTCACCATACCAAGCCATGGTGGACCTGGCAATATGACAGGTGGCATTGTTATCCTGCAAGTAACATGGGTCCACCCCGTAAAACGGCCACAACGTAGGAAGCGCATGGCCATCTAAAATGGAGCAGTAGGTCTCATAGCATAATTCCACCGCCACCGAACTTCACAATTGGCACAATACATTCCGGCAGGAGGCGTTCTCCTGGCAGACGCCAAACCCAGACCCTGCCATCCGAACAGTAGAGGGTGAACCTTGATTCGTCGCTCCAGAGAACCTGTTTCCACTGTTCAACGGTCCACTGTCGACGTTCTTTGCACCACGTTAGACGAGCAGCGCTATTGGACTTGGTGATCAAAGTCTTGTGGGTGGTAGCACGTCCATGATAACCGAGCAGATTGGCTTCCTTACGGATGGTATTCATCGAAAGAACACTCCCGGATGCCTGTTCAAACTGCTCACGGATGTGGCCCATCGATTTGGTGCGGCTCTTCCGAATTTCTCTGGCCAGCACGCGTCGGTCTCTAACTCCCAGTTTTGTGGGTCTGCCTGGTCGGGGCTCATTCCGACAGTCACCTCTCATCGTCCACTTGCCAATCACGTAGGTCACTGTCGATTTTGGGTACTTCAACTCGCTGAATATGTCACATATGGATCGGCCATTTCTGTGATACCAGACGATTACACCTTTCTCGAAATCAGAGAGCTCTGAACTGCGTGGCATCTTGCATGCGAATGGTTGCGTTGTTGTTTCCCACACGATATTTAACGGCGGCGGCCGTGACGTGTATCAGGACCGCAGATATCGTCGATTGCAGGAGTGTCCAATTACTTGTTGGTAGATAGTGTTTATATCTAGACTTTTATTAAATTTACGTTGAACCCAGTATGGATATATGTAAAAACCTTCATTTAAAATCGTGTACTAACAGCTAACTACTACATGCTGATCTCTTCTGCCTACCTTTCATCTAAATACCATATTAAGGCCAAAGTACATCCTTCTGGTATGTTTATTGATTTGCATATTTGTGTATTTTTTGAATAACACGTGTAACGTACCAGGAGATGTGACGTACCTGCGAGAAGGACGCACACGACATAAAGGCAGATAGGAATCAGAATAAAACGTCCGCGTAGCTCAATTAGTAGAGTGACTTATTCCGGAATGAGGGGATCCGGGTTCGAATCCTGGCGTGGACAGAAATGACGGAGAAATTTACTTTGCTATACACGGTTTATTTGAAATACATTCAGTGCTTCATTTTCCCTTTGGGGTATATTGCGTGTTGTTGCCCATGTTATTGTGTAATATGAGGGCTGAACCGAAAGTGATGCAAAAGTGGGCATAACGTTTTTATTAACTGACAACGGTCCATCAAATTGCACATGTTGGTAGAGTAACTCTTTCTCTTTACAAAGGTACTACTTAATATAGTCTCTATCACAAGCGGTGCATTTGCGCCAAGTCTCGAATCCTCTTTGAAAATATTCTGGTGTGGACTGTTGTACCCACTGCTTCAAAGCCATTTTCACCTCTTCTGCGTCGTGAAATTGTTATCCTCGTAGACTGTCATTTTTGGACCAAACAGGTGGAAGTCGGAGGGATCGAGATCGGGGCTGTAAAGTGAATGGGGGAACATAAACAAGCTTAGTTTGCTGATCGCCTGATTCGTTACCAAAAATGTGAGTGGTCTCGCAGTGTTTGATAAATGTGGATCCTTTTCAGATTATTTTTAGGTCTCTTCTTCCTTATGGCTTCTCTAAGCTTCTTGAGTGTCTCAATGTACCGCTCGCTGGTCACGGTACGACCACGTTTCAGAAAATCAAAGAGGATGATACCCCAGTCATCCCAAAAAACATTCACCATGACTTTCTGTGCTAATCGCTGGCTCTTAAAACAACCATCATGCCTTAGGCCTTAGTGAAGAGGTGTGATGACATTCCATGGATTGATTCTTTGTTTCCGCCCACCGTTCATCCACTGTCACCAGATCAGAGTAAAACGTGTTTTCATTGGCTTCAAACGCATCCAGCAGATCAGAACAGACTCCCACTCTTCTCTCCTTCAAATCGGGTGTCAACTGCCGAGGTACCCACTTTGCACACACTTTCCGATACCCTGTCTTCCATCTTCTGTATGGCATTCTTACCACAGTCCAGTTATGCAACAAGCTGACGGACTGAGACTCATCTCTCCACACGATTCAATTCACTCATTCGCTGACGATTCGTGTCAGTGGTCGCAGATGATGGTCTTTCACTGCGTGGGTTGTCTTCATTGCTGGTTTTCCCTTCTCGAAACTTCTGCATCCATCTGCGCACATTGTCCTTGTCAATGGTGTCATCTCCGTAAACATTCTATAGCCTTCTGTGGATATCCGACAGCCTGCACCCTTCCTTCTTCAAGAACTCAATGACGGCACGTTGCTTCTGCTTGGAATCCGTTACTTATCTCCACGAAGAAAAAAGGTTACTATAGAGGAAGAGTTACTCTACCAACATGTGCAATTTGAACGACTTCTGTCAGTTGCTAAAACAGTTATGCCCACTTTTGAATAACTTTCGGGACAACCCTCGTATCTCTGTTTGCTCACAATGTTGGTATTTGTGTTTTTAACTTTACTTTTGCACCAGGGTGTAGTAGACCTCTGTCGTCTTACAGAAGGATATAACATGAGAATGTCTTGAATTTTGAATCGTATAATGGAAGAATGTGGTGTGCAAAAATTAGGTATTTGCTATCTTATCTCTCAAAAGCCAATGGTGGAATTGAACGCACAATTCGTCTAACCGCTTTAAATTTCGTTGTAAATAGCATTGTTCTACAAAAGTTTTTTATCACATTTCCTTTAAATTTTTAAAAAGGTAAATGATTCGTTTTTAGACAGCAGGTATTGGTTTATACATGTTTTTGAAACCGGAATAAAAAAAAAGAAAAAAAGGGAGCCCGGTTTTTAAAGAAAATATGTTTTCAGAAAGAAGAAATTTCGGAAAATTAGCTGTCTTTGTAAACAAAGCAGCTACTCAAGTGAAATTACTCTTTAAATTTCTATTCTATATGCACATATATAAAATAGAAATCCATAAAAACATGCAGAAACTTGCATGCGGTTAAAAGGTATCGAGAAAGACTAAAGAGTTTCTGCCGATTCTTAACTACTCGAAAACTTTTCAATACATTTCAATTTTTGCAAAAAGAGCGTATGGAAACGGAAAATACTCTCAGTTAAATACGATGTTTTTCTCTTTTGAGCACGAAATATGTGACATTTATTTTTAAATTAATGTTCCTTTTTAAGTTTCTATTCTTATGTAAATTATGTTACTTCTTCGAAACTTTTTTCTGAACAGCACGTCAAAACCTCCAAGTCTCTTTGTGGTTCTGGAATGTTGTAAGTCAACAACCATCTAAATAAAAAAAAACTTCAGGGGATATTCTGTAAGTTTCAATTCTCCCTATACTAATTCCTGCGACCTTTAGATGTTATTTAAGTCTTGGTGCTAAGCTTTTGGTGTTTAAATAATCAAATATCCAAAGCTACAACAATAAATAGTTTGAATTAATATTCCATTTTTGAGGATGTTACGTGAAACGAACTTAAAGAGGTATAGGCCCTTGCTTCGCAATGAAAATGTTTCTCTGTGCAAAAGAAATATTTCTCGTGCGATGAGTCAACGACATGTTCGCACGATTTCTTTCAAAATGACATCTTGACTGTTCATTAGCAAAACTGTTACTCTTATGTCTTCTACAGATTACAAGAATAGTGAACTTCCTACGCTTCCTTTCTTGAAAAAGCTCTAAAGATGGAGATTTTTGGGTTCAAACGAGATAAAATATATTCGTAGTGGATACATTGTGTTCCCAGCATGATTAACGTGCGCTGCAGTTGCATGCGAGCATCAAAATAGGTTTTGCTGGGAGAGAAAGAGCGAATGATTAATGCTCGCTCTTATCTCATAGTGAAAAACAAAGTGCTCGTAGTGTCTCCAGACGATGTATGCATGAAACAATTCCCTGTTCTGTGTCTTTCATTTTTTAACGATAATCACCTCATTAAATAAACTCCTGGCACGCTGCGCCAGTTATTTCTTCCAAAGCCGTTATGGGGAGAAAGTCGGGACATTTCCGCATGCTTTCGAGATTTAATCAATTAAATAGGTCTCAGAAAACGAGCACCAAATTCACTATCGATTGAATTTCCTATAACTGCATATTGTTGCTGCGGATCTAAATTACGTGCTTATTGAAATTTGAGAATTTTTTTTCATGTATGCTTGAAAGGAATGAGCTATCGCATCTATAAAACAAGGAAAAAAAATATATCACTTATCGTTTAAAATTCTGTCATGAAAAAGTAGTTTTGCATGCGCTCTTATAGGATTTCAATTGATGATTCATAAAAGCCATTTAAATGGATATTTATAAGAGTTATTCTGGCGATTAAAAACTCACCTTGAATTGATTTATGATGGTATTTTGCAACACCACAGAATAGGAGGAAACAATTTAGAGCAGGAACTCTTTGGAATTAACAAGTATTCGGCCTTTCGAATTTAGGATGCGCAGCAATTACTTTAACCATTTCTTTTACGTTTAATTCTTAAGACACATTTACGGCAATCAGAACGGAACGTCATCGAAACGTAAGAAAATCTCAGTTTGTGTGATACTGCTAAGGCACTGAACAATACGAGGACCTAAGATAGTATAATTATATTAGTGTTCCAAATTTATTGGCGTAGAGTAGAAATCAAAGTTTCCAAGCTTTCGGAAAACAACCTTTTCAGCTTTCGGATTTTTCAAGGAAGGTAGACACCAAACTATTTGCTAAATGTTAAATGCAGTTTGCTGTCTAACTTCCTTGAAAAAGCCATCTGGTTGTTGTGCAAAAGCTTGGAAACTTTGATTTCTACTCTACGCCAATAAATTCAGATCACTAGTATGGTTATACTATTTTATGTATAGTTGGTTTAAAGTTCCTTGTCTTATTATTTAAATAAGAGGACCTGTTTATTTTCCGTGGAATCATGTATTGAGTCACGAGGTTATTAGATGTTTTTGGAGGTCTGCACGGGCCTTGATGTGGAAAGCCCGGCCTACTCATGACCTGAACTTTAGGGGTCAGTCATTCCAATTAAAGACCAAGGCTGTTTCAGACTTACATACAACGTTCTATGCCATTTAGATACAAATGATGCCAGACTTCTTCTGGAGAAGCGAAGCTACTCAACTGAGCTGTGTCATTAGAGATATAAGTTCCGTTTTTGACGACACTGTCGTGTTACACGGACTGATACGTTCGTGTTGTGTTTGATGTCACACACGACAGTTTTAGAAACCAATCGGACGCTTTGGTTTCCGTGTGACGTCACTAAAAGAGGGAACTCATCTCTCTAACGTCATAGCCTTGTATTTGCTAGACGGACTTGGGTGAACTGACCTCCGTAATAAAAGGAATGTAACTCAGAGAGACGTGACGTTTCTCGTATATATTCCTCCCCCAGATGAGGTTTAGATATGACTACATACTTCCGTTACAAAGGTAAACCCATTTCCTCTTCCGCCCTGAAGTATAAACGAGATAACCTCGATATATAAACAAATACTTCGAATTTCCTTATCTCCGTAGTAAGCGGAAAATTTCATTTGTCTAAATATTTCTGGGAAAAGTTAAAAAGCCACGTATTTTAGTTGCTAACTAATCGCTCGGAAATAACCATCAGGTGTTGTACGACATCTAAAGACCCTGACTAATGTCGAATCCTTAGTAACTATCACATTTCGCAAGAAATATCTCATTACCATTAGTGTTCTGTGTCTTGACACGCCCAACGGTTACTCAGCAAGTTCTCTTCCTCCAGTTCCCTCTTTCCCTTGCTACTTCAGTTCTTGATAGCTTCCTGTACCCATTATATCATCAAGCATCAGTAGCCGTCTCTTTCGTCTTGGTCGCTTTCCTTCAATTTTCCCTTCTATCATTCCTTTCAATAAGTCGTCTCCTCTTAACACATGTCCTATCCAGTTACATTTTCTTTTCCATATGGTCTTTAATAAATTCCTTTCTTCTTCAACTCTTTGCAATACTTCATCACTGGCAATTTTTTCAATCTACTTTATTTTTTCCATTCTTCTCCACAACCACATTCCAAATACCTCGAACATTTTAACTTCTTTCTTCCCATCTGTCCACGTTTCCGCCCATATGAAGTTATACTCCAAAGAAATATCTACAGAGAAATCAAATTGATCTGTCACAAATATAAAGTGGTCATAACGGAATTTCCGTTTGAAACAAGAATTAAAAAAAAATCCGCAAAGTCAAAAACTAACTGCATAGTGTGTAAAAAATGTGCGTAGGGTAGTTCAAATCCCTGCCGCTGCAGCTGTCATATGGTTAAAGGAAATTAAAGCCAAAGAGGTTGAAACGTAATTTGACTTCACCCTTTAAAGAAATAAACCAGCCCATTTCAGATTTTCATCTTACAGCCTGGTTTGTCGATTTCAGCATCATGTGGAGTTGTACGTCCATGTCTTTCGCTTCACTCAGTGATCTTCGTCTTCTGATAATTTAACAAATTAGTGTTCATTTTGTGAGTGAAAACGTGTTTCTTTAATTCCGGAGTAAAATGTTAAACCTTCCAGTAGAGGCCCGGCCAGGCTGACCACACCTCTACGGCGAAGCGTAAAGAAATGTTTTTTCTTTTTTGTTTTCTTTAACACGGGCTAGTGCATTCAATCACGATCAACATGTTCTGTACGCCGTATGATTCTCCAAATGTTATTTTTCTCACTGGAGGGTAGAAATGACAATTTTAGAACGATCCCTATATATCTATACTAATAAAATTGTTATTGTCAATATAATTTTTTCACCCTATTTCAGCTTGTCCGACCGGAAATTTTGCCGCTAGATTTCGGAAATTTAAACTCTTTTCTTCTTTCCTTTCCATTTAAACAGATCTTTTGCGAAAATTAATGTACCTGTGACTATGTCTGTCTGCGACACTATATCTCTGAACCTAAATAGTCTGGTTTAAAACTTTTCTTCCAGCATTGGGAAGCTTGAATTATGAGAAAATAGATCATTGCCTTTTTTTTTCATTTTCCGGTGCATTATTTTGCCGATAGGGGGCGCAAACGCAAATGCTACCGAATTCAAAATATATTTTATTTACATACACTTTCTTCAGAAACTCAACTGAAAAATTCGTTTTTCTTTCGAGGCCGTTTACCACGAAGACAACAGTTTCTTCCTCAAATAATGCAGTTTCCCCATTAGAGAGCGTAATTGCGTATTGAATTTTCTCCGATATTTCCAAACGTTTGATTTGAATAATTATTTTTTTACCCGATAGCACACATAGTGAATAATAGTTTGCATTAAATTATTTTTTCGTCCTGTAGCGCTCATAGTAAATAATAATAGTTTGCATCAAATTCTTTTTTCGTCCTGTAGCGCTCATAATAAATAATAGTTTGCATCAAATTTTTTTCGTCTTGTAGTGCGCATAGTGAATAATAATTTGTGTCAAATTCTTTTTTCGTCTTGTAGCGCTTATAGTAAAAGTGAATAATAATTTGCATCAAATTCTTTTTTCGTCTTGTAGCGCTTATAGTGACTAATAATTTGCATCAAATTATTTTTTGTCCGATAGCGCTCATAATGAATAATAGCTTGCATCAAATTCTTTTTCCATCCTGTAGCACTCATAGTGGGTAATAGTTTGCATCAATTTCTTATTATTCGTGTTGTACAATTTTGCCACTAGGAGCATAAGAAGGATGTGTGTTTGTAATATACACTGGCGGAAAGTGAAAAAAGAACACCAAGAAGGAGACGTCTGATACCAACGAAATTTATACAGCATAATAACGGAATGCAGAGGATAACGTGATCAAAACATTATGGCAAAATACAGCTGTATTTGCTGGTAAACTGAAAAATAACATTTCCATGTAACATGGTTAGTACGAGGTTGAACCGTAATGAACTACGCCACACTGTACAATTCTGGCATGGAGTCTGTCGTACAGATGATGAATATAAGTTTGGGGTATTGAGTTCCAAGCATCCTCAACCTGGACGCGTAAATCGGGGCTGGCCGTGGCTGGCCGTGGAGACCGGATAAGTCGTTGTCCCATAAAATTCCACACGTGCTCAATGGGGGAAAAATCCGATGAACGTGCAGGCCATGGAAGTCGTCTCACACCCTGAAGTGCATGCTGCGTTGCACGTGCCGTGTGTGGGCGTGCGTTATCTTGCTGGAAAACACCACGATGGACCGACCTTACAAATGGCACAACAACGGGTTGAATGATGTTGTTGATGTAGGAGGTGCTGTTTGACGTACCCGGTACAAACACTAATTGTGTACGGGACTGATAGCTGATTGCCCCCCACACCAGGAGACCAGGTGTAGGCCCTGTGTGTCGCTGGCGGATGCAAGAAGGGTGGAGACGATCCCCTGTGCGTCTGCGAACACGCATACGGCCATCGGAAGCTCCCAAGCAGAATCTGCTTTCATCGCTGAATACGACAGAACGCCATTGCGCTCTCCAGTGCAGACGTTGGCGACACCACTGCAGCCGTTCCTGACGGTGAGATGGAGTCAGAGGTACACATGCCAGACCATCTGTGTGGGAATGTTCCTCGGACCATCTACACCACCATCGTACCACCACCGATACTTCCCGTCCAATTCGCTCCGCAATACGACGATACGACCACCTGGCCTCGCGGAGTCCGACTAGACGACCTTGCTCAAAGTCCGATAACTGCTGAAATCGTACACGTCTTCCATGTCCAGGCATTGCAGCTTCTTCAGGGTCTTCGCACGTGTCCGTAGGCTGACGACTGATTACATTCACTTCGCCGTACTCCTTAAATATCACCGACGATAATTTGCATATTATGCCGTGCTGTAACGTTAGCGCTCACCGGTTGGTCCCGAAATTAACATCACACCTACGTAAACTCGACCCCATTAATATATGTAAATTTCATGATTGTCCGCTAATTCCTTCTTGGTGTCCTTTTTTCACTTTCCGCCAGTGTATTTGCAGTCGTATTTGCGCGTTAAAAACTCGGTTCGAAGCATTTTCTTTTGGTAAGGCAGGACTTTCAGCGGAAAATCTTTTATGCATATTTCCTTTCCAAAATAATGCAGAAATTTCGCGCTAGAGGGCGTAAAATTTCATTTTGTTTTCTTCGACATTTCCGCTTTAAAATGTCCGATTTCAAGAATGTTTTTTACACGGGATACCCTTCACTTCTGGAAAAATATTGCACATGCTTCTGAATATTTTTAATGCAAATTTCTGACGCTAGGTGGCGTAAGAATGCATTTTTGTTTGCAACTGTATCTCCATTGAGAAAATTCTTATCGCACTGCATCCATTCTGTATGGCAAACATTGTTGTCATTATTGATTTTAAATAATGCACAGTTTTCCCCCTAAAACACAGATGTACAGACCGCTTTCTCTTTATCTCTTTGTCTAAATAAAGTACTTGAAAAATTATTTTTTTATCAAATATTTCCCTGTATGAAGAAGACTTTACGTACGTTTCCTTCTTTATTATAGTCAACAATTTTCCTTCTAGAAGGTGTCAAAAATATTTTTATACGCAACAGCGTTTCCGATTCTAAACATCTGATTGCAGATTTTTTTTTGCATGCGATATCTTTACTATGGACATCACCTTGCACCCATTTCACCTTTCAAATTACGCTCCTTTTCCCCCTAAGTGGCATAATCTTGCATAACGTTTTTCTCCGTACCTTTGCTTTGAATTGTTCGATTAAAAAAATCCTTTCGCTTTGGATTTCTTCCAATATGAAAAGTACAGTGCGTAGTACTCGCTACTTTACCCAAATTTTTATTAATAACATCGTGAATAATTACAGTAACTAAATGATATTTGGTAAGAACATGCCTTCATCCATGGAAAACAGAACCATATCATAAGATATATTGAAATTGTCTGCCCTGTGCATCGAGACAGGCTTGAAAACGAGACACTATATTTCAGAAAGTTCGAGCCAGTTGCTCCGGCGTAAGCACTGCCACTGCCTCGAAGATGTTGTTCTTAAATTCTTGAAGGATTGTCGGCTTGTTCCGAAACACTACTGATTTGAGATACCCCCAGAAAAAGAAATCAGCGGTTGTTAGGTCAAGAGATCGAGGTAGCAACATTTCTTTAGAAATCACGCGACTTTCGAAGAATAATTCAATTTTAGTCAAACTCACATGTGATGTATGACTGACAATGTGATGTAAGCTTCTTAACTAGTTGAAGAATGCACGGCTTTTTTTGTGCTGTCCGATATCCGAATTTCGTACGAACTTCATTTTTTTTTTTTTTTTTTGATTGGAGGTTTAACGACCACCGTGAGCAACTCAATGGGCTATAAGCAGTCGCCCGTCCCTAATTTAGGGTCACTGGTTCCAGGGAAGGGAGAGAGCCAGTGCCGTAAGACAAACACAACATCCATGCCTCACCGGGATTCGAACCCGGACCCCGTTCGGACGAATGATCAGAGGCCATCGCTTAGACCACTGCGCCACCGGGGCGGCACGAACTTCATTCTGATACTTCTTTATCGACTTCCTCTCCCAATAAATAACGGAAAAGAAACACACGCTCGGCTATGTTTAACAGGGAGGACACCGTTAACACATTCGATCAGCCTCGCGACAAACAAACAACAGAACTAATCTCGAGGAATGACGTACCTGACATGCGCGACGTTCAAGGCAACAACGAGCGCATCAACAGGTATTCAAGAACAATCACCAAAACCCAATCGTGCTGAATATCACCAAACTATGAACATGTCGTTTTATGCACGATAAAATGACGAAAATCACATTTAAAAACCTTTAATGATAAATTAAAACCGATTTCATTAGTACTTTCGGTCTTACTTTAGGACCATCCTCAGTTGAAATGAACACGACCTAGAGATCACATAGGTTAATATAGCATACACATTTGCCAGATTACCGTATACGCATGATTAAGGTTCAATACACTATTGACATAAGCAACTATTATCCTATGAAATAGAGTCAGCATTTACGGCGAAAGACATTCACAGTCTGGACGTCACAACCCTACCTTTCACCGTGCATGCTGACTCTATTTCATAGGACATTCACTGCTTAGGTCAATAGTGTGTTGAACCTTAATCATGCGTATACGATAATCTTGCAATGTGTATGTTATAATAACCTCTGGGATCTCTAGGTCGTGTTCATTCTACCTGAGGATGGCCCCAAAGTAGGACCGAAAGTACTAATGAAATTGGTTTTAACTTAATTAATACGGACATTTGACGTGGACCAGGAACATCAAATAGAGGCCACCAAGAATCGAACCCAGGATCTTTCAGTTACGCGCCGGATAAGCTTCCACTGCATCACAGCGGCATCGAATTCCTCCAGACTCACATACACTAACTACCAAGCCAATTTGGCAGGCTGCTTCTTAGAGCCCCGCACAATGCTGGGGTTTCACCAAAGATGGTAAGCAGCAACTGAACAAATAATTAGAAGGCGAATGAATAATTAATACAGACATGTGACGTGGACCAGGAACATCAAACAGAGATCATCGATCTTTCCACGTTCATAAGTGAGTCACGGAAAAATTCTCATCGGCCCCCACTGGGAATCAAACCCAGTGTCTTCCAGTTACGCGCCTGGTATGCTACGACTGCACCACAGCGGCCTCGAATTCCTCCAGACTCACACACACTATAACTGCCAAGCCAATATAGCAGGTTGCTTCTTGGAGCCGTGCACAATGCTGGGGATTCAGCAAACCTGCCAAATTGGCTTAGCAGTTAGCGTGTGTGAGTGAGTACGGAGGAATTCGAAGCCGCTGAAGTGCAGTGGAAGCATATCCGGTGCGTAACTGGAAGACACTGGGTTCTATTCCCAATGGGGGCCGATGAGAATTTTTCCGTGACTCACTTATGAACGTGGAAAGAGCGATGACCTATGTTTGATGTCTCTGGTCTACGTCAAATGTCTGTATTAATTATTCATTCGCCTTCTAATTATTTGTTCAGTTGTTGCTTACACATCATTGGTGAATCCCCAGCATTGTGAGGGGCTCCAAGAAGCAACCTGCCAAATTTGCTTGGCGGTTACTGTCTGTGAGTCTGGAGTAATTAGAGGCAGCTGTGATGCAGTGGAAGCATATCCGGCGCGTAACTGGAAAATACTGCGTTAGATTCCCGGTGGCAGTCAATGAGCATTTTTCCGTGACTCATTTATAAACGTGGAAAGAGCAATGACCTCTTGTAACGTATACTCTAGATTCACTTTCCTTTTTGATTTTTACGATCTCTGGTTATTTTATTTTCCTATGTAAATTATCTTCTTACTGAACGAGATGTTATTTCACCCGCTGAATGAGATCTGGCAATGAGTGTAAATCATGACGTGGTGGTAGCCAGTATAAATAGGCGCGTTCAACAATACCTAAGGAGAGCGTTTGTTGTTGTATAGAGAGAGCATTTGTTGTTGTATAGAGATAGCGTTTGTTTATGTGAGAGAGCGTTTGTTTATGTGGAGAGCTTTTTTGTTGATGTGCGTAGAGTGAGCTGTTGTTGTACGAAGTGAGCTGTGGTTTATGTGTCAGAGAGCTGTTGTTGTATAAAGAGATCTTCGTTTATGTGAGAGCGAGAAGTTTACCAAATAAAAGAGTTTTAAGTAAGTACGTCTTTCTCAGTTCATAGTACTGTCAGACCTCTGTCTGGCTGTTAGGTTTATTTCATTAAGTGTTATTAGTAACAACCAGAATAAGACTTTATTCATCTTAATTACTACTACAACATTACTACCAGTTATAAGCTTGTTCATTATTATTACTACATTACTAGCAGGAAAGTTTATTCATGATATAAATAATTAACAAACAACAACCATTATTAGAAGAAGTATTGGCTTAGTAGTAAAAGCTATATTCATTATAATTGGCGCCCGAACTTTTCTCGAACACGAGATCTTGACAATTATTACCCATGTCTTCTTTACCTGAGACAACTTCAATTTTCCACCCTAAGGCAAGTTTCGAGGGTGATGGTGTTTTTTTTGGAAATTTGCAAGAAGCCTGTGGGTCTCACTTTGATATGAATGATCTACATGTACCCAGGCATTCTTCACAATTTCGTAATGCACCAGCTTCTTATTACTCTGAGTCGCGGGTCGTCCCTGAGGGAGTTCAATCCTCTCAGCGAAGTAGAATGCTTTCCCATTTCGTGCCGCATGCAGGAACAATTCATTTCAATGGGTTGGAGGTATCCTTAAAGTTCCTCGAAAATTTGGAAGATCATTTTGATCTATACAATGTTCCTGAAGACTGCAAAGAACAAATGGCAGGCACTTGCTTGAAGGATACCGCTAAGACCTGGTATCGGCAGTGGAGAGTGTCGAACCCGGATTCTCATTATGAGAATTTCCGAGAAGAATTTTTGGAGGTCTTTCCTTTTGGCCTCAGTCGAGCTAGCCTTGCACAACAACTTTTTTCTCGTCAGCAAGGACCCAACGATAGCCCTGTTGCATTTGCGTTGGAAACAACACGCTTATATAACTTATGGGATCCACATGCCAGTCATGTCGACATGTTGGATACCCTATTGCAGCAGCTCGACCCATTTTTACAAGATTTTCTTGAGGTTCGACACCCTGCTACAATTCATGAATGCCTTCGCCTCATACGAACGTTTGAAGAGCGACATGGCAAACATGGTTCAACTCATCATGCTCGGGCACCCCGCGAGGCTTATTACGAAAACCCTCAGCGGCATAATAGGCCCAATAACTTTCAGCGCGAGCATACACAAGTGCACGCCCAAGCTTCATACGTTCCACCACACAGAAGAGTGGCAAACCAACAGCGAGTTTCTGAACAAGCTTCGGGATATCGTACAAATGCACAATATGCTCGACCCCGTTTCAATCCGCAGCATTCGGAACGTCTTCATGCTCAGGGCAATGATGATTTTTCTGCCCGTGCTGAGGGAAGAAGTCATAGATATGAAAATGTCAACAGACACGCGGAGTTCCCGACGCAGGTTTCACGCAGTTTTCCTCATCGTGAAAATTTTCCCGATACCCGGCAGGGTCGAGGTTTCAGACCGCATGATAATCCAACCAGGAATCCCTTAAACTTCCAAAGGAAGTAGACCAAGGGTCGGTCCTGCTTCCTGATACCAAGCATTCTGACCCTAAAACAGTATTAGTGACTGTTCAAACTCCTCAGTTGCCTGATGTGTTCTTGACAATTGAAGATATTATTGTCGAGACAAAGTTCGACACTGGTTCTGAAATATCAGCCCTAAATACGAAGTTTTGCACTGACAATTTTCCTGCAATACTCGTTCAGCCTGCAACGCAGTATTTGCGAGGTGCAAATAACGAAATCTTCAGTATCACAGGAACTGTCACATTATCTCTAGGGCTGGAAAAGGCTCGTTTTACGCATTCTTTCCTGCTTATAGACGAACTACCTGTTAAATGTCTAATGGGAATGGACTTTATTCATACGTTTCAAATAACTTTGAATTTCGTACAACATGTGATTTCCTTTCCGGAACCTATCGAAGTGATTCCTACGGTTCCTATGGATATAACGAGTTTATTATTGAATAACCAATTGAATGAGAGGCAACGAAACCAGCTTTCTCTACTTTTGCAGGAAAGCCCTGGTTTATTTTCTGATCAACCTGGTTTCACACAGGTGGTTTATCATGTCATTGACACTGAGGGTTCGAAACCGATAGCTACGAAACCTTACCCTTGTGCTCCCCATAAGAAACAGGAAATGCAACGTCAAATTTCTGAAATGATTAAACAGGGCATAATAAGGGAATCAACAAGCGCCTGGTCTGCTCCTGCCTTTTTGGTTCCAAAGAAACAACCCAATGAATTTCGTTTCGTGACAGATTTCCGCAAGCTCAACCAAGTCACAAAAACGATCAATTATCCACTACCTGTCATGTCGCATATTTTGCATGACCTGTCATCAACTAAATGGATGTCAACCTTGGATTTGGCGAGTGGATATTGGCAGGTGGCAGTACATTCGGACTCTGTCGATAAAACAGGCTTTGTGACTCCTTTTGGGGCTTATGAATACCTGCGTATGCCCTTTGGATTAGCTTCTGCACCTGCTACTTTCCAAAAGCCTATGGATACGGTTCTCAGACCTGTTCTGGGTCCCCATGTGCATGTATATTTGGATGACATTATTATTATTACATCCGAGACTTTTGACGAGCACCTTTCTCTGCTCAAACAGGTGTTCCAACTCATATACAATGCTGGCTTGACGTTAAAACCTAGTAAATGCCAGATAGCGAGGGACGAGATTGTATATCTGGGGTTGAAAATCCCTCAACACGGCTTATTTACGGATAATGAAAAAATTAGGCCTATTGTTGACTTTCCTCGGCCTAAAACAGCAAAAGAACTATCACGCTTTCTGGGAATGACCGGATGTTATCAGCAGTTCGTCCCCGCTTATGCTACAATCCGTGAGCCATTGTATGCTTTGAAACGTAAATACAAGAAATTTATTTGGACACCTGAGGCTAACGCTGCATTTGAAACACTGAAGTCTGCGTTGACTCAGCCTCCTGTGTTGGCTTTCCCGGATCATACTAAGGAATTTGATATTTATACTGAAGCATCCGGAGTTGGTCTTGGTTGCGTTTTGTCACAAGCTGGGCATCCAATAGCTTTTGCGTCTCGTACTTTATCCAAAGCTGACCGCAATTATTCAGCTACGGAACGTGAATGTCTTGCTGTTGTGTATGCTCTTGACAAATTTCAATGTTATCTTAACGAATTGACAGTTAACATAATTACGGATCATTCTGCCCTTCAGTATTTGAATTCTGCTAAGCACCTATCTCAAAGACTTATGAAGTTGGCTCTGAAGTTACAAGAGAGCAATATCAAAATTTCGTATCAGCCAGGTCATAAGAATCAATTACCGGACGCATTGTCTCGCTTTCCGATTAGTGGGGTCCCCACAGAAACTACTCCTGGATGTCAGCCTTTACTTCTAATAGCTGATGTAACATCCAGAGAGCAGATAATGGCAGAATTAATAAATGATCCAGATTTTGGGGATATCTATAATTTTTTGCTTGCGGATTCGCCCCTACAAAGTGATTCTTCTCTGGCTGGAAGGTCGCAGCATTTTGAAGTCATAGAGGGTCTTCTTTACTATACAAAATCTAGGACTACTAGGGCAGAGTTTCGCCCATGTATTCCGCGAACCCTTAGAATGGCTCTTTTAAACGAATTTCATGACAAACCTCTTGCAGGCCATTTAGGTATTCGCAAGACCCGTTGTAAATTCCGGGATGTTGCCTATTGGCCTGGCATGTACCAAAGTGTGCTCGCATACGTTCAATCATGTCACTTGTGTCAGATTAATAATTACCGTAATGTAAGACCGGCCGGTCACTTGAAATCTAGTTCAAGTTCTCATGTTTTTGACATTATTTCAATAGATTTATTGGGACCTTATCCTTTATCTGTTAAAAACAAAGCTCGTTACGTTTTAGTATTAACTGATAATTTTTCTAAATGGGTTGAAGTTTTTTCCATTAAAGCCGCTACGGCAGAAGTTATTTGTAATGTATTAATTAATGAAGTATTCTCTAGATATGGTGCACCTAATAAAGTAGTTTCGGATAATGGTCCTCAATTTATTTCTGACATTTTTGAAAGAATGTGTGCGAGACTACACATTAAGCATAAATTCATTTCCCCATATCATCCCCAGAGTAATCCTGCGGAACGAGTAAACCGCACGCTAGTGAAAATGATTGGTACATTTGTCATGGATCATCATGAGCGATGGGATGACCATCTTGAGCTTTTTTCGTTCGCCCTCCACTCGTCTGTTCACGAATCTACTAAAATTACTCCTGCAGAACTTTTTCTGGGTCGCAAAATTAAAACCCCTTTTGAAAATTTAACGGGGATTATCAACAAACTAAACCAGCGACTAACTCCGCAATCAGTACGAATCATGGCAGAAAAAGCTCGTGTTGCAATGCTAGGAGCACAAGCGGCTCAAGCAAGATATTATAATACTAGGCGTAGGGAACCAGATCTTGTCGTTGGAGATCTCACTCTCGTGGAAACACACTTCCAGTCTTCTGTTTCTCATACTTTAGTGAAGAAATTTGCACCCAGCTACGAAGGTCCATATCGGGTGGCAAATGTGTTTGAAAATAACATTGTTCTTGAAAAACCTGACAATCAATTTCAATACGTACACGTTGCTCAGTGTCGCCAGTATCATGAACGAAATATCGATTTTATAATCAACCCTACTCAACCTTCAGTTCCAGAGACTCAAGAGTCTATATCTCACGATCAACCTCCAGAAATTTTGGACGAACCGACAAACATTTTTGAAGAATCTCCAGTGATTTTTTCTTCACCCTCCCCTCCTCAAGACGGGTTTCCAAACACGCAACCTGATTCTCCCATGAGACCAAGGCTCGAATCAAGTTCTTCAAATACTAGTATCGTTCCTTTCCCTCCAACCATTGCCAAGACTATTGCTGCACCATTTCCTGATAACTCTGCAACACCACAATCTCCTACTTCCTTGAATACCTCGTCAGAGAGTATTCCTATAGGCAGACATAAACATCGCCCTGCACGACCACTAGATTACAGCAGCGACTCAGAGGCTTCAGATATTTCGGATTTATCAGTTATGAACAATAATTTGACTATTCCTAAACGTCAGACACCAATTACAAACCGTCCAGCACCACCAAAAGCTGGTCGAAAACGTAGCTTGTCTCCCCAATCTGCTTCGCCGCAACAGCGACGAAGGCAGAGATCCTTGCATCCGCCCGGGTTTCGCCCCTGGAACCTACGCTCAGGGCAAACAGGGCCGATGCCTGCTGCTACTCTCATGCCACGAGGGCGAAAGCGAAAGCAAACGATGTGGCCGGAGCCACGTCCGTCCAAAAGAATGCTGGAAGGACACCACGGGCCCCAGCACAAAGGGACTACATATCAAAAGCCTGGGGAGCCCGTTCCTGTCAGCCGCAGGGATTTCCGGACCGCCAGACTTCAGCCGTTCCTGACCGACGGATGTCAACCGTTCCTGACCGTTCCTATCAGCCGCAGGGATTTCCGGACCGCCAGACTTCAGCCGTTCCTGACCGACGGACGTCAACCGTTCCTGACTGTTCCTATCAGCCGCAGGGATTTCCGGACCGCCAGACTTCAGCCGTTCCTGACCGACTGACGTCAGCCGTTCCTGACCGACTGTCGTCAGCCGTTCCTGACCGTTCCTATCAGCCGCAGGGATTTCCGGACCGACAGACTTCAGCCGTTCCTGACCGACGGATTTCAGCCGTCCCTGACCGACGGATTTCAGCCGTTCCTGACCGTTCCTGTCTGCCGCCGGGATTTCTTGACCGACAGAATACAGATGATCCAGTCACGTCCTTAAAGAGATCTACGCCACCTGAATTTACCAGTCCGATTAGGCCTGGAAAACGTTATCGTACTAGAGTTTTTTGTGCGTCCTCGAGTTAAGTAAGTTCTCGTAGACAGGTTCTTTTCTCCGTTTGTTGTTTTTCCTGCACGACCAGTTGGCGTGTCAGAATTTATTTTTTTCGTGTGGGCCTATGCATTCTTTTTTGTGTATATATGTGTTTTTTTTTATATTTCTTCTATGTCCATCTACTAATCCAAATTTTTCTATATATATCTATGTGCTTAGGGGTAAAATAATAAAATTGTTACTGTTAGGCAGCTCCAGGCAATCTTCGCTGCTGATACAGTTGGGGTGTATTCAACGATAATAATGAGAACGTAATTTGAAATTAAAAAAGTGATTCATGCTAGGCAGAATAAAAGGAAGGTATGCCGATGCAGGTTTTTTTTTTATTGGAGGTTTAACGACCACCGTGAGCAACTCAATGGGCTATAAGCAGTCGCCCGTCCCTAATTTAGGGTCACTGGTTCCAGGGAAGGGAGAGAGCCAGTGCCGTAAGACAAACACAACATCCATGCCTGACCGGGATTCGAACCCGGACCCCGTTCGGACGAATGATATGAGGCCATCGCTTAGACCACTGCGCCACCGGGGCGGCGGTTTGTTTTGTTCAAGTATATAAAGTGTTTCACAGACGAATACAGATTTCTTGATTTTGTCATGCCAAGTTTGAGATTGTACATACTGCTGCCACCAAACAACAACAACAAAAAAAAAAGAGGTCGATAAACGTCAATCAACGAAGTGTAAGACTTACACTCCAAAATTGATAGGTTTTTCGGAAAAAAATAATTAAGGGGGAGATGATGTAACGTATACTCTCGATTCACTTTCCTTTTGATTTTTACTATCTCTGGTTATTTTAATTTTCCTATGTAAATTATCTTCTTACTGAACGAGATGTTATTTCACCCGCTGAATGAGATCTGGCAATGAGTGTAAGTCATGACGTGGTGGTAGCCAGTATAAATAGGCGCGTTCAGCGATACCTAAGGAGAGCGTTTGTTGTTGTATAGAGAGAGCATTTGTTGTTGTATAGAGAGAGCGTTTGTTTATGTGAGTGAGCGTTTGTTTATGTGGAGAGCTTTTTGTTGATGTGCGTAGAGTGAGCTGTTGTTGTACGAAGTGAGCTGTGGTTTATGTGTCAGAGAGCTGTTGTTGTATAAAGAGATCTTCGTTTATGTGAGAGCGAGAAGTTTACCAAATAAAAGAGTTTTAAGTAAGTACGTCTTTCTCAGTTCATAGTACTGTCAGACCTCTGTCTGGCTGTTAGGTTTATTTCATTAAGTGTTATTAGTAACAACCAGAATAAGACTTTATTCATCTTAATTACTACTACAACATTACTACCAGTTATAAGCTTGTTCATTATTATTACTACATTACTAGCAGGAAAGTTTATTCATGATATAAATAATTAACAAACAACAACCATTATTAGAAGAAGCATTGGCTTAGTAGTAAAAGCTATATTCATTATACTCTGTTTGATGGTTTTAACTTATCATTAAAGGTTTTTAAATGCGATTTTCGTCATTTTACCGTGCATAAAACGGCATGTTCATAGTTTGGTGATTCAAGAACAACATCTGCGAAGCAGTGGCAGCGATTACGCCGGGCGCGAACCTTCCGAAATATGGATTCTCGTGTTCAAGAATGTCTCGATGCAAAGAGCAGACAATTTCAATATTTCTTATGATATGGTTCTGTGTCCCATGTCTGAAGGTATGTTCTTACCAAATATAATTCAATTACTGTAGTTATTCGTGATGGTATCAATAAAAACATGGGTAAAGTAGCCAGAGGGACACCCTGTATTTTCGTACAATTTGTTAAATTTCGTATCACACATTTCTTCGACTTGTGAGCGCAAGTAAATTGTGCAAGTGTGTTTTCTCGATTTTATGATTCCGGTTTAATAATTTCGTAACTGGTTTGATTCAGAAGGATCTGACAGGCGCCCAGAAATTTTGCCACGAGTTTCGACCTACAGGAAATATTTAGACGCAACTACATATATCCCATGGGGTTCCTGTGCTGAGTATGAGAAACAAAACTACATGAGACTGAATCTTCAGGCGCAAATATGACAAAGGGCAGAGGTCAGAGAAGTCTGTGTATGTGCTAGATTCCAAGTGCCAGTCGATATACTTGGGACTGCCTGACTATGACTTCATAACAAGCACTTTCAGGAAGGGAGAACAAAGACAAGGGGAAGAAATAGATGACCTTATTTGTAACGGGGGTCCAATACCCCGGGGCCGAAGGCTTAACGTCTTCTTCAAACGCACGGCGAGTATCCAGTGTCTCCGAGAGACTCTACCTACCTGGGATCGATTCTGCGTTGATCTGGTTGCTCTAAGGGCACTCGCAGTCTAATAAAGAATACTACTGCTACACCGGTGTCGCAGTGGTCTAATCGCTGGCTTACGGCCATTCGTCCGAGATGGATCAGGGTTCGAATCCCGGTGAGGTATGGATATTGTGTTTGTCTTATGACGTTGGCTCTCTCACTTCCTTGTAACCAGTGGCCCTAAATTGGTTCTACGTCAATTCGTCGCGTGCGTCAATTCGTCGACTGCGACGATTCGTCGCGCGTCAATTCGTCGCCTACGTCAATTCGTCGCGCGTCAATTCGTCGACTGCGTCAATTCGTCGCGCGTTAATTCGTCGCGCGTCAATTTGTCGACTGCGTCAATTCGTCGCGGACAAATTCGTCGACTACGTCAATTCGTCGACTACGTCAATTCGTCGCGTTTACAGATTTTGGTTACATACAAAACGAATGCAGCAAAACGTACGATTTCGAACGTCTTGCTCCCTGATCAAATTTATAAAGTTTGGACACGCAGACAGGATAGGAATATTACGTTTTTCTTTGGCACTAAAAATATTAGACGGTAAACGGTTTTTGGAACGAGGCAGGGCCCGGTTGGACAGAGCCCCCCATATACAAAATTTTCGTAAAATCTACAGTTTTCAATTCAGAACCACCAAATATGGTATACTATCTCGTGGTATTCTAACTTAGACTGTAGACGGTTTTGGGAAGCAGTTGGAGAGAGGGGGGGGGTTGGGGGGCGTTAGAGCCCCTCCCCCCAGAATTGCCGTAAAATATAGTTTTCAATTTAGAACTACCAAATTTGGTATATTATCTCATGGTACTCTAACTTAGACGGTAGACGGTTTTTGGAACGGGTCAGGGGCCCGGTTGGTCAGAGCCCCCCATACACAAAATATTCGTAAGATCTACAGTTTTCAATTCAGAACCACCAAATCAGGTATCCTATCTCATAGTACTCTAACTTAGACGGTTGTCGGTTTTTGGAACAGGTCAAGGCCCGGGGAGTCAGAGCCCCCCCCCCCCCCCCCCACACATACAAAATTTTCGTAAAATCTAGTTTTCATTTCAGAACCATCAAATTTGGTATCATGAAACTCTAACTTAGACGCTAGACGGTTTTAGGAAGGGGTTGGAACCCGCGAGGTCGGAGCCCCCCCCCCCCCCCTCATTAAAAATTTCGTAAATTCTACAGTTTTCATCTTAGAACCACCAAATTTGGTACACTATCTTATGGTACTCTAACTTAGACGGCAGACCGTTTTTGGAACGGGTCAAGGCCCGGGGGTCAGACACCCCACATACAAAATTTTCTTAAAAACTACAGTTTTCCATTCAGAACCACCTAATCTGGTATACTATCTCATGGTACTCTAACTTAGACGCTAGACGGTTTTTGGAAGGGTTGGAACTCCGGGGTGAGAGCCTTTCCCCCTCCTCATAAAAGTTTCGTAAAATCTACAGTTTTCAATTTAGGACAACCAGATTTGGTATACTACTTATGGTTATCTAACTTAGACGGTAGACGGTTTTTGGAAGCGGTCGAATGGGTCAAGGTAGCCCCATTCAAAATTTTCGTAAAAAGTTCCGTTTTTTATTCTTAAGAATACCCTATCTACGTTCTAAGGCGCTCTTTGGCCCTTTGAGGGCCTTGCACCATAAACCATCAACCAACCAACTAACCAACCTACGGTCTAAGTTAGGGACTGTAGATAACAATAAAGTGCAAAAATGTGCGTTTAATGGTGTATTAAAAACACAAATCTATATAGTTTAGCTTTCACTACCAACGAGCGGCTTATCAGAAAGAAATATAATGTAATGTAAACAGAGAGTTCCAGATATTCAAAATTCAAAACTGTAAGAAAAAGATGATCAATGCCAATGTGAAGTCGTAGTCGTATGCATGCGACATCACATAGCTACATTGCATTTCTGTGTCGCGGGATTCACAGAAGAACAGGCCAGATGTACGGCAGTTCTATAGATGTCTCCTAGAAGGTAAGTATTCCCATTCCTTTTTCTTTCTTTTTTTGTTTCGCAAAATTAAATTAACTAAATCAAAAAATTTAAAATAAGTTTACTGGAAAATTGCAGGAATATCTTTTTCATTCATTAACTTTCACCCGATGAACTTGGTGATTCCACAAATAGTAATATGTACCTGGCAAATAACTGGTATCCCTGCTAGTACAAATTACATTAATGATTTATTTGCGTCCAGTTCAATCTAGTATGTCCATAAGAGCGTTTGGGGCCGTATGAAAAATACATTTCAACGTGTGCCGCTACGGCGGCGGAGTGATCTAGGCGCTGGCTTCTGACCACTTGTCGAGAAGGATCCTGGTTCAAATCCCGGTGAATCATGGACGTTGTGCTTGACTTCTGGCACTGGCTGTCCCCCTTCCCAGGAACCAGTGGCCCAAAATTGGGAACGTCCGACTGCTTATAGCCCACTGAATTGATCACGGTGGTCGTTAACCCCCCCAAAAAAAAAAAAAGATAGCGACGTGTCCATTGCTATTTGTTGTGGACCGTACAAAAAGTATGTTTTTGATATCAACGTGTCTACTTCCATGTAGGCTGGCCATAAAATGTTAGGGGACCGTACAAAATTGCACTTTTGTTTTCACCTTGTCAGCGCTTTGGTATATGGTTGAAGTATACGTATATATAGTTGGTCCATTTCAGCACGTAGTTTGGTTTATATAGAAAATCAAGATAATGTTACATTTTTACTCAGCTACAACACATTAATCCCAAAGGCTACTTGTTGAAATCTTTAATCCGCCGTGCTCATATTCACAACGTTAACATCACATGTCAAGTTATTAATGTTGCAGTTTTACCCTGTCACAAAACTTTAGTTACAAGACCTTAGGCGTAAACTTTTTTAGGAATTTTTAGTCCGACGTATTCATAAGGTTTCGATAACATGCCAAGGTTATGGTACTGCGTTTTGACTGAGGCACAAAAATTAATAAACAGGCCTTAAGCCTTTTTATCAGTTTTCAATCAA
The DNA here is from genome assembly GCA_039090855.1 of Macrothele yani. Classification (NCBI taxonomy): domain Eukaryota; kingdom Metazoa; phylum Arthropoda; class Arachnida; order Araneae; family Macrothelidae; genus Macrothele; species Macrothele yani. Next base: position 13,790,778 of record CM077013.1, on the reverse strand, counting down.
CCGTGCTCATATACATAAAATTTTCAGAGAAAGTCAAGTTTACTGTGTTGCGCATTTACTCGAGTACAAAACTATAAACAGCCATTAACTTTCACCCGCTGAACTTGGTGATTCCTCAATTCATCCATTAACAAGTCTTTTAAGTGATTGTATGCTATGGTCATATTGATAATGTTTGATACCACGTCAGTTTAATGATGTTGCACTTATTAAAGACTTAAAAAGGTGTAGAGGCTAGTAATTATTATTTGAAGTCTAAGTAAAAGCTCATTTTTAACTTGACTCGTCATGAAATCCTTATGAATATGGCATTTATTTTATTTTGTACATTTTACAAAGCGTATGCATTTTTTTGGCATTTGTTTTATTTTGTGATGTACTTGTTACATAGCGTTTCGCATTTTTGTAATGCTTGTGACTTGTGATTGCATTTTTAATTTTTATTTGTTTCACATTTTGGATTGCATTTTGAATTTTTATTTGTTTCACATTTTGGATTACTTTTTGACATTTTATGTTTTTGGCATGCTATTTTGAAAATTTTGTCTTTTTTAATTTTGCGTTGTGTTTTACATTCTTGCATCTTCGGCGGAATTACATTCTTGAAAAATTCAAATACAAGTTTAGTAAAAGGTATAATTCAATTTGTGAGAAATACCAGCACATTTTAGTAAAGGGTAGAATTATATGAAATTCCTCTTAAAAAATCCAGCATGTTAACATTGTCTCTGTGCACCAAAGAAGTTCGAATTCCTTTTTATCTTGCCAGCGTTTCTCTTCTGGGTGGATTTGTAGGAATCTGTGCTATCACTCTTTCGATTTTAGCCATAGTTGTTCTCTGCTCTTTCGCAATTTCACTGATAATTTCGTACAGTCACAGTTTTCTCTCCCAGAATTGTATTCCAGCGTCTGTCTAATCTTTCAAGTTCGTTTTGTGTTCTGGGAAAGCCAAATAAATTGTTTTCATTTACTGACCAAATTGTTGGCGGGAACAGCGGAGGGCTTCTGCTCGGATTGTTTCTTCTGCTTCCACGAAATTTTCCAAGAACATAATTTTCCTCAAACCACTGAACTACAGAATCTGCATATTCTAGTAAAATTGATTTCACTTCTTCAAAAGCAGCTGGAATTTCATCAGATGAAAAAAATGCGAGTGCTTGCAAATGTCTGACTTTGAGAGCAAACTCACTGTTTTCCCCATATTCCGAGGCTATGCCAGAGGATGGATATTCCTCAGCTCATTTTTTCCGAGATGAAACCAACAACATTTGTGTGTTCTGCTTCCAAATCCCTTTTTAGCAGCATTATAACGGTAGCTATTTCAAAATCTATTATTATGCGTATATTGTGGTGCAAGCTGAATATCATAGTCTGATGCATAGTCTTGTAAATCCTGCAAAAATAATGTATAGTAGTATTATATTCCTTATACTTGCTGGAAAGTAACCCATAAACTAGTGAGACAAGTCTGTGCATCTCTGGATTCGTTTCAATTATAGCATGAATGGAACATAATTGCCTAAAAAGGGTTGGACAAGTTTCAAATGTCCCATCCATAATCCAGAGGGGTGCTTCTTTAAGCTTTCGTAAATTATTCTCTGTTAAAAATAAAATAATTCTTTGATGTCCAAATGCGCTATCTCTGCCAAGAAATTTTGCACCGTCTTCTCCTGTAAATTTATTGGGGCATCGATCCGTTCTGAAGTCGTAGGCTCCGCAGGCATGTCTTGGCATGTCTTCTCTTTTTTACAACTTGCCTCAGTGCATCCATATTAGGCATGTAATCTGCATTTACTGTAGCCATTGACTTTGTCACGGTTTGAATAATTTGTGCAGGGGCTTCGTCCGTATTTCTCGCTCGTTCTTTTATTTGCGCTCTTGCAACAGCAACATCACTTTTCTCCGGTCTTAGAGCATGATTATGTGGTTTCTCATTGCGCATCCTGTGTTCATCTCCAATAAGAATAGTACTAGCAAAGCCAGTACAATTTCCATAATTTCTTTCAATACAGTGTGACAATACCGTAAATCACCTCGCACTCTGTTATGGCAAAATAAATACCCTTTCCATTTCAGCAAATCATTTTCTTTTTGTGAGTTAACTATTTATGTTGCATTCTTCATCTGCATAGTGCCTTCGGAAAACAATGCACTTTCTCTTTCCAAAATATTTAGAATGATATATTTCCACTATTATCACTTGACAACGCACAACAAAGGTTTCAACAAGCACCTTCTCTGTTCTCCAGTCAACTACGAACTAATGAGCAACCATTCAATAAAACACTCAGAATACAGACAATCACGTGAAGCTTGTTCCTCCAGTTAGGGTTTAAGCGAAGTTCAAGATTTTCGTACCTGCGGTCACAAGAAGTGGTTAATTTTAAGGATCGGCATCTTATCTTTTGTTTTTCCAAAACGCAGAGGTACATGTATTTTACAGCTGGGACGCTCTAGGCGGGGGATCAACAGATGCAAAGAACCCGGGAGCCAGGTTCCGGAGGCGGCAGCAGGCGCGGACTGGGCAGCTGTACTCTGGGCCGGTAGGCGTCATGCTAATTCTCAAAAATAAATTCAAATTTTTTGTGTTGCACCATGCGTATGAAAGAAAATTGTTATACTGAAAAGACAATTTGTTTACCCCGTAACATATTAAACGAAACCTACGTCCCTACGTGCCAAATGATCTGTAAGCCAAACACAGTTTTTCATGCAACACCTTCCCCCGACTTTCTAAGTTCAGATCTGTCTCGTTCGACTTATTTCCTGTACCGCCCCTCTCTTTCGCTAATTGCAGTTAATTGCCGTGAAATTGGTGTTTTACGTTAGGGTGTATTGCCGTCTGTCCTGAAGATTATAGTGAAAGCGGTGAACCCCAGGGGAAAAGTATTCCATCAAAAGCAACATAAATCCAATGCGAGAGCAAAACTTTGTTCGTTGGCATTACATCCAAGCAATTTAGGCGAAACAGGAAGTGTGTTTTTCTACTACGACACCAGAAAATTGTCGCGAATGCTCAGGCAATTACGATACAGATGTGTCCTTAAGATTTCTCTTTCAAGACGTCCAAAGGCCGGCACTAGGGGATGGGGAGGGATACAGTGCGGATGCTCTTTTTTGTTGCAGTTAGAAATTCTTAAGCTCATTCTTCCTTAAAACTTTTCCTGGTTACCAGTAAGTACTGTCTCATGCCTCAACCATTGCACAGATTTGTTGTTTTTGTTTTCATTCTTTGAGTTAACAGCGGGAAAATATCTGAACTGCGTTGTTTCAGTTGGAAATATTTTTTTTTATTTCAGCAACAGGGCTTCACGTATAATTGCAAAATACTTCGATAGAATAAACATACCTTACATAAAGAGTTTGCATGAGAAAATAGATTAATAATAAGGAAAATATTCTAAAACCAAAAAAAAAAGAAATTGTGGAGCCGAAAAAGCTAGGTAGAGGAAACAAAAGGCTCTAAGAAAAAGTTCATATTTAAAGAAACCTGTAGTCGCTTAATGAGTAAGTGGTATAACTCAATACAAAATCATGTGCTGTATTTGAAAAAAAAATTATAAGCAAGTAGGCATCGTGACTGTCCACAGTTTCCCCTTTTCATCCTGTCGACATTACAACCACTACAGAAAAGAAAATAACAAAAACATAACAAAAACACCCATACAAAGTAAAATGCCCAAAACATAAAAAGAAGTAACCACACAAAATGAAATGCCCAAAACATTAAAAAAACTGCAACCACACGAAACAAAATACCCAAAACATGGTAAGAAATTCTGTTGAAAGCACAATGAAGGTATACGATAGGAGAAATATATGTTTTTAAAACTTAATACAAGTGTCAAAACTGAAATAAAAAGGAAGAAAAAAGAAATATTCCAAATTTCATTGTTACTTTAGATATTTTGACCTGTTGACATTTCGTAAATTGTACTTGCACTCGGACAAAAAATATTACTTACAAGGACTCTTTAGTAACTTTTTATCGCTGTGGTCGTATTTATAAGGTTTGCATAACAAATCAAGTTAATAATGTTGCGCTTTCACTTAGGCACCAAATGCTAATTATTGGCCGCTGGGCCTAGGCCTTTTAAATAATTTTTTGATAAGCGTAACACTCTTAAATTGATTTTCATGCGAACCTCATATAATCACAGCATTATAAAAATTACTATAAATGCATATGCATAGGTCTCGGGCGTATCTATTAATGCTTTGTGCTCGAGTAACATTTAAACAGAATTCATTTTATTTTCTATGAAAACTACATAAATATCAGCTCGTAGGACTGAAAACTATCAAAAATCTCTAGGCCTAGGGTCTGCTTAATAGTTCCAACCTCAGAAAAGCGCATTGCTAAAATCTTGGACTTCTATGAAAGCATTATGAAAATTAGCACGGCACACTGAAAATTGCTAAACAGGCCCAGTCCTAGGGCTTTCTAATTATTGTTTCGTACCTGACTAAAAGTGTAACATTATCTTTAGTTCTTACTAGCAGGGGTACCCGGTATTTCCCAGGTAAATATTACTATTTCAAAAACCACCAAGTTCAGCGGGTGAAAGTTAATGAATGAAAAAGCTATTTCCGTAAATTTCCAGGAAACTTATTTTAAATATTTTGATTTAGTTAATTTAATTATACGAAGCAAAAAGAATTTACATTATTTACATTACATTGTATTTCTGCCTGATAAGGCAACCGTTGGTGGTGAAAGCTAACGTTTATTAATTTGTGATTTTTAATACATCATGAACCGGATATTTTTTCACTTTATAGTTATCTACGGCCTCTAACCTAGACCGTAGGTGGGGTAATGGAGTGCTGTATTGGGATGCAGTTCTTAAGAGTAAAAATTCTAATTTTTACGAAAATTTTAAATGGGCCCCCTTCACACCGGGCACTGACCCTTTCCGTCTGCGGTCTAAGTTACAATACAATGAGGTAGTGTACTAAATTCGGTCGTTCAAAATTCGAAACTGTAGGTTTTACAAAAATTGGCATGGGGGGAGGGGGCTCTGAACCCCTTGCTCCAACCGTTTCCAAAAACCGCCTGCATTCTCAGTTACAGTACCATAAGATAGTATACCAAATTTAATGGTTCTAAGTTGAAAACGGTATATTTTACGAAAATTCTTTGGGGGAGGGGGAAGGGGGTTGCTCTTAACGCCCGGGCCCCGATCCGTTCCAAAAACCGTCTCCCGTCTAAGTTACAGTTTCATCATACCAAATTTGGTGGTTCTAATGTGAAAACTATAGATTTTACGAAAATTTTGTATGTGGGGGCTCTTACCCCTCGCACCTTGCCTTATTCCAAAAACCGTCTACTCTCTAAGTTAGAGTACCATGAGATAGTATACCAAATTTGGTGGTTCTAAATTGAAAACTGGATCAAAAGTCCGCTTTTGATAACGTTTCTCATTTTTATCTCTCTGCTGTCCTTTCACAATTTGGCTTTCCTCCTACCTTTTCTTCCGCACTCTTGGCCCTTTATCAGGGCGCCAGTTTCCATGTTCGAGCGGCCACATTTCTAACCGCTCCAATTCCGTTTAAGTGAGGCATCCGGCAAGGATGTCCGCTCTCCGGCCAGCTATTCGCTCTCGCTTTTGAGCCTTTCCTGTTAGCAGCCCGAAGATCACTCCTGGATGTCCTACCGCCGACAGTGGCTAGTACTCGTCATCATCGAATAATTTTCACCGCCTATGCTGATGATGTGACCTTTTGCGTCCGGGATGAATCTCAATTTGATCGCCTGTATTCTGTATATCAACAGTATGTTGCATTATCTGGAGCAGCGCTGAATGCCACTAAAAGTACTGGCTTATGGTGCGGGGCATGGGCTGCCCGCACCGATGCTCCTTGGGGTGCGCAGTGGACAGCCACTACACAGAAGATCCTCGGTGCGTATGTCGGTTTGCCCTTGCTGCTTCTGCATATACTGCCACCTGGACTGCTCTTCTTCCCCGGATACAACGGACTGCTGCCTACTGGAGTAAGGCCCGCCCTTTCACATCGTTCCGTCAACGAGCAGCCGTTGTTCGTCGACAACTTATCTCTCTATGCGAATACTCTTGGATGTCGACGGTTGTGCCCGTGTCACAAATGATGACCATCACTCGCCTCTCAACTTCCGTCATCTGGTCTTCACATCACTGGGTTAAACCTGCCACGCTTCATCTGCCAGCCTCTTTGGGTGGCATCCAGCTTCCTGATCCAGCTTTCCTTTATAAAACACATCGTATTATTCATTTCATTCGCCTTGCCACTTCAACTGTTCCGTCCCTTACCACTACCTTGAATGTTCTAGCTTCTTTCCGTGACCCATCTTTCACCTTCCTACTGTTTCTAAAGATGGATGCATACTCTCTTCTCCCGTCCCACCTCCCTCCTGTCCTGCGAGAGGGCCTTTCTCTCTTTCGTTCGCTTCCTCTTCTCCGTTCATTTCCTTCTTCAACTCTTGATCTCCTAGATGAACCTCTCTTCTTCTCTTCTCTTATTCACCCTCCTAACCTCCCTTACTTTTACTTTCCTCATTGGATCCGCTCTGGTGTGATAACTGTCCGTTCTCTCGTAACTTCTGATCTAACCTGGAGACCTCTTTCTTCATTGTTTCTATCTCCAACCATTACTCTTGCTAACGAATATCTTCTTCTTCGCACAGCGCTTTGGAGCCTCTTTCCACTCCTCGCTTCACCTGATGGTCTCTTCTCGGTCCCCTCTGCTCCTCTTTCCCTACCGTTCTTTCTCCTCATTCGTAGCTCCCCGGTTCTAGTTACTTCTCTCTCCTCCTCTTCTCTTTATTGGCTTCTTCTTTCCCCTCCCGCACTTCCACTTTCTGTTCATTCTGCTCCTCCTTCTCTTCTCCCAGCCATCTGGACAGCATCTACCTCTGCCCTTTCCTCCCCTCTTGAACTCAATGTCCATTGGCAATTTCTTCACCTTCGTCTCCCCGCCCCATCAGTACTGTTTCGCATGACCCTTCTCACCTCTCCGCAGTGCTCCTTTTGCCCTGAAGTCAGCGACGTCCAACATCAATACCTATTCTGCCCCGTTCTCCTGCCAGTCCTAAACACAGCATTTCGTCTTGCTGATCGAATTTGTGCTCGATCGTTACCATTTCTTGCATATGCTTGGCTACTCCAAACTAAGCATCCACCTACTCACTTGCCTCCTGTGTGCCGTTACATTTTTCTTCTTGTGAAGTTCACTGTCTATGCTTTCCATCTTCAACAACGCTTCCCCGCTCTTATTCCACCTCCTCAGGAGGCAAGTGCTATCATTCGGAGACGCTTCCTAGCACGGTTAACCACTCGCCTCCAAATGGAGCACTCTCGTGCTGCCTCAACAAACACCGATAGCGTTTTTCAATCCACTTGGGCCCAATCGGCTGGGTGGTTCCATATCCACAATTTGCAGTTACATCTCAACCTATAAGTGGGATTTTTGTTGTCGCCCACGTTCACTGTAACAAATCATGTTTTTACGTATTAATTTTGGTGCTTCGCTATTTGTGATTTTTCTGTTTTAATGTGCCATTGAAGATAGCTCACCATGTTTCCCATGTTCTCTTCGATGATGTTGGGTTTTATGTTGTTGTATATAATTCTTCCTTCTGCACAGTTTACTGCCCACGCAATGTCCCCTTCATTATGTTGAATATTTTTTTAAAATATTAGTCACTGTGTGTATAATATAATGTAACAAGATGCCCTTCTGAGTACATTTAGCGTTATTTCCCCTTGTCACTGAATACTTCTGTACATATGTTGTAAATTTTGAATGTAGCATCACTGTTGCATTTCTGTGAATTAGTACCTAATGTTTAATCTTTAGTATGGTAGTAATGCTTAATTGGAATTTGTGCATAGTATAGAATCATGTCTTGCCCTGTCTACAATACTGTAGGTAAACATTTTCGTTTGTATCGCTCGTGCTTTATTGTCTGCCTCTTCTTCGCCCTACGTGGCGAAATAATTTTTTTTATGATTTTAACAATATTTTGTTTTACGTTTCACTGGAACTTTTCAGCTGATGTATATACCGCTGTATTTATTGGCAGAATTCCATTGTCATGTACATAGAAATGTTATTTTACTGAAGAATAAAGGCAATTTTGAAATGTAGATTTTACGAAAAAGTTTTTTTTCGGGGGGGGTCTGACCCCCGGGCTCCAACCCCTTCCCAAAACCGTCTAGCGTCTAAGTTAGAGTACCATGAGATAGTATACCAGATTTGGTGGTTCTGAATTGAAAACTGTAGTTTTTAAGAAAATTTTGTCCGTGGAGGCTCTGACCCCCGGGCCTTGATCCGTTCCAAAAACGGTCGACTCTCTAAGTTAGAGTACCATGAGATAGTATACCAAATTTGGTGGTTCTAAATTGAAAACTGTAGATTTTACAAAAAAAAATATTCGGAGGGGGTCTGACCCCCGGGCTCCAACCCCTTTCAAAAACCGTCTAGCGTCTACGTTATAGTACCATGAGAAAATATACCAGATTAGGTGGTTCTGAATTGAAAACTATAGTTTTTAAGAAAATTTTGTATGTGGGGGGCTCTGACCCCCGGGCCTTGACACGTTCCAAAAACGGTCTGACGACTAAGTTAGAGTACCATAAGATAGTGTACCAAATTTGGTGGTTCTAAGATGAAAACTGTAGATTTTACGAAATTTTTATGAGGGAGGGAGGGGCCGACCCCGCGGGCTCCAACCCCTTCCAAAAACCGTTTAGCGTTTAAGTTAGAGTACCATGAGATAGTATACCAAATTTGGTGGTTCTAAATTGAAAACTGTAGATTTTACGAAAAAGTTTTTTTTTCGGGGGGGGGGTCCGACCCCGGGCTCCAACCCCTTTCAAAAACCGTCTAGCGTCTAAGTTAGAGTACCATGATATAGTATACCCGATTAGGTGGTTCTGAATTGAAAACTATAGTTTTTAAGAAAATTTTGTATGTGGGGGGCTCTGACCCCCGGGCCTTGACCCGTTCCAAAAACGGTCTGCCGTCTAAGTTAGAGTACCATAAGATAGTATACCAAATTTGGTGGTTCTAAGATGAAAACTGTAGATTTTACGAAAATTTTTATGAGGGGGGGGGGGCTACCCCGCGGGCTCCAACCCCTTCCCAAAACCGTCTAGCGTCTAAGTTAGAGTACCATGAGATAGTATACCAAATTTGGTGGTTCTAAATCGAAAACTGTAGATTTTACGAAAAAGTTTTTATTCGGGGGGTCTGACCCCCCCCCGGCTCCAACCCCTTCCAAAAACCGTCTAGCGTCTAAGTTATAGTACCATGAGATAGTATACCAGATTAGGTTGTTCTGAATTGAAAACTGTAGTTTTTAAGAAAATTTTGTATGTGGGGGGCTCTGACCCCCAAGGCCTTGACCCGTTCCAAAAACGGTCTGCCGTCTAAGTTAGAGTACCATAAGATAGTATACCGAATTTGGTGGTTCTAAGATGAAAACTGTAGATTTTACGAAATTTTTTATGAGGTGGGGGCTCCGACCCCGCGGGCTCCAACCCCTACCAAAAACCGTCTAGCGTCTAAGTTAGAGTTTCATGATACCAAATTTGATGGTTCTGAAATGAAAACTAGATTTTACAAAAATTTTGTATGTGTGGGGGGAGGGGGGGGGGGGGGGGGGCTCTGACTCCCCGGGCCTTGACCCGTTCCAAAAACCGACAACCGTCTAAGTTAGAGTACTATGAGATAGGATACCTGATTTGGTGGTTCTGAATTGAAAACTGTATTCGTTTTGTATGTAACCAAAATCTGTAAACGCGACGAATTGACGTAGTCGACGAATTTGTCCGCGACGAATTGACGCCCGACGAATCGTCGTGGTCGACGAATTGACGCATGCGACGAATTGACGCGCGACGAATTGACGTGACACCCCCTAAATTAAGGACGGACGACTGCTTGTAGCCCATTGAGTTGCTCACGGTGGTCGTTAACACCCAATACAAGAAAAAGAGGAATACTACGCATTTTTGCGTTTTAAATAATGCTCAGGCTTCCTGCCAGGGGGCATAAATGTATTTTCTTTTTTGCTGACTTTTTTCACTCCTGACATGATAAAATTCAATTTTTATATGCAAAAGACGTGCTCGTTACAGATAAGAAGTCGATGTTATCTTTCTTGTTTTTCCCCCGTTAAACAATGATTTGACAGAAAGAGATATGCATGAAACACGTTTAGGGTGATATGTTTGAGGTTTTCATCGAAATACATGCTCAATGCACAGGAGAACTCTGTGTCATCCTTGCTGCTTTTATTTTTATCGGAAATATTCCCAGTCGTCTGGCTATGATTGTTTTGCTTGTGTAAGTGCATAGAGATATATTTTCTTTTCTTATTTCTTTATACAGGTTTTCCTTGATAATACTGTTTACAAATATTACTGCCCTTTGAATTTGCCATACATACAAAGTTCGTTCAGTTCCGAGCATTTGCGCCTATATTAAGTTAACGAATGACAAATTCTTTATTTCATACTTTTGACGAACTTTAGGAATATACGAGCACGGCCGAGTGTTGGGTATTTATAAAGTTTATCTTTAATAATTCCTAGATTTTTCCTCCTGTTTCCTCGAGATATAAGATAACGGGGTAAAATCATTGTGCGATAGCAAAATGTGGAAGAAGTAAATACATTTGTATTGAGAAACCCGATTTCCGTTCTTTTGACGAAAAGGAGAAACAAAATAAAGATCCACAAAAGCCTTTAATAAAGCTACTGAAGCAGAAAACCGTGTTTAGTTTCTTTTATTTATTGAGTTATATGCTTCTCCCCTTCAGAGACGCCTCAATTTCGTGTCCGCAGTCCCCAGGCAGATCATTTACGATAGCTGCATTCTGTCTTTGATTGGCAAAATTCTATTTGTCCGGAATTTATCTCACGAAAAAAAGAAGCATCTTCCATTTCTCTGCGTTTTTTCTTCTTGCTTCTCCTTCTCTTCACCATTTTGAGGAGAGGAAAAGATTTCCGTGTTACAAAATGGGGTAAATGTAACCTAAGTAAGTTTTCCCTCGTATTTCCCAAGAGTGCTACATTTTTGCCGATTTCAACCATCAGAACTGCCATGCCGCGGTCAGTCTACAAAATCCTGTAAGAGGCACATTTTTGATAATGCCCCTCTTTTGTATAGATATACGTATTTAATGGATTTTCTACATTTGATTTACTTGTGACAGTGGAATCATTATTTTGATGCTCACTGAAGAAAGAAAAAATCGCAAAAAAGGAACTCCGCAACTTTTTGTCACCATAAAAACGATTCAAAGTAGCTGGAACACATTACCTATCTTTAAAACATTATCATAAACAAAGAGAAATAAAAAGCTGTGGTAGAAAAAAAAATAGAAAAATGATCTGTTTTTAGGAATATGCAACATATTCCTAAGTTGGAAGGAAAAATGTTTTTAGTACATCAATTCATTTTAAAATTTCGTCAATAATAATAGTCTTTCAAATGCCGATGTAAATTCTCAAAACAAACTTTTGTGTAATGAAATGGAATGTATACGATTAAATGGGAGGAAAACTCTTCCCAAAACTTATGGTTTCTTTTACAAAAAAAAATTATTTAAAATGATATATATACCTATACTCTTTCTTGGAAACTTTGATTTCTATTCTATCCCAATTTCTTGACATAGAATAGAAATCAAAGTTTCCAAGCTTTCGTACATCAACCACATGGCTTTTTCAAGGAAGACAGACAGCAAACTGCGGTTTGATGTCTACCGTACTAGGCAGCCTGCTGTCAAACTTTCTAGACAGCAAGGTAAACAGCAATTTGACAGGTAACTTACTGCCAAACTTCCTAGACAGCAAGGTAAACAGCAGGTTGACAGGTAACTTACTGTCAAACTTCCTAGACAGGTAACTTACTGTCAAACTTCCTAACTGTCTACCTTACTAGGCAGTTTTCGGTCTATCTCACTTGGCAGTTTCCTGTCTAGCTTACTAGGCAGTTTTCTATCTACCGTACTAGGCAGTTTGCTGTCTAACGTCCTTGAAGAAAGCAATTTGGTTGATGTGCGAAAGCTTGGGAGCTTTCATTTCTATTCTATGTCAAGAAATTTGAATTACTGGTATAGTTGTACAATTTTAAGTATAGTTGGAGAACAGTTCCTTGTTATTAATTAGAAAACATTATTCATCAATTTTATTTTCAAGCACCGGGTGGCTCAAAAGCCAGTTTAAATTTCAAAACTTTAAAATAAATGAACAAATGCATGCATTATAGCTAGTAGGGTGATTTTATTTGTCAACAGAAAAACATTTAGCTTAAATGTACACCGACAGAGCATGATAAAAGCTGAAAAGTTTGTTCATGCGCAATGAAAATACAACAGCCGTTCTATAAAAACTCAGAGTAAGATCACACAATGAAGAAATATAGGTACAGCAAAATATATGTTATACTTTCTTAAAGTATCTTTCCTCAGACAATACGCAACTGTCCCATCGTTCAGTTCACTTTTCAAAGCAAGTGGAGAAGGCATTTTGTGGAAGTTACTTTAGTGACCCCTGTACAGCTTGAATAACGTCAGCATTTGTGTTGAATGTTGCGCCACGGAAGTTCTCCTTCATTGTTGGAAAAAACCAGAAATCGCACGAAGCGAGGTCAGGTTTGTAAGCAGGCTGTGGCATGATTTCAATACTGCATTTCGTAAGAAACTGTTGAACACAAGCGACCACATGTGGGCGTGCGCTGTCATGGAGTAGGGTCATCTTGCACACCAGTTCCGGTCGCTTAATCGATATGTGTCGTCGCAGAAGCTTCAAAACTGAAATGTAATACTCAGCATTGACAGTAATTTATGGAGGAACGGCATGCTGGTAGACTACACCTTTATGTTCAAAGAAAATGATCATCATCACCTTCCCAGCTGATTTGGGGATCTAAATAGTGGACTATCGGGAGGGGGTCGAAATAGTGGACTCATGTTTCATCGGAAGTTATTACTGAGTTCAGAAAGGTTGGATCCTTCGCAATCATTGGTTTCCACTCATGATACACGTGAACTCTGACTAACAGTTGTTCTCTGGTAAGGTGATGAGGTACCCATCTGGAACACACACGATATAGCAGTAATTTGTCGCGTAGAATGTGGAATGCCGACGTGTTTGAAATATTAGTTGACGCCGCTATGTCTTCACACGTCATTCGTCGATCTTCTTGCAGAATTGCCCAAACAGGGGTAACAATACGCTCCGCAACACTTTCAGGTCGACCAGGTCTAGGAGCAAGTTCTGCCGACAAATGCCCTTTTTTGAAATCATGGTGACATCTAAAAAGTGTTGACTCACTCAAACATTTATCTTTGTAAGCTTTTTCCATTAAATCAACTGTTTATGGAGCCGTTTTATCCAAACAATACGAAAAAAGTCTCGCACAACGCATTTCGCTTCTTAACTCTGAATCACTCGCCTCCATAGCTGTAGGGCGAAATACAGACGTACCTTAAACAACTGCGCAATAACAAAACCAGAATCGTCTGCCACGGCTAATAACTGTTGCCATAGATACTTCCTTAATTCAGTTAGTCGTCTGCATGGTTATTTTTCCCCTTCGCACTTTTGACAACTCAAAAAATTACTCTCAGTTTTTATGGAATGGCCTTTGTGCATATGTTGCATTAATTTGGTGACCTATAACAACAGGAACTGAGCATGTCCTCCACCCCAAGCATTCAAACCTGAGATAGCTGCAGTCATCGCCAAGTGGAGCATGCCCAAGTGAATGCTACTGATCACGGCGAATGGTTTCCGTTAATTGTGGCAGGGTGCTAGGACTTCTCTTACATACTCCGGACTTTCAATGACCATACAACCAGAAATCGCCGTGTGTGAGATCTGGAGAACGAGGTCGCCACGGAATGCTATAGTGCCTGCTGATCAATGTTTGTGCACCAAATGAAATGACAAGAAAGTGTTGTGGTGGAGATTCACTATGAGTTGCCCTGCATAAACGTGATTGTGTGCAGTCGGTTTTGGTCTTGCAAACATGGCATTATAGTTTCAACAACAAGATGGGATGCACAGTAGCGTTTAGCATTTGCTGAGCAAATCTGCAGCTGTCTCTGCGACACAATTCCTCAAAGAGAAAAGTCTCAAGCATGACAGATGCAGTGAATCCACACCTCACAGTAAGGTGGTGAATGCAGTGGTTTCTCTGTTTACGCATGTGGATTTTCCTGTGCCCATATTTGGCAATTATGCTTTGTTGCCAGAAACATGTAACGAGAAATGAGATTCATCTGTATACAGCATATTTAACAACCACTGGAGATCCTCAGTGATCTTTGCCAGAGCGCATTTGCCAAAAGTATCCAATTTTTATAGTATCCGCCGGTAACAGCTTGAGTAAAGTTTGGAGTTTGCATGGGTACAGATTTAGCATTCCGTGAAGGATACGATTCCCCCATGCTCTCGGTATGCCCAAGCATCTTCTCGCTTCCCGAGTTTGTTAGTTCCACTTGTTGTTTAAGACGCTAGTTCGTCCATCTGGAATGCCACAGCAGTCTAACGGGACTCCCTTAGCAGCAGTTCAACGCGACTCCCTTAGCAGCAGTGCAACGGAACCCCTTACGTTTCAGGTACTAGTACGTCCATTTGGGATACCACAACATTCTAACGGATCTCCCTGAACCCTGGTCTCCACTTGTCGCTTGAAATACTAGTTCGTCCATTTGGGATGCCACAGCATTCCAACGAGACTCCCTGAACCCTGGTCTCCACTTGTCGTTTGAGATACTAGTTCGTCCATCTGAGATGCCGCAGCATTCCAACAGATCTCCCTGAACCCTTGTCTCCACTTGTCGTTTGAGATACTAGTTCGTCCATTTGGGATGCCCCAGCATTCCCAAATGGGATGTGTCCATTTGGGATGCCCCAGCATTCCAACGGGACTCACTTAACCCTGGTCTCCACTTGTCGTTTCAGATACTAGTTTGTCCATCTGGGATGCCACAGCATTCAAAGGGATCTCCCTGAACCCTGGTTTCCAGCGTCGTGGACGATCCAGTAAACTTCCATTTCCCTCAAATGGTCTCACTAGACATGTTACTCCCTTGATCCTTCATTAGTCCTTTCTGTGTTCACTAAACATGGTAGGACCATGACAGAAACTTCACTTGATAAAAACTTCATGATAGGACCTCACTAAACATGATAGGATCTGGGTCCTTCTTTAGTCATTTCTGAGCTCACTAGACATGATAGGAAGAACCAATGTCCTAGACATGATAGGGCATTGGTTCTTCTTTAGCCAATTCTGTGTTCAATAGACATGATAGGACCTTCACTAGACATGATAGGAAGAACCAATGTCCTAGACATGATAGGGCATTGGTTCTTCTTTAGCCAATTCTGTGTTCAATAGACATGATAGGACCTTCACTAGACATGATATGACCTCACTAGAAATGATAGGACCTTGGTACTTCTTTAGTGCTTTCTGTGTTCACTAGACATGATAGGACCTTGGTCCTTCTTTGGTGCTTTCTGTGTTCACTTGACATGATAGGACCTTGGTCCTTCTTTAGTAATTTCTGTGTTCACTAGACATGATAGGACCTTGGCCCTTCTTTACTCCTTTCTGTGTTCGGAACTTTCGCAAAACTTCTGTTGCCGATTTTCCGCTTACATAAAAAAGCTCCACTAAGAAGGCTTTGTCCGACAAAGTTCACATCCTAGCAACACTCCCCTTTAACATGGTTTTGAATAACGACAGGAATAAAGGCAATTCACAGACGATTAATATCTGCAAGTTATCACTTAATGCTTTTAAAAACACCACATTTGCATATCTTTCATGGTTTGCGTGGTGTAGAGTGCCTCCTGTCCTTACATTTTTGAACTAAAAGTTTGTCCGTTGCTAAAAAACATCGTTCTAGTAACTGATGCTTTCCGTCAAAACCTGTCTGTGATACACGCATTTGTTCTCTTGTTATAAAGAATTGAAATATAAATGGACTATTGGGCCAATTCACAAACAGAAGAAATAAGCACAAAGATTGAAGCTGCTGAGTTAAGGAAAAGGAAGGTAACTTTTTCGTTTCAAGGAAATTGCCACATTTTTTCCAGTTCAAAGAAGGCATCACATATTTTTTCTTAGTTTAAGACATACTTTCACTGCCTGAACACTACTGAAAATTTCGAGTTCAGCTTTGCTTGCTGTAGAGCAGTCAATCAACTTTCCAACACACGCTCAAAAGAAAAAATCCAAGTGATTAGTTTATTCTCTTTTCGTGAAATACAGCAGCGGTAATTTTTCTTTCTTTTCCTATTGAGCAAATTAATACATCAGATTTCCTTTAAAATCGATGATTAATACATCGGAGTTCCTTAAAAATTGATGAGATTTTACCACTTTATGACCGCCTTAAATACAAGCTTTTAAATTTATTAGGTGTACAAATATTTAGTGAAGCGTTTTTTGTGTGACGTATACCGCTAGTTTACACATCCGACATTCCCGCTCGTTGTTGTCATGTGACTGTAACTGGTCCAGAGTATAAAATGTGACACAGAAGTTTTCCCAACAGTCAAACGCACTTGCACATCGGTAGGTGAAAGATGGCAAGCGATACTGCATTTATTCACTACAGCATTCGTTACGAATTTAAACGAAAAAGTGCTGCAAAAGCATGTGCAACGATCTGTTCAGTTGTGTGTGAGAATATTGTACCGAAAGGCACGTGTGAGGTTTGGTTTAGATAATTTAAAGCAGGTGATTTTCATTTCACCTGCTCTAAACCGTCTAAACCTAACCTCACACGTGCTTTTCGTGCTTGACAAGTGGAACTATTAGGTTGGTTTAGATGGTTTTCATCACTCGTAACGATTTTTCCTGTGAAAAATCGTTTCGAGCGATGAAAAGTGGATTTGGTATGACAATTCCAAACGCAAAAAACACTGGGTAGACCAAGGTGAAGCAACGACTATGACACAGAAACGCAATATTCACTCCAAGAAAGTTCTACTGCGCATCTAGTGGGATTTGAAAGGTGTGCTCTTCTATGAACTATCAAAACAGGGTCAAACTGTTACTGCTGATCGCTACAAGCAACAATTGCTGCCATTGAACCAGGAAATCTGTCGGAAACGTCCATTCAAAGGCAAAGGGTTGCGTCCCGTGAAATTACAACATGACAACGCTAGGCAGCATGTCGCGAAATCGGTCAAAGAGATGTTATTGACGCTTGGCTGGAACGTTTTGGAGCACCCCGCGTATATTCCCGACCTAGCCCCTTCAGACTATCATTTTTTCCGATCGATGCAACATGGTTTGTCTACTGTACGGTTCCGGACATGTGACGAAGTGCAAACATGGGTTGACGACTGCATCGGGCCACACGACGAAGTATTCTTCATGGCATGGAATCCGCCAGCTGTCCGACCGATGGCGGAAAGTGATTGGTAATCGCGGTGTTATTTTGATTCGTAAAGGTATTGTTGTTTCCTCTCAAATTACATGTTGCCTTGTCTTAAAACGCTTTAAAACTTATTTGTACACTTTATACAATAAGATCACCGTAGAATGTAAACCTGAAAAATTAAATGCTTTATATTGAAAGAGGATTTAAAAATGTATTTAAAATTCCATGAGTAATTGAATTCTTTATTTTAGGTTCTTACTTCCTTCGATGTCAGGACGCAAGATGTTTCATAAGTTTTGAATACTTAGTTTTTTTTTTATTCCTAAACCAAACGTATTTATGAAATCAATCTGATAAATCATCAGGGAGAGTAACTTTATTGCCGAAAGCGATTATCATAAAAATTTTGTTCAAACTTAGCAAAATGTTCAGTATCAAAGTGCCACATAGCTGGAATCATTTGACACTAATAAATTTTAAAGTATTTATTTCCCGTTAACCTCTCGATAATACGAAAAAAGTTTTTCAGATGTGTGAAGATAGAGATCTTGAGATGAAAACATGACCATCAGTTCTTCTTACAAAAAAATAAAAGGAGAAAAATATGGAAATGGTTTTGGTTTAGAAACCACCCAATCCCCATCTCTGACTTTGAAAATCAGGAGATTCAGATGCCATATGTGGCATCTGTCTTGCAGCATAAAAATGCCAGATTGGATTCTTTTGGATCTGTTGGTGAAATTTCATACTGTCTAAAAATGTTAAAGCTATGCATCTTTCCCGAGAGCGGTAAAGTAAATCACAAGCAAAGAAATTCTATGCAACGAAAATGGGTAACGGAAGTAGCCAAAATCATTGCTGAAATCTCATGTTTGAATGCTGTCTCATGAAGTGACGCAACAATAGTTATTTCATCCTTATTCAACAATATGTTTTATTAAACTATCCCCGAACACTATTTCATCACGTTTTACCTAAATGTAACAATATCTCTTTGTAATCTTCGTAAATTACGAGAATCTCATACTAATGTGATAAAAGCCATTACAAAAATGCAATTTTGATGCTATGAAAACTGTGTGTCCACCGAAATTTGACTTCCTCTCGACCACCATAAGGGTGGTTATCTGCTATTGATGAAAATTTTAAAATGATGTACAGTGCGCAAAAAACAAAACAAAAAAAAACAAATATATTTGGACACCTACATTGCTTTGCTTAAATAAACGTAGAAAGCAATTGGTACGAAATCTTTTTAACCATTGGAATAATTTTACAATAAACGACCCCCCACACACGCTTTTTTACTAATCACAAGATATATATATACACTGTTGTTAATAGAAATTGCAACACAAAGAAAGAATGTCACGGTACCACGTGCCCATTCAACGTGACCTCTTTTACTGATCACATTTGCGCCTATTCATTTATTGGCTAGTCAAGTCATCGCGCTCAAATTGTTGAAGTGCTCTATGATCTAGTTTGCAGTTAGCTGCCCAATTTCCTTGAAAAAACCATCTGGTTGATGTTCCTGGATCGGCCGCGGCGCTGGAGAGTGCGAAAGCTTGAAAATTCTGATTTCTACTCTACGCCAAGAAATTCGGATTCCCAGTATAGTTACACTATTCTTATAAACATCATTATTATTAAGAAAAAAATTTTTGGGCCTCCGCTAAACCAGTTTGATCCTCAAAAATAGGCCCGATCGCGGTTTCTTCGAGGACACCAATGGGAATTTTACACGAAAATCGGAGTGGTAGAAATATCTGAAAAAGTTGAAAAAGTTTGCTTTATATTTTAAGTGGTGTCGCACGACTAGTCGACAGTAACGATTGGTTGACAGCACGATTGGTCGACATAACGATCAGTCGACTGTAACGACTGGTCGACACAACGATTGGTCATGATAACCATTGGATCAGAGGATTATGGTTTACATTCGCAGCGGTACCTCTCGGAACGTACTGACCTCTCAAAACATAACGTTCCTTTTTGGAAATAATATCTTTTAGAATGTAGTCCTCAGAACGTACAGCATTATAACATATTATTTCCAAATAGGCCCCCTAGTCATCTTTTGTACTCGAAGTGAAATCCATATAGAGGGCCTTCTGAACGACGTTATTTCCGAAAGGGCGCCGGGGCACTTTAGGTAAATTCCACATTTCTTTGTGTGTTCAAATAAGCCTTATCTGTAACGGAACTGTATAATTCTGTAGACAATTTAATTAATACAATTTATACGTAATTTTATTAGATAAATTTTGAAACTGCGCGTAGTTAAATTAGTGGGAAAAAAGTGAATATCAAATCATGGAGAGTGGAGAATGGCCACCCATAGACATTAATGCCCAGCGGGGGTATTCCTTGGAAAAGTTCCATTAAAATTCCTAAAATGTTGATTTGTTGTTTTCTAAAATAATGAACCAAAATTTTAAGATAGGTCGGCCTCAAGAGCTCCTTTCCGTCATTAGGCACCTTGAGTAAACTGCCACACATAATTCCAAAATTCGGAAAATTGCCACACATTCAAAGCGTTTCTCGGACGAACGGAGATTTGTGCTCGTCCCCTGAATGAAAACCATGTGGCAATTTTCCGGTGGGGCAATTTTTCTGTGTGTGGAAATTTTCCGGGTTGCTGAAAGATGTGTGCCAATCTTCCGGTGGAGCAATTTACCGCCAAATTGTTTGCTCTTATTCGATTTTTTTTCCAAGTTCCGTTGACCATTTTATGTCGACCAATGTCGACTAATCGTTAAATCAACCAGTCGTTACTGTCGACCAATCTTTGTTTCGATCAAACGTGCTGTCGACCAATCGTTACTGTCGACTAATCATTACTGTCGACCAATCGTTATGTCGACTGATCATTACTGTCGAGCAATCGTTATGCTGATCAATCGTTATGTCGACTAATCGTTACTGTCGACCAATCCTTATGTCGACCAATCGTTACACACCTATTTTAGGATCAAAATGCAGTTTCCTTTTGTTTCTCAATGTAATGAAATACGTACTTAAGGCAGGTTTAACTCCAATTTCTGGACAAACTTGACACAGATTTTAATTTCAGTACTTGCAATGTATCATAAAACTGTTACGGAAGGCTTGTTTTCTCTCTTTCTCTCTGGAGCATGTAAATTATGTTTTTGCAGTTTGAACCATTCAGCAAGAATAATTCTTAAAGAAAACTTGTGACGTACTACATAGGTGAAAACATGTGCCAAGACGACAAATCTGCAGCGAGACATTCTGTCCACGTAGCTCAGTTGGGAGAACGATTTACTCCGGAGTTAGCGGCCACGGCTTCGATTCCGTCGCGGACAAACTTGTGTTTTCACATTGGCGCCCGATTGTGGAAAATGAATCCACTGGCCGTTGTGTTCTTCGAAAAATGTGTGACGTTTGTTTCACACATTGTTTGGAATCAATAAAAAAATTCTTACTTCGCTTCAAAGAAAAAAAAAAATTAAGAAGGAGATGATGTGACGAACTACAGAGATGAAAACGTGTGCCAAGACGACAAATCTTCAGCGAGATATTCCGTTCGGTTAACTCAGTTGGGAGAGCGACTTGCTCCAAAGTGAGAGGGACACGGATTCGATGCCCGTTTCGGACAAACTTGTGTTTTTACAAATTGTTCAAGATATCTATTTGCTTTTTATTAAGTCTATCGCCCTCCCCTCCACCTATTTGGATCTTGTATTTAAGAGTTCTGGCACTTTTTCTCCAGTAAAAAACACTATGATTTAAAGAGTTCCAAATTTAGCTGAGCTTCTAATTTAGCATTCTCTACCGATGAGTACAAGCAAAATGTATCAGTACAAATGTTGTCAATTCTAACTTTTATACTATCCTATGAAAATTGAGTTTAACAGGTTTCAGTTTGTAACCAGTTGGACCCACATGCGTTTTAATTGTATTGGCATATAGCATTTCCGACAGTATATCAACATAATATTTAGCTGGATTTTAAAATTCCACGTACTATAATGAATTAGCTTTGTTTATCTTTTTGCTAAGCTAATTATTATGAATGAATAATGCTCTAAGCTTCAAAATAATGAATTCCCAAAAGGGTGTTGTTACTCGTTAATTATGAACTTAAACAAAGTCTCAACGCTGGTTATTTATATTAAGTAATCAAAGTCATAAACCTAACAGCCAGACAGAGGTCTGACAAAACTAAGAATTGAAAAAGACTGAACTTACAGAACAACTTGTTTATTGTGATGACTCCTGGTCAACTAAGGCACTCATATATCACTACTACATAACAACATACTGCAACGCAACGCAACACACCACCAACCACCCTCAACTCCAACGCAACAACACAACTACAACGCAACAACACACTACGCACACTTCTCGATGAACGCGCCTATATACGAGCTACCACCACGTCATGACTTACACTCATTGCCAGATCTCATTCAGCGGGTGAAATAATATTCCGTTCAGTAGGAAGATAATTTACATAGTAAAATAAAATAACCAGAGATAGTAAAATCAAAAGGAAAGTGAATATAGAGTATACGTTACATCATCTCCCCCTTATTTTTCTTTTTTCGAAGTGCTGCTCATATTTTTCCTATCTCGCGGTGTGGAAATAACATCACACCGATGCGAGATTTTGAACGGTCGGGTCATCCGGATAGTTCGGGCGCCATTATAACGAAGTGAATTTCTCCGTCATTTTTATCCGCGCCGGGGTTAGAACCCGGGTCCACTCATTCCGGAATAAGTTGCTCTACCAATTAAGCTACGCGGACATTAATTCTAATTGCTATCTGCCTTTATGTCGTGTGCGTCCTTCTGGCAGGTACGTCACATCTCCTGGTACGTTACAGTACCTAATAAATTCCAGCATTTACTCAGTCGTATCAGAATAATATGACCACTCACCTAATAATGGGAATAACCACCCTTGGCTCGAATGACAGTAGCGAGACGGCGTAACATGGAGGCGATGAGGCCCTGGAAGGTTGCCCGAGGCACGCGTGCCCATTCGGACTGCAGAAGAGGACACAGGTCCCGAAGATGACGTGGTTGTGGGTTGGCATGTCGAACCTGTCGATTCAAATATCCCACAAGTGCTCTATGGGATTGAGGTCGGGCGATTTCACCGGCCAAGGGAGAACGGAAATGTCGCTGTCCTGTTCCTGGTACTGGTCACATACCCCTTAGGGACGTGGCATGGCGCATGGTCTTGTTGGTAGACACCATCCCCACCAGGGTAAATATCCAACCTGAAGGGATGCATGTGGTCAGCGAGGATGGACAGGTATTCATTGGCGTCCAGGGACCAACCAGGGGTACCAGCGGTCCCAGGTCTTATCAGGAAAACATCCAACATGAAGAGATGCATGTGGTCAGCGAGGATGGACAGGTATTCATTGGCGTCCAGGGACCAATCCAGGGGTACCAGCGGTCCCAGGTCTTATCAGGAAAACATCCAACATGAAGAGATGCATGTGGTCAGCGAGGATGGACAGGTATTCATTGGCGTCCAGGGACCAATCCAGGGGTACCAGCGGTCCCAGGTCTTATCAGGAAAACATCCAACATGAAGAGATGCATGTGGTCAGCGAGGATGGACAGGTATTCATTGGCGTCCAGGGACCAATCCAGGGGTACCAGCGGTTCCAGGTCTTATCAGGAAAACATCCAACATGAAGAGATGCATGTGGTCAGCGAGGATGGACAGGTATTCATTGGCGTCCAGGGACCAATCCAGGGGTACCAGCGGTCCCAGGTCTTATCAGGAAAACATCCCACAGATATGCATACTGCCACCGACGGCCTGCACTTGACCGATAAGCGTGCCCGGGTGTTGGTTGATGTACGTCTGACGCCATATCCGCCCCGACTGTCACTTTTGTGGAATAGAAACCTGGATTCGTCGGAGAAGGCAACTGTTTTCCACTCTTACACTGTCCAATGACAGTAGTCCCATGCAAACTGTAGGCGTCATTGCCGAACGTCGCCTTGACGCAGCGTCGGCTCCGGCGACCCATGCGTAACAGGGTTAGATCTAGTGTTATCGGGACACGTACCTGAGTGTCCCAGCTTTCATTTACATGGTCAATTGCTGCACTTGTGCGAGTTGATTTCCTTTTACCAATCAACCGAAGCGACGTTCTGCTCTGGGGTCGATGGCCTTCTTCAGGGCTCCACAGTTATGACGTCGGGAGGTACTCGGTGTGCCAGCGGTCCATTGTTGGTACACCCTTACTACAGCAGTTGACGAACATCCTACGAAGTCTGCTGTTACTGAGATGCTTCCACCCTTGGCGTGGTAGCTAATGATAATTCCTTTTAAAATGTCCGTCAAATCAGTACCTCTGCCCATTGTGCTCACGTCACTCACTATGGCTCATCTATCTTGGCTGGCCGCTTATATCTCTCTGCGGTCGACCCTCTCACGTGCGCTCTATGACCCACCTGGGCTGGTGCACTGCGATTACGGGGATGGTCACATTATTCTGATAGGACCGTGTATGAGGTTGTCATTTGCTCACCACGTGAAAGAAAAATTATGCCAAAAATGAAATCAAACTTAAAATCTCTCACTGTAGATTTGAAGTATTTACCCCGATTAGGAGCGAAATGCATGTCGCTGCGATGGTGAAGTGGTCTGAACGCTGGTTTCCGACCATTCGTAGATCGGTTCCAGTACTGCGTGAGACATGGATGCTGGGATTGTCTTATGGAACTGTATCTCTCCCTTCCCTAGAACCAGTGTCCCTGAATTAGGGATGGTAGATGTCTATAGCCCATTGTATTGCTCATGGTAATCGTTAAACCTTTAAAAGAAGTGCAGAGCCAGTTGTCAAAAATAAAATAATATTTGAAGAAATTTCGTTCTTTAGACTACTAAAATATCCCTCCAGTCTTCTGGAAGTTTTTGTTAATGTCAAAAGCAGGTCTTTATTTTTAAAAGAAATAGGAACATCTGCATCTCAAAATTTGATTCGAAATATAATCCAAATGCATCTATGCCATTGTTTTACATTTTAGGACGGAATCCAATAAAAGGAAATGGCCGTTCGACATCTGCGTGATGCCCCACGTCTAAATTAGATGTTCAGCGAAAAAGACATTCACCGAAACAGAATGGAAAGAAAACTTTGGAAAAATGTCCTTAATATCTAAAAGCTGAAATGGTTATAACGATGTGCTTGTGATCTATATACAATTGATAGACGTCGAGGAACTGTAAGTTTAAAAAGATTAGCAATTTCGTGTTAGGGAAATGAAAGCCGTTTACATCCATTGACGTAGTACAATGGGGCAAATGCTTTACTTGATGTTACTTTCTAAATAATTCTGTCATTACACTTAGAGATATGGTTAACTTTGATTTCTAAACTATCATATGTCCGTCCAGCGAAATTTAGTCAGTAAAACAAAAACGTTTTATTAGAACTTGAGTTCCTGCATACGGCAGTAGCACATAAGATTTAGTTAATGTATATTTCCGATGTAAGATACATCCTGAAACTTCCGGAAATACATTAAAATTTTAAATTCATTTAATTTAAATTTTAAAGAGGGTCCACGGAATCATTATGGGGATCTCCAGTTGAAACAACAGGGAAATTTGAATTAAAATACGGTATATGATAAAAAGTATTCTACCACTCTTTTTGAGTAGTGGATATGCCCATATACGTCCCAGCCATGGCCCATAGATGTATGGATGGCCTAGTGGTCAGCGTTCGTGACTGCCACGGAGAAACCACAGGTTCAATCCCATGTAGGTACGAACGCTCGAACCACTAAATATCCATAGGATTATTCCGCCGTCTGAGCACGATTAACACAAATAAAAATTGTATCACGAATTAAAAGCATTTAATATATACCGGTTAAAACTGCCTTAAAAAAACATGAGTACTTTCAAACCCACTATGGGTCCATCATCA
The DNA here is from genome assembly GCA_039090855.1 of Macrothele yani. Lineage (NCBI taxonomy): Eukaryota > Metazoa > Arthropoda > Arachnida > Araneae > Macrothelidae > Macrothele > Macrothele yani. The sequence goes on along the minus strand of CM077013.1, from coordinate 13,765,446 downwards.
GATGTTAGTGTACTAACATTCCCTGTCGTTTCAACTGCTGTTAGTACACTAATATCTGATGAGGGGCCCATAATGGGTCTGAAAGTACTCATGTTTTTTAAGGCATTTTTTAAACTGTATGTATTTAATGCTTTTAATTCGTGATACAATTTTAATTTGTGTTAATCGTGCTCAGACGGCGGAATAATCCTATGTGTAGCACGAAATTCTTGGTCTTCGTGCGTGGGATGGGAACATTAAGTCGTCGGACCCCAGGTACTGGTCCCCCGGTAATAAATAAGTGCGGCTTTCTCCCCCGTTCTACATAGCTTCCGTGTGACTTTCCCATCGGGCACTCAAGCCCAAATCTAATAGCATCTAAGGATTGTTTAAGACCTGGGGTCAGATACCCACTTCCTAAAATCCTCTGCATATGATCTGATATATGATCTAACAAACATCATAGAATCATGATCGAGCGTTGACTCCAGCAGCTTAGTGAATGAGCTGTTAGAGTTTGTATCTCGACTCACAGCGCATCATGTATGCACCTCCTGCTGATATTAATTCAGGACATCCTTCTTTAGGATGGTAGGGACATACATGGTGAACCATATTTTAGGATGGGCTATGTTGCATCCCGGGTATTAAAGCCTCGTATGTGGATTTCTCTTCCGGATCCCCTCTTCTTGCTCCCTGGTTGACTGATATGTTGGTCCAAGAGGACAAGTCTCTGTTTTAAGTTGATTTTGGCTTTAAGGGACCCTACTCTCTTAAGATTTCCCGCGCATTCTGACAATTCCAATGCTCTCTTCTCTTACTTATCTTTTCTTTTCAGTTGACTATAACGGGATTCTACTTGCTTTGCAAAGGGCAGCTCCAGAAGCCTACCCAAGGCAAAAGAAATGACAGTTAAATAAAAATACAGGACTTATTATTTAAATAAATAAAATAATTAGTTGAAAATTAACATCCTTCATCTCATAAAAAAACAGACAAAACACTAAACTAAAAATTAAAAATAATTATTCAGTATGAAATTTAGATTTTCCCCGGTTTAGTAATCAGCCAAAGTCCATGCATATACTCTACTTCTAATTTTTCATTGCATTCATTTTAGAACTTTTCAATTTGAACATCCGTTCTTTCCTCTTTTCCAGACGGTTGCACATACGTCTTTTCGTTTCTTCCAAGGCTCGGCTGAGCTTCCATGCGTGCAACCAAACGTTTCAGGCACCCAGCAATCTCTAGAAGATGTTATCAAAATTTTTGAAAGGTGTGCTTCAAAATTTTGAATCTTCGATTCTTAATCGGTAATAACAAAACATCATAAACCAGAATGAACACTAAAACCGGCTGCACGGCAGAGCTCAGTGACTTTTAACGTGGCACGGTCATAGGATGCCATCTCAGCAACTAGTCATTTCATAGAAAAGCATGAACAGTAGAATGGGCCGTATGGCAGAGCTCAGTGTCTTTCAACGTGGCACGGTCATAGGGTGCCATCTTAGCAACTAGTCAGTTCATAAAAAAGTATAAACAGTAGAATTTGGGAAGTACGGCAGAGCTCAGTGACTTTCAATGTGGCACGGTCATAGGATGTCATCTTAGCCACTAGTTAGTTCATATACAAGCATGAACAGTAGAATGGGCCGTATGGCAGAGCTCAGTGTCTTTCAACTTGACACGGTCATAGGATGCCATCTTATCAACAAGTCAGTTCATAGACAAACATGAACAATAGAATGGGTCGTACTGCAGAACTCAGTGTTTTTCAACGTGGCACGGTCATAGGATGCCATCTTAGCAACTAGTCAGCTCATATACAAGTATGAACAGTACAATAGGCCGTACGGCAGAGCTCAGGGACTTTCAGCGTTGCACGGTCATAGGATGCCATCTTAGTAACAAGCGAGTTCATAGAAAAGCATGAACAGTAGAATGGGCCGTATGGCAGAGCTGAGTGTCTTTCAACGCGGCACGGTCATAGGATGCCATCTTAGCAACTAGACAGTTCATAGACCAGCATGAACAGTAGAACGGGCCGTACGGCAGAGTTCAGTCTGTTTTAACTTGGTACGGTCACAGGATGCCATATCAGCAACAAATGAGTTCATAGACAAGCCTGAACAGTAGAATGGGCCGTACGGCAGAGCTCAGTGACTTTCAACGTGGCACGGTCATAGAATGCCGCCGCCCCGGTGGCGCAGTGGTCTAAGCGATGGCCTCTGATCATTCGTTCGAACGGGGTCCGGGTTCGAATCCCGGTGAGGCATGGATGTTGTGTTTGTCTTACGGCACTGGCTCTCTCCTTCCCTGGAACCAGTGACCCTAAAATTAAGGACGGGCGACTGCTTATAGCCTGTTGAGTTGCTCACGGTGATCGCTAAACCTCCAATCAAAAAAAAAAAAATAGAATGCCATTTTAGCAACAAGTCAGTTCATAGACATGCATGAACAGTAGAATATGCTCTACGGCAGAGCTCAGTGTTTTTCAACGTGGCACGGTCATAAGATGCTATCTTAGCAACAAGTCAGTTCATATACAAGCACGAACAGTACAATAGGCCGTAGGGTAGAGCTCAGTGACTTTCAGCGTTGCACGGTCACATGATGCCATCTTAGCAACAACTCAGTTCATATACAAGCATGAACAGTACAATAGGCCGTACGGCAAAACTCAGTGACTTTCAACGTTGCACGGTCATAGGATGCTATCTTAGTAACAAGTCAGTTCATAGAAAAGCATGAACAGTACAATAGACCGTATGGCAGAGCTCAGTGACTTTCAACGTTTCACGGTCATAGGATGCCATCTTAGCAACAATCAGTTCATAGTCAAGCCTGAACAGTAGAATGGGCCGTATGGCAGAGCTCAGTGACTTTCAACGTGGCACGGTCATAGGATGCCATCTTAGCAACAAGTCAGTTCATAGAAAAGCATAAAAAGTAGAATGGGAAGTACGACAGAGCTCAGTGACTTTCAACGTGGCACGGCCATAGGATGCCATTTTAGCAACAAGTCAGTTCATAGACATGCATGAACAGTAGAATATGCTGTACGGCAGAGCTCAGTGACTTTCAACGTGGCACGGTCATTGGGTTCCATCTTAGCAAAAAGTCACTTTGGGAAATTCCTGCCCTGCTGCAACTGCCATGATCTACTGTAAGTATTGTTACTGTGAGATGGAAACGCCTAGGAACAACAACAGCTCAATAGTAACCTAGCAGGCCACGTAAAATCACAGAGTAGATCCGCCGAGTGTTTGAGCGGGCATTGCGACAAAATCGCCCGTTCTCTGTTGCAACGCTCACCACAGTTACGAAGTGCATCTAGAAGCAACACCAGCACCACAACACTTTGTCGGCAGCTTAAGAAATGGGTTTCGATGGCTGAGCAGCCCCACGAAACCCAACATCAGCAAGACCAACGCTAATCGTTGGTTGGAGTGGTAAACCGGTCAGCACGACTGGACCAAGAGGCCGTGGAAATGCGTTTCCTGGAGTGTTTAAACACGCTTCACCGTCAGGCAGTCCTACAGACGAAACAGGGTGTGGAGTAGGGTGGTTAAAAGCCATATAAAAAAAATCAACTTTCATAAACTGTTGGTTCTCATGAATTTAATTTTTCCTTTCAATAAGAAAACAACTCACAAAAAATTGCAAGAGAATCGGATTATATTCAGGGCTACCTCATCAAAGTTGAAGTTTTGCCATATATGGCAAAACACTTTCTAACTTCATTGGATCTGCTTCACATTTCTTTTCTTGAAATTTTGCAATTGAACTGCTCTTTCTTGGCCAAGAACATGGCTTCATAAGAGGACATTAATTCTTTCCAGAAAGCAAAGAAGACAGTAATGGTTCTTAAAGTTGTCAACAACAGAGATGAAAGGGGAGCCGCTCTTGCTACCACTTCTCTCACTAGGCACGAAAATTCTTCTTTCAAGTTTTGCATAGCCACCGTAAACACTTTCCGGATACCAAGAAGAGCAAGCCGACTAAGAAATCAGCAGTGAGATTTTCTGTAAATTGTTGCATACTATAATCACTATAATGAAACGTAGTGAGCCTACTTACGAAATAAATTTGAGACTTATCTTGTTCAGTGAAAGTATTCAAGTGCCAATGTGCCATGCTTATTATTTTCTTTATAATGGGCGTAGTCTTATAGTATTAAATGTTGAACTACCTTGAGGATGAGGCAGTCCTAAATATTATCGGATTCCCTTGAAATTTTGTGTAAGACATTTTCTCATCAAAAGGAACAAAAAAAATACGTGAGCACAAAAGCATTTCGATGTTTGAATTTTTTGAACCATCTTAATGGAGGGTGCAAGGTGAATGCTACTTGCCCTACTGTTCTGCGCCAAATGTGAAGTTTGATGCAGAAGGCACCACGCTCAAGGGTTGTTTTTCATAATTTGAGATGTGCCCCTCTAGTTCCAGTGCTCGGGAATCTTAATGCTGAAGCCTAAAATGGCCTTGTAAACAAATCTGTGCTCTCAACATTACGGTAACAAGATTATGCGCCCGTTTGCAAAGTGAAGACTGTGCAGGAATGTCTTGATGAGGTGGGTGTGGAAGAACTTGACTGGTCTTCACAGACCCCCGATCTCAGCCCACGTTTGGGATGAATTGGTACGCCGACTAATCACCAGGATGAACCGCCCTACATCAGAGATCCAGCTGATTAACGTTCTTATAGAAGAATGGAAGGAAATTACTGTAGGAAAGTAGAAAAGTCTAGTGGATAGCTTTCCTAGCAGAGTGAAGGCTCTGATAACAGCAAGGGTGGGTATACTGGATATTAATTAGTTCCCTATTACGAGGAGTTTTTGGATAACCAAATATATGGATACTTTTCAGTTAGTGTATATCATCTTCTTTATTATCATATAAACCATTATCAATCCACTGCTGGATAAAAGTCTCCCCAAATTTCTTCCACAATGGTCTATCTTGCGCCAGCTTCCTCCATGTCAATCCCGCATGCTTTCGAATTTCATCCGCACATCTCCCATGTGGTCTTCTTCCGGGTCTTTTTCTGTCCCTTGTAATCCAATCAAGAACTTCAGTTGCCCATCGGTGGTCCGTTCTTCTGGCAACATGTCTATTCCATTGCCATTTCAGGAATTTTACTATGATCATAATATCTTCCACTCTTGTCAGTTTCCCTGTCCATGAGTTCATCTTCTTAGATATCCTGGTTACACGAAGCACGAATCTCTCCATGCCTCTTTCAGTTGTCTGCAGCCTTGTATGTCTTTTGCAGTTCAGGTCCACGTCTCTGCTCAGTATGTAAGCAATGGAAGACTGCATTGATTAAACATTTTTTAAAAGAGATAATGGGATATTGCTCTTAAAACTTGTACTGTTTCTTCCAAAAGCTCTCCAACCAAGTTTTATACGTCGACTTATTTCTTCATCAATGCGACCTTCGCTTGATATCTGCCGTCCAAGGTAAATGTATGTATCGGTTATCTCCAGCTTTTCACCATCAATCGATAAACGTTCCTTCCTTGTAAAAGCACTGTACAACAGTTTTATCTTCTGAAATTTCATTTTTAGTCCAACTTCTTTACTTTAGGCAGCAAGTTCCGGGATCATACCCTGAAGAGCCAGTTGTAAAAGTGACAGCAAAACGAAGGTGAGTTAAATTATCTTCATTAAACTTTATCCCTTTGCTTTTTTACAGTTCAATTATTGAAAGACATTTTGCACTGTGGCGTTAAATAGTTTGGGAAATATAGTGTATATACACGTCGAAAAATGAAGGTACGTTCGTACCTTCATTTTTAAATGAAAGGTACGAACGTACCTTCATTTAAAAATGAAAATTCTATAGAAGTCAAACAATAAAGATCTTATAGTGTGGGACGAGCCTGCTCCGCGGAACGCACACGACATAAAGGCAGATAGCAGCGAAGACGAACGTCTGCGTAGTTCAGTTGGTAGAGCGATTTCTTCCGGAATAAGTGGACTCGGGTTCAATTCCCAGTGTGGACCAAAAATGACAGAAAAATTTACTTCGTTTTAATGACGATCGAAATTCCCGCATGACCCGGCCGTTAAAGATCTCGCAATGGTGTGATGTCCTTTCCACACCGCGGGATAGGAAAAATAAGAGAATCCCTTCTCCAGCGCTTCGAAAAATAAATGTGTGTGACGTTGCATTCCACACAACAGATTGACTGGGAGTTCTCAAGTGCACGTTCTACAGCAGATGGCTGCTTGCAATGATTCATGGTCACGGCTAACCCGTGGGCCATTCCCCCGGCCCTCTTTCGGGGGGGGAGATGTGACGTGCCTGCCCCGCAAGACGCACACGACATAAAGGCAGATAGCAGCGATGACGAACGGCTGCGTAGCTCAGTTGGTAGAGCGACTTCTTCCGGAATAAGTGAACTCCGGTTCGATTCCCGGCGTGGACCAAAAATGACGGAGAAGTTTACTTCGTTATAAGTGTTTTAATCACATGTTTAGTAATTTGCGAAAATTTACACATTTCTCAAAACACATTTTTTGTATGTAGAGCCACATGGAGAAAATGCCTATCGCAGTGACGTAACGCTTTCTAAACTGATTGAAACCAAACATATGGTATCTACCACTGTTACTGACATTTAACCTAAGATGCAAGGTGTCTGTGTGTATGAGTCTTTGTGCTAGACAATGTGTTCAAAATGCTAGGGCATCTGTTGAGAATTTTCTCGAAGCTATACGAAGAAAACATATTCAGTTTAATAGTTGCAAGGGCTTTGGACGTGAGCATATTGTGAAAACACAAATTTATCGAATCCGTGTCTCCTCGCTCCAGAGTGAGTTGTTCTAAGCGACTAAACTACACCCAATGAATGTATCGCTGCAGATTAGTCGTCCCGACACGTAATTCACCTCTGCAGTACATCACAGTATTTAGTTTTCATTAAAAGAGGTGACAGTATTTCGAGTTTGAATAAAAAAGAAATATATGATTTTACATAAAAATTATTGTCATGGCTGATTAGAAAATTTTGAAGGCGGTATCTGCTAAACAACGACGAAAAGTATGCTTTGTTAAGAGCTCAGAGCATTTTAGATGTGTGAAATAGCAATCAATAATTGGGCGTCAAAGCTCTTACCAGTGTCCCATATCTTTTTCGTTTATCTCACTATGGTAAGGAAGCAGAATATGATGATGAGGGTATATTCTCGGGAGAGGGATTACTAAATGGCCTTAGATGTCTTCGGAATTTTTTCCGACCTATGTTCGCGATGCAGGAGATTTGAGCGTTCCTGTCATTTTCTAATCCATACTAACATCGTTTTTGCTCCCGATATGAGAATATTCGATATATCACTTATTCTCCCTGTTTAAAAATACAAATTTAACTCCTTTTCCGCCGAGGTCGCATTAGGATCCACGAGACCGTCACATTCTTGGGGTATTATGTAATCCCTTTGGGTGTCCAAAAACTCTTGAATAAAACATGAGAAAAATAAGATGGACCTTATAATAAGCACACAAAAAAGGAGGAAAGAAAAGCTGTTTTAATATTGGTATAAACAAAATAAATGCAAAGAAAAAGCGCGAAATAGAAAGAACCCGAAATTCCCTTCTAACATTACTTTCTTTATATTTCAAAGTACTACAACAATCCCACAGAAATTCTGTACCGTATGAGCATATAAAAGTATTTCAAAAAATTGAAATATAATGGTAATGGACAAAAAATAATGAATGAAATTCCTGAAAGATCGGGTTTTTGAAATTAATATTAACACAAATACCGAATAAGAACCACCAAATGACAGCAGTTCCATTCCCCAGTTCATGTTCAGAACTAATACAATATTCAAAATACGTTACAAGAATGCAATGAAGCAGAACGAGAAAATGCTCATATTTAACATGCATAATATACACTATATTGAAAAAAGTCACTGGACACCCTTTCAAAAGCGAATGAATGGATCTGCTGCGTTGTTAAGATGTGTGGTACAGCTGCAAACGGTATAAAAACAAGTCTGCAGCTGACAGCGAACATATCGCACTGTGAGGTTGAATGAAAATGTCGCGGCGGGAGAGAAATGACTTTGAGAAAAGAAAGATTGTTGGCTGTTATATTTGTGGGTTGTCCATAAGAGAAACCGAGAGGCGTTTAAACATACCCAAGTCAACCGTTTTGGATGTACTGAATAGGTGGAAGACACATGGCGTGCTTGAAGCAGCAAAACGTACAGGCAGACCAAAGAAAATCAGTGATAGAGGACGTCGAAGCCTCAGGAGACTCGTTACAGCTAATGGACGACGAACTGCATAAGACCTCAGTGTACGGGTGAGTAAAAATTCTGGAACCTCGGTATGTACACGTACCATTCGCAGAGAACTTCATTGCATGGGTTACCGTGGTCATGCGGCTGCTCATAAGCCTTTCATCTCCACTCGGAATTCTACTCGTCATTTAGCATGGTTTAAAGAACATTTATTGTGGACCGTAGATCAATGGAAACGGGTCCTATGGACTGATGAATTCAGAAACACGATCCATTAGTCTGATGGCTGTGTGTGAGTATAGCGGTAGCCGGGAGAAAGCTATTTACCACAGTGTACTCAAGTTTGGAACTGGCAGTGTACTCGTGTTGGGGTGGTTTTCGTGGTATGGTCCCGGCCCATTGGTTATCGTGGACAAACCTGTTAACCAGCACGTCTACCTCGATATTCTGGACAATTATGCCCTACCAACTCTGTGGCAATACTATGGAACCGAGCATTGTTGGTACCAGCAGGATAATGCACCGAGCCATAATGCAAGGACTGTTACGACGTGGTTTGGCGATAATTCCGTATCGTGTGGACTGGCCAGCACAAAGCCCTGATCTTAATCCCAAAGAGCACCTATGGAATGAATTAGAGAGCCGCATTAGAAGTTTGGAACCTAGGTCTGCTACTAAGCAACAGTTAGCGGCTGCATTATGTACTTAACGGAAGCACATACCTATTGCTGTGTTCCAAAACCTTGTCGAAAGCATGTCTCGAAGGGTGAGTGCTTGCATTAGGGTCAAACGTGGACCAACACCGTACTAATGTATGCCAATAAATGCTATGTTGTGTTTCTCTTTTAGGTGTCCGGTGACGTTTGTCAATATAGTGTACAATGAAGTGCGCCAAAAGTAATGGGATAGCAGTATGCAAATTTTTAACTGGCGCTACCGCCGTATAAAGGCTTTGATGCACGCCACGATTTTTATCAGTCGCAAGGTGTAAATTCGGGAGTCAGTTTGAAGGATCGCTAATAGGATTAAGGCAAATCGACGTGAATTATCGGAGTTTGAACAAGGCATGATAGTGGGAGCCAAACTGATGGGACATTCAATTTAACAAAAAGAGCTTACAAAGATAAATGTTTGAGTGTGTCAATGATTTTTAGATGGCACCATGATTTCAAAGAAGGGCGTTTGTCGACCAAATTTGGTTTTAGGCTTGGTCGGCTTGAAAGTGTTGTTACGGAGCGTATGATAAACACTGTTTGGGCAATCTTGCAAGAAGATAAACGAATGACGTGTGAAGGCATAGCAGCGTCAACTAATATTTCGAAAACGTTGGCATTCCGCATTCTACACGACAAATTACTGCTGCATCGTGTATGTTCCAAATGGGTAACTCATCAACTGACGAGAGAGCAATTGTTAACCAGAGTTCAGGTGTGCCATTAGTGGAAACAAATGATTGCAAAAGACTCAAACTTTCTAAACACAGTAATAACTGCCGATGAAACATGGGTTCACTATTTCGATTCCCTCACGAAGCACGCAACGAGTGTATGGAAACACACAGGCTCGCCTCCTCTGCAAAAAATGCGCCAAACAAAATCAGCTGGGAAGGTGATGATGATAATTTTCTTTGATCATAGAGGTGTAGTCTACCAGCATGCCGTTCATCAACAAATTAATGTCAATGATGATATTACATTTCAGTCTTGAAGAGTCTGCGACAACACATATCGATAAGCGACTAGTACTGGGCAAGTGAACCCTACACCATGATAACGCATTTCCACATGTGGCTGCTTGTGTTCAACAGTTTCTTACGAAATTCAGTATCGAAATCATGCCACAGCTGGCCTACAGTTCTGACCTCGCCCCGTACGATTTTTAGTCGTTTCCAACAATGAAGGAGAAGTTCCGTGGCGCAACATTCAATACAGATGCTGCCGTTATTCAAGCTGTACACGGGTCGCTAAAGCAGCTTCCACAAAATGCTTTCGCCACATGCTTTGAAAAGTGGACTGAACGATGGATGGGGCCGTTATATATCATCCAAGGGAGGATACTTTGACAAAGAATAACAGATATTTTGCTGTAACTATATTTCTTCATTTTGTGTGATTTTACAGTTTTTATGGAACGGTCGTTGCAATATATTTCGTTTGCAGGTTTTTTCGATAAGCGATTTGCTCTCTTGGTATTCTTTATAACTGCGAGAGTCATAATGGATACCGCAAGAGCAAACAGGCACAGTGAGCAGCGCTGATTAGGAAGTGAAACAGAGAGAGATAGAGCGAGAAAAAGAGAGAGCGAAACAGAGAGAGAGAGAGAGAGAGAGACAGTGAGAGACAGAAAGAGACAGAGAGCGAGAGAGAAAGAGAGAGTGAGAGACAGAGAGAAAAAGGGAGACAGAGAGAGAAAGTTAGAAACACAGAGCGAAAGGTAGAGAGAGTGATGGAGAGAGAGAGCGAGAGAAAGAGAGAGACAGAGAGAGAAAGGGAGAGAGAGGGAGGTAGAAAAGAGAATGGGAAAGAGAGGGAGGCAGGAAGAGAGGGAGGGAGGGAGGGAGTGAGAGAGGGAGAGGAAGGGAGAGAGGGAGATGGATGTAGGGAGGGGGAGAGAGAGAGCGAGAGAAAGACAGGCAGCGAGAGAAAGAGAGAGACAGAAAGAGAAAGGGAGAGAGGGAGGGAGGGAGAAAGAGAGAGACAGAGAGAGAAAGGGAAAGAGAGGGAGGGAGGAAGAGAGGGAGGGAGGAAGAGAGGGAGAGGAAGGCAGGGGGAGGGAGGGAGGGAGAGGAAGGGAGAGGGAGGGAGAGAGAGGGAGATGGAAGTAAGGAGGGGGAGAGAGCGGGAGAAAGAGTGAGACAGAGAAAGAAAGAGCGAGGGAGAAAGAGAGAAAAGGAGAGAGAGAGAGAGAGTAAAAGCAATAAGTAGAGTTCTAGTGACGATAGTCTTCTCATGCAACCTTTGAATTGTACTTTCGAAATCCGGTTTGCAAAAAATACAGTGAAGGCATGTGTATAATGAAATTATTAAACATTTTCAAATGGGTCGAAATCTCTGTTAAGTCATTAAACAAACTCAAGAGTTGTTTCGTTACTCAATTTACTATGCTTTAAAAAGTTTCCACAGAAAAAACACGCAATGCGTTGAGCTATTTAATTTCTCTTTCAAGTGTCGACGATTTACGAGAAAAGAAGCTTCACTACACTTTCTAATACCAAAACGTTAGTGGCGTAGCTTAAAAACTACTGCAACACATACATGGTTTTCTTCATTAGCAGTTTCAGGATCCAAAGTGTTTTGCACCGCCGTGCTTTTTGACTGTACTCTAGCCTGCGCTATCCCCCCATCAACTGTTGTGTAAGTCATTTCGAAAATTATACACTCCTATCGTCGCCCTTAGGTCATGTTCCAGCTGGGGAAGCTTTTAATTTTCTGTCTAGACAATCTATCACTTCCCATACGCCCCGCGTATCAAACCAGTAAAAAACATGTACGGCTTGCATTCGGTTACTAACGATAGAGATCTATATATGGTAAATTTTATTCTTATGTTTTCGTCTCCACTCTTCAGTTTTGCTGGCTCTTATAAGTTCAAATGTTTTTCTTAAAATCCTGTTTTCAAAATTCTGAAATATTTTCTCGTTATGACTCGCTCAAGTTCAACTGTTTGGTCAGTGCACCATACAGAATCTGATGATGTTTTTACAAGTTTCTAATTTAATTTTATTTGAAAATCAATGTTACCGAGAAAAATGAGTGTTATTTGCTACTCAAAATCCAGACCGAATCTTCATGCCCATTTTGTTTTCGGAGTTGGATTTTTTGAGTTCGTACATAATTAAAAGTAACAGCGCCTTTAAATTCCGTTTTTCCGTTTGCAAATTATAAGAAGTTTTCTTGGTTTTTATTTTCAGAAAGTTTAAAACATTTTGAGGTGTCTTGATTATACATAGCGCTACTTTCACAGGAAGAATGTTAATCTAATAACTTCAGCCTTTTTTTCCATGAGACAGCAATCATTAGTAAGTAGTTTTAAATACACCGGGCAAAACAATTGCGGCTCAGACATCTACATAAGTATAACGAGTTGTATTTATATTGAGAGTGAAACTGCTGGATTATGATTGTGGATGTCTAAGGTGTGTGCTTAAAGCATCTCTAGCATTCTGTATTTCTTTTACAGATACAGCTATGGGTCATTAAGATCACGTTACTGAGTGGTTAAAGAGGGCTATTGTTTTTGGGTGATAATATGATCATTCCTTGGAAGAAGTGGCGAGGTATGTCGGACTGTCCGAGTCAACAGTCAGTAGTGTCCATTTCCAGTGAGAGAAATGGAAGTTATCACCCAAGGCGGAGCAACTGTGGCAGAAGATCTATGATGATAAATTGAGATCGTTTGGGACGATTAGCAATTGTCGAACGTTTCCACACTCGCCAAGGACTGCTTCAACAATACAATACTGGATCCAGTAAACCAGTCTCAGAACGAACGCTACGGAGACAACTTCATGGCTTGGACATTTTCAGTCTTGTTGCCCGAATAAGTCCGAAGTTAACAACTGTCCAAAAGAAAAGTCGCCTTGCTTCGGCAAAACAGCATCGTCACTGGACCATTGAACAGTGGTGACGAATTACACTGCAGAGCAGTTGAATTAGAGACAGCTGGCGTTATACAAATGTGGCGCTGTGGGCGGCCCTGTAAACGGAAACGACATGACGTATGCAGCAATCCGACAATATAAGGAGTGATGCGACGGGAATCAGTAAGAGTTTGAACCGCGAATGGCTGAGTGGTTAGGAGTTCAGACTACCAATGCAAGGTTCTCAGGTTCGTTCCTGGGCTGATCTTGCGGAGGTGGTGTGATTTGCTAACAATCACTAAATATTCGCCGTGTATCGGACGAGCACGTTAAGTGACCAACCCCTGGCTGGACCCACTGGTTAAATGGGTATCCTTTCCTATGCCCCCACCCCTCTATGTGTAACATCGTACTTGTACGGTGGCGCCATCTACTGTACGCTAATCTTACTGCAAACTGTTCTGTCAAAGTCGCTAGACGTGCTCTCATTACTTCCGTTTCTGTGTCCTGCCCAAAAGGCAAACTCGCTGTAGGTGGCTGGGACCTAAAATCTACTCACTGTGGACGGAAGTCCTACAAGAAAAAATGAATCAGTAAGAGTCGGACGCAGTATGGGTAAGACGAAGCTTCTAAGCGCATTTGATCGTGGGCAAATTGACGGGGCCCGACGAATGGGTCACTCCATCTCGGAAGTCGTGATGGCACTGGGATTTTCACGAGCCACTGTGTCATCAAATCCGTGAGTACATCAAATCCGGCAAAACCATCCCTGCAAGGGCCAACTGCCGTGGACAACAGCGTGTGGACGAGCGGGGTCATCGTCGGCTAGCTCGCATTGTAACAGAGGGTAGACGGGCCATAGTGCAAGAAATCAGTCGACAATTTAACGCTGGTGCAGAAAAACGCGTAAGCAGCCACACCATCTGGAACCATCTCCTCGCTATGGGGTACAGAAGCCATCGTCCCACGAGGATACCACTGCAGACCGCACATCACAGGGTGAAAATATTAGCATGGGAGCGGAAATATTGCCACTGGACCCTAGACATTTGGTAAAATGTTGTCTGGACTGATGAGTCGAGATTCACGTTCGTACATGCGGATGGTAGGATACGAGTACGGCGGAAACCACATGAGGTGATGGATCCTTCGTGCCAGCAGAGTACTCTTCAAGCTGGTGGGCGTGACATTCTAGTCTGGGAACTGTTTACGTGGATTGAAATGGGACCCCTGGTACGTGTGACATCGTCCCTTACAGGTCAACGTTACCGGGATGTCCTTGACGACCATTTGCTCCCGTTTGTGCGTCATCAACATTCCACTGGGGACCTGCAACAAGACAATGCACCGTGCCATCGCTCCCGAATTGTGTCCCAATGGTTGGACAAACACTCCACCGACGTGACCTCGCTTCCTTGGCCAGCTAGTTTACCTAACCTCAATCCCATCAACCACATCTGGGATGCCATCGAGAAAAATGTTTGAGGCTCTGACCCCCTTCCATCAAATCTTCGTGAAATGTGGGAGCTTTTTCAGGGGTCGTGGATCTGCATGGCTACCCTAAGCTTCCGGTGTCTTGTCGAGTCCATTCCGAGACGAATCGCCGCCGTCATCAGGGCGAAAGGTGGTGCCACACGTTACTAGACAGGTATCTCTAATTCAATTGCTCTTCAATGTATATGGTCCTACGAATCCCGATTCTGCTCGTATTCCAACGATGGTCACTCCTGGTCATGCGGAAGTTTGGGGAAGCATTTAACCCGGAATCTGTCAAAAGAGCTGCGCTAAAAGTTGGTTGAAGTTTCGTTAGAGTACACAAAGGAGTTGTATTGGTACGCTGTTCCCCATGTCACAACATATGCGAACATCAATGGCAGCACAACTGAACTACGGTACTGAATTTCTTTAATCTCATCCCATACATAAAATCATCTTTATGGCTTAATATACACTGCATAGTTAAAATGTTAAAAGTTAAAACTAAAATGTTCAGAGGTTCTAAGCTCACTGTATCCGGAATGCCCAATAGTTGTCTAAAGTGGGGGAGAGGAGTGCAGGATGCCTCCAGTGCATACACAGTCAATCCAAATTTGGATCGAATGTGTTGGATTGACTGTGTTCCCATATGATTTTGATTTACTGTGTATCCGGTTGTCTGAAGTAGGGGAGAGGGGTGTATGCTTCCTCCAGTGCGTACACAGTCAATCCAAGTTTGGATTGACCGGTGTACGCATATGATTTGGATTGACTGTGTATCCGGAATGCCCAATACTTGTCTGAAGTAGGGAGAGAGTGGTGTATGATGCCTCCAGTGCGTGCACAGTCAATGCAAATTTGGATTGACTGTGTACGCCCTGCAGGCATCACGCACCCTCTCCCCCCACTTCAGAGAACCGGATACACAGTCAATCCAAATCATATGCGAACACAGTTACAGTTATATGCGTACCCAGTCGATCCAAATTTTTCAATCCAAATTTGGATTGACTATGTACACACTGGAGGCATCCTGCTCCCCTCTCCTCCCACTTTAGACAACTAGTGGGCATTCCAGATACAGAGAGCTTAGAACCTTTGAACATTTTAGTTTTAACGTTTAACATTTTAACTATGCAGTGTATGTTAAGCCACGAAGATGATTTTATGTATGGGATCAGATTAAAGAAATTCAGTACCGTAGATCTGTTGCGCTGACATTGATATTCGCATATGTTGTAACGTGAGTAACAGTACACAAACACTACTCGTTTGTGTAGTCTAACGAAAGTTTACATACCAAGTAACACCCACATCATGGATTCATGATAGATAGTTATTATAGTAGGTTGAAGTGTCATGTTTTGTGGCTGTATTTAAACTACTGGAGTTGAATCATCGTTGAGGTATACATTCGCATGAAATATACGGATTATTATGTACCAAGATTTTCGCTTTCCAACCGTAGTTTG
This sequence comes from Macrothele yani, assembly GCA_039090855.1. Lineage (NCBI taxonomy): Eukaryota > Metazoa > Arthropoda > Arachnida > Araneae > Macrothelidae > Macrothele > Macrothele yani. The sequence continues at coordinate 13,749,681 of CM077013.1, read as the reverse complement.
AAGAAGCGTATATGCTCCAGCTTTGTTCGTCCGTCTGTCCGCCTGTCCGCACGATAACCCGCGTACAAATGGTTCGATTTCAATGAAATTCTACTATGTGGTAGGGGGACCGCCTGGTGACGAACCCTATTGAAAATGGGTTAAGTGGGGTCAAAGGTCAGGACATAGGAGCGGGATGCACTGCATTGCTCTTATGCGTAATAACTTGCGTAAATATGGGTCAATTTCGATGACAATTTAGTATGTCGTAGGGGACAATCTGGGAACGAGCCCTATTGTAAATAGGCGAAATGGGGTCAAAGGTCAGGACATAGGAGCGGGATCCATTCCATTGCCCTTACGCATCATAACTTGCATAAATATAGTTTGATTTCAATGAAATTTTAGTACGTCTTAGGGGACCATCTAGGGACGAACCCTATTGAAAATGAGTTAAGTGGGGTCAAAGGTCAGGACATAGGATCGGAATCCATTCCATCGCCCTTATGAGTTATAACATACGTAAAACGCTTCGATTGAGTCAAAACTATATCATGTTGTTCCGGAAGTATACGTTACCGGTTCTGTTGAATATCATCGAAATGGGGTCAAAGGTCAGGACACAGGAGCGAGATTTGTTCTACAGCCATTATCCTCATAACTTGAGTGATCATTACTGGCATGTTGGAAAGCGTATCGTAATCAATGCATTGCATGATTTTACTAACTTGTTTAAATAATGCATTATGGCAATTTATCTAGTTTTTGGAACAAGAAGAACACATAGTAGATCCTGTGCTTTCAAAATGATAACTCTCGTGTGCTGGATTAGTTTTGAAGTACACGAGGGAGATTTTCCTCATCTCAATTGGCCGGCAAATTCACCCGATCTAAATGTGATTGAAAAAATCTGAGACATGTTAAAAGGGCTGTGAAGAACAAAAAACAACACCCGGCAAATTTGGCGGAATTGAGGTATATTTTGAGCATGAAGTAGAATAAACTTGATATGCATGTAATTGAGTCATATAGCATGCCAAACAAAATTAAAGCCGTAATTAAAGAAGGCAGTGATGTAACTCCATATTAAAGAACAAAGTTGATATTCCGTAATTTTTTGTCCGGTGCATTTATATTTATCGGCCTCGTTGTATCTTCGTTGCGATATTAAAAAAATGTGCAAGAGTTTCTTCCTGACTTAAGGTGATTCCACGTAAAAGCTCTGCCCTATGTTTCCAATGGTAAACACTTATGTAGACATTTTCTTCGCAATCCAAGGATAAGAATTTGCACTTCGGTAAAAAGAACTTTAATTATAGCATATCATACTTAATATTTGCTAAAACTTAACCATAATTATAATAAAAAATCCATGTTTTTTTCGTTAAGTAGCGTTGAGAACTGCTAATAGATGGCGCGACATGTGCATTGATGACATCAGCGGACAAACAAATGCTTCATGACTTATTTAGGAATCAGTATTATGTTGATATTTTCAGCTAAATTATTCTGAAAATATTTAATTTAAGTGGCTCAAATCATTTTGAACTTTTTGTGGATAGACACAAATTTTGATTCTGTTCTGAAAATTAATCAAATTACTGAAAAAAAAAATGCAAATATGCAGTGCTGTAGGTAGCGCTGATTTCTAATTCCAAAACATGTAATTAAATACAGTATTAGTTTGTCCACTGATGTCATCAACGTATAGGTCGCGCCATCTATTAGTAGGTCTCAACATTACCCAGGGAAAAGTGTTTGAATTTTAATATAATTACGGTTAAGTGTTAGCTAATATTAAATATGCCATGCTGTTTTTAACAATTTTAGAGTTGTTTTTATCGTTGTGCGAATTTTCATCTTTGGGAATGCATTAAATGCAAAGAAAATATATACAGAAGTTTTTATCATTGAAAACACAGAGCAGAGATTGAAAATACCAACGTTTCTCAAAAATAAAATGTTTATTATACATCGGTTATAGTTTCGCAGAGCGTTTGGCTCGGCTTCATCAGGATCATTACATTCATTACCATTATTATCATTATTACCATTCGTCCTGATTATATATATTATTATCATGATATATAATTATTAATATTTTTATTATATATATTTAGTATCATTATTATATTTATTACCATTCCCTTGATGAAGCCAAGACAAACGCTTTGCGAAACTATAGTCGATGTGTAATAAATATTTTATTGTGAGAAACTTTGGTTCTTTTATTTTATATTAACACCGCAAGTTTAGTAGTCATAAATTATATATAACCTCAATCTGTATTGATATTAAATAGTTCTGATCCAATCCCATTGGAAAGGGTTTACATATGGTATACCTGATTGTTTAACTTTGCCCAACAATCAGGTATCTCATATGTCGAAGTCCTGTGTACAAAATAGATATGCTGGTGGGACATTTATGCTGACAAGTACTGGACTTTATCAGTAAGCTGTTCTGAAGAAATTTCGTCCCCTCAGCGAGAATTTCAAGGACAAAAGTATTGTATTAACCTTTTAACCGGTGGGACGAATTAACTCTGTTTTAGAAATGGGTTAGAAAATGGACTGAAATCAGCAGAAACGATTATATTCGCTTTCGGCAAAAAAAACGCAGGTCGAAATCGGATTGTAGGAGTGAACCGCGTATCAGGAAGCTTGCTTCCCCCCCCTTTAGCTTTATTATTTAAAGTGGTAACTCAGGCGGATGGTTGCTTCTAACGGTTTCTGACTGATTATCTGCTAAATGGGTTATTACAATGACAACGGGCATAAAAAAGGAAAGAGAACATGTTCGAGTAACTTGTTTCTACCCAAGGGCATGATGTCTGAGACAGGGGAACTTGCCCTTCTCCGTTATGTCTTGGGTCATGGAGCTGAGAATAAATAACCAGAACGTAGATCTGTTAGCAGTTTATTTTAGGTACTGCTGAGATGAGAATGAAAAAGCAATTGTTTTGCCACAGTTTTTGTAGTACCAGGCAGATATGCCAACATTTCTGTTTGGAGAGCGTAGAAAATTTGGGTACCATTTGCTTTCGGTACAACGGCTGCTTAAAGGTTTTAATAGATGACTCCATTGTGAGGGGGAATACAACTGGTGCCATCATACGCCTTTTGAAGGAAGCTGGTGCAAAGAAGCCCTGTATCTTCTTTCAATGGTGCAAATTATAATTATTCTTGCTAATTTTTGTGATTTCATTATTATCAGCTTGAAATGTTTCTTATTTAAGCTGTCCTATGCTTTTTTGGAGCTATTTTAGTTAAAAAAATTGCGAATTTGCTAAGAAAAGTATACTTAACGTCGGATTGCATTTTAACATTTTGTTTCCCGTAACAGCGCCAGGCAGGAAAAAATAATGTCTTTATGCGGAGTCTAGCCGTGGTAGAAGTTTTACGGAATGAGTTTTTAATCCCACCAAAATGTTCCACACAAAGAAAAAGTACGAAAAGTAAAAAAAAAGGAAGCTTGATAAATGATTTAATTGCGTTGCTTGTTAATGGTGAAAGTTGTTTCTAGAGCAAAAACGTAATTACCTCTCTCTCTTTCCTTAGAATGTAAATGCGCATTAAACCCCGATGTTGATTGCATTATGCAGCACAAAAGATGAATGATTTGGTCAACCAATGTTGTTCATTTCTTTCAAATCAGAGTTATTGAGAGAAGAAAAAAATAATTTTCCTCTGCAATTAACCGTACAAATGAAAAATTAATGTTCTGTTTTGAGACTGTCCTCTTAATTTTTTTCTTTTTAGTAGAAAAAAGATATATGATTTTATAAAAACATCACCTCAAATGAGAAAATAATTCCAAGTACGCGTTCGATTTTCTTCAAATTTCTTTCGGAAAATTCATTGAAAAAGAAGTCTTTGGGTTAACGTCAAAATATACGCCAACACGGTTTCTTTAGTTCACATTATTGGAAATCAACCGCGATGGTTCAGGAGTAAAATTGCTTGTATAATGACAGTTACGACCAAGTGGCATTTGGATCTTTCTGCTTTACTCCGTGAATGTACTTGAGGTCGTATACTCCATGAATCACTACAGCAACATTTTTTGCAACGTTGGAGAAATATCGCAAACTGCAGATGGTGAGTCAAACGTTTCTCAATATTTGGATCACTTTATGTCTTCTAACGTACCTTTACAACGAAAGCGACTAGCATTCTAAACATTGGATCGTGTTGAACCGTCTTTAGCCATCAGTCTGCCAGTTCTTCAATTCCGCGTGGCGGTACCAGTTCTCGTCCTTTGAGGCGAAGAACTCCTACACCCCAGCTGCAACCTCCTCCTGGTTGTTGAAGTGCCACCCACGAAGGAAGTGGGCCATGGACCGTAACAAGCAATAATCCGACGGGGCAAGGTCCGGCCTATATGCTAGTTGTGGCACCATCTTGATGCCCTCAAGTTCCTGGAGTTTTTCCCGTGTCGTTCGCGCGGTATGAGGCCGAGGGTTGTCCTGCTGTAGGAGAGCGCGCTTTCTGTTCACAATTGCCGGTTATGTCTCCTCCAAAACAGCATACATCCGCTCCAGCTGTTCAGGGTAGAGGTTGGCGTTGATGGTCCGACCGTCTGGAACAAATTGGTAACGGATCATCCCCTCGAAATTCCACCGGACTCAGAGCATCACTTTGTTCTCGAAGTGCCCACGTTTGGAAACAGGTTCAGGAAGATGGCCCGGGCTCAACCACTGCCGTTGTGTGTTAGGATTACGTAAATAGACCCACTTTTCATCGCACGTGACAATTCTCTTTACAAAACGTATATCGCGCGGGCTTTTTAGGACTTCCGTGCACACTTCCACTCGGCATTTTGCTTCAGCTGGCGTCAGTTCGTGAGAGAAAATGCGGCAGCTCCTGTAGACCTTGCCGAGGTCCTGAAGGTGACGAACCACGGTGGTCTGTGATACACCAGCTCACCTCATAATCTCCAAGTGCTGGTTGTCGGAATTTCCTCTGTGTCCCGGCCTTCGAATTCACGGTTCGCTGCCTACCTGACCTTGGCTGATGGTCGAGGTTTCTGTCACGTGATCGAAATTTCTTGAACCATCAGGTTGAGGTGCTGTGGTCCACGGAACAAACGCAGAAAGCAAAAGTTCCCTAATTAGCCGGATATTTTATTTTTTAATTTGCTGTTCACTTTTTGGGCGTCCCAAAAGTTAACAGCAAATTAAAAAAAATTACCATAGACAGAATGACGACATGGAATGCTGTTCACAGCAACGACTACCACTTTATATCCCTTTCGAATGACTGAAGTGCGCGACTTCAAATCGTTTAAACACGTGACATACCCGCCTCAGCACATGCGTTTATTCAAATATTGCAAAACTTTCGACTCACCCTCTGCAAAACGCAGAACGACATTCAATTAGCAAATCCAATAAAAAAAGTGGATAATACAGTATTTGGGTCCAGACTATGAAATCCAAAACTGTCAATCGAAGGTAAAATCAATGGGTATTTCTAAAAGCAAAGAGGAAAATACAGTATTTCCGTCACGAACGTAATATCAACTAAACCCAGAAGCCAAATTCTCAAGGAAACCAGTAGAAATAAAGAAGGCAATGCAGTATTTGGATGAAAAACGTAAAATCTGAAATTGACGCTGGAAGGTAAAGTCAAGAAAACTCAATAAAGAAAAGAGAAGAATGCAATACTTTTATCAAGAACGTAAAATCCGAACTGACAGTGAAAGACGAAATCATGATAACTCAGTAAAGGTTAAAAGAGAAATGTATAATTTTGGTCAAGAATGTGAGGTATGAACTGATAGTGAAAGACGAAATCAAGATAACTCACTAAAGGTTAAAAGAGAATTACATAATTTTGGTCAAGAATGTGAAGTATGAACTGACAGTGAAAGACGAAATCAAGGTAACTCTGTTAAGAGAGAAATACATAATTTTGGTCAAGAATGTGAAGTATGAACTGACAGTGAAAGACGAAATCAAGTAACTCACTAAAAGTTAAGAAGATAATGCAATATTGCGGTCACAGTAAAATTTAAAACTGACACTGGAAGCTGAAATCAAGGGGACTCAAAAATATAAAGAATATTTCCTTAAGGACGTGCAATCCGAATCTGAGAGTGAAAGGTAAATTCAAGGAAATTCACTAAAAGTGAAGAATAGGAAGCACTATTTGATTCCAGAAACTGGAATCCAAAACTGACAACCAAGGTCAGTTTAATGGAGCTCAGAAAAAAGTAAAGACGAGAATGCAGGATTTTGGTTAAAAATGTGAAATCCGAAACTGACATTGGAAGGTCAAAGTAATTCTTATAAAAATAAAGGGAGAAAACAGTATTTGGGTAAAGAACATGGATTCCAAAACTAATATTGGAAGTTAAAATAAAGGGAGCTATAAAAGCAAAGAGGAGAATGCAGTATTGAGATCTAGAACGTGAAATCCAAACCTAACTCCGGAATACTAGATCATAAGAAATTAAAAAAAGGGAAAATGAGAATACAGTATTTTGGTCAAAAACGTAAAATATGAAACTGATACTCAATACAAATAAAGTGGATAATGCAGTATTAGAGTCAAGAATATGAAATCCAAAACTGACGTCGGAAGATAAAGTCAAGAGAATTCAGTGAAGCAAAGGAAAAGAGAAGAATACAGTGCAATATCCAGCTTCAGGAAGAAAATGGCATATGGAAATTACTACAGAAGCTAGATGAGAATCGTCTCCAATGGACCAATTTAAAATATTACACAAAAGAATTTAAAATATTACACAAAAGTTCAAAACGGGTTAAATAATTGCCGAAAATATCATAATTTAGGAAATCGTAAGTCAAGACTAAGATGAATGGCATTTGTTTCCCAATACTGCTTACTGAGAGATAACCATTTCTCTCTGCAACATCGCTTTGGGAATGTTTTCAAGCTTTAGGCAAATAATGTTTTTATAGGTATGAACACCTAAGGGTAGAAGTCGTCTCCTATCTTTAATTTAGTCCATTTAGTTGCGGGAAGAAGTGAGATAAACAGCAGACTTGAAGACAAATACAGTATCGAAGTCTCATCCGAGAGTCTAATCAATGCAAATCACAGAAAATACACGATCTTCTAGAAAGAACTAGTTAGACAAAGGTGGAAGATCTGGTTCTGGTTGTGGCTGATACAAATATTTTGATTATTGATCTATGAGCCAAATATTTTTAACAAGAGGAAGAGTACAGTAGATGGTTAAGTGATTTGTTTTCTAGGAACCTTTCTACTGGAACACTTCTAATTTTCGTAAGCTATTACAGAAAAACGATACAGAGTCATACATTAGTCAGCTTTCAATGGAAATCTGTATCCCGCTTTGCAGTACGGGTGAATAATTTTAATCTATTTGTCTCACTAAAACGATACAATCATGTCTGAAATCAGAGAACAAGTCATTCGAAAAAAGTTACATACATGACTCTTTAAAAACAATCTTTGTCAGAATCCACAATGTGTTTATTTCGCTTTCTTTATTACTTCTTGCCCTTTAAGTTTTAAGAGTTTTAACTTAATGAATCTGATAGCAACATCTTCGTCTGGAAAACAAAATGCTTTGAGACAAACTAACTGGTATCTGAGATGTAATAAACAAAATAAAAATACTTCGTTATGTAATTTTTAGCAATTACAGGAAAGACCACTTCGGTTTTCTGAAGTAATATTACCAAGTGTAAAAGACTGCTTCAGATGTTTAAGTAAAACACGTTATTCAGTATAAAAGACCAGTTTGGCATTTTTTTCAAAAAATCAAGACAAATTGAGTCACTATTTAAGTTTTTTTGTTCACATACCGGCAATTGAATTAAATGTTTTTATTCAATACCGGAATCGACCTCCTTTTGTGCGACTTACAGCACGCGTGCGATTTGGCATAGATTCCACAAAGGAGCGAATCTACGTTTACTTCACACAAGGCGTTTCAAACAGTCCTTTAATTGGAACATATTTATCGGAAGAGTACTTTGCTCCCGGATTTGGTTTTCTAACATGTCCCCTACACTCTCAATGGGTTTCAGATCCGGGATTTGTGGTGCACAGGGAAGAGGGTGGAAGTCTCTGTCATGCTCGTTGAACCACTGCTGAACATATCCGGTGCGATGAGCAGCAGCATTGTCGTCCATGAAGCATTCGTCCCCTGTTGGGTAAAAAATCAGCATCTCAGGATGAGGCTCCCTCCAAAATCTCTGCCTATCGTCGATACGCAACAAGATGTGCCGCCACTCGTGGAACCACATGACTTTTTTCCAGTCTTCCAGTGTCCAGTCACGGTGTTCCTGACACCACTGCAGATGAACTTTCCGGTTATTCGCAGAAATCAGCGGCTCCTCTTTAGGCTTGCGATATCAGTACCAGCGAGCTCCTGAAATCAGTGGCTGCTGTATAGACATGTGAACAATAATGTATAAAGTTCATTGTATAACGTTATCACTACCAACGAACTACCTAAAGTTAACAAGTTAGTAAAATCATGCAAAGCATTGATTATGATACGCTTTCCAACATACCAGAAATCATTATTCAAATTACTACTCAAATTATGAGGATAATAGCTGTGGAATAAATCTCGCTCCTGTATCGTGACCTTTGTCCCATACCGATGATATTCAACAGAACCAGTTCCGTATATCTCCGGAACAACATACTAAAATTTCGTCGCAATGGAAGCACTTTTAGTCAAGTTATGAGGATAATAGCTGTGGAATAAATGCCACTTCTGTGTCCTGACCTTTGATCCCATTTCGATCATATTCAACAGAACCAGTTCAACATGATAAAGGTTTATCGCAATCGAAGCATTTTTACTTAAGTTATGACGCATAAGTGTAATGGAATGGATCCCTCTCCTATGTCCTGACCTTTGACCCCATTTTGCCTATTTTCAATAGGGTTCGTCTCCATGTGATCTTCTATCACATAATTTCATCGAAATCGAACCATTTTTACGCGAGTTATCGTGCGGATGAACGGCCTACGGTTGGAAAGCGTAAAAAAGACTACCAATGAGACTACCTAAAATTCATTGTATAAACTCCTCACTACCAACGAGACTATCCCTGTATGGCTTGCGACTATAAATGTAGAACGTTCTCCTGAAATCAGCGGCTCCTCTTTAGGCATGCGACTACCAATACCGATATGCGGAAGCATATCCGGCGCGTAACTGGAAGACCGTGGGTTCGACTCCCGGTGGCGGCCAATGATAATTTTTCCGTGAATCACTTATAAACGTGGAAAGAGCGTAGATCTTTGTTTGATGTTCCTGGTCCACGTTAAATGTCTGTATTAATTTTTTTTTTTTTTTTTTTTTTTTTTTTTTGTGATTGGAGGTTTAACGACCACCGTGAGCAACTCAATGGGCTATAAGCAGTCGCCCGTCCCTAATTTAGGGTCACTGGTTCCAGGAAAGGGAGAGAGCCAGTGCCGTAAGACAAACACAACATCCATGCCTGACCGGGATTCGAACCCGGACCCCGTTCGGACGAGTGATCAGAGGCCATCGCTTAGACCACTGCGCCACCGGGGCGGCGTATTAATTATTCATTCGCCTTCTAATTATTTCTTCAGTTGCTGCTTACCATCTTTGGTGAATCCCCAGCAATGTTAGGGGCTCCAAGAAGCAACCTGCCAAATTGGCTTGGCAGTTAGCGTGTGTGAGTCTGGAGGAATTCGAGGCCGCTGTGGTGTAGCGGAAGCATATCCGGCGCTTAACTGGAAGACCCTGGGTTCGACTCCCGGTGGCGGCCAATGAGAATTTTTCCGTGACTCACTTATAAACGTGGAAAGAGCGAAGATCTTTGTTTGGTGTTCCTGGTCCACGTTAAATGTCTGTATTAATTTCCGATCCTATTCAATTCGCTCTCTGCGTAGATCGCTGAGATATGGATAGGGAACAGCAGTTATTGAATGCTTCGGTTAATTGTAACGCATAGGAAGGCTATCTTCTGCATACAAGCCTTCTCAGATGACGACGATGTCGTTCCTGACAGATTGTCGTCGCGCTAGTGTTACGCCTTTTAGACTAGCACTGTGTGTTGCTTTTCGACTTATTAAATAACCGTGATATTTCACCTTTTGAGAAACCAATAAGCTCTGCTGATTTCAAAAGCGTCGCTTCAGCCAGATGTGCACCCACAACACGCCCTTTATTGAACTCCGATAGATTGTTTTTCTCAGTATGCTCAACACTAACGACGAAAGTGTTCAATAGTTGCGTATATCATGTGGTGACTCACGCGTCCACGTATTTTGCATATACAAAATACACTACGTAAGGGACATACGCTGCTGCGTAAGCTACGTCTCCGTACACATGTATGTAGGTTTCTAATTCAGTGGTCAGTAAGAACGCTTAGTTTATACATTGCGTTGTTTTTGTAAAGTAAGAGAGTCCAAGCAGAAGATTATTTCCATTTGTCTGAACAGAAAACTCCACATTTCAAGGAATGCTACGGCTTGTTTAAAGGTAGAAACCCTAATAGGAGAACGCACTTCTTCTTTTTAAAGTAAAAATGCGTAATGCGAAAACGCATTTTCAGCGTTTGGAGGAAGAACGACCAATGTGAAAGAAGACTTCAGGGTTTAAAAGAAAGAAAAATTGATGAGCAGGTTACATTATTTTATTGACTTTCTTTTAAGTCTGCATCTGTGATCACCTTTCATCGACGTTCGAAGCACTTCGTTTTAATAAGACTTTCGATATGCGAAACTGTTAACAAATAGGTTTAGATAGTCTGTGTCTTTGGAATGTGAAGGTTATGTATAATACAGTAATAATGAGATGAATTAAAATTGAGAAACGAGTTACGAAACTCCTGTGTTAAAGTTGAACCGCGAAACAATGGAGCGCAAAGTTAAAAATCTGAACAAAATGAAGGAATAATCAGCTCAGAATGTGCTTGAAGATCCTACGACATCGGAAAATAAGAAAATCCACCACACACAAGAGAAAACTACGATCCGCATTTCGAAATCAGGATTAAAACCATCCCAGTGATTAGTACCAACACCGTAACTGAAAAAATGAACATGAAGCGTCATCCGATAGTATAGCTTTCATTTACATGGAATCAGAAAGTTTATGTGAGATCATAGGGAACCTGTGTAAAAATGAAAACCAGCTGTCACGTTTTTGCAATAAATTCGTACTTCCACGTTGTAAGCTACTAGTTTATTGAATTCGATCCTTTTAGACGAAACCACTGGAAGTTAATTTAAAGATTTCGTGCATAGAAAATATAGGAGATTCCAAAGAGATGTTTACCTTTCAATACTGTTATTTCTGTACATCCGTTTCCTATTGGCTGGGTGGCGGTTAGGAGTTTGGGAAGACTAGGAAGTTCCAGCAGGCCCAAACTGAATTCCCTTTTGCGTTTTGGTACTTAGTCTTTTAATATAGGAGCCCTTATCTTGGCTGTAAGAATGCTATTTACTTTTCTATTCCTTTTGTTTTGTATACCTGAGTTCTGTTGTCTGGCTGGAGTTTGGGGATACTTCTGGAGTTTCAGCAGGCAGAACCGAATTTCCTTTTGACGCTTTGGTGCTTAGACTTTTAACATAGGAGTCCTTACCTTGGCTGTAAAAATGTCATTTACTCTTGTATTCTTTTTGTTTTTGTATATCCATGTTCCATTGGCTGGCTGTGGTTTAGACATGCTCTGGAGTTCCAGCAGGCAGGATCAAGTTCCACTTTGCTGTTTGGTCTTTCAGCCTCGGAGTCCTCAGCTGGGCAGTTAAAAATGTCATTAACGCTCCAGAAAATTTGATGCTGTTCATTTCTCTTCGGAACATCAGAAGACTATGTAATAGTTTCTTTGGGAGGCGTCAACTGTTGATCAATTGAATTTGTCAGTTATTTTTAAATTTGCTGCATTATGGCTCCATCTTGTGATCTTTTCTACAAACTGAAGTCAATTCTTAGACATTCCCGCTCAGTGACGAGCTTCAATGGTTAGAAACGTCTTCGAAATAGAAAGGTTTCTAACCATACATTTCTTATTTTGTTTTATACGTGAGAAATTAATATGCAATGCAATCAGTTTCCGTGTGTTCCGAAATCAATTTTGCGTGTTCGAAATTTGGGTTTGTTTTGTCATTTATGCTCTGGGAATTGACAATGTAAAGCTTCTGGTCTTCGGTTTTCTTTCCTCGTGGTTTAATAACCCACTCCAGTATCTAGCTTTCGTTTCTGTATATTCACGTTATATTGGGAAGATATGGTTTAGGGATGCTCTGGAGTTCTAGCAGGTAAAATCAAGTTCCACTTTAGTGTTTGGTCTTTCAGTCTCGGAGTCCTTAGCTGGGCATTTGAAAAAGTCAATAACGCTCCAGAAGTTTTGATGCTATTCATTTCTCTTCGGAACATCAACAGACTATGCAAAAGTTTCTTTGGGTGCTGACAACTGTTACATGCACCTGTTTTACGGCTCTGGTGACAACTGGTAGCCCTTTTCAAATCTGATGCCACTGGTTCTGGGTAAGGAAAGGAACTAGAGTCTTGAGACAGGTGCATTCCCATTGTTTCATTCGAGACTCTGAGAAATGGCTCGCTGGGCTGGTAGGTCCTGCAAGTGCTTGGAATGTGTGCTGTCATGTAACACCTGCAGATACACTGCTTGACACCCAAAATGCAACACCAAGAAGGAAGCATCCGATTTTCCTGAAATTCGCATGTGTCGCCCGCGAGAAGACATGCAAACGATTAGCATTGCAGGGCATATGCAAATCATGTACGCCCGGTACACCACCGAGAAGCATTATGAGAAGGGTGCACAGAAGGCAGGGTGAAAGTAGTGGAAGTGTGTTGTGCTGCCGGACCTGTGCGTGGGAAGCTTCCTGATCATTCGTCGCAGAATACGGCAGCCATTCCAGCACGTTTCGGAGTTCGACAGAGGACGAATAGTGGCTTATCGCGACTGCGGTTTATCGTACCGAGACATCGGCGCCCCTGTGGGACGACATTCAGCCACAGTGAGGCGAGTATGGATTCGGTGGGTGCAGGAGGGACGGACGGACCGACGTGAGCGATTGCGACAGCCGCGGCACACCACCGAGCGAGAAGACCGGCATGTGGTGCGGCGGGAATTGACGGCTCGCACCGCCACATCATGAATGTTAGTGCAAGAATTAGGGTGTGTTGCACAACAACCTGTGTCAGCACGTACCGTTCGACGTCGTCTGCAGGAGCGTAGACTTGTCGCACGACGCCCATTGCTCCGATTACCATTGATGTTATACCACCAGCGAGTGCGGCGGCAGTGGGCCGTTCAACGCCACACCTGGACTACGGAACGGCACGACATTGTCTTCTCCGACGAATCCCGCTTCTGCCTGCAACACCACGATGGTCGGATCCGCGTGTGGCAGCACAGCGGCGAGAGACTTTATGACGCCTGCATTATGCATCACCATACCGGTATGTCGCCTGCATTATGCATCACCATACCGGTATGTCGCCTGGCGTTATGGTTTGGGGCGCAATTGCATATGACACCCGCACCCCCTGGTACGCATCGCCGGTACACTCAACAGCCACCGCTACATCTCCGACGTTTTGAGCCTGTAGTCCTCCCTTACCTGCTGGACCTGTCAGTGGCCACGTTTCAACAGGACAATGCGTGCCCGCGCGTGGCACGCATCGTACAACAATTACGCACGGCCCATCAGGTGTCACTGCTACCGTGGCCCGCCTGTTCTCCCGATATGTCGCCCATCAAACACGTCTGGTCGCTGATCGGCAACAGAGTGATCCGGCAAGCATCACCCGCGGCTACGCCTGATGAACTGTGGCAACGTGTGGAAACAGCCTGGACCAACATACCCCAAGCCCACATCCAAAGCCTCTTTCGTTCGATGCCGCAGCGTGTAGCGGCCGTTATTGCCAACCATGGAGGCCACACGAACTATTGATGTCTGCGTGTCCCGCAAGTCGCACGGGCCTGTAGGCTCAATTGTTTCATCTTTGTATGTGCTTTTATTTGTCCAGTAAATCTGACTTTGCTATCTCGTGTCCTTGTTGGTGTTGCCTTTTGGGTGGCCAGCAGTGTAGTTGTTTTTGCTGGATTCAGATTTCCAGTACTTTCCAGTATTACTAATGCTGACTGAATAATAAATCTATTGGGTGTGTGCAAAAGTTCTACCCGTTTTTTGTAACAGATGCCAATTGCGATCGGAGCTGTTACATCACAGATGACTATGCGATGCCGAATTTTCGGCCAATAAAGCGTGGAGCAATAGACCATATAGAGGCACTGGGGTTTGTCCGAGTAAGTCATTCGTGACGGAAATCACGGAGAGTGGAACATGGCATGCGATTAGAAGCAGATTAGACATTGTTTATTGTACGAGTTTGATAAAGGCAGTACTGCAGCCGCGGCTTGCCGCAACATCTGTCAAGTGTATGGGGAGGATGCAGTTGATGATAGCACATGTCGCCGTTGGTTTCGGAAATTCCGGGTCGGAGACAGAAGCTATAAAGATCAACCACGTCCTGGACGTCCATCCGTCGTTTCTGACGAAGATGTGGACTAAGTCATAGGCGTGATCCTTTATCATGATAAAGCCAGACCTCATGTTGCTTTAATCATTCGGCAAAAATTACTGGACTTTGGTTGGGAAGTGTTACCTCACCCGGCGTGTTCTCCTAACCTGTCACCTACGGGCTACTACCTTTTTTGATCGTTACAGAACGCCTTCACTCTCCAAACCTTCGATGATGTGGACGATGTGAAAATGGCATTATATGACTTTTTTGACTCTAAAACACTGGAGTTTTTCCGGCGTGGGATCCACCTACTCATAGACAGATGGGAAGAGGCCGTACAGAGTGATGGCAATTATGTCAAATCCTAGGTTCCTTATTTGTTGTGTTCCCCTCCTTTTTTGGTAGCCTACAAAAACCGGTAGAACTTATGCACACATTCAATATATAATGATTGAGTTATAAATTCCAATAAGTGCAATCCTAAGCCCAGTGATCTATGCGATGGCTTTTGATCCTTTGCCGTAGTTGCGCCCGAGTTCGAATACCGGTGAAGCATGGATGTTGTGTTTGTCTTACGGCGCTGGTTCTATCCCTTCCCTGGAACCAGTGACCCTGAATTAGGTACGGGCGACTGCTTATATAGCCCATTGAGTTGATTACTGTGGTCGTTAAACCCACAATCGAAAAAAAAATATACTAAAACTGAGGTCATGAAAAGGTCTGCAAATAAATGCAAAACAGCTACTACTCCGTCTGAAATCAGTTTACGAATCTCGAAATATGTTTGAATACATTTCTCTTTTTTGTTATCTTTCGGAAAATGAAGTTTATTTTTTTATATCTTTCGGAAAGACGAGAAGTAACTTCACCTGTAGTTTCTGATAAAATTATTGTTGTAAAATGGCTCACTCCATAATTTTGTCCTATCGTAAGACGGTTTGACACTTGATGATCTTTAAAAAAATTAGATATTAAACTCTTCAAAACTTCGGTTAAAGTTCGTTTACCTAATATATTACATTAGTAATTAAAATAGACTTTCTAGTGTAAGTAATTTATCTTCAGTAATTCAATAATATTGAAGTCATTTGCGATGCTCGAAGAAGAAATAAAAGCGTTGATAGATAAAAGAGTAATCCTGTAAATTCACTTATGTTTTTAAGTAGAAAAGTGAGGCCCTTTCGCGTGAGTTAAAGGAACAAGCTACAATTATTAATAACAGATTGATGTGCCCTTTCCTCTAGGTATGTGGAAGAGTGGACGTCATCAAGGAAAGATTTATGAAAAATGCTTTAACATCAAAGACATTATGCATTGCACCCAACGTGCTGCTTATAATTATTCAAGTAATTAATTTTAACAATATAAGCTATGTTGATCAGTTTAAGTCCGCTATCATCTTGTTTTGTGGATTTTAGTGCAAGAAGTATCTTTAGTCTCTTTAGAGAAGAACTAAGAAAATGATGTTAACATTATAGAACAGTGCATTTGCCGTATAATTGTTTTGATAGATGTTTGTAAAGAAGCATTTATGCGCGACCAAAAAATAGGATAACTGGTAATAAGACAATTTTCACGCAATCTACTCTTCGACCCAACCTATATTTGTGCCAGAAAACCATTGATGAACTGTTTTTTTACGCTTTCCAACCGTAGGTTGAAGAAGCGTATATGCTCCAGCTTTGTCTGTCTGTCTGCCTGTCTGTCCGTCCGTCCGCACGATAACTCGCGTAAAAACGGTTCAATTTCGATGACATTTTAGTATGTGGTAGGTAACCACTTGGGAAAGAACCCTATTGAAAATGAGAGAAATGGGGTGAAAGGTCAGGACATAGGAGCTGGATCCATTCCATTGCCCTTATGTATCATAACTTGACTAAAAATGATTCTATTTCGATGAAATATTAGTATCTGGTAGAGGACCATCTGGGGACAAATCCTATTGAAAATGGGAGAAATGGGGTCAAAGTTCAGGACATAGGAGCGGGATCCATTCAATTGTCCTTATGCGTCATAACTTATGTAAAAACGCTTCGATTGCGAGAAAACGTTATCATGTTGTTCCGGAGATATACTGAACCGGGTCAGTTTAATATCATCAAAATGGGGTCAAAGGTCAGGTCACAGGAGCGAGATTTATTCCACAGCCATTATCCTCATGATTTGAGTAATAATTTGAGTAATGATTTCTGGTATGTTGGAAAGCGTATCATAATCAATGCATTACATGATTTTACTAACTTCTTTTAGTGAAGTTGAATGTATGTCCAAAACTTTTAACACTATGTTACCACCCTGAGACAAAAGAGTTTAAAACGGACAGTCTAAATTTCAGGATGAATTTAGGAAAAGTAGCCGGCAATCAATTTTATTTACGCTTTCCAACCGTAGGTTGAAGCAGCGTATATGCTCCAGCTTTGTCAGTCTGTCAGTCCGTATATCTGTTCGTCCGCACGATAACTCGCGTAAAAATGGTTCGATTTCGATGAAATTTTAGTATGTGGTAGGGAAACTACCTGGGAACGTACCTTACTGAAAATGGGCGAAATGGGGTCAAAGGTCAAGACATAGGATCGGGATCCACTACATCGCCCTTATGCGTTATAACTTACGTAAAATTGCTTCGATTGAGACAAAACTTTACCATGCTGTTCCGAAAGTATACTTAACCGGTCTGTTGAATATCATCAAAATGGAGTCGAAGTGGTAGGGAACTACCTGGGAACGAACCTTACTGAAAATGGGCAAAATAGGTTCAAAGGTCAGGACATAGGATCGGGATCCATTCCATCGCCCTTATGCGTTATAACTTACGTAAAATTGCTTCGATTGAGACAAAACTTTATAATGTTGTTCCGGAAGTATACTTAACCGGTTCTGTTGAGTACCATCGAAATGGGGTAAAAAGTCAGGTCATAGGAGAGAGATTTATTCTACAGCTATTATCTTCATAACTTGAGTAATAACTTCAGTAATCATTTGTAGTATGTTGGAAAGCATACCAGAGTTAGTAAAATCATGCAATGCATTGCATGATTTTACTAACTTGTTTATATAGTTAAAACAGCTATAATGTGCACATTGTTCTACTTAGGTGAATCAAAAAGTAAGTTACACTTAGTGCCATCTGGAGTGGGACTGCATTCAGACCGTGTGTGCTTGGGAGTGAAGTAGACTGAACGTCAGAGCTGCCGACGGGAGGTGTTTTAGTTCAGTAACTGCGTAAGGTGCTGGAAACAGTTAGTGATGGCTCGTCAACTAGATTCTTACGCGAAATTGGAAGTGCGAGGAATCATTCGATTTTTGTGGGATAAGCGCTTAAATTGCACTGACATCCATCGTGAAGTCTGCGCAGTATACGGGAAAAATGCCATGTCTCTCCCAGCTTTTGTAAAGTGGTGCGAACAATTTGAAGAGGGTCGCACAAATTTGACGGACGAATACCGCGAAAGCAGACCATCAATATCCAGCACTCCGAAGCATGTTGACGACATGATACTGGATAACAGGCATATCAAAATCAAGGAAATGGCCAGTACGTTTGACATTTCGTACGGGACTGTGCATTCCATTATTCACGTGCAGTTGGGATTTCGGAAATTGTGTACTAGATGGCTGCCATCGTCACTCACTGACCAGTACAGAAAACTTACTGTCGTCTTTGGCTCTTCTGCAACGGTACTACACTGAGTGTTACAATTTTTTGCGTCGAATCATCACAAGTGACGAAACATGGTTTCACCATTTCACCCCTGAAACCAAACGATCGTCCATGGAATGGAAGCATGTCACCTCTCCAACAAGGCAAGGAATAAGTGTAAAAGTCTAACCGTCTGCAGGAAAGGTCGCGGCGACTGTTTTCTTTGACTGTGAAGGTATTGTTTACACAGAACTTCCGCCAAAAGGAACGACTGTCAATGCTGATTCATACTGCCAAATGCTACGAAATTTGCGAAAGGCAATTAAGGACAGAAGCCGGGGTAAGCTGAGCGAAGTTGTTATTCTGCCGCAGGACAACGCCACACTCCACACAGCACGGAAAACAAAGGAACTGCTGCAGTCGTTCAAGTGGGAGATGTGGCAACATCCACCGTACAGCCCCGACTTATACCAGTGCGACTACAATTTTTTCGGTAAAATGAAACAGGAGCTTTGTGGAGAACGATTCCTAACCGACGAGGCTGTCAAAACTTCGATCCTTAACTGGTTGCACCAAACTGGAGGAGACTTTGTCTGTACAAGTATGGAAAAGTTAACCACACGTTACGATAAACGTTTACAGTCCTTAGGCGACTATGCCAAAAAATGAATAAATGTTGTACATTTAAACCTACATACATCCCCTGAGCATATAGTGTCTTTATTTGGTTTTATTTACTTAACAGTGTAACTAACTTTATACTCCGCCTCGTACAATTGCTCTGTGGCTAAACCCTTCAAAACTAATGTCACAAATTCTGCAGTTTGCCGAAAAGTTGGGGCAAGTTTCTGTCATTCAGATTTTCCTTAATGATGAATTACATGTAGTTAAAATATATTAACTTCATTAATTTTGGTTTAATCATCGTGCAATGAAATAAGCTGAAGTTCTAAAACGTTTGTTTCTAATTTAAACTGTGAAGAGTTGTGTGCGTAATTGTTACCCCCTGATAAAGAAAATACTACCTCGCTGTGATATAGAAAATATGACTATATCAGCTACATGTATTGTACACACGAAACGATGAAATGCATTCGTGATGAAATTTCGAGGGTCAAAACAATGACTGTCAACCCAATTTACAGAACTCTGATGCAGCAAAAATGTTATTTCAAGCGACTGTTATAAGCACAGTACAAGCACCGGCATCAGAAAAGCACTGATGAAAAACAGTGGCACATTTTGTTTTGGATAATTTCAGACGTCTCGTGTCCTCATATATTTAAATTTTTACGCTTTTCGATGCTTGTAGTCCATTTGTAAAACGTGCGTTTATCCAAATCGCCCGGTTACTTTTTGCAGTAGCAAACGAACCGAGACTCCCCGGTGCCGTAGTGATCTAAGCGCTGGATCCTTACATCATTCACGCGTCATCCGGAACTGGAATCCGAGCCCAAGTGGACGAACGGTGAGCAGTAAGATCTTAGAGCAATGAGCCACCGGGACGACAAGGTTTGTTTGTCACTGAGAAATGTGACCGGTGTCGCAAGTCAAATACACATTTTCCCAGCAAGTTATGGGTATTCCGATGGGCAGTGTATTTTCTAGTACACTAGAGAATATTTATCTTCTCTACTATGAAGCAAGAGTGGATGTATACTTGGAACTGGCCGCAAGACATATTCACAGATATGCAAACTTTAGTATGTTGTTCCGGAGGTATACTAAACCAATTTTGTTTAATACCATTGAAATGGGGTCAAAGGTCAGGGCACAAGAACGAGATTTATTCAACAGCCATTAAACTCATAACTTGATTAAAAATGCTTCTATTGCGACAAAATTTAGTATGTTGTTCCGAAGGTATACTGAACCAATTCTGTTTAATATAATCAAAATGGTGTCAAAGGTCAGGGCACAGGATCGATATTTAATCCACAGCCATTATCCTCTTAACTTGACTAAAGATGCTTCTATTGCAACAAAACTTTAGTATGTTGTTCCGGAAGGATACTGAACCGGTTCTGTTTAATATAATTGAAATGGGGTCAAAGGTCAGGGCACAGAATCAAGAATAATTCTACAGACATTATCCTCATAACTGATTAAAAATATGTCTATTGCGACAAAACTTTAGTATGTTGTTCCGGAGGTATACTGAACCAATTCTGTTTAATACCATTAAAATATGGTCAAAGGTCAGGGCACAGGAGGCAGATTTATTCAACGGCCCTTAACCTCATAACTTGATTAAAAATACTTCCATTGGGACAAAACGTTAGTATGTTGTTCCGGAAGGATACTGAACCGGTTATGTTTAATATAATTGAAATGGGGTCAAAGGTCAGGGCACAGAATCGAGATTAATTATACAGACATTATCCTCATAACTTGACTAAAAATGCTTCTATTGCGACAAAGCGTTAGTATGTTGTTCCGCAGGTATACTGAACCGGTTCTGTTTAGTATCATTGCAAGGGGGTTAAAGGTGTACAGGGCACAGGAGCGAGATTTATTTCACAGCCATTATCTTCATAACTTAAGTGATTTCTGGTTTGTTGGAAAGCGTATCATAATCAATGCATTGCATGATTTTCCTAACTTGTTTAGCTGACAATAACTTTCAATTATTTTTAAGAAAAGGTGAAATGTACTGTTTTATAGTGTTATTTCACAAAACTCCTAAATACAAAATATACTCTTGATAGCTTTTGTCTTAAGGACTCTACAGTATGATATGTAGACATCGTACAAATCACCAGTATAATAATGTAGGAATCCGGTTTCTTACAGTAACGCATACAGTACATACTAGTTGGTGTACAAAACGGGGCAGAGGAGAAAAAATATCCTGTGCCACAATACCCAAAATTCATACGATATGCTGTCTACAATATCCGATCTCGCTACAGAACTTCAAAATCAGTTCCTTTGACAGGCGATTGAGATTTAACATTTAATTAAATCTCAAGTATTCCCACGAATCCCTCCTATTACCAAAATGTTTTCATCATATGGATGCAAAGAAAGTGAGAACGGAGCTTTTCCGTTAATATACGAAAGGAATTGCGAAAAGGTTTCTGAAAATTCAGGATTTTCCGTTAGCACATCTTAAAAACGTCAGTTTACTGTCATTATAAGAAAGGAATCGCGAAAAGGTTTCTGATAATTCAGAATTTTCCGTTAATACATCTTCAAAACGGAAGTTTCCGACTGTGTATGAAAGGAATTGCTGAGAGGTTTCTGAAAACTCAGAGTTTTCCGTTAACACATCTGGAAAACGTCAGTTTACCGTCTATTTAAAAAAAGGAATTGCGGAAAGGTTTCTGATAATTTAGTATTTTCCGTTAATGTATCTTGAAAATACAAATTTCCGTCAGTGTAAAAAAGGAATTGCAGAAAGGTTTGTGAAAATTCAGAATTTTCCGTTAAAACATCTTGAAAACGTCAGTTTACCGTTAGTTTAAGAAATGAATTCCAGAAAGGTTTCTGATTATTTAGTTTTCCGTTAATACATCTTAAAGACGTCAATTTAAGAAAGGAATAGCAGAAAGATTTCTGAAAATTCAGAATTTCCTGTTAAGACATCTTAAAAACGGCAGTTTACCGTCAATTTGAAAAAGGAATTGCGGAAAGGTTTCGGAAAATTCAGGATTTTCTTCGTGCACTAAAAATCCGTGAAATTCAGGTTTCGTTCCGTCATTTCACGGAGAAGGTTGTATCTGAAATATGCTTAGTTAAGTCACGAAAGGAATCGTTGAAAGTGAATTTCAGAAATGTCTTTACAGGTTAAAGTTTCTGAGTACAGCACTAAAAACTAGAGACAAAATAATGCCAGAATACAATGCATAGGTATGAGTGCCTTAAAACCAACTGAGATTCCTTTTGTATCAAATACATCACACAGCACTAAGGTTTAAACAAAATCCGTCAATGCTACCAGCTTCTTAGCTGATATATTCTATGTTCTAGTAGCTCAAGAATATCGATGAGTATAGAAGTTTGGAAACAATCAGACAGAAACGAGGTTCCAAGAACGACACAGAAAACCTAATCTCGGTTGGAACACGGATATAAGGAGAGAGACAAAGGCGTCCTTTCCCCTCATAATTTTACCTATATCCGTTCTTTCGCTTTCAAAGAGTCTTTAAAAGTATATCCGCTTGGCCATTCTCAAATAGATAATGCTCAACGTTCTGCTTCCTTTATTTCTCCTTTGAACTATTTATGTATTAAACAAGCATAATGAATTTTGAAACCCCTCGGATTTTTGGACTAAGCGTGGAAGAATGGCTGCAATTTATGCAGTTCCATTCACTAGTCTCGGCACCAACTTTTAGGAGAATTTTGCGTGAAAAATGAAGTCTATGGCGCCGCTCCTACTGTTCATTTCCTCTTAGAGATAGTATCATCTTAGTGAAGAAGTAGGTTTTCTTTCTTAGTTTCCACGTTTTATTTACAAAAGCATTGCAGGAAAAAAAAGGAGACGTATTTTATGTGGAAACTTGCGATTCTTCCCCTTTTCCGTAGAATAAAGGAAAATATCGAAAAAAGTTTCAGAGATTTTAATCTTCCACTCCAACGGAAATGAAGCTATTCGACCTCTAAGGCACATATGTGAGAGATAGTTCGGAAAAAAAAAGGACAAGGTATAAATGACGGCTATATAACACCAAGAAAACAATACAGATGTAATTCGAGTTCTAGGCACATGACGGAATTTGTGCGTAAAAGTTAATAGAAGATTTTAACTTTTTTAATTTAATTGTAAAAAAAATATCCATCCTCCTCAATGTGTATCAGGCATATATGTATTTGGGCTTTCCTCTTTTATTCTGTTCCAAACTCCTTTTCTACACAGCTCAAAGAAATGTGGCTTGAACGATCGCATATGTACAACAACGACGCAAAGTAAGTGAATAAAAAATTCTGAAAAAATCTATAAAATCAAATATTCTAAAGCGATTCCTTGTAATCCACTGAGCTTAACCTTGTTTAAAATCCCGGATGATGCAAGGGAGATGTACCCTATGACATACACTATATTGACAAAAATCACCGGACACCTACAAGATAAACACAACATAGCATTTATTGACATACATTAGTACGGTGTCGGTCCACCTTTCGTCTTAATGCATGCACTGACCCTTCGAGACATGTTTTCGACAAAGTTTTGGAACACAGCGATAGGTATGCGCTTCCATTCAGTACATAATGCTGCAGCTAACTGTTGCTTAGTAATAGGCCGTGGTTCCAAACTTCTATGGGAGGGGCTCTATGTGATTATCATAGAGCACTCCCATAAGTGCTCTATGGGATTACGATCAGGGCTTTGTGCTGTCCCACTTACCCACGATACGGAATTATCGTCAAACCACGCAGTAACAGTTCTTGCCTTATGGCTCGGTGCATTATCCTATTGGTACGAACAAGGCTTGGTTCCATAGTATTCCTACAGAGTTGGTAAGACATAATTGTCCAGAATATCGAGGTAGACGTGCTGGTTAACAGGTTTGTCCACGATAACCAATGAGCTGAGATCATACCACGAAAAATACCCCCACACGAGTACACTTCCAGCTCCAAACATGACCGCAGCAACAGTACACTGTGGTAAATAGCGTTCCCCCGGTAGCCGCCATACCCACACACTGCCATCAGACTAATGGATAGTGTATATGGATTAATCAGTCCATAGGACCCGTTTCCATTGATTTACGGTCCACGATAAATGTTCTTTACACCATGCTAAACGATGAGTAGCATTCCGAGTGGAGATGAAAGGCTTATGAGCAGCCGCACTGTAACGTATACTCTCGATTCACTTTCCTTTTGATTTTTACTATCTCTGGTTATTTTAGTTTACTATGTAAGTTATCTTCTTACTGAACGAGATGTTATTTCTCCCGCTGAATGAGATCTGGCAATGAGTGTAAGTCATGACGTGGTGGTAGCCAGTATAAATAGGCGCGTTCAACGATACCAGAGAGAGCTGTTGTTTATGTGCGAGAGAGCTTTTTGTTGATGTGCGTAGGGAGAGGTTCGTTTATGTGAGTAGAGCTACGTTATTTTGTGCCAATAGCTTCGTTCTATGTGATTAGGTTTTTTCTTCATTATTGTGATACGATTAAGGTGACTAGTGTGTGTGTGTTGGATGATTCCAGAAGTTTTCCTAATAAAAGCTTTTTAAGTAAGTACGTTTTTCTCAGTTCATAGTACTGTCAGACCTCTGTCTGGCTGTTAGGTTTATGTTATTATTAACAACCAGCATAAGACTTTATTCATCTTAATTACTACCACAACATTACTAGCAGTTAAAAGCTTTATAATGAATTAGCTTTGTTTTCTTTCCGCTAAGCTAATTAATATGAATGATTCTCTTCCTACCAGCTAGCTAATGATGTACTTGTACTAAGCTTCAAAATAGCGAATTCAAAAAGGTTGTTGTTAGTTAATTATGAACGTAAACAAAGTCTTAACGCTGGTTATTTATGGTAATTAATAAAAGTTATAAACCTAACAGCCAGACAGAGGTCTGACAAAAACTATTAATTGAGAAAGACGTACTTACAGTAACTTCTTTATTATAAGACTCTTGGTCAACTAAAGCACACACACAACTTGTTTTACACTAATGAAGAATCTATCCTCATAACAACACAATCTCTCCTCGTATTATAAACGCTCTCCGTAGACAACAACGCTCTCTCATAACAACAACAAAAGCTCTCTCTAAGTCTCGATGAACGCGCCTATATATACTAGCTACCACCACGTCATGACTTACACTCATTGCCAGATCTCATTCATCGGGTGAAATAATATTTCGTTCAGTAAGAAGATAATTTACATAGTAAAATAAAATAACCAGAGATAGTAAAATCAAAAGGAAAGTGAATATAGAGTATACGTTACAGCTTGTTCATTATTATTATTACTACACTACTAGCAGGAAAGTTTATTCATAATATAATTAACAAACAACAAGCATTAGAACAAGCATTAATAGAAGAAAGCTGAATTCATTATAGCACGACCACGGGAACCCATGGAATGAAGTTCTCTGCGAATGGTACGTGTACATACCGAGGTTCCAGCATTTTTACTCACCTGTACACCGAGGTCTTGTGCAAGTACTCCGTGCAGTAGCTGTAACGACTCTCCTGGGGCTTCGACGTCTTCTATAACTGATTTTCTTTGTTCTGCCGGTACGTTTTGCTGCTTCAGGCACGCCATGTGTCTTCCACTTATTCAATACATCCAAAACAGTTGACTTGGGTATGTTTAAACGCCTCTCGGTTTCTCTTATGGACAACCCACTAATATAACACCCAACAATCTTTCCTTTCTCAAAATCAGTTTCCTCCCGCCGCGACATTTTCAGTCAACATCACAGTGCGATATGATTGCGGTCAACTGCAGGCTTTTTTATTATATCGTTTGCAGCTGTACCGTGCGTCTTAAAAACGCAGCTGATCCGTTCATTTGCTTTTGAAAGGGTGTCCGGTGACTTTTGTCAATATAATGTATATATCCTTTGCCTGTGGTGTGATTCTAACCCACATTTTCCTTCTCCTGAGCGGCTGTTCTCCCAAATGAACTAGGCCGGCGGTCTCATCACTGCGACATTGCCAATTTGACTAATGCGCCACATCAGTAGTGCATCATCTATGTTATGTCACTTAGTATGCCACACGGGCTGCGGTAGGTATGGGATGCGGGATTCCTTACCTCCCTTGAAATTTCATGGTTCCCCTCACTGGGGATGATCTTGCTACGAAAGAATTTCGGTTCACATATATGAGTTATCGTTTTCTGAGGTTGATTTCCTAGAGACCACAACCACGTTATACAGTTTTCTGGAAAACGCTTCATGTACAATTAAAAATAATAAGTTTTACCAAATAAGGTGAACAGTAAACCCAGTGTTGTGTTTTTCTCTTTAAAAAAGATCATTCAAGAATTCCTTAAATTATTTTAAAGTATTACCCAGGGATAAATTTTTCCTCTCTCTTTATGTTTTCTTTACTTCTTGTTTTTCTCCAAGTTCGAATGTGTATGACACAAGATCAGAACACCCAATAGATCTGCCAAATAAAAAACTGAACAAATAGTAATAAAAGTAAGCAGTAAGTATACTGCTGCTCGTTAGGTCTGGTACGATTCGTTCAACGACGCTTGGCCCAATGCCCATTTGTTCAAAGGGAGAATTCTTCCAACGGACAATTGGTCCAAAGATAGGATTGGTCCAATGATACGATTAGTCCAATTCCGTCTGATCTGTTCGAAGTTCTACTCGTGCGAAACAAATCATACCAGTTGTGATTCTTCTTCGATGTTGTGTGTAAATACCAGTAGTCCAAAGAATGTTAAAATTATGTTACATTTCATGCGTAATAAAGAGTTTACAGATCTTTTTTTCGGAATCGCTTTTTTTTTCTTGTTATTTTTCTTCCTTTTTGCGTATGAAGTTACTGATGTACGAGCCGAAGTATCGATGTTTCCCCCTTGCATTAAATAATAGAAAAAAACTAGTTTCCCGTTTCAGTTTGTAGCATGCAGTGGGGTTCAGCTAAGTCGCCACAAGAAAACTGGACGTGGTTCGGACCTAGGACTTTTTAACAGTTTTTATTGTATCGATGCCATATTCATAACTTTTATATATCAAATCAAGTTAATTATATTGCACTTTAACTCAGACACTAAATATTAATTCGTAGGCACTAGGCCTAGGCCTTTTTAACAGTTTTTATCCTATCGATGTCATATTGACAAGGTTTGCACATCAAGTCAAGTTAATAATATTGTGTTTTTACTTTGGCGCTAAATATTAATTCATCGGCCCGCAGCCTAGGTGTCTTGTAAAGAGTTGAGGGATAATCCGCTGAGTGCCTTTTATTAGGTTTTATAAAATGTCTGCAAATATCAAATATCTGGGTTGTAACTTAAAAACCTTCTAAAAAGGCCCGCTGCTTAGATGCCTTGTAAAAAGTTGAGAAATAATCCGTTGAGTACCTTTTATTAGGTTTTATAAAATATTTACAAATACCAAATATCGAAATTGTAACTTAAAATCTCTTAAAACGGCCCGCGGCCTAGGTGCCTTGCAAAGAGATGAGAAATGGTCCGTTGAGTGCCTTTTATTAGGTTTTATAAAATATTTACAAAAACCAAATATCTTGGTGGTAACTTAAAATTTTCTGTAAAGGCCTGCGGGCTAGGTGCTTTGTAAACAGCTGAGAAATGTTCGGTTGATTGCCTCTTATCAGGTTTATAAAATGTTTCCATATACCAAATATATGGAAATCATTTTTCAAAAAGATATAAAGAGGAGAATAACTTAAATTGTTATTCCTTTCTTAAAAATAAAATAAATATGGCCGTTGGTTGGATGATTTCATTGGAGGAATCGGCATTGGACTAATCGTACATTGGACGAACAGTCCATTGGAGCAAACGGCATTGGACCAATCGTCCCTTTGAACTAATCGGCATTGGACCAATCGTCCCATTGGACGAATTGGCATTGGACTATTCGTACATTGGATGAATAGTCCATTGGAGCAAACGGAATTGGACCAATCGTCCCTTTGGACTAATCGGCATTGGACCAATCGTCATTCGACGAATTGTTCAAAACCACTGCTCGTTGTACACAGGTCTTTCTTGGAATTTTGTCTCATAGAAGATAAATGAGCCTGAGTGAATATATGTGTGCTTTTGCTGCGAAATGGCAATTGGTTGGACATATTGCAAGAAGAACTGACCACCATTGAACAACTGAAATTTTAGATTGGATACCAGGGGCATAAAAAGATCCAGAAGAAGACTATGTGAGAGAAGGGTGGATGAAATTTCAAATACTGGAGTGACAAGCTCAAGACAGAAAGTTATGGAAGATACTTGAGGAGGCCATCCAGCAGTGGACTGATAATGATTGGTGATAATTTATGTAGAGATATTTTCGGGGAAGCGACAAAATCGGAAGTTTTTCAAATCCATCAGGATAAAATAAAAGTTATTGAACAATAGGAGAAAAAAAACACAGGTAAGCTCAGTTCTGATTAAGCCGTCAGTTTGGAACGTAGGACTACGATAATGGTTTTCAAATAGCTGTCTAAGTAAGATAAGTTAAAACCACTTTTCAAATTGCAAATTAAAACCACTTTATTTACAAATTAAAAACTAGTTAAAATGCGAGATCTTTTGAGGCTTCATGGTCCCATCATCAGGCTAAGTGCCACTAGACACAGAGATGCAACCATTGCCTAACACATACGATAACCCACAAATCACTCAGTCACAATCACAAGTGATGCCATTTACAATGAATTAAAGTTCAAAAGAATACAATAAAAATATTATGCAAATTCCTCGTCTTCGAGCTGCTGTGTAGAAGGTGAAACAAGCCGTCTACACTCCCTAGGAACGAAAGCTGGGAGCTCAGTGTTACAACAGGTCCCTCCATATTTAATAACGAAGAATCTTTCCGACAGAAAAATTGTACGCTTGTTAACGTTAGAATTAAGCCCTTTGGCATTCGCCCAATCCGGGGAGAGCCCCTCTGGTTAACAGCAGTGGCTAAAGCAGTGGTAGTGGATCCTGTTCGAAGAGCGCATTTGTGTTCAGACATCCCGATATTTAAAGTCCTAAGAGTAGATCCTATGTAGTACCTAACAGCGCCATTAGTATCCTCATGAACAAGTGGAATGCAGTATACACCCGGTTTGTTGAAAGTTGAAACTTTATCCCTGTGATTCCGTACTAAGGAGAATATATTTCTAGTACTCACTCCAAAACTCGAGGTGTGTTTATGGCAAGCTTTTTTGAGGCCGATGCCATTGTTTCTGCACTAAAACTCGTAGCAATGTGGTCTTATTTTAAATTTGACGGTAAGTTTTTCCAGCAGAGGGAGGGAGGGAGCACTAATGGGCTCTCCCCTCTCCCACATTTTGGCTGAGATTCTCCTCCAGTCTCTTGAAGAAAGAGTTTTGTTGGACTTTCTTTATCAACCGTCACTTTTATTAAGATACGTAGATGACAATTTAGTATTTTGGCCCCATTCACAGTCTCAACTTGATAAATTTACTGAATGTCTTTCCTCCCAGTTCCCATCTATTAAGTTTACGAGGGAACTGGAGAAAGGGGGGCAGCTGCCTTTCCTGGATATTTTACTGTCTAGGGACCTGAATTCCCACCAAATTAAGTTTTCAGTTTATCGAAAACCGACGTTCACCCCTTGCATTATCCCTTTTGCCTCTTCTAATCCTCCAGAACATAAGGCTTCTGCCCTTCGTTTTTTAATACACTGCTGGACAATTGCTAAGGACGGATCATAAACGGCTGTACAGCGCATAAAAAAGTAAGTGTGGTTGGATGCCAAGTGAAATAAAGTTATGTCAGAATGCCAGGACATTAGTAGAAAGGCAATTTATTGTGCTCTGAAATCCAGAAGGCTTTGGAACGTGTTCAAGGGACAAACAGGCCATTTTGTGCAGAATACGTAAACGTGAAAAAAATGCAATTACCGTCTGCAGGCGTTCCGGCGTAAGATGTCAATACGGGATATGGCCACCATGGAATGTGATGCAAGATTCCACACGTCGTGTCATGCTTTGCACAACATTATCAAGCAGCTGTTGGGGTAATTTATCCCATTCCTCTGTCAGTGCACGGATGAGGGTGTCCTTGTTTATTGGAGGGCATTGGCGACCAGCAGGACCCCTCTCCAAAGCATTCCACACATTTTCAATGGGATTCAGATCTGGAGAACGTGCTGGCCATACGAGGCGTTGAATATCCTCGCTCTCAAGACACTCCTGGACAGAGACTGTTCGATGACATGTTGCGTTGTCGTCCATGAAAATGAATCTATCACCGACAGCACCACGGAACATGCGAACATGAGGTAGCAGAACATCATTAATGTATCGTTGGCCAGTCATAGTCCCAGTTGGAAGCACATAGAGGGACGTACGGCCATTGATCATGATGCCAGCACATACCATGACACTACATGTCGGATATCGGTCCCTTTCCTGTATGTTCGCTGGACAATATGCAGCACCACTATCACGCCAGATCAGTTGTCGTCGATAACCAGACGATAGACTGTATCTACTCTAATCTGAGAAGAGAACAGCAGACCAGTCGTTATCAGTCCAATTGCGATGTTGATGGCCCCATTGCAAACGGGCGGTACGGTGACGTCTGGACAATGTGATGCACACAACAGGACGGCGGGCGTATAGTCCTCCTTCATGCAAACGTCTGGCGACAGTTTTTCGGGAGATCCGCTTGCCAGTAGCAGCCATAAACTGATTTGCTACCTCACTAGCTGTGCTGCGCCGGTATCTTTTTGTTGATAGCACTATGTACCGATCTTCTGCAGGTGTCGTACTGCGAACACGACCTCCCCCGTGACGTTTGCTACACTCTCCATTTGTTTGAAATGATTTCCAAAGCCTTAAAACAACACTGTGGCTGATGTCGAACTCCCTGGCAACAACTGTTATTTTTCACCCTTCTTGAATCTTGCCAATAATACGGCCACGCGTAAAATCATCTAGGTGATGTCGGGAAGACATACTGAAAATTGCAAGTTCGTCAATTGATTCTTTCCCTTTCAACTTTGCGTTTGAACAACAACGGTCAATACGCGTCAAATCCTTTATATCTCTTATCAGCGCTATGATGTCAAGAACAAGTTCGGCAATCCAAAATTTGCATACGCACAACACGTCTTACTGTATCCCGCACTTATGCTAATTTCCACATTTTCCTGCCTTCCATTTTATGGTTGCTATTGTCCTCCGTCCTTAGCAATTGTCCGGCAGTGTAAAACGTGCTTTTACGCATACTTCGTCTTGCAGGGCTCGACATGAAGAATTATCCAGGGTCTTGTCTTTGGGCCGTACCTTTGGTTTTTCGGAACCCTTCTTTCATGGACTATTACAAAAGTTTCAGCTTTTGAGACTTTGTCATCTGCGACTAACTCAACCACGTACGTCAGAAATGTTGAATTTCTCTCCCCCCCCTCTTGTGTCTATTTGGAAAAAAGCTTGCCATAAACATAACTTAAGTTTTGGAGTGAGCACCAGGAAGTTTTTTTCCTTGGTACGGAATGACAGGGATAAAGTCTCAACTTTCAACAAACCGGGTGTATACTGCGTTCCACTTGTTCATGAGGACACTAATGGCGCTGTTAGGTACTACATAGGATCTACTCTTAAGACTTTAAATATCAGGATGTCTGTACACAAATACGCTCTTCGAACAGGATCCACTACCACAGCTATAGTCACCGCTGTTAATCAGGGGGGGGGAAAGGCTCTCCCCGGATTGGGCGAATGCCAAAGTGCTTAACTCTAATGTTAACAAGCGTACAATTTTCCTGTCGGAAAGCCTCTTCATTATTAAATATAGGGTGACCTGTTGTAACACTGAGCTCACGGCTTTCGTTCCTAGGGAGTGGAGACGGCTTGTTGCACCTTCTACACAGCAGCTCCAAGACGAGGAATTTGCATAATATTCATACTGTATTCTTTTGAACTTTAATTCATTGTAAATGGCATCACATGGGATGGTGACTGAGTGCCTTGTGGGTTATCGTATGTGTTATGCAATGGTTGCATCTCTGTGTCCAGTGGCACTTAGCTTGATGATGGGGCCATGAGGCCTCGAAAGATCTCGCATTTTAACTAGTTTTTAATTTGTAAATAAAGTGGTTGTAATTTGCAATTTCAAAAGTGGTTTTAGCTTATCGTACGTAGACAGCTATTTGGAAATCATTGTGACCATTGCGTACGAAAAGCGTCTATATTATCATTCGTAAGACTACGACTTGCAGACCGGAGAGTTGAAATGAGCTTGTCGAGTATGTTTTCAAAGCGTTTATTTAATTTGTTATAGCCAACACAGGCCTATATGAAAAGTAGCTTACATAATTTTTACAAATAATGCTGGATACATTGCGAACACAAAGCATATCGATACACAAATTACCCAACGTGGTGGTACCGTTTTCTTGGGCTGCCAACATTCTTCCTTACTTGCCCTTGGCTCTCATTTCGATTTCTCTACTTTGTGCTTGCGTTCGTTCTGCGAATTCCGCGGCATTGTGAAAAATTTTAAAACGTTCACACGAAACCGATTTTTAAAAATTTTAGTTCAAACCACTGCGATATGTTACTTATATATTTGAATAGATCTCGTCGAGAGCTTTCAAACGATACCATGCACAGTCGTTTTGCACTCACGGTTGTCCAGATGAACCGCGATGGCGATGTTGTCAAAGGTGTTCACCGATTCACAAGAAAACAATTTTTTAAATGTTTAGTTCAAACCACTGAGAAATGTTC
Organism: Macrothele yani; assembly: GCA_039090855.1. Lineage (NCBI taxonomy): Eukaryota > Metazoa > Arthropoda > Arachnida > Araneae > Macrothelidae > Macrothele > Macrothele yani. The sequence continues at coordinate 13,717,209 of CM077013.1, read as the reverse complement.
TTCGCAGATTTGAATAGATCTTGTCAAGAACTCTAAAGCGATACCAATACAGTCGTGTTGAGCTCACGGTTGCCGAGATAGACTGAGTCAAACGCTGCGGCACACCCAGAAATATTGCACTACCTCTTTCGCGCGCAGGGAGCGAGGGAATTATCACGATCACGTTGTATTGGGCAGTACGCGAATTGGACTCCATGCTGTTTACGAATATGTTAACACTATTAGTGTGCGGCACGTATTTTTAACGCTATAATAATTTCAATTAGGACCTATTTTTGTCACATGCGGTCGGCTGTAAGTCGTCCAATAATATCCGGGGAGTTAAACCTAGTCCTACGTCAAAATTAAAGCATTATTTTCTAACTGACATAAGTTGATGCATCTTTATTAAATGAAAGCATTGTTTTTTAATGTAAGTCACACTTTAACAAAAACAAATTAAACACATGGGTTCTTGCCCTCAAAATACCCGGGATGATATGTACGAGTACATATATACTGCATGTACAGTATATACATGGTTCATAGGAAAGTCCCTTTAGCCTGGAATAACTTGCGAACCGAAAGAGGTACAGTTATGCAAGTGCGATAACGGTATAGTAAAGCGACTACGTCCGATCGAATGCAACCAATAGCAGCGCTCCTAGTGGCAAAATGCGGAAGTTAGCCATTGCAAATCGAAAACGAAAAGAGAGAGAGCAAAATTTCCAATTACAAAGTTGTAGAACATCAATTAATTAGTGCAAAACGACATTTGTTTTACACGGATAAGATAAATTGTCGCCTGAATACTCTACAATGTCTGAAATCGATGCGATACGATTCGAATCTGCATATTCACATTTCGCAAATGTAGCCGTATGCAAATGCAGACTGTGACGTTGTACCGTACCTACGATATACAAGCAAGTAGCAGGATGCACCCTAATAAGAAGTTTAGGTCTACGTACCCTGTGTGAGAATGGCGAGTTTGGATTTCTGGGGTTACGTAAAAATTCAAGTGTATGCAACAGCGCCTACAAGTCTGCTTGATCTACGCCGTCGTGTTGCAGATGCTTGCAATAGTGCGACACCTTCCATGCGGAGGAATGTGCATGCAGAGTTACTTTCACTGTGCACCAGTTTGCCCTTTTTTTGTTTTGTCTGACGTCATCAAACTGTATTGACATAAGTACGCATTTATGCAATAAATTGTGTGTATTTGCTCATACCTATGCCTGTTCCCTTCAAACGTTCACAGAAAAAGTTGCGCATCGATTTCGGACATTTTAGGGCATTCAGGCGACAATATATATTATCCGTGTGAAAAAAATATATCGTTTTGTACTAATTAATTGATGCTCTACATCTTTGTGATTGGAAATGTTGCTCTATCTCTTTTCATTTTCGATTTGCAATGGCTAACTTCCGCATTTCGCTACTAGAAGCGCTGCTATGGATTGCATTCGATCGGGCGTAGTTGCGTTACTATACCGTTATCTCACTTGCATAACTGTACCTCTATTCCATGCTAAAGGGACTTTCTTATGCACCCTGTGTATATACAGTATATATATATATATATCATCATCATCATCATCATTGTCAACCATTATCAATCCACTGCTGGACGAAGGTCTCCCCAAGTTTCCTCCACAACGGTCTGTCTTGTGCCAGTCTCCTCCATGTCACTCCCGCATATTTACGAATTTCATCCACCCATCTCCCATGTGGTCTTTTTCTGGGTCTTTTCCTGTCCCTTGGAATCCAATCTAAAATTTCGGCTGTCCATCTATGGTCTGTCCTTCTGGCAGTATGTCCAGCCCATTGCCATTTCAGATTTAACTCTGATCATGATGTCTTCCACTCTCGTCATTTTTCGGATCCACGAGTTCCTCTTCTTATCTCTCCTGTTTATACCAAGCATGCACCTCTCCCATGCTTCTTTGAGTTGTCTGCAGCCTTTGTATGTCTCTTTTAGTTAAGGTCCACGTCTCTGCACCATACGTAAGCACTGGAAGGATGCATTGATCAAACACTTTTCTTTTAAGACATAATGGCATATTGCTCTTGAAAATTATGCTGTTTCTTCCAAAAGCTCTCCAGGCAAGTTTTGTACGCCGATTAATTTCTTCATCAATGTGACCCTCACTTGATATCTGCTGTCCAAGATAAACATATGTATCTGTTATCTCCAGTTTTTCTCCATCAATCGATAAATCTTCATTTCTTGTAAAAGCATTAAACATCACTTTTGTCTTCTGAAAGTTCATTTTTAATCCCACTTCTTTACTCTTGTCAGCAAGTTCCTGGATCATACTCTGCAGCTCTGATGGGGTAGTTGCAAAAATGACTACGTCATCAGCAAAACGAAGGTGGGTTAGATAATCTCCATTAATCTTTATCCTTTGTTTTCCCAGTTCAGTGATTGAAAGACATTTTCCAATGTGGCATTAAAGAGCTTCGGAGATATGGTGTCACCTTGTCTCACTCCCTTTCCAATTTTTATGTGTGTTGTATTTTCAAACAGCCGAATCTTTGCACTTGCATTTTCATAGATGTTATTAATAATATTAATGTATGCATCTTCAATACCGCAGGATTTCAGAGCCGTGGTAACTGCTGATGGTTTCACTGAATCAAAGCCTTTTTCATAATCGATAAAAGCCATGCACAATGGAAGTTCATATTCCCTCGCTCTTTCAATTAGTTCTCTCAGTACGTGGATATGATCTATTGTGCTGTAGCCACTCCTGAATCCAGCTTGTTCTCTCGGTTGAGCCATGTCCAGTGTTACCTTCAAGCGGTGTGAAAGAACTTTAGTGAAGATTTTATAAACCACTGATAGGAGGCTGATAGGTCTGTAGTTCCTGAGATCCTCAATGTCACCTTTTTTATGTAGCAGGATCATTGTAGCGTTGTTCCAATCCTCAGGAATCTTCCCTTCACTAAGGCATCGAGTGAAAATTTGGGCGAGTACTGTTTCAATTTCTCCACTTGCTTCTTGTATGATGTCTATAGTAATTCCATCTTCTCCTGGAGCTTTCCCCGCTTCATGTTCTTGATTGCATGAGCAACTTCTGCTGGGAGGACTAGAAGAACTCTGGTACCTTTCATGATGTCTGGAGTACATGTATCATCCCTTTCATATAATTTGGAGTAGAAATCTTTCACTCTTGTCAAAATTTCGCCTCTATTTCTTGTTATAGAACCATCTTCTTTTCTCAGAGCCATAATCTGTTTTCTTCCCTTACTGAGATGTCCCTTTGCTATCTTAAGGCTTTGGTTGTTTTCAATTGCTTTCCTCACTAGCTCACAGTTGAATTTCCTTACGTCTTCAGTGATACTTTTTCGTGTTGTCTTGCATAGCTCTATATATTCCACTTTGGAAGTCACATCTTCTTTAGTTGTCCTCATCTCTCTTCTTTTTTGCATCAACATTTTGGTTTTTCCTGATAATTTGTTCACATGCAACTTGTTCTTAGACCCAGCTAATTTTGTTGCTGTTTCCATTAGAGCTTTGGTTACTTTTCTGTTAACTTCCGAAATATCCACTTCTTCCGATGTTAGGCCTTCTAAAGCAGAGAATCTGTTCTTCAGTTCCAACTTGAAAGTATTATGGTGTTTTTTAAGGTTGGTTATGTCAATACATTTTGTTTGTCTTATGAGCTTGCCACGTTCCAGTTTAGTGTTGAGGTGCATCTTACATCTCACCAATCTATGGTCACTACCTGTGTTGAACTTGTTCAGCACTGCAGTCTTCGATGACGAATTTTTTGTTACACATAATAAAATCAATTTCACTTGTTGTCCCAATTGGATGTCTCCATGTCCATTTCCTGTGTGGCTTTTTCTTGAAAAAGGAGTTCAAGATGAAAAATCCTCTGCCTCTGCAAACTCACTATATATATATATATATATATATATATATCCTACAGGTTTTTTCTCTCTTTCTCAGTCATTTTTGTTTATTGTTTTAGTTCTCGAAGAAGTTGGACATCCTCTGAAATTATTACGTTCCACCGCCTGTGACACGTTACATCCCTAAGTGACATGACATAGATGAGAATGATGGGGATACGAAATCGTCGCAGTTTCGTGCCGGCCAACAACCAATCTCGAAGGGCCATCTCATTGTAGAAGAACGAACTTTCATTAATTCCGCACGTTGTGTGGAAGAATCATCACACAAACCTTCGAACCTCACGGCCAGGACATTCATTTTCTTTCTGCCACAACACGTGACCTTTTTGCCAGTGGTGGAATTCGTGTCCATCTACTCCAGAGCGGCTGTTCTGCCAACCGAACTATGCTGACAGGCTTATCGCTGCAACATTGCTAATTCGACTCATGCGTCACCGCAGTAGTACGTCATGCCCCGTCATGCCTTACACCCTGTAAATTAGGGAGAAGTAGCATATCATATCTGGGGTTTAGGTATTTGCTTCAGTTGTTAAGCAATCCTGACAAACATACAGAAAAAAAATAAATGACGTGAATAATCGTAGTAGTCTGGTCTTCAAAATTTTGAGAATTCCATCTTACTGCAAAACACTTTTGGTGTTCATTGCACCTCATACATTTGCTCACACGAAGCCCCCCCCCCCCACCCCACAAAAAACAAAAACAACCACAGTAGTCGATTGAAAATATAACAAAAGGATGATGTCCGGTAATAGCCAATCCAAGCTCTAGCGATGCTTGACAAGCCGGTACGTTACGGAAACGAACTCAAGGAATAATTGCAGCATACGGGTAGTAGTCTCTCAAAGCTCCAGAAATGCAATTGAGAGCCGGTACGTTCAGAAAATGGACCCCAGCCATAATTGCAATGCACGGGTAGTTGTCCCTTGAAGCTCCAGCAATGCAGTTGAAAGCCGGTACGTTCAAAAAGTTAACCCAAGCAATAATTGGAATATACAGGTAGTAGTCTCTCAGGATTCCAGAAATGCATTTGGCAGCCGTTACGTTCAGAAAATGGACCAAAGTCATAATTGCAATGCACGGGTAGTTGTCCCTTGAAGCTCCAGCAATGCAGTTGAAAGCCGGTACGTTCAAAAAGTTAACCCAAGCAATAATTGGAATATACAGGTAGTAGTCTCTCAGGATTCCAGAAATGCATTTGACAGCCGTTACGTTCAGAAAATGGACCACAGTCATAATTGCAATGCACGGGTAGTTGTCCCTTGAAGCTCCAGCAATGCAGTTGAAAGCCGGTACGTTCAAAAAGTTAACCCAAACAATAATTGGAATATACAGGTAGTAGTCTCTCAGGGTTCCAGAAACGCATTTGAGAGCCGTTACGTTCAGAAAATGGACCAAAGTCATAATTGCCATGCACGGGTAGTTGTCCCTTGAAGCTCCAGCAATGCAGTTGAGAGCCGGTACGTTCAAAAAGTGAACCCAAGCCTTAATTGGAATATACAGGTAGTAGTCTCTCAGGGTTCCAGAAATGTATTTGAGAGCCGTTGCGTTCAGAAAATGGACCCAAGCCATAATTGCAATTTTTTTATTGAAGGTTTAACGACCACCGTGAGTAACTCAATGGGCTATAAGCAGTCGCCCGTCCCTATATAATTCCAATGCTCGGGTAGTTTTTTCTCGAGGCTCCATCAATGCGGTTGAGAGCTGGTACATTCAAAATGTGAACGCAAGCCATAATCGGAAAATACAGGTAGTAGTCTCTCAGGGCTCCAGAAACGCAGTTGACAGCCGGTAAGTTCAGAAAATGGACCCAAGCCATGATTGTAATGCACGGGTAGTTATCTCTTGGGGATCCATCAACGCAGTTGAGAGCCGGTTTGTTCAAACAAATGTACCCAAGCCATAACCCCTAGGAACACAGTGACTTAACACCATAATTTACCTTATAAACTATAATATTTAAATATTTAAATGAATGAAAGCCAAAGACGCTGAAGAGTTTTCAGGGGGAAATCGGAAGAAATGACTCTACAGTGTAGCTCTGAAAAATGGTTAAGATAGTAGAATGTGTAGCTACGTTACATAATCTAATATTGTAAGCATTATGAGAGCTGGAAGAAGTTCGTAATTTTTTAAAGTAAATATAAACAAAAACCTAAAGGATAATTGTTATTTTTACAGGTAGAGAAAACGTTTCGAGTAGCTAGGCCATTTATTCGGGTAAAACAGCTACACGAGTGGAACAAGTCAGTACTTATACAAAGACATCGCTCTTTCCACGTTTAGCAACGCACATCAACCGAAATTTGTTATTCGGCCGCCGCCGGGGAATGGAATCCCGCATCTCTTGATATCTAGCCGAGCGCGTTCCAGAGTTCAATTCCCCGATTTAATCCAGAATTGAACCCCGGATCTCTCAATATCTAGCTGAGCGCGTTCCAGGGTCCATTTCCTCGATTTTGATCCGGGATTCAATTCCCCGAAGGCGGCCGAAACAATTTTTCGGTTGCTGTGCGTTGCTAAACGGGGAAAGAGCGATGATTTCGTTTATTCACTGACGCCACGTATTTGGAGGATTTTCAAGTCAGTACTTTGTAGCCCCACCTATGGCTCCCATACAAGCAGTTACCCTGCGTGGTATAGACACACACAGTTCATGGACATTGTCCTGAGGTATAGCATGCCAGATGGTGACCCAATTGAAGGCCAGCTCGCCGACATTCCGGAATGATTGTAGGTGGCGTCCCATCATGTCCGAAACATGTTCGATCGGAGGGAGATTGAGCAATCGGGCTGGCCATGGAAGGGTTTCGACATTACGGATGCAGGCCTGTAATGGCAGAGCATGGTCCTGTTAAAAAACTGCTCGGTGATGCGACATGAATGGCCACACAACATGACGTAGAATATCGTCGACGTATCGTTGATCCGTGAGGGTCGTACAGAGAACTAGCAAGGGTGTCCCGCTATCTTAGGAAATGGCTCCTCAGACTCTCATTCCTGTTGAGCAAGCCGTGTGTCGTTACTCTCCACGGCAAAGGCAGGATACGTGCGCTGGCCGGTTCGTCTTCAGACACGTATGCGGCGGCTAGTTGATCTCCAGACACGAATGGGCTGATCATCGGCCCCAAGTGCATTGCGGGACTAATCACTGAAGACAGCACAACGCCACTGGACATTCTCCCACGTTGATTGACCCCGACACCACTTCATCTGGAGCCGGCGATGCTCCCTGGTCAGTGTTAGGCTGCGGAGTGATCTAGCTGTATGTAGGTCCTGTGCAACATGTCCTATGGCAAACATCTGGATGGGCGTTTCCTTTCCTGAAGACGACACAACTTGGCCACGAATCGTTGAGAGCGACGAATTCAGCTCTGTTCGCATGGCTCTCACAATCGCCCGATCCTTGCGTTCTCTTGTCGTCCTTGGCCGTCCACTCGGTTGAGCCCTCCTCGACCCACAGCGCCAGCATAGTCCGATTACCGCGTTCTCTCCGATCCAAATGTCTGGTAACACAGGGACTTGACCAATCGGCCTCCCGCAGTAAAGTTATTCTTCCTCTCTCAAACTCGCTCACGTAACCGTAATGTGCACGGATCCGACGCCAAGGAACCCTCACACTTCGTGGAGGTTAATGCAACAGCAATCCGCTGTCACAATTGTCCCTGTGAGTGAGCTTTCCTCTTGATATATCCTTTTCGATGCGCGGTTCCCATGAGATGTGACGGGTCATTTTGTTGTATCATTTCAATATTCGGCGCTGCGGTAGTTGCATGCGAAGTTTCATCAGGATCGAACGACTTCCTGGGGGTGCTTCGTTTTTTATTTTGGCAAAGAGTATATATACACTATATTGACAAAAGTCACGGGCCACCCTTTAAAAAGCAAAGGAACGGATACGCTGCGTTGTTAAAAAGCGCGGGACAGCTGCAAACGACATTTTCACTCAACTGTGAGGTTGAGTGAAAATATCGCGGCTGGAGAGAACTGACTTTTAGAAAGAAAATATTGTTGGGTGTCATATTAGTAGGATGTCCGCGAGAGAAATCGAGAGACGTTTAAACATACCAAAGTCAACTGTTTTCGAGTACTAAATAAGTGGAAGACACATGGCGTGCCTGAAGCACCAAAACGTACCGGCAGACCAAAGAAAGTCAGTGATAGAGGACATCGAAGCCTCAGGAGAGTCGTTACAAGTAATCGACGGAATACTGCACAAAACCTCAGTGTACAGCTGATTGAAAATGCTGGAACCTCGGTATGTACACGTACCATTCGAAGAGAACTTCATTCCATGGGTTACCGTAGTCGTGCGGCAGCTCATAAGCGTTTCATCTCCACTCGGAATGCTACTCGTCGTTTAGGATGGTGTAAATAACATTTATTGTAGACCGTAGATCAATGGAAACGGGTCCTATGGACTGATGAATCCAGATACACGAACCATTAGTTTGAGGGCCGAGTGTGGGTATGGCGGCAGCTGGGGGAACGCCATTTACTACAGTGTACTGTTGCTACGGTCAAGTTTGGAGCTGGCAGTGTACTCGTGTGGGGGTGTTTTTCGTGGTATGGCCCCGGCTCATTGGTTATCGTAGACAAACCTGTAAACCAGCACACCTTCCACGATATTTTGGACAATTACGCCCTACCAATTCTGTGGCATTACTATGGAACCGAGCCTTGTTGGTACCAGCAGGATAATGCACCGAGCCATAAAGCAAGGACTGTTACTGCGTGGTTTGACGATAATTCCGTATCGTGTGTGGACTGGCCAACACAGAGCTCTGATTGTAATCCCATAGAGCACCTATGAGATGAATTACAGCGCTGCATAAGAAGTTTGGAACAAAGGCCTACAAACAAAAGTTAGAGGCAACATTATGTACTGAATGGAAGCGCATACCTATCGCTGTGTTCCAAAGCCTTGTCGAAAGTATGTCTCGAAGGGTGAGTGCATGCATTAAGGCCAAAGGTGGACCGACACCGTACTAATGTATGTCAATGAATGCTATGTTGTGTTTCTCTTGTAGGTGTCCGGTGGCTTTTGTGAATATAGTGAATATATGTATAAACTTTTTTCTTATGACAAGTCAATAGATACGTCGATGTGGCGTATAAGTCGAGGCTTTGACTTAAGGAAAAAAACGTGTAGTCTTATACGTCGAAAAATACGATACATGAGGAAACAGAGACTCAAAAGAATGGTTAAAAAGAGGCTAGGGTACGAAACATCACAGGCTAGGATGTGAAATGGAGTACTAAATTAGTTATTAAAACAAAACTAATTTCGCAATATATTGAGACAGCTTTTCTAGATGAAAATATTGCGCATTAGCTTTAAATTGCCATTCCATACGTTGTATCCGTAAAACAAGTACTTCTCTGTTATTCTTCATTCCGATGCTAATTAAAATTCAGAGTATCAGAACGCGCTGAAGCCGATGGATTAAAGTATCCCTTTAGTCGCATCCTTCAAGAGGAACGATGGTTAGTTAAAAACCTCAGCTCTGAGAACATCATGCTGCAATTAACTTGCTAAACTTTCTCCTTCCAATCAAACAAAAATTCCAAACGTGACGAAGTATACCTGAATTAACGAAGGAAATTCGGGTCGCAGCAGTTTTTGACGACAAAGACAGCGACTGGTGATGAACGATTCACAGTTTAGCTCAGCATAATTAATTGCCACAAGGAAAAAAAAATTCGCAAAACTTGACAAGGGCCTGGAAAAAATGTTGGGCATTAATAATTCAAGACTCTGAAAAAAAAAACCGCAGCATCAAACAAAACTTGGAACGATTCAGTTTCGAACCTTAAGCGCAATGCTGGCAGTGGAAAAGTGTCATTATATTAATGGCGGTCTCCTTGTTTCTAATTATGTCTCGAAATTTAACGACGTTCGACGGAGCATTTTGCTTCTTCTTTTGCTTATTAATGCTCTGCACTTGATCAGAAGAGGCCTCGACGATAATGATGGAAGTTCTCTGGAAATCACGCCTTTATCAAAACGTATTTAGTTTACCATTGTTATCTTTCCAAAAATGAAAAAAAAATATTCGGGAGAAAGTTTGCCACTAATTAATACCAGCGCGAGTTTCGTTTTGCTTTGCTTTGTAAGTGCTCACCTCGAACCTGAGATGTCCATCGGATTACAAAAGGCAGCCTAAACTGGAAATATTAGATGCACAGACTAATGATGTTACGACATATTTAGCGCAAGAATTCGAAGCCCTTTTCTAATCCCCGAACAAATATGTATCAGAAATTTGCATGGGGACCGTATTTCAGAAAAGCTGTTGTTAAGCAGGCAAGTGATACAAAGGACAGTTTATTTTTTTCCCCAGAAGTATTAGCTCGATATTGCATACATTATTTTCCCTACCTCCTTTTTTTTTACCTAAATATGTATATTGCGATTATAAAAACCATAAGAAATTCTCAAAATCAAAATTGAGTCGATAGATTATGAAATATAGGTGGCTCAGAAATTTAGAACTTTGTGCAACTAGGATCTTCAATACACTGTAATATAAAATTAATTACCTTTTTCATGAAAATATTTCACAAGATAATTGGAATATTATTTTATTAATAAGGTGTGTATGCATTAAAGATTTTTCCAATGCAAAGAAATCAATAAATCAATTATATTGCAATACAATTCAATAAACAATCATTGTTTGAGCAAATTACATGAATTGTAAATTATTACGTACCTATGACGTATGGAATTCGACAAAACAATTACTGTTTTTATTCAAACAAAGATGCAGATTCTTGAAATCAGAGACTACAGTCGTGTGATGATTATGTATATTAAGAAAATACATCGTTTGTCACAAATATTTTATTTTTTCAAGTTGACCAAGGTTTCTCTGGGATCTGGTCTAGCTTCATCAGGACGAAGGTCACTTAAATATTCAAATTGTAGATAACATCACATATGGTGTTTATAGTCATGGGTTTTGGTTAGTTGCCTGATAGAAATGGTGTGGATGCCATGTCATTAACAAGTTGCGAAGGATTCTATTCTGATTTAATATATGGAAAGCTTCGGAAATATCAAGTTTGGTGTTGAATCTGGCTTGTCGATTAGGTTTACTTCTTCAAATAAGAAACAGTTTCGTAAGAGTGTTTAACCATCGATGATTTCTTTAAGTCCCAGTTCCGAATATAGGTATTGTGCTTCTTCAGTCGTAAACGCAACCTACCATTATGATAAGGCTCTAACAAAGAAATCGAAGCTGAAGCTTATCTCCACGTTAACTCCTGTGATGCGCCCATTACGAGAGAATTTTGCTATCATTCCATTTTCCCGAGACGTTGCCTACAAAATGAACTTTTTAGAATCAAAGGAAAAGGACTATGTTGAAGATAAAAATTCAGGGGAATTTATCAAATTCCATGTGAATGTGGAGCTTCGTATATTGGACAGACATGTAGAGCCTTGCGTTTTCAACTGAAGGAGCACAAGACCTATATTCGGAACTGAGACCTAAAGAAGTCATCGATGGCTAAACACTGTTACGAAAAGGACCATACATTTCTCTTTGAAGCAGCAAAACTAATGGACAAGCCAGATTCATCCACCAAACTTGATATTTTGGAAGATTTCCATATACACTGACGGAAAAAAAATCCCAACACCAAGAAGGGGTTGTGTAAGATAAACGACAGTTGGTAGGCGTTGAGAGTACATCTGTACGATGACGTCTATGCAAATTTCGCGCTGGGCGCATACGTGTGGCGCTAGTAGCGCCCCTCGGAACATGCAAAGAAGGTTTGCTGTAAATACACGCTGTAACGTTCGTGAGCGTTAGTTATCGTTGAGATTCGATGTAGTGTGTTGATGTTAGTCAAGAACGCCTTTAAGAAGACGAAGAAGCCATTATCAACAGCTCACGGAGTTTGAACGAGGTCGTGTAATAGGGCTACGAGAGGGTGGATTTTCTTTCCGCAATATTGCAGAACGACTTGGCAGGAATGTAGCCACTGTGCATGATTGTTGGCAGCGGTGGTCAAGGGAAGGTACTGCCTCAAGAAGACCTGGTACCTGCCGGCCACGTGGCACTACTGAGAGGGAAGACCACCGTGTACGGCGTATGGCCGTGGCGCATCGTACCGCGTCTGCGGCAGCAATTCGAGCTGCAGTTGCCACCACAGTGAGACAACGAACTGTTACAAATCGGTTACTTGAAGGACAGCTCCGAGCCAGACGCCCTGTAGCGTGCATTCCACTTACTCCAAACCACTGCCGTTTGCGACGTCAGTGGTGTCAAGCTAGAGCTCATTGGAGGACGGAGTGGAGATCTGTTGTGTTTTCTGATGAAAGCCGGTTCTGCCTGGGTGCCAGTGATGGCAGTGAGTTGGTTAGAAGGAGGCCAGCTGAGCGCCTGAAATCAACCTGTCTGCGGCCGAGACACACTGGACCTACACCTGGAGTTATGGTCTGAGGAGCAATTTCCTATGACAGCAGGAGCACTCTTGTGGTTATCCCACGCCCCTGACGGCACAGTTGTACGTCGGTCTGGTGATTCAACCTGTTGTGCTGCCATTCATGAACAGCATTCCAGGGGGTGTATTCCAACAGGATAACGCTCGCCCGCATACCGCTGTTGTAACCCAACATGCTCTACAGAGTGTCGACATGTTGCAGTGGCCTGCTAGATCACAAGATCTTTCACCTATCGAGCACGTATGGGACATCATCGGACGACAACTCCAGCGTCACCCCCAACCAGCATTAACCGTCCCTGTATTCACCGACCAAGTGCAACAGGCATGGAACTCTATCCCACAAACTGACATCCAGCACCTGTACGACACAATGCATGAACGTTTGCGTGCTTGCATTCAACATTCTGGCGGTTACACCGGTTATTAATGTACCAGCATTTCACATTTAAAATGGCTCTTCTCGCGCTTACATTAAGCTGTGATCTTGAAACCTTAATCGATTAAATATGTTACCTATACACATGTATTGCCGCCATTTCATTATTCTACAACTATTTTTTCGTGGTGTTGGGATTTTTTTCTTGTTAGTGTATATCAGAATTTTTCGCAACTTGTTAATGACATGACATCCACACCATTTCTATCAAGCGCGTGGAAGCAACTAACCAAAACCGGTGACTGTAAACACCATTTATGATGTCATGTGCAATTTGAATATTTAAGTGCCCTTCGTCCTGATGAAGCTAGGCTAGATCCCAGCGAAACCTTGGTCGATTAGAAAAAATGAAATATTTGTGACAAATGTTGTGTTTTCCTAATATATAAAGATGCAGATTGCATTTTATACATTTCACTGCTGACTTTAATTTGCAGTTTGGGAATTTACATTTTTGTCGATCATTGGAATTAACATCAGGCCAGTGATCCTTTCCATCAAGACGAACATCCATCGTTGGTACCGCACATCTAGGGCCTTGTGTTTCTTTAGCTGTAGTTCCTGTTCTACAATATTACTTGGCCTTTCGGCTCTTTTTCTTTTTTTGCTCGTTTAATTTACACAAAGACTCAGCAACCTCTGCCTTGAAGTCATATAAAGTCAGGAGACTAGATGGTGAACGGCCATTCTGCTCTGCGACTCGTTTGTATAACAGCCATGCTGCGACAATATTTACATATAATATGTGACAGAATATTCTAAAGTACCATTTCTTTGAGCGTAGCTTGACTCTGCATGATCCTGAAAGTCAGTCGATAAGTCGAAACCAACCATATGCTTATTATACTGAATTATCACACTTGGACAAAAAATTTAACCCGTTCTTTGTTGTTTAATGACCAACGGCTGACTTTAGTGTTTCTACAGTTCTGTTATCAATTAGACTGATAACAGGAACTGACTTTAGTGGGGTTTTTTTGTACAGTTCCTGTTTATCAATTAGTGTTTGGAGTTATTACAACAAATGTGAATAAGATGGTATGACAAGTCTGTCAATATCTTATTCACATTTGTTGTAATAACTCCAAACACTAATTGATAAACAGGAACTGTACAAAAAAAACCCCACTAAAGTCAGTTCCTGTTATCAGTCTAATTGATAACAGAACTGTAGAAACACTAAAGTCAGCCGTTGGTCATTAAACAACAAAGAACGGGTTAAATTTAATTGTCCAATTGTGATAATTCAGTATAATAAGCATATGGTTAGTTTCGATTTATCGACTGACTTTCAGGATCATGCAGAGTCAAGCTACGCTCAAAGAAATGGTACTTTAGAATATTCTGTCACATATTGTATGTGAATACGTTATTTTCGTTATCTTACATTCTGGATCTTCATCACTGCCGTCCTCCAACTGTGAATCCTCACTCAAGTCTGCTAATACAGCAGCTGTAATTCGTTTTTTTCCCATAAAACAGCTTTGGATCTATTCTTATTATACAGTAGAGGGTCGAAAATGCGAACCTCAATAATCCAAACAAACTCCCCTCCCATCCTCTCCTCTTTTTTTTGCTGTGGTGGTGGAACGTTTCAGTATAGTCCTTTATTTTTACCTTTCACTTGGTGATAATGGAATCGCCTAATTTTGGGGGTGCAAGCATTTTGGGGCTGCCATTTGCAAGCATTTTGGTGGCGACGTTTCGTAGGTGGAGGTGACTTCTCATAGTCAAAGACAAAAGGCCAAACCTTCCCCAGTTACTTGTTCCCTTCGATGCTAAGATTTTACGACCCATTTCCATGGCAGTACCACCCCTTGCTTCATCCCTCAGATTATTCACTGTGAGATTATAAACTGTGAGCCAGGAGGAAAGTTATTCTTCCTGCACTCAGCATAAAGCACAGGTTCTACTCATGCTGAAGTATTCACTGCATTGGAGACTGCCATGGCTTGGTTTGAACAACAAACTGAGTGCGTTCAACTCAACTCCTCTTATTGAAAAGATTAAGGGATTTAGCGGGGAAAAGGCGAAGTTCTAAAATGGTGCAACAAAAAATTAGTAATTAATTTTTATAAAGCACACAAAACAAAACTGCATAATTTTTTTCAGCACTTAATTTTTTAATCCAGTTTCAAATATGTTCTTCAAATGTGTTATGATTGGTAAGTTTTTGGAATTTCGTACTTTATGTTTAAAAATCTGACAGCAGCAGTAAAAATAGCAAACATGTTTCGTATTGCATAATAACAAAACAGATCTTTGTCTTATGTGATTCTTTTTGTGTACAGTTGCTTATTTTTGGTACATGTATTTGGAAGATATAATGCAGAAACGTTAGCGTATTTGTATTTTTTGACAGGTTCGATGATCCGAAAACATCGAAAATCCGAATTACCGGTGGTCCCAATAAGTTCGGATTTTCGACGCTCTACTGTACTGTACTGCAAAATGACTCAGAATAAGAAATAAGAAATCATGTAGTAAAAAACGTGACTGGACTGGACCTCCTAATTGCATTAAGTACCAGATTTGGTACCAACCTATAAAAGTACTTTACCTCCAAGTAGAGATTCAAACTCTTATATAAATGGATGCGAATTACATTTTAATGTATGAGACGCATGAAAAAATTTTAACATTTACAAATTTAATTAGAAATGCAATTTCGTTATCTCGCTGAAATTTTAAATGCCGGCCAAATTATTTTCTTTAGGTAACTATTATTCGTTGAACAATGATTATGACAGTTTGACATCGTAAATGGCACCACTATACGCAACTTAAAGAGTGGTCCCCGATTTGAGCCTCAAATGTAGATATGGGTAAAAAAAAATATTTATTGGAAAACGGTTGAAGCTGTTTGGTCACAGCCAAATTTGGCACCATATGCAATATATGGTTAAAATCAGCTAATGATTTTGGGCAAACAAGCATCTGATACAGCCGTACAGAGTTAGCAATCGGCTGTGCGGTCTCCAGTTTGTATTTCTTTTCTCGTGGATGTAAGCAATCTGAATTTTATGTTGTATCTATAAGTTCTAGAGAAGTTCATATGATACAAAATGAATTATTAAAATGAGAAAAATAAGCTAATTTTAAATGCCTGCTACTTTAGTTTAGGCATAATTCCTTCGTTTCGAGCCATGCGATGAGATTCAAGCCACTACGAGAGCTTATGAAAGCACGGCGATGTTGAAACGAAGGAATTACGCTTAAACTAAAGTGGCAGTCATTTAAAATTAGCTCATTTTAATAATTCATTTTGTGTTATATAAACTTACTAGCCATACGAGATCAAACAGTACCGGATTCCGTCATTTCGTGGTAAGCTTTTCGCATATCATTATAATATAGGCAGATGTTTTAAAACGAGGAATCCCTAATTTCCTTGCAAACTGCGTAGGTGTTCAAAATTAAAACAATCACCACATAAAAAGTAGTTATTAGAGAAAGTAATAAGCACAAGGAAAGGAACTATGTGTACACCGATGTGTCATTACATTATGACCACCTACTTAATAAACTGTAGGAACCCCTTTATTATGCAAAACAGCGGCCAATCGGCAAGGCATCGATTCAATGAGGTGGCGATAGGTAACCTGGGGTATCTGGTACCATAATGTCAACAGAAGGCCCTCCAGTTCCCGTAAATTTCGGAGTGGTGGTGATTTAGCGCGAACCCGCTTTTCCAAGTCGAACCACAAATGTTCGATTGGGTTTATGTCAGGAGAAATTGGTGGCCAGGGCATTAACAGAAAGTCACCAGCATGTTCCTCGAACCACTACTTGAGGATTATAGCACTGTGGCGTGACGCATTATTCTGTTGATAACAGCCATTACCAGCAGGGAACACAGTTGGCCGCCCCGGTGGCGCAGTGGTCTAAGCGATGGCCTCTGATCATTTGTCCGAACGGGGTCCGGGTTCGAATCCCGGTGAGGCATGGATGTTGTGTTTGTCTTACGGCACTGGCTCTCTCCCTTCCCTGGAACCAGTGACCCTAAATTAGGGACGGGCGACTGCTTATAGCCCATTGAGTTGCTCACGGTGGTAGTTAAACCTCCATTCAAAAAAAAAAAAAAAAAGAACACAGTTGCCATGAATTCGTGAACTTGGTCCGCAACGATGTTCAGATACATGACAGCTGTCAGGGATTGTGCTATTGGGAAAATGGGGACGAAAGTATCCCAAGGAAACATCCCCCACAGCATAACGCCGCCGCTGGCGGCCTGATTCCGCCCAGCAGTGCATCCAAGTGTCATAGCCTTTGTTGGTAATCAGCGTATCCGCGCTCTGCCGTCTACCTGATGCCCCAGGAATCTTGATACGTCATACAAGGCCACTTCCTTCGTATCATCCGCGATCCAATTCGATGATCTTGGGTCTATTTCATGCGTTGTTCGCGATGACGTGCAGTGACCATGGGGACTCGGCTGCGTATTCGGTTGCGCAGGCCCATGCGCAGAAGGCTGTGATGAACTGTGAGCTGTGACACATTGCCCTGATCACCACCGTTGTAGCTCCGGGTGATTTGTCGCAATGTGGCTCTGAGGTTGCTGCGAACAATGCAAGACACTCTCCTCTCCCCTCTGGCAGCAATGAGCTGCGGATGACACATCCTTGACGACGGTTCGTCTTTTGGCCATCTGTGTGTGCACCACATTTTATACGTACTCACAACAGCGGCACGTGAACAGCTCACAAGCAGAGCCGTTTCCGAGATCGTAGTATCGAGGCGCCGTGGTATCATATGTTTGTCCTTTATCAAAATTCGATAAATCGTCAGCTCTTCCCGTTCTGACTCCGAACGCTGTACTAACCCAAAGTCTGTTATCGGGTTGTATATATACTACTCTGTGAACTTCGCTTGCGCCACCGTTCGGTTTCAGACGCAGTCATTTCTCTAGGCTGGAGGTGGTCATAGTGTAATGGCTCATCGGGTGCGTACAGTGGTGGTGCGTACAGTGTTTCACAGCTGTGAACACAAAAGAAGTAAGGTGCATGGAAATACGCCTAAATTATGGGCCTGTTAAAATAGGGAAATAAGGCGCGAAACGGTATCACGTAAATCAGCAAAAATCGAAAACGGTACCAGAATCTCCAATATAGAATGTGTTCACGCCGAACTAAGTTTTGAACGACGGTGTCTGAAAGATACTGTAGGATTAAAACCCATTCTTCCAGAAAAGCGCATCGAAAGTTCTGCTCTTCAGGAAGGATGGATCTTACGGAGGTGATTGCGAAGGAGGTGGTCGACCTAAAGTGTTCTGAGCATACTCAATCGGATTACGATTTGGTGACGGCATCAACAGATTCATACGTGCAATATCGTCGGTTTTCAGATATTTATTAACCATCAAGGTCCTATGAGGTCATGTGTTGTTGCCTATTAATATGATATTCGGGCCCATTGCTCACTAAAAAGACGAACATGAGGATCCAGGATCTCGTCGGGATATCGACAGTCGTTAGACCTAGATGTTTACCCAATGTTCCTGTGTGGGTTGGAAAACAAGCTTTGTGACACAGATTCCGCCCCAACTACATTTTCTTTACCGCCGAAATGACCTCTTTTCCGAACGTTCATCGGCTGATGTCGAATTCCATGTTCTGGCCATATATGGAACACGAGAACGTGGAACATGTGGAAACGTGGAACTCGAAAGATGGTGCAAATGTCCTCGCCCTTCAATATGGAAACGAGGAAACA
Source organism: Macrothele yani (assembly GCA_039090855.1). Taxonomy (NCBI): domain Eukaryota; kingdom Metazoa; phylum Arthropoda; class Arachnida; order Araneae; family Macrothelidae; genus Macrothele; species Macrothele yani. Next base: position 13,698,701 of record CM077013.1, on the reverse strand, counting down.
TTTTCGCCTTCAAGACATGGAAACGTGGAATTCCGAGAAGGTAGAACTCATGGAAACGTAAAACTCCGAGAATGTGGAACACATAAAAACGTGAAACTCCGAGAACGTGGAACACGGAATATGGTGCAAATACCTTCGCCTTCAAGATATGGAAGGGTAGAACTCTGAGAACGTGCAACACACGGAAACACCGAAATCGGAAGGTAGTGTAAATATCTTCGCCTTCAATTGGATTGGATTGGATTGAGGTTTAACGACCTCCGTGAGCAACTCGATGGGCTAGAAGCTGTCGCCTGTCCCTAATTTAGGGTCACTGGTTCTAGGGAAGGGAGAGAGAGCCAGTGTAGTAAGACAAACGCAACACCCATGCCCCACAAGGATTCTATCCCTGACCCATCTCGGACGAATTGTCAGAGGCCATCGCTTAGACCAATGCGCCACCGGGGCGGCTTCGCCTTCAATATATGGAAACGTAAAACATATGGCAGCGCGGAACTCTGAAGATGGTGTAAGTATCTTCGCCTTCAAGATATGGAAACGTGGAATTCCGAGATCGCGGAACACATGGAAATGCGGAACTCGGAAGATGGTACAAATATATTCACATTCAAGATACGGAAACGTAGAACACAGAGAAAGCGATGGCCTCTGATCATTCGTCCGTAAGGGGTCCGGGTTCGAATCCCGGTGTGGCATGGATGTTGTGTTTGTCTTACGGCACTGGCTCTCTCCCTTCCCTGGAACCAGTGACCCCAAATTAGGGACGGGCGACTGCTTATAGCCCATTGAGTTGCTCACGGTGGTCGTTAAACCTCAAAAAAAAAAAAACAAAAAAAAAAAAAACAGAGAATGTGGAACACGTTCTCGTCCTACGAAAATCTGGTTGCGAGCAGGATCTGGCTTCTGGCCATTCATTCGAGATGAGTCTAGGTTCGAATCCGGGTGAGGCATGGATGTTGTGCTTATCTTAAGGCACTGGCTACCTCCCTTCCCTGGAACCAGTGTCCCTAAATTTGGCATGGCTGACTGCTTATAGCTCCAAGAGCCGTTCGCAGTGGTCTTTAACTCCCCGCTCCCGCCGTCATAAAAGAAACATTCTGCTCCTCTAATCGGTAAAGACTACAGGGGCTCATTTTAAGTGGGTCCAAAGAACATGTGGTGAACGAATTAATGAAGCAAGTTCTTCTGTGGGTTATGCTTAAGGAAAATCACAAAACAGGCTGTCTTGCATACAGTACCACAATTATGAAATCTTTGGTACAGTGTAAGCTGGGATACGGTCCGTCCGGGTGCCGCAGTGGGCGTGTATGCAAATTGCCGGGCCTTGCTGCATGGATGGCGCCCAGCGGTTAACACTTTTTTTTTTTTTTTTGATTGGAGGTTTAACGACCACCGTGAGCAACTCAATGGGCTATAAGCAGTCGCCCGTCCCTAATTTAGGGTCACTGGTTCCAGGGAAGGGAGAGAGCCAGTGCCGTAAGACAAACACAACATCCATGCCTCACCGGGATTCGAACCCGGACCCCTTACGGACGAATGATCAGAGGCCAACGCCTTAGACCACTGCGCCACCGGGGCGGCGGTTAACACTTAGAAGTGGTCTTGTCGAACAAGTGTGACACTCAGACACCCTTGTCCAGACATTCTCGAGATGTTTTCAGTGGCCTGAAATTGTCTCTAAAGGTGACTGACAACGTCTCGATCCATGTTTAACCATTTGGCCACTTCAACTTGAGACTGTCCTGCTCCTATCTCTAATAATAATCTGCTAGAGCCCTCCTCCTCCGGGCCAATTTTTAAGTCGTCATAGCAACAACCGAGAAACAAATGTTTGTGACATCACGCTCAGCTCTTCGTGTTTTCGTGTAGGTGATTTCATCCCCTACACTCTTATCCCACTTTGTTTTGTTGTCATAGCAACAAAGAACACAGCTGCTGGTGTGACGTCATCTAATCCAAATCATTCTCACATGACGTCAGTGATGCTGTACGTCACACGGTCAACTCTAGAGATACGGACACTTTTTTTTTTTTTTGGTTCGAGGTTTAACGACCACCGTGAGCTACTCAGTGAGCTATATGCAGTTGCCCGTCCCTAATTCAGGTCCTCTGGTTCCAGGGAAGGGAAAAGCCAGTGACGTAAGGCAAACACAACATCCATGCGCCACCGGGATTCGAACCCGTACCCGTTTTGGACGAATGATCAGAGGCCATCGTTTAGACTACTGCGCTACCTGGGCTGCTACGAAAAACTTTACATCAGGAATTTTGGTTTACTACCTAAACCTGTGTATAGCCATTTGAATGTGGTAACGTCAAGAGTACGACGATCTGACGACGTTAAGCTAAAAATAGTTCACGAAAAAGAACAGGGGAAATGGATACAGGGTTCACAGTCAGTGTATACGAAAAATGTTGTGTACAAGTAAGTGTTGACGAAATAGGGACTAAAGGTTTTACGAAACACATAACAAACGGACAGCCCGTCGTATCAAATTCCAAAAGCGACTGCTCGGGAAATTTTCAGAAAGCTGCTAGCCAAAGTCGCCATCTATTGACGTGGAACTCAAAAACTCAATAAATAAATGTCAATAATTTCTGTATCATAAATTTTATTATCCCCCGTCATTATTGACGGGCTTTCATCTAGTCTTCTTGTAACTCTCCACCGAAATGAATCATCTAAACGACCTCTCGGAGATATTGTGAAGTCTTATTGCACCAGATACGACAAACCCCAAGATTTCCCTCGTATTCGAATCGAATCACTTATATTCAGAATCCACTTGTGTGTGGCGTATGAAAATGCTGCTTCCCCGTGGCTTCCTATAACGCAATTGGTCACACCACTTGCTGCATTACGTGAGCTGCTTCTTGCATATCATTTAGCTGTCACTTCGAGGAAGCATTCTTCTGCTAACTAGGATTTAGTACTCGTTTCTTTAATTTTGAGCATCTGTATAATTGCGAGGCTGTCGCATCTTATGCGAAGGATGGGTTCTTGAAGTCCTCGCAAAATTCAAGAATAATTTTTCCCTAGGAATCAATGCAAAGTAGGGAAGATGCTTTACGGGGGGAATAAATCTGCACTATTATAGAATGTTATACGTTTTAAACATATTTATAAATGCAATTCAAAATATAATACATAATTATGTAAACAATAAAAATAACTTTGAAGAGAGTTTTAGAAATTTATTTAGCGCATTGTTTAAAAAAAATTAAATAACACAGTTTTTTTTTTTTTGATTGGAGGTTTAACGACCACCGTGAGCAACTCAATGGGCTATAAGCAGTCGCCCGTCCCTAATTTAGGGTCGCTGGTTCCAGGGAAGGGAAAGAGCCAGTGCCGTAAGACAAACACAACATCCATGCCTCACCTGGATTCGAACCCGGACCCCTTTCGGACGAATTATCAGAGGCCATCGCTTAGACCACTGCGCCACCGGGGCGGCCAACACAGTTTAGTTCTATAAAATATTTAACATGGAAATTTGTTTGAGTCATTTTCACAGATGTTGCAGATATTTGCGGTGCTTATTGCAAACACGCCTGCAGCCTCGGTGGCGCAGTGGTCTAAGCGATGGCGATTCGTCCGAAAGGGGTTCGGGTTCGAATCCCGTTGAGGCATGGATGTTGTGTTTGTCTTACGGCACTGTCTCTCTCCCTTCCCTGGAACCAGTGACCCTAAATTAGGGACGGGCGACTGCTTATAGCCCATTGAGTTGCTCACCGTGGTCGTTAAACATTCAATCAAAAAAAAAAAAAAAAAAAAAAAAAACACGCCTAATACGCCCAGGTGGCGCAGTGGTCTAAGCGATGCCTTCTGACCATTCGTCCGAGATGGGCCAGGGTTCAAATCCCGGTGAGTCATGGATGTTGTATTTGCGTTATGGCTCTGGCTTTCTCCCTTCCCTGGAACCAGTGACCCTAAATTAGGGACGGGCCACTACTTATAGCCCACTGAGTCGCTCATGTTGGTAGTTAAACGTCTAATCAAAAAAAAAAAAACACGATTAAAGTTTTAATCTGTCACGCAATGTTTTTTTGCAAAATAATGTAAAACTTTGGGCAAAGCCTCAGTTATTTAGTAGGTTATCAAAGAAGAAAATTGTAGGAAAATGTTATTTAATTATTGAAATATATTCAATAGATTTAAAAAACGTATACGTACGTATACCGTATGTTTATAAAGAAGATGTCTTTATTCTTGGGTGTCCAGAAAAGTTAGAAATGGTGGTTTCGTGACGAAATTTAGTAGGCAGCTTATTGAAGGATGGGAAAACTATTTAGAAAAACATGTTCGTTTAACATTGCACCACTAGGAGAGAAGGGTCGCTGCAAACGACGCAAGAAGTAAGAGACTCGCGCTTGAATTTACTGATTACTGACGTCACAAAGGTTTCAGGACAAAATCTGCTTGTGCTGGCCATCACAAAAGATTATTCGTGATGCATCACTGCTGAAATCGAAGAAATATCAGATCGTTCACATGAAAAGTCTCGTATGAAAGTACAAGTGTGTATTTCGTCGAATATTCAGCAATGAACGTATAATTTCTTGAGCGTTTCCTGAGTCCTCGCGAAGTCGCTCAGCGGACCTTACTACTTGCAATTTCTGACTTTTGGAATACCTCAAAGACAGAGTTAACAGAGTTCTGCTCTCTTAAAGCAGAAAACGAGTATCAGATTTGAAGTGGCCAATATCGACCGCAACATGCTTCCACCAGCCGAGACACATGACGATTTTCGTTTGCAGCATGCCTTCTCTTGTTATGGCCAGCATATTAGGCAGATTTTGCCATGGGCCGTTTGTGCTATCAATATAATCAGTGTTATATATACATCGATCAGCCAAAACATTAAAACGACCTCAGCGTTATGCAAATAAGCGCACGTGAAGGCAATCAGCGTCACGTTTCAAGGTTGCGCAGGATATATACAATACCTGGGTCGAAACTCTCTCAGGCACTATTTCTTTTCTTCTCAACATGGGAAAAGGAAACGATTTATCTGATTTCAACAAAGGCCAGATCGTTATGCCAAGACGTCTTGGTAAGCTCATCTCCGAAACAGCGACACTGGTAGACTACGCGCGCTATGCGGTAGTTAGGGCCTATCAAAGATGGTCTGAAGCAGGTGACACTTTGAGCCATCGACAAGGCAAGGACAGGCGACGCCTCATTGATGCCAGAGGTCAGCACAAGTTATCTCGTCTTGTCCGCAGCAACAGTAGTCTCATTTGTGTGCCTCCGCAGCCTTAGACTCATTCGTGTATCTATGTTCGCAGCCGTTCACCGTCGTCAACACGTGCAGTTGGTACGGAATACTCGACATTGGACAATAGAGGACTGGAAGAGGGTCTGATGGTCAGACTAATCCTGTTTTCAGTCGCTCCGTGTCGACGGACGTCCTCGTGTGCGATATTTACCTAAGGAAGCCTTCTCACGTGGATGCACCGCGGGACGGGTTCAGGCGGCTAGAGGAAGTATAACAAATCCAATCGAGCATTTGTGGCTCCAGTTGGTCAAACGGGTAGAAACAGCATCACCCCAACCACGTAATTTACGGGAACTGCGGGATCGTCTGTTGCAATCATGGAACCAAATATCAAGAGACACCTACAAACATCTTGTTGAATCTATGCCTTCTGAAGTGAGAGCTCTTTTGACTGCGAGATTAGGACCTACATCATATTAGGTAGGTAGTTTTAATGTTTTGGCTGATGGGTGTATCATCATATAAAGAAGCTTAACAATTAGTGGTCCATACGAGCAAAGTAGCATTAGAAAAGCTAGTTTATGATACACCATAATCGGTTTAATCGATATTTAGGAACTTTAGATGAACTGCAAGTGCGATGAAGTGTGCTTATACCTGACATTAGATCCCATAGGGCATACACTATACTGACAAAAGTCACCGGACTACTAGAAGAGAAACACAACATAGCTTTTATTGACATACATTAGTGTTGTGTCTATCCACCTTTGGCCTTAATGCATGCACTGACCCTTCGAGACATGCTTTCGACAAGGTTTTGGAGCACCGCGATATGTATGCGCTTCCATCCCCTACATAATGTTGCCGCTAACTGTTGCTTATTAGTAGGCCTCGGTTCCAAACCTTTTCTGCGGCGCTCTAATTCATCACATAGGTGCTCTGTGGGATCAGGACTCTGTGCTGGCCAGTCCACATAGGATACGGAATCATCGTCAAACCACGCCGTAACAGTCCTTGCTTTATGGCTCGGTGCATTATCCTGCTGCTACCAACAAGGCTCGGTTCCATAGTATTGCCACAGAGTTGGTAGGGCATAATTTTCCAAAATATCGAGGTAGACGTGCTGGTTAACAGGTTTGTCCACGATAGCCAATGGGGCGGGACCATATCATGAAAAAAAAACCCCACACAAGTACACTGCCAGCTTCAAACTTGACCGTAAGAACAGTACACTGTGGTAAACATAGTTTTTCCGGCTACCGACATACCCACCCACGACCATCAGACTGATGGACCGTGCATCTGGATTCACTAGTGCATAGGACCCGTTTCCAGTGATTTACGGTAGCATCCCGAGTGGAGATGAAAGGCTCATGAGCAGCCGCACGACCACGGTAACCCATTGAATGAAGTTCTCGGCGAATGGTAAGTGTACATACTGAGGTTCCAGCATTTTTACTCACCTGTACACTGAGGTCTTGTGCAGTACTCCGTCGATTAGCTGTAACGACTCTCTTGAAGCTTCGACGTCCTCTATCACTGATTTTCTTTGGTCTGCCGGTATGTTTTGGTGCTTCAGGCACGCCATGTCTCTTCCACTTATTAAATGAATAGAAAAGAGTTGACTTGGGTGTGTTAAAACGTTTCTAGGTTTCTCTTATGGACAACCCAACAATCTTTGCTTTCTCAAAGTCATTTCTCTCCCGCCGCGACATTTTCACTCAGCCTCACAGTGGGATATGATTGCGGTCAGCTTCAGGTTTGTTTTTATACCTTTTTGCAGCTGTACCACGCATCTTAACAACGCAGCAAATCCGTTCATTTGGTTTTGAAGGGATGTCCGATGACTTTTGTCAATATAGTGTATATCATAAATGTCAATCAAAGCAGTGCATGTGAACTTACTGTATGTAATATGTTAAATGCTGGTACTGTGCTTCAGAGCGACAATAGTTGTGGAAATTACATCTATATTTCCTTAACAAAAATTTTCTTACTTGTATCTTCCACTATTCCTCCTTATCAGTGTAGTACAAAAACACTGAATATTCAATTTCGGCTTGATAGTTATAACGTATTTTGAGTTTTGGCGGGAGACTAACACACAAACACAAACCACAGAGACTAACACACAAACACAACCGTAAAAACAGTAAAATCATGTTCGGGAACACAAAATGCATATTTCTATTGAAATTTCGAAGTCGATTGTTTTGTGATTATAATATTTTCTCATGCATTAATTAGTATGAGGAAGGAAAGTTTGTATGAGAAAGAAATGTCTTTTTTTTTTCAGGTATGACTGTAAAATTGAAGGGGTCTCAAAATTAATCATGAGCACATGGTAAACCCGCCACTGCTTTCAAATGCACTTAAACATCGTCTTGTCTGTCTGACATCAACGAAAATGGGACACTGTAACGTACCAGGAGATGTGACGTACCTGCCCGAAGGACGCACACGACATAAAGGCAGATAGGAATCAGAATAAATGTCCGCGTAGCTTAATTGGTAGAGCAACTTATTCCGGAATGAGTGGACCCGGGTTCGAACCCCGGCGCGGATAAAAATGACGGAGAAATTGACTTCGTTATAATGGCGCCCGAACTACCCGGATGACCCGACCGTTCAAAATCTCGCATTGGTGTGATGTTATTTCCACACCGCGAGATAGGAAAAATATGAGCAGCACTTCGAAAGAAAAAAGAAAAATAAGGGGGAGATGATGTAACGTACCAGGAGATGTGACGTACCTGCGCGAAGGACGCACACGACATAAAGGCAGATAGGAATCAGAATAAATGTCCGCGTAGCTTAATTGGTAGAGCAACTTATTCCGGAATGAGTGGACCCGGGTTCGAACCCCGGCGCGGATAAAAATGACGGAGAAATTGACTTCGTTATAACACTTCTGATTTGGAAGAAAACCTAGTGCAGAGAAACCTGTGTTGGAAGTCATTGTTACTCCGCTGTCACTAGCCAAAGCCAGCAGTTTCGTCTGGCACGGGTATTATCATCAATAGAAACAATGCATGGGATACTCTATTTGTTGGCAGCGTGCAGAACGCGGCTATGTGCAGCTATATTTGAATCGCATAAGGGAATATACATGCATCTCGCTATCACCAGCTTGCAAAAAAATCTTGTTTAGGGAGTTTTAGAATAATATCGAAAAGGATGTGAGTTTTAAAACAGGAAACCCGCTTTTCTTTCTGTGTCACCACCTTACACGAAATTGTAAATGCTGGGATGTCCTTGTAATCTATCAAGCTCTTAGAATTTTGTTTGCAGACGGTATGGTTTTCTTTTAACTGCGGTACGCACGTTCCATCTTTAATTGCGCTAAATGACAGCGTGAAGCCCACGTAGGAGAGTTCATCTCCCTCATCCCAAAGAACATAGCGTTGTCGCATAGTAGCCGTATAATTTGAGCAGGCATGATAGTCCGCTCTAGATGGCAAAAGAACACATTGCTGATTTCAAGGAAGTGAAAGGAGGAGGAAGGTGGAAGTGACTTCAAAGCTCAACCGCAGTAGTTCTGCTATTATGTTCGGCATCCCTTTACCTTCCATTTTTTCCGGGGACAATATTGCAGGAGTGCTTGATTTGCGAAAACGTACTTACGTTCCGAACAACTTGCTTCATTCCTCGGTCTAACTTCTGGATTTTAGTGAACACCATTTCTAAATAACAAAATGGCATGGGAAAAAGAAAGAACAAACACTTCACAGAATGCTGTTTTAATAAACGGTAGGTCCTTATCATTTTATTTCCAAGTGGAGGGGGAGATATTTTGACAAATTGAATCACCCTATTCGACGTTCACCTTTCAACACAGTCATTTTTACATAGAACCGCGGATGACCTTCGTAAACAGGTTTCATGGTACTCCGTTATTCCTTTTTATAAAAAAGGGCCGGTAAAATCGGATTTTTGTTTATCCCCATGGTTTTGAGATTGGGATATTTCAGTAAGTTTGGTCTCTTCGTTTATAAATTCTTTTTCTTCCTTTTGAAACATCTTACCCGGTCTTAGTCTTGCTTTTGTTGGCTAGTGAGAATTCAATAACGCCAATCACCCATCTGGTATTTTCGCGGATTGATTGATTTAAAGACAGCTATGAGCAACTCACTGGGCTATAAGCAGTCACTCCCGTCCCTAATTTAGGGTAGCTACTTCCAGGTAATGGGACACAGCCAGAGGTGCAAGAGAAGCATAAACCCCATGCTTCAACTGGGACACAAATGAAGGCCCACCTCAAACGAATTCAAAGCCAGAGACTTAAAAAGAGCCATCGAATTTCGTTTCGTGTCCTGTCGGCTTTTTTTTTCATTTCTATGAAATGTATTTAATTTTGAATATATTTTTGTTCCGTTTTCTTAAAATGCACTACTATTTGTGAAAATTGCAACACAAGTAAAGAATAGCGATATTCAAATGAAATTTATATATTAGATTCCTGATGTTACGGGGGATAACAGCAAGCTATACAAGATTTTTTTGCTACAAAACTGAGCATCGTGTGAAGCAATCTCGAGCAACTATAACAGCCTTTACACGGCGTGGCAGTGAATGGAAGAGGCGTTTGATATCGTCCTGGGGAATAGCATGCCAGGCTGCTTCCATGCGAGACCATACTTCATTTTTGGTGAATAAGGTGCTTAACTGACCAGTCGCTTAGCTGCCATATCCCAGACATCTTCGATCCGGGAAATATCCGACAAATGTGACGACCAAGGAAGAAATAGTGTCTGTCGTGCATGTAGAGTTCTTAAACATTCCGGGCCACATGAGGCCCAGCATTGTCCTACTGGTATATAGCACCAGGACAACTATTAAGGAAGGATACCACCTCTGCCTCTAAGTCATCTCTAATGTGTCGCTGGGTGTTGAGGGCTTCCTGAATTCGTATCAGGCGAGATTGTGAATTCGATTCAATGGAGCCCGAAACCATGACGCTTGGGATTAGGCCGGTATGTCGTTTCAAGGTGCCATTCACCACGATGTCTTTGAACACGTATGCGAACATTATAGCGCATCAAGTTGAATCGTGACTCGTCAGAAAGCGCAAACTATTGCCAATCAGCGCGCCAAAGTAAGTCTGTTTACGAGACCTCATTGCAGCCTGAAGCGTCTGTCGCTGAGAGTAAAAAGAATGCGTAGCAACGGGGTACTAACGACCAGTCTTCTGTTATGCAAGCATACATATCGAACTTTGTTGCTGGAGGACAAAGCTTGATTTGTGGCAGTGCTCCACTGCTGTGCTAACAGCGTGGATGTCGCTGTGCGATTGTTCACTACTGTGCGGTATAGGTGTCTGTCATCCTGTTCAGTCGTGGTTTACTGCGTCCAATTTCCCGGATTTCTGTGAGTCCGAGTATTATCTATCACAGACGCTACCTTGGAATCACTGTACTGGAGTTGCGTCCCAGCATCATTTGTATACTGAGGTCACGTTTGCATCACTGTACTGGCATTGCGTCCCAGCATCCTTTGTCTACTGAGGTCACGTTCGCATCACTGTACTGGCGTTGTGTCCCTGCATCATTTGTCTACTGAGGTCACGTTTGCACCACTGTACTGGCGTTGCGTCCCAGCACCATTTGTCTACTGAGGTCACATTCGCATCACTGTACTGACGTTGTGTCCCTGCATCATTTGTCTACTGTGGTCACGTTCGCATCACTGTACTAGCGTTGTGTCCCAGCAACATTAGTCTACTGAGGTCACGTTTGCATCACTGTACTGGCGTTGCGTCCCAGCATCATTTGTGTACTGAGGTCGCGTTCGCATCACTATACTGGCGTTGTGTCCCAACATCATTTGTCTACTGAGATCACGTTCACAACACTGTACTAGCGTTGCGTCCCAGCATCATTTGTCTACTGAGGTCACGTTCGCATCACTGTTCTGGCGTGGCGTCCCAGCATCATTTGTCTACTGAGGTCACGCTCGCAACACTGTACTGGCGTTGCGTCCTAGCATCATTTGTCTACTGAGGTCACGTTCGCACCACTGTACTGGGGTTGCGTCCCAGCATCATTTGTCTACTGAGGTTACGTTCGCATCACTGTACTGGCGTTGCGTCCCAGCATCACTTTTATACTGAGGTCACGTTCGCATCACTGTACTGGCGTTGCATCCCAGCATCATTTGTCTGCTGAGGTTACGTTCGGATCACTGTACTGGCGTTGCGTCCCAGCATCGTTTGTCTACTGAGGTCACGTTCGCATCACTGTACTGGCGTTGCGTCCCAGCATCATTTGTCTGCCAAGATCACGTTCACATCACTGTACCGGCGTGGCGTCCCAGCATCTTTTGTCTAATGAGGTCACGTTCGCTTCACTGTACTGGCGTTGCGCCCTGGAATCATTTGTCTACTGAGGTCACATTCGCATCACTGTACTGGCGTTGCGTCCCAGCATCATTTCTCTACTGACGTCACGTTCGCATCACTGTACTGGCGTTGCGTCCCAGCATCATTTGTCTACTGAGGCCACGTTCGCATCATTGAACTAGCGTTACGTCCCAGCATCATTTCTCTACTGACGTCACGTTCGTATCACTCTACTGGCGTTGCGTTCCAGCATCATTTCTCTACTGAGGGTACGTTCGCATCACTGTAATGGCGTTGCGTCCCAGCATCATTTCTCTACTGAGGTCACGTTCGCATCCCTGTACTGGCGTTGCGTCCCAGCATCGTTTGTCTACTGAGGTCAAGTTCGGATCACTGTACTGGCCTTGCGTCCAAGTATCATTTCTCTGCTGATGTCATGTTCGATCACTGTATTGGCGTTGCGTCCCAGCATCATTTGTCCACTGAGGTCACTTTCGGATCACTGTATGGCCGTTGCGTCCCAGCAGCATTTGTCTGTTGAGGTCACGTTCGCATCATTGTACTGGCGTTGCTTCCCAGCATCCTTTGTCTACCGAGATCTTTTCAAATCACTGTACTGGCGTTGCCTCCCAGCATCCTTTGTCTACTGAGATTACGTTCGGATCACTGTACTGGCGTTGCGTCCCAGCATCATTTGTCTACTGAGCTCACGTTGGCATCACTGTACTGGCGTTGCGTCCCAGCATCATTTTTATACTGAGGTCACGTTCGCATCACTGTATTGGCGTTGCGTCCCTGCATCATTTGTCTACTGAGGCCACGTTCCCATCACTGTACTCTCGTTGCGTCCCAGCATTATTTCTCTACTGACGTCACGTTCGTATCACTGTACTGGGGTTGCGTTCCAGCATCATTTCTCTACTGAGGGTACGTTCGCATCACTGTACTGGCGTTGCGTCCCAGCATCATTTTTATACTGAGGTCACGTTCGCATCACTGTACTGGCGTTGCGCCCCAGCATCGTTTTTCTACTGAGGTCACGTTCGCATGACTGTACTGGCGTTGCGTCCCAGCATCACATGTCTAATGAGGTCACTTTCGGATCACTGTACTGGCGTTGCATCCTAGCATCATTTGTCTAGTGAGGTCACGTTGGCATCACTGTACAGGCGTTGCGGCCCAGCATCATTTGTCTAGTGAGGTCACCTTCGCATCACTGTACAGGCGTTGCGGCCCAGCATCATTTTTATACTGAGGTCACCTTCGCATCACTGTTCTGGCGTTGCTTTTCTACTGAGGTCACGTTAGCATCACTGTATTGGCGTTGCGTCTCAGTATCATTTGTCTACCGAGGCCACGTTCGCATCACTGTACTGGCGTTGCGTACCAGCGTCATTTGTCCACTCAGTTCACGTTCACACCACTGTACTGGCGTTGCGTCCCAGCATCATTTGTCTGCTGAGGTCACGTTAGCATCACTGTACTGGTGTTGCTTCCCACCACCATTTGTCTACTGAGGTAACGTTTGCATCACTGTACTGGCGTTGCGTCCCAGCATCATTTTTCTACTGAGGTCACGTTCGCATCACTGTACTGGTGTTGCGTCCCAGCATCATTTGTCTACTGAGGTCACGTTCACAACACTGTACTGGCGTTGCGTCCCAGCATCATTTGTATAGTGAGGTCACGTTGGCATCACTGTACTGGCGTTGCGTCCGAGCATCATTTGTCTACTGAGGTCACGTTCGCATCACTGTACTGGCGTTGCGTCCCAGTATCGTTTGTTTATTGAGGTCACGTTCGCATCACTGTACTGGCGTTGCGTTCCAGCATCATTTGTTTAGTGAGGTCACGTTGGCATCACTGTACTGGCGTTGCGTCCCAGCATCATTTGTCTACTGAAGTCACGTTCGCATCACTGTACTGGCGTTGCGCCCGAGTATCATTTGTCTACTGAGGTCACGTTCGCATCACTGTTCTGGCGTTTCGTACCGTACGAGTGGAGAGTCTAGCGTCTCTTATCCAACAATCCTTCCTCGCTCAAAGTCTTGAAGGTGTTCATAAAGCGACTTTCTTCCGCTACTACACTGTTAAAACCTTTGTGGTAGGTTGCAGCAAAAAGTGGTGCTGCACCACTTGCACCACTTTCTGAGAAAAGGTACACCATTATATGGTGGAAACAAAACCCAACAACATGGTGCAACTTTCCAACGCGTTATGGTACAAGGTTGCACCATTTTGTTAGCTTTGTTTGCACCACACAATGGTGTATGTTTTCTCAAAAGGTGGCGCAACTTGTGTATCACCACTTCGTGGTGCAACCTACCACAAAAATGTTAACATTGTAGGTATAGTGCGACACAAAAAACTCCATTTTGATTCAATGTTGGCTCTTCACTGATTATAACATCTCGTTAGAGCCAGCTCTTTGTACCCAAGACCGGTAAGTTCAGATGGCGCTGCTTCGAATCGCATGCGCATTTTCCCTTACGTTTTTAATCATTTACTTGTCTCAACCTGTTGTGCATATCTTGCGAATTTCCAGCTATTAGGTGTAGGCAAAAGTTTCCGCCGCCCACGCTAGCGGCGCTGTAGGGGTCTAACCGTCCGGCGATCCGTGATGTCAGTTCGTACATGAAGCCAAGCAAGGCGGTCGATAAAATTCATTTGCGGCACTGTTTGTTATTCATGTTTAATTTAGGGAAAAGTGCGAGTGAAGCATACGGTTCAATATGTCAGGCGTATGGCGAAACGGTTATGGGTGAGTGGACGGGTCGACAATAGTTTGCAATGTTTTAAAAAGGTGATCTAAGTTTCGAAGACAAGGAACGTGCAGGGACCGCAGGAACTCGCAGACGTAGAGCTGGAATAGCTGTTCCAAGACGATGCTACACAATTGACCGCGCAACTGGCGAAATGTTTCAAGTGGCTCAGTTGACAGCGGTACGAAGTCTACAGGTCTTGAGGAAGATCCAGAAGATTGGTAAGTGGGTTCCGCATACTTTAACGGAGCTCAATACTGCTAAACGATTGGGCATCTGCATGTCTTTGCTGAAAAGGTTTCTAGGGAAGAATTTCTTGTGGAAGGGTGTCACCGTGATTGAAAAATGGGTCTATTGCGACAACTCCGTACGCAAGCGTTTCAGGGTCGACCCAGGCCAGCCATCAACATCCACTGCAAAACAGGATATCCATGGGAGAAAGTTGCTGGTATGTGTGTGGTGGGATATGCATGGAGTGCTGTACTTCGAACTGTTGAAACCGGGCGAAACAACCACTGCACAACGATATAGCGATCAGTTGATTAAACTGAACACTACAATCGAGCAAAAACGTCCATAGACAGGTAAAGGAGGCCGCCAAGTCATCCTGTTACACGATAATACCAGACCACATGTCGGTGTCCCCACAAAATGAAATCTTGAACAATTTCGTTGGAGGGTTTTACTAAACCCGACTTCTATATGTTTCTCTCTAAGCAACATGCCCTAGCCACCCCGGTGGCGCAGTGGTCTAAGGCGCTGGCCTCTGATCATTCGTCCGTAAGGGGTCCGGGTTCGAATCCCGGTCAGGCATGGATGTTGTGTTTGTCTTACGGCACTGGCTCTCTCCCTTCCCTGGAACCAGTGACCCTAAATTAGGGACGGTCGACTGCTTATAGCCCATTGAGTTGCTCACGGTGGTCGTTAAACCTCCAATCAAAAAAAAAAAAAAAAACATGCCCTAGCCCAACAGCGGTTCACCACAGTTCCAGAGGTGTAAAATTTGTCACTGCGTTCTTCTGCTCAAAACCAGAGTCCTTCTATCACAGAGGCATTCATTTGTTGCCTGATAAATGGCAAAAGGTCATTGATGCTAACGGCCAATATTTCGTTGAATAAATGTATGCTGGTTTCCTGAGTGTTCCTGTCTCCTTTCTGCTTAAAACGACAAAAACGTTTGCATACCCCTAATAAAATACCAGCAGTCCTTCATGATCTGCAGTTTGCATAAACAGTAGTGTATATTTAATTTCGCAGATTTCTGTTCGGTTTTGTTCAAATACATTATCAGATTTTGCTTCTCCTTTATTTTATTAGGAATTCGTCAAATCTAATCTCCCTTCATATAACAGAAATTTCTTAGAAACAGCCGTATCCTTTAATTTTTGGCAAATAAATTTAATTTGTTTGCAATAAAAACACTCTTATATGTCGGCGAAGAAACAGCGTACAAAAGGAAATTTTACCATGTCTGTCGTACATGCTACACTATCTACCAACAAGTAATGGGACACCTGTGATAGCAAAGGAAAACGAAGTTTATTCACCTTCAATAGTTAGTGGAGCCTCCACGAGCGGCAATTACAGCTGCGACCCTCCGGGGCATACTCTCAACCAGGCGTTGTACAACGGCTAGCGGTATTTTCTTCCACTCGGCTTGGAGAAGACAGGTCAGTTCCTTCACCGATTTCGAACGGTGGGGGCACCACTTAAGTCGACGCTGCAACTCGTCCCAGCGGTGCTCGATAGGGTTAAAGTCCGGGCTCTGCGCAGGCCATTCCATTCGATTAACCCCATTGTCACCATACCAAGCCATGGTGGACCTCGCAACATTGCAGGTGGCATTGTCATCCTGAAAGTAACATGGGTCCACCCCGTAAAATGCCACAACGTAGGAAGCGCATGGTCATCCAAAATGGTGCAGTAGGTCTCGGAGTTGAGTCTACCAGGAACTGCGACCAAGTGTCCCGTGCCATACCAGGAGAAACACCCCCATAGCATAATTCCACCGCCGCCTAACTTCACAGTTGGCACAATACATTCCGGCAGGAGGCGTTCTCCTGGCAGACGCCAAACCCAGACCCTGCCATCCGAACGGTAGAAGGTGAACCTTGATTCGTCGTACCAGAGAATCTGTTTCCACTGTTCAACGGTCCACTGTCGACGTTCTTTGCACCACGTTAGCCGTGCATCGTTATTGGACTTGGCTTGTGGACCGCAGCACGTCCATGATAACCAAGCAGATGGGCTTCCTTAGGGAGGGTATTCATCGAAAGAACATTCCCGAATGCCGGTCGAAACTACTCGCCGATGTGGCCCATCGATTTGGTGCGGTTCTTCCGAATTTCTCTGGCCAGCACACGTCGGTCTCTAACTCCCAGTTTTGTAGGTCTGCCGGGTCGGGGCACATTCCGACAGTCACCTCTCATCTTCCACTTGCCAATCACGTAGGCCACTATCGATTTTGGGTACTTCAACTCGTTGGATATGTCACGTATGGATCGGCCATTTCTGTGATACCCGACGATTACACCTTTCTCGAAATCAGAGAGCTACGAACTGCGTGGCATCTTGCATGCGACTGGTTGCGTTGTTGTTTCCCACACGATATTTAACGGCAGCGACCGTGACGTGTATCAGGACCGCAGATATCGTCGATTGCAGGGGTGTCCAATTATTTGTTGGTAGATAGTGTATATTACTTTCAACGTTGGAATACATAAATTGCTTAACAATTATTTAATGCAATAACCGACTGGCGCAAGACGCTTTAAATTATACTTTTTACTCCGAAAGCCATTTTTAATAAAATCTGAAAGTCATTTTCATTAGTCAAATCTAATCTCCCTTCATATAACAGAAATTTCTTAGAAATATCAGTATTCATTAATTTTTAGCAAATAAATTTGTTTGAAATAAAAACACTCTTATATGTCGGCGAAGAAACAGCGTACAAAAGGAATTCTTACCACGTCTGTCGTACTTTCTCTATATTACTTTCAACGCTGGAATAATTGAACTACTTATTTAATGTAACCGATGGAGTGTAAAACTCAGTTTAAATTTACATGCAACTAATTTATTTTACGATTTAATGAATTCATACCGTTAATGTTGCCGCCAACGGATTCAGATTCATCAATCTTTTGACACTTATTTTTAATTCATGTGCTAAAAATTCAATGAACTTAAATTTCTATCCGAAAATTAAAATCTTCTTTCATAGGCGAGTTTTACCACATTATTTTTGTTCAAAAAAAGGAAAAAAGTATTTATTTTTCTGAACGCTGGTTTGAAGTCAGGCCATCGTTGTTTCGCATTAATTCGTCTGCTTTGGTGCAAAGCATAGCATGAATCGTCTTTAATTACAATGTGTATGTCATTGTAAATTACTTCTTGTTCAGTAGTGCTATCCCCTTTTCACTTGGGATAAAAAAATCAAAGACAGCATTCTGATGAACATCGAAATAATAATTAAAGTCATTAAAAAATCTGAACTTGAAACAGACGAATAAATGTTTGAAAGGTTGACAAAAAAAAAAAAAAAAAAGCGATGAACCGAAAGACATTCAAATTATTGAAGAACATGCATGTCTTTAAGAAAGTCGTTTGCAGCATGCTTCGCAAAAATTTCACCAAATGAATAATAAGTGAAAAAGTCAGGACAAAAAAGAAATGCTTGAGTAATCAGCCATATGTTACTCGGCAGATTGTGCTGATTACCAAGTCATACTTTCAAAGCTAATTAAATGCGATGTTGAATTATTTATTCATTAATAACCCATGTTTCTTAAAGGCAAAGTCATTTACTTCGACATTTAAAATTTGCATCAAAATTACTATGTATCGAATTATAAGAAATGAAAACGCTGTTTAAATTTTCTTTTTCTCTTACAATTTTTGAAGCGATCACTTGCGGGAGTATGAGTAAGCAACATCTTCTACATAAAGAACAGATTTTTCTGTTTTCCATAACAACTAAGTACATCAGTTATAGTAATTAAACTTCTATGATTACACTATAGCGCTGCGCTATTGGTTATGGTACATTCACTTCTATAGGAATCAGTCATAGCAAGAAAAATGAAACATGGGCTTTTCGATCAACGGAAAAACGAACCGTATTTCGGGTGCTACGTGTTTCACTGTTATAGAAAAGCATTGGAAATACCAATTGCTATTGTGTTCGCCATAAGGGTGCTCATGAATTAAGTACGGTAGGAACTGGTTTCAATAGTTCTCCACGGTTGACATTGACGCAGTTAATGCAACAGTACGTTTCTTTGAAGGAATAAATGTTTTTCTTTTGTTTGAGAGTAATAAATGAACAGGCCTCAGATAATATATATATATTAATTCTCTAAGGTTTTTTACTGTGAGTCCTATTTTGAGAGAACGGCTGAACTAAAGATATGGTTGAGGTATCAAAATAAAGGTCTTACCATGTAGATATGCCAGTCGAAGAGCAAAATGAAATTAGGTCAACGGTTTGGGCGTTGTGGGGCGGCAAATGTCCCATGTAAAGTCTATGGGAGAAGCGTGCGATTGACATTCGATCGCCTGCGGTTCACTCACGCGCTGTTGAAGGCGGCGGCATGGAGGGACTGAGATAGTCCAAAGTCCGAAGTCTATTTTCTGAGCCAACGTTTGCGCAAAACAACGCCAGCATGCATTGGTATTAAAGCTCTTCTCATCGGAACAGAGAACACTCTCGAATACCTGATTGCGTTGCCGTTAGACTGTGTGATGTATATTTACACTTTAATATTGATTCGATCCAGTTTATTCACGCAGGTAAGACATTTCCCATTTTGAAAAGATGTAAATAAACATTCCGTTGACTATTGTTAGTGAAAATATTACGGGAGACTGCTTATAGCCCATTGAGTTGCTCACGGTGGTCGTTAAACCTTCAGTAAAAAAACAAAACAAAACACCCCTCGCGAACCTGTCTTTACTGAAGCGGTTGAATGAATTTATCAATCAAGTAAAATTTACATTTGTTGTTTCATATGAGTTTATTCTTTTCAAGAAACAAACAAAATAACTAACCGTTGATTTCAACGGGTGAAGAGTACTCGCAGCCGCTCCGGTGGCGCAGTGGTCTAAGGCGCTGGCCTCTGATCATTCGTCCGTAAGGGGTCCGGGTTCGAATCCCGGTGAGGCATGGATGTTGTGTTTGTCTTACGGCACTGGCTCTCTCCCTTCCCTGGAACCAGTGACCCTAAATTAGGGACGGGCGACTGCTTATATACCATTGAGTTGCTCACGGCGGTAGTTAAACCTTCAATCAAAAAAAAAATCACGAACGTGGGCTATTGTCTTTGCTGAAGTGGTTGAATAAATTTGTCAATATGATAAAGTTTACATTTGTTGTTCAATATAAGTTTATTCTTTCCAAAAAAAAAAAAAAAAAAAAAAAAACTAACCCTCGATTCCGACGGGTTTTTTCTAGTCGTAACTGAAAAGCAGAGCATATAACACAGGAATCCATTATCTTTAACTTTTTAAGCGCTTGCAGTTCATGTATACAAGATTTTATACGACACAAGATCCAGACCTCTTATTCGTCACATTGTCAGTTTTCTCAAAGATTTTTTAAAAAAGCTCTTTCTCGCAAAGTACACTCATTGTCATAAAAATCCGCGCACCAAGAAGGAGGTGTCGGATTGAATGAAATTTTAGTAGTCAGATGGTACATAGCAAGCACAGAAGTGATTACAATATCACAGCAGCAAGACGATTTCCCGAGGATATTACGGTGCACCTTCCGGTCAGAGTTATGGATACATGCGGTGATACGGTCCGGCATGGAATCAAAAAGACCCCGTATGTTACCCACATGCAGATTGGCCCACATTTCTTGCAAATGACGCTCTAAATCACGAACACTGGGACATAGAGAAAGCTGGCGTCCCATCTGGTCCTACATGTGCTCGATGGGCGAGAGATCAGGCGGTCTGGCAGGCCACGGAAGCGTCGAAGCATGAAGTAGACATCCTGGGAAACCCAAGCCGTGTGCGGACGGGCGTTATCTTGTTGGGAAAGGGCTCTGGGCCAGCCCGCTAGAAGAGGCAGCACATGGGGCAGCAGGATCTCCTGTATGTAACGCTGGACTGTCAACGTCCCTCGGATAACTGCGAGGGAAGTCCGGCTGTCATACGCGATGGCTTCTCAGACCATCACGCCTGCAGTTCGGGACGCATGTCGCTGTACAGTAATATTGGGATTGTAGCCCTTACCTGCGGTCCTCCACACTCTGACACGGTGGTCGTCCGTTCCCATACAGAAGCGGGATTCTTCGCTGAACACCATACGGCGCCAGTCCGTAGCATTCCACGTTGCTCGCCATTGACATCAATGCAATCGACGCCGACGATGGTCAGGTGTTAATGGTGGAAAACGTAAGGGCCGTAGAGGGTGCAAATTAGCCTCTTGCAGGCGTCTGGAAATGGTTCTGGTAGACAAAGGAGTCCCTCGTATAGCCGCCACATGTCCATGGATATTGAAAGAAGGACGTCGTTGCATCTGCGCGTGCCGCTCTCATGATCCCATGGTCCTCTCTGCTGGGGGTGTGTCTGGGTCGTCCAGAGCCAGTCTGCCGTGTCTGGGTGCCTTCCGGTGCCCATTGCTCCCGACACAATAGCACCGTACTGTCAGACAGGCCCAAGCAGCCGATTCGGCGTGCCGGCCACCATGGGTCTTTGATCCCGACGATACGGCCTAGTTCTAACTCCGTCAGTTGTCCGTACGCACATGTACGGCGGCTCCTTGGCATGTCCATCGCTCAGGGATTTCACCTGATTCTTACCGTGCACTTCCGCACGAATGTGTAGTCCCGTGCGCGGCGCTATATAAGCCCCGACGATTGTGATTGCAGCGCTGGTCTTGGACGCACGGGCATGCGGAATGACACGAAAGTTTAATCATGTGCATGTCTGCCCTCCCCTTAGCTATTCGATAAGTTTTACGTTAATCGCACGGTTTTTTCTTGGTGCGCGGATTTTTATGACAATGAGTGTAGTTCATTTTGCAGGGATGAAACGTATAAGAAAACAGAAAACAGTTCATAAAAGCGCATAAACAAGGTCTTCCACTGCAAGAATTCGCGAAACTCGATGTTTCACATAGTCAGAAAGACCATGCTATACATCTGCTTCCTCTGTCGAGAAAAAAATAATACCCGTACTAGTAGTAGTAACAAACATATAGCTTTGTTGCAAATGTGTACTTTAGCAAATGAAATCCAGTTAATGAGTTTCTCTTAGAAATTTTAAGGGCCGTTTTGCAACAAAGCTCAAATAAATTCTGACTACACATCCACGTTTATTTGCGTGTGCGACAAATTGAACAATAAAACGTAAAAATGTTCCAAATGTTTAGAAAAACTCATTTAAAAACTATCATTAGAGCGTTTTTTGGCATATTTTGAATTTGTTTCTATTATAATAAAAAAAAGAAAAAAAGAAATGCACGAAATGAAGCGAAACTTACCACACATGCAGAAAAGTAGTAGAGGTGGAAACGGGTCAGCAGGTCAACGGGTTAACAATTTGTTGCGGTTAAAACGGGTCGGGTCGAGAAGTTCCTGACCAGACTTCGACCCGGTTTTATTTCCGTTTTATTCTTGAAAAGAAAATATTTTAAAGAAAAATGCGTAGTGTGGAATGTTGTGCTCGATATTGGTACAAGCGGAGTGGAAAATAGTTTGTCATGCAAAACTATTGTCGTTTCTCTCTTATTTCAAAATATATTTTATTGGCAAAAACATAAGGGGATACAGGCGTACCACATATGGCAAAATAAACAACAAAACAATGAGCGATACTGATGAAATTTTACAGGTGAATGTGATACGGCAGTCAACTAAGGATGACAAAATGTTAAAATCACTAATAAGGAACAATACATGCTTGAGGAAGATGTTGCACAAACAATAGTAATGATTAGGATATTACAGCATGCGATGACTTGCACAGTGAGAGAAGAGCACAAAACAACAGGAAAAGCAGCGAAGATTTCCACCTACAGACGATATAGCGCCGGTGCCAACACAATATCTTAAAATGATACTTCCTTTGCTTTTGTTTTTCCTGAGATTGTCCGGAGCAAGACACGAGCAAATGCACGTCGCGTACTTCTCTGCTGATCCCGTCCTCACACCCCGCGTGTCACATTATAAAACTGAGAGTTACTTTTCACATCGCGTCTTTTCCATTTAAGAGGTTTTCGTTTGACGTGCTAACATCCCGTTCTCATTGCACGTCGTGTCGGAATTAATGTCTCATTTGTTAACATGGATGACTCGTAGAGGCCAACAAGTTCGTGCTTCCTAAAAACATAAAGGAGAAGAGTGAATACTGGAAGTTGTTTGGTCTCATTGAGGAACCAGAATGTTTTACAGCCATCCCGGTGGCGCATTGATCTAAGCGATGGCTTCTGTTCATGGGTCCGGGTTCGAATCCCGGTGATGCATGGATGTTTTGTGCTTGCCTTACGGCACTGGCTTTCCCCTACCCTGGAACCAGTGGCCCTAAATTTGGGACTAGCGATTGCTTATAGCCCACTGAGTTGCTCACGGTGGTCGTTAAAACGTACAATAAAAAAAAAACAGTTTTTCACAGCAACACCAATGTTCACAAGTTTGTGATGAGTTGAATGTTTCCGAAATGTGAAGATATCTGGTGTCCAAGGTATCGGTTATCTCCAGATTTCCCCATCAATGGATAAATCTTCGTTTCTTGTAAAAAACAACGTACATCAGCAGTGTCTTCTGAAATTTCATGTTTAATCTGAAACACATAATGGCATATTGCTCTTAAAATTTTACTGTTTCTTCAAATGCTCTCCAACCAAGTTTAATCCGTCGATCAATTTGTTCTTCAATGTGACATTTGCTTGATATCTGCTGTCCAAGGTAAATGTAGGTATCGGTTATCTCCAGCTGTACATCAGTTTTGTATTCTGAAAGTTAATTTTTTATCCCACTTCCTTACTCTTGTCAGAAAGTTCCTGAACCATACTCTCTGCAGTTCTGATTGGGCAGTTTCAAAAATGAACTCCATATTTTTCCCTCAAAAGCAATCTCAAATTGCTAGTTTTTTTTTCACTCTCCATTGGGAATATAAAACTATAAAAACGTAAAGTGATGTAATAGTACAAAAACAATAGGTTAGGGAATAATATAGGTAGGAGTTGTACACCAATTATACTCAAAATAGTATAACTATACTAATCAACCAGAGGCTTTCTCAAGGTTGATGTGCGAAAGCTTGGAAAGTTTTATTTCTATTCTACGCCAAGAAATTCGGATCATTAGTATAGTTATACTATTTGGAGGTTACGGATTCTTCACAATTAAGCTGCCAAATATTATGTAACAGATTCTGAATCCTATTGCAAAGAAATATAGAGAAATATAGACATTTATTTTCAATTTTGAACTTATTACGACCAATAGAATTTCTAAACAGAGAACTATTGACAGAATTAATTTCAAATTAATTGAAAAATTAGGTATTACATTTATCCTGCAGCTTGGTTCTAAAAGGGCCAGTGTACAAAAACACTGTGTTTCTAACTTGAGTTTCACTCATTTGCTGGAGATCTAACTTAGCACTACGATGAGACACATTTGTTTCGACTGGTGTAGTGAAATCAGTCTGATGTTTCAGATTAAATACCTCTGTTGTTTGGGTTTCATTGTCCAGGGTGGTGTACTAGCATACTCGAGCGCAAATCGGGAGATGCGTTTTCGATTTCTCTTCCAGGACGACAAAATTTTCAAATTTCTGTGATTACGTTACATGGAAAGAATTGTTTGATTTATGGCTATATAAAATAGGATCGATTTTGAAGGAGTAAAAATTTAAGATTGCTTTACTCGGACGTCAAAAAAAAGACAAAAAAACTAATCGCCAATTTTCATCCTCATGTTCCTCAAATCATGGTTGGACATTCCGAGCTGTGTGAAGAGCACTGGGAATTTGTTTTGCTCGGATGTCATAAAAAAAAACTAATCGGCAAGTTTCATCCTCAGTTCCTCAAATCATGATTGAACATTCCGAGCTCTGTGAATTGCTCTGTGGATTTGTTTTGCTTGGAGGTCATAAAAAAAAAGAAAAAAAAACTAATCGCCAATTTTCATCCTCATTGTCCTCAAATCATGATTGTACATTCCGAGCTCTGTGAATTTGTTTTGCTCGGACGTCATAAAAAAAAAAAAAAAAAAAAAAAAACTATCGCCAATTTTCATCCTCATGTTTCTCAAATCATGATTGGACATTCCGAGCTCTGTGAATTGCTCTGTGAATTTGTTTTGCTCGGACGTCATATAAAAAAAAAACTGATCTGCAGTTTTCATCCTCATGTTCCTGAAATCATGATTGGACCGAACACTGTAAATTGCTCTGTTAATTTATTTTACAGGGACGTCATAGAAAAAATACTAATCGCCAATTTTCATCCTCTTGTTCCTCAGATTATGATTAGACATTCCGAGCTCTGTGAATTGCTCTGTGAATTTGTTTTACTAGAACGCCATAAAAAAATGACTAATCGCCAATATTCATCCTCAAGTTCCTCAAATCATGATTGGACATTCCGAACCCTCTGAATTGCTCTGTGAATTTGCTTTACTGGGACGTCATAAAAAAAAACTAGTTGCTAATTTTCATCCTAATGCTCCTCAAATCATGATTGGACATTCGGATCTCTGTGAATTGCTCTGTTAATTTGTTTTACTGGGACGTCATAGAAAAAATACTAATCGCCAATTTTCATCCTCTTGTTCCTCAGATTATGATTGGACATTCCGAGCTCTGTGAATTGCTCTGTGAATTTGTTTTACTAGAACGCCATAAAAAAAATGACTAATCGCCAATATTCATCCTCAAGTTCCTCAAATCATGATTGGACATTCCAAACCCTCTGAATTGCTCTGTGAATTTGCTTTACTGGAACGTCATACAAAAACAACAACAACAAAACTAATCGTCAGTTTTCATCTTCATGTTCCTCAAATCATGATTCGACATTCCGAGCACTGTGAATTGCGGCGTTAACATCTCGATAGATGGCATTCTCTGCAGGAAGCAATGCCTGTTCCATTGGATGGACTTGGTCGGCCAAAATGGTTTCATACGCGCTGCCAGTCATTCGTCAGTAATCATGGGACCTGCTGAAAACCATGATATGACCACCCAGAGCATGACAAAACCACCAACATGCCGCACAGTTGGGAGCACACTGTCTGGGTTGTACGCTTCTGACAGTATTCTTCACATGTGAACACGTCCTGCGATGGAGAAGGGTGTGAATGTGGATTCACACGACCACGTTACACTGCTCCATTCATCAGCAATCCACGTTGTATGCTCCTGGCAGCACTACCGTCGCCATTCCCCCGGGTCCCCCAGAGGATTTGCAATATCAACTCTACAATGAACATCTTGTTTATGCAGTTCCCTACACACTGGTTTCATTGATACTGATGTCTTGAGATGCACATTGCGCTCCACACTAATTTTCGGCGTCGTGGTCTTCTTATTACGAGTAACAATCGTCTGTAACGCTCTCCTGTCTCTATCAGTCAGGGTCGTTTTCATGACGCTCTTGTGTTTCGCAGACGAGGTTTTTCCATGAACGCAGTGTGCTGGCATAACGCAAGGCACAGTTTCTCTCTTTATCTCCATTACCCTAGCCAATGTTGTGAAGGCACCAACAAGCCGGCCACCAACAATTTGCCCTTTTTGGACATCCGTTAGGCCGCTCATTTCGTCGCCACCCTAAAAGAAATCTTGCAAATATATCACTGTTTGTAATTCGGTTCATTCGTCCCACAATTCATATCTGAAACGCCACTACTGTACGCTTGCGCAACGATGTGCTGCGGTGAGTCACAGTCGTCGTAACTGCTGGCAAGAGCACAAACATGCATCAGCCTATCACCGATTCAGAGTCCGTGTCGATACGGACATGAGCCTAGCTGCCCGTACATCTCGACGAATATAGTCACCTGTGGATTGCGGGGCTGCACGTGTTGCCGTCGAATTCGACGATGGAAGCGTTCGGAAGCGCCAGTTCCACTACCACAGCTCAGTTTACCTTCCTCTAACCACTGGTTTGATATTCGGCAGACAATTGTCGCATCCCGTTGCGTTTCCGTCGTCATCCGACACAGGGACCGATCCCTATGATGGAGCTTATGAATAATTTATCCCTGTGATAGTAGAATTTCCGATGATATTGCTCAGGAATTATCACCCTTTACACGTTCTTTCGCCACTGTGATCAACCCGATGCAGTAGTCTATACGCTTAGGAGAGAACGACAAAACATAGCCACACCGAGATGCTTTGCCCTCTTATCTCTCTCTTCTGTCACGTGATTTATTCTCAACTCAATGATTTACATAACCCAACTGTCCACGTATACCCACCAATTTGCATGTCGCTGTGACAAATACTTCTTCGTCGGGCATTTTCAATGTGAAGCAGTGTTAAGCGAAAAAGAAGTATAAAATGTTTAAAAGGGTAATAAATTTATTTTTATTTCGTACAGTATGTGAAAACACGAGTTTGTCCGCGACGGGCATTAAAACCGTGTCCACTCACTCCGGAGTAAGTCGCTCTCCCAACTGAGCTACGCAGACACAACGTCTCGCTGAAGATTTGTCGTCTTGACACATGTTTTCACCTCCGTAGTACGTCACATCACCTGCCTCTCATTTTTTGTGTTTCCTTTGAAGCGAAGTCAGAATTTTACATTAATTCCAAACAATGTGTGGAACAAACTTCACGCACTTTTCGAAGAACCCAACGACCAGTGGATCAATTTTCCCCAATCGGGCGCCAATGTGGAAACACAAGTTTGCCTGCGCCCAGCATCGGACTCGTGACCCCTCACTCCGGAATACGTCGCTCTCCCAACTGATCTACGCGGACAGAATCTCTCGCTGCTATCTACCTTTATCTCATATGTATCCTGCGGAGCAGGCACGTCACACGCATTTTTCTCATAAGATCGTAGGTTTCCCAAGCACCGCTAGATTATCCAGAAATGGAATTGCCGAGGTTATAAATTGGTGCTGTACAGCAGGATCACAGTTTCTCTTCTTAAAGGTTTTTCAAAAACTGAGAGGCAAAATGAAAGAAAATACAAAAGGTTTAACTTATAACAGCTAGTTATTTATCTCATGACTGTCACTCCATGATGTGCCTTTTCCAGAATCTCTATTGGGAGATGCCAGCGAAATTTTTCTTGGATGGCTGATTTAAAGGGTTTTGTGGAACGGGCTCAGTGCTGTTCGCGCGAACCGTTTGTTAAAATTATGACGGTTCGGTGGAAAAGCTTGTTAAAATCGACGTTCAAATGGAAGGCATCAACGCAGCATTCACCCATTCGGTACTGAATTCTCCCACTCGCTTCTTTTATACACTGTTGGTACGAAACATTAATATACCCTTCCAGGAAACCAGGGGACTTTTGAAAATGATGGATAGCGAATCAATACCTCGAAGTATATTGGAGGTCTGTCTACTGAAAATAACGTGAGTTGTTTGGCAAAATTTTCTCGAACTACAAAAAGTTTAAAATTTTCGTTCCCAATTTTAAAATCTTTTACAGTACCATATTTGCTAAAATTGGGGAAGATCGGGAGCAAGTTTAATGAAGAGTGCTTTACCTAATATCTATTACTTCCTATTATTATAATTTAAGCATCGTAATCACCATCAAACATTCCTAATCTCTTGCTGGATATAGGCCACCCCAAGTTTATTTTATTATCCTCTATCCTTTTTCTATCTTTCTTCGTTACACCAGAATGCCTTTCCAGTCTCTTTTGATTGTCCGCAGTCTCTGAATGTCTTTTGTAAGTTAAGGTCCACCGTAGTTTTGAGTCGTACAGTCATTTAGAGGGAAAGGAAGAGTTATTGTACAAATAATTCTCCCTCCCATCCAACTCCACTTTGGCATCCAGTCTAATATTTTCAGTTGTCCATCGGGTGTACGTTCTTCTTGCAATATGTCCATCTCATCGCTATTTCAGGGATTTTACTCTGATCATGATATCTTCCACTTTTGTCGAGGTTTTCCTGAACCAGAGTATTCCTTCTAATCCTTTCTTGGTTACACAAAACATGTATCTCTGCGTGCTTCTTTCAGTGTCTGCAACTCCTACATGTCTTTTTATAAGTTAAAGTCCAAGTCTGTACTCCGTACATAAGAACTACGAAAATGCATTGATTAAGCACTTTTCTTTCAAGTGTTACTCTTGCACTGTTCATTCCAAAAGCTCTGTAGCAAAGTTTTATACACCGATTAAATTCTTCACCAATGAAGACCTAACTTGATATCTGCTGCCCAAGGTAAATGTAGGTACCGGTTACATCTCGATTTTCCCCATCACGCTATATGGTGACCTTCATTTCTTGTAAAAGCACTGAACAACAATTGTATTTTCTGAAAATTCATTTTTAATCACACTTCTTTACTATTGTCAGCAAGTTCCTAAATCATACTCAGTAGCTCTGAAGGGGCAGCGAGCTATGTTATCAGCTAAACAAACGTGAGTTAAATAACCTCTGTAAATCTTTATTCCCGTTGTTTTCAGAGTTCAGTGATTGGAAGAGTTTTATGCAATGGGGCATTGAAGAGTTTGAAAGATTTGGTGTCACCTTGGCTCTATGTTGGAAGCCCATAGAGGTATGTGCGTCTACTTAACGAGATACCACCACCATAAGTGCCTGGGATCTCTATGAAAAGAAAATCTGGGATCATACATACACGGACAATGAAATTTGCGCAGCAAGGAGGAAGCATCGGATTAAACTGAAATTTTATGGTCGCAATGATACAGATGAAAGATACACATGATGGCAAAAACAGAGCTGCAGGACAATTACAGAGGGATCTGTGGCACGCAGTCCGGTCATCTTCAATATCGCATTGCTGCTCCTCGTGCGGGGATACATACGGCAAAACGGTTCGGCATGGAGGCAAACAGACACCTGATGTTGTCCTGCGGCAGACTGGCCCACACGTGTAGGACGGTGTGCTTCAAATCCCGGATAGTATGACACGTCGACAGTTGGCGATTCAACCGGTCCCACACATGTTCGATACGGGACATGTCCGGGGAGCTGGCAGGCCATCGAAATGTCTGGACATGACGTAGGCAGTCTTTGGCAACCCAAGCCGTGTGCGGGCGGGCATTATGCTGCTGGTATAGCGCACCTGGAATCCTGGCCTGGAATGGGAGTACATGGTGCCGTAGGATCTCATCCACATACCGCTTTCCCGTCAATGATGCACGTACCACTACTAGAGCTGATCGATATCATAGGCAATGGCTCCCCAGACCATAATGACTGCAGTGGGGGAGGTGTGGCGGTCGATAGCGAGGGTGGGATAGTACGTCGACCCTGGGACCTCCATACCCGGACACGATGATCATCTGTCCCCAAAGCAAAGCGACACTCATCGCTAATAACCATACGTCGCCAGTCTGTGGCGTTTTAAGTCGCCCTGGCCTGGCACCACTGCAAACGGAGCCGACGATGTTCCGGTGTTAATGGCAGCATACGTAAGGGGCGCTAGGACAGCATATTCGCTTCCACGAGGTGTCGGGAAATGGTTGATGGGCACACAAGAGCCGCTATGTCTGCCTGTGTAGTGGACCGGGTCCCTGTGCAATCCGTTCATGCCTGGCGCACGCTCCGTCGATCCTCTCTTCCGGTGGTCCTCCTGGTCCGTCCGGAGCCGTTCCGCCGTGTGGCAGTGACGTGACGTGTCCACTGTCCCCAACATAGTCGTCGGACGGTATCGTAAGAATGACCCCCGTGGCGGACTATACGGCGCGCCGACCATCCTGCGGTTTTCAACCCGATGATCAGGCCTCTCTCAGAGTCCGTAAGTTGTGTAAATAAAGGTTTCTGGGATCTACCCGGCATTCTTTTCATTCGGTACTCATGCTTGCGTCGGCCAGTGCTTTTCGCTTTCATGGGGCATCGAATGCACGCCGGTTTATAAGGCTGCCGGTTCGTGCTTTCAGCTCCACCACAGGGTGTGCAGTCATGCACACTCGCACCAAACGTGGATCATTTGCATACCAGCACGCACTCTAGCTATCTGCAAAGTTTCGCGGTTGTGGCAGGTTTTCTTCCAGGTGCGCAAATTTTATTGTCCGTGAGTGTATGTGAGGATTATTGACTTCTATTGATTTTCAATCCAGTTGAAGAGAAATCTTGCCCAATGCAAACTGAGGTGGGGTAGGGGCTCTCAGAGACCTGGTCACAGTGAAAATAGATGCCACTGCTCCTGAAGCCTTAGCTAGAGCAAATCGCATCAGTGTCGGGGTAACCGTCCCATTCCTTTGCTCAGTTAATCAGAGATATTGATTATCTATGGATGTTGTAGCCCTAGGCTTTCCTTCGCTGTACCTCCGAAAAACTGATTGCCTATTTTGAAATTAGTTACACCGTCTGTGGACAAGAGGAGGACTCACAGGCAACTATCTTGAAACTTCTACCTAACTTTGGCCCTCCTCTGGTCTTCTGACCGCTCTCGTCTTCAGTTCACCTGTTAAATGATGTCTGGTAGCCATTTCTCTAATCCGGTGGTATAGTTATGTGGCTGTTGGTAGGTCCTTCAGTGAGAGCAGAACGCACAAAGAGACGGCGCAAGCATCTATCTGGGAATGGCTGTACGTTGCCCATCGGCAAACACCGCATCACCATAATCAACATTCATAGTCAAATACTGGAAGAAGATCACCCTAAGTTTCTTCCACAATACTCTGTCTTCAGCCAATCTCCTCTACGTAACTCCGGCATGCTTTCAAATTTCATCCACTCATTTCCATGTTAGAATCTTCTGGGTCTTCTCCTACTTCTTGGAATCCAGTGTACTATTTCAGTTGTCTAACGTTGGTCAGTTCTTTCAGCAATATGTCAAGGCCATTGCAATTGCAATTTACTTTGATCGCTCTCTCATCTGTTCTCGTCATCTTTCTGCTCCATCAGTTCTCGTCATCTTTCTGCTCCATCAGTTCTCGTCATCTTTCTGCTCCATCAGTTCTCGTCATCGTTCTGCTCCATCAGTTCTCGTCATCTTTCTGCTGAATCAGTTCCTTTCCCATTCTTTTCTCCTTACACTAAGAATATCCCTTTTAGATATCTGTAGCTACTGTATCCGTTTCTTCTTTTTTTTTTTTTTTTTGGATTAGATCGACGATGTCTCTGATATATTTTTTTTATCTTTTAAGCACGAAATACAAGGGGTCGAGTCACATTATTGTGACCACCAGCTAATATCCTGAGTAACGGCAGTGCAGCGCGGATAGCAGCTAGACGGGCTGGGAGTGACTTAATAAGGTGCTGGAAGGTGTTTACAGGTATGTGGAGCCATGCTGACGGCAGTGCATTTGACAGCTGCTAGAGGGTGCGTGGTGAACAACAGGATCCAGGATGCTCAATTGGGTTTACGTCAGGGGAATTAGAGGACCAGGGATGTACTTTAAAGTCTTCATGGTGCTCTTCCAACCACTCTCAGACATTTCTAGCTGTGGGACACGTCGCATTGTCGTGCTGGAAGATCCCCTCCTCTCCAGGGAAGAGAATCAGCATGTATGGGTGTACGTGGTCTGCAAAGATGGATTTATAACAAATCCGGTCCATAACGTCTTCCACAGGTATGAGTGGACCCAGAGAATGCCTCAAAAACATTCCTCAGACCATAATTCTGCCCCCACCAACTTGTGTCCTTCCAGCAATGGTTGAAGAGTGTTTGTTCAACGATGCTTCTCGCCTTATACGCCAACGTCCATCCGTTCGATGAAGCAGAAAATGTGACTAATCAGAGAAGGCAATCCTTTGAAATCAGCGGAGATCAAATTCCAATACTGCCGTGTAAATGTAAACCTTTTCTGCCGATACACCATCGTTAGCATAGGTGCAGTGACCATCCGTCTGCATCGGATCCCCATACGCAACAAGGTTCGCTGAACTGTCGTTTTAGGCACACTTCCTGTAGCCCCCTGGTTGACTCGGCCAGTGAGTTGCTCCACTAAAGCGTGTCAATCGGTCCTCAGGCACTTTCAAAGCCGACGTTCACCTCTCACATCAATGGCACGTGGTTATCTACAGTTTCCACGTCACTTATTCACAATGGTGCCATTTCTCCAATCACGATACATTTTAACGGCAGCATCAGGCGAACAGTTCACAAACTGCTATCCTTGGCCCGAAAGCCAATAATCGTCCCTTTTTTGGAAATCTGATAAATCGCTCCTTTTATCCATGACAGCAACGAGTGATATGTTTTCAGATTGCCTACAGCACACCTTATATACCATACAATCCAGGTCACAACCTGTGCCTTCTTTCATTGACTACGCGCTGTTGATGTCAAAAGTAGGAGGTGGTCACAATAATGTGACTTGACTGTGTATATGACATTTACCTTTAAAATACGTCTCCTCTCTGAGTTTCTGTTATTATGTAAATTATGTTACTGCTCTGGTTTTAACTGAAATTTCAGCATCGATACTTTTATGGAATAGTATCAAAGAAAAACTTTTAATGCCCTCGATTGAAGTAGCTTGTTGCTCCTCAATTGCCTGGCGACGAATATGCGACTGATAGAAACTGAGTCCGCTCGATTGCACCGCTCCAGCTACAGTGGAACGGTACAGTCTTATCTCATGTGATAGAAGTTGAGTTCACCTGGCAGCACCGCTTTACCTCCAGATAGTGCTTTCTTGGAATCACTGTCACAAACAACGTCCAGCTGACTTAGATCCTTATACAAATAAGCTTGGACTCGGCTAATCGACCAACAAGCTTCAAGGAGGCCTATGATCCTTCTTCCCTCAAACGTGTCTAGCTGTTGATAGGGTTGATGACCAGGTCTATGAGCCCCGTATGTCCAGCAATATGTTCTAGGACCCCTGAACAATCCGTCTCTTATCCTTGTCTGACATGGAACACGGGACACGTTGTAGCTTCGTTTTCTCACGATTGCCTTTGCTTCTCTAGCACATCTCACGTGATTGGTCGAATATTTCCATGATTTACGTAATCCCCTGGCTTTTACACACCTACCAATTCTCAACCCGATACGCCGATTCCTTTTCGGTTGAGGAAATTTTAATGGCAAACAGCGTATTTTGAGACGACGCCAAAACACAGTAGGAGTTAAAATGTTCACTGACATACGCACCGTAATTCAGAAGGAACATTCATGTAATCACTTATAATACGAGGGCAAATCAAAACGTAAGGTCAGTGTTGTCGTATATTAACGAAACTAAGAGTCATATAGATTACCTTATTTCTCAACATAGTCCCCCTGTCGCTCAACGCATATCTTATTTCTATCTACAAGCTTCTGGGTTCCGGCAGAAAAGATTCTGGTTGTTCCTGAAGGCACGAATGCACCGCTTCCTGTACCTGGACATCACTTTCAAAATCGCGGCCTCGCAAAGCGTCTTTCAGAGGCTGGATGACACGAAAGTCGCACGGTGCCAGATCGGGGCTGTAAGCAGGATATGGTAACACCTCAAACATCAACTCGGTAATTGTTAGTTTCGTTGCCAATGTCGTACAGGAACAGCACTTTTTTGGATAACATTCCCGTTGCTTTGTGCGAATTGCGGGTTTCAGTTTGCCTTTCGGCAAGTCCCAATATGACTGACTGTTGTTTGGTCCACCCTGTGCTTGATAGTGTTCATTGATGGGTCCTTTCATGTCAAAAACGAGAGTCAGCATAAATTTTCATGCCAAAGGGATATTCAACTTCTTTTTGCATGGAGAGCTTGGATGTTTCTACTACATGCTTTGAATTTTGTTCTGAGGGTCGTAATAATGGACCCATGTTTCGTCCCCAGTGACAATCCTCTCCAAAATACTGGGTTCTAACTCATACCGCTGCAAAACAGTTCGGCCAATTTCCAGGCGCTGCTTCTTCTGCGCATCAAACAACTGCCGTGCACCCATCTGGCACACACTTTATGATATCCCAGATCGTCATGCACTATTAAAAATGGAGAACCATAGCTAATGTTTACATTTTGGGCGATCTCAGACAAAGCAACCCGGAGATCTTCTTTAATGAGCGCATCGATACGATCGAGATTTTCCTTTGTGCGAGAGGTCAACTGACGGCCCGAGCGAGCTTCATCAAACACATTCGTTTCACCGGCTTGAAACTTTTCTATCCACTTGTAGACATATCTCTGGCTCATGCACTTGTCCTCCCCATACTGCACAAGCATCCTACTTTCAGGTAGTTTCATGCTCTCAGCACATAAAAATATCACTACATTTCGTTGATCAGAGATGGAGCACTCCTACAAACGAACAGCCACGTTTACGCCCTTACAACTTCAGGGTAACTGCGGTTAGAAGATTAGCAATTGCATCCACCACGTGTCAAGATCACATGCCCTCCCTTCTCCAAATAGCAATCTGCTGCAGCTGTGTTTGGCTACGTAAAGAAGGCATTGACCGTAATTTTTGATTCACCCTCGTAATTTCTCTGACAAGTGAAAATCGCATCATGATGTTCTGGTTTTCGATTCATGTAGTGTACTTGCTTCAGCGACGTATTCCTTGAAATTTCGTACATCCTGTACAATATGAGACAAGTACAAAAACACTTAACGTAATCATAAATATACCACACTGTGAATACTCAACAGACGCATATACACTATCTACCAACAAGTAATTGGACACCCATGCAATCGACGATATCTGCGGTCCTGATACACGTCACGTCCGCCGCCGTTAAATATAGTGTGAGAAACAACAACGCAACCAGTCGCATGCAAGATGACACGCAGTTCGGAGCTCTCTGATTTCGAGAAAGGTGTAAACGTCGGGTATCACAGAAATGGCCGATCCATACGTGACATATCCAGCGAATTGAAGTACCCAAAATCGACAGTGGCCTACGTGATTGGCAAGTGGAAGATGAGAGGTGACTGTCGGAATGCGCCCCGATCCGGCAGACCCAAAAAACTGGGAGTTAGAGACCGACGGGCGCTGGCCAGAGAAATTCGGAAGAACCGCACCAAATCGATAGGCCACATCCGCGAGGAGTTTCAACAGGCATCCGGGAGTGTTCTTTCGATTAATACCATCCGTAAGAAAGCCCATCTGCTCGGTTATCATGGACGTGCTGCCGCCCACAAGCCTTTGATCATCAAGTCCAATAGCACTGCTCGGCTAACGTGGTGCAAAGAACGTCGACAGTGGACCGTTGAACAGTGGAAACAGGTTCTCTGGAGCGAAGAATCAAGGTTCACCTTCTACCGTTCGGATGGCAGGGTCTGCGTTCGGCGTCTGCATGGAGAACGACTCCTGCCGGAATGTATTGTGCCAAATGTGAAGTTCGGTGGCGGTGGAATTATGCTATGGGGGTGTTTCTCCTGGTGTGGCACGGGACCCTTAGTCTCAATTCCTGGTAGACTCAGCGCCGAGAATTATTGCATCATTTTGGATGACCATGCGCTTCCTACATTGTGGCAGTTTTACGGGGTGGGCCCATGTTACTTTCAGGATGACAGTGCCACCTGGCATGTTGCAAGGTCCACCATGGCTTGGTATGGTGACAATGGGGTTAATCGAATGGACTGGCCCCGGACTTTAACCCTATCAAGCACCTGTGGGACGAGTTGGAGCGTCGACTTAAGGGGTGCCCCCAACGTCCGAAATCGGTGAAGGAACTGATCTGTCTTCTCTAAGCCGAGTGGAAGAAAATACCGCTAGCCATCGTACAACGCCTGGTTGAGAGTATGCCCCGGAGGGTCGCAGCTGTAATCGCCGCTCGTGGAGGCTCCACCAACTATTGAGGGTGAATAAACTTCGTTTTCCTTTGCTATCACAGGTGTCCGATTACTTGTTGGTAGATAGTGTAGCATATGAATCCGTTTATTTTTGTGGTGAAGTAAGCACAAAGATTCGCCAAGCTTTCGCACTGAACTGGGAGGCTTTTTCAAGGCAATGGTAGGTATAAAAATGCAGGGAATTGGAGCACCTAAGGAACAAAGACAATTTTGAAAATAACGTGGGTGACATCACGAGCATATTACACGAATTTTATCACGCAATTATACGGTGTGTCGCGATTTGTTTATGTTTTTTAATAAGGTATGCTAAGCTCTTGGTAGTTTAGTAGAAAATAAATCACTGCACGTTAGTTTGCTGGATAGGATTTCGACTGTTTCCCTGATGGCAGTCTCTTTAAAGTTAGTGTATGGGGCAATTCTTCTAATACTATGTATTAGGAAAAAAGTTTTTTTTTAAAGTTCGTGCATTGGGGTAATTCTTCTAATATTATTCCAATACTATATATTTTTTATTTCTATCGGTCGCTCCTCTGTGGAATAGTATTAGAAGAATTGCCCTATGCACTGACTTTAAATAGACTGCCATCAGGGAAAAACAGTCAAAATCCTATCCAGCAAATAATGATAAATAATAGATCATGAAAGAAATACGGGATTACGCTATATAATATAAAATTTTGAAGATGACAATCCGATTTTGGCGTAAATGTGACAAGGATGGTAAGTCTGATAATATCCGAAAACTTGAAAATTTTCATCGCCCTGGAACGGGACTCGAACCCGCGTCTCCCAGAAAACGCCCGGGTATGCTAACCACCACACCACCCAGAACGACCAAGTTCCAAGTTTCCGATCAATTTGAATATAACCATCACAGGATTCGTCGGTCGAAGCAACCGGCATTCATGTTTAGCGAATCTGGAGGTTAAGAATCTTATCCCGTGTTTGCCCGGAGAAGCAGATAAATCATGAAAGAAATACGGGATTACGCCATATAATACGGGCGTTTTCTGGGAGACGCGCGTTCAAGTCCCGCTGCAGGATGATGAAAATTTTCAAGTTTTCGGATATTATCTGACTTACCATCCTTGTCACATTTAAGCCAAAAATCGGATTGTCATCTTCAAAATTTGTATTATATGGCGTAATCCCGTATTTCTTTCATGATTTATCTGCTTCTCCGGGCAAACACGAGATAAGATTCTTAACCTCTAGATTCGTAAACATGAATGCCGGTTGCTTTGACTAGCGAATCCTGTGATGGTTATATTCAAATTGATCGGAAACTTGGAACTCGGTCGTTCTGGGTGGTGTAGTGGTTAGCATACCCGAGCGTTTTCTGGGAGACGCGGGTTCGAGTCCCGCTCCAGGACGATGAGAATTTTTTCAAGTTTTCAGATATTATCGTTTTCTGGGAGACGCGGGTTCGAGTCCCGCTCTAGGACGATGAGAATTTTCAAGTTTTCAGATATATTATCTGACATACCATCCTTGTCACATTCACGCCAAAAATCGGATTGTCATCTTCAAAATTTGATAAATAATAGTTTCTGCTGAACTACCAAGAGCTTGGCATGCGTTATAAAAAGATGGAAACACATCGCGACGCACCGTATATTTGCGTGATAAAAATTCGTGTAATATTCTCGTGATGTAACCCACGTTATTTTCAAAAATCATCTTTATTCCTTACGTGCTCCAATTTCCTGCATTTTATGTCTACCATTGCCTTGAAAAAGCCTCCCAGTGAAGTGCGAAAACTTGGCGAATCTTTGTGTTTACCACACCACAAAAATGAACGGATTAATACGCTATATGCGTCTCTTGAGTATACAAACACTTTACTTTAATTTTGAATTGCGTAATACCGAAAAGCTGGATAAGTATTAAAATGAAAATGCACTGTGCTTTAATTAAGTACCATAGCGTGTCCTCACTTTCAGGTAGCACATGGGTCAACAAAATTTGTTGTTGTAGAAAGAAAACACCGATTAATCGTTCTACATGGAATATGATTCCACCCTGCTTTATCTCTTTATTTCTAAGGTCGCGAAAAACACGAAAAAGTCCACCTATTAAAGTGAAATCGTTAATGCCGTCGTTAATGGAAGCTCCACGCGTTTATTACGCGTTGCACGCATTTCTGATACTAGATTCATAAAATTTTGTGAAGTCATCTGAAAAACATTCTTAATAAAAGAGATGCGAGAAATATGTAAAACTAGAAAGGATATTTGAATACGATTTGTTCCATTTGGACGAATAATATCGGCTTCAGCTTTTGTCAGAACGGATGAAGAGATCGCGAGATTATTGGTTCTGTGATCTGGTAGCAAAACAATTTTTAACTTTGCATAGCTGAACTCAGATAAGTAATCAATGCGCAATTTAGATGTGCTTCACATTTTGGAATTGCTGGTACATTTGCAAAGCAAATCCCTGATGTCTTTAAATCAACAAAGATTTTTACATTTTTCGAAAACTAGCGGATCTAATTTCTGGGTTCCATCTACACTTACGCAGAATAATGTA
The DNA here is from genome assembly GCA_039090855.1 of Macrothele yani. Classification (NCBI taxonomy): domain Eukaryota; kingdom Metazoa; phylum Arthropoda; class Arachnida; order Araneae; family Macrothelidae; genus Macrothele; species Macrothele yani. Next base: position 13,659,995 of record CM077013.1, on the reverse strand, counting down.
AATTCATTGTGTCTTTGTTCCCATTATCTTCCAAGGTAGTAATTGTTTTCTCTAAAGCCAACGTCATGTCCCACATTAAATAGCAGAAAAAAAAACTGCTTCGCCTGATTAAATACGTTTTATCTTTGAAAACCTCAGTTTTGGTGATCCATGCCTTTTCAAATTATCATCAACAATTTCATCAATCGATTTTCCTTAGCAAGACAGAATGATAAAAGTATTTCTTGTTTGTATCCTATCCAGCTAGCGCTGATATAAACCTTAAGTCGTGGTTTCAATCCCCGGTAGAGCTTGCTAATTACTTTTTATTTTATTTGTAATTGCTCTTCGAAGACATATAAGTATTTCTTCCGTTATTCAAGTTCATCCAACGCTGTTATTAAAGGTAAGTCGCGGTTTGAATTTCTAGTTGAGCTTGCCATTTGCTTTTTGTTTGTTAACTGATCTTCGAAAACCTGCTAACGATAAATCTGGGTAGAAAAGGGAAAACTGCATGTCTTGTATTTCACTCCTCAGTTGCATAAATAACGCATCGAACTGAAAAGAAAGTTGTTATTTATAATAGTTTAAAGCTTGTGGCATATACAATAGCGGAAATATACTATATCAAATTGAACATCTTAGATATTATTTAATACTTATTCCCTAAAACATCTTGTCACGCACTACAGAGGTGAAAACATGTGTCAAGACGACAAATCTGCAGCGAGACATTCTGTCCGCGTAGCTTAGTTGGGAGAGTGACTTACTCCGGAGTGAGAAAACACGGGTTCAATGCCCGTCGTGGACAAACTTGTGTTTTCCCATACGGTACGCGGAAATGAAATAAAAGTAAATTTATTACACTTTTAAACATTTTACACTCTTTTTTCACTTAACACTGCTTCACATTGAAAATGCCAGACGAAGAAGTATTTGTCACAGCCACATGCAAATTTGTGGGTATACGTGGATAGTTGGGTTATGTAAATCATTGAGTTGAGTTTTATCCGCGCCGGTCATGGCGCGGATAAAACTTGTTCGTTATTTTGGCACCCGAACTTCCAGAATGACCCGGCTGTTACGTTTCTCGCAATGATGTGATGTTCTTTCCACACAGCGAGACAGGAAAAATGAGAACCTCTTCTTCAGTGCTACCAAAAAATAAATCAGTGTGACGTTACGTTCTACACACCAAATTGTCTGGGATTTCTCAAATGCATGTTCTTAATAGGATGACTGCCTACAGCGACCCATGGTCCCGGATGACCCGTGGGTCATGCCCCCGGTCCTCTTTCGGAGGGGTGGTGGTGATGTGACGTGCCTGCACCTCAGGACGCACACGAGATAAAGGTAGATAGCAGTGACAGCACACGTCCGCGGAGCTCAGGAGGGAGAGCGACTTAGTCCGGAGTGAAATGACCCGGACTCGATACATGGCGGGGACGAACTTGTACGTCATAATCTGTAATGCATATAAGTTTGTTGTTTTTGGCATTAAATTTCACTATTCTTGTCAGTAAGGGCCGAGTGGTTTCGGACGCTGGCTTTGGATCAGTCGTTCGGGTTGGTAGCAGGAAAATGTATGGAAAACATCTTCATCGAAAAGAAAATTAATCGAATACACAATCGTTGAAACCAAATTCACCGAATGAAAAGTTTACCGAAAGACAACACTTTCGAAAGTTAAGAAACCGAGTTAACGAAATGATAATTCTTCCGATAATCGGTTTACATGCAGTATTATAATTTTTTTAATTGTAACAGTTAAACATCGCTGGAAAGACGAAAATGATCAGTGTGATTACGTCCATATATAAATTTGTAGAATTGTAATTAATTTAATATTAATTATAATACCATACATTTTCATAAAAACAAGGAATGTTGCATTTTAGAATTGATTTCACCAGTGGAAGCAATAATCGTTTAACCGGCTGGAATAGATTAAGTCGGGGTTACAAAATGTGCTGAAATCGACTCGAAAGAATATATTCCCTATCTGGGTTCAACGCCCTACAAAACGTTGTGTCTCAGCATCTCGATTCCTCTTGTCTCTGTTACTCAAATTGGTAAATCGGGGTTAGAATATGTGCTGAAATGAGATAGAACCAAAATATTCCGTATCTAGGTTCAACGTGCTACAAAGAGTGAGCCTGAGCACCTCAGTTCCTCTTGCCTTTGTAACTTAAACTGGTAAATCGGGGCTAGAAAATGTGCTGAAATCAGCTCGAGTGAATATATTCCCTCTCTGTGTTCAAAGCGCTACAAAACAGTGAGCCTGATCATCTGACTTACCTTTGTTACTCAAACTGGTAAATCGGGGTTCGAAACTGTGCGGAAACGAGCTCGAACGAATATATTCCCTATCTGGGCTCAACGTGTTACAAAGAGTGAGCCTGAGCATCTCAGTTTCTCTTGCCTTTGTTATTCAAACTGGTAAATCGGGGTTCGAAAATGTGCTGAAATGAGCTCGAATGAATATATTCCCTATCTGTTACAAAGAGTGAGCCTGAGCATCTCAGTTTCTCTTGCCTTTGTTACTCAAACTGGTAAATCGGGGTTCGAAAATGTGCTGAAATGAGCTCGAATGAATATATTCCCTATCTGTTACAAAGAGTGAGCCTGAGCATCCCAGTTTCTCTTGCCTTTGTTACTCAAACTGGTAAATCGGGGTTAGAAAATGTGCTGAAATCAGCTCAAACGAATACAGTCCATCTCTGGGTTCAACGTGCTACAAACATCTCGGAGCATCTCAATTCCTCTTTTTTCTGTTACTCAAACTGACAAATAGGGGTTAGAAAATATGCTGAAATCAACTAGAACGAATATATTCTCTCTCTCTCTCTCTCTCTCTCTCTCTGGGTTTAACGCTCTACAAACAGTGAGCTTCAGCATCTCAGTTCCCTTACCTTTGTTACTCAAACTGGTAAATCGAGGTTAGAAAATGTGCTGAAATGAGCTCGAACGGATATATTCTTTTTCTGAGTTTAACGTGCTGATCATCTGAGCTCTCCTTACCTTTGTTACTCAAACTGGTAAATCGAGGTTAGAAAATGTGCTGAAGTGAGCTCAAACGGATATATTCTCTTTCTGAGTTCAACGTGCTGATCATCTGAGCTCTCCTTACCTTTGTTACTCAAACTGGTCTGGTCACTTAAGGAAATAATTGACAGCAATCATTCCTGATTGATTACCTGCTGAAACAGTTATAACGATGGATCTAAGAAAGGCGAGAGAAGATGCTGGAGTCTCCTCTTTCTACTGAGAGGAATGATGTTCACGGCAGGGACCCTAACCCTTCCCCAGCTTTTCTGGGATTATGGAATAGAGAATAAGTACTAGAAAGCACCGCTTATTACCGTCGAGACACGTTTATGGTTAGTACTGCATAGATGAGAGGGAAAAGGAATTGTTTTTGCGTAGCTTTCACAAAACAGCTATGCTACCGTTTCTGTTGGGGGAGCGCAGAAAATTTTGTTCTCCATTTGATTCAGGTACATCGGCAGCTTAATGGGTTAAATAACAACGTACAGGACTTAATAGATGACAACAACACTGACACACAAATGAGTCAAGTCAGAAGCTGCTCAGAACCAACATTTATATAAGTCATCTTGACTTGACTGATTGCGAATCATAGCCGCAAGAAGAAACAGGTGCCGTTAAGTATGGAAAACTTTACCAGAAGAAAAAGTTAAATTTACATAAGGAAACGCTAACAAAAATGGAAAACTCAAAACAGACAGTACGCACCACAACCCACAACTTAGATCACTTTGAAATTGCATTTCCTGGAAATCTGAAGTACCTTTCATTCGGGAACCAAAAATAAAAGGAATAGGTGTTTCTTTGTTGGTGCGACGTACTGTAGAGGAGTAGCACGTGTCAAGTCAACAATACTGCAGCGATAAGTAGTGTGATGAAAACGTTTTGAAACTAGGTACGTAGCGCGTCAACAGATGGAAGTACGCGAATGCACGAGCAGCGGTCGAGGGCAGTGACCTTCATGACTCATTGTACCGAGTGGCGTCATTCTGTGAACATCGGGAGCTGTGCTACACGATATTTGGTGACCACGTGCGCAACACAGCTGCGATTCCGGTATGGACTGTAAACTGGAGCTGCAAGCGAACATCAAATTCTGCGTCAAACTCGGCAAATCGGGAACGGAGATGGCTAAAATGTTGCGGCAGGCTTATGGCAATGAAGCAATGAGTCGTGCGGGGTGTTTTGAGTGGAAATCGCTCTTCAACAGCGACAGAACGGCACTGGAAGATGACGAGAGGTCAGGGCGACCGTCCACGAGCAAAACCTCCGAAAATGTGGACACAATTAGGGAACTGGTGCATGAAATCGTCGGAGCACCATTCAAGAAATTGCTACCATCGTCAATGTGTCATACCGAACAGTGCAAGAAATTATGACGTCTGTTTTGAACATGCACCGCATTGCTACAAAGTTTGTGTCAAAGATTCTGAACCCCGAAAAGAAGGCGCTCCGTGTTGAACTCTGTCAAGATCTTCGTCAGTAGGTGGTGAATGAACCGACGTTCCTGTCGCGGGATTTCACTAGGAACGAGTCTTGGGTCTACGGTTACGACCCGGAGATCAAACAACAGTAATCGCAGTGGAAGAGCTCGGCATCTGCACGACCAAAGAAGGCTCGATAGGTTCGGAGCGCAACCAAAAATGTTCATCATGTTCTTCGACATTCGTGGAGTTGTATACTGTGAATTCGTCCCCCAGGGCAAGACCGTCACCGCACTTTTTACTACGATGTTCTGCGGCGTCTTAGGGAGGACATTCGCCGCAAACTTCCGGAAATGCGGAGCAGGGGCGACTTCCTACTCCATCACGACAATGTAGCAGCTCACAGAGCGTTAGCAACACGCCAGTTTCGCAGCCTCAAAAGCATGATTACCCTTCCTCACCGCCTGACTTTGCCGCATTTGTCCCCCTGCGACTTCTTTCTGTTCCCGAAGACGAAGCTGAAGCTCAAGGGTCGCCGTTGTGAAACCGTGGACGAGATCCAGCGCGAATCGCAGACGATGCTTAACACGATTCGTGAATAGGACTTCCAGGGAGCGTTCCAACAGTGGATAAAACGCTGGCAGCGGTGTATCGCTGCCCAAGGAGACTACTTTGAGGGAAATCATAGCCGGAATTAAGTAACGTAAGTACTTTGTTGTATATCCGCTTAGTGTCGGAACGTTTTGATCTGATGTACATTCTGTCGGAGTAGCTTAGTCGGTACGAGCAGCTCACTCAGGGGTGAGTAGACGGGGATTCGATCTGCGTCATTGATAAAATTCCGGTTTTCACATTGGCACTCGAGCGTAAAAATGGACCAACTGGCCGTTGGGTTCTTCGAAAAATGTGCTTGTTGGTTCCACACATCGTCTGGAATTAATAAAATGATCTTTCTCCGCTTAAAAAAAAAGAAAGAAAGAAAAGAAAATAAGAAATTAAAAGAGAGATGAAGCGGCATACTACATAGGAGAAGCACGCGTCAAGATGACAAATATGCAGCGACACATTCCGTCAGTTTAGCTTAGTCGGATAGAGCAACTCACTCCGGAGCGATCCGGAGGAGACGTTGTTTCGATCTCCGTCTACTCGCTCCGGAGTGCAGAGAGACGGAGATCGAAACCACGTCTCCTTGCTCCGCCGTGAGGAAACGGAGGTCGAATCTCCGTCTCTCTTCACTCGGTCGATCTCTGTCTCTCTTCACTCCGAAGTGAGGAGACGGAGATCGAATCTCCGTCTCTCTTCACTTGGTCGATCTCCGCCTCTCTTCACTCCGGAGTGAGGAGACGGAGATCGATCTCCGTCTCCGACAAATTCCTCTTTTCACATTGGATCGGATTCGGTTAAGGTGTGTTTACATCAAGTGGTGCAGCACTTGAAGCACATGAATTAATTTATTTTAAAAAGTTCATAAGGATCCTGAAGTCCTCTCTATGGCTGGCGCATACAAAATACTCATAGAAAATGCAGTATAAAATAACCCTCTTCTGTATTGGACGCACTAAAGATTGCTTAGATACCACACTGTAGGAAATATGAACAAGAAAGATGACACCGAATTGTCGGGTGTAATAAGCACGTCTTTTGAATCCGTTCTGACGCAAATTAAATTTGTCAAACCTATTCAAAATCAATGGAACCGGTTTGAAAAACAATAGATCTGACGAAAGAAAGAAGATTTTCAATCGGGTTTTTAATCCCTCAGATATTGTTGTAAACTGAATCGTGAGCTTACGAACTCTTAGAAACAGAGATAACGACAAAAATAAGATGGGACTTTACGTCCCCTGGTGGGAAAACCGTGCATTATTTTAGGAAGAAAGTATTCTCAAAAGGTATATCCATATAAGCGGTATCGGTCCAAGAAAAAAAAAATAGTCGAGTTTTCAGGAGCACAGATTTTGCAACAAATATTTCAGAAGCAGAAATTAACACTTATGACCCCTGGTGGTCATTAATTTTTCAAATCAGATCTTGAGAAGCAGAAATAACGAAAAAAAAACGCAATTTACCTTTGTACCCCTTAGCGGAAAGTCTATGATTTACTTGACAATTTTGAATTTATAGGAAAAACATTTTGCATCGGAAACACTATTCAACAAAGAAGGAATTTTTCAAATCGTACTCTTAGAAGTAGAGATATTGACAAAAATAAGATATAAATCCACGTCCCCTGGTGTAAAAAACAAACATTTTTTCAAGAAGAAAATTTTCCTGAAAGGTTTGTCGACATGAGTAGTATCGGTCAACAAACGACTCTTTTTACAATCGAGATTTTAGAACCTCATATTTTGCTGCAAATACAACAGAAGCGGAAATTTAGGACTTACGCCATCTGGTGGCCAAACCATTTCTTACAAAAATTAGAAATTATGTGCAAACGATTTCCCGTCAGGAGCTGTATGCGGTGCAGAAAATGTTTTCAAATCGGAGATTTAGAAGCAGAGTTATAGGGGGAAATGCGATTTACATTTACCCCTAGCGGAGAGTCTACGAATTACTTGAAAATTTTGAAATTATATGAACCACATGTCGCACTAGAAACACTATCCATCAAAGAAGGAATTTTTCAAATCGGACTCCTAGAAGTAGAGATATTGAGAAAAATAAGATATACATCTACGCCCCCTGCCGTAAAAACCATGCACTATTTTAAGAAGAAAATGTTTCTAAAAGGTTTGTCGACATGAGTAGTATCGGTCAACAAACGGAGTTTTTTTCAATCGAGAATTTAGAAGCTCATATTTTGCTGGAAATACAATAGAAGCGGAAATTAAGATTTACGCCCCCTGGTGGCCAAACTATTTTTTTACAAAAATTAGAAATTTTGTGCAAACGATTTCCCATCAGGAGCTGTATCCGGTGCAGAAAGAATTTTCCGAATCGGAGATTTAGAAGCAGAGATATAGGGGGAAACGCAATTTACCGCTACGCCCCTAGCGGAAAGTCTATGAATTACTTGAAAATTTTGAAATTATATGAAAAACATGTCACAGGGAAAACACTATCCAACAAAGAAGAAATTTTTTCAAATGGGACTCCTAGAAGTAGAGATATTGACAAAAATAAGATGTACATCTACGCCCCCTGGCGAAGAAACTGTGGAATATTTTAAGAAGAAAATATTCCGAAAAGGTTTATCGATGTGAGTGGCATCAGTCCACGAAATAATTTTTTCAATCGATAGTTCAGAAGCTCCGATTTTATGGCAAATACATCAGAAGCAAAAATTGACTCTTATGCCCCTGGTGGCCAAAGTATTCTTTACCAAAAATTTTAAATTATATACAAAAGAGTTTTCATCCGGAGATGTATCCGCTGAAGAAAAAAATTTCAAATCGGAGTTTTAGAAGAAGAGTTAACGGGGAAAATGTAATTTACTTTTACGCCCCCTAGCGGAAAATCTATGCGTAATTTGAAAAAGTAACTATGTCTAAAATACTCTTCGACATAAATGGAATCAAAAGATAAAAAAAAATTTCAATCGGATGTTTAGAAGCAAATATGTGGAATGAAACGGATTTTTGAATTCGATATCATCTGCATTTACGCCCTCTACCGGCGAAATTGTACATCGTAAAAAAAATGAAATAAAAGATCATCATTTGCATATTTCAAGCTTCCCAATGCAAAAATAATTTTTAAAAAATCGGACTAATAGTTGCAGATATATCGTGGGTACTGACGGACGGACGGACAATCCCATAACAGAAGCACGATCTTTTTTTACAAAAGACGTGCTAAAAATAGGAACAAATATATGATAGAAATGTTTTAAGCGTGAAAATAATAATAACACTCTCATCGCAGATGAAATATTAGTTGATAAACAATTCGCCGAACAGTGCAGCAAAAGTCCCATTCAATATTCCCTACGTGCCTGTGTTAGATACCTGATATAAGTAACTAGTTGCTCTTCACACACACAAAGAAAAAACCCCGCCAAGAAAATGGGTAGTTGGTGGCAACAGCGTTCCATAATCCAAGCTCGAGAATCGTGTGATAAAAGTCATGAGTTAAAATACACTGAGGTGCCAATTTATTAGGGACACCTAACTTCCACACATAAATGGCTCCTTCCTTCACATAACACGGCATGTGAGTTAGGTGTGTGGTGTAAGGCAGGTAGACCAGCTTGATGAGCACAAGCATGTGATTGAGAGTCGAAATGGGCAAAATGAGTGATATGAGCGACTTCGAACCTTGCGTGATAGTAGGTGCTAGGCGTGCCAGTTGGAGCATATCCGAAACTGCTGCTCCCCATATTTTTTCACGCATGAGCTTCCAGCAGTCGGTGAACGTATGAACGAAACCAGCGGGTGGAACAGAGGGTTCATGGGAGACTAGTGGCATAATCCAATACGTTGGGTGTTCGAAGATTACCCTCAGCCCACTATTCCGCACTGATTTTTCCAGTTTGCCGCCCGTCTGGTGGTGTGCACGACTCTTGCCAGTCTTCTTTGATTCCTCTGATGCACCAATGGTTTTATTTCGCAAAATCGCCAATTCCTGGAAGTTTGTTTCGTGTCACACTATGCAAGGAAAGTCTGCTACGGTTTTTACGTGAAACACCCAGGAGCACGGACGTTTGTAGGATAATCAAACGGGCACACCCGGCGTCAACTATGACCCCATGTTGAAACGCTATGAAGAACACAGCTTACATTATGCATTTTACATTTATGCGTATATTTCCTCTAGGAGATGCAAAAGCATTCTATTTTTGTCGATGTTTTGTTGCTATGCATCTTTCCCGACAGTAAATCCCAATTGAAAAATTTTGACGTAACGAAAATAGGTAACGGAAACAATCAAAACCATTGTCAAAATCTCATTTCTGAATGCTGTCCTATGAAGTGGTGCAACAACAGCCTATTTCATTCTTACTCAACAATACACGGTCGAATCAGAATAATATAACCATCCCCTGAATTACAGTGTACGCGCCGAGGCGCGTTACAGAGTGCACGTGAAAAGGTAGACCAGACGGAGACATAAACGACCGGCCAGGATAGAGGAGCCATAGTTCGTGATGTGAGCAAAATGGGCAGAGGTAGTGATTTGGCGGACGTTCAAAAAGGAATGGTCATCGGCTACAGAGCCAAGGGTGGAATCACCTCAGAAACAGCAGACTTCGGGGGCCCTTTGCGAGGTGCTGTAGTTAGGTGTAGCAAGAATGGACCATTGGCACACCAAGTACCTCCCGACGTCATAACTATGGAGCCCCAAACGCCTTGGATCCCAGAGGAGAACAGACGATAATGGTCAATAGCGCAACAGTGCAGCAATTGACCACTATAACGAAGTAAATTTCTCCGTCATTTCTATCCACGCCAGGATTCGAACCCGGATCCCCTCATTCCGGAATAAGTCACTCTACCAATTGAGCTACGCGGACGTTTGTTCTGATTGCTATGTGCTTTTATGTCGTGTGCGTCCTGTTGGCAGGTACGTCACATCTCCTGGTACGTTACATCATCTTCCCCTTATTTTTTATTTATTTTTTTTCGAAGTGCTGGAGAAGGGATTCTCTAATTTTTCCTATCTCGCGGTGTGGAAATAACATCACACCAATGCGAGATTGTGAACGGTCGGGTCATCCGGATAATTCGGGCGCCATTATAACGAATTAAATTTCTCCGTCATTTCTATCCACGCCAGGATTCGAACCTGGATCCCCTCATTCCGGAATAAGCCACTCTACCAATTGAGCTACGCGGACGTTTGTTCTGATTGCTATGTGCCTTTATGTCGTGTGCGTCCTGCTGGCAGGTACGTCAAATCTTCTGGTACGTTACATCACCCATTATAACGAAGTAAATTTCTCCGTCATTTCTATCCACGCCAGGATTCGGACTCGATCCCCTCATTCCGGAATAAGTTACTCTACCAATTGAGCTACGCGGACGTTTGTTCTGATTGCTATGTGCCTTTATGTCGTGTGCGTACTGCTGGCAGGTACGTCACATCTCCTGGTACGTTACACCACGCAAATTAACGCTGCGGCACCCAGGCACGTGTCAGCGATAACAGTAGAGCGAACCCTCTTTCACATGGGTATACGGAATCGACGCTGCATCAAGGCGCCCATGTTAACCCAGGTCCATGGGCAACTACGCGTGCAGTTCGCAAGGGACTACCACCATTGGAGAGTAGAAGAGTAGAAAAAGGTTGCCTTCTCCGACGAATCGAGGTTTGTACTCCACAGAAGTGCCGGGCGGTGGGGGATTCGGCGTCAGACACACAACAACCAGCACCCTGACACGCTTGTCTGTCAAGCACAGGCCGGCGGTGGTAGCGTGCATACCTGGGGGATGTTTTCCTGGTGTGACTTGGGACCGCTGGTACCATTGGATGGGTTACCTGTCCATCCTCGCTGACCACATGCATTCCTTCATGTTGGACGTTTACCTTGGTGGTGATGGTGTCTACCAAAAGTACAATGCGCAGTATTACGTCGCTAACGATGTGCGTGACTGGGTCTAAGAACACGACAGCGATGTCTCCGTTCTCCCGTGGGCGGTGAAATGGCCCGATTTCAATTCCCTAATTCGACATGCCGACCCATAATCACGTCCTCTGCGGTACCTCCGTGCTCTGTTGGAGTCCGAAAGTTCAAGTGTGCCTCGTGCAACCTTCTAGGGCTTCATCGCGGGTATGACACGCCGTCTCTCCGCTGTCATCCTGGCTAAGGGTGGCTATTCCCATTATTATGTAGGTGTTCATATTACTCTGATACAACTGTGTATATTTTACTATACTGCCGCTGAACATTATTTCATCTTTTTTTCATAAATGTAACAATATCTCATTGCAGTCAGAGTAAATTACGAGAACCTGATGCTAAAATGGGATAAAAGCCATTACGAAAATGCATTTCTGATACTATGAAAACGGCGCGTCGTAGCGAAGTTAGTTTTCCTTTCTACCTCCCTCCCCTCCGGAAGAGCTACCTGCTTAAAAGCTTTAAAATGATGTATAATATGATGGGATGTTACCTGTAGATATATTAGGTCTGCAACTTAATTCTCGCCACCTAACCGCAAGCGATCATAGAACGTCGGCGAATGCAAATAGCTGTGTGTGATAATGGCGGATTGCAGCGTCATCCAACAGCTTTCCAGGCAACCGTAACCGCTCACAGCTGTAGTCACAGAAGGGACAAAAGTTGACGGTGAAAGCACAGTCGTTTGAGAACAACATTTGAGGCACTGCCTCCTGTTCGAGTTTCAGCAGAAAAAAAGTGCCGCGGAAGCCCAGCAAATGATCTGTGCTGCTTTAGGTGCGGCTACTGTGTCCTACAGTACTTGTAAGAAGTGGTTATAGCTGTTTAAGCAGGGAAAGTTCGATCTCCGTGATGCAGAACGTCCGGGACAGCCACAGAAAGTAGTTGACGATGAGGAACTGGAACAACTGTTGGACGTGGATCTCTGTCGCATACAGTCAGAGCTCGCCCAGGAACTTGGAGTAACACGGCAAGATATTGCAAAGCGCTTGCACAAGCTTGGACAGATTCACAAGGAGGGTCGTTGGGTGCCCCACCAACTCACAGCTGCGAACAAGTCTAGGCGCTACGATGTTGCTGTGTCCTTGCTCTCCAGATTCAAGAAGAAGGATTTCCTCCACACGATTTTGACCTGTGATGATAAGTGGATCCTCTACGGTAATCCCAAGCGGCCCAAATCGTGGATTTATCCAGGTCAGCCTACCACCAGTACCGCCAAACCGAATATCCATGTCATTAATTTGTCGCTGTGCATATGGTGGGATTAGCGCGGTGTCGTACACTATGAGGTGCCCAAACCTGGTTAAACGGTCAATGCTGAGCGTTATTGCCAGTAACTCATTTGTGTGAGAGACACAATGGATGCAAAAAGGCCACACACCGGCAAGGGCAGAAGGTCGGTCCTGTTGCTTTAGGATAATGAGCGTCTTCACACCGCGAAAACGACTTCAAAAACGATCACTGACCTGGGATGGGAGATTTTGTCCCACCCGGCATATTCTCCAGACTTCGCCCAGTCGGATTATCACCACCTCTTTCGCTCCCTGTAACATCACCTGAGTGATACGCACCTCACTTCTGTCGAGGAGGTCCAGACAAGTATTTATCAACTCGAAACAGCCCTCTTTTTTCCGCAGTGGCATTCGGCATCTCCCTGATCGATGGCTCAGATGCATCCAACACGACGGGGATTATTTCTCTGATTAGGTACGTATTCGATGTGCTATAATTTGCTGTCAACGTGTCGTGCCTGTGGCCGAGAATTAAGTTGCTCACCTAATACTAGACCAAATGTTCCCAATTCTCCTCAGTAACACACTTGCGATTCAACATTTCTTTCTATATTGATGTCCGATTTTAGCTTACGAATGGCAGATGGACTGTCGTAGCTATTAAATCACATTTTTTCGGTGTCAGAGTCGTTTCTTACGTTCTTTTAAATCTGAATAATATGTGATAATAATAAAAATAAATATTGTTTTTGAAACCCGAAACAATTACTATTGGCGCGGCCATAATTTAATAACTATTTACTCTATGACTCATATTTGTTTCATTAGCTTTATGCTAATATCATTCAATAATCCACCTGCCTAAGTACCGCTCAGTGTAAGGAATTAAGAAACCTTATTGTTTTTTGTTATGATTACATTCCACTCAATATGTACCTGACTGTGGCTTGGTGTGATCACGAGTGACTTGTATAAATGCAACATGTCTCACGTAAACAAATGTATACTCTGGAATCACTTGTTTCATTTCTCACCCACGAAGATCTTGGTATGCGAAAGATGCGTAGCATAAATCGTCTACAAAGTGTACCAGAATACTCTCTCCGTTGTTGTTCGTGTCGGAAATAATTCAAAAGACGTGCCCGTTATACCTGAGAATTCACCGTCACCTTCCGTTTTGTTTTATTTTCACCAGTGAGTCAGAAGGAGGATAAATAACGAAAAATAACCTGTATAAACGTTAGAAGCCGCTCAGCTGCTTGGGTGATGGGAATTATGTACAAATGATTTCCATCGCAATCCATCAGCAACGGCGAGAAACATATTTGATTTAATGAGCCCAAATGTCGCCGTTTCGATTTAGTTGATAACGTCCAATTGGGCAGATTAATTAATGAAATTTCATCTTTCATTCAATCAGCGTAATTGGATGATTAATCTGTTGGGCTATTAACAAAGGAAACATACTCCGCTCTAGTCCTTACTAATATTTGATCGGAATAATATATTAAATACTTACTCTCACAGATTGCAAGTTCCATGAGATAGGATACCTTTATTTCGACAGTTTTTCCAACACTACGATACGTAGCAGGGCACCTAGAAACAACCCGATGGTTTTCCAGCTGTAATACGACTCTGTGTGATAACACGTGCTTTTTCCTGGTGGGAGCAGAATCGATACTTCATTTCTGTTGCATTTTTCATCAGAATCACAGCGGTAACAAACGAATCGTCTTTTCTGGAATGAAAGTATATCATCGGTGTTTACACCTGTTCTCATTCCTTCATTACAAAGGAAGCGAAATCATTATACAACCTGCCATCTGTAAATGGCGCATCAGCAAAGGTGAATGTTTCTTGCATTTAATACTACGAATCATTAATCTAAATTTTTTTATGAATATGTATCTATCGGATGTTGATATATTTTTCTCTGTTGTTACCTTAAGGGAATAGGACTTTTCATACAGCCGACAAATTTTTTGAAGATCTGACCTTTTAACTAAATATCCCTGAACATTCCAACTAGGATTGTTTTCTTTTCAAAGTGAAGTAATTTTGCATTTGGTAAAATCAGATGTATTTTTGAGATAAATACTGTGTATAGCAAGATTTGTTTCGATAGCGTTTGTATGTATTTCAGCAAATATTTTATCATTGCACAATGTTTTTTCTTTGTGGCTTTCTTTCCCTCTCTCGCTTTGAGTTTAATATTTGCTTTCCTTTCTCCGATTTTGTTTTGTTACGTTTCTAGTGGCCTTTTTACCCGAATCAGATTCGAGACGTCACGCACAAAATAAAACCGGAATGGTCGGACTCGATCTCTGGATTAAAGAACACTAAGGAAAAACAGGGCAAACGTAAAACTTAATCCTAGACAGCATTAAACTAAAAGAAATGGCAGCAAAATTTAATTACTAAAGTAAAAATTTCAGATGAAAAAATGCAACACAACTACGTTAAATAAACAGATTGAATAATGCGTGCATGACTCAGTATGTCTATCACTATATACTGAGTTCAAACAGAAGCCAATTTCCTTTTCAGTGCAGGGGAATTAAATGGATTTGAAATCTGTCCTTTAAAACTTAAACATCGCAGTTATTTTCGACATAAATGATCTTATCTTTACTAATTGTCCAAGTGTTATCCAATTTGTATTTATACTTCAACGCACACACACTCACAAGCACACGCATTTAATTCATACCCGCTCATGACGACGCCTGCCACAAAACCACGAGTAATGTCACAAGAACAATCTGCTTTTTTTTCAGCTGCAAACACGATGCCACCACGTTACCAGCGCTCAACTCCCACGACACTAAAAAACGCTAACGGATTCTGTTACATGAACATTAAAACAAATCGTCACTTTGAAAGTTTCTCAATGTAAGGGAAAAGAAAATTGGTGACAACACTAACTCTTGTCACAGATCTTGGTTTGTAATGCCCCGTTATTTATCAAAACACTACCAAAGCACAAAAAAATGTCTCCTCGAATCTTTGTTTTCGCATTCGACAATAAAAAGGAAGGTATTCATTAATTAAGCTGCGTAGCCATATTTCTCGGTTATGAATAACATTATCCTCGTTTCGTGAAAGACTGTGAAGAATAAGCTGTCTGATCACGCAGCTGACATGAAAGCAAAGTCCGTACGGCCACAAGGCTAGTTACAACCATCACTCTCACTTTCCAAATAGACTAGTTGTAAAATAACACAAATTAGTAAAACCATGCAATGCATTGATTATGATACGCTTTCCAACACACCAGAACTCATTGCTCAAGTTATTACTCAAGTTATGAGGATAACGGCTGTGGAATAAATCTCGCTCCTGTGCTTTGACCTTTGACCACATTTCGATCATATTCAACAGAACCGGTACAGTGTATGTCCGGAACAACATGATAAAGTTTTGTCGCAATCGAAGCATTTTTACGTAAGTTACAACGCATAAATGTGATGGAATGGATCCCACTCCTATGTCCTGACCTTTTACCCCATTTTGCCCATTTTCAACAGGGTTCGTCACCAGGTTGTCCCCTACCACATAGTAAAGTTTCATTGAAATCGAACCATTTTTACGCGAGTTATCGAGAGGATAGGCAGACAGACAGACGGACAAAGCTGGAGCATATACGCTTCTTCAACCTACGGTTGGAAAGCGTAAAAAGGCATGTAACTGAGAAGAAAATCTAAGTTACGATTGTGAAGTCACGTTAACATTAAATCTCTGATGTTAACGTAACTGAAATTTATATCTTCCTTTTTTCTGTTTAGCCGTTGATAACCACCAGAAGCTTGCGACGTCTACGCGAACTTAACCTCTCGTTTTAGTTACTGTCTTTTTATTTAAAATTAGTTTATTCTCTCTACATTTTCTCTCTCTCGACAAATTTGTGTTTTGCAATGACTTATGCTTGAGCTGAGCGTATCACGCTCACTAGCTGTTCACGCACCTTTGTCTTTGAGTCTCACTTGTTTTTCGACTCTGATTATGTTGTTTTACGGTTATGCTGTTTTCTTTACCGGACATTGGGAATTGTTGGGAATTGCTACTTACAATTACACTGAAACGAGAACAATATTGAATGCTGCTGAATGTAGAAAGAATTGCGTCTACTTGGATATGTTCTGCAACCCAAGCTATTTGATTAAGCAGAGTGTTTGCCATGTGCCATATTCTTGAGGAAAGAATAAATAAAAGAAGTGGACACTGCAAGTACGACTGTTTATTCAATATAGCGTTGTCTAGAAGTGTACAGTTAGCTCTTTCGTGTTTAGGTAAGAATTACAGCGACACCTAAGGTTTTAATCTATCCGGGTTCAAAGAGTATTAAAGTAAAACGAACGCAAGCCTAAGAAGCTTAGACTTAGTCTTACACAGAAACTAACATAATATTAAGATAATACAGTAGCTGCTATAACATTCACTGTATTGACAAAAGTCACCGGACACCTCTTCAAAAGCAAATGAAAGGATCCACTGCATTGTTAAGATGCGCGGTACAGCTGGAAACGGTATAAAAACATACCTGAAGCTATCCGCGATAATATCGCACTGTGAGGTTGAGTGAAAATGTCTCAACGGGAGAGAACTGACTTTGACAAAGGAAAGATTGTTGGGTGTTGTATTAGTATTTTATCCACAAGAGACACCGAGAAGAGTTTAAACATACCCAAGTCAACTGTTTTAGTTGTACTGAATTACTGGAAGACACATGGCGTGCATGAAGCAGCAAAAGGTACTGGCAAAGTAAAGAAAATCATTGATAGAGAACGTCGGAGCCTCAGGAGAGTCCATCCAGCTAATCGACGGAGTACTGCACAAGACCTTAGTGTACAGGTGAGTAAAAATGCTGGAACATCGGTATGTACACGTACCATTCGCAGAGAACTTCATTCCATAGGTTACCCTAGCCGTGCGGCTGCTCAAAAGCCATTCATCTCCACTCGGAATGCTACTCGTCGTTTATCATGGTGTAAAGAACATTTATCATGGACAGTAGATCAATGGAAACGGGTCCTATGGATTAATGAATCGAGATACACGATCCATCAGTCTCATGGCCGGGTGTGGATATGGCGACAGCCGGGGGAAAGCTATTTACCACAGTGTACTGTTCCTACGGTCGAGGTTGGAGCTGGCAATGTATTTGTGTGGGGGTGTTTTTCGTGGTATGACCACGGCCTATTGGTTATCGTGGACAAACCTGTTAATCAGCACGTCAACATCGATATTCTGGACAATGATGCCCTACCAGCTCTGTGGCATTACTATGGAACCGAGCCTTGTTGGTACCAGGAGGATAATGCACCTAGCCATAAAGCAAGGATTGTTACGGCGTGGTTTGACGGTAATTCCGTATCGTGTGTGGACTGGCTAGCACAGAGCTCTGATCTTAATCCCATTGTGCGAAGTGTAAGTGCATGCATTTAGGCCAAAGTTGGACGACACCGTGTAACGTACCAGGAGATGTGACGTACCTGCCAGAAGGACGCACACGACATAAAGGCAGATAGGAATCAGAATCAACGTCCGCGTAGCTCAATTGGTAGAGCAACTTATTCCGGAATGAGGGGACCCGGGTTCGAATCCTGGCGCGGATAAAAATGACGGAGAAATTTACTTCGTTATAATGGCGCCCGAACTATCCGGATGACCCGACCGTTCAAAATCTCGCATTGGTGTGATGTTCTTTCCACACCGCGAGATAGGAAAAATAAGAGAATCCCTTCTCCAGCACTTCGAAAAAAAAAAAAAAAAAAAAAAAAAAAATAAGGGGGAGATGATGTAACGTACCAGGAGATGGGACGTACCTGCCAGAAGGACGCACACGACATAAAAGCAGATAGGAATCAGAATAAAACGTCCGCGTTGCTTAATTGGTAGAGCAACGTATTCCGGAATGAGGTGATCCGGGTTCGAATCCTGGCGTGGACAGAAATGACGGAGAAATTTACTTCGTTATAACCATACTAATGTATGTCAATAAATGCTATGTTGTGTTCCTGTGCTAGGTGTCCTGTGACATTTGTCGATATAGTGTATAAGCATATTCTTTAAAATAAATATTATTCTACAAACTTCCCGGATGCTAAGAGCAGTCGTCCGTCCCAAATTTGTTATGACTGGTTCTGGGCAGGGAACGGTGCCAGCGCTATTGGACAGCAGGTACATCCTGTTACCATCCGCCACTCGAACCTCGACCCATCTCAGAAATATGGTTCCATTGACAGTGCCTTAGAGCACACGGACACCGATTCAAACTATGTACTTACCATCTATGACACATATATACTTACCATCTATGACTCATAAGTCAGCCTGTGAATAAGCAGATTCTCTTTTGTTACACAGCTAAATACTGATAAAAGAAACCGAGACCCACATGCAAGCTGACGTTAAATTTCAAGAGTTTGGAAAACATGATATTATTGAAATAAAATGATCTTATTTAAAAACCTGCAGCAGTGATTTAACTTACCTTCAGAGTTTCCAAGTAGTTCCTGCACGCCTATTTCCGTTATAGATGCGTCGTTATTATAAACATCGTCGCCAAAGTCTTCGTGGTTGCTTTCTTTTAAATCTGAATCACAATCCAAATCGTCATCCGTACCTGACATGGTTATTACTTATGCAGCATTATTTAAAACGTTCTTGAGTTTGGACTTTGTACTACCCTCCTCGATAACCTTTAGTTCATTCCCAGAGTTACTATCGCCACCTATCGGTGTCAAAGTGTTGCTGATGTAGTTTTTCAAATAAAAAGGCTGCTTTAGCAACTGATTATCCAGAGGAAAACTGTAAATGGTGAAAAATGTGCAAACTAGCTTCTGAGAAAGTAGGCGTTCGTGAAGGAACAGTGGTTTATGATTCAAGACAATGTACGTCCATTATCTGTGAAAAGTTTCGAAGGAAATACTGGCAGACATTCGTGGTATGCCTGTGGGGCAATCCTTCTACAGCTTTCAGCATGACGTGTAGGATTAACGGCATTGTTAATGATCAAACGTTAGCGATGGGTAGTTTTTCAACATTCATCAGGCTGACTAAGTAAGATACCGCAATCATCGCCCTAACGAAGACTTCTGGTTATGATGTGCTATAAGTGTGAGACTTCTGTTATGATCTGCTATAAGTGTAAGACTTCTGTTATGATCTGCTATACGAATCCGCTCTAAGCAGTGGCTTCTGATGATGATCTGCTATAAGTGTTTGGTAAGTAGTGGGGGCTATGATAGAAAAAGAGGTTTTCCTGCGTTGTCTCCGAAAAGGGGTCCGTGGCATACATTCTATAGTTCTGAATAACTGGACATCTATAGCTTTCTGAATGAATAACATTGTGGGTATTTATAGTTCTTGTTAATGAATAACACCGTACACATCTATAGTTCTGCATGGGTACCACCGTGGACATCTATCAGTTCTGAATGAATAGCATACCGTGAACAATCATAGTTCCCTGAACGAATAACACCGTTAGCATCTATAGTTGCTATAAGTGTGAGACTCCGTCATTTTATGATCTGCCGGGATAAGTGTAAGACTTCTGTTATTCCGGCTATACGAAGTCCGCTCTACCAACTGGGCTTCTGATGATGATTCTGATTCCTATAAGTTTTGGTCAAGTGTGCGTCCTGATAGAAAAAGCAGGTACGTCACATCTCCCCCCCGAAAAGGGGCCGTGGCATGGCCCACGGATCAGCCGTGACCATGAATCGCTGCAGGCAGACAACCACTGAATGAACGTGCACTTGAGAACTCCCAGTCAATCTGATGTGTGGAATGCAACGTAACACACACATTTTATAGTTCTGAAGCACTGGAGAAGGGATTCTCTGATTTTTCCTATCTCGCGGTGTGGAAATAACATCACACCAATGCGCGATTTTGAACGGTCGGGTCATCCGGGTAGTTCGGGCGCATCTATAGTTTATAACGAAGTAAATTTCTCCGTCATTTCTGGTCTACGCCGGGATTCGAACCCGAGTACGCTTATTCCGGAACAAGTCGCTCTACCAACTGAGCTACGCAGACATGTATTCTGATTCCTATCTGCCTTTATGTCATGTGCGTCCTGCTGGCAGGTACGTCACAAGTTCTGAATGAATAACACAGTGGACATTTAAAGTTCTGAATAAGTAGCTTTGCCTACGTTTAATTCAACCCCTTCCTTCATGTCAGCAACATATTCCAACTTTTCTTTTATCCTTCTTTGGTTTTTAGAGCTTTAATGTAATTTAAGCAAGCCTGCATTTCTGACATTTAGTATGTGGCTAAAATATGACAAGCTTCATCATACTCTTTTCCGGCAGAACGAGATGACCATGTACAGCAATTTGTACAACAATTTCAGTGACATGCTTTTAATAGTCCAGCTAATGTCTAACATTCTTCAAAATGAACAGAGATTAAATTGTTCAAAATTTTAACTCAATCCTGTTTTATTGCGTGCCATTTCCATGTAGGCCAATAAGTCAAGTGCTGCAGAATGTAGGTAGGTCACACTTTATGCGAATATGAAGCAGCGCGATATAAGAAATTATATTACCGAAGTATCATTCGGTGCGCAAACCCGAAATAATGCGATTCCAAAAAAAAAAAAAAAAAAAAAAAAGGAATTCTTCAAGGATAGCATAATTTTTAAGCTAGACGACGCGACGCCGTGAATTGCATCCTTTCTGTATATTCAATCGCCATAGGGTGGCTCTATTACAGTGTAGCTGCAACTAGTAACAGCAACTCCCGGTATCCTTTGTGAGTAGGTGATTTGTAAACCCCTTTAATGACCGGGCACCGCATTTTTAAAAAAATTCGTTATTCTTTGTGAGTATGTAACTTGTGAACACTTCTGGTGAGTGCGCATCGTATAATTTTAAAAATCCGCTGTCCTTTATGAGTGCGTAATTTCTAAACCCCTCTGATGAACTCGTATAACGCAATTTCAAAACTTGTGGTGGGAAATGAATTGTTTATTGTGTTTACGTTATTCGGTGGAGCCATTACATTATAGCTGGTATCCTATGTCAGTACGTATTACCTAAATCTTGCTGATGAACGTGCGTTTGAACTCCACCAAAAGTTTCGGTGACTATTGCGTTCGTATTCACACATTAACTGTTATTATTACAGTAGGTCACGACAGTCCGAGGTTTCGTATAATTGGAGAGAGTCCCAGTGACAGAAAGTCTAAAATTAAAAATTAGTAATTATTTACATAAAATTTCATGGCATATTTATCCTTTGTATTTAATCGATCTAACACTATAAATTATATGGCAAAAAATCTGAGCATTTGCACTGGTTCAATACTTTTCTTTGAAATTTGTTCCATGCTTTTCAAATGAGGCACTGTATCCTTTCTGTATAAACTTAACATATTAAAATACATGGTGTCCAAAACGTCTCTTTACAAATTTGAATATTTATTATGGACACCCTGTACTTTGTAAGTTCATGGTATTTGTTGTATAATGTACTATAAATATCAAAGTTTGACATTATCGTTTTTTGTTATAGGCCCCTCACTGACGTAGCAGGTGTTGTTCTATGAAAATGTAGTCCCGACAAGAGAGAGAGAGCTCAGTGCGTCGCTTGGTTCATTGAAACAAAATCTGATACACAAACGCAAAGACATGTCAGGACTAAGTCTGGGAAAACCCCGCCATCTCGTCCTAGTATCCGCCAATGGCACCAGAAATTCATGCAGACTGGATCCGTGTTGGATCAAGATCGAACTGGCCGCCCACGTCCATCGAATGAAGACATCGAACGTGTTCGTGATTCATTTTCACGAAGCCTGAAGAAGTTCATTCGATTCACTGCCAGAGAACTACAAATGCCCTGTCCACGGTACATAGGGTGCTACATAGACATCTACGCTTATATGCATACAAACGGTTACAAGCTCTTGAGGCGAACGATAGACCACGCCGAAACGAATTCGCACTAACGATGCTGGATAAACTGAGTGAAGATTCCGAGTTTCTCACTCATGTTTGTTTTAACGGATGAGGCAACTTTTCATGTCTCTGGGCAGTTAAACAGACACAATGTCAGGCTTTGGGGATCTGAAAATCCTCATGCGTTTATGGAACTTGAGAGAGACTATCCTAAAGTGAACGTGTGGTGCGGTGTTTTGCATAACCGAATCCTTGGACCATTTTGTTCGGTGAAAAAACAGTGACGGCAGATGCTTACCAGGATGTTTTGCGTGAGTATGTTGTGCTACAGTTGGAAGATCTTCAACCAAGCGTGATATTCCTACAGGACGATGCCCCACCACATTGGGGACGACACGTTCGGGACTTTTTAAACGCTACCATCCCTGGGAGGTGGATTGCACGGGGTGGTCTAATTGCATGGCCACTCCGTTATCCCGTCATCACGCATTTGGAGTTTTTTGTAAGGGGATATGTGAAGGATGTCGTGTAGCGGACAAAGGTGCAGGATACCGATGACCTGACATCGATGATCAACAATGCCATTTCGGCCATTACTGAGGACATGCTGCAGCGCACATGGTTGGAACTGGCGTTTCGGCTAGGTGTTCTACGCGCAACAAATGGTGCGCATATTGAACTTTTGTAATGAGGTAGTCTTTGTCCTTAATTATGTGCTCAACCAGATTTGTCTGTCTCATACAGTGTATCCGTAATAAATGTGGAAAGTTGTAAAGAGACGTTGTGGACACCCTGTGTAACCCCCAAATAAAACAGAATAGAAAACATTTCTGCACTTCATAGTGATTTATCAGAATTTGCAGTTTTCCTACAGGAGGTATGAATTCTTCTTATTTTTTTTTTGGCTAGGGATTTTAAGCCTTCGAAAGACTTTAACAGTTTTATTTCAAAACGAGGTCAATTTCTTCTGTAGTGTAGAGCACTTTACGTTTGAATAATGTAAGTACACTCCATACATGTACTACAGTCATCAGTAGAATCATGTTCATCACTTACCACTAGTTTCAAATAAGTATAGTACACATACTAGGCACTGATTTAGAAACTTTTATTCAATTCCGGGTTGAACCTCCTTTAGCCCGAATCTCTGCAAGTATGCGGTTTGGCATAAACTCAGCAAGGTGTGAGAGTGTGAATCTACGGCTAAAGCAAACCAGGCGTTCACTAGACAGTCCTTTAACTGATTCAGATTTGACGAAAGAGGACATTTATCCCGGATCTGTTTTTCTAATATGCCCCATACGTCCTCAATGGAGTTCAGATCAGAGTTTTGTGGTGGCCAGGAAAGATGGTGGAAGTCGCTGTCAGGCTCGCTGAACCACTGCTAAACACATCTAGCGTGATAAACAGTAGCATTGCCATTCATGAAACAGCCTTCACCTGCTGGATAAAAAAGTCACCATTGTAAGATGGACTTGACCTGCAAAAACGTTTGGATAAACCTTCGAGGGCACCGAACATTCAGACAACATTAAGATATCTCTTCCATACCAACAGAATGTTTCCCACCCCATGACACCACTTCCAGAATCTTGAGTTGTGTTTACAAAGCAAGTTGGGCCTTTTGCTTGATGGGACTCCCGCCAAACTCTCCGCCTACCGTCAGTATAGAACAAGGTGTGCCAGGACTCGTTGATCACATGACTTTTTTCCCGTCTTCCAGTGTACAGTCTCGGTGTTCCCGATACCACTGTAGACGAACGTTCAGGTTCTTCGCAGAAACCAGTGGTTTCCGTATAGGCATGGGACTACCAATACCGATTCTCTCCAATTCTCTGCGCATAGATGGCCGAGATATGGATCAGAAACAACTTCCTGCGGTCAATTGCTGCACGTCTTGCAGCATGTCATTGCCGCAGGAAGTCCTGTATCTCCGTACAAGCCTTCTAAGGCGACGGCTATCTCGTTTCTGACCGATTGTCGTCGCTCTACTGTTACGCCTCTTACACAAGCAATGCGAGTCATTTTCCCACAGATTAAAGACCAGTTATATCTTCAATTTTGAAAAACCAGACAGCTCTGCTCTTTACAAAAGCATCTCGCCATTCAGTCCGGTAACCAAAATAAATCCTTTACCGAACTCCAAAAGGTCCTTGCTTTTTCCCATTGTTATGAATACTACTGACGAGCAGTGGTCTGATATACAGCAGTTGCTTAGACCACGTGGCGATGTACGACCATGTATTTTGAGTATGCGCTGTGGTGTAACTGTCGTTTACGTTCATCTGCATTAAGGTTTCAAATTCAATCGCCAGCGTGTGTACATAGCAACATTATTTGCTACCTCTTTCTTTCCTTTTATCTAGAAGTATTCCTCATAGCCGTAACGCTATGTAAATGATTTGTGTCTTTTTACTTTTGTATGCGAAATGACATTTTAGATAACCCAACAAAGAGCTTTCTAGCTTAGAAGTCCGAGGAGGTAAACATACCAACTTCAATGACAGTTTCGACCGATGTGAATCCATTACCGCCTTCATTCAAGCAACTTGCAATTGAGGTATCAAATCCATGTCATATCCAAACTGAATGGATAACGCGAGACTGGGGAAAACAAAGTTTGGCGTACATCCAAGATCGGCCTTACTGGGCACCGGCCACGTATTGTCTCCTGGGATTCCCAAGGAGCGTAGTTGGTAAGACTGCCTGCAGCCGACTGAGATACTTACGAGGATCGTAAGTATCTCAGTCGGCTGCAGGCAGTCTTCCGATCCTAATTTGGGGCCGCTGGTTTAGGGAAAGGGGGAAAGCTAGTGCAGTAAGGCTGGCGCATCACTCATGCTGCACTCGGACCCATCTGGGACGAATGATCACAAGCTAACGCTTCGTACCATTCGGCAACAGGTGTGGCCAACTCCACTGTTTCGGTAGTAGATATGAACATAGAACCGTTAGCATTTTACTGTCCCATTAAAAACATTACACTGGGGAACCAACAAAATGTTTTTTTCGTGGTGCCTGGAATTTTCGACCTGTTAATGGGTATTTTTGTGCCGCTGATTACGGAAATGGTATCCTTTTTGCTCTAGCCGCTCTAGTGTTTGAGATATTGTTGGTGTTATTACCTAGTATTACTTTATTTTACCGCCAGCATTTGTTGCCTGTTCGTATACACGCCTTTAAATTTTCTGTTGCTGTCCGTGTTTGCGCGTGCACGTTACATGTTCAGACATGTTTTATTTTTGTTTCAGGCGTTGACACGGATTCATCACGAAGAAAACGTGTCAATCATCCGGATGTTTTTTGTTACATTTGCGGAGAGTAGACGTTCGCTCAACAGAGACAAGCTATAACGGACTTTGTGAAAAGAGCTTATTTTGCCAACTTCACAGTAAAACTAGTTGACTAAGATAAGGCTTGGGCACCGCATGTCGCGTGTAAAACGTGTACAGAGCACCTGCGGTACTGGACGAGTGGGGAAAGGAAGTGCATGAAATTTGGTATACGAATGGTATGGCGCGAAAAGGGCAACCACAGTGATGACTGTTACTTTTGTCTGGTGAATATAAAGGGCATCAATGGGAAGAACCGGAGTAAGTGGATGTATAATGATCTAGCCTCCGCTAGACGCCCTGTTCCTCATTCAGAAGAGATACCTGTCCCAACATGTAGCAGGCTTACAGAGCTCTCCGAAGAGTCGGATGAATCGGCTGGTGAGAAAGAAAGCTATGCTGAGGATATGATAATGATTTCCAAGGACATTCATCATCTGCATCGGGTTCCAGTCAAACGGAATTGAACGACCTCATAAGGGACCTACGTCTTCCAAAGAAGGCAGCTGAATTGTTAGCTTCCAAGCTGGTAGAAAAAATGTACTGTTACCGGGAATAAAAATCACAATGTATCGCAACAGAGAAGAAGAGTTTCTGCCATTCTTCACAAAAGAAAACGAATTCGTTTTCTGCAGCAATGTGCCAGGATTGCTGATGAAATTGGACGTACGGGAATACACACCCAGTGAAATGCGGCTATTCATAGATAGCTCCAAACGCAGCATTAAATGTGTAATTATACATAACGGGAACAGATACCGATCAATCTCAACCGGTCACTCAGTTGATATGCGGGAAGATCGGGCGACAATAGCCATAGTCATACAGAAGATAGCATACCGCGATCACCAATGGGTCATCTGCGTGAATTTGAAGACGGTTAATTTTCTCTCCTATGGCAGCAGGCCGGGTACACCAAGTTCCCGTGCTTTGTATGTCCGTGGGACAGTACAGCTAAATATCAACACTACGTGTGAAGACAGTGGCTCTGAGAGAAAACATATTTGCTGGAGAGAAAAATATCATCACAGAACCTTTGGTGGACAGAGAAAAGATCATGCTGCCACCATTGCACATCGAACTTCTTTTGATGAAAAAATTTGTAAAGGCACTAAGATAGATGGAATGTGTTTTGGCTACATATGTGGAACATTTCGAGCGTTGAGCATGGAGAAAATAAAAGCAGGTATATTCGATGGACCACAAATCCGGGGACTCATGAAAGACCAGCGTTTTCAAGACTCAATGGACAATATTGAGGCA
Source organism: Macrothele yani (assembly GCA_039090855.1). Taxonomy (NCBI): domain Eukaryota; kingdom Metazoa; phylum Arthropoda; class Arachnida; order Araneae; family Macrothelidae; genus Macrothele; species Macrothele yani. Next base: position 13,633,241 of record CM077013.1, on the reverse strand, counting down.
TGTGCGTGGTCGTCATTTTGTATTTTTGAACACTTGGTTGTAACATGAGCATCAAATTGCATTACATCCACAGTCATTTGGATCGATTTCCACATTGTCTTGGTGATATCAGCGACGAACAAGGGGATCGATTTCACCAGGAAATAAGGGCCGTGGAAGAACGGTACCGTGGATGATGGGATACGCATATGATGGCGGAATATTGTTGGAGCATCCACCGCGAATATCCAGCAACATCGCATCGCAGGAAATCACAGAAGAAGCGGGTTCAGTAGCATGTTTCAATAGCGAAACTCGAGTGATGTTGTTCGTGTTCTAGGCTTCTTGGGATTTCTCTGCATATGTCATATCGTGAGAAGCAGATCTGATGGACAAAATGTAATGCAATTTTTGGAATCTGTGACCCTAAAATACCCCACACAGGGTCTAACATCTTAGGTACCAAAAGTTGTGTTTCCCAGTGTTATTAACATGCCTTTCATGACAAGTTATGGAGCAGTGATTGCACATTTATGCGCTCCCAGGGGGCGCCACCTTACAATCTTTACATTTACTCTTACGGGTAGTGGTATTGAATTATGTTCTGTTCAGAAACACGTTCTTAAAACGGAATGAAATAAAACAAAAGGGACTGTATCTTAATTTTACCCATTACGACGCACTACAGAGGTGAAACTATGACGCACTACAGAGGTGAAACTAGTTATAACGCACTGCAGAGGTGAAACTAGTTATGACGCACTACAGAGGTGAAACTAGTTATGACGCACTACAGATGTGAAACTTGTTATGACGCACTACACAGGTGAAACTGTGACACACAACAGATGTGAAACTAGCTATGACGCACTACAGAGGTGAAACTGTGACACACAACAGATGTGAAACTAGCCATGACGCACTACAGAGGTGAAACTAGCTATGACGCACTACAGAGGTGAAACCAGTGCCAAGACGACAAATGTGCTGCGATGCATTCCGTCGGTGTAGGTTAATCGGCAAAACAACTAGCTGCGGAGCAAGGAAGCGCGGTTTTCGATCACCGACAACTTTGTGTTTTCACACAGTATCACTGATATGCAATAGAAGTGATACTAAAATATACAAATTTTAAACCTCTGTGGTCAGTTCCCCTGGTTCTACACCGATATCAGAAATTTATATGTGTAATACGTTATTAAAGTTGGAAACCATGTTCTAATGCACCCTACATGCACAGCTGCTACTTTTCTAACAGTATGTATTATTAACTTACCACCTAATTTCAGACAACAGAAGAACTAAAGTATACAAATACAGTGCCCCAAAAAAAGAAGAAGTTATTGGATTTCAACAAAACGTGAACATATTTTACTCCCGATATCAAAATTTTGCATTTTACAGATTAACTAATTTACCGAAAATGTCCTTCATAAAAGTTAGCTCTCAGAGTAGGCAAACATTAATCATACCAGTGAAAGTTATTGCTCATAAATATCCTCCAGAATATGTAGCATCAAAATATATTTTACCTTGCAAGGAACATTTGCAATAATTTGAAGTTCCAGCGATTTCGTTATTTTTTCGGTTTTGAAATTTTCTCCAACACTACAGAAAGGTAAATATCGCAGGAAAGGAAACCACGAAATTTGGTTTTGTGAAGAAATATTCCATCTAAGATGCTTCAAGTTTTTATAATTTCTGTATTCCCCTGGAAGATGTTACCTTGAAATCGGATGCAGAATTTTTTTATAAAAGCTTTCAAAGATAATTATTTTTTAAAAAATTGTCCTTTCCAAATTTAATGCAAAACAGATGAACGCGCCAGACTCATTTTAGGTATTTTGAAAAAAAAAAAGTGAGAGGCAAGTAATAACAGAGATTCAATATGTTTGGATTTTCAATAAATTTCGGATAACGATCTCAGTAGTTTAATATAATGTATTTTCCATCGAGCCATACGTAAACAAAGAAATAAAATAAGTAGTGCTATCCAATACACGTAAAAAAGTTCACTACCACAAGATAACTACTATAGAGGTTATTAAAACAAAACGAAACGCGTTAGGGCATCTATTCTATAAAGAAAACAGTAATATGTATTGTAACCTTATTTTTAATACACTACAATGTGAATACGCAAGAAAATCAATAATTACGAAACGCATATAGCGTATGAAATCCGTTTATTTTCGTGGTGTAGTTAGCACAAATATTCGCCAAGCTTTCGCACTCCACTGGGAGGCTTTTTCAAGACAATGGTAGACACAAAAATGCAGAGAATTGGAACATGTAAAGAACGAAGATGATTTTTGAAAATAACGCGGGAGACATCACGAGCATATTACATGAATTTTTGTCACGTAATTAAACAGAGCGCCGAGATATGTTTCCATCTTTTAATAATACATAACAAACCATTGGTAGTTCCGTAGAGACTATATCATTGCATGCCACTTTGTTGGGTAGGATTTCCACTGTTTCCCTGATGGCAGTCTCTTTGAAATTCGTGTAAGGGGCAATTCTTCTGATATTATTCCATACAGGAGCGGCCAGGCAATGCATGACTTCTCTGGCGAGGGCTGTATTCTGTATGTCTTGCTTCACACTTCGTACGTGTTCTTTGCATCTAGTGTCCAAGGATCGCTTTGTCATTCCGATATATATCTTTTCCGTGTTGTCAGGATATACCAACGGTATAGCGTACACACCCGCCTTTTCTTTCTCACACTGTCTATCCTTGCAGTTTGATATTATATGTGATAACGGGGTCGGGGACTTCATTGCTATTAATATGCTGTATTTGCGTAATAAATTCTTTAACCAATATGTAAAGCCTGGGATATATGTGATGGATCCTGCGTATCTCATTGTCCTACTTTCAACTCTGGTGTATTTAAAAAATAAAGTTACTCAAGAAACTCATATATCGTATTAAATCCGTTTATTTTTATGGCGTAATAAGCACAAAGATTCGTCAAGCTTTTTCCACTGGGAGGCCTTTTGAAGGCAATGGCAGAGATTTGTAGACAGCAATGGTAGATATTTTTATGTCTTCCATTACCTTGAAAAAGCCTCCCAGGGGAGTGCGAAATCTTGACGAATCTTTGTGCTTATTACGTCATTAAAATAAAAGGATGTAATAAGCTACATGCGTTTCTTGAGTAATATGTAACAAATGTTGCAGGATCTTCCTACACCTTTTGTCATTGCTAGTGGCCAGATACATCTGTCATCACTTAGTAGGCACAACTGTAGTAGCTTTCAATTCATCCACAAGGCTTCTGCAATATTAAATTGCTCGAGAATTATGCGACGCTTTCGTTTGAGCATATTTCGGAAACCTGAAGTGAAAAAAAGGCGATGTCTCTAGCTTGCTTAGTACATACATCGGACTCAGTTCATCCCGACAAGAGGTGGGCCTAACAGTAATTTTCCTGTCACACTCACATGGAAGTAACGGTGACTTTACACGGTGAAAAACTCATTGTTTACGACAAAGTTGACGGGATTGTAAAGAAATCGGAACTGCGAGTCATTCTCTTAGTTGTAACAGTGACACAGTTTACGACGGGGTAACGGAACTGTAAGGAAACTGGCACTGCGAGTCACCGTCTCGCATGTAACAGTGACAAGATAACTGTATACGTAGGGGTGACGGAAATGTAAGGACATCGGAACTGCGAGACATCGTCTTACTTGCAATAGTGACACTGTTTACGACATGGTGACGGAACTGTAAGGAAATCGGAACAGCGAGTCATGGTCTTACTTGTACCAGTGGCAAAATGACTGTTTACGACAGGAGTGACGGAAACGTAAAGAAACCGGAACTGTGTGTGACCGTCTTACTTGGAGCAGTGACAAAATAACTCAAACAAAGATCTTCGCTCTTTCCACGTTTATAAGTGAGTCACGGAAAAATTCTCATTGGCCGCCACCGGGAGTCGAACCCAGGGTCTTCCAGTTACGCGCCGGATATGCAAATTGGCTTGGCAGTTAGCGTGTGTGAGTCTGGAGAAATTCGAGGCCGCTGTCGTGTAGCGGAAGCATATCCGGCGCGTAACTGGAAGACCCTGGGTTCGACTCCCGGTGACTGTCAATGAGAATTTTTCCGTGACTCACTTATAAACGCGGAAAGAGCGAAGATCTTTGTTTGATGTTTCTGGTCCACGTTTAATGTCTGTATTGACAAAATAACTGTTTATGACAGAGGTGACGGAACTCTAAGGAAATCGAAACTGCGAGTCATAGCCTTACTTGTAACAATCACACAGTTTACGAATGGGTGACGGCACTGTAAGAAAGCCGGAACTGCGAGTCTCCGTCTGACATGTAACAGTGACAAAATCAGAGTTCAGGACTGGGGTGACGGAACTGTAAGGAAACCAGAACTGTGAGTCATGGTTTTATTTGTAACAGTGACAATGTTTACGAATGGGTGACGGAACTGCGAGGAAACGGAATTGCGTGTCTCCGTTTCCCATGTAACAGTCCCAAAATACCTATTTACGACAGGGATGCCGGAACTGTAAGGAAATCGGAACTGCATGCCACCGTCTTACTTGTAAAAGAGACACTGTTTACGACGGAGTGACGGAACTGTAAGGAAACCGGAACTGTGTGTACCCGCCGTATTTGTAATGGTGACACTGTTTACGGCAGGAGTGGCGGAACTGTAAGGAAATCGGAACTTCTTGTCATCATCTTACTTGTAACAGTGACACTGTTTACGACAGGGGTGACAGAACTGTAAGGAAACCGGAACTGTGTGTCACGGTCTTACTTGTAATGGTGGCACTGTTTACCCGCCGTATTTGTAATGGTGGCACTGTTTACGGGTGACGGAACTCTAAGAATACCGGAACTGTGTGTCAACGCCTTACTTGTAACTGGAACAATATTTACGACAGGGGTAACGAAACTGCAAAGAAACCGGAACAGCGAGTCACGGTCTTACTTGTAACAATGACAAAATCACTGTTTACGACAGGGTTGACGGAACCGTTAGGAAACCGCAACTGTGTTTCACTGTCTTACTTGTAACAGTGACAAAAAAGTGTTTACGACAGGGAGACAGAAATGTAAGGAAACCGGAACTGCGAGTAACCGTCTCACATATAACACTGACAAAATAACTGTTTATGACAGGGGTGACGGAATTCTAAGGAAATCTGAACTGCGAGTCATCATCTTACATGTAACAATGACACCGTTTACGAATGGGTGGCGTAACTGTAAGGAAACCGGAACTGCGAGTCATGGTCTTATTCGTAACAGTGACAAAATCATCACTGTTTAGGACAAGGATGACGGAACGGTAAGGAAATCGTTAATAAAAAAGGTCTTTACAACTGATGTTGATTGTCAGAGTACTGACCTACAGAGAAATGGACATGATGAAATCAAAAGAGAGATTTTTATACGAACCCCTAATCCGCACTGTACTTCAACAGATCCTATAATGAAATCCAAAGTTTTCGACAAACTGACCCTTCCGTGAAATGATCACACGATGAAATCGACTTTTAAGGCGAAGTGATCCTCTTCCATGAAATGAACGTTTCGATCAAGTGACTCTTCGGCGAAATGATTTTCGGTCAAGTGATCCATTGCTGAAGCAATCGTCGGGCAAATGAACCAGACACTGGAAGTTCAATACCCGCTCACAGGTTACAGCGTCGGGCAGTTTTCCATTCGGTACGGCAGCCCAAAACCAGCCAACTAAATAAGTTGTTTCCCAGATCCCAACACCCTTTCCCCTGTATCCGATGATCATGCCGTTTTTCCAAAAAGGAAAAGTATCTTTTCTTGCCCATTACAACTACCGCTTAAGCTCTGAAAGGTACTGTACCTGTCACAGACTGTGCTGTACACGCTCTTGGCCTTCACAGGAGCGCCTGCCCCGCCAAACATGATTCAAGCGTTAGATAGGGTGTGTCATAATATTTGGGTCCTACTACACTGGCGGAAAGTGAAAAAAGAACACCAAGAAGGAATTGGCGGACGATCATGAAATTTACATATGTTAATGGGGTCGACATTACGTAGGTGTGATGTTAATTTCGGGACCAACCGGTGAGCGCTTACGTCACAGCACGGCATAATATGCAAATTATCGTCGGTGGTATTTAAGGAGTACGGCGAAGTGAATGTAATCGGTCGTCGGCGGACGGACACGTGCGAAGACCCTGAAGAAGCTGCAATGCCTGGACATGGAAGACGTGTACGATTTCAGCGGTTATCGGACTTTGAGCAAGGTCGTCTAGTCGGACTTCGCGAGGCCGGGTGGTCGTATCGTCGTATTGCTGAGCGAATTGGACGGGAAGAATCGGTGGTGGTACGATGGTGGCGTAGATGGTCCGAGGAACATTCCCACACGAGAAGACGTGGAACCGGGAGTCACAGGCGGACTGATGAGCGGACCGATTGACGTATAAGAAGAGCGGCGTTGTCAAGCAGAACATCCACTGCGACGCAAATCCGAGCTGCCGTTGCACCTGAGGTTACTGTGCAAACAATCCGCAACCGTCTACTGGATTCAGGACTACGTGCACGTGTTCCTCTGGCATGTGTACCTCTGCCTCCAGCCCACCGTCAGGAACGGCTGCAGTGGTGTTGCCAACGTCTGCACTGGAGAACGCTATGGCGATCTGTCGTGGACAGCGATGAAAGCAGATTCTGCTTGGGAGCCTTCGATAGCCGTATGCGTGATCGCAGACGCACAGCGGAGCGTCTCCACCCTTCTTACAGCCGCCAGCGACACACAGGGCCTACACCTGGTCTCCTGGTGTAGGAAGCTATCAGCTATCACTCCTCATCACAACTAGTGTTTGTACTGGGTACGTTAAACAGCACCTGCTACATCAACAACATTATTCAGCCCGTTGTTGTGCCATTTGTAAGGTCAGTCCATCGTGGTGTTTTCCAGCAAGATGACGCAAGCCCACACACGGCACGTGCAACGCAACATGCACTTCAGGGTGTGAGACAACTTCCATGGCCTGCACGTTCAACGGATTTGTCCCCCATTGAGCACGTGTGGGATTTTATGGGACAACGACGTATTCGGTCTCCACGGCCAACCACGACCATCCCCGATTTACGCGTCCAGGTTGAGGATGCTTGGAACTCGATACCCCAAACTTACATCCAACATCTGTACGACAGACTCCATGCCAGAATTGCACAGTGTGACGCAGTTCATGGCGGTTCAACCTCGTACTAACCATGTTATATGGAAATGTTATTTTTCAGTTTACCAGCAAATACAGCTGTATTTTGCCATAATGTTTTGATCACGTTATCATCTGCATTCCGTTATTGTTTTGTATAAATTTCGTTGGTATCAGACGTCTCCTTCTTGGTGTTCTTTTTTCACTTTCCGCCAGTGTATGTATACAAATTTTGGTTACTTTTCATCGTGCTTTCAAAACCGAACTTTACGGATGAACTTCCGTGAGCTTTTCTCCTTTTGAACTTTGCGCGGGAATAAGTTAAGTCATGCAAACGGATTAAATTGCAGGGATCGTGCAACTAAAAAGACAAGCGGATCATGGTACTGGTTTTGTCAATGTTAGCTACCCCTACTCATGCATTTAGATCCTAACTCTTTGTTAGTGGATGTATGCCAGTGCTCAAAATCGAACGATTTACACAGACGAATCGCATTATTGTGACTACCTCCTACTGTTGACGTCTACAGCGCGTAGCAAATGAAAGAACGCACGTGTCGGGAGCTGGCTTGGAAGGTATATAAGGTGTGCTGTAGGCAATCTGAAAACATACTTGGGCCGCGGGTGGCCGAGTGGACAACGTTCGGGACTGCCACGGGTTAGGGCCACAGGTTCGATCCAAGGCAGGTACGAACACTCGATCCACTAAATACCCGCCGTGCGTCGGATGGGCACGTTAAGCCGTCGGACCTCGGGTACTGGCCCCCCCGGTAATAAAAAAGGGCGTCTTTCTCCCCCTTTCTACTTCGCTTTCGTGTCACTTTCCTATCGGGCGCTCTAGCCCAAATCTCCCAGTTTCATATTTCTAAGGGTTGTTTAAAACCTGGGGTCAGACACTCCCTTCCTAAAATCCTCTATATATGATTATGATAATGATCTGAAAACATATCACTCGTTGTTGTCATGGATAAAAGGAGCGATTTATCAGATATGCAAAAAAGGATGATTTTCGGCTTTCGGGCCAAGGGTGGCAGTATTTCTGAAACAGCGCAGTTTGTGAACTGTTCGCGTGCTGCTGTGGTTAAAGTGTATCGTGATTGGAGAAATGGCAACATTGCGAATAAGCGACGTAGAAACTGTGGCGCACCCCGTTCCATTGATGTGAGAGGAGGGCCGATCGACACGCTACAGTGGTGAAACTCACTGGCCAAATGAACCAGGGGGCTGTCGGAAGTGTGTCTAAAACGGACAGTTCAGCGAACCCTGCTGTGTACGGGGCTCCGATGCAGACGTATGGTTACTGCACTTACACTAACGAAGGTGCATCGGCAGAAAAAGATTACATTTGCATGGCATTATCGGAATTTGACCTCCGCTGTTTGGCAAAAGATTGCCATCTCCGATGAGTCACGTTTTCTGTTTCATCGAACGGATGGACGTTGGCGTGTAAAGCGAGAAACAACGGAGAACAAACATTCTTCAACCATTGCTGGAAGGACACAAGTTGGTGGGGGCAGAATTATGGTCTGGGGAATGTTTTCGTGGCATTCTCTGGGTCCACTCTCATACCTGTGGAAGGCACTATGGACCGAATTCCTTATGAATCCGTCCTTGCAGACCACGTACACCCATACATGCTGATTATCTTTCCTGGAAAGTAGGAGATCTTCCTGCACGACAATGCGACTTGTCACACAGCTAGAAACGTCCGAGAACTGGTAGGAAGAGCACGATGAAAACTTCAAAGTACTACCCTGTCCCCTAATTAAAGCCAATTGAGCATCTGTGAGACCACCTCGATCGTATTGTTCTTTCTATGGATCCTCCACCTCGATCGTATTGTTCGTTCTATGGATCCTCCACCGCGCACCCACCAGCAGCAATCAAATGAACTGCAGTCAGCATGGCTCCCCCTACCTGTGAACATCTTCCAGAACTTTATTGAGTCACTATCATCCCGTCTAGCTGCTGTCCGTGCAGCACACGGCGGTTTCCCCGGATAATAGCTGTGGTCAAAATAATGTGAATCGACCGTGTATAAAAATTTCTACGTAACTCTACGTATAGTAGAACCCGCTTATAATGACCACGCGTTTAGTGAGATCTCGATTTAACGAGCGAAACAAGTACTGTTGTTTTGTATAATGTTAATTCAAACCCAATTTAAGCGTTTTTAATGAACAAAATTTAACGAGGTCCCCGGATTGAACAAAGGACTGTAAAGCTAAGATGATCTCTTTTAAGAAGCAATGTAACAAAATGTAACAAATTTCTTAGTGAGGCATAGAAAATTTGTTGCGCTATGTCCTGGAATGTCGCAATAGGAATGGTGGCAAAAAGAATGAACTTGCGACAGCGCAGGGGAATTCTAGTGTGTTTGTGGAAAAATGTTGATAGAAAAACAATGGGGTAGGAGTAAATCGAATGCCTTACTAGCGAACTGTGCAACACTCTCTCCTTTGCATCCGCTTCAAGGGGCCATGCGTTGGGAGTATCGCGTCTGCAGAGCTGAAAGCACGCCATCTGCTCCTAGGCAAAAACGGGATAGTTGGGGCTTACGTGAGTTAAAGTGGATTTTTGGGACACAATTGCAGACAGAAATAGGAGAGTAATGGAATGGAGATGTCATCGGGGAAGGGGAGGGAAACACAAGAAATAACTATTCTTGAAATTCCGTCTATTTTCCCCCTCCAAGTTAACATTGCATTAAAAGGATTGGTGCTGCTTTTGGTTCATGTGTGTTGCGTAGTTAAACTGCGATCAATCTCACATGGCTGTCAGTTTGATTATAACTGAAAGGTTTAATTAACTAATTTTAGTGCTAATGCGGTTAATTAATTCAGTCTTCCAAGTATATCCAATTGTTATGGATATGCACGGTCTAGTTACAATATTGTGACCACCAGCTAATATCTGGAATAACCGCAGTTTGCAGCGCGGACAGCAGCTAGACGGGCTGGGAGTGACTCAATAAGGTGCTGGAAGGTATTCACAGGTATGTGGAGCCATGCTGACTGCCGTGCATCTGACAGCTGCTGGAGGGTGCGTGGTGGAGGATCCATAGAGAAAACAACATGATCGAGGTTGTCAGGCACATGCTCAATTGGGTTTAAGTCTGGGGAATTAGAGGGCCAGGGAAGTATTAATATTTTGAAGTCTTCATCGTGCTCTTCCAACCACTCTCGGACATTTCTAGCTGTGTGATACGTCGCATTGTCGTTCTGGAAGATCCCATCCGCCCCAAAGAAGACAATCAGGATATATGGGTGTACGTGGTCTGCAAAAATTGATTCATAACGAATTCGGTTCATTGTGCCTTCCACAGGTATGAGTGGACTTAGAAAATGCCACGAAAACATTCCCCAGATCATAACGCTGCCCCCACCAGCTTGTGTTCTGCCAGCAAATGGTTGCACTCCGATGTTTCTCGCTTTATAAGCCAACGCCCATCCGTTCGATGAAGCAGGAAACGTGACTCATGAGAAAAAGCAGTCCTTTGCCAATCAGCGGAGGTACAATTCCGATACTGCCGTACAAATGTAAGCCTTTTCTGCCAATATACCTTCGTTAGCATAATTGCAGTGACCATCCGTCTGCATCGGAGCCCCATACGCAGCAAGGTTTGCTGAACTGTAGTTTTAGTCACACTTCCGGTAGCCTCCCTCGTTCATTCGGTCAGTGAGTTACTCCATTGTAGAGTGTCGATCGGCTTTCATTCACCTTCGAAGCTGACGTTCACCTATGACACCAGTGGCAGGTGGTGCCCCGTAGTTGCCACGTCACTTATTCGCAATGGTGCGATTTCTTTAATCATAATGCGCTTTGATCACAGCAGCACGCGAACAGTTCACAAACTGCGCTGTTTCAGAAACACTGCCACCCTTGGCCCCAAATCTGATAATTATCCCTTTTTATAAATCTCATAAATTGCTCCTTTTATCCATGACCGTAACGGGGGATATGTTTTCAGAATGCCTACACTACACCTTATATACCCTCCAAGCTAGCTCCCGACACGTGCCTTTATACATTGGCTACGCGCTGTTGACGTCAAAAGTAGGAGGTGGTCACAATAATGTGACTCAACTGTGTATAATATAAACGTATTGTTTATCACGCCTACGTATTTTTACATGGTGGGAATTACACCAGAAAAACGGAATTAGTGAGCCCCAATAGTTAACGAGGATTTCCGCCATTTCCGTGCTCCTTGTTGTAAACGGGCTCTACTGTATTATCGAGGGCATCTACTGTACTTTTGTACTTATGAGGAAAGTCTTTGAAATTCGGAAAAGATGTTCGTCATTACATTACTTATGTAACTCAAGCTGAAAAGAAGTCATAATTCCATAATTTACATGTTCTAGATTACAATCTTTTAATTTACATGAACGATCAGTCTATGGAACAATTTAAAGCCTTCATGTAAAGCTTTTCTGCTTAAAACATTTGGCATTTTAATATGGAGTATAATCATTTCTGGAAGCTACGCAGCTCAAGCAACGACTCCTTATAATGTTTAGAAATGTGCTGATGTAGAATGAATGACCAATCCTGAAAAAGAGCTGTTCTGAATTCTTGAAGTGCTCTGGCATGGGGCTGGTGAGCTCCAATGCCACTCTGCAAAACACTCCACACTTGCTAAATGGGATTGTGGTTAGGAGATTTGGGTGGCCACTCCATTTGGCAAATATCTTCCACTCCAAGAAAATTACTTCGATGTGCTCGGGCATCATCATTCATAAGGATAAAATTTGAACCGGTGTCTCCGTTAATATTCTTGACACATGTGTTCAGAATATCGGGTCCATACCTCATGGCAGAGTGAGATGTGCACATATATGTGCATCTGCTCGTTATGATTCCTGCCTAAACCATCACGCCTCTGCCACCAAAGTAATCCTTTCTCTAATTCTTTGATGTTATACGGACTGCTGATGATCCTTGGTTCTCTCCAGATGAGAATACATGGCGAATTGATATTTAAGCGGAATCGCATTTCATCTGTGAAAAGGATATTCACCCACTGAACTGCTGTCCAAGTGTGATGTTGGCGAGTTCAGTTCAACCAGCTAATTGGGAGGCGGAAGTTAGAGGTACGGACATAACTGATCTCCTAGCCTAAAGGCATTGCCATTCTTCCGCTGCTGCAAGCTCCAAAGAGAGTTTTCTAGAGAACATTTCTCTGTTTCGTCTAGCAGTCAAAAAATGAAACTGGGCGGCTGAAGTAAGAGGGACACCTGGTCTCCTTGTACGAAGGCACTTCTATTCCTGTCGCTGCTGCAAGCTCCAAAGAAAGTTTTCTAGAGAACATTTCTCTGTTTCGTCTAGCAGTCACAAAATGAAACTGGGCGGCTGAAGTAAGAGGGACACCTGGTCTCCTTTTACAAAGGCACTTCTATTCCTGTCGCTGCTGCGAGCTCCAAAGAAAGTTTTCTAGCGAGCATCTCTCTGTTCCGTCTGGTAGTCAGATTCATATAGCCAGAATTGGGCAAAGAAAGTTAGAGGGATACAGATAACTCCTCTCCATGTATAAAGGCATTGTCATTCCTGTCGCTGCCGCAAGCCCTGAAGAGGTTTGTCTAGTGAAAATCTCTCTTTCCCGTCTAGCAGTTAGACACATATAACGATCATCAGCAGTAGCTGTGTCTCTGGTACATCCCTGCCTGGTACGACGGCGAACGTCTGTTGCATGCTGAAACTGTCTCCAGAGTAGCGACAAGGCGTTTTGTGGAATATTCAATGCTCTGGAGACTTAAATCTGGAACTGAGCTACTTAATTCCTAGCTCCAAAGAAAGTTTTCTAGCGAGCATCTCCCTGTTCCATCTGGTGGTCAGATTCATATAGCCAGAACTGGGCGACGAAAGTTAGAGGGACACAGATAACTCCTCTCCATGTATAAAGGCATTGCCATTTTCACTAGACAAATCTCTTCAAGGCATTGCCCTGAAGAGATTTGTCTAGTAAAAATCTCTCTTTTCCGTCTAGCAGTTAGATACATATAACGATCATCAGCAGTAGCTGTGTCTCTGGGACGTCCCTGCCTGGTTCGACGACGAATGTCTCTTGCATGCTGAAACTGTCTTCAGAGTACCGACAGGGCGTTTTGTGAAATATTCAATGCTCTGGAGACTTCCATCTCAAACTGAGCTACTTAATTCCTACCAATCGTTTCTCATTACTGAAAATCACCGTACGATGACTTCGCGACATAGTCATCTCAATACCCTACTGAAACTAAGGCATGTGTCGCATAGAACAGCTACAAGAAGCGAGTAGGTTCTCGCGTCTTTTTAACGCGATCTTAATTTGCATATCCCTCCTTAAATGTGGCAAAAGCAAATGGGCGATAGTCTTCTGCATAACGAAATTTTCATGCTCGCGAATGTTCATTGCATCATGTTACGTACATCTACAGATATACACGCTTTTGTAGATTAACCTCAAATCTTTAGCACCCGTGAAATTTATGTGCTGTTACGTCTGAAACATTATATTACGGTGATTCAAAAGTCACTGTCGTGTTGAACAGTCGTCCTGTGTCAGGCAATTACTCGGCCGCCCCGGTGGCGCAGTGGTCTAAGGCGTTGGCCTCTGATCATTCGTCCGTAAGGAGTCCGGGTTCGAATCCCGGTGAGGCATGGATGTTGTGTTTGTCTTACGGCACTGGCTCTCTCCCTTCCCTGGAACCAGTGACCCTAAATTAGGGACGGGCGACTGCTTATAGCCCATTGAGTTGCTCACGGTGGTCGTTAAACCTCCAATCAACAACAACAACAACAGGCAATTACTCCGCGCGCATGCGTTAGGCAGATAAGAACAACGCATCACCGGAAAACTGGTGTCATCCAGTTGGTATAAATAGGAGCTGTCGTGATTTATTTGAAAATTTTCTGCTATGGACGAGAAATGCACGATCCGAGTGCGGTTGCGGGTTTTCTTTAAAAAAATGTTGACCGCTGCAGCGAGGGAAATTTGTGCTGTGGAAGGAGAAGGAGCAGTGTCTGAAAGAAAGGCAATATTTTGGTTTCAGCGATTTAAAAATGGAGACTGTCACCATGTAGATAAAGCACGTGCTGGAAGACCTTCAACGATGAATTCTGTAGCTGTGCGCCAAGCCGTAGAATTAATTCCGTGCGCAAGCACTGGCCAACTGTCAATGGGCTTCTGATCATTCATCCGAAATGGGGTCCGGATTCGAATCCCGGTGAGGCATGATGTTGTGTTTGCCTTACGGTACTGGCTCTCTCCCTTCCCTGGGGTAAGTGGCCTTAAATTAGGGACGGGCGACTGCTTATAGCCCACTAAGTTCCTCACGGTGGTCGTTAAACTCCCAATCAGATCAGATCAGAGGCAACTGTCAATGAGCTGGAAATACCTGAGCCCACAATTGTTTGCGAACTGCACAAGCTCGACAAGACGCACACAAGCTGTAGACTGGTACCCCATGAACTGACTGCTGCTCAAGCTCAGCGACGAGTGCATGTGTGTCGCCAATTGCTGGAAAATTCCCAGGTCGACTGCTTCTTTAGACGAATTGTGACATGTGATGAAAAGTGGATATTTTCCCGGAATCCTGACATGACAAAGCAGTGGTTGGATCCCCAAAAGCCTCCAAAACCAGTCCCAAAAAGGGAACGACTTAAGCACAAAGTTATGCTATGCGTATGGTGGAACTTTGAAGGTCCCATTCATCGGGATGTAGTTCCAGATGGCTGAGAAATTAATGCGCAGGTGCACTGTGGCCACCTGGAGCTAATAAGGTGTAAAAAATTAAATTGCGAAAGAGTGGTCATCCCTCACACCAATAAAGGCCTCACAGCCATGTTTCATGCTGTTGGTGATGGTGTGTGGAAGCTCAGTAGGTAGCAACGATCATTGATCCTGAAAAGCTTGTTCTAAGCTACTCCTGGTTCTGTGCAGAGGGAATGGTTAGGGCTGCAACACGTCTCCTTAGAGCATCGTAGACATTCTCGATCGGGTTGAGGTCGGAAGACCTGGTTAGATAATCCCCGCCTTCTCTTTAGAATATTGTTCTACCAGCCTCTCTCGATGGGGACGAATGTTATCGTCTTGTAGGTATCTCCTATGGCACCTGCATAAGGGCAAACATAAGGGTCTAGGACATCATCCTTATAGCAGTGGGCATTTATGGCTTCTTTTGGAAGTATGTAAAAGTCTGTGCGTTCACTTAACGAGATGCCGCCCCAAACCAGCACGCTACAACCACAATAAGTGTCCTTTTCGCAGGACATGGAAAGATAATAGCGTATCCCTCGTTCTTTCCAGATTACGGTATACCAAGAATCGCTCTGGAAAGCAAATCTACACTCATCTGTGAAGGGTACTGGTCTCAACTGCTTTTCAGGCCTGTTGAAGTGAAGGCTTGCCAATTCAAAGGTTTCTGTCATGTGGACGGTGGTTAAGGGACACGCTCAGTGCTGGTCACCAAGCATTAAGACCTCCTTCACGAAGCCTTCTGCACAGAGTGGAATCAGAAGCGCCGCCCCGGTGGCGCAGTGGTCTAAGGCGTTGGCCTCTGATCATTCGTCCGTAAAGGGGTCCGGGTTCGAATCCCGGTCAGGCATGGATGTTGTGTTTGTCTTACGGCACTGGCTCTCTCCCTTCCCTGGAACCAGTGACCCTAAATTAGGGACGGGCGACTGCTTATAGCCCATTGAGTTGCTCACGGTGGTCGTTAAACCTCCAATCAAAAAAAAAAAGAATCAGAAGCCACCGTTCCTGTAGTCACAGCAATGACAGATCACAGCTGCGTCGGAAATGCCGTCATGTTCTTCCGTGCAGTTAATCAGAGATATCAGTCATCCATTGATGTTATTGTCTTAGGCTTTCCTTGGCTTTACATTCATTAGGCTGACTGCGAATTTCGAAATTGGTTCCGCTGTCTGTTGACCTCAGAAGAACTCACATGCAGCCATCATGCAAATTCCACCTAACTTTTTTTTTTTTTTTTTTTTTTAATTGGAGGTTTAACGACCACCGTGAGCAACTCAATGGGCTATAAGCAGTCGCCCGTCCCTAATTTAGGTCACTGGTTCCAGGGAAGGAGAGAGCCAGTGCCGTAAGACAAACACAACATCCATGCCTGACCGGGATTCGAACCCGGACCCCTTACCGACGAATGATCAGAGGCCAGCGCCTTAGACCACTGCGCCACCGGGGCGCCCACTAACTTTGGCCCACACTCTAGTATTCCGGTCGTTGTTCATCTCATTTCTTCTTCCTTTCTTGATTAGAAGTTTAACGACCACCGTGAGCAACTCAGTGTGATATAAGCAGTCGCAAGTCCCTAATTCAGGGCTACTGACTCCAGGGAAGGAGAAGAGCCAGCGCCAGAAGACAAACACAACATCCATGCCTGACAGGAATTCGAACCCGGACTCATCTAGGGCGAGTCACCAGAAGCCATCGCTCAGGCCACTTCGCCACCGGAGCGGCCCACCTCATTTCGTCTGTTAAATGACATTTCGTAGTCATTGTAACAACTCTGCTACCTCTAAATTTTTTCTTTGCTATTCACAAACGATGTGACGTAAACTTACAGCCCTGCCACCCCGGTGGCGCAATGGTCTAAGCGATGGCCTGTGATCATTCGTCCGAACGGGTTCCGGGTTTGAATCCCGGTGAGGCATGGATGTTGTGTTTGTCTTACGGCACTGGCTCTCTCCCTTCCCTGGAACCAGTGACCCTAAATTAGGGACGGGCGACTGCTTATAGCCCATTCAGTTGCTCACGGTGGTCGTTAAACCTCCAATAAAAAAAAAACTTACAGCTCCTTTTATGTTGCGTTTCATTTGCATAAATCGATGACATCGCCGTTCATTTGTTTTTTTTTTTTTTTTTTTTTTTTGATTGGAAGTTTAACGACCGCCGTGAGCAACTCAATGGGCTATAAGCAGTCGCCCGTCCCTAATTTAGGGTCACTGGTTCCAGGGAAGGGAGAGAGCCAGTGCCGTAAGACAAACACAACATCCATGCCTGACCGGGATTCGAACCCGGACCCCTTTCGGACGAATGATCAGAGGCCAACGCCTTAGACCACTGCGCCACCGGGGTGGCCCGTTCATTTGTGTACGATACCTTGACTCCGCATTATACAGGGTGTCCATAACTGAAGTGTACGACATCAGTATGCTATTGAAAAAAGTACAATTAACGTTTATACCTACTTATTTTTAATGTCAAAACACATGGTAACTGTGAATGTTTTTTTTAAATTTCAGTGAGTCTGTACGTGTTGGTTGCTTGCAGGATGTCTAAACGTTAGCCCAGTTCCACCTACGTACGCTGCAACATGTCAGGTTAAACAAGGAGGAAGGCTGCAGTTTTGCGTTCTTTGAGCTCAGTGATAGATATAACCTTTTTCTTGTACACAATATCCTTAACGAAGCCCCAAAGAAAAAAAAGTCGCATGGGGTAATACCAGGAGAACGGGGTGGTCATGCAGTCGGACCTCCACGTCCAATCCAACGCCCTGGAAAATGGTGGTCTAAAGACCTGCGTACGTCCAAAGACCAGTGTGGAGGCTCTCCATCTTGCTGGTAAATGATGTCTTGAATATCCTGGAGTTGCGGAATTGCGAATTGTTCTAACATGTCCAGATACGTTATGCCAGTAACGGTTGGTTCAGAGAAGAAAAAGGGCCGTATCACTCTGTCTTCAATTAGGCCAACCCAGATATCAACTGTCGGGCTGTATCTCTCGTGCGGTACGACCACATGGGGATTTTCCGTGCCCCAGATTAGACAGTTATGTTTATTCACTCTGCCAGAAACATGAAATGTTGACTTATCGCTGAAACCGGTTCATGAAAGGAATGTGGGGGCCTTCTTGTTGTATTCCGTGTTTGGCGAGATTTTTCATTACATGAGGCACCTGGCGCCATCTATCATCTTATTTAACAAACTTTAGCCCTTTCCACGTCTCTTGAAGTTTAAAGTAAGTATTTCTATGTTTTATTTTTATAGCATACTGAAGTTGTGTACCTCATTTATAGACACCCTGTATTTTACGTCATACGCTCGAGGTTTGTGCCCTTCTTTCATAAATCGCGATTTTCTGTTTTTTACGCTTTCCAACCGTAGGTTGAAGAAGCGTATATGCTCCAGCTTTTCCCGTTCGTCTGTCCGTCCGTCCGTCTGTCGGCACGATAACTCACGCAAAAATGATTCGATTTCGATGAAATTTTAGTATGTGGTAGGGGACCACCACGGGACGAACCCTATTGAAAATGTGTGCAGTGGGGTCAAAGGTCACGCCATAAGAGCAGGATCCATTCAATTGCCCTTATGCGTTATAACGTACGTAAATATGGTTCGATTTCGATGAGATTTTAGTATGTGGTAGGGGACCACCAGGGAACGAAGCCTATTGAAAATGGGTGAAGTGTGGTCAAAGGTCACGCCATAAGAGCGGGATCCATTTCATTGCCTTTATGCGTCATAACATGCGTAAATATGGTTCGATTTCGATGAAATTTTGGTATGTGGTAGGGAGCCACTGGGGACGAACCCTATTGAAAATGGGCGAAATGGGGTCAAAGGTCAGGACACTGGAGTGGGATCCATTCCATTGTCGTTGTGCATCATAACTTACCAAAAAATGTTTCGATTGCGACAAAACGTTATCATGTTGTTCCGGAGGTATAGTGAACCGGTTCTGTTGAATATCAACGAAATGGGGTCAAAGGTCATTGCACGAAAGCAAGATTTATTCCACAGCCATTATTCTCATAATTTGCTTAAAACTGCTTCTATTGCGACAAAACTTTAGTATGTTATTCTTGAAGTGTACTTAACCGGTTCTGTTGAATATAATCGAAATGGGGTCAAAGGTCAGGACACAGGAGCGAGATTTATTCCACAGCCATTATCCTCATAACTTGAGTAATAATTTCTGGTATGTTGGAAAGCGTATCATAATCAATAAATTGCATGATTTTACTAACTTGTTTACCTTAGTGTGTGGAAACCAGTGTAGTATGAAACAGGGGACCATTTATTAATTCTTTCTTGCAACAATTTAAATGAAAGAAAACGACAGTCCTGCAAAACAAAATCACTGTGAAATGGGGGACAATTTTCAAATACTTTCTTGCAAAATTCAAATGGAAGGAGACAACTCCGTAGAATATTATATATAATTTCAGACTACACACTTGTGATGTTGATTTAGGATAAATTGTCAACGTTTATTCACAATTAAATGTTTTATTAAATTCGACTATAGTTTCGCTGAGCTGTGGCTCGGGATCATCAGGACGTCCTGATGATCCCGAGTCACACGCTCAGCGAAACTATAGTCGATGTTAATAAGACATTTAATTGTGAATAAACGTTGATTATTTATTCTAAAGCTCCGTAGAACACAACGAGTATGAAACAGAGAAAATTCGTAAAACTCTTTCATGCAACAATTCAAATGAAAAAGGACAACCTTACAACGCAAATAGTGTGAGACAGAAGGCAATTTATAACTCTTTTCTTGCAACAATTCAAATGAAAGAAAACGACAGTCCTGCAATACAAAATCACTGTGAAATCGGGGACAATTTGTAAACACTTTCTCGCAAAATTCAAATGGAAGGTGACAGCCCCGTAGAATGTTATATATAATTTCAGACTACACACTTGTGATGTTGATTTAGGATAAATTATCAACGTTTATTCACAATTAAATGTCTTATTAACATCGACAATAGTTTCACTGAGCTGTGGCTCGGGATCATCAGGACGTCCTGATAATGCCGAGTCACACGCTCAGCGAAACTATTGTCGATGTTAATAAGACATTTAATTGTGAATAAACGTTGATCATTTATTCTAAAGCTCCGTAGAACACAACGAGTATGAAACAGAGAAAACTCGTAAAACTCTTTCATGCAACAATTCAAATGAAAAAAGGACAACCTTACAACGCAAATAGTGTGAGACAGAAGACAATTTATAATTCCTTTCTTGCAACAATTCAATTTTCGAAAGGCACTGTAATGTCTGCGAAAGTGTTTTGGAACTATTCGAGAAAATCGCGTTTCTTAAGGATGGGACGGGAAAAAGAATTACATTTTCCATCAGAAAGACTGACGTCTTAGAACGATGTCTTCAACTCTTTGAATGCCTTCTGATTTAACACGACGCAAGCTGCTGTTTCAACTAAAAGGATTCAGTTAATAAATTTCTGAAACAAGTCTCACTTAGTTCTCCATCGGCTGGAGGTTGTGAGCTGCGTAAATTATAAAAAGAAACTGCTTTAGAGGTATCGATGCAATTTCTCTCACGAAGTAGATTGGGATGTTATTTGTAGTGCCTTACGAACACATGCTGACATTGGAAAATAACACTGCTCATTTCCCCTAAGACTTACGGCGAATGCAAATTCTAGAGCACAAAGAATGGAGGGGAAGAGAGAAATGCACTTCGGTTTGCAGATTTACACGCCATTAAATTTTCTGCGCATTTTACAAGGCCAAATAAAGTGTTATTTACGGGAATAAACCATTACCTATTCCAGCTACGGAGAATGTAAATTTTTTCGCCTTATTTACTCTCCTTATCTAAAAAGTGAACGTTCTCTTCGAGAGTATTTCTCTTTGTTTCATTGGAAATTTCTTTCTTTGAAACAACTATGCTTAGTTTCTTTTAAAATGACTGTTCGATTTTTTTTCCAGCAGAGGAAAAGATCATCTGCATCTTGACACAGAATCAACTGGAACAAAGAAACAACTGAGGCTCAAAAGCTCTAAACAAATTCTCCCCATCCTTAGCTTGTTTTCTTCTTTTGCTTCAGTGATCTAAAGAGAGGCACATTGTGCCATTTTGGCTGCTCTTCAAAGGGTCTTGTGATGAAGTCTGGAGATAACACAAAGATTTGCTTATTATATTAAAAAGTTTTCCCCCTCTTTTGACACTTGCATATCTTTAGTACACAAACAACATATGATTTCTTTTGGTAATGTTCCACAAAAGTATTTGTACTTTTGTCCATTACGAGCATTGTACATTCCTCTCTTTGTTTATTCCAAAGCGAATGATAGATGACATTTTGCTTGCATAAATGATGACATTTACTCGGGAGCAGAATTCTCGCAAATAAAATTCATAAATTCGACGTGTGAATAAAGAGCTGGAAATATTAACATATAACGACAATGTTTTGCTAACAGATTGATATAGCCCACTGCCTACATACTTCGTTTTAAGCACGTTACATGTTCGAAAGGAGGACAAAATATGTATTGAGCTTAAAGGATTACTTTCTTGACATTTTTTTACCTCATCATGTATGAAATTATTTGTAAAGTTTTATCATTCGTAAAACCATAAATAATTAAATAAAAAACAAGATATACACGTCTCATGGATTGCGGGATTTATCCATAGATTTCTTTAATTTAGCTTGGGAAGCAATGTAACTGTAAAAATACGACAATAAATGAAAACGTAAATGCAGTTCATTAATTATACTGACGTCGCAAGCGACAGCAAGCGATCAACGTTAATACGTCGTAATGGTTGTTATACACGGTAGGAGTCACTTTATTATGACCACCAGCTAATATGTAGAGTAACCGCCGTGTGCAGCGCGGACAGCACCTAGACGGGCTGGAAGGGACTGAATAAGGTGCTAGAAGGTGTTCACAGGTATGTGGAGCCATGCTGACTGCAGTGCATCTGACAGCTGCTGGAGGGTGCGTGGTGGAGGATCCATACAGCGAACAACACAATCGAGGTGGTCTAACAAATGATCAATCGAGTTTACGTCTGGGGAATTAGGGGTCCAGGAAAGCACATTGAAGTCTTCATAGTGCTCTTCCAACCACCTTCGGACATTACTAGATGTGAGACACATCGCATTGCCGTGCTGGAAGACCCCACCCGTCACAGGAAAGACAATCATCATCTATGGGTGCAAGAGGTCTGCAAGGATGGATTCATAAGGAATTCGGTCCATAGTGTCTTCCACAGGTATAAGTGGACCACAAAACATTCCCCAGACCATAACGCGCTGCTCCCAACAGCTTGCGTTCGGCCAGCAATGGTTGAAGAGTGTTTGTTCTCCGATGTTTTTCGCCTTATAAGCAAACGTCCATCCGTTCGATGTAGCAGAAAACATGACTCATGACTCCTCCGCTGATTGGCAAAAGATTGCCGGCAATCTTTTGCCAATCAGCGGAGGTCCAATTCCGATACTACCGTGCAAATGTAAGGATTTTCTGCCGATGCACCTTCGTTAGCATAGGTGCAGTGACCATCCGTCTGCATCTGAGCCCCATACGCAGCAGGGTTCGCTGAACTGTCGTTTTAGACACACTTCCGGTAGCCCCCTGGTTTATTCGGCCAGTGAGTTGCTCCACTGTAGTGTGTCGATCGGCCCTCACGCACCTTCGAAGCCGACGTTCACCTCCTCACATCAACGGCACGTGGTTCTCTACAGTTTCCACGTCACTTATTCACAATGGTGCCATTTCTCCAATCACGATACATTTTAACCGCAGCGGCAGGCGAACAGTTCACAAACTGCGCTGTTTCAGAAAAACTGCCACCCTTGGCCTGAAAGCCAATAATCACCCCTTTTTACAAACCAGATAAATCGCTCCTCTTATCCATGACAGCAAGGGTGATATGTTTTCAGAATGCCTACAGCACACCTTATATACACTCCAAGCCAGCTCACGACATGTGCCTTCTTTCATTGGCTACGCGCTGTTGATGTCCAAAGTAGCAGGTGGACGCAATAATGTGAGTCGACTGTGTATTTAACTCACAAGTACAATACTGAATACACTGCATGGGATTCCTACATCAGGACAAGATGCAAAAACAGATCAAGATACAACGTCTAAGAGACAGCTCAAAATATCTGGAAGAAAGGAGTCCTATATAGAAATTCTCTAAAGAAATTATATGAATGCAAAGATAAATATAAAAGAGAATATTATTTCGATAGCAGTACTGGAAGTTGTCTGCTATATAGGTGTGAGCTAGAGCATTAGAAGCAAACTACAGAATTAGCTGAAATACGGAAATACATAGAATTACTGAAATACGGGATTGTTCTGGAATATGAACATCTGAGGCGGTTACCATAGAACATCTTATGTGCGACAGCCCAGAGCTAGAAGACCAAAGCAGTATTTGGAATTGGCAAGGCTATACTTACAATTGGAGCAACCAAAAACAGCATTCGTGGAGACTGGGTTTTGAAGTTGAGAATTGTTCCATTGAGTCAGGTGAACTAAATGAGGTGAAGGTATTTTTTGAACATTGGCAAAAGAGGTATGAGAGTAACAAACCTTAAACTGATGTCTAATCCATTTCGAGAAACAGGAAGGAAATAAAAACTATCGTCATCATCTTAATGTCAATCTGGCTCCGGCGGTAAGTGTGTAGACATGGAAGCTCCTCTTCCGATTGTACCGCTGTTAGAGAGCATATAGTAATAAGGTTTCTTTGTTCAGAAGATATCATACGCGCTGAAATTTATAGTAAAATAGCAGCAAACTAAGTTTATGAACCGGAGAAAGCTTTACGAATGTGAAGAAAGGTTTAAATCTGGAACAACAAGTTAGTCATAAGTTATTGTTCTACCTATGCCATGTTTCATAACAACTTTGGATACCGCAATGTATTTTCCAGGTAGGTACCTAAACAGCTAATTGCTCTGCACAAACAGCATCATATGGAGATTTCCACCCAGTTTTTGAATCGTGATGAAGTTCTAGGTTTACCGGCAAAGAGTTTCACTGGGGACGAGACCAGGTTGCACCTTTTTGAATCTGAAAACAACAGACAAGGTAGGGAGCGGAAACAATCCTTGATATTAAAAAAAAAAAAAAAGAAGTTCGAAAGGATCCACTCTCTAAAAATCTTGCTAACCATGTTTTAGAATGTGCATGGGCCTACCGTGGAACATTGAGAGTAACACAAACAAATTGTTTCCAGTGCAGCATATTCAGTAATGCTTCAAGACAAACTGAAACCTGTAGGTCGCATTAAGGGGACCAGATATGTTTGAAATATCGGACAAATCGATTTTTTTTTGCATATTTCGATAGTGCAAGCCTTTAAGAATATCTTCCCGTTTGAATTTACGGAAAATTCACAAAATTGTGGTCAGGGAATCATAAAACGTGATGCGGCGCGCGGCAGGCGGAATGCAGATAGTCACGCAGCCCACGCAGATAGTCACGCAGCCCTTACCCGAGTAGAATAGAACGGTCCTGTAGGCTTTCAACCAAAGTGCCGGAATTCAGTATAGCACTGATGCTCGTGTTGTGCAAACGTATTGAAAGTGTGTCGCAGTGTGATCGGTTAAACACAAAAATGTCTGCGTCCGAGAGCCGAAAGATAGGTTCTTAGCTTCAGTATCCGTTTAGCGGGCGCGGATAAAAAGGAGCTCGGCAGTACAAAGCAAGCTCCACAAGAGAGAAAAAAAAAAAAAAAACAGTCGTTCTACGGCTGCCACTGAAGCTGAACGTACTCTGGAAACTGCATAACATAAACATTGCACCGAATATTTGAACGCGATTTTTTTGAAACTACATGATTTAGTGCTTTTTACCACGATAT
Source organism: Macrothele yani (assembly GCA_039090855.1). Lineage (NCBI taxonomy): Eukaryota > Metazoa > Arthropoda > Arachnida > Araneae > Macrothelidae > Macrothele > Macrothele yani. The sequence goes on along the minus strand of CM077013.1, from coordinate 13,608,498 downwards.
CACAAAAACCTATGGAGATATCAACTTCAAAATTTATACCGGAGTTGTAAAATACGATGACGTATTAATTATACCTGACATCTGATTGAATAAAAATATTTTCATCATTTTATAATAACGAATAACTCGCATTTTCCCACATTTATCGTTATCTGGACGCCATTTTTAGCACGTCTTTTGTAAAAAAGATCGTGCTTATGTTATCGGTTTGTCCGTCCGTCTGTAAACACGATATCTCTGCAACTATTAGTTCGATTTGAAAAATTCGTTTTGCATTGGGAAGCTTGAAATATGCGAATGATGATCCTTCATTTTGGTTTCTTTTACGATGTACAATTTCGCCGCTAGAGGGCGTAAACGCAGTTGATGTCGAATTAAAAATTACGTTTTGTTCCACATATTTTCTTCTAAACATCCGATTGAAAAAGTTCTGTTATCTTTCGATTCCATTTATGTCGAACAGTATTTCAGGTATAGTTACTTTTTCAAATTACGCATAGATTGTCCGCTAGGGGGCGTAAAAGTAAATTACATTTTACCCGACATCTCTTCTTCTAAAACTCTGATTTGAAAAATGTTTTCTTTAGCGGATACAGCTCTTGATGAAAAATATTTTTCTTATGATTTCTGCTTTTTGGTAAAGAATACTTTGGTCACCAGGGGCGTAAGAATTAATTTTTGCTTCTGATGTATTTGCCATAAAATCTGAGCTTCTAAAATATGGATTGAAAAAATTCTTTCGTCGACTGATTCCACTCACATCGATAAACCTTTTTCGGAATATTTTCTTCATAAAATATTCCACAATTTCTCCGCCAGGGGGCGTAGATGTATATCTTATTTTTGTCAATATCTCTACTTCTAGGAACTCGATTTGAAAAATTCCTTCTTTGTTGGATAGTGTTTTATTTTTTTTTTTTTTTATATATAATTTCAAAATTTTCAAGTAATTCATAGACTTTCCGCTAGTGGGGTAAAGAAAAATTGCGTTTTCCACTATATCTCTGCTTCTTAATCTCCGATATGAAAAATTCTTTCTGCAGCGGATACAGCTCCTGATGGGAAAGGCTTTGCAGATAATTTCAAATTTTTGTAAAAAAATGGTTTGGCCACCAGGGGGCGTCAGTCTTAATTTCCACTTCTGATGTATTTGCAGCAAAATATGAACTTCTAAAATATCGATTGAAAAACAAAGTCGACCTGACAACTACTCTGTAGACCAATACTACTTATGTCGACAAACCTTTTAGGAAAGTTTTCTTCTTAAAGTGATGCATGTTTCTACGCCAGGGGGCGTAGATGTACATCTTATTTTTGTCAATATCTGTACTTCTGGGAGTCTGATTTGAAAAATTCCTTTTCTGTTGGATAGTGTTTCCGAAGCGAAATGTTTTTCACACAGATTCATAATTTTCAAGTAAATCATAGAATTTCGGCTAGTGAATTGCGTTTCTGCGTTATTTCTGGTTCTAAAACTCCGATTTGAAAAGTTCTTGCTGTATCGCATACAACACCTGACGGAAAATATTGTTCATATAGTTTTTAATGTTTGGTAAAGAATGGTTTGGCCACCAGGGGCCATAAGAGTTAATTTCTGCTTCTGATGTATTTGCAACAAAATCTGGGCTCCTGAATACTCGACTAAAATTTTGTTTTTTTCTTGACGCCTATATTGAAAAACCTTTTGAGAATATTTTCTTCCTAAAATAAAGCATGGTTTTCCCATTAGGGGGCGTAAAGTCACATCTTATTTTTGTCGATATCTCTGTTTGTAAGAGTCCGATTTGAAAAATTATTTCTGTGTTGGAGAGCGTTTCCGGTGCGAAATGTTCCTCATATAAATTGATAATTTTCTTAACGCACAAAGCTGAAACCAGATGGCGTAAGCTCACGATTCAGTTTACAGCAATATCCGAGGGATTAAAAATCCGATTGAAAAACTTTTTCCTTCCGTCAGATACTATTGTTTTCCATACCGGTTCCATTGACTTTGAATAGCTTTGATAAATTAAATTTTCGTCAGAACGGATTCAAAAGACGTGCTCATTACACCCAAAAATTCGGTGTCATCTTTCTTGTTGCATTTTGTTTTCATTTTCAATTTTTCAGGTATGATCAACAGAGGGAAGCCTAAGAAGAAGAAATATTCTTGGGATTTCTCGAAATCTTCATCCATTCGACTGCAATCGTGGTAAAATCAGATTTTACATAGTTTGCCTCATTACCTTGGAGCACCAATATTATTCACCTGGGAATTAATATCGCGGCAGTTTCTTATTTTATCATTTTATACTAAATACCCCTACACAGACGAGACGTTTTATATTTATTCGCGGCCTTACTATAAACAATTAAACGCAAGCCACGTTTTGAAATGCCAAACCTTCTTAGTCCCCTTAATGGAACATAATTATTGCTATCAAAAACTGTTCTTTTTTGCACTGCAAAAATGCGCGCCCCATATAGTGGCTGCGGTGATAGCGACAATCCAGAACCACGAGCTATTTCGTAACCACCTTACATTCCGAAGCTTACACCAAGTGATTTTCGCCTCTTCTGCCTTCTTAATGAATCGTCACGAAGTAAGCTATTTGGTATCCATGCGTTGAATATCTTATTTATTTATTGGATTTTTAACAACCACCGTGTGCAACTCAATGGGCTGTAAGCAGTCGCCCGTCCTTAATTTAGGGCCACTGGTTTCAGGGAAGGGAGAGAGACAGTGCCGTAAGACATAAAAAAAAAACACATCCATGCCTCACCGAGATTCGAACCCGGACTTCTTTCCGACGAATGATCATAAGCCATTGCTTAGACCACTCTATTGGAATTTCTATGTTCTCACATAGAAATTCCAATAAAGCTGTCGGAAACTTGAGAGAAACCAAAAATATTTATCATGATATTTTGACGCGAACGTATAAACGGAAATTGTTTATTTGACTGAAAGAACTGAAATTGCGCGCAGAAGCACAGAAGGGTTTAACAAGAAAACGGTGTTGTCATTAAAACAGCGCAACAATGCGTACCATAGTTGTTGTTTTTTTATTAGGGGGTTTAGCGACCACCATGAGAAACTCAGTGGGCTATAAGCAGTCGCCCGTCCCTAATTTAGGGCCACTGGTTCCAGGAAGGGAGACGGCCAGTGCCACATGATAAACACAACATCCATGCCTTACGGGATTCGAACCTGGACCCATCTCGGACAAATGATCAGAAGCCATTGCTTAGACCACTGCCTCACCGGGGCAGGCTACCATAGTTTTAACAATAAGGTATTTATTGCCATCATATCTATAATAATAAAAGTAAATGTGTGTGTGTGTGTGTGACAGTCACAAGTCGAAAAATCGTTGCAAGCAGTCCGAATTTGGCAAACGGTTTTATATTGTTGTACGAGTTCCAATGGCCGGTTTCCAGTTGTTATTCCAAACGGAGTTTGCGAGAAACCAGGATGTGTATCATGCTATTTGTAATGGAACGAGAAAGTTATAAGCAAGAAAACTGAGAAAGATCTACGACTCTGAAACCACACACGTTCTTACTGTGCTATTGGCGAAAACGTTGATTTAATGTGGGAATCAGGAGAATAAAAGCAACTCTCCTTGTTTGAGCATTGTTTTTCCAGCAGTGGTCGCAATGCTATTCTTGGCGATGAATTTAGGTTTCGCTCCAGAGTAATTCGCTACCGCACTTTTACATAATATTTTCTTGAGTTGGATAAATTATTTCAATTAGGGTTTATTGAGAGAAGCAAGGCCGAAGGCCGAGCGGAACTCTCTTTACGAGAATCTAGACAATTAGTTGTTCGCGCATAGTTACGAGATGACACATCCGATCGCCGTGATTTTTTGCATGGACATCGTCCGTTGTCAGGTTTTGACGCCTTTCGATTTCCGAAATTCCGTGTCATTCAGGAGTAATCGTCCGAAAACTTGCATTTTTAGGGTGTTTTCCGGGTTTTGAGAAGGGGTCGTTTGTTACCTATCTCCTCTTAAGATCTTCAGTTGATCGTGGTGACACTTGCCACAGCGAAAGGGAAGGACAAGCTGAGTGACACGGAGTTGGTATCATGGTCATTGATCGTGCCATATAAAAATAATGACCATTAAAACACAGACCAATTTTAATAATATTTAAAAAAAAATCCGCTTTCTATACAGGACTCGGGACAATTAGTTGTTCCGGCATCATAGCTACATGACACATCCGATCACCGTGATTTTTGGCACGAGATTGGACAGCGTCATTGGTCAGGTTTTTAACGCCTTCTGATTCCAGAAATTACGACAAGCCTCCAACGGTAACCGATAACTCGCGTACAGTTGGGAAATTTTGAGCGAAGCTAATACAAAATCTAAGCTCATTAAGGCGTCTATTATAACAAATTCTAAAAAAAACGAACGCGTAAAATTTATGACTTTCAGAACAAAGGTACGAAACATTCTGAAAACCAGATGCCTAAAATGTATTATGAACTACTTTCCTTCACGCCTTAACATTGGTTGTGATTAGGTTGCATGTAAACAAAGGGAAAGATACACTCAGATCGGGAACCAAGTTTTTCATCTTGTATCGCGAAAGACACACACACACACACACACACACACACATACACAAACTTCCGTTTATTATTATAGATTAGGCAAGTGTTGAGCGAAAAGACGGAATCCTTCCATTTCTTCGTTTTTCAATTCAAATGATTTTTTTAAATTAATATTAGTGAGCTGACTTTGGTGAAACGACTCAATTAAAAGGCCATCTAATTTTAATTCAAATTCCTCACTGACACGGAATTTCGGGAATCGGAAGGCGTCAAAACCTGACCATCGATGATGTCCAATGGAATGCCAAAAATCACGGTGATCGGATGTGTCACGCCTGAACAACTAACTGTCCCGAGTCTCGTATAGAGAGCGGACTTTTTTCAAGTATCATTAAAATTCGTCAGTATTTTAATGGTCATTATTTTTAAATGACACAATCAATCACCATGATAATAACCCCATGTCACTCACCATGTTCTTCCATTTCTCTGTGGCAAGTGTCACCGCGATCGGCATATCTTCTGCCGATCGCGGTGAGATAGGTAACAAACGACCCCTTCTCAAAACCTGGGAAACCCCCTAAAAATGCAAGTTTTGGGACGATTTTTCCTCAATGACACTGAATTTCAGGAATCGAAAGGCGTCAATATCTGGCCACAGACGATGTCCAATCGCATGCAAAAAATCACGGTGATCGGATGTGTCATCTCGTACCTATGCCCGAACAACGAATTGTCTCGAATCTCGTAAAGAAAGCTCTGCTCAATAATAAACGGAAGTTTGTGTATGTGTGTCTGTCTTTTGCGATATAAATTGGAAAACGTGGTTCCCGATCTGAGTGCGTCTTTTCGCTTTGTTTACATACAACCTGTTCACAACCAACGTGAAGGCGTGAAGGAAAGTAGTTCATAATAAACTTTAGGCCTTTCTGTTTTAGAATGTTTTGTACTTTTGTTCTGGAAGTCATAAATTTTACGCGTTCGTTTTTAGAATGTGTTGTAATAGACGCCTTAATGAGCTTAGATTTTGGAATAGCTTTGCTCAAAATTTGCCAACTGTACCCGAGTTATCGGTTACCGTTGGCGGCTTGTGCTAGTAAAGGATTATACAGAGGTAGCATGCCAACTGCTTTATTCTTCTGTTTCACAGTTGCAAATGTGAATGCCCCTTAAAAAGGGTCCATTAATTTGGGATTAAGCCTCACTTTTATTGTATTCCTTCTGAACGCACGCCCCAGTAGATCAATAAGGACTAAACTGCAAAGAAAGAGGAAATTCATGGCTGCAGCTACAGTACGCAAGGAAAAAAAAAAAGGAAAAATGCAGAGGAGGAAAACATATGAGCTCCTAATGGAAAGATGATTAAAATAATTTATAATGAGATATTATGAGCTCATAATTGAGGATTTTACCACATTTGTGTGTTTCAAAGATATTGTCACCGCGGATGTAACAAGATTTGCACATATAAAGTGCGCAAAATAATGAAAAATAGAGGACTCAGGAAGCGGAGTTGACAAATTAGTCATTCACTGCAGCAAAAATCAAGAAATACAGATTGCACCTAAAATGGTATAATCCTGTCAGCTCCGGATACAGTTCGGATACTTTAATAACAAAACAAGATCACTGTGGGAATGAAATTTGCAGATGAATATATTATTCGCGGAACTACTCAATAAAAAGACAAAAGTTCTGCAAAAGTGGGATCTTCAAAAAAACTGGTTCATGGGATCTTCAAAAAAACTGGTTAAACCTTACTGCATGAGAAAGAAACCTGCAAAGCAATATAAGAATTTCAAATTCCGCCGTTTGTAAATAATTCCCACGTAAAGGTTTTGGTGTGTAGTAACAAGATCTCTGCTGACTTCTTATGTTAATAGTTTACTTACATACATCATCAATATCGGCTTGACTAGCCTAAACCTAAATACACTGATGAGTCATTACATTAGAACCACCCCAGCCTAAAGAAATGAGTGCGCCTAGAGACCGAACGGTAGAGCAGGTGAAGTTCACAGAGCAGTATATATACAACCCGAGGACGGTCTTTCAGTTGTGAGCCGCGGATGGCTTAGTGGTTAGCGAGTCAGACTATCATTGTAAGGTCCTCAGGTTCGAACCTGGGCTGATCTTTCAGAGATGATGTGATTTACTAACAATCGCGGAATATCCTCCGTGCATCGGACGAGCACGTTAAGTGACGGCCCCTAGGCTGGACCCACTGGTTAAATGTGTATCCTTTCATATGCCCCCCCTGAAATTCTCTCACCTCTCTGTGTTCAACATCGTACTTGTACGATGGCGCCATCTACTGTACTCTAATCGCACTACAAACTGTTCTGTCAAAGTCGCTAGACTTGCTCTCATTCCTTCCGTTTCTATGTCCTGCCCAAAAGACGATCTCGCTGTAGGTGGCTAGGACCTAAACTCTACTGACTGTGGACGGAAGTCCTACAAGAAAATGACAAATACTGTGTCTTTCGGTTGGCAGAGTGTTAGAAGTCAGAATGGGAAAAGCTGCCGACTTATTGGAGTTTGATAAAGGACAAATTGTGATGACACGGAGCCTCGGAACTACGATCTCGGAAACGGCGCGGATTGTGGGTCGTTCACGTGCCTCTGTAGTGAGTACGTATCAAAAGTGGTGCACAGATGGCCAAACGACGAACTGTCGCCCGCAGTTCATTGATGCCAGCGGGGAGCGGAGACTGCGCCGTGTTGTGCACCGCGATACTAGGGCCACAGTGCAACAAATCACTCGCAGCTACAACAGTGGTATTCAGGGCAATGTGTCACAGCACACAGTTCATCGCAGCCTTCTGCCAGAAATTACGACAAGCCTCAACGGTAACCGATAACTCGGGTACACTTGGCAAATTTTGAGCGAAGCTAATACAAAATCTAAGCTCATTAAGGCGTCTATTATAACAAATTCTAAAAAAAAAAAAAAACGAACGCGTAAAATTTATGACTTTCAGAACAAAGGTACGAAACATTCTGAAAAACAGATGCCTAAAATGTATTATAAACTACTTTCCTTCACGCCTTAATATTGGTTGTGATTAGGTTGCATGTAAACAAAGGGAAAGATGCACTCAGATCGGGAACCAAGTTCTTCATCTTGTATCGCGAAAGACAGACAGACACACACACACACATACACAAACTTCCGTTTATTATTATAGATTAGGCAAGTGTTGAGCGGAAAGACGGAGTCCTTTCATTTCTTCGTTTTTCAATTCAAATGATTTTTTTAAATTAATATTAGTGAGCTGACTTTCGTGAAACGACTCAATTAAAAGGCCATCTAATTTTAATTCAAATTCCTCACTGGCACGGAATTTCGGGAATCGGAAGGCGTCAAAACCTGACCATCGATGATGTCCAATGGAATGCCAAAAATCACGGTGATCGGATGTGTCATGCCTGAACAATTAACTGTCCCGAGTCTCGTACAGAGAGCGGACTTTTTTCAAGTATCATTAAAATTCGTCAGTATTTTAATGGTCATTATTTTTAAATGACACAATCAATCAATATGATAATAACCCCATGTCACTCACCATGTTCTTCCATTTCTCTGTGGCAAGTGTCACCGCGATCGGCAGATCTTCTGCCGATCGCGGTGAGATAGGTAACAAACGACCCATTCTCAAAACCTGGGAAACCCCTAAAAATGCAAGTTTTGGGACGATTTTTCCTCAATGACACTGAATTTCAGGAATCGAAAGGCGTCAATATCTGGCCACAGACGATGTCCAATCGCATGCAAAAAATCACGGTGATCGGATGTGTCATCTCGTACCTATGCCCGAACAACGAATTGTCTCGAATCTCGTAAAGAAAGCTCTGCTCAATAATAAACGGAAGTTTGTGTATGTGTGTCTGTCTTTTGCGATATAAATTGGAAAACGTGGTTCCCGATCTGAGTGCGTCTTTTCGCTTTGTTTACATACAACCTGTTCACAACCAACGTGAAGGCGTGAAGGAAAGTAGTTCATTATAAACTTTAGGCCTTTCTGTTTTAGAATGTTTTGTACTTTTGTTCTGGAAGTCATAAATTTTACGCGTTCGTTTTTTAGAATGTGTTGTAATAGACGCCTTAATGAGCTTAGATTTTGGAATAGCTTTGCTCAAAATTTGCCAACTGTACCCGAGTTATCGGTTACCGTTGGCGGCTTGTGCTAGTAAAGGATTATACAGAGGTAGCATGCCAACTGCTTTATTCTTCTGTTTCACAGTTGCAAATGTGAATGCCCCTTAAAAAGGGTCCATTAATTTGGGATTAAGCCTCACTTTTATTGTATTCCTTCTGAACGCACGCCCCAGTAGATCAATAAGGACTAAACTGCAAAGAAAGAGGAAATTCATGGCTGCAGCTACAGTACGCAAGGAAAAAAAAAAAAGGAAAAAATGCAGAGGAGGAAAAACATATGAGCTCCTAATGGAAAGATGATTAAAATAATTTATAATGAGATATTATGAGCTCATAATTGAGGATTTTACCACATTTGTGTGTTTCAAAGATATTGTCACCGCGGATGTAACAAGATTTGCACATATAAAGTGCGCAAAATAATGAAAAATAGAGGACTCAGGAAGCGGAGTTGACAAATTAGTCATTCACTGCAGCAAAAATCAAGAAATACAGATTGCACCTAAAATGGTATAATCCTGTCAGCTCCGGATACAGTTCGGATACTTTAATAACAAAACAAGATCACTGTGGGAATGAAATTTGCAGATGAATATATTATTCGCGGAACTACTCAATAAAAAGACAAAAGTTCTGCAAAAGTGGGATCTTCAAAAAAACTGGTTCATGGGATCTTCAAAAAAACTGGTTAAACCTTACTGCATGAGAAAGAAACCTGCAAAGCAATATAAGAATTTCAAATTCCGCCGTTTTTAAATAATTCCCACGTAAAGGTTTTGGTGTGTAGTAACAAGATCTCTGCTGACTTCTTATGTTAATAGTTTACTTACATACATCATCAATATCGGCTTGACTAGCCTAAACCTAAATACACTGATGAGTCATTACATTAGAACCACCCCCAGCCTAAAGAAATGAGTGCGCCTAGAGACCGAACGGTAGAGCAGGTGAAGTTCACAGAGCAGTATATATACAACCCGAGGACGGTCTTTCACTTGTGAGCCGCGGATGGCTTAGTGGTTAGCGAGTCAGACTATCATTGTAAGGTCCTCAGGTTCGAACCTGGGCTGATCTTTCAGAGATGATGTGATTTACTAACAATCGCGGAATATCCTCCGTGCATCGGACGAGCACGTTAAGTGACGGCCCCCAGGCTGGACCCACTGGTTAAATGTGTATCCTTTCATATGCCCCCCCCCGAAATTCTCTCACCTCTCTGTGTTCAACATCGTACTTGTACGATGGCGCCATCTACTGTACTCTAATCGCACTACAAACTGTTCTGTCAAAGTCGCTAGACTTGCTCTCATTCCTTCCGTTTCTATGTCCTGCCCAAAAGACGATCTCGCTGTAGGTGGCTAGGACCTAAACTCTACTGACTGTGGACGGAAGTCCTACAAGAAAATGACAAATACTGTGTCTTTCGGTTGGCAGAGTGTTAGAAGTCAGAATGGGAAAAGCTGCCGACTTATTGGAGTTTGATAAAGGACAAATTGTGATGACACGGAGCCTCGGAACTACGATCTCGGAAACGGCGCGGATTGTGGGTCGTTCACGTGCCTCTGTAGTGAGTACGTATCAAAAGTGGTGCACAGATGGCCAAACGACGAACTGTCGCCCGCAGTTCATTGATGCCAGCGGGGAGCGGAGACTGCGCCGTGTTGTGCACCGCGATACTAGGGCCACAGTGCAACAAATCACTCGCAGCTACAACAGTGGTATTCAGGGCAATGTGTCACAGCACACAGTTCATCGCAGCCTTCTGCCAGAAATTACGACAAGCCTCCAACGGTAACCGATAACTCGGGTACAGTTGGCAAATTTTGAGCGAAGCTAATACAAAATCTAAGCTCATTAAGGCGTCTATTATAACAAATTCTAAAAAAAAAAAACGAACGCGTAAAATTTATGACTTTCAGAACAAAGGTACGAAACATTCTGAAAAACAGATGCCTAAAATGTATTATAAACTACTTTCCTTCACGCCTTAATATTGGTTGTGATTAGGTTGCATGTAAACAAAGGGAAAGATGCACTCAGATCGGGAACCAAGTTCTTCATCTTGTATCGCGAAAGACAGACAGACACACACACACACATACACAAACTTCCGTTTATTATTATAGATTAGGCAAGTGTTGAGCGGAAAGACGGAGTCCTTTCATTTCTTCGTTTTTCAATTCAAATGATTTTTTTAAATTAATATTAGTGAGCTGACTTTCGTGAAACGACTCAATTAAAAGGCCATCTAATTTTAATTCAAATTCCTCACTGACACGGAATTTCGGGAATCGGAAGGCGTCAAAACCTGACCATCGATGATGTCCAATGGAATGCCAAAAATCACGGTGATCGGATGTGTCATGCCTGAACAATTAACTGTCCCGAGTCTCGTACAGAGAGCGGACTTTTTTCAAGTATCATTAAAATTCGTCAGTATTTTAATGGTCATTATTTTTAAATGACACAATCAATCAATATGATAATAACCCCATGTCACTCACCATGTTCTTCCATTTCTCTGTGGCAAGTGTCACCGCGATCGGCAGATCTTCTGCCGATCGCGGTGAGATAGGTAACAAACGACCCATTCTCAAAACCTGGGAAACCCCTAAAAATGCAAGTTTTGGGACGATTTTTCCTCAATGACACTGAATTTCAGGAATCGAAAGGCGTCAATATCTGGCCACAGACGATGTCCAATCGCATGCAAAAAATCACGGTGATCGGATGTGTCATCTCGTACCTATGCCCGAACAACGAATTGTCTCGAATCTCGTAAAGAAAGCTCTGCTCAATAATAAACGGAAGTTTGTGTATGTGTGTCTGTCTTTTGCGATATAAATTGGAAAACGTGGTTCCCGATCTGAGTGCGTCTTTTCGCTTTGTTTACATACAACCTGTTCACAACCAACGTGAAGGCGTGAAGGAAAGTAGTTCATTATAAACTTTAGGCCTTTCTGTTTTAGAATGTTTTGTACTTTTGTTCTGGAAGTCATAAATTTTACGCGTTCGTTTTTTAGAATGTGTTGTAATAGACGCCTTAATGAGCTTAGATTTTGGAATAGCTTTGCTCAAAATTTGCCAACTGTACCCGAGTTATCGGTTACCGTTGGCGGCTTGTGCTAGTAAAGGATTATACAGAGGTAGCATGCCAACTGCTTTATTCTTCTGTTTCACAGTTGCAAATGTGAATGCCCCTTAAAAAGGGTCCATTAATTTGGGATTAAGCCTCACTTTTATTGTATTCCTTCTGAACGCACGCCCCAGTAGATCAATAAGGACTAAACTGCAAAGAAAGAGGAAATTCATGGCTGCAGCTACAGTACGCAAGGAAAAAAAAAAGGAAAAATGCAGAGGAGGAAAACATATGAGCTCCTAATGGAAAGATGATTAAAATAATTTATAATGAGATATTATGAGCTCATAATTGAGGATTTTACCACATTTGTGTGTTTCAAAGATATTGTCACCGCGGATGTAACAAGATTTGCACATATAAAGTGCGCAAAATAATGAAAAATAGAGGACTCAGGAAGCGGAGTTGACAAATTAGTCATTCACTGCAGCAAAAATCAAGAAATACAGATTGCACCTAAAATGGTATAATCTTGTCAGCTCCGGATACAGTTCGGATACTTTAATAACAAAACAAGATCACTGTGGGAATGAAATTTGCAGATGAATATATTCTTCGCGGAACTACTCAATAAAAAGACAAAAGTTCTGCAAAAGTGGGATCTTCAAAAAAACTGGTTCATGGGATCTTCAAAAAAACTGGTTAAACCTTACTGCATGAGAAAGAAACCTGCAAAGCAATATAAGAATTTCAAATTCCGCCGTTTGTAAATAATTCCCACGTAAAGGTTTTGGTGTGTAGTAACAAGATCTCTGCTGACTTCTTATGTTAATAGTTTACTTACATACATCATCAATATCGGCTTGACTAGCCTAAACCTAAATACACTGATGAGTCATTACATTAGAACCACCCCCAGCCTAAAGAAATGAGTGCGCCTAGAGACCGAACGGTAGAGCAGGTGAAGTTCACAGAGCAGTATATATACAACCCGAGGACGGTCTTTCAGTTGTGAGCCGCGGATGGCTTAGTGGTTAGCGAGTCAGACTATCATTGTAAGGTCCTCAGGTTCGAACCTGGGCTGATCTTTCAGAGATGATGTGATTTACTAACAATCGCGGAATATCCTCCGTGCATCGGACGAGCACGTTAAGTGACGGCCCCCAGGCTGGACCCACTGGTTAAATGTGTATCCTTTCATATGCCCTCCCCCCTGAAATTCTCTCACCTCTCTGTGTTCAACATCGTACTTGTACGATGGCGCCATCTACTGTACTCTAATCGCACTACAAACTGTTCTGTCAAAAGTCGCTAGACTTGCTCTCATTCCTTCCGTTTCTGTGTCCTGCCCAAAAGACGATCTCGCTGTAGGTGGCTGGGACCTAAACTCTACTGACTGTGGACGGAAGTCCTACAAGAAAATGACAAATACTGTGTCTTTCGGTTGGCAGAGTGTTAGAAGTCAGAATGGGAAAAGCTGCCGACTTATTGGAGTTTGATAAAGGACAAATTGTGATGACACGGAGCCTCGGAACTACGATCTCGGAAACGGCGCGGATTGTGGGTCGTTCACGTGCCTCTGTAGTGAGTACGTATCAAACGTGGTGCACAGATGGCCAAACGACGAACTGTCGCCCGCAGTTCATTGATGCCAGCAGGGAGCGAAGACTGCCCCGTATTGTGCACCGCGATACTAGGGCCACAGTGCAACAAATCACCAGCAGCTACAACAGTGGTATTCAGGGCAATGTGTCACAGCACACAGTTCATCGCAGCCTTCTGCGCATGTGCCTGCGTAGCCGAAGACCCAGCCGTGTCCCCATGCTCACTCGCCAACAATGCATGAAATGACCCAAAAACATCATCGATATTGGACTATAGATGATTGGAAGAAAGTGGCCTGGTCTGACGAATCGATATTCCAGGTGCATCACGTAGACGGCCAAGCTCGGATACGCCGATTACCAACTGTGGCCATGCCACTTGGATGCACTGTTGGGCAGAAACAGGCCAGCGGTGGCTGTGTTTTCTTGGTGCACTTTAGGTCACATTATCCCAATAGCGCAATCCCTGACAGCTGTCAGGTATCTGAGCATCGTTGCGGACCAAGTTCACCCATTCATGGAAACTGTGTTCCCTGTTGGCCATTACCAACAGGATAATGCGCCATGACACACTACCAGAATCATCAAGGAGTGGTTCGAGGAACATGCTGGTGACTTTCTGTTAATGCCCTGGCCTCCAAATTCACTTGACATAAACCCAATCTAACATTTGTGGTTCGACTTGGAAAAGCTGGTTCGCGCTAAATCACCAGTTCCTCGAAATGTACGGGAACTGCTGGACCTGCTGTTGACATTATGATACCAGATACCCCAGGATACCTATCGTCACCTCATCGAATTGGTGACTCACCCAGTGGCCGCTGTTTTACGCGCTAAAGGAAGTCCTTCAGCTTATTAGGTAGGTGGTAATAATGTAATAGCTTATTAGGGTAGTGTTATTGAGTTTTGGAAAGGATCTTACAATAACGGCGTCAAGTCTGCGGACTTTAAAGTTATGCTCTGAGAAAGGGGATAACTCAGTGATATTCAGTGTTCTCCTTCCCCTTCCTCCTTGATTCGCGGTTTAACGACCGCGATGAGAAACTCGTACAGCTATAAGGAGCCGCTCGTCTCAAATTCCGGGCCATTGTATGGAGGAAAGGGAAAGAAAGCCAACGCCAGAGAAAAGAGTCACACAATCCATGCTTGAACCGAGACTTCAACCTCGGCCAATCTCCAACTATTAGCCAGAAACCTGGGGCTCTATCCACTGGGCACATGAGCGGCGATATTCAGTGTCCTATGAAGATATGGTAGGGCGTATAGTAAGAATATACCTCTATCGCAATGCTCATTTTTTAAGTTTCTGTCATGTAAAGCTTGGTATGATAAAGAAAGCACCCAGCTTGTTGTGGATGGGAGACTATCACTGTACCGGAATTGGGAAGTTCCGGCAGAACCATGACACGGGCACGTCTTCAGGACCCTCATCGCGATGATTCTGGTCGCGTGAATTGGATGGTAAAGGACAAGTTTCTGTGACTAACCAGTATGAAGCACAATGCGTAACGTAGAGAATGCAGCAGTTTCCTGTGTCTATTGAAAAGAGTTATGAAGTGGAAAGACATAAAGATTATGATGAAAGACGTAGTTCGCAGTTCTGTGGACATCTTTATCGATGTGTTTTGTTGAAATGTTGACTGGGACTTGAATTCATATTCCGTGGATCTCGAGATTTTCGTAGCTGAAATAATTATAACGGGTGTCTCAAAAAAGACTGAAACAACCTATTACCTCTTGATGGGTTGATCAGAGATACAAACTTTCAAAAAGAAAAATATACTCAAAATCACGTAAAGACTTACGACATAGAGCCCCCCCGTGGGTGACATTTGCATAAAAATAAATAAAAAATAAAAAAATTTTGTACAACGTTCACAGAAAACAAGTTCAATTGAAAAAGGTGCGCAAGGACCTAATTAGTCGAGAAAACAAACCACTGCATTCTGCTTGCAAAACTCACGGCCCAGGTAACACAGCCTCACAATTTAACGTAGGCCCCACACTGAGCCACCGTCTCCAGTTCTTAAAAGACGGTGGTTCAGTGTTGGGCCTACGTTAAATTGCAAGACTGTGCTATCTGGGGAAGACAATGGCGATGGAAATTTAAAAAAATATATATCGTCCAGAGAGATGAAAATCCTCTAAATACTTGGCGTCAGTTGAATAAGTAAATCCATCGCTCTTTCAACGTTAACCAACGCACAGCAACCGAAAAATTGTAATTCGGCCGCCGTCGGGGAATTGAATCCCGAATCTCTCGATATCTAGCCGAGCGCGTTAGCATTACACCACAGCGGCCAACAATTCACGGCGCTATGTGTTTTTTTTTATCGCCGTGAATTGTTGGCCGCATAGCGCTGTGAATTGTTGGCCGCTGTGGTGTAAGGCTAACGCGCTCGGCTAGATATCGAGAGATTCGGGATTCAATTCCCCGACGGCGGCCGAATTACAATTTTTCGGTTTCTGTGGATTTATTTATCTAGAGAGATAGTTATCTGTACAAGCAAGAGCTCGTTCCTTACTCGCTTTGAGTGCTACAAAGCTATGCAGTGAAACAAGATACCGTTCGCTCTTAAACGGGCTCCAGGCGATATATTTGTTTACAATTTTCATCACGAATATCTGCGCGAGTTTTACAAGCAAAATTACACGGTTTGTTTTTTACAACTAATTAGGACATTGTGCAGCTTTTTTTTTAACTGAACATTTTGTTTTCTGCTAAGGCTACAAAAAATTACTGTTTTTTTGTTTTTTTGTGCAAATGGGGGTGTACCTAATTTGTCGTAATTCTTTGTGCATTTTGAGTATTTTTCAAATTGAAAGAATATATCTGTTATCAACCGTTGACAAGATAAAAACTTGTTTTAAACTTTCTTGGAACACCCCGTACAACACACAGAAACCAATGATGATCGAATTCACCATTTTATCAGGTACGAAGGCTATCATATTTCTAAGGACATTTGATAGCATGTTTAACAATTCTTCTGAACGACTTCATAACTGGGTATATATAAATGGTCAGAACAGCTACTCGTATGTAAAATGAAGACTTCATGGAGACTTTGATGTACTGAAGTTAAGTATTGTAAATAACTTTTGCTCCTGGTAAGAAGAGTGGTAATTGTTCACAGCCCCTAAGAAAATACTAAAAGCTTTCTTTTTCACAGGGTTTTTTAAAGAAAAGTTATAAGCATGGATAATGGAATATTTAGTGGAAGATTTAGGGTAGGGCTTTTCTTTGCATCTTTCTCGGCTTTTATGATAATGTTATCTCTTCTCTTCTTAGCAGAAACAAAGAAAGTACTCCACTTACCAGAGAGGGGGAGTTTGTTCTTTTCCCTTGGAGTATCCGGATGGCTCCCTTTAGATTTTTCGTAGGCATGAGTAAACATGTACACTGGTGTGCAAAAATTAAGGACGAAGAGGAGAAATTAGCATAACAGCGGAACGAACAGGCAGAACGGACGGCAAGACCACCAATCAAGAGATAGGCTAGGGTCCGGTACGGTAGGGCATGCGCATATATGCAGCATGACGTAGAGGGGGGTAGATTGGAGGTTTAACAACCACCGTGAGCAACTCAGTGGGCTATAAGCAGTCGCCCGTCCCTAATTTAGGGTCACTGGTTCCAGGGAAAGGAGAGAGCCAGTGCCGTAAGACAAATACAACATCCATGCCTCACCGGGATTCGAACCCGGACCCCTTTCGGACGAATGATCAGAGGCCATCGCTTAGACCACTGCACCACCGGGGCGGCGGGGGGGGGGAGTGTCGGAATGTCGGAAGGGTAAAAAGCACACGGGTGGTGTACACTCAGCAATTCGGTGAAAGCTATTGCTCGGTGCACATCGGTTTGAACGACGTCGAGTTGCTACCACCGTGTGATATGGCCAACAGGCAATCCAGTAGACGACATCTGGATGACTTTACCCGAGGTCGCGTCATTGGGAAGTTCGAAGAAGGTCGAAGTGTGGCTAGTGTTGCCGAGGAGTTCGGAATCGCTCACAGCATCGTTTCACGAGCTTGGAGAGCATTTCAAACGACAGGAACAGCTGTCCGAGAGTTTAGCAGTGGTCGTCTACGAGCAACCACGGCGGCGGACGACCGGTATATTGTCCTAAAGGCGAGAAGAGACAGACGGAAGACAGCGGGAGAAATCGCAAGGCACATGCAACAGACAATTGGGCGTCCGTTATCGCGTTTTACCGTGGCCAGAAGGCTGCAAAAAGGTGGTCTATTTATACGATGACCAGTACGGTGTGTGCCATTAACGTCTGCTCATCGGAGACGGCGGTTTCTCTGGTGCCGGGAACACAAGAACTGGATACATCAGCAATGGGGTCGAGTTCTCTTTACGGATGGGAGCTGATTTAGTCTGACGAGCGATTCTGGACGTATACACATCTGGAGAGAGCAGGGAACACGCAATCCACCTCCAACATCATCGAAAGGGACCGGCTAGGAGGTGGCGGAGTTCTCGTTTGGGGCGGTATCATGCTTGGTAGCCGTACTGACCTTCACATCTTCCAAGGAGTTTCAGTCACTGGTGTCCGCTATTGTGCCGAGGTTCTCCTGCCTCACATTCGTCTGTTTAGAGGTGCTGTGGGTCCCGAGTTCCTCTTCATGGACGACAACCCTACACCTCATCGTACAGTGGCTGTCGCAGAGCTGTTGAAGAGTGAAGATATTCAACGTATGGATTGGCCCGCAAAGTCCCCGGACCTAAATCCAATCGAACACGTGTGGGACCTTCTCGGGAGACGCTTGGCAGCACGTTACCAGCCGCTAGCTAAGATTCCGCAACCACGATTGGCGCTACAAGAAAAATTGGCCGCGATACCTCAACAGCTCCTTGACAACCTCGTCCTCAGCATGGACAGACGTTGTAAATCCTGCAACGCAGTCAGGGGTGATCATATCCCCTACTAAAGACTGGATTTTTCTTGGCAGCCGCCTGTCACATGGACGTTTCTGTCCTCTGTCGAGTTGTGCTCGAAGCTACCTTTTCAACAAAGTGCCTTTTCATCCTTTGGATTCCTTGTTTGGACGGTTTTGCTCACTTGTCCCATATTCTTATATCTTGGGGATCTTATGGTAAGATTTGAGTCGATGTGGAGCACTTCTCACTTCTTCACGACGTTACATTCGAAAAACCGCCTCGTCCTCAATTTTTGCACGCCAGTGTACTTTTGGTGTTAAGCTGACATAACACAAGCAGAACATTAATGAGGTTTTATCCACTGCTTTGTCCAGTAGCACGTCTTTAAGTCAGGGCCACTGGTTCCAGTGAATGGTCAGAGTTAGGGACATAGAAAGAAACATCGCCGATGACTCATGGGAGACAAGAACCTAAGCCGATCTCAGATGAAGGTTGTGCAGCCAGAAAGATCGTTCGGCCGCACGCAGCAGCTGAAGTAGGTTTCATGATAAGATTAAAAGTACCGGCATATTCCTGCTTTTTTTACAGATTATGCTACAGATATGACAAACAGCCCGCTATTGTGAAAGATTATGACATGGCTGAAATTTTAATTAATCCGAAGAAAAAAATTAATACTATATAACTTTTTCTTCAAATCAGTGGTACTGCCCTCGTGGTAGGATGACAAAAATTTGCTGGTTTCTGGCAATGCGTCGGAACTTTCTGAATGTTCGAGAGCTGGACGAGGCATGGGTAGTGTGTTTGTCATGCGGCGCTAGCTTTGTTCGTTCCCTGAAACCAGTGGAGCCAAATTAGCAAATAATACACCTTGGAGGAATACATGCTTTTCCTTAAATTTCGAAAAAACAATCTGCGGTGGTCGCAGCTGTGAAAAATTGGCCGATTTCCTGTTTGCGCGGAATATCTAGCGTACCATTTCCCCTTATGAAATACGAAAGTTTCTGCTTGAAAGCTGAATGCAACGGTTACTCAAAACAGAAGAACAGCCAACTAAGGTTGAAGTTAAAGAACTGCTCTGAGGATTTATCTCCAGCAGAATTTCGTTTGTTTCCGCAGAATTCCGATAATTCGCCATGGATGCACAGGATTAATTTTTAAAAATTCATTTGCAACAGAATATTTATACTGCCGTTTGTGAAATTTGCAACACCATTAAGTACTGTGGGTATCAGCATTAAACATACAGGATATGTACAACAGGTTGGGACATACAAATGATTATAATGTCAGTAAAAATGCGCATGGTGTTTCTGGACAGCGCCAGCTGAACTGTGCGGTCTTGGATATAAAACTCTGGCTCAAATGAGATGTCGCAATCGGTGAGGAGTCGACATTGAGCCGAAACGGAGTTTCTCGTGTCTCACTATGTCCCGTCGCCGAAGAATGTCGCATTGTGAATACCTGACGGACTTTGAGAAAGGAAGGATTGTTGGGATGAGAAAAGCTGGATTTTCCTACCGAGAAATTGCCACTCGTACCAGAGGAAAAGACAATACAGTGACGCGAACGCAACGTCAGTGGATAGATGAGACTCGGACGGACATTTATCCGGGAAATGCACCGCAAAATCACACGACTTCACGGGCTGACAGACACCTCTGCCGAATAACAGTGTCCGATCACACAGCGACAGTTAGCGCACTAGTGGAGTACTGCCACAGGTCAGGCTTTGCCCTCCAGCACAGTTCGACGTCGTCCGCTTAACAGAGGATTGGTCTCTAACAACCCATTGTGTGCATTCCTTGGACGCTCAACCACCGACGCCTCACTCTGCAATGGGGTCTCGAACACTGACATTGGCAACCTGAACGTCAACAAGTTGTATTTTCTGACGAGTCACGATTCAGCTTGATGCACCATGATGATCGCATACGTGTTCGAATGCATTGTGTTGAACAGAACCTTGAGGCGTCATACCGGCCCAACGCCAAACGTCATTGTTGTTTATTGTTGGTGCTGTTGAGATTAGAGTCGGCAAGGAATTATTTTGCTACAGCTTTCGTAATACCCAGACGCTGTGTGGGCATTTCTTTCTGAGCAGCGCAGATAGTTTGGGTAACATTTGATTAATGTACATTTGCACTTTGATGGGTTAAAATTTCATACATGGGAACAGTAAACTTAAAAGAAAGATTAAAAATTAAGAAGAAGAAGCCTCCATAGTAAACGACCCCATAGATTGTCCTCCACTAGTTGAATGGTCCCGAGTGTCTAACCGTATATTAAGGTGATACTAAGTTTCAATCATAACTGCATGCAGGAGAAGCAGAATCTTTCTTGAACACCTGCCTATTACGAGCAAGAGCACTACGCGTGCTACAGTGCGTATCAAAAAGACGACAACACTTTCTAAAAACACAACGAATAGGTACGCATTTTACTGAGACAAACATGAAAATCAAATACACCATTAATTTGCACAAACATCAAACAGCCACCTAATAGCTCTTTTTCTAAGCACGATAAAAACAAACAACCCTTTCTCACTCAAAGATGTAAGACCTTCAACCTCCAAAACGTAATAACAACAAACAAGAAAGATGACACCGAATTTTCGGGTGTAATAAGCACGTCTTTTGAATCCGTTCTGACGCAAATTAAATTTGTCAAAGCTATTCAAAGTCAATGGAACCGGTATGGAAAACATCAGTATCTAACGGAAGAAAGAAGTTTTTTTCAATCGGGTCTCTAATCCTTCAGATATTGGTGTAAACGGAATCTTGAGCTTACGAACTCTTAGAAACAGAGTTATCGACAAAAATGAGATGTGACTTTACGTCCCCTGGTGAGAAAACCATGCATTATTTTAGGAAGAAAGTATTCTCAAAAGGTTTATCCACATGAGCGGTATCGGTCCAAGAAAAAAAAATTAGTCGAGTTTTCAGGAGCCCAGATTTTGCTACAAATACATCAGAAGCAGAAATTAACACTTATGACCCCTGGTGGCCAAACTATTCTTTACAAAGCATTAGAAATTATGTGAAAAATATTTTCCATCAGGTCTTGTATGTCATACAGGAAGAATTTTTCAAATCGGAGTTTTAGGAGCAGGAAACGCAATTTACCTTTATGCGCCCTAGCGGAAAGTCTTAAATGATTTTTCTGTATCCGGTGCAGAAGGAATTTTTCAAATCGGTGGTTTAGAAACAGAGAAATAGTGGGAAACGCAATTTACCTTTACGCCCCCTAGCGGAAAGTCTATGAATTACTTGAAAATTTTGAATTTATTGGGAAAAACATGTCACATCGGAAACACTATCCAACAAGGAAGGACTTTTTCAAATCAGACTTTTAGAAGTCGAGATATTGACAAAAATAAAATATACGTCTACGCCTCCTGGCGCAGAAACCATGCACTATTTTAAGAAGAAAATGTTCCTAAAAGGTTTGTCGACACGAGTAGTTTCGGTCTACAAACGACTTTTTTTTCAATTGAGAATTGAGTGCTCATATTTTGCTGCAAATACATCAGAAGCGGAAATTAAGATTTACGCCACCTGGTGACCAAATCATTTTTTTTTTTTTTACAAAAATTAGAAATTATGTGCAGACGATTTCCCATCAGGAGTTGCATCCGGTGCAGAAAGAATTTTTCAAATCGGCGATTTAGAAACAGAGATATAGGGCGAAACGCAATTTACCTTGACGCCCCCTAGCGGAAAGTCTATGAATTACTTGAAAATTTTGAAATTATATGAAAAACATGTCTCACGGAAAACACTATCCAACAAAGAAGAAATTTTTCAAATCGGACTCCTAGAAGTAGAGATATTGACAAAAATAAGATATACATCTACGCCCCCTGGCGGAGAAACTGTGGAATATTTTAGGAAGAAAATATTCCGAAAAGGTTTATCGATGTGAGTGACATCAGTCCACGAAAGAATTTTTTCAATCGATATTTTAGAAGCTCAGATTTTATGGCAAATACATCAGAAGCAAAAATTAACACTTACGCCCCCTGGTGGACAAAGTATTCTCTACCAAGAATTCGAAATTATATGCAAAAGATTTTACATTAGGAGATGCATCCGTTGAAAAAAATATTTTTCAAATCGGAGTTTTAGGAGAAGAGGTATTGGAAAAAATTTAATTTACTTTTACGCCCCCTAGCGGAAAATCTATGCGTAATTTGAAAATGAAATTATATCTAAAACACTCTTCGATATAAAAGGAATTGAAAGATATAAGAATTTTTTCAATCGGATGTTTAGAAGCAAATATGTGGATTAAAACACAATTTTGAATTCGACATCATCTGCATTTACGCCCCCTAGCGGCAAAATTGAGCATCGTAAAAAAAAACGAAATAAAGGATCATCATTCGCATATTTCAAGCTTCCGAATGCAAAAAGAATTTTTTAAATCGGACTAATAGTTGCAGAGATACCTTGGGTACAGACGGACGGACAAACCGATAACTGAAGCACGATCTTTTTTTACAAAAGACGTGCTAAAAACGAGGTCTCTCTCTCTCTCTCTCTCACGGAGTGCAGAGTTCACGTTCGCAACTCCATATTCTGGCGCTAAAGTTCTTCGCTCGCAACACCTGCCAATAAAGGAAATTGGTGCAAAAATATCCCATGTAGGCTGTGGAAACTTTTATTTGTAGTTCGGAAGGGGTAGCAAGATGTAGCCATGAATGTGACTAATAGAGCTGATATATTATTTCTTTTTTGAGCAGAAGCAATTTCATGACTTATTGTGTTTCAAATTTTCGAAGACTATTTCATTCCATAGCCCTAAATATACTTTACTAACTGCATTAACTACACAAAAATCAAAGCACTAGTTTCAGTTTCACGCATTAAAAAGGGTTTACTTAGCATATTTCGTGACTCAGTTGTTTTTGAAGAGATAAAAGCTGAATTGCATGATATCACATTATGCTATTTTGAGGGAGACGTTTCGCAAACACAAAAATAAGCGCAAAATCAGATATAAAGTAAACGGAGGCACAAACTCTCAGTAATAGAAAAAAATGACAAACATGGTGATTTAGCGTATTTACGCAGTTTAGTGTGACTTATACAGGAAGAAAAAAAAACAAATAAAACCCGATCCTTGATCTCAATAGAATTGTTTATTCTTTGAAATTGCTTCTCTGTGAGCTGTAGGAATAGAAACTTTTCTGCTGCCAGACTATTTATGTTTTATTCCCACGTTCCTTTTGAGCTTATGCAAACAGGCATCTGTTGCTTTAATGATTTTACAGCTGAATTCCAGAGCAGCTGAAAAAAAAAACTAACTTCAAGTTGCTCATCCGAAGATCCAACGAAAGGAAATTAAATATTTTTCAAGCAGTGCTTTCGTAATTTTTGAACAGGGACACTAGGATACATTATGCTTAAGTCGATCACACGTTGTTGGCAAATGGCTGTGCATACCCTTGAGCTGCAACATCAAAAGATCTATTCAAACTGAGAATTCGACCAGGTGTTAATACGCATCTGAGTTTCAATGCACACGTGTTTTTTCACTCCGAAAATCAGGAAACACGCATGTGTTCAAGAACGATTGAAGGCGTATATTTTTGCATAACGATTTTCGTTTTTTCGATACTTGTTCTCAAATTTTACCATATATTTGAGAATAACATTGTTTCAAATCATTCAGATATTTGATACCTGTAATTTACATTCATTATTTCAAATATGTAAATTTCTCGGCTCGTGGATATTTGGATTCAGAAGAATTTTAGGTGATTTTATATTTTATCTTTTTCGAAAAGCATATTTCTGAAAACTTACTTAAAACATTTAGATAACCATCGATTTCATATTTTTACGTAATACCAGTACTTTTACAAAAATTTTGAAACTGGTGTGGCAGGTAAATACAGTTTTATTCTTATCGAGAAGTTTTACCGTGTTATGGAAACCGATATACAAAGGATTTATCAAATCAAAACAATGCCACATTGGATTTTATAAAATACTATGACTACAAACCCTCATTAATTCGACACCGATAGTTTCAAATTTTTGGTTAATTCAAAGTGAATGAAATTGCCCAAACAAATTATACAATTTTAAATGTTCATCTAACAGGTTAATTTGAAATGCAGTTTATTTCTAATTCAAAGCTGTGTTTAAGCACAGCAGTTGATGGAAATTTAAATTCTCCGAATTCGTTTTAGCAAAAATTCCTCCATTTTTGTAAATCAAGAAAACGAAATCTAAAAAAATGCATGTGTGAGGTTTTTTATTCATCCTCTTAGCATCTGCTGTTGGTAATTCAAGTAAGCAATAATAGATAACAGATTCACAACTGGAATAAATGTACACATACCGGGCACTGAATTAGGAACTTTTATTCAGTATTGTGTTGGAACTCCTTTAGTCTGAATTACAGCCAGTATGCAGGTTGGCATAGATTTGACAAGGTGTTGGAGTGCCTCTTAGTCTACAGCACACCAGTCGTTTACCAGACAGACCTTTAAATGGCTCAGATTTGACTTAATAAGACTTTGCTACCGGATCTGTTTTTTTAACATGTCCCGTACATTCTCCATGGGATTCAGATCTGGGCTTTCTGGTGGACAGGGAAGATGGTGGAAGTCACTGTCACGCTCGCCGAACCACTGCTAACACACCTTGCACGATGGTCAGTAGCATTGTCGTCCATGAAACAGCAGTCAACTATTGGATAGAAATCAGCATTGCAGGATGGATTTGAAGACCGTGTTCAGATAATCATTGGAAGGGAGCTGACCTTCCAGCAATATCAGAGAACACATTTCAGATCAACAGAAGGCGCCCCACATCATGACACCACCCCCAGAAACTTGAGTTGGGCTTACCAGGGAAGCTGGATCCATTGCTTCATGGGGCTCACGCCCAAGCTCTCTGCCGGTACAGAACAAGATGTACCCCGACATGTCGGAACACATGACTATTTTCTAGTGTTCCAGTGCAGATTCAGGGTGTTCCTGACATCACTGTAAACGAACCTTCCGGTTCTTCGCAGAAATCAGTGATTTCCGCATGAGCATGCAATACAACTGCCAATACCAATCTTCCTCAATTTCCTACGCAAAGTTCGCTGCCATATGGGTCGGGAACAGCTTTCACTGAATGCTTCGATCAACTGCTGCACACAGGAAATCCTGTTTCTCTGTACAAGCCTTCTCAGACGACGGTGATCTCGTTTAAGACACATTATCGTCGCTGCACAGTTACACCTCTCAGACAAGCAATGAGGGTCCTTTTTCCACTGATTAAAGATCCGGAATATGTCACCTTTTGAGAAACCAATCAGTTCTGCTGTTTCCAAATTCGTTGCTCCTGCTAGACGAGTACCACAATATGCTCTTTATAGAATTCGAAAGAGTCTTTGTTTTCCCTATTATGATCAACACGACGATTACTGACTTGTTTTAAATAATTGTCTAGATTACGGGGTGATGCAGTCCATCAAGTATTTTGCGTACAAGCTGCGTTACATTTACGTACATCCGTATAAATGTTTCTAATTCTGTTGCTGGTGTGTGCATCTGCCGCAAGCTTGTTTACCCCTCAAAGACGATTCAATGGACGTATCGACGTAATGGATGGACAAACTTCAAGATTCCGTATGAAAAGGATAAAAGAACATCCTAGAGCAACGATTAGCTAAACCGTGCGTTAAGAATTGATAAGCTAAGTTCAAATTTTGAAAAACTTGAATCATTGTTTATTTTTAAAAACTTGAATCATTAATTGCATTCCTTTGCTTAGTACGTTTTTAAAGTAATCAATGCCGCCCCGGCAGCGCAGTGGTCTAAGCGATGGTCCGTGATGGATCCAGGTTCGAATCCCGGTGAAGCATGGATGCCGTGTTTGTCTTAACATGCAGGCTCTCTCCCTTTCCTGGAACCAGTGGTCCTAAATTAGGAACGGGGGACTGCTTATAGTCCAGCTCACGGCGGTCGTTAAACACACAGTAAAAAAAGGTAATAGTTAAATAAAGCATATGGATGCCTTATAAACGACATGAAAAATGGTTTGTAATGCAAAATTAAGATCTGAACTACATTCCGAGCAGAAAATGTCATTAAAATATTACATAAATCGAAATGGCCCATTACGAGCTGCGACTTCTTCATCCAGAACACTTTAAAATAACGAGGTGTAACCGTATAGTTAAGCTTCTATAAATCAATATACTTTCGTTGTATACTGTATAAGGACTACGAGATGTCATGCTGTGAATTTTATTCGATCCACGTCTTATAACTGCAGACAATGCGATAGACGGAGAGCTACGCACTTGAGGGAATTCGGACCAACATATCCAACGGCATACAACATATTCTGCACAAACACAGAAAGGCACGCTTAACTATGTTTTCCATTATCAATTACATCCCAGTTTGTTGGAATCATAGCATGGTCAACTTGCAGAAAAATAGTGCATATGCTGTTTAGTTTCTCATAGTATCTTTCATAAGGGTATTGAGATCTGTCTTATTGCGTTCTCAGAAACACTTGCCTTTCCGTTCGATATTTCAACATTTTTAGTATAGTGAATGCATAAAGTTTATCAAGAGCGTTTTTAAAAACATTTTTCACCCACCCTAAAGGGATAAACGTATGGGCATTCAAGTTAGTAGGTGTGTGGAGGCATATGCGTTATTCAAATCATTCGATTACGCATCCACTCTCGTGAGACGGGCAAGAAATAAACGGGAAAACAGGAGACAAGTATGCAATGTTGTGTCCAGCGCTCCAGGTGGTACGAAGCAAATCAAAGGGGTGTTGAGTACTGCTACCGCATATACAATGTCCCAAGATTCCTTGTAGATCTGGTCGCCAACCCTATCACCAGCGTTTGAGAGAGTATCGTAGGATTCTATGGTTGGTTGGTTCTGAAGAGCGGAGCATGTGCATCCAGATGCCAGAACAGTTTAACGTTTCTGGAAACAGCGGTTAAAGAGGTCACCATAGCTGGACGAGTGCAATAAGACCTTCAGACCATCAGAACATTCGCTGCAATGTATACCGCGGAGCCACAGGCTCCTGCAGAGAGTACTTGAGGGGCATGTAGCTGCGATTATTCACATCCCCTTCATGACTCGGACAATGGAACGTCGAAGATTGGCAGTGGCACGTCTGCGCTTCCGGCAGTCATTGCGTTCACCTTAGGGCACAAACAAACTTACCAGGAGGGGTATCTCAGTAGAGCTACGTTATGACAAGAAAGGCACTAAGTCATGTTCAGAAACGGGTCCTAATTTTTCACTGTTTGCCGACGATCACTGAATCCGCGTCAGGAAGAATCCCCCTGCTGTCCACGAGCATCGTCTTGCTGTAGTGTGCCATTAGTTACCATACTCTGTCACTTCTGATATGCATAACTGGCCCGTTGAGAATCTGGATATACGCGAATAATATTTTACAGCCTGTGCTGTTGCCATTCTTCAGTGGCGTCCCGGAGGCCGTTTTCTATCAATATAACGCTCGGCCTGTAACGTACCAGGAGATGTGACGTACCTGCCCGAAGGACGCACACGACATAAAGGCAGATAGGAATCAGAATAATCGTCCGCGTAGCTTAATTGGTAGAGCAACTTATTTCGGAATGAGTGGACCCGGGTTCGAACCCCGGCGCGGATAAAAATGACGGAGAAATTCACTTCGTTATAATGGCGCCCGAACTACCCGGATGACCCGACCGTTCAAAATCTCGCATTGGTGTGATGTTATTTCCACACCGCGAGATAGGAAAAATAAGAGAATCCTTTCTCCAGCACTTCGAAAAAAAAAAAAAAAAAAAAAAAAAAAAAATAAGGGGGAGATGATGTAACGTACCAGGAGATGTGACGTACCTGCCCGAAGGACGCACACGACATAAAGGCAGATAGGAATCAGAATAAAACGTCCGCGTAGCTTAATTGGTAGAGCAACTTATTCCGGAATGAGGGGACCCGGGTTCGAACTCCGGCGCGGATAAAATGACGGAGAAATTTACTTCGTTATAGGCCACACACCGGTAACATCTCCCATGCGTGGTTGCAAGGGGCCCATATGCTTCCATGGCCAGTGAGGCATCCGGACCAATCACCCATTGAGCATGTATGTTACCTCATTCGATGTGGCTTGTAGGGCACTCCTCTGCTGTCCCAGAATGCCGCTGAACTATAAAACTAGGTAAACGTATCGTGGTCCCAAATACAACAGGAAAGAATTTAAGGGCTGTATCCTTCTGTGCTGCGCCGTGTGTTTAATTACATTGCACAACATGGAGGTCACACAAGTTATTGACCGCTGTCACGTGATCCACTTTCGCAGCCTCTCAAACTGATGTGCTGCCTTAGGAATTAAATCATGTATACGTATTATCCATCTTACATTCTATGTCTCCAGCCATTTTCAGCTCATGTGGTTGATTCTTTCTATTTGAGGATTGAGAGATATGTATTTGAGCTACAGTAACATTCACTGAACTATTTAAGAGTGTCTTTGTTTCCATTTCTTCCCAAAAATTCATGGTTGATGCATGTCGTTCTTTTTCAGGACAATCTCAGAAACGCAACACATAATTTGGGAGATAACGCACCGATGAATTGTATTTGTATCTCACATTTCAGTTTGTTGTGACACTATACCAACTTCCTTTGAGTTAGAGGTCATATTTAGTTATTTCTGTTTAATGGAAACTTCATGTTCATAGAATGAGTAACGCAGGGTAAATACAAAGTAAAACTCATTCAAGGGAATATACACTATATTGACAAAAATCACCGCACTGCTAGAAGAGAAACACAACATAGAATTATTGACATACATTAGAACAGTGTCCACTCCCACCTTTGGTCTTAATAAAAAGCACTGACCCTTCGAGATATGCTTTCCACAAGGTTTTGGAACACAGCGATAGCTATGCGCTTCCATTCATTACGTAATACTGCCGCTACCTGTTGCTTTGAAGCAGGTTTTGGTCCCAAACTTTTATGCGGCACTCTAATTCATCCCATAGGTGCTCTATGGGATTACGTTAAGGTCACTGTGGTGGCTAGTCCACACACGATACGGCATTATCATCAAACGACGCCGTAACAGTCCTAACTTTGCAGCTCGGTGCATTAGCCTGCTGGTACCAACAAGGCTCGGTTCCGTAGTACTGCCACAGATGTCCAGAACATCGAGGTAAACGTGCTGGTTAACAAGTTTGCCCACGATAACTAATGGGCGAGGACCATACAACAAAAAACACCCCCACACGTGTACACAGCCAGCTCCAAAGCAGACCGTAGGCAAAGTACTCTGTGGTAAATTGCGTTCCTCCGCCGGCCGCCTTACCTACACACACGGCCATCAGACTGATGAATCGTGTATCTGGATTCATCAGTCCATAGGAACCGTTTCCATTGATCTACGATCCACAAAAAATGTTCTTTACACCATGCTAAACGACGAGTAGCATTCCGAATGGAGATGAAAGGCTTATGTGCAGCCGCACGACCACGGTAACCCATGGAATGAAGTTCTTTGCGAATGGAAGGTGTGCATGCCGAGGTTCCAACATACACTGCTGGCCACCCAAAATATAACAGCAAGAAGGAAGCATCCGATTGGCTTAAAATTCGCAGCATGCGTCGCCCGCGAAAGGACATGCAAATGATTAGCATTGCAGGGCATATGCAAATCATGTGCGCCCGGCACGCCACCGAGAAGCACTATCAGAAGGGTGCACAGAAGGCACCCTTCTTATATTGTAAGAAGTGGAAGTGTGTTGCGCTGCCGGACCTGTTCATGGGAAGCTTCCTGATGCCTCGTCGCAGAATACGGTAGTCATTCCATCACGTTTCGGGGTTCGACAGAGGACGAATAATGGCTTATCGCGACAGCGGTTCATCGTACCGAGACATCGGCACCCGTGTGGGACGACAACCAGCCACAGTGTGGCGAGTATGGATTCAGTGGGTGCGGGACAAACGGACGGATCGACATTAGAGATTTCCGCAGCCGCGGCACACCACTGAATGCGAGGACCGGCATGTTGTGTGGCGGGCATTGACGGCTCGCACAGCCACATCACGAACGTTAGCGCCGGAATTAGGGTGTGTTGCGCAACAACCTTTGTCAGGACGTACCGTTCGACGTCGTCTGAAGGAGCGGGGACTTGTCGCACGGCACCTATTGCTCCGAGTGCCATTGACGTTACACCACCAGCGATTGCTGCGGCAGTGGGCCGTTGAACGCCGCACATGGACTACGGTATGGCACGACATTGTCTTCTCCGACGAATCCCGCTTCTGCCTTGAACACCACGATGGTCGGATCCGCGTGTGGCGGCACCGCTGCGAGAGACTGTATCACGCCTGCACTATGCATCGCCATACCGGTCCGTCTCCTGGCGTTATGGTTTGGGGCGCAATTGGATATGACACCTGCACCGCTCTGGTACGAATCGTCGGTACACTCAACAGCCACCGCTACATCTTCGACGTTTAGAAGCCTGTAGTCCTCCCTTACCTGCAGGACCTGCCAGCGGCCACGTTTCAACAGGACAATGCGCGCCCGCACGTTGCACGCATCGTGCAACAATTCTTCACGGCCCACCAAGTGTCACTGCTGCCGTGGCCCGCCTGTTCTCCCGATATGTCGCCCATATTGAACACGTCTGGTCGCTGATTGGCAACCGAATGGCACGGAATGCACCACCCGGGGCTACGCCTGATGAACTGTGGCAACGTGTGGAAGCAGCCTGGACCGACATACCCCAAGCCCACATCCAAAGCTTCTTTCGTTCGATGTCGCGGCGTATAGCGGCCGTTATTGCCAGCCATGGGGGCCACACGAACTATTGATGTCTGCGTGTTCTGCAAGTCGCACGGGCCTATAAACTCAATCGTTTCATCTTTGTATCTGTGGTTATGTGTCCAGTAAATCTGGCGTTGCTATCTTGTGTCCTTCTTGGTGTTGCATTTTGGGTGGCCAGCAGTGTATTTACTTAGCTGTATACTGAGGTCTTGTGCAGTACTCCGTCGATTAGCTGTAGCGATTCTCCTGAGACTTCGACATCCTCTATCTCTGATTTTCTTTGGTCTGTCGTTACGTTTTGCTGCTTCAGGCACGCCATGTGTGTTCCACTTATCCAGTGCATCCACAGCAGTTAACTCGGTCATGTTTTAAAGCCTCTCGATTTCTCTTATGGACAACCCACGAATATAGCACCCAAGAATCTTTTCTTTTACACCCAAGAATCCTCCCTTTTTTCAGTTCTCTCCCGTCGTGACATTTTCACTCAACTTCATAGTGCGATATGATCGCGGTCAGCTGCTGGCTTGTTTTTTTATACCGTTTGAAGCTGTACCGCGCATCTTAACAACACAGCGGATCCGTTCATTTGCTTTTGTGTCCGATGACATTTGTCAATATAATGTATTTGATTCCAAAGTTGGAACTTCTTGAAACTACAAATGCAATTCTTGAGAATTAGAACAGCAATGTCGATGAGTGATAAAAGTCAGAAAAGGTGAAAAAAATCGGAAATAATGTCTAATACTTTTCATTTTAAAGGGATTATTCTTCTATTAACATCATTAGCGGGATTTATTAGTATGTTTGAAGCAATTCCGATTCTTTTTGTTTCACGGCTTAAAGAGATCAGATATTGGAGTTGCAAGTTTAGATTAGTTCTTCATCCATTGGATCTATCCCAAACAGAAGTAACAACGAATGTATTAATGCTCCTGTTTTTCATTCATGGTTTGCTCTCAAATATCTTTTAGGGTTTTCGTACCAGAGAGACTGGGTATAGGCACAGCCTCTTTGGCCAGGAGCTAGCTTTTGGACCTCGTATCATAAATGAAAATGGCATTTCCCT
Organism: Macrothele yani; assembly: GCA_039090855.1. Lineage (NCBI taxonomy): Eukaryota > Metazoa > Arthropoda > Arachnida > Araneae > Macrothelidae > Macrothele > Macrothele yani. Next base: position 13,576,350 of record CM077013.1, on the reverse strand, counting down.
GAAATTAGGGGCTACGTGGCTGGCGGTAAGAGGCGGAATGCTGGGCTGTGTCGGGAAGAGGCGCTTTGGAGGGAATGTGCGAAAGTAGTTAGTGAATTTATTTTTCGGTGGAGGGCAAATACCTTGAGCCATAGGCTTCACTTACCCTGCGAGGCATGACCGCTGTTTGGTGGTTCGGCTTGTTAAAGCTAAGATCGAGGCAAGAATCAACGCCCCGGCAGCCGACTAGTATTTTGGAAGGGAATGGAGTACAGGCTTTCTTACTTTTAGCGGGCGGTCAAATACGCGGGGCCGTCGGCTTAGCGTGGCCGTTGTTTGGTGGTTTAGCACAGTAAAGCCGAGATTGAGGCCTTGACGAACACACCGTCAGTCGACTGGTCTTCCGGGAGGTTATGGGGTACAGGTTTTCCTACTTTCAGCGGGAGGTTCAATACCTGGGGGCCGTCGGCTTTGCGTTCCCTCCGAGGCATGGCGGCTCTTTGGCGGTCCAGCACAGTAAAGCCGGGATTGAAGCCTGGACCAACGCACCGTCAGCTGACTGGTCTTTTTGTTTGGGAGGAGAATAGGGAGAGGGAGGTTATTTTATTTTTAGTGGGAGTCTAATACCTCTGGGTCGTCGGCTTCTCGTGTCTTCCGAGGAATGGCGGCTGTTTTGTGGTTCGGCATAGTAAAGCCGTAATCGGGGCAGGGATGAATCCACCGACAGTTGACTGGTCTTTGGGGAGGTTATGGGGTATAGGTTTTCTTACTTTTAGCGGGAGGTCCAATACCTGGGGATGGTCGGCTTTGCGTGCCCTCCCAGGCATGGCGGGTGTTTGGTAGTTCGGCACAGTAAAGCCGGAATCGAAGCTTGAACTAACGCACGTCAGCTGACTGGTGTTGGGGAGGGGGGAGGGATAGAGAGAGGGAGATTTTTTTTTCTTTTGTCAGCGGGAGTCTAATACTTCGGGGATGTCGGCTTTGTGTGCCTTCCGAGGCATGGCGGGTTCTTGGGGAGTTCAGCACATTAAAGCTGGTATCGAAGCCAATTGCCCTTCGAGACACGGTGGGATTTCGGTGGTTCGAGACCGTCAGCCGACTACTCTGACCACTGAGCTATTGCAACCCTGAGCTTTAAACAGTAATGCGTCCCTCACTTTGGGATGCTCGTTACGGGGAGGTAGAGAGCCAGAGCAGCAGGACAAACGTAATACAGAGCTTCTCCGGAGAAAAAGCTCAGCCCATCCCGGACGCCTAGTATGAAGCCAGCGCCTCTGACGATTCGGCCACCGAAGTGACAGACCTTCGTTGACATATGTCCTCTTTTTCTCTAAATTGAAAAATAATTTTGAAAAACATCAGTGAAAAATGGCAAATCGTCTGTGTTTTGAATATTCCTCTTTTATTCACGAAAGAAGGAAAAGTTATTCTTATCCCGTCCTTCAGGAGAATTTTTCATTTTAACTGATTTTTCAACCACAAAGAATATTGCGTCTGCAGAGCATGGCCCTGTCATCGAGAATGACAACTTGATTGGATTAGCGTTCATATTTGTTGAACATGACACGGGACTTGATATCCATTTTAGTAATATAAGAAACGGGACTCCTAAAATTCAAAGAGTAATAAATATATTTTACTGAGCGATATCATTAGACGGAAATTAATCATAGTGTCATATAAAACAGCTCCATTATTTGTATTTTTCCTATCAGAAAGAAGATTTTATTGCGGTGAAATTGTTTCCGGAGCTAAGTTCCTCCCATCTATTCCCAGAGTTTTGATCAATAAGGAATGGAAGTTGTTTTCCTTACACTTTCAAAAATACATTTCCAATAAAGAAAATAAGATACACACTTAAAGAAAATAATGTTACAAGTTACTAGATACACTCAGAACATTCATATCAATGTAACACAATTGAGAACCTGTGTGCACTAACGCCTTGATTTCAAAATCATAGTTATAAGTAAACTTAAATGGAAAGTTTGACACCATGTTATTGTAATCGCATGAAGATTTATGACATACTCAGTTATTTAGGAAATAGTAGTATTACTTATTTACTTGAAAAGACGATGTATTATACATTACAATACCTTTCAATACTAACTTTTACTGAAATGTGTAAGGCTTCCTAAAGTGATTAGTCCATAAAACACTTTTGATCAATGGACTTTTACCATAAATAAAGAAAATAGAATACCATGTGAAGGATATTGGGTCTGAAAGATCAATATGTTTTGGCTGGAACAACTTGGCCACTCCGGGAAACATAACCTTCACCTGACTTTCGTTTTCTTTCAGCTGCTTTCTTCTTTCTTTCTTCCAATATGACGTACCAGAGGAAGACCTGGGTGGACTAACGACTTAATGTCACTTAAGCTGTTATTACTCCCATTGGATTTTCCAAAATCAAACATTGTACTGTTATTTTCACTCCTCGTTGAACTGCACTGTCATTACACAAATCAACACTTTCGTCACTCACCTCACTCTCCCTATTGATATACACTATATTGACAAAAGTCACCGGATACCCCTTCAAAAGCAAATGAACGGATCCGCTGCGGTGTTTAGATGCGCGGTACAACTGCAAACGGCATATAAACAAGCTTCCATCTGACCGCGAGCATATCGTACTGTGAGGTTCAGTGAAAAAGTCGCAGCGGGAGAGAACTGACTTTGAGAAAGGAAAGATTGTTAGGGGTTTAATTAGTGGGATGTCCATAAGAGAAACCGAGAGGCGTTTAAACATACCCAAGTCCAATGTTCCGGATGTACTGAATAAGTGGAAGACACATGGCGTGCCTGAAGCAGCAAAACGTGCCGGCAGACCAAAGAAAATCAGTGACAGAGAACGTCGAAGCCTAAGGAGAGTCGTTACAGCTAATCGACGGAGTACTGCACAAGACCTCAGTGTACAGATGAGTAAAAATGCGGAAACCTCGGAATGTACACGTACCATTCGCAGAGAACTTCATTCCATGGGTTACCGTGGTCGTGTTGCTGCTCATAAGCCTTTCATTTCCACTCGGAATGCTACTCGTGGTTTAGCATAGCGTAAATAACCTTTATTGTGGACCGTAGATCAATGTAAACGAATCCCATTGACTGATGAATCCAGATACATGATCCATCCGTCTGATCGCCGTGTGTGGGTATTGCGGTAGCTGGGTAAACGCTATTTACCACAACGTACAGTTCCTACGGTCAAGTTTGGAGCTGGCAGTGTACTCGTGTGGGGGTGTTTTTCGTGGTATGGTCTCGTCCCATTGGTAATCGTAGACAAACCTGTTAACCAGTACGTCTGCCTCGATATTCTGGACACTTATGCCCTACGAACTCTGTAGCAATACTGTGGACCGGAGCCTTGTTGGTACCAGCAGGATAATACGCCGAGCCGTAAAGCAAGGACTGTTACGGCGTGATTTGACGATAATTCCGTATCGTTGGTGGACTGGCCAGCACAGAGCCTTGATCGTAATCCCATAGAGCACCTATGGGATACATTAGAGTGCCGCATAAGAAGTTTGGTACCAAGGCCTACTACAAAGCAATAGGTAGAGGCATTATTTTGTACTGCATGGAAGCACATACCTATCACTGTGTTCCAAAACCTTGTCGAAAGCTTGTCTCGAAGGGTCAGTGCATGCATTAAAGTCAAAGTTGGACCGACACCGTACTAATGTATGTCAATAAATGCTATGTTGTGCTGCTATTCTAGACGTCCGGTGACCTAAATGTATTCTGTGCATCTACAGCAGTCGATCAAAGAGAGAGGAGTGTGAAGGTTGCATTAGCAGAGGAGTAGTACAGCAGCACGTCAAAAAGTGCGATCCACACAACACAATGGGAGATATATCCGAGTTTCAAAAAGGACAGATTGTTAGTGTCCGTCTCGCCAGTGCATCTGTGTCCAAGACAGCAAATCTTTGTGGTGTATCGCGAGAAGCGGTATCTAGGATCATGTCGGCATACCAGCAAGAGGGATGAACCACATTCAATAAGAGTAATTATCGAGGTAAGAGGAAGCCGTATGACAGGGACGTCTTGGTGCTAACATGGATGGTAGCCAAGAAACATAAAACCATAGCTGCCCAACTCACCGCAGAGTTGAATACGCACCGCGACTCACCTGTTTCTATCAAAACTTTTCGTCGGAAGTTTCACTGGGTCAACATTTACGGTCGTGTATCTATCGCAAAGCCATGGGTCACCATTGAGAATGCCAAGAGTCGGTTGAAATCGTATCAGAAGCGCAAATCGTGAACGTTGGACAACGTGAAATGCGTATTGTAATCCGATGAATCTTCCTACACTGTCTTTCCCACAACTGTGAGAGTTTATGTGTGGAGACATCCCTGAGAGGCTTATCACCCTGCCCATAGTACAGGAAGGAGATGGCTCGGTGATGGTTTGGGCCACAATATCGTGGCAGTATGTCGTCCCGCTGATTGTTCTTGATTGGCACATCACCGCCAATGACTATCGGACAATTCTTGAGGACCCAATGGTTCAAACATTGTACCGTGACGATGGTGCCGTGCATCAGGAGGATAACACACCGGTATGCAGAGCCGAAGTGGTGGAAGGGTGGTTTACTGAGCATGAAAATGAGGTTGAACATCTGCTGTATTGGCATGCGCAAACACCTGACTTGACCATCATTGAGCCACTCTGGAGTGTTCTGGATGAGCGAGTCAGGAAACGTTTTCCTCCAACAGCATCAAGTCGTGAAGTAGCCACTTTTCTGCAAAAGGAATGGCTTCAAATCATTCTGTCCATTGTACTGGACTTATATCCGTCCCTCCCACAGCTAATTGTAGCTGTATTAGGCTCCAAAGGGGGCCCCACACAGTACAAATAAATTGGTTTGTCCTAAACACATGTGTTTCAGTTCCGTTTTTCACTCCCTGTACTTCAGAGATGATGCACATGCCAAGACGGTAAGTTGCCGTGATAAGCCCTTGCCGGTGTAGCTTTATTTAGAAAGCATTCGGCTCTGGAGCTTGGAGGATGTGGGTTCTAGGTTCGCTTTCGGCAGAGAGAGAGAGAGAGAGCGTTTGAATTTCAAAAGTGGGAATGAAATTCTCACTGCCAAAGGCTCATTCGAATAAAAATATCGGAGAACAGCAACCTTTTGTACGGGCCCAAAATTTTACATTGAGGTGAACCGAAATACATACAAACAACTTGAACATTGACATGATTCGAATTCTATGAATTTAGTCACATTCCAATCAGAACTTATGAATTGCTTCAAAATCATATTCGAAAGAACGCACAGTCACATTCTCTCTAATAGTTTGAGAAAAACTAGTGTTTACGTGCACGTGCCTAAAACAGCTAAATTCATATGGTAATTAATGTGAACAGCTCATAAATTTCTATGTAGAGGTAAAAATGTGAAAATGAGTTTCACAAAAACGACTCAGGATTAGAATAGATACTCTGCTGTTTAATAGAAATTGCAACACAAAGAAAGATACAAGCAACCACAATGAAATTTATGGGAGTGAATAGTTATGGTACAAGCTGCAAATGATCACAATTGCATACCGGTTCGTGGTAAGGAAGGCCAGAAAATTAATAAAAAGTAAATCCACCTTGGGCGGTGATAACCAAACACACATGCCGTGGGATCAAATGAAACACAGTTTGGATGGTCGTCTGCGGTATTGCATTCCATTCTGCTTCTACACGCACCCACAATCTGTTGGTTGTGACAGGCTGCGAAGCCATGCGAGCCAGTCGTTGCGCGATAACACCCCAGACGTTCCTGTAGGCGACAAATCTGGCGAGCGACTTGATGCACACAAAGTACGTTGTACTGTACGACCAACATAGAGTCGGGCATTGTCTTGTTGGAAGACGGCTCCCGGGATCGTCTGAAGGAAGGGAAGAAGTTGAACTTCCAACACTTCTGTGATATAGCGTTGGCTGTTCAATGTGCCTGGGACCGGAATGGCACTGCACAATGTAGCTTTCCAGAAGCCATTCACCACCGTATTTGGGAACAAGAATTCGCCTGTCGTGATGCATTGATTTGAATCTGGACTCGTCCGAAAACACAATACGCTCCCATTCAGCACTCCAGTTTCTCTGCACCATTGCAATCGTTGGGCCTATGGTTCAAAGGCAAAGGAAGTCGCAGCAATGGACTGCGAGCAACAAGGCCTATCTGCAGCATTCGATGACTAACAGTGCTTGCAAACATCGGACGATGTGTGATAATTCTCCATTGCTGCGGAAGTGCCGTTGATGGTGTTGTGCACGATGTCATTGCAATACGGTGTAAGTGCCTGTCTTCCCACTCACTCATGCGATTTCAAGCTCCAAACCCTGCACGACGATGCGTAGGACCTCCTGCTGGCCATTGACGCCTTGTACTCATAACGCATGCAGAAATATCACCGTATGATAAACCACCTTCTCTGAGTCCAACAATTCTGCCTCTTGCAAACTCCGTCAATTGTTCGTATGGTTGTCTTGCCTTCCTACGCGGCATGTTTATATGTTAACAACTGCGTGCGATCGAGTTTAGCGATAGCAAGTTTAAAAACCTGCTCTCTCAACGCCTTCTTTTATATCCTCTGGTGTGTCGTTTCCGATGTGGTAGCGGGCGCGCCTCACATTTGCATGTGAGCTGCAATTGCAATCATTCCCATCTGCCGTCGTGCCCTATCAACCCTGCAAATTTCATGCAAATCCGAGAATTTCTTGGTGTTGCAATTTCTGTTAACAGCAATGCATTTTTGCTCTGCATATTAGGTGCCAGTGAGCACTTATTATGACATTATCATCTGTGGTTAGAAAAAAGACTGGAACACAAATGACATATGATGATATAATTCAAGCGGATCATCATGCTATGCTTATAGGCTAAAGACTGACAGGATGTTAGTACAGATTAACTGTTTCGTCGCCAGTTGTTATCAGCAGTATTCAGTATATGTCTCTCTTTCACACGGCTACACTCAGTGAAAAACTCCGAGAACGGAAGTTATTACACACGCGCAGTTGCGTTAGCAGTTAGATTTGCAATTTCATCTCCTTCGCCTATCACGTGATTTGTTCGCAACTGCAATCATGTACAAATCCCACTGTCGACATATACCAATAAGTTTTCATGGCACTTTAACAAGTCTGGCATTTTGGATGTCGAGCATTGTACATCGCACTGGTCCTAAACAATGACACTTTAGTGTAAATATAGGGTGATTCATATAAAACTAACACATTTCATTACCAATTTATGTGAACAAGAATAAAGCTAACAACAAGTTATGCCATTTGAAATATAACATATCTATGGGAGTTTACATTTCACAACATTTACCTTTACATCAAATGATGAAAATGTCCGCCTCCCTCCTGAAGGCACATATGGATACATCGTTCCATGTTCCTGGCTGTTCGTTGGAGCATCGTCTTGTCAATACCGTTGATTTCGTTTGTAAAGTTCTCCTTCAATACGTCTAATGTCCGAGGGCGTGTAGAGTACACTTTTTTCTTAAGAAACCCCCCCCCCAGAAAGAAATCTGGTGTTGTCAAATCTGGTGATCTCGATGGCCACAAGGTAAGGGAAATTATCCGGTCCTCAAAGAAACTATGGATCAGCGCCATGGACTCATTTGATGCATGGCACGTGGCGCCATCTTGCTGAAAATAGCCTTGACGCAGCTCTCTGTCATCCAATTGCTCCATGAAAATTCATTGGTACTCCGAAGTGTTGACAGTCCCGTTGAAAGCAATGGGACCTACTATTATTTCAGCGGATATTGCGCACCAAACTCCAACTTTTTGTGGGTGCGTAAGCGCTTCCTGAAGGGCGTTGCAATATTCTGTGGTCCAAATGCGTGTCTTCTGTGAATTTACATAGCCACATAAGCGGAACCACACCTCGTTCTTGAACCATGTGATCGATAATATGCCTGAATTTTGAGTAATGAAGTATTGCAACCAGCCACAATAGTGCACTCGTTTTCCCTTATCTGGCTTCAGCAACTCATGAGCAGATATCAACCTATATGGCTTAGCATCGCTTTCTTAGCAGCTCTCTGACACATGGAGTACGAGTACCTGGTCACAAAACGTAGTCACTCGTACAAATTGCGTAAGGTAAATAAAATGCCGACGATGTACGAAAAAATGAATTCTCCAACAAAACCAAATATTACCACAAGAGTTATATTATCAAGTACATATTTTAAAACTTTAAAACCTAAAATATACACTGGTGTGCGAAAATTAAGGACGAAGAGGAGAAATTAGCATAACAGCGGAACGAGCAGGCAGAACGGACCGAAAGACCTCTCAGGAGATAGACTAGGGTCCGGTACGGTAGGGCATGTTGCGCATATATGTAGCATGATGTTTTTTTTTCGGGGGGGGTGTTGGAAGGGTATAAAGCACACGGACGGTGTACGCTCAGCAATTCGGTGAAAGCTATTGCACAATGTACATCGGTTTGAACGACGTCGAGTTGCTGCCACCGTGTGATATTTCCAACAGGCAATCCAGTAGACGACATCTGGAAGACTTTACCCGAGGTCGCGTCATTGGGAAGTTGGAAGAAGGTCGAAGTGTGACTAGTGTGGCCGAGGAGTTCGGGATCGCTCACAGCATCGTTTCACGAGCTTGGAGAACATTTCAAACGACAGGAACAGCTATCCGAGAGTTTAGCAGTGGTCGTATACGAGCAACCACGGCGACGGACGACCGGTATATTGTCCTACAGGCGAGAAGAGACAGACGGCAGACTGCGGGAGAATACGCAAGGCATATGCAACAGACCACTGGACGTCCATTATCGCGTTTTACCGTGGCCAGGAGGCTGCACAAAGGTGGTCTGTTTGCACGACGACCAGTACGGTGTGTGCCCTTAACGCCTGATCATAGGAGACGGCGGTTTCCGTGGTGCCAGGAACACAAGAACTGGACACATCAGCAATGGTGTCGAGTTCTTTTTGCGCATGGGAACAGATTTAGTCTGACGAGCGATTCTTGACGGATACACATTTAGAGAGAGCAGGGAACACGCAATCACACCTCCAACACCACCGAAAGGGAGCGGTTTGGAGGTAGCGGAGTGCTCGTTTGGAGTGGTATCATGTTTGGTAGCCGTACGGACCTCCACATCATCGAAGGAAGTTCAGTCACTGGTGTCCGCTATTGTACCGAGGTTATCTTGCCTTACGTGCGTCTGTTTAAAGGGGCTGTGGGTCTTGAGTTCTTCTTCATGGACGACAACGCTATACCTCATCGTACAGTGGCTGTCGCAGAGCTGTTGGAGAGGGAAGATATTCAACGCATGGATTGGCCTGCAAGGTTCCCGGGCCTAAATATAATCGAACACGTGTGGGACCTACTCGGAAGACCCGTAGCAGCACGTCACCAGCCGCCAGCAATGATTCCGCAGCTGCGATTGGCTCTACAAGAGGAATGGGCCACGATGCCTCAACAGCTTCTTGACAACCTCGTCCTCAGCACGGACAGACGTTGTTAATCCTGCAACGCAGTCAACGGTGATCATATCCCCTACTAAAGACTGGATTTTTCTTGGCAGCCGCCTGTCACATGGACGTTTTTGTCTTCTGTCCAGTTGTGCTCAAAGCTACCTTTTTAATAAAGTGCCTTTGTATCTTTTGGATTCCTTGTTTGGACGGTTTTGCTCACTTGTCCCATATCCTTTCATCTTGGGGGTCTTATGGTATGATATGAGTCGATGTGGAGCACTTCTGCACGACGTTACATTCAAAAAACCGTCTCGTCTTTAATTTTTGCACGCCAGTGTATATACACATGAGTACTTTCGGTCCACCGAGTGGACCATCTTCAGATGTACAAAACTTTAGTGTGTAACATGACTATATATATGTATATTGACTGACGCAATTTGACGGCGACAACTGTGTACCCGATCTTTTGTGACGGACGCCGTAATGACTTCTGGGGTGACCGCTGCAGTCGTGCCTCAAAGTCCGCAGCAACAGTCAGCAGTGCAGTTGAACGATGCTTGCCGGTTTCACTCAAAAGAAATCTTGTTGTTTCCAGCTTGCACACAAGCGCAAATATAGAGTTCCTTTGAGGACGTTTGCTAACACCAAATTCCCTCGCATATGCCCTTTGCGTAGCTATAATCGAGTTTGTAATCCAGTACGTTTTCATAAGAAATACCGGTTGCTGTAGCGTGTACTGCATCTTCACAGTGACTGAGGCAATCTGGCGGCAACAACTACTACATTCTGCACAACAGCGCCCTCTCGTGAGAATAGAGAAATCTCACAGAAGTCCCGCGTCGTTTGACACTAACCCGAGCCATTACGATTTATTCCTGCTGAAATAAAACGAACATGAAATGTGTTAGTTTTCTTTCAATTACCCTGTACTTTGAAAAGCAAAATCTACACATGTTTAAGAATCGCTCTGGTACATTTATTTATCAATATTTTAAATTTTCGACTTTGGTTTTCTTAATGTGTAAAAGAAGGGCACTTCTTGGCTAAATTACTTGCACCAATTGCGGCGTTTCCACTTACATCCGCTCAATTGATCCTCTGAGCTAGTAGCAAGTTGAAGATGCCATAATTACTTGAGCTGGTATCACGGTGAAATTGCAATAATTTCTTGCGCTAGTATCAAAGTGAAGAAGCCATAATTTCTTGAGCGAGTATCAAGGTGAAAATGCCATAATATTTTGTGTGACGTATACTCTAAATTAACTTTCATTTTTAGTTGCTTTCTGTATGTAAATCTGAGTTTATCCTCTTTTAGCGTTTTCAACATTACCGTTATATCTTCTCTCTCGCGGAATGAGGTTGGCAACAATTCTGAAGTCAGAGAGCGTGACGTATGCATGTGACTGACAAGAACTAGAGATATATAATGTTGAAACAGCAGCAAAAAGTGTGGAGTGGTGGTGTGATGTTATAATCGTGGAAGCTGCGTTTACTTGAAGTTGCGTCTATTTTAAAGTTGGGTGTTAGAATGGTGTTATATACATATTTTGCGTTTGGAATTAAAGTTTTCTGCTTACTAACGTTTGTTAATTTATTTTGAAGTATAACTCTTATTGCGATTAGTTGCTCACGTATTTTGAAGCATAGTGCTTACTTGATGGAATAAAAAACAAGTAAATAGTAAGTAGGTCTTTCTGACACGCATTTGAAGGTATTTTTCGCTTAGAGAGAGTGTAAATAAGAAGAGGTAGTATTCCCAAAATTTTAAGCAGTGTTTTTTCAACGTTTCGATTAGTAAAGAGCGCTACGCTTGAAATTGTAGCAAGGTGAAGATTCCATAATTTCTTGCGTTAGCATCAAGAAGAAAATGCCATGATATTTTGAGTTAGTACCATGGTAAAGATGCCATAATTTCTTGAGCTAGTATTAAGGGGAAGATGCCACAATTTCTTGAGCTAGTAGCAAAGTGAAGATACCATAAATTCTTGAACCAATATTAGGGTGAAGATGTCATTCTTGAGCTAGTGTCAAGGTGAAGAGGACATAATTTCTTGAGCTATTAGCAAGGTGAATATGCCATAATTTCTTGATCTAGTAGCAAGGTGAGGATGCCATAATTTCTTGAGGTAGTAGAAAAGTGAAGATGCCATAATTTCGTAAGGTAGTAGAAAAGTGAAGATGCCATAATCTTTTGAGCTAGTATCAAGGTGAAAATGCCCTAATTTATTGAGCTAGTAGCAAGGTGAAAATGCCATTCTTGAGCTGGTATCATGGTATCAAAGTGAAGACGACATAATTTCTTGAGCTAGTAGCAAGGTGAAGATGCCATAATTTCTTAAGCAAGTAGCAAGGCGAAGAAGCCATAATGCTTGTGTTAAAGAACTTTGGCGAAGATGTCATAATTTCTTGGAAATCCTGAAAACAAAAGGAAAGCGAAAAAGCAATAAACCGAAAAAACTTTTTTCTCAAACTTTATTCAAAAAAGATTGCTGCATGGGTTAATCTAAAACAAACAAAATGACTCCTTAAATGCAGTAATACGTAGAATTCAATGAGATAGAAACTACTGATAAAATAATTATAAGTCCTTACTCAAATAAAAAATAAACGAGTAATTAACCACCAAAACAAAAGAAACGAAACAGTACAGCACAGCAGATTACTAGTTCTCATGCAAATTCGTAACTAAGCACAATTCTACCATTCGTATACACAAAAAGATCGCTACTAGATACAACCATAAATGAAAACATTTTAATTTTTCGATTCGGGCACACGTATCATATTCAGCTTACAGCCTTGCTCGAATACGAAGGATGAACTGCATTTGGAGTGACTGTTGTTTATAAGGAAGCAATCTGTACATTTTTCTGCTGATCAAGGTGATAAGTCAAAATAGTGGCTTTCACCAAAATTCCTGCTGATACGCAGTCGCAATCCGAGGGTGTATTAGCACGAAATATTCAAAATAGTCATGCACGGGGCTAGGAACCAAGTGAATTAGCATCAACGATTTGCAACAGAAGTTGTAATATAACACAGCCGAAGAACATGAGCGAAGCATCACAGGTAGCATTACAGATGTTACAAGGTGGAAAATTTATCATCGCAAAGCGTGCCAGGACGGTACATGTGAGAACGCACCATGGAACAGGTGTCATTTCTTGTTTCAAATTTACCGTTTGGTGCATCTCGTGGTTAAGGTTTAGGCACAACAACTGGCAAAGGATCCCGAACAGGTGTAAAGAGAGTGCAATAAATTCCCTGCAAGCGGTGAGAAAACTGAATCACTCTAGAAGCTAAAGTATCTTTGCATTCACTCAGAGTTTAATGATAGCGGAAAAACAGTTCTTCGCGCAATTATTAATATATTCAAAGGAGTTCTTTGCTTCAGTATTAAACATTCAGTGAAATTTTTCGCGGTAGTATTGAAAGATTCAGAAGCATCCGCGATATTTTTAAATATTCAAAGGAGTTCTTCGCGAGAGTATTAATATATTCATGGCTTCTCTCTGCTGTAGCATAAAGTATTGATAGCTCTTAGAAGAAGAATTAAACATTCAGGGAAGATCTTTGTGACGGTACTAAAATTCGAACCAGATTTTTGTGATAGTATGAAACACTCCGAGTTCTTCGCGATATTATTAAATATTTTAGGAATAGTTTGCGATGGTATGAAATATTTATTAGTACCAATCGCCGTAGCATTGAATATTCACAAGCGGTTTCTTGGGGGACTGGCGTTATGTATTAAATATTCAGAATAGTTTTTACGGATTGAACACAATATAATTTTATTCTATGTGGAAAAGAATCTGAGAATATATCCGTTCTTCCTATAACACAGCAGGCATTTCCTACTGACTACGGAACAGGAGACTGCTCATGGACAACTTTAACACAATTCAAAATGTTCTGAAAGTAAACATGGAACACCTGAGACACTTGCAAGTTGCTTTAACACATTTTAAATCACTTCAGGACTATATAGACAACAAGTTACATTCCTCACCAGTGGCGTCGCGTGCCCATTTAGATTGGGTGTGCGCTGTTATGGAGAAAAACACGCAGGAATTTTATTACGTATAGTGAGCTGCAAAATTCAAGCATTGATTTTGAAATAAGAAATCATTTGTTTTGTTTAGCTGTCGTCTAATAACTTATAGAAAAGATCTTTCCATAAGAAAAATCTGAATTTCCTATGCAAATACTAAAGTGATGAACGGATTTTCGGTATTTGTTTTAAAAGTTTTAGATACAGCACGAAGATTACCTTCTTTAATCAGCTTTACACAATCTGCGAAAGCTCTGGCAGAAAATGGGATAGTTAGTACATCGTCAACTTAAATGGATGTCAAAATTCAAATGGTATATTTAAATCTGTGCTCATAAACACACCGATTCACACAGCGATGAAACGACAGAAGCAGTGTAAACCCTAGCGGAATGTTGAATCGTGTTTATGAGTCCACGATATTCCAAACGCAAATAAATATGACCAGTGGGGCTTTTTTAAGCGCGCACACCATAAGAATTTAAACCTCTGCGTTGAAACCACGAGGAAATAAAAACATACATGTAGCGCCATCTGGAGAGCTTCGAATTACATTACAGTTTGCTTTAACGATGTGGGGTGTCTGCTGGTAAAATAGCACTCCTGCAGCTGCAACTATTACTTACTACGTTTTGTTTACTGCATGAAGCAACGAACCTTCTCCTCTTCACGAAACTATTGCACAAGGGAATTAAGTTTAGCCACGCACGCCAAGCCTTAAGACAAACTTCGGCGAGTCTCATTGGAAATATGTTAAAATATATATACAGTATATATAACAGCAACTCGTATCAAACGTTGAATTGCACTACTCCGTGGGGCTCAAGCAGTACTCGTTTTGGCTAGCACACCCTGAGAGTACCGCTGTTATGTGTGAAACCACAGGAAAATAAGAACGTGACGTACAGCGCCATCTGGAACGCGCTTGTTCCACAGCTGCTTTAAGATCGTCGGATGTGCGGACGAGAAACAGCACACCCGAGGATTTTAGCGAGAATGCAATATGCTTATTGAACGAACCTTTTCTTCTTAATAAAAGCATTATATGGGGAAATTACTTTTAACCACGACTCGAAGCGTTAGGACGAACTCTGGCGAGTTTTATTAGAAATAAATCCGAACAAATATCGATAATATAGGTTAAATTACGACTCTGCGTGGGTCTGCGCCGCTCACCCAGCACACTCCAAATATTCGTCCCTGGTCCTCACTATCAAGAATTGTAACTCAATGGGAAAGAACCATCTTAAATTTGGAAGCAATATATTCTTATTCAATACCGAAGCAGCGAGCAATTAAAAGAAAGATGGATGCTCGGTGTAAACGAGGAAGACTGGAAAGGGAACTCCTGAATCAGAAATTGAATAAAGGTTCATAATACATTCATGAGAGTAAAAACCCTCCAACGGTTATTGGCTGGAAATATTGCCAGAAGAAGTGACCACCAGTGGACAACTGAAATACTGGCCGAGATATCAAGGGACAGAAAAAGATCCAGAAGAAGATCATGTGGGGAAAAGGCGGACGAACTTCAAAAGCATGCCAGAATGATATGCAAGAGAACTGCTTAAGACTGAGAGCTGTGGAAGAGATTTGGTAAGACCTTCATCCAGAAGGGGATTGAAAATGATTGATGAATATAATATTTAAACAGATAACAAACGAGTGAAACATAAAGAACCAAAAATAGTGAAACTGTACTAGTAACCCGATTTATTGGTGTAAGAATACTGTATAAAAATAAGCGTTTCTAAATTTTCGCACATCAACTAAATGGCTTTTTCAAGGAAGATAGACAGAAACTACATAAATTCTGAGGTCGATTTTGATCCATAGAAATGACCCGTCCATAATAGCATTAATGGACAAATCTGGCCACAGAGCAAATATGGACTCAGCAGACTAGAATAAAGAACATGAAGATTTTATCATCGATTCTGGATCCATAAAGACAGTTTCTGTCTATTTTTCTTGAAAAAGTCATCTAGCTCACATGCGAAAGCTTGAAAACGCTTATTTACGTATATATTCGTACGCCAATAAATAGAATTACTAGTATGATTTTACCATTTTCCGCGTACACCGATGAGCTATTACATTATGACCACCTACCTAAGAAGCTGTAGGATACTCTTTAGCCTGCAAAACAGCGGCCATTCGGCGTGGCATTGATTCGATGATGTAGCGATAGGTATTCTGGGGTATCTGGTACCTTAATGTCAACAGCAGGTCCTCTAGATCCTGTACATTTCAGGGTAGTATTGATTTAGCGCGAACCCGCTTTTCCAAATCGAACCACAAATGTTCGATTGAGTTCATGTTAGGTAAATTTGGAGGCCAGAGCATTAACAGAAAGTCATCAGCATGTTCCTCGAAGCACTTCCTCACGATTCTGGCTGTGCGGCATGGCGCATTATCCTGTCGATATAGGCCATCACCAGCAGGGACCACAATTGTCATGAATGGGTGAACTTAGTCCGCAACGATGTTTAAATACCTGACAGCTATCAGGGATTGCGCTATTGGGATAATGGGGCCTAAAGTGTACCAATGAAATATCACCCACAGCATAACACCGCCGTCGCCGGCCTGTTTCCGCCCAGCAGTGTATCTAGGTGTCATAGCCTCCGTTGGTAATGAGCTTATCCGCACTCGTCCGTCAATGTGATGCACCAAGAATCTTGATTTTTCAGACCAGGCAACTTTCTTCCAATCATCTACGGTCCAATCTCAATGATCGTGGCCCCATTTCTCGCGTTGCTGGCCATGATGTGCAGTGAGCATAGAGATCCGGCTGGGTATTCGGCTACGAATGCCCATGTGCAGAAGGCTGCGATGAAATTTGTGCTGTGACACATTGCCTTGATCACCACTGTTGTAGCTGCGGGTGATTTGTCGTACTGTGGAATTGCGGTCGCTGTGAACAATGCGCGATAGTCTCCGTTTCCCTCTGGAATCAATGAGCTGCGGACGACGCACGGCTGGACGACGATTCGTCGTTTGGCCATCTGTGCGGCACTTTTGATACGCCCTCAGGACAGGCGCACGTGAACAACCCACAAGCCTCACCGTTTCCAGGATCGTAGTTCCAAGGAGCCATGCCATAACAATTTTGTCCTTTATCGAACTCCAATAACTCGGCAGTTTTTCCCATTCTGGCTCCGAACATTCTACTAACCGAAAGCCGGTCAGCGTGTTTTATATATACTGCTCTGTGAATGTACTTGCACCACCGTTCTGTATCCAGGCGCTCTCATTTCTCTAGACTGGGTGTTGTCATAATGTAATGGCTCATCGCTGTAGTTGGTGTATAGTTCCTCGTTATTAAACAAGAACCATATCATTATGTGAGTATATCACAGTGTGAGTGCATTTGTAAGAAACAGTAAAACACCCAAAAGGAATGTTTTTTCGTTTCGGTTAAATGACAGTCGTGAGTAACTATGATGGCTATGAGCAGCATCCCGTCCTTAATTTGGGTCCACTGGTTGTAGGGAAGGGGTAGAGCCAGAACCATCATAAAAATACACTACCCATGCTTCATCTGCGAGGAATATTAAGAAACCGACGAATAACGCCACTCAACCACAGGAGAGGCCAAAAAATTGACCTGATGCCTTAAAAGAAAAGTGTTTGATCAATGATTCTTTTCAGTTCTTACTTATGAACTACAAATATGGATCGTAACTAAAGAAGACATATAGAGTCTGCAGAAAACTGAAATCAGCTTGGAGAGATGCATGCTTAATTTAACCAGGAAATGTAAGAACTAGTGGATCTGAAAATTTACAAGAGTGGAAGATATCATGGTCCAAGTAAAATCCCTGAAATGCCAATGGTCTGTATATACAGGGTGTTCGTAAACTGTTCTGACAAAAGAAGAGGAGTGATAGTACCCATCAAGACGAACAATATTTACAATGGAACCTAAGGTCGCATTCTACTCTGAGTGTCAGAAAAGAGTAAAGTTAGATGTCCAAGTTGAACTTTCAACAGTGCAAAGAAAGATAATTAACGACATCGCAAGTTGCACAATCCCATTTATGGAGATCAGAAACAGACTCAAAGTAGATTATCAAAGTGGCGGCCAAGGGTGCCATTGCACAATTCACACCGGCGAATGAAAGACTAGCGCACCCTCTCGAAGACTCCTGGTGTCGTGTTTATCGTGTCCGCTGCAACAACGATTCTCGCGACGAGATCTTCCACGGAGTCCACAGGCGTCTCGTACACCAATGATTTCATGTGACCCCAGAAGAAGGAGTCCAGTGGATTTAAGTCCGGTGAGCGTGGATGTATTGCCACAGGTCCGCCACGTCCAATCCATCGTGCGGGATATGTGGCATTCAGGAAGTGTCTACTGCACCTTGATAAGCCAATCAGCTGCAACTGTCGATGCTGCGTCTTTTCTCAGGCAATTTGCATACGGTAAATGCTTGACGGGGATGTTCTGGCGATGTGCTACTTCTCCGGCACGAAAGAAATGACGTCTGAGGTGACGACTTGTGCTTGTTGGACGTATTTCGAAGTTACTCTTTTCTGACACTCAGGGTGGAATGCGACCCTAGGTTCCATTGTAAATATTGTTCGTCTTGATAGGTACTATCACCCCTCTTCTTTTGTCAAAACAGTTTACGAAAACCCTGTAGCGTTAGAAGAACCGAACACCACTGGACAACTGAAATACACTCAGTTTCCAAAATAATAGAGACAGGAATGATGGGCAGTTGACATGGGCATCCTCCGCGTAGAATGGAACAGACCGTAAGAGTGCAAACTGTAAGGCCACACTCCATACTCTGGTCTACGGTAGCGGGCGCCTTACTCGTGTGCCATTGTTGACTGTTCGTAATCGGACATTACGCCTCGCCTGGTGCCGTTAACTTTAAAACTGGACCTCTGCATAGTGGTGCCATGTCGTGTGGTCAGATGAATCCCGTCTTCAGCTTCACCGAGCTGACGGAAGGGTGCGGGTGTGGTGTCGACAGCATGAAGCTTTGGCCCCGTCGTGCCAGGTCGAGTATACCATCAAAGAATGTTTAAGGTGGTGGTGGCTCTGTAATTGTTTGGGGAGTCCTATCATGGTACACATTAGGTCTCTTAGTATTCATGAAGAGGTCCTTATTCTGCGTGCTACCAGCATGTGCTGGCGGATCATCTACACGCTTTCATTCCTTCGCGCATCCTGCGCCCGATGGTCGGTTTCAGAAGGACAATGCACGTCCCCACCGGGTTTTAGCCGCCCAGATATGGCTCATGTAACACTCATCTAAGTTTGGAACTTCCCGTGTTTCCCATCTTCCATTCCTGAGCGCATTCTGCGGTCGATGATCTGTTTCAGAAGGATAATGCGCCTCCCCACCGGGCTGTAACCGCCCACGTATGACTCGTGGAACACTCATCTGAGTTTGAAACTTCCCGTGTTCCCCATCCCCCTATTTAAACAATGTGGAAGCTCTCTGGGATGCCGTACGGAGGAACAACAACTCCATGGATCTCGACCAAGGTCGCCGTTTGGACCACATTGTTCGAACTAATAGGGGCAAGACATCACAGATAAACACCAATTTGAACAGTGGATCAAGTCGCCATGTCAGTGCAAGGGCAGTGAACCGTACTGGTAAAAGTATAAAGTTCGGATGTCGCCAGCCCACAAGAGTTTAATGTCATCTGCACGACAATGGGCTCAACATCTTGCCTGGGCAAAAGCACACCGACAGTGGACCAAAGAACACTTTAAGCGGATAGCCTCGAGTGGTGAATCCAGATTCGATGAGCTAGCGTCGACCTCATGAAGTCATGGAACCATTATGTCAAGTTGGAACAACACTGGCTGGTGGTGATACAATGATGGTCTTGGATGCCTTCAGCTGGAATGCTTTGAGACCTTTGGTATGTGGGCAGTCGACTTTTAGTGCCCCAGGTATTTCGACATTCTAGCCGAGTATTTACACCCACTCATGACTGTTATGGATCTTAGTGGCAATGGCGTATTCCAGAAAGATGATTGCCCATCCCCCAGATCTCAATCGACTACAACATCGTTACAAGGGCATTATGGTGAATTTGAAACGCTACCATGGCTACCTCGAGGCGCAAATTCAAACCAGATCGAACATATTTGGAGCAGCTCAGAACAGACTGTTCGGCAATGTGTCTCATCAGCTACGAACCTGAGCGAATTATGGGCCGCTTTGGAGGAAACATGGCTAAGGATGCTTGCAGAACATTCTCGTGATCTCGTGGAGTCTACGCATCCACGAGACCGTTGCCATTAGGGCAAGAGGTGACCCAACAAGTTAGCAGGCAGGTATCTCTAATTCAATGGCACTTAAGTGTAATTGTGTCAAACACGTGGCCAGTTATTGATGAAGAAACGTGTCAAAGCACGAAGAGTTGCACATATATTAATGGAAAGACAGTGTACGTCGCATAACATGTTTCGACTAATAAACGTTCGCGTCCTCATTTCTTTGAATTCTGGTAGTTCGAGGGCTCACTCTAGTGAGTGCGGGAGTAGCGAACCCGAGGTGCCTGATGCTGGACCATGTCTTACTCCGTGCAATATGCGTCTGTTATATTATCTGTAGACTGCTCTCTACTCTTCTTTCTTCTTGCTCCTCCCCCTCCCCAAGCTATTAGAGTATTCAAGTGCTAGGGATGAAGTCTTACCTCTTTACTTTTCTTTTTAAATCTTCAGCAGTGGGAGCCTGCCTTCTCTTCTAGCTGGAAGAAACTATAAAATGTATCCTACAACCCGTCTGGTCAGCGTGGGGGATTTGACCGATTTACCCCCCAAATGAAAATGAAACGGAAGAAAAAAGGCAGAAATAGCCAAGGCCAAAATAGGTATTATTCTCTGGACTGGACAGATTCCTAAAATAATGATACTCTTTACCTTTGTGAAGGTTAAGAACAGATGAAGGTTGGTAAACCGTCACTAAAATCGAGAAGGACGACTTAGTCGAAAATCTTCCACATCTGTATCTATAATGTTAGAACCCTTCTAAAGATGATAGATCAGAAGAACTGGAAAAAGCATTAGAATCTATAAAATGGGATGATTTAGGAAATTTTGAAGTCAGAAGAGAAGGAACTGGCTTTGCTGAGACTCAACATTATGTATATTACAT
The DNA here is from genome assembly GCA_039090855.1 of Macrothele yani. NCBI lineage: Eukaryota > Metazoa > Arthropoda > Arachnida > Araneae > Macrothelidae > Macrothele > Macrothele yani. The sequence continues at coordinate 13,555,720 of CM077013.1, read as the reverse complement.
AAACATGGAGAAAAAGGAGGACAAGGAGGAGTTGGAATAATGATAAAGAAAGTTTGGAAATATAAAATAAAGGATATTACACCAATATCTCGAAGAATCACTTCTCTAACACTTAAAATTAATAGCCCCAACACTATAAAAATAGATCAAGTTTATGCCTTTACTACTGGGCGTACTCTTGAAGATGTAGAAACGTTTCATCAGGAATTTGAAGACAGCCTTTGCTGTCGAAAAAGGAATGAACAGATTTTAATTTTGGGTGATTCTAATTCTAAAGTAGGAAAGGAAGATAGAGATGAAACACCTGTGGGAAAGTTTGGTGCAGGAGTCAGAAATAAAAGAGGTAAACGGTTGGTAAATTTTGCAGAAGAACATCATTTATTCATAATGAATACCTTCTTTAAGAAAAAGGATGCACACAAATGTACATGGACTTCACCAAATGGAACAACAAAAAATGAATGCAGATTTCATACTTACCAACAAAAAACAGTAATACAAGACATTTCAACGATTTATACAGTTAGATTTCACAGTGATCATAAGACGTTAACAACTGAAATTAAGCTGGATTCTATGCTTAAGAAAAAGATTGCACAAAGGAAAACCCATATCGATGGGAAAATAATAAGATTAACCAATGAACCCCTTAAGTATTGTTTAATTAAGGAATTAAAAACACTACCCAAGGAAATGTTAGAAAATACAACGAGAAAAATGGATAGAATAACATTAGCAATAGAACAAATATTAGAAAAAATGTCTAATGCATTCCCAAACAGAAAGTACTTAATTAGATTAAGTAAAAAAAAAAACAGCGCCCTGGTAACAGAAAGAGAAGAATTCAAAAAGGAAATAATTCTGGGCCCAAGACAAAAAATAGAATATGTTGAAATAAAATAAAATACTGAAAGGATAAAGAAATAAAAAAGTATGATATCCTATAATACAAACAGAGTGAAAGAAGCTATTGAAAATAACAAATCGCTAAAATTAGCTAGAAATAAGTTAAATACAGGACAGAGCTGTATACCCTGTTTAAAGAATAAAAAAGGCAAACTGATATATGATAGAAAAGAAATAATGAACATCTGTGCGGAGTGCTATACCACCCTTTATAGAGCTGTATAAACTGATGATTCGGAAAAACATTTACAAGAAAATTCAAAAGATATTCCAAAAATTACAATAGATGATATAGAAAAAGCTAATTCAGAACTAAAGAAAAATAAAAGTCCAGGATAGGATGGAGTAACAGCAGAACACTTAAAAGAAGGAAAGAAGGAGGGAAAATTTTATTGAAATCCCTGAGAGCTTTATTTAACGAAGTGATAGAAAAGAAAGAAATCCCTGAACAATGGAATAATGCAGTTATAACTCTTACTCATAAAAAAGGAAACACAGAAGATATTAACAACTATAGACCTATAAATATTTTGTCACAAATGTATGAACTTTTCACAAAAATAATATTAAAAAAGATTAACTTCAACATTAGAAGATGCACAATCGATAGAACAGGCGGGTTTCTGGTGTGGCTACTCAACAATAGACCATCTACATAAAATTAACCAATTATTAGAAAAAGCAAATGAATATCAGAAAGAAGTTTACTTAGTTTCTGTAGACTATACCAAAGCTTTTGATTCTCTGTATCAAAAGGAAATGAGTTCTTTAATAAAAAGACTAACTTTGTAAGCAAAATATGTCAGTTTAATAAATAAAATATATAGCAAGACTACAGCAACAATAAAGTTGGTGATCATGGGCTCAGTTTTCGGGATGCAGAGAGGGGTTAGACAAGGAGATCTTATATCTCCAAAATTATTTAGCTCTGTATAAAAAGATATTTTTAGAAATTTAAACTTGGAAAAAAAGGGATTAAACATAAATGGAAGGTTTATAAATCACTTAAGATTCGCTGATGACATAGTCCTCATTGCAAATAGGAATAGCGAAATGCAGAATATGATAAAAGATTTATGGATGGAAAGACTTATAAAAGGTCTGAAAATAAACAAAACAAAAACTAAATATATGAACATTACGGAAGAGGATACAGAAAAGATTTTGGATAGAAGGAAAAGAAATTGAAAAAGTAGACGAATGCATCTGTTTAGGTCAAGTAATCAGTTTTAAAGAAAGACGAGAAAGAGAAATCAATAGAAGAATTATTCAAGGTAATAGCACCTTTTGGATACTTAAAGACTACTTTACCGGTGATCTTCCCTTGTGTTAAAAAATTCTTCAGTGCATGTATTATCTCCGTGTTTACTGTTGGAAGTAAAACATGGAGTATCACAGTGTGACAAGGTAAAACGTGTATGCGTATCGGTAAGAAAGTTAGAAACAAGAATGTTAGAAATAACAAGAAGAGATAGAGTTAGAAATGAAATTATAAGAGAATGAACCGGAATAATAGGTGTTATAAAAGCAATAAATAAAACAAAATGGATATTGGCTGGACATGTTGGAAGACTGAAAGATGGACAAGATTTATAACAGAATGGCAACCGAGGGATGGAAGGAGACGAAAAGGGCACGAGAGAGTAAAATGGAGAGATGACCTTTAGAAACTTAGAAGTGCTAAATGGTGGACTGAAGCTAAGGATCGAGGAAGTTGGAAAAGACTGGGAGAGGCATATACCCAGCAGTGGGTGTCAATAAGCTAAGAAGAAGAAGAAGTTCAGGAGAATATTCACGTAGGCAACAAATTTGACAATGCAAATCGTTCCCATTGATGAGTAGTGATTCTTTACACTTCTTTCTCTTGTTAAAATATTCTGTAAGCTTGCCTGCAATGCTTTGTAAATTTTGCATTCCTCGAAAATATTACTTTCTGGCTGCTGTGCTCTTTCTTGTAGCTACGGCAATGATAGAGTGCAGTTTCCGTTCTATCACTTTGTTACTGAACATTACGTTGAAGCATGTGCCGTTATTAAGTCTAAAACAAAGACAAAAGTCCTTTGTAACGATTTCTAAACACGAAACGTCCTTACTGCCTAGCAATCTTTTTGGTATACGTCATTTAAAGCTATTTGTATTTTGAGAGACATATGCATTCATGTTATTTTTCACACGATCCGTCCCTAAACTGCTAACGTTGTGCATACGCTTATTAAAAAGACACTTTCTACACATGATGAAGCTTTGAACATCTATAAATAACCGACGCATCTTCTGCGAAAAAAGATATATCTCGGTATTTTTGAAGATTTAAAATTATAACTGGAATTCAAGTCGGTTTTATCTTTGAGCATTTCTTTTCGAAATATTTCTGCTTTTCAGGTGGCAGTAAAAAGAAGCAACGGCGAGCTGTGTCGAGTGTTTCCAGTCTAACTCATGGAAACCGAATAAGAAGATTAAATAACTTATTCCTTTTTTTTCCTTCTCCAAGGAAGCACGGAAAGTAATCAGGAAACTTTCCGGATCATTTAAGATGCGCATAAGAGTGAAAAGAAATTACACCACCATAATTTCCTTACGTTGGTTCGGAAAAATTCCGCAGAACGTTAGGTGGAAAAAAATGGAGATTAAAAAAAAGTTAAGTTCTATTCTATGCATCAAAACATCTTCTCATTTTGCTGAGTTTTACAAAAATGTATTTTCAACTCCTTTATCATTCAAATGATGCGAACTAATGACATTCATGGTAAGCTGAAGGAATTTTTGGGAATTGAATTATGAATCTGAAATTCGAGATATGCGACTTCAAAGAAATGGTTTCCGTAAACAGAAATATAAACCCTTTAGAATACCTTCACTCTTCTTTAGCAATTCATAATAAAGGATTCTGCGCCATGTGCTATTTTAACGCATGCAGATACACAAAAATGTAACTCTATAGCAAATTGGTCGCATTGAAAAGTACGATTTGCTTCGGAAAAAACAAGTTACAGTCGTCTCTGGTTCTGATTACAAGTTAGTGAAAGCATGTTTTAAGAAAGTAAATATAAGGCATGAAACCTATCTTATTACGCTTTCTAAAACCACATTTCACCAAAAAATCGACTGTAAGTGAAACAGTGGGAACATTTTTAACGAAATGCTTAGAAGCAAATTTAATCCTTTATGAAGCGTAGAAAACGCCCATGCGAAGGAATGTCTGCATTGTACCATAAAGATCTTCTATCAGTTAAAGAAGCAACAATTATTTCCTACACTGATGAGCCCATACATTATGACCACCTACCTAATAAGCTGTAGGACATTCTTTAGCCCGCAAAACAGCGGCCGTTCGGCGAGGCATCGATTCGATGATGTAGGGACAGGTATATTAAGGGAACCTTGTACCTTAATGTCAAGAGCAGGTCCTCCAGTTCCCGTACACTTTGGGGTGGTGGTGATTTAGCGCGAACCTGCTTTTCGAAGTCGAACCACAAATGTTTGATTGGGTTCATGTCAGGTGAATTTGGAGGCCAAAGCTTTAACATAAACTCCCCAGCATGTTTCTCAAACCACTCCTTGACGCTTCTGAGAGTGTGGCATGTCGCATTATCCTATTGGTAATAGCCATCACCAGCAGGGAACACAGTTGCCATGAATGGGTAAACTTGGTCTGCAAATTCAGATACCTGACAGTTGTCAGGGATTGTGCAATTGGGGATAATGGGGCATAAAATATTTCAAGAAAACATCGCCCACAGCATATCGCCGTCACGCTGGCCTGTGTCCTCTCAACAGTGCACCCAGATGTCATAGCCTCCGTTGGTAATCGGCGTATCCGCACTCGGCCGTCTACGTAATGCACCAATAATTTTGATTTGTTAGGCCGGGCCTCTTTCTTCCAAGCATCCGCGGTCATGGGCCCACTTCATGCGTTGTTGGCGATGAAGTGCAGTGAGCATGGGGACCCAGCTGGGTCTTTGTCTACGCACGCCCATTCGCTGAACGCTGCGATGAACTGTGTGCTGTGTCAGATTACCCTGATTACTGTAGTTGTAGCTGCGGGTGATTTATTGCACTGTGGCCCGGTTGTCGTTCTGAACACTGTGCGACAATCTGCGCTCCCCTGTGGCATTATAGAGCTGCGGATGACACACTGCTGGACGACAGATCGTCGTTTGGCGATATGTGCACCACTTTTGATACGTTCTCAGTACAGCGTCACGTGAACAATCTGCACCGTTTCCGAGATCGCTGTACAGAGGCGCGGTGCCATCACAAGTTTTCCTTTATCAAACTCCGATAAATTGACAGCTTTTCCCATTCTGACTCCGAACACTCTACTAACCGAAAGCCGGTCCTCGGGTTGCATATATTCTGTTCTGTGAACTTCACCTGTGCCACCTTTTGGTCTCCAGGCGTGCTAATTTCTCTACTCTGGGGTTGGTCATAATATAATGTCTTATCGGCGTAAACTTAGAGAAAATTTTGAAAAAGTTAGCTCTCTCCAAATAGGAATCGTTATATGTTTTGCTAAACTCCAAATCTCCCAGTGCGATTTCTATCTACAGATTTCTGTCATAAACATTAGTTAAATACTTAAGTTTAGTAAGCGTTGAATTTGACGGAATCACCTTATGAACTCGAAATAACTTATCATCCACAGGTTATCTGGGTACGAGCGTTCCGAAAACATGATATTTAACAATATTATCTACGGTTTTCCCCAGAAGTCTCCCTTCTTTACCCGTAAGATGCACTTTAGTGGCAAATGATTCTGAACACCGACTGTTTGGGCAGCCACTGGCCTTCCAAACCGCCTCATTTCATAGTTGCGTGGATTTCGCGAGTTGCTGACGTCACTGACAGGCATGTTCAGCCAAACAGATGTGACGACGTTCGTCATTCCCGAATGTTCGCTGGAGGACGATCTTTGTAACAAATGGCTCTCTCACTCTCATCCAACAGGTGTTCAATCGGGTTATGATCTGGAGATTGTTGACGTTATTCTAGCATATTGAAATCATGCGCTACTGTGTGACGATACCAGATTTATGGCATGAGGCAATATCCTGCCAGAATCATCCCTCTTCATGAAGAATACGAGTGTGCTAGGTCCAATATTATTTTAAGATATCACATGTGGTTTATAAGTCTGGTTCAGAAGTACTGAGGAACTGAATGCGTAATATGTAAACAGACTCCAGACAATCAGGCCTCCTTAACCAGGTTGTACAGTTAAAGTTAGGCAATTGATCCATCGACTCGTTTTGAAGATGTTATATTCTGATCCGTCCACCTGGCATCCGTTTTTCAAGGTTCCAGTTTATGTCCAGTTCAGATGAATTTTCCATGCGCACTTCAGAAGAAATTTTCTGTTGTCTCTTTTTAGCACGCGTTTTGTAAAAAAAGATCGTGCTTCTGTTATCTGTTTGTCTGTCCACCTATGGACACCATATCTCTGCAACTCGTTTTGCATTGGGAAGCTTGAACTATGCGAATGATGATCCTTCCTTTCGTCTTTTTTTTCCGGTGCATAATTTCGTTGGTAGAGGGCGTAAACGTATATGATATTGAATTCAAAATACGTTTTATCCCATATATTTTCTTCTAAACATCCGATTGAAATATGTTTTAACTCTCGATTCTATTTATGTCAGAGAGTATTTTAGGTATAGCTAGTTTTTCAAGTTACGTATAGATTTTTCGCGAGAGGGCGTAAAAATAAATCGCGTTTTCTCCGATTTCCCTACTTCTAAAACTCCGATCCGAAATTTTTTTTCTTCAGCTGATACAGTTTCTCATGGAAAATCTTTTGCATATCATTTCTAATTTTTGGTAAAGAACAGTCTTGCCACCAGGGGCGTAAATCTTTATTTCCGCTTCCAATGCATTTGCATTAAAATCTGAGCTTCTAAAATCTCAATTGAAAAAAATTCGTTTGTGGACCGATGTCACTCGCGTTGGTAAGCCTTTCCGGAATATTTTCTTGTCAAAAAGTGCATGGTTTTCCTGCCAGGGGCGTAGACGTACATCCTATTTTCGTCAATATCTCTTCTTCTAATGGTCCGATTTGAAAAATTCTTTTTTTATTGGGTACAGTTTCGCTTGCGACATGCGTTTCGTATAATTTCAAAATTTGCATGTAATTCATAGACTTTCCGCTAGGGAGCTAAAGTAAATTGCGTTTCACCCGATATCTCTGCTTCTAAAACTCCGATTTGAAAAATTATTTTTGCACCGGATACAGCTCCTGATGGAAAATCTTTTACATATATTTTCTAATTGTTAGGTAAAATAGTTTGGTGACTAGGTGGCGTTGATGTATATCATATTTTTGTCAATATCTCTACTTGTAAGAATCCAATTTGAAAAATTCCTCCTTTGTTGGATAGCGTTTCCAGTGGGAAAGGCTTTTCATATAATTGCAAAAATTTTGAATAACTCATAGACTTTCTCCTAGGGGGCGTTAGGGCAAATTGAGATATCCTAGATATTTCTGCTTCTAAAACTCCGATTTGAAAAATTCTTCCTTTTTCGCATACAGCTCGTGGTGGAAAATGTTTTGATCGTAATTTCTAGTATTTTTTTTTTATAAATTATGGTTTGGCAACCAGGAGGCGTACGCATTAATATCGGCTTCGTAGGTATTTGCAGCAAAAGCTGAGCTTCTAAAAGCTCGATTGAAAGAAATTCTTTCGTGGACCGATACCGCTCACATCGGAAAATCTTTTGACAATACTTTCTTCTCTAAATAATACATGGTTTTTCCGCCTGGTGGTGTACATGCATATCTCATTTTTATCAATATCTCTGCTTCTAAGAGTTCGACTTGAAAAATTCTTTTGTTGTTGGAGAGCGTTTCCGTTGCGAAATGTTGCTCATGTAATTTAAATTTTTTCTTAACGCACAAATGTGCAACCAGAGAGCGTAAGCTTACGATTCCATTTACAGCAGTATCTGCGCGATTAAAAATCCGATTGGAGAACTACTTTATTCGGTCAGATCTGCTATTTATAGCCCATTTCAGCGGGAAGTGTACGCTAAAATTCTCCTCTCAATATCGCTGTTGTATTGCGCTGATACTTAACGCGCATTAAGCATACAGGGGATGTAAGGTCAGGTGATGCGTAACATCACAGCCTCTCCTTGACAAATGTCAACCCCGCCTTCTCGTGGTACATCCTGTTCCCACTAAAGGGGCTCTGACGACCGCAAATAGCGGTATAACTATACCATCGGGATCAGAGGAAATGCTATCCCACACTCACCAACCCGCTTGGCCAGCGTGGTGAGTTATGGCCAAACACCTCCAAAATGACTCTACAACTTAAATCTTGGCCCTCAGTCTCCGGCAGCTGGAATGTACCTGGCCAAGGCAGCGGCCAGTGCGACATGAAGGCAGAGGGTGCTAAGAATCCCCGGAGGACCGGACTAGGCTGCCATTTGATGCTGACCTTGGCTACCTACAACGGACGCTCCCTATCTTCTGATTCAAGGCTTCTTGAATTGGAAGAGGAACTACAAAGGATCAAGTGGGACATCGTCGGGCTGAGTGAGGTAAGGAGAAAAGGAGAAGATCTCATTGAACTGAAAAGTGGACATCTCTTCTATTATCGTGGGACAGATACTGGCAGAACTAGTGGTGTTGGATTTATAATAAACAAGAAACTGAAGGATAAAGTGGTAGAAGTTGAAAGTTCCTCTGACAGAGCTGCACGACTCGTTATCCAACTATCGAGAAGATACCAGGCTCAGATTATTCAAACTTATGCACCCACCACAAGTCATCCTGAAGAAGAAATTGAAGAATTTTATGAGGAAATTCGTCATCTAAATAATAAAGGTAAGCAGCACTTGAAGATAATTATGGGAGATTTCAATGCAAAAATAGGGCAACGGCAACAGAATGAAACTTCAGTAGGTAAATTCGGTCACGGCAACAGAAACCAGCGTGGAAATACTCTCGTTGAGTTTGCAGAGGCAGAAGGATTTTTCATCTTGAATTCCTTTTTCAAGAAAAAGCCACACAGGAAATGGACATGGAGACATCCAATTGGGACGACAAGTGAAATTGATTTTATTATGTGTAACAAAAAATTCGTCATCGAAGACTGCAGTGTGCTAAACAAGTTCAACACAGGTAGTGACCATAGATTGGTGAGATGTAAGATGCACCTCAACACTAAACTGGAACGTGGCAAGCTCATAAGGCAAACAAAATGTATTGACATAACCAACCTTAAAAAACACCATAATACTTTCAAGTTGGAACTGAAGAACAGATTCTCTGCTTTAGAAGGCCTAACATCGGAAGAAGTGGATATTTCGGAAGTTAACAGAAAAGTAACCAAAGCTCTTATGGAAACAGCAACAAAATTAGCTGGGTCTAAGAACAAGTTGCATGTAAACAAATTATCAGGAAAAACCAAAATGTTGATGCAAAAAAGAAGACAGATGAGGACAACTAAAGAAGATGTGACTTCCAAAGTGGAATATATAGAGCTATGCAAGACAGCACGAAAAAGTATCACTGAAGACGTAAGGAAATTCAACTGTGAGCTAGTGAGGAAAGCAATTGAAAACAACCAAAGCCTAAAGATAGCAAAGGGACATCTCAGTAAGGGAAGAAAACAGATTATGGCTCTGAGAAAAGAAGATGGTTCTATAACAAGAAATAGAGGCGAAATTTTGACAAGAGTGAAAGATTTCTACTCCAAATTATATGAAAGGGATGATACATGTACTCCAGACATCATGAAAGGTACCAGAGTTCTTCCAGTCCTCCCAGCAGAAGTTGCTCATGCAATCAAGAACATGAAGCGGGGGAAAGCTCCAGGAGAAGATGGAATTACTATAGACATCATACAAGAAGCAAGTGGAGAAATCGAAACAGTACTCGCCCAAATTTTCACTCGATGCCTTAATGAAGGGAAGATTCCTGAGGATTGAAACAATGCTACAATGATCCTGCTACATAAAAAAGGTGACATTGAGGATCTCAGGAACTACAGACCTATCAGCCTCCTATCAGTGGTTTATAAAATCTTCACTAAAGTTCTTTCACACCGCTTGAAGGTAACACTGGACATGGCTCAACCGAGAGAACAAGCTGGATTCAGGAGTGGCTACAGCACAATAGATCATATCCATGTACTGAGAGAACTAATTGAAAGAGCGAGGGAATATGAACTTCCATTGTGCATGGCTTTTATTGATTATGAAAAAGCCTTTGATTCGGTGAAACCATCAGCAGTTACCACGGCTCTGAAATCCTGCGGTATTGAAGATGCATACATTAATATTATTAATAACATCTATGAAAATGCAAGTGCAAAGATTCAGCTGTTTGAAAATACAACACACATAAAAATTGGAAAGGGAGTGAGACAAGGTGACACCATATCTCCGAAGCTCTTTAATGCCACATTGGAAAATGTCTTTCAATCACTGAATTGGGAAAACAAAGGGATAAAGATTAATGGAGATTATCTAACTCACCTTCGTTTTGCTGATGACGTAGTCATTTTTGCAACTACCCCATCAGAGCTGCAGAGTATGATCCAGGAACTTGCTGACAAGAGTAAAGAAGTGGGATTAACAATGAACTTTCAGAAGACGAAAGTTATGTTCAATGCTTTTACAAGAAATGAAGATTTATCGATTGATGGAGAAAAACTGGAGATAACAGATACGTATGTTTATCTTGGACAGCAGATATCAAGTGAGGGTCACATTGATGAAGAAATTAATCGGCGTACAAAACTTGCCTGGAGAGCTTTTGGAAGAAACAGCATAATTTTCAAGAGCAATATGCCATTATGTCTTAAAAGAAAAGTGTTTGATCAATGCATCCTTCCAGTGCTTACGTATGGTGCAGAGACGTGGACCTTAACTAAAAGAGACATACAAAGGCTGCAGACAACTCAAAGAAGTATGGAGAGGTGCATGCTTGGTATAACCAGGAGAGATAAGAAGAGGAACTCGTGGATCCGAAAAATGACGAGAGTGGAAGACATCATGATCAGAGTTAAATCCCTGAAATGGCAATGGGCTGGACATACTGCCAGAAGGACAGACCATAGATGGACAGCCGAAATTTTAGATTGGATTCCAAGGGACAGGAAAAGACCCAGAAAAAGACCACATGGGAGATGGGTGGATGAAATTCGTAAATATGCGGGAGTGACATGGAGGAGACTGGCACAAGACAGACCGTTGTGGAGGAAACTTGGGGAGACCTTCGTCCAGCAGTGGATTGATAATGGTTGACAATGATGATGATGATGAAGCATACAGGGTGTCCACAAAATATGTTAACAACTTTAAGCATTTATTACACATACAAGTGAATTGATAAACCTTTGTATTTGGGTACATAATCACGAGCAAATTTGAAAGTTTTTATCGCTTATTTAAAAGATTTCTAGACTGTCACCATTTGTTACACGAATCACATCAAAACGGTAATCAATTTTTCGTCATGCTCGCTTTAATATAGCTTCATCAATGGTGGCAATGGCGTCATCGATTTTTGGTTTCGGTCGTTGACGCTCCGTACCTGGGTTTGATATAAGAAACCTTTCACACAGGAAGAAGAAGTCCATGGGAGTGATATATGAGGAACGAGGTGGCCAGGAAATGGGGCTATCCCTTTCAATCCACGGGTTTGGAAATATGTGGTTTGAAAACTCACGAACACGCAGTCCCTAATGTGTAGGTGCGCCATCTTGCTGGAAGCTGACGGTTGAAGGGCTTCCAGCTGACGCACCACATATTCAGTCATAGCATCAAGGTAAACATCTGCAGAATTTTTTTCTGCAAAGAAAGGTGGCCCAGTGATTCTATAGTACATGATTCCACCCCACCCACTCACCTTTGGAACACCCAGTTAAACCCGCCAAGTCACATGGAACTTTTCTATCCCCAAATCCTGACAGTGTTTTTTCAGCTTACCTGAGATATAAAGGTTGCCTCATCTGTAAAACAAACACTGGTGAGGAAGTTTACATCTTCAGAAATTCGTTCCAGCATGTGAACTGGAAATTCTTTTCATCTCAGTTTATCATTTTGTTCAAGTGTTGCAATTTGTATGCATATAGTCGGAAATGCTTGTGAATGACTCTGTGCACTGTTAAACGTGTTAGCTGTAACTGTCTGGCAGCAGTATGGATGGACATTGTCTGTCTACGAGAATATGATTCACGCACACGATCGATGTTCTTGGTGGACCAGTTCTTTCTTTATCCAACAGGGACCAGTTCTTTCTTTATCCAACGCCATGCATTCAGGGATCTCTCCAATGTCTCCATGCATTTCTTGTGCCAATTGCGAATCAACGGACGTGCCGGGGGATCTTTCTCTTACTTAGCACTGTAATTTCGCTGAGTCTACGTACTACGCCTTTTATTGAGGAGTAGCCATTCGTTTTATTTAACAAAAATAGTGCAGTCATATCAGCGGGGTACCTAAAATTAGACAAAGGTAATGTCAATATAAACTTGGATAACAATTTAGTATATTGAAACCAATGCGATCAAATTATTCCATAAATTGTGTTTGAAATAAATTTTTAAACTTGTAAACGGACTTTGTGCACACCCTGTATTTCTTTATGAACACACACGAAAGAAGGTCTCAATATTTGGTGCCGAAGAAAGTGTTTAAGGTAACAATTGTTCAAATTTCAATCTGTTTAGAGCCAAATTTCGATACCGAAGTTTTGGAAGTGTAGAGCAAAATCGCATCCGTCTTTTTGCTTGCCAGATTTTTAAGATCTTGGGAGAGCAAGTGTAATTTATCAGACGCAATTCAGCATGTATGAGCCTCTGATATGGATTGCTTTGGTAACTGCCTTTCCCTCCATTAATAGGTATTTGTAGAATTTACTTCAGTAACTGTTTTAAAATGCACCAGTCTTAACAGGAGATAGGCAGCTTCCTTTGGTAAACAAATGTGCAACTGTCTTTGTAAAATGATGGTACCAGAAGAGAACACAAATGCAATTTTCCTGCAATCAGTTGTTGAATAATCATTTCTGTATTTCAATAACTTGTGAATATTTGCTCCTGACGGAACATCAGTCATTTCTTATAATGAACTTGCAGGAATTTTGCGAGTACTGAAACTGTTTCAATCATAAATGTTTGGCGATTTTATGATTACACACTCAACATTCACAAACACAAAGGGCTGTTAAGCTGGCACACACTTTGTGTCAGATGAAATCTACACGACAGCTTTTGAAACATTTAATCTAATTCGTATGGAAGCAAATTATACATCCGTTAAAAAACGAAAAGTTTCGTCGGAGAATAATACAAACATTTGATGTTTTTTTTATTAAAATGTTTTTTTTAATTGATGTTCATGAAAGTTTAACAGCCTTGGAGTTCAACATACCACTTTGGAGAGCAACAGCGAATTTCTTATAACATTAGAATTCATATATTTCAGCAGGTAGAAGCTCATTTTTCAATATGTCCTCCTCTTCGTGCCATGATGGCAGTAAACGTGAATCTATAAATCCATCGATGTTCTCCCTCTAGCACAGATATTGCTATTCAGTAACGCACTGAAAATTGGGGGAGAATAATTTATGGTTAAAAGTAAACAGTCAGAGAAAATGAAACAGAAATCACGATCCTTATTATCATAAATAAATATAGTAAATGTCACTCTAAACACAGATTTTACGATCAACAAAATAATTTTAATAAAAATATGTTGAGTGAAGGGGGTGGGCTGGTTAAAGCTTTTGCCCTGAATAAGAATAATAAGAGGACTTTTAACATGAATTCTAGAAGTTATAGGCTACTTAAGCTAAATCATTTCTCCAAAAATTTATTCATCGAGGTATATGGTAAAATGGTGTGAATAACAGGAATGTGTGCATTTAAACTACAGGAATACTGTTTAATTATATTTGTAGTAGAGTACAGAATCTAAAGAAATTTTTTGGTGTAGTTAACAAAATAAATCCGAAAGAATCAATAATGCCGCATATTCACATGTAACAGAAGAGCTTTAAAATAAATCTTTAAGTTCCTGCTAAACAAAAGGGTTTTTATCACCCGCTCAATACAATGAGAACATGTCCTCAAAACATGGCTACCAGAGGAATCACCAAGACTGGAAAATTACACATAATTATAAATTAGAGGGAATGTTAAAACATTTGGGAACGACAAATCCTTTATCTTTACATTTTAGAGACGGACAACATTAATAGCAATTAGTGTTTCTTGCCCTTTGTACGATATATATATATTTGAACGACAAACAGATGATTAACCCCAAAACGTTCCTTCTTCATGCCTATTTATTTCATACGGACAGCTATTCGATTCGTACTAATTTTTATGCATATTTAACAACGGCAATATGCGATTTCAATTTACTAATTCTAAAGAACTGTGGATATACCATTCACGGATAGAATTAGGCCTTCCGACTCGCCGAGTGGCCTGAGAGGTTGTCGTCTGATTTTCCGTCTACAATGAGCTCGGGTTCGAGTCCGGGGTGAAGCATTTGTGGCGCGCCCTTGCAACGGAGCTACCTCTATTCCCTCCCTGGAATAAGTAACCCTAAATTACGGAAGGGTGACAGCTTGTAGCCCTTAGACATCTTCATTGTGGGTGTTACATTAGACCAGATTAATTACTCATTCACTCCTTATTTGAAATCCTTTAGTTACAAATGATGGTCCATTCCCCAAATTCATCTCAAGGGTGACAGTGTGTGCGTGTGTGTGTGTGTGTGTGTGTGAGAGAGAGAGATAATGAGTGTCGGAATCATATGGTGTGTGAGGGCACAGCGCAAAGTCAGAAACTGTAGAAGTCTCTCGCCATGCGAACGCCATCCACAATGCATTAGAAAACGAGTAGTACTAGATTTATATTCCGGAGTTCACGCAGGGTTGGGTTGCATTCTGAGCAAGCTTTCAATAGCATAACAATAAAATACATTGGAATGTTCACCTGAAGTTCATGGTTAAAGAAGCTCACCATTTGCTTATCAGTCACAAAACCTGATATAAGTGTTGTCGTCATCATCATCAATCAATTTTTGGGTAAAGGTCCCCCAAATTATCTTGCAGAACACTATGTCTGAAGTAAATATCTTCTACATCAATCTATTCATCCATCTCCCATTTGGTCTTTTGCTGGGCCTTTTCTTGTACGTTGGTATCCAGTCTAGCATTTCAATTGCTTGTTTGCGTTTGTGGTCAGTTCTTCTAGGAATAAGTCCTGTCCATTCCATTTGAAGGTCTTTATTTTGATCCTGATGTCGTCAACTGTTGTCATTTTCCTGATCCAGAAGTTTCGTTTTCCATCTTTGTTGATTACACCATACAATTTAACCTTCCTTTTGAGTTCTTGTGTTCTTGCATAAATTTGGTCTCCATTCATTAAAGATTTTCTGAACTTAATGTCACAAATTTTCACCCGATGACTTTGACGTTGGAAATTCTTACAACGGGTCAAAGGCCAAACCGACATAAATAAATACTTCTGAGATAAGATCTCGGTGTGTAATATTATATTGGCTATTCATGAGCAATGTGCAGATTGATTTCACGTGCAATGTGAGTTGATCTATTCATGATATGCAATGTTGAAACGAGCAGACTGAGAGCTAATCTTTTAGGAATATTTTATGTTGAAAGAATGGGTTCACGTATATTATGAAATATCATTGATATGTTCTATTCAACGTACAGTATATTTTGTTACAAACAACTTCTTGCTGACCAAGTAGATTTCTGTGTCAATGAACGCTTGCCGTTGATTTTGAAGGTAATTCTATGTGTAATAAGGATTTCTACCAAAAAACGACTCAGACTCATCCAGAAAAGTGACATTTAAGTTACCCAACAAAAGGTTTAGGGTTACGTTAGGCTGCAACGCAAATTCAACAATCCTGATATCATTTATTTTATAACAAAGCGGGCATTTTTCCATGCTTTTTTCAGTTGTCTGCAGCTTCTGTGTGTCTTTTTTTAATTAAGGTCTATGTCTGTAATCCATAAATAAGAACGGGAAGGAGGCATTGATTAAACACTTTCAGTTTAAGACATCGTGCCGAAATGTGCGCTCTTTCTTCTAAATGATATTTAGCCTTCATACGCCTATTTATTTCTTCATCGATGTGGCCCTTACTTGATAGCTGTTGCCAAAAGTAGATGTAAACGCTATTATTTGCCCCATAATCTTCTAAATATTCTGTTCTTGTAGAAGCATTGTGCATCGATTTTGTCTTCTGTGAGTACATCTGTAATCCAACATCTTTGCTCTTGTCAGCAAGTTATTGGATCATACACTGCAGCTATCAGAGGATATAGTAAAAAATACCTACATCTTAGCAAAACGTAAACTCTCTCCGTTAATCACGATCCCCTTGTATAACGAATATAACGTACAAATTTTTCCACGCCGCTCATTGAAATCGGATCCCCTCACTCCGGAATAAGTCGCTCTCCCAACTGAGCTACACGGACATATGCTCTAACTGCTATCTGCTTTTATCTTATATACGTCCTGCGGAGCAGGCACGTCATATCTCCACATCCGGAAAGAGGGCCGCGGGCATTGCCCACGGGTCCACCAGGACCACGTGTCGCTGCAGGAAGTAATTCCATGAAGAACGTGCATTTGAGAACGAATATAACGTACAAATTTTTCCACGCCGCTCATTGAAATCGGATCCCCTCACTCCGGAATAAGTCGCTCTCCCAACTGAGCTACACGGACATATGCTCTAACTGCTATCTGCCTTTATCTTATATACGTCCTGCGGAGCAGGCACGTCATATCTCCACATCCGGAAAGAGGGCCGCGGGCATTGCCCACGGGTCCACCAGGACCACGTGTCGCTGCAGGAAGTAATTCCATGAAGAACGTGCATTTGAGAAATCCCAGACAATTTGGTGTGTGGAACATGACATCACACTGATTTCTTTTTCGAAGCACTGAAGAATGGATTCTCAATTTTCCTGTCTTGCCGTGTGGAAAGTACATCATAACATTGCGAGAAACGTAACAGACGGGTCATCCTGAAAGTTCGGGCGCCAATATAACGTACAAGTTTGTCCGCGCCGGGCACCCTCACTCCGGAGTAAGTCGCTCTCCCAACTGAGCTACGCGGACATGTGCACTCACTGCTATCTGCTTTATCTCATGTGCGTCCTGCGGGTCAGGCACGTCACACTTGTTTTGGAGTTATGATGTCTTATTAATAAATAATTGGTTAATGCAGATGTCTTTGTACTGTTTTTTAACGTTAACTTAAACTACACTTAATGTTTCAAGTAGACTTATATTTTAAATAAGGGTTGCTGTCCCGGATGGGACTCAGTTGTAGTGGCTGAAAACTTATTAATGCACATTCAAAATACTTCCCTAATTAACAGTTAGTGTTCATAAATGAATCAACGTGACTTAAAGTTCAATCTGATTCACTCAGTAATATTTCAGCACGTCAGAAAATCCAATACTTACTAAAAAATTTATACGCTGACGAGGTAACAATCTTTCGCTTCACTTAAGTATCGCTCATTCTCTCCACCAACAAACATAGCTCGCATATCATTCAATAAACAGAGCTGAGTCGAAAAGGAGATAAGAGTCCGAGCTCCTCTACAGTATCACGGCTCACGGTCGTAAACAAGAATGCACTATGGTACACAAAAATGCATCCCGATCGTTTAACAACCAAGCAATTAACTCCCTAACCTTATTAGGTATTTGCACTTTGACTTGTTGTCTAGTGTTGCCTACGTCAAATTCACCGAGGAGGAATATGTGGCGTTTAAATAGAAAAATGTTGAACGAAAATTACGCAGTTTTACATAAGCAGAAGGAACTAAAAAGTAGGATTAACTTAGAATATACTTTACATGTTGAGTGGCTGAAAAACGTTCAGCAATTGCGTCACACGGAATCTCCGGACATATGGTGTCACATTGACTCAAACGCTTTCCGATTTTCGTAGGTGTCGTGTCCGCGAACAACCCAACATTTTCACTTACATTTTCACAGATGTTATTAGTAATACTGTAATAGCAATTTCTTTAGCATCTTGTCTGGATGAAAGAAGAGATACCAAAAAAAAAAAAAAAGGATTTGACGCTAAATTAAAGTGATTAGTGCTGCATGAAGAAAAATTGTGGCACTAGGAAGCTCAGAATTCTTACAATTACTTACAAAGTTTAAAAAAAGTTGAGTTATTCGTTCTTGTTCCTAGCAGGATTTTTTGTTATACTTGGGGATCAATGACTAACAAATGTTTTTTTTGACACTAAGGTAATGTGTGAATAAGATTTTAACACGAGTTGGATTCAAAGTTGAAACGTCAACTCGATCTACCACTTGCAACAAATCTAAGGTAAAAAACTTGATTTTTGCTCAAGTCCTTCAACAATAATAGTCTTGCTTTCCCTGTAGGAAGGACAACTAATTTGGAACTACGAGCTGCACAATAGATTTCGGGAACTGATTTCTAGTATTGTGAAGAGCGATGGGTTCAGACCACATGTGCATCTTTTAAGGTAAAATAGAAATAAATCTACAAGTTGTCCCCAGCCGCAAAGTAAAATAAACGTATGAAACTTGACTGGAACATATTTACAAGAAACTGTACAATTTTCAAAAGAAATTTGCGATTATCTCTAAAAGAGAAGTCTTTAATTAATGCATTTTTCCAGTTCTTACGGCTGCGGACAACTTAAAGATACATGCATGCTTGGTATAACCAGGAAAGATAGCAAAAGAAAATCATATATGAGGAAAATGACAAGAGTTGATGACGTCATGACCAAGGTAAAGGCCTTCAAGTGTAATGGGCTGGACGTATTGCTAGAAAAACTAATCACAGTTGAGCAACTGAAATATTAGAGTGGATACTATGAACAGGAAAAGATACAGAACATTTGTTTAGAATACTTCAACAATGTTAGATAGCAATATCTGCTGCAAGTTATTGTTTTCTTGAGGATAGTGGAGGATAAAATTCGATAGCATGCGGAATGAAATGGAAGAGCACTGCTCAACAGAAAGAGTTGTGGAAGAGATACTGGGAGGCTTTCATCCAGCAGTAGTTTGCAAATGGTTAATGTGTAAAGTATTATGTAATATGACATAGAGGACGTAATACTGCCGTGAGGTATGAGTCAAACCAGCAAGTTTCAGCGATAAGCCTGTCGGCGTAGTTCAGTTGGGAAAACAGCTGCTCCGGAGTAGGAAGACCTGACGCCGTTGTACCATAAGCCTTATGTCATTCAAAATAGGGAATACTCTCTCTCTCTCTCTCTCTTCGTTGCTCGGTTAGAGCGTCGTGACCAAATTCATAACCTGTCGGTAGTCAAGGTTTGCCATTCCTGTCGATTCTCCATATGGAACACTCACGCAAATACACAACACTAATACACACTATGTACCCACAAAGCCGCTGCGGTGGCACAGTGGCCTAAGCGATGGATTAAATTATTCGTTCGAAAGGGGTCCGGGTTCAAATCCCGGTGAGGGATGGATGTTGTGTTTGTCTTAGGACCCTGGTTTTATCCCTTTCCTGGAACCAGTGGCCCTAAATTAGGGACGGGCGACTGCTTATAGTCCACTGAGTTTCTCACGGTGGCCGTTAAACCTCCAACCAAAAAAAATGTACCCATAAAAGTGACCATGTGAGAGATAGAGTATGGAATTAAAAAGCATGCCAAAAAGACATTAGAAAGATTTGTATAAGATAGAAAGTTGTAGGAGATAAAGAGGGAGACCTTCAACCAGCAATGTTTCGAATATCTCTGTTGTTGCTGATGATGGGGATCTACTACAATACTCGAACGTGTTGAATCTTTCCACCATCTAGGAAGATATGTCTTTTAATAATGGAACAAAAGAAACTAGAAACAGTAATTTACTGCTCAAGGATAAATTCAATGAAATGGATGAAATGCGTTTCGGAGGAAAAACTAAACTTCCTACTTGGAATCGAAATCCTGAAATGTCACACTTGGCCTCTTCTGGTGTTAGGGCTAGAGGAGATGTAGACAGACAAACAGCATTCAGCGAGATAATTCACACTGCTGGCCACCCAAAATACAACACCAAGAAGGAAGCATCCAATTGGCCTAAAATTCGCAGCATGCGTCGCCCTCGAGAGGACATGCAAACGATAATTAGCATTGCAGGGCATATGCAAATCATGTGCGCCCGGCACGCCACCAAGAAGCACTATAAGAAGAGTGCACATAAGGCGGGGTGTAAGTAGTGAAAGTGTGTTGTGCTGCCGGACATGTGCGTGGGAAGCTTCCTGATGCCTCGTCGCAGAATACGGCTATCATTCCAGTACGTTTCAGAGTTTGACAGAGGACGAATAGTGGCTTATCGCGACAGTGGTTTATCGTACCGACACATCGGAGCCCGTGTGGGACGACATCCAGCCACAGTGAGGCGACTATGGATTCGTTGCGTGCAGGAGGGACGGACGGACTGACGCGAGTGATTGCCGCAGCCGCGGAACACCACCGTACGAGAGGACCGGCATGTTGTGCGGCAGGCATTGACGGCTCGCACCGCCACATCACGAACGTTAGCGGAGGAATTAGGGTGTGTTGCGCAACAACCTGTGTCATCACGTGCCGTTCGACGTCGTCTGCAGGAGCGGGGACTTGTCGCACGGCGCCAATTGCTCCGATTACCATTCACGTTACACCACCGCCAAGTGCGGCGGCAGTGGGCCATTGAACGCCGCCCCTGGACTACGGAATGGCACGACATTGTCTTCTCCGACGAATCCCGCTTGTGCCTGCAACACCACGATGGTAGGATCCGCGTGTGGCGGCACCGCGGCGAAAGACTGTATTACGCCTGCATTATGCATCGCATACCAGTCCGTTGGCTTGCGTTATGGTTTGGAGCGAATTTGGATATGTCACCCGCAACCCTCTGGTACGCATCGCCGCCGGTACACTCAACAGCCACCACTACATCTCCGATGTTTTGGAGCCTGTAGTTCTCCCTTACCTGCAGGACCTGCCAGCGGCCACGTTCCAATAGGACAATGCGCGCCCGCACGTGGCACGCATCGTGCAAAAATTCTTCACGGCCCACCAGGTGTCACTGCTGCCGTGGCCCGCCTATTCTCCCGATATGTCTCCCATCGAACACGTCTGGTAGCTTATCGGCAACCGAGTGGCCCGGTAAGCACCACCCGCTGCTACGCCTGTTGAACAGAGGCAACGTGTGGAAGCAGCCTGGACCGACAAACCCCCAAGCTCACATCCAAAGCCTCTTTTGTCCGATGCCGCAGCGTGTAGCGGCCGTTATTGCCAGCCATGAGAGGCCACACGAACTATTGATGTCTGCGTGTTCCGCAAGTCGCAAGGGCCTGTGAGCTCAATCGTTTCATCTTTGTATCTGTTGTTATGTGTCCAGTTAATCTGGCTTTGCTATCTCGTGTCGTTCTTGGTGTTGCATTTTGGGTGGCCAGCAGTGTAATTTGAAGCCCCACACGTGCCTTGCTTTCAGCGAATGAGAAATATTTACTTTACAGCGGAACAAGGATGAAATTATAAGCTAAATCGTTCCCAATCGAGACGTCCAGCGAGATTTGAGACTCCAACCTCACGTTTGCCGACAAAACACGTTGAAAAGATGTGTGAATTTTGAGTTCTTTTGAAAAATTGTAAAACAGGTTGTTGAAAATAAAATCAGTTTTAATACGCAATAGAGATTTTTTACATCCATCGTATATGTATCTGGACGAATGAAATAAATACCATAGAAGTTTTCTGTAATCATTTTGATTTACGTATTGTTTGTATTAACTGAAAGAAATGTTTTAAAAACTCTATGCCCGTTGAAAGGCAGGAGTTTAAAAGTATTCAATACGAGTTCGGAGACGGTTCCATGTCACATCCAAAGTAAAAACACAAGTCATAAAAGATATATTTTTAGCAAAGCACTCTTGAAACCATGAAGTCTTTGTAGGTGGTATTTCAGGTATAACAAGTGAACTATTGACTGAGGCACGGATTAAAAAGGTATCTAGCTGAAATTTGCTTGTATGACGAAACTGCCACATGGTGGGAGAGCCAGAAGTCTCGAGACGTATTAAAATTTCCGTGAGGCCTAACTTTCCTTAAGACTTCACTTCCCGCAATTCATAACAAACTACGCTGCATAAAGTTCAGAGTGAAATAATCAAAGTTGAATTAACAAGTTAGTAAAATCATGCAATGCATTGATTATGATACTATAACGTAGAAGTCTCGTCGTACTTCTACGTTATGTTAAAACATCACCAGACTATGAAATAGTTCCTAAATTAAACCCGAACGGCCAGACGAAACATTTAGAAAGCAGAAGTCAAACTTACGGAAAAGATGCTTTATTTCCCGATGTAGCACTTCCATAACAAACCGGTATCAACATTAAACACACCACACACCAACAACGCTACGTTACATATTAATCGCTCTCCAACACAACGCTTTTGAAGCAACAGTTTACTCGTAGTTTATATCTCTCGTTCTTATCAAATAACAGGCATAAGTCACGTTCATTCAACCACAATTATGTTGCCAACAGTATTCGCTTGAGAGAAAAGATATCACGTTAAGTGTGAAATAAAACTGAGAATAAACTCAAGATTTACATAGGGAAAGAAACTAAAAAGGAAGGTTAATTTAGAATATACGACACAATACGCTTTACAGCATACCAGAAATCGTTACTCAAGTTTTGAGGATAATGGCTGTGGAATAAATCTCCGTCCTGTGCCCTGATTTTTGACCCCATTTTGATGATATTAAACATAATTGGTTCAGTATACTTTCGGAACAACATACTAAGGTTTTATCTCAACAGAAGCATTTTTACTCAAGTTATGAGGATAATGGCTGTTAAATAAATCTCGTTCCTGCGCCCTAACCTTTGATCCCATTTCGATGATATTCAACAGAACTGGTACAGCATATGTCCGGAACAACATGATAAAGTTATGTCCGAATCGAAGTCTTTTTTACATACGTTATGACGCATAAGGGCAATGGAATAGATCCCGCTCCTATGTCCTTACCTTTAACCCCATTTCGCCCATTTTCAATAGGGTTCCTCCCCAGATTGTCCTCTACTACATACTAAACCTTTATCAAAATCGAACCATTTTTATGCGAGTTATAATGCGGACAGGCAGACAGACGATGGACAAAGCTGGCGAACGTAATACGCTTCTTCAACCTACGATTGGAAAGCGTAAAAAACAGTCAGTGAAAAATTATGTGCGGATTAAAAATGCTTCGAGGTTGAGATTCACTACTCTCGCACGCCCATCCCAGGAGGTCAGTTATATGGGTACTTTGGATTACTTACCTAGTGTTTGCTGCCATTTGAGTAGTCTATGGCCGGGTTACCAAGTGGCCATCGGCCATTATTTTCTTTTATTCGCAAAGACCGGTACACTGTAAAAAATAAGTGGTGTGAATTCACGGAAAATTTCTGAAAATAACGTGCAGCAAAGTTGCCGGTAGGTTTCCGTGTTTTTCAGAAATTTCCGTTTGTAAAAGGACCCGTTCATTCTAACTTCTGTATTTTCATAGATACTTCCGTAGACATAAATTCCGTTTATTTCAGAAAAGTCCATTTCTGGTTTTTCCGTACTTAAATTGAAATTCCGCTAAACCAACAAACCTGCACAGCACCTACCCGCACCGGCCGGTATCGAACACCCGACGTTATAACTCGCCGGACAGCGAACTCGTGCCTTTACCAACTGAGTCACAAACTCGCGGCAGTCTGACTCACTTACATCGTAAAACGATTCCCACGACAAAGAAATTTTGTTTTTTTGTCATTAATGTGAGTGATTTAGTCATTTTATTTTCTGTTGGAGCGTATTAATTTTCTCAATAGGTTTGTAATTTTTTTTTTCCCTATAGGAGGACTTTTCAAATATTAAGCATTTTTCATCGTGGTTATTCGAAGCTACAAATTGCTTTGCACCATGATTTTTTTAAACTGACAATGACTCATTTATCTTTAAAAAAGGTGAAATGTACTTTTTATAGTATTATTTCACACACACACACACACACACACGAAAACTAAATAGGAAATTTACTCTCGATAGCTACAATAGTTTTTGTCTTAAGTTGTCATTAGACTGATACACAGACATCGTATAATCATCTGTACAATAAGTACCCGGTTTCTTACAATAACACAATATATAATAAGTAGCTGGTGCACTAAATAGGAGAAAGGAGAAATATCCTGGGCCACAACAAAAGAAAAAATCTATGTGATATGCTATCCACAATATCCGATCTCGCTACGGAACTTCAAAATTCGACAGACGATTGAAATTTGAAAGCTAATCAAACCTCAAGTATTTCCACGAATCGCTACTATTAGAGGAAATTTCTCGTCATACGGATACGGAAAAATGAGAACGGAGATTTTCCGTTAATATACGAAAGGAATTGCGGAAAGGTTTCTGAAAATTCAGAATTTTCCGTTAACAGATCTCTAAAACGGTAATGTATCGTTCATATAAGAAAAAAACTGCGGAAAGGTTTCTGAAAATTCAGAATTTTCCGTTAACAGATCTCTAAAACGGTAATTTATCGTTAATATGAGAAAGAAACTGCGGAACGTTTTCTGAAAATTCAGAATTTTCCGTTAACAGATCTTTAAAACGGTCATTTATCGTTAATATCAGAAAGAAACTGCGGAAAGGTTTCTGAAAATTCAGAATTTTTCGTTAACAGATCTCTAAAACGGTAATTTATCATTAATATAAGAAAGAAACTGCGGAAAGGTTTCTGAAAATTCAGAATTTTCCGTTAACATATCTCTAAAACGGTAATTTATCATTAATATATAAAAGAAATTGCGGAAAAGTTTCTGAAAATTCAGAATTTTCCGTTAACAGATCTCTAAAACGGTAATTTATCATTAATATAAGAAAGAAACTGCGGTAAGGTTTCTGAAAATTCAGAATTTTCCGTTAACAGATCTATAAAACGGTAATTTACCGTTAATATGAGAAAGAAACTGCGGAACGTTTTCTGAAAATTCAGAATTTTCAGTTAACAGATCTTTAAAACGGTCATTTATCGTTAATATCAGAAAGAAACTGCGGAAAGGTTTCTGAAAATTCAGAATTTTTCCGTGGCACGAAAAGTCCGTTAAATTCAGGGTTTTTTTCCGACATTTCACGGAAAGGTAGTATCAGAAATATGCTTCGTTAATTCACGAAAGAAATGAATTTCAAAAATTTGTTTACAGTGCACCCTATTCATATGAATTCCAGACATGGGGTTTATTGTATTCCACTTCGGTCGGTTATTCATGATGTACCTGATAGTACATATATGGGTTCTACTTTTAGAAATTTTGATATCAGGTTGGCCGAACATCAGTATAGTGTCAGTCGTAGGTCTACTGATACTTTTCTCTCTCGCCTGGTCAGTGGTCCTACTCACGTCCCTGACTGGAATGCTTCGCATCTGTTATCTCACGGACCGAAGGACAAAGTTTCTTTATTGTGTATGGAAAGCATGTTTATTTATCAATTCGGTATTAAATGCTTCAATGAGGATATGCCATACCTTATTTTTCGGGCCTGAAAGAACTTATTAAACGGACTATCGTTACCTTTAAAATTAATATTTCTGTGATTATTATTACATAGGGCGTTACGAATGTATTTCGGTCTTTTATGTCATTATTGTACAGACAGGCGGCGCGTTCTGGTTTCTTTACCATCATATTAAGATATTTAAAGAATCTGGTTCTCTACGCTATGTGTCACCTGATGATACAGTAGCTGCAACTGCGAAAGATCTTGTGAAAGATCTTTGTATATAGCTTTTAGCCTGATGTAATACACTGCCGAAAAGTGAAAAAAGAACACCAAGAAGGAATTGGCGGACGATCATGAAATTTACATATGTTAATGGGGTCAAGCTTACGTAGGTGTGATGTTAATTTCGGGACCAACCGGTGAGTGCTTACGCCACAGCACGGCATAATATGCAAATTATCGTCGGTGGTATTTAAGGAGTACGGCGAAGGGAATGTAATCAGTCGTCGGCGTACCGACGCGTGTGAAGACCCCGAAGAAGCTGCAATGCCTGGACATGGAAGACGTGTAGGATTTCAGCAGTTATCGGACTTTGAGCGAGGTCGTCTAGTCGGACTCCGCTAAGCCGGGTGGTCATATCGTCGTATTGCGGAGCGAGTTGGACGGGAAGTATCGGTGGTGGTACGATGATGGCGTAGATGGTCCGAGCAATATTCCCACACGAAAAGACGTGGAACCGGGAGTCACAGACAGACTGATGAGCGGACCGATCGACACATAAGGAGAGCAGCGTTGTCAAGCAGAACATCCTCTGCGACGCAAATCCGAGCTGCCGTTGCACCTGCGGTGACTGTGCGAACAATCCGCAACCGTCTACTGGATGCAGGACTACGTGCCCGTGTGCCTCTAGCATGTGTACCTCTGACTCCAGCCCACCGTCAAGAACGGCTGCAGTGGTGTCGCCAGCGTCTGCACTGGAGAATGCAATGGCGAACTGTCGTGTTCAGCGATGAAAGAAGATTCTGCTTGAGAGCCTCCGATGGCCGTATGCGTGTTCGCAGACGCACAGGGGAGCGTCCCCACACTTCTTCCATCCGCCAGCGACACACAGGGCCTACACCTGGTCTCCTGGTGTGGGGAGCGATCAGCTATCACTCCCGTACAAAACTAGTGTTTGTACCGCGTACGTTAAACAGCACCTCCTACATCAACAGCATCATTCAGCCCGTTGTTGTGCCATTTATAAGGTCGGTTCATCGTGATGTTTTCCAGCAAGATAACGCACGCGCACACACGGCACGTGCAACGCAACATGCACTTCAGGGTGTGAGACAACTTCCATGGCCTGCACGTTCACCGGATTTGTCCCCCATTGAGCACGTGTGGGATTTTATGGGACAACGACTTATCCGGTCTCAACGGCCAGCCACGACCATCCCCGATTTACGCGTCCAGGTTGAGGATGCTTGGAACTCAACACCCCAAACTTATATCCAACATCTGTACGACAGACTCCATGCCAGAATTGCACAGCGTTATGTAGTTCATGGCGGTTCAAATTCGTAATAACCATGTTACATAGAAATGTTATTTTCCAGTTTACCAGCAAATACAGCTGTATTTTGCCATAATGTTTTGATCACGTTATCCTCTGCATTCCGTTATTATGCTGTATAAATTTCGTTGGTATCAGACGTCTCCTTCTTGGCGTTCTTTTTTCACTTTCCGCCAGTGTAAATACAGTAGAGTGTAATACTTGAGGATATTTTTACATGTGATGCAATCGTGCAATGACTTTGGTCTATGTTTTAATACGTTACGCACACCACGGAATGATTTTATAGTGATCCGATTAAAAATATATTGAAACATGGAAGAATGTAGACATTCCCAGCTGTATATACAAAGTTGGATGCTATAGTGCAGATCACAAAGGAGCATTAAGAACTTGCTAAAAGAAACTCTAAACGAAAGTTAAATATTCAGCTTAGGTCTCTGAATTTTGTCGGCGGTAAATTGTGTTACTGTGGCTCTCTGGTAGGTTGCAACTATGTCAGACGTTGACGGCCACTCCACCTTTTCCCTCTTATAGCTCTGTCTACGCTGCGATGCTGTTCCGGTATTGGCGTATTCCCCATGCACTCTTCATACTCTCGATCTCGGATTCAGCAATTTCAGCACCACCTCTATGATAGAGTGACCCATGCGAAAGGCACACAATATCATTGCTTTTTAAAAACCTCAATTCAACTCACAACATTTATTCATAGTGACATTTTTTTTTTTTGGATTGCAGGTTTAACGACCACCATGAGCAACTCAATGGGCTATAAGCAGTCGCCCGTCCCTAATTTAGGGTCACTGGTTCCAGGGAAGGGAGAGATCCAGAGCCGTAAGACAAACACAACATCCATGCCTCAGCGGGATTCGAACCCGGACCCCGTTCGGACGAATGATCAGAGGCCATCGCTTAGAACAATGCGCCACCGGGGCGGCTCATAGTGACATCATCGAATTACCATCTACGTGAATGCAGTAGTATCCTCCTATGTATATACCTGCCAAGTGGTGGGTTCTTCCACAAGCGAGAGAGGAAGCAGTATTGCTTTAACCAATAAGCAGATAGCCATGATTTCTGTGCTCTCCGTGTATATTACGGCATGTATCATGCTTTAATGTGCCACATACCGAGAGGCTTCAAAAAAGTTTCATTGGATGTTAACACAGTATATGAAAATTAGCTAAATTGTACTATGGTGTTGGTCGAGAGAAAGATCCGTTTTGATACTCGAGAGACTTCAATAATAGGCGTGATTTATTCTTGTAAAATTTTTAGTGAGCGAAAAGCGTGCTACCCTTACAGAATTTCCCAAATTTCAGCGAAGTTGACTGGGAGATCAGTCGGAATTGAAGATGGTTAATATACTGTAGTATTTGGAGCGAATTATTCTGTTCACGACAGGAAAAACAATTCTCTTCAGTCTATAAGTAGTTTCCAGCGACCATTTTTACTGAACGAATTTTTAAATTTCATACCTCTTCTCCACAGTTAATTTGGCTCTGAAAACGGATATTTGGAAATTAATGCTCTCAGTATAATTTACAGCATAGCCTGATATTTACATATTTCTTTTGGGAATTTTCAGAAACATTTCCAATTTTATCCTTCATGTTGCAGTTTTCACAAATATTAAAAACTTATCAGTTTTAAATTTCCATATTTTTCATGTAATTAGAATAAAAGGGTAACAAAATATTTCTCAGCATAGTATTGTTTCGCGCTTGAAGATACATTAAGCCTGCTAAATATTAGTAAATTCCTGTAAATTCCTCGTTGATATCCCAGCTTAAGAGCAATGTTTCATGCGTGTTAAAGAAAAATGTCCCTTCCTGCGAGTGATTATAATTAAGCTTCGCATCGGCAAAAGTAAACCAAGTTTCTCCCTTAAAACCTTTGAAAAATGTTTATTTCTTTACTGCGCGTTATTTATTCTCGAAAATTATAAAAACAAAAAATAATTTTATGCCTTGACACGTATTCACTGACAATTTCCAAACTTTCACACTATAAAGCTTAAAATGTGATGATTTTCAATTACTGCATTTATTGCTGTATCATACAAAAATATATTTATATGTATATTTATTATTTGAGGAAAAAATTAATCGGCGTATAAAACTTCGTTGAAGAGCTTTTGCAAGAAACAGTGCAATTCTTAAGAGCAGTACGCCATTATGTTTTAAAATAAGATGTTTTATCAATGCATCCTTCGAGTGCGTACATATGGAGTGGAGACGCGGACATTAACTAAGAAAACATATAAAGACTGCAGTCAACTGAAAGCAGCATGGAGAGATGCATGCTTGGTGTAACCAGGAAAGATAAGAAAAGAACTCGTGGATAAGGAAAACGACAAGACTGGAAGACATCATGATCAGAGGACAACACTGAAATGGCAATAGACAGGACACGTTGCCAGACGGATGGATCACTGATGGAGAACTGAAATTTTAGACTGGATTCCAAGGGACAGGAAAAGACCCACGAGAAGGCCACATGGAAGATGGACGGATGAAATTCGAAAGCAAAGCATACCGGAGTGACATGGAGGAGACTGGTTTAAGACAGACCGCTGTGGAAGAAACTTGGGCAGACCTTCATCCAGCAATGGATTTATAATGGTTGATAATGACGATGATGATGATGGTATTCATTGTATTTTTGCTGTATTCATTCTTGAAAATCTATTCTTAAAATGAATAACTTTTTAGAGATATTCAATAATAATCTGAAATTCCGCTTTATTTTGAAACTTGAAATGTAATAATTCCTAATTAATAGCTGGTTCATTCAAAGTGAATTATCAGAAACTATTTTTTATTCTGATCGGTATAAAAAAGTGCCACCTTCCTCGCATGTATCGTAAAAATGTTCTTGACAAGCGTAACGGTAGCATATTAAAATATCAACACGTTTGATATCATTTCCCCTGCCTATAGTTTAAAAACAGTTTCAGGCCCCTAGATCATTAAGCATTCCGCATTACTTTTTTGTATCTCACTAAAGATCAGAAAACTGTAAGACTGAAATGTCTTTGCATATTCTCCATTTTGTGTGTGACAAGTTTCATAGATCAACAGCATCTATAGCGGTCCCCTATCCAGTGAAGAGCCAACGTTGGAGTCACTGGCGATTAGAAACGCTTGACTTGATCCTTAAATTCAGGGGTAAGTCAATTTCATCAATCATTTGCAATCCACTGCTGGATGTAAGTCTCCACACGGTTCTTCCCTCAGCAATTTTCTTCCATGTCCCTTCGGCATGCTAAATTTTATGCACCCATATCCCACGTGGCCTTCTTCTGGGTCTTTCCTGTTCCTTGGTGTACAGTCAATTATAATTTTAGTTGTACAGCTGTGGTGTACGGTCAATTATAATTTTAGTTGCACAGCTGTGGTGTACAGTCAATTATAGATTTGTTGCACAGCTGTGGTGTACAATCAATTATAATTTTAGTTGCACAGCTGTAGTGTACAATCAATTATAATTTTAGTTGCACTGCTGTGGTGTACAGTCAATTATAGTTTTAGTTGACAGCTGTGGTGTACAGTCAATTATAATTTTAGTTGCACAGCTGTGGTGTACAGTCAATTATAATTTTAGTTGCACAGCTGTGGTGTACAGTCAATTATATTTTAGTTGCACAGCTGTGGTGTGCAGTCAATTATAATTTTAGTTGCACAGCTGTGGTGTACAGTCAATTATAATTTTAGTTGCACAGCTGTGGTGCACAGTCAATTATAATTTTAGTTGCACAGCTGTGGTGTACAGTCAATTATAATTTTAGTTGTACAGCTGTGGTGTACAGTCAATTATAATTTTAGTTGCACAGCTGTAGTGTACAGTCAATTATAATTTTAGTTGCACAGCTGTGGTGTACAGTCAATTATAATTTTAGTTGCACAGCTGTGGTGTATAGTCAATTATAATTTTACTTGCACAGCTGTGGTGTACAGTCACTTATAATTTTAGTTGCACAGCTGTGGTGTACAGTCAATTATAATTTCAGTTGCACAGCTGTGGTGTACAGTCAATTATAATTTTAGTTGCACAGCTGTGGTGTACAGTCAATTATAATTTTAGTTGCACAGCTGTGGTATACAGTCAATTATAATTTTAGTTGCACAGCTGTGGTCAGTTCTAGCAATATGTCCTGCCCATTACAATTTGAAGGTCTATACTTTCATCAAGATGTCACCAAATGCTGTCAGAAATAAGAAGGTCACAGGTCAGCTGACGGGTAGACAATTTCGTGGGGAAAAATGGGTACTCTGGAATTTTGTGCTCGGTACTGATACCAGCGGAGTGAAAAATTATTTGTCATGCAAAAATATTGTCGTTTCTTTCTCAAAACGACGAAGAATTCCACCGACCGACGACGATACGGCACCAACGCTAGACACACCGACATCATATTGTAAATCGACACTTCCTTTGCGCTTGTTTTCAGTACGACTGTCCAGAGCAAGGTACAGGTATACGCTTATCACCTGCTTCTCTGCTGATTCACTCTCTCACACCCCACGTGTCACATTATAAGACTGAGAGTTACTTTTCACATCACATCTTTTCCATTGAGCATTCAGAGGTTTTCGTTTGACGTGCTAACATCCCGCTCCAATCGCATGTCGTGTCGGAATTAATGCCTTATTTGTTAATATGGATTTATTTAATATTAAGGAGATTGGAAAAGGCGTTGAGGCCAACTAATGCGTGCTTGTTGAAAAACAAATGGGAAGAGTGAATACTGGAAGTTGTTTCGTCTCATTAAGCAACCAGAAGTTTCACAAGCTTGTGATGAGTTGAAAGTTATAAATTGTGAATGTTGATTTCATGCGTGATTGTCCCTTCCTTCTGAGAGACGATGATGAAATAAATCTATATCCATTTGGGAACTTTCAACTCATCTGAAGCTTGTGAAAACTGGTGCGGCTATGAAACATATTCTGAAGCTTGGTATGTTGTAAAAAAACAGGAAAAATTGAAATTAAACAAGCTACTTATTTTCGAATATTTTGACTGTAGCGCCATCAGAATTAAGTGAAACAGCTTTACCTACTACGGAAAGACTTTCTGACACTCGCAGATGCGTTTGAAAACTTGTGTCAAACAGTTCGGTGTTGTCTTGCAAAGAAGGACGGCAGTTTCAACTCTCCCTCTAAGTGCGTAAATTATACGTTCCCGTAATGCATTTGTTTGAGTTCTACATAACTTACGCCCTGTACCCTACGGTACTCACTGCGGAGAGACTTCCAAAATACAGTATATACGCAGTTGAGTCTATATTTAACGAAGTCCCACCGTTCCACTTAAAAATTTCGTAATAAAAAATTCGTTAAGTAGAAATGAACATAAATTGTAAAAACTTAATCAAATAAAATGGAAAATACCGTAAAATGTAGTTTAATTTGGGCAGTAAATTGAACTTTTGAGTAAAAACTTTTCGTAAATGAGTTCAAATCTTTTAATACATGCTGTATATTCGTAGAAATAGAATACATTGTCTGAATAAACAAATTAATGAAGAGGAAAAAGGAGACTAAAGCTTACCACTCCTTTTCATCATTCTAATAATATATGGAGTTATTTTAAACTGTGAAAAATTCCGTAATTCTGCTCTGTACAAATTTCTTATAAAAAGTGCTTTGTTCATAAAAAGTTTCACGTTTTTGTAAACATTCTAGTGTTTACAAAAATGTTTCATTTCGATGTTTACAAAATTTTCTTGAAATCCTCGTCGAATCGTATCGAATGCTTTTTAGAACTTCTTTATGCGATGATTTCTTCATAGGATTTTTTACAATCTTCGGAGAAAGTTATCTACGGAGGACCTACATCTGGCTTTCTTAATGAACTGCAAATCACTACAGGTAATTCCCAAATTTCATAAACTCCCTTGTCGACCTCGCTCACGACGGGATTTCCGGGTGCTTACTGTTGCGGAAACCAAGCGCCTTCATGTGGAAATTAGGGCTAAACGTGGATACTTGGATTACATAAATCGCAGGACCTATCTAGCATACCAAATTTTGCAAATCGGTCAGACTCTATCACATTCGGGAGATCAATGATTCTGATCAGTAGTATGATTGCCTCGGCCATACAACGCATCATTCAAGATACCCATATTCACAAACTTCCTCTATTCGTCTCGGCTAACGAAGTTCCTTGCTACTATTCAAGTACGTCGAAACCTGAATCCTCAACCTCTTCTACTTCACTTCCGTTTATCAACCTGAGCTCTACTCCTTTGACTCAACCACAGATTAATGCCTTGTTTCACGGATATACATTTGTTTTCCCGATGTGTTCTGGAGCATATGTTAACACTGTTTCCCAGGTTGAACGAGTAGTTAGGGCCTTGCCGGAAACTCATCGAGATCCTGTTAGACATTCTATTGCCAAGGTGTTGGCTGGACCAGACTCTCAACCCTTCAGGTCTCATTCCTCACAATCTGCTCGTTCAGAATCTTCTTACCTGCGCTATGAGAGAAGTCAGCTTAAAGCAATTGCCCGTAATACAATCTCGCTGTTAACAATGCTGATAAATCACAGAAAATAGTAATACTGGATTCCAGTGACTATAACGCTAAAATGCATGCAGATATCCAAAAGATTCATCATAAGGTAGTCTCTCAAGACCGGACTAGGACCTTGATCTCTGTCATTTCCAGACTAAAAAGTCAGGTTTGTTTACCCCAGGTAATCTCAACAAACTTACAACCACTCCCTGGACCTAGTATCCCCCTTGCATTTGGTAAAATCAAGTTACATAAACCAGGTTATCCAGTTCGTCCCCTGGTCTCAAGTGCAAATAGCTCATCTCGGCTCCTTGAGTCAGCTCTGGCAAAGTTTTTGGTTCCCTTTGACTAGTTATTCCCCATATTCTGTCAGAAGTTCCACCCGAGCTCTGGATATCATTCGATAATTTTCTTTTCAAGGCGAATTTCTTGTGGCTTCATTGGATGTGGAGTCTTTATTTCCAAACGTGCCCATCCCTACCGTTCATAGCATTATCGAGAGGAAACTTTCTACTTACCCTGGCCTTTTCCCTCTCGAAGTGGAGGCCATAATGTCAGCTTTACAGCTTGTGGCCTCACGCTCTTTTTTTAAATTTAATAATGTCAGCTTTACAGCTTGTGGCCTCACGCTCTTTTTTTAAATTTAATAATGTCATCTACCAACAACAGGGGGAACACCTATGGGCTCCTCCTGTCTCCTGTTCTTTCAGAGTTTCTCTTACAGGAATTAAAAAATACCGCTCTTTTAGAAAAGGACCAAAACATTCTGGTGTTTTGGTCCTTTTCTGTTGAACAACTTCATTCTTTTACAGGTTTTTTATCCTCACAGTATCCTAAGATTAAATTGACCATTGAGCTGGAACAATAAGGCTCCCTACCTTTTTAGACTTCCTTCTTTCACATAGTTCTACAGGTTTACAATATTCCGTGTACAGGATGCCTTCTGCGTGTCATGTACTTATTCCTCGCGACTCTTCACACCCATGGAGCTATAAGCTAGCTGCGTTTAGATTTCTACTCAAACGCTCTCATTCCCATTCTTCGAATCCCGCTTTACAATGAGAAGAATTTCAGAGGATTTTGACAGTTGCTTCCACGTTTGGCTACTCTCACGACGACATATTACGCCTCGACAGAATAATGAATCGTCTTCAATTCACAGCATTGCAACGGGAGTCTCAAACTGTACGATATGTGGGTACGATTGACTACAACCCAAACATTGCCAACATCCTTGGGAATGCCTGCGCTAGGTTCCATATTTATTTAAGAAAGCGCACCTTCAATTTATTCAATTTGCTGCACAAGGACCGTTACAAGATTCATCCACTACATAGATCTGGTGTTTATAGCATCCTACTCGTTTCTTATTCACCGGATACTGAACACGCCTTCTAAATAGGCTCTACCCTACGTTCAGTGCAAGTACGGGTGGCAGAGCAGAAATATGCAGCTCGTTTTGGCTCTACCTCGTCTGCCTTAGCCCGCACAGTGGCGCAAGGTCAACATTACCCTGACTGGAGTTGTACGACACTGATTGCCTCTGCACCTGATAAACATTCTTTGTTGCTTGCTGAAAGTTTGTGTAGTACACGGTTTGCCTCCAGGTGCTGCAATGACAATTTGCCTGTAATTATACCTCTCCCTTGGATTCTGCTGTTGATCCAGCTAAAAGCTTCACCTGTTGGATCTCCAGATACGTGAGTTTAATTTACATATAATAATTTGTAATTTGCCATTTCCAGTTTGGCAACACCATTTGTTATTCCATGATTGTATATAAAGGCCTATAACCATCCTTTTGAGCAGTTAGGGCCGCGGGTGGCTCAGTGGTCAGCGTTCGTGACTGCCATTGAGGTGACCTCAGGTTCGATCCTGGGCAGGAACGAACGTTCGAACCACTAAATACCCGTCGTGCGTCGGATGGGCACGTTAAGCCCTCGGACCACAGGTACTGGCCCCCCAGTAATAAATAAGGGCTGCTTCTTCCCCTCTTTCTACCTCTCTTCCGTGCCACTTTCCTATCTGGCATTCTAGCCCAAATCTCCTAGCTTCCTATTTCTAAGGGTTGTTTAAGACCAGGTGTCAGACACTCCCTTCCTAAAATCTTCTACATATGATCTGATATTTCGCGCAATTGGGCCCGATGATGAGGCTAAAGTAGCCTCGAAAGTGCTTGCCAGCGTAGCTGATTTTAACTTGTAAATAAGTATCATTTTTTAAATGCATGTGTAACGTATACTCTAGATTCACTTTCCTTTTGATTTTTACTATCTCTGGTTATTTTATTTTCCTATGTAAATTATCTTCTTACTGAACGAGATGTTATTTTCTCCCGCTGAATGAGATCTGGCAATGAGTGTAAGTCATGACGTGGTGGTAGGCAGTATAAATAGGCGCGTTCAACGATACCTAGGAGAGCTGTTGTTGTATGGTGAGAGCTTTTTGTTGATGTGCGTAGGGAGAGCTTCGTTTATATGAGTAGAGCTACGTTATTTTGTGCCAAGAGCTTTGTTCTATGTGATTAGGTTTTTTCGTCATTATTGTGATACGATTAATGTGACTAGTGTGTGTGTGTTGGAGGATACCAGGACTTTCTCTGAATAAAGCTTGTGTTGTAAGTACGTTTTTCTCAGTTCATAGTTTTGTCAGATCTCTGTCTGGCTGTTAGGTTTATTTCATTAGTTGTTATTATTAACAACCAGCATAAGACTTTATTCATCTTAATTACTACTACAACATTACTAGCAGTTAAAAGCTTGTTCATTATTATTACAACACTACTAGCAGGAAAGTTTATTCATGATATAATTAACACAACAACCATTAGAAGAAGCATTAGTAGAAGAAAGCTGAATTCATTATAATTGGCGCCCGAACTTTTCTCGAACACGAGGTCTTGACAATTATTACCCATGTCTTCACTACCTGAAACAACTTCAATTTTTCACCCAAAATCGAATTTCGATGGTGATGGGATTAATTTCGACCATGTGCAAGAAGCCTGTGGGTCTCACTTTGATATGAATGCTTTACAAGTCCCCAGGCATTCTTCACAATTTCGTAATTCACCAGCTTCCTATTACTCTGAGTCGCGGGTCGTACCTGATGGAGTTCAATCCTCTGAGCGAAGCAGAATGCTTGCCCATTTCGTGCCGCATGCAGGAACATTTAATTTCAATGGTTTGGAGGGATCCTTAAAATTTCTCGAAGATTTGGAAGATCATTTTGATCTCTACAATATTCCTCAAGACTGCAACGTACAAATCGCAGGCACTTGCTTGAAGGTTACCGCTAAAACCTGGTATCGGCAGTGGAGAGTGTCGAACCCGGATTCTCATTATGAGAATTTCCGTGCAGAATTTTTGGAAGTCTTTCCTTTCGGCCTCAGTCGAGCTAGCCTTGCACAACAATTTTTTATCGTCAGCAAGGACCTAACGATAGCCCTGTTGCATTTGCGTTGGAAACAACACGCTTGTATAACTTATGGAATCCACATGCCAGTCATGTCGACATGTTGGACACCCTATTGCAGCAGCTCGATCAATTTCTACAGGATTTTCTTGAGGTTCGACACTCTGCTACAATTCATGAATGCCTTCGCCTCATACGAACGTATGAAGAGCGACACGGCAAACATGGTCCAACTCACCATACTCGGGCACCCCGCGAGGCTTATTACGAATATCCTCAGCGGCATAATAGGCCTAATAACTTTCAACGCGAGCGTACACAAGTGCACGCACAAGCTTCATACGTTCCACCGCATAGAAGAGGGGTACATCAACCGCTTGTTTCTAATCAATCTTCTGGATACCGTACAAATGCACAGTATGCTCGACCCCGTTACAATCCGCAGAATTCGGAACGTTTTCATGCTCAGGGCAATGATGATTTTTCTGCCCGTGCTGAGGGAAGAAGTAATAGAAATGAAAATGTCAACAGATATGCGGAGTTCCCGCAGCAGTTTTCACGCAGTTTTCCTCATCGTGAAAATTTTCCCCATACCCGGCAGGGTCGAGGTTTCAGACAGCATGATAATCCAACCAGGAATCCTTTAAACTTCCAAAGGAAGCAGACCAAGGGTCGGTCCTGCTTCCTGATACCAAGCATTCTGACCCTAAAACAGTATTAGTGACTGTCCAAACTCCTCAGTTGCCTGATGTGTTCTCGACAATTGAAGATATTATTGTCGAGACAAAGTTCGACACTGGTTCTGAAATCATCATCATCATCATTGTCAACCATTATCAATCCACTGCTGGACGAAGGTCTCCCCAAGTTTCCTCCACAACGGTCTGTCTTGTGCCAGTCTCCTCCATGTCACTCCCGCATATTTACGAATTTCAACCACCCATCTCCCATGTGGTCTTTTTCTGGGTCTTTTCCTGTCCCTTGGAATCCAATCTAAAATTTCGGCTGTCCATCTATGGTCTGTCCTTCTGGCAGTATGTCCAGCCCATTGCCATTTCAGGGATTTAACTCTGATCATGATGTCTTCCACTCTCGTCATTTTTCGGATCCACGAGTTCCTCTTCTTATCTCTCCTGGTTATACCAAGCATGCACCTCTCCATGCTTCTTTGAGTTGTCTGCAGCTTTTGTATGTCTCTTTTAGTTAAGGTCCACGTCTCTGCACCATACGTAAGCACTGGAAGGATGCATTGATCAAACACTTTTCTTTTAAGACATAATGGCATATTGCTCTTGAAAATTATGCTGTTTCTTCCAAAAGCTCTCCAGGCAAGTTTTGTACGCCGATTAATTTCTTCATCAATGTGACCCTCACTTGATATCTGCTGTCCAAGATAAACATACGTATCTGTTATCTCCAGTTTTTCTCCATCAATCGATAAATCATCATTTCTTGTAAAAGCATTGAACATCACTTTTGTCTTCTGAAAGTTCATTTTTAATCCCACTTCTTTACTCTTGTCAGCAAGTTCCTGGATCATACTCTGCAGCTCTGATGGGGTAGTTGCAAAAATGACTACGTCATCAGCAAAACGAAGGTGGGTTAGATAATCTCCATTAATCTTTATCCCTTTGTTTTCCCAGTTCAGTGATTGAAAGACATTTTCCAATGTGGCATTAAAGAGCTTCGGAGATATGGTGTCACCTTGTCTCACTCCCTTTCCAATTTTTATGTGTGTTGTATTTTCAAACAGCCGAATCTTTGCACTTGCATTTTCATAGATGTTATTAATAATATTAATGTATGCATCTTCAATACCGCAGGATTTCAGAGCCGTGGTAACTGCTGATGGTTTCACCGAATCAAAGGCTTTTTCATAATCGATAAAAGCCATGCACAATGGAAGTTCATATTCCCTCGCTCTTTCAATCAGTTCTCTCAGTACGTGGATATGATCTATTGTGCTGTAGCCACTCCTGAATCCAGCTTGTTCTCTCGGTTGAGCCATGTCCAGTGTTACCTTCAAGCGGTGTGAAAGAACTTTGGTGAAGATTTTATAAACCACTGATAGGAGGCTGATAGGTCTGTAGTTCCTAAGATCCTCAATGTCACCTTTTTTATGTAGCAGGATCATTGTAGCATTGTTCCAATCCTCAGGAATCTTCCCTTCATTAAGGCATCGAGTGAAAATTTGGGCGAGTACTGTTTCAATTTCTCCACTTGCTTCTTGTATGATGTCTATAGTAATTCCATCTTCTCCTGGAGCTTTCCCTCGCTTCATGTTCTTGATTGCATGAGCAACTTCTGCTGGGAGGACTGGAAGAACTCTGGTACCTTTCATGATGTCTGGAGTACATGTATCATCCCTTTCATATAATTTGGAGTAGAAATCTTTCACTCTTGTCAAAACTTCGCCTCTATTTCTTGTTATAGAACCATCTTCTTTTCTCAGAGCCATAATCTGTTTTCTTCCCTTACTGAGATGTCCCTTTGCTATCTTAAGGCTTTGGTTGTTTTCAATTGCTTTCCTCACTAGCTCACAGTTGAATTTCCTTACGTCTTCAGTGATACTTTTTCGTGTTGTCTTGCATAGCTCTATATATTCCACTTTGGAAGTCACATCTACTTTAGTTGTCCTCATCTCTCTTCTTTTTTGCATCAACATTTTGGTTTTTCCTGATAATTTGTTCACATGCAACTTGTTCTTAGACCCAGCTAATTTTGTTGCTGTTTCCATTAGAGCTTTGGTTACTTTTCTGTTAACTTCCGAAATATCCACTTCTTCCGATGTTAGGTCTTCTAAAGCAGAGAATCTGTTCTTCAGTTCCAACTTGAAAGTATTATGGTGTTTTTTAAGGTTGGTTATGTCAATACATTTTGTTTGTCTTATGAGCTTGCCACGTTCCAGTTTAGTGTTGAGGTGCATCTTACATCTCACCAATCTATGGTCACTACCTGTGTTGAACTTGTTCAGCACACTGCAGTCTTCGATGACGAATTTTTTGTTACACATAATAAAATCAATTTCACTTGTCGTCCCAATTGGATGTCTCCATGTCCATTTCCGGTGTGGCTTTTTCTTGAAAAAGGAGTTCAAGATGAAAAATCCTTCTGCCTCTGCAAACTCAACGAGAGTATTTCCACGCTGGTTTCTGTTGCCGTGACCGAATTTACCTACTGAAGTTTCATTCTGTTGCCGTTGCCCTATTTTTGCATTGAAATCTCCCATAATTATCTTCAAGTGCTGCTTACCTTTATTATTTAGATGACGAATTTCCTCATAAAATTCTTCAATTTCTTCTTCAGGATGACTTGTGGTGGGTGCATAAGTTTGAATAATCTGAGCCTGGTATCTTCTCGATAGTTGGATAACGAGTCGTGCAGCTCTGTCAGAGGAACTTTCAACTTCTACCACTTTATCCTTCAGTTTCTTGTTTATTATAAATCCAACACCACTAGTTCTGCCAGTATCTGTCCCACGATAATAGAAGAGATGTCCACTTTTCAGTTCAATGAGATCTTCTCCTTTTCTCCTTACCTCACTTAGCCCGACGATGTCCCACTTGATCCTTTGTAGTTCCTCTTCCAATTCAAGAAGCCTTGAATCAGAAGATAGGGAGCGTCCGTTGTAGGTAGCCAAGGTCAGCATCAAATGGCAGCCTAGTCCGGTCCTCCGGGGATTCTTAGCACCCTCTGCCTTCATGTCGCACTGGTCGCTGCCTTGGCCAGGTACATTCCAGCTGCCGGAGACTGAGGGCCAAGATTTAAGTTGTAGAGTCATTTTGGAGGTGTTTGGCCATAACTCACCACGCTGGCCAAGCGGGTTGGTGAGTGTGGGATAGCATTTCCTCTGATCCCGATGGTATAGTTATACCGCTATTGGCGGTCGTCAGAGCCCCTTTAGTGGGAACAGGATGCACCACGAGAAGGCGGGGTTGACATTTGTCAAGGAGAGGCTGTGATGTTACGCATCACCTGACCTTACATCCCGGTTCTGAAATATCAGCCCAAAATACGAAGTTTTGCACTGACAATTTTCCTGCAATACACGTTCAACCTGCGACGCAGTATTTGCGAGGTGCAAATAACGAAATCTTCAGTATCACAGGAACTGTCACATTATCTCTAGGGCTGGGAAAGGCTCGTTTTACGCATTCTTTCCTGCTTATAGACGAACTACCTGTTAAATATCTAATGGGAATTTACTTTATTAATACGTTTCAAGTTACTCTGAATTTCGTACAACATGTGATTTCCTTTCCGGAACCTATCGAAGTGATTCCTACGGTTCCTATAGATATAACGAGTTTGTTATTGAGTAACCAATTGAATGAGAGGCAACGAAACCAGCTTTCTCTACTTTTGCAGGAAAGCCCTGGTTTATTTTCTGATCAACCTGGTTTCACACATGTGGTTTATCATGTCATTGACACTGATGGTTCGAAACCGATAGCGACGAAGCCTTACCCTTGTGCTCCCCATAAGAAACAGGAAATGCAACGTCAAATTTCTGAAATGATTAAACAGGGCATAATAAGGGAATCAACAAGCGCCTGGGCTGCTCCTGCCTTTTTGGTTCCAAAGAAACAACCCAATGAATTTCGTTTCGTGACAGATTTCCGCAAAGCTCAACCAAGTCACGAGAACGATCAATTATCCACTACCTGTCATGTCGCATATTTTGCATGACCTATCATCAACTAAATGGATGTCAGCTTTGGATTTGGCGAGTGGATATTGGCAGGTGGCGGTACATCCGGACTCTGTCGATAAAACAGGGTTTGTGACTCCTTTTGGGGCTTATGAATACCTGCGTATGCCCTTTGGACTAGCTTCTGCACCTGCTACTTTCCAAAAGCTTATGGATACGGTTCTGAGACCTGTTCTGGGTCCCCATGTGCATGTATATTTGGATGGCATTATTATTACATCCGAGACTTTTGACGAGCACCTTTCTCTGCTCAAACAGGTGTTCCAACTCATATACAATGCTGGCTTGACGTTAAAACCTAGTAAATGCCAGATAGCGAGGGACGAGATTGTATATGTGGATTTGAAAATCACTCCCCACGGCTTATTTACGGATAATGAAAAAATTAGGCTTATTGTTGACTTTCCTCGGCCTAAAACAGCAAAAGAACTATCACGCTTTCTGGGAAAGACCGGATGGTATCAGCAGTTCGTTCCCGCTTATGCTACAATCTGTGAGCCATTGTATGCTTTAAAACGTAAATACAAGAAGTTTGTTTGGACACATGAGGCTAACGCTGCATTTGAAACACTGAAGTCTGCGTTGACTCAGCCTCCTGTGTTGGCTTTCCCGGATCATACTAAGGAATTTGATATTTATACTCACGCATTCGGAGTTGGTCTTGGTTGCGTTTTGTCACAAGCTGGGCATCCAATAGCTTTTGCGTCTCGTACTTTATCCAAACGCAATTATTCAGCTACGGAACGTGAATGTCTTGCTGTAGTGTATGCTCTTGACAAATTTCAATGTTATCTTAACGAATTGACAGTTAACATAATTACGGATCATTCTGCCCTTCAGTATTTGAATTCTGCTAAGCATCTCTCTCAAAGACTTATGAAGTGGGCTCTGAAGTTACAAGAGAGCAATATCAAAATTTCGTATCAGCCATGTCATAAGAATCAATTACCGGACGCATTGTCTCGCGTTCCGATTAGTGGGGTCCCCACAGAAACTACTCCTGGATGTCAGCCTTTACATCTAATAGATGATATAACATCCAGAGAGCAGATAATGGCAGAATTAGTAAATGATCCTGATTTTGGGGATATCTATAATTTTTTGCTTGCGGGTTCGCCCCTACAAAGTGATCCTTCTCTGGCTGGGAGGTCACAGCATTTTGAAGTCATAGAGGTTCTTCTTTACTATACGAAATCTAGGACTACTAGGGCAGAGTTTCGCCCATGTATTCCACGAACCCTTAGAATGGCCCTATTAAACGAATTTCATGACAAACCTCTTGCCGGCCATTTAGGTATTCGCAAGACCCGTTGTAAATTGCGGGATGTTGCCTATTGGCCTGGCATGTACCAAAGTGTGCTCGCATACGTTCAATCATGTCACTTGTGTCAGATTAATAATTACCGTAATGTAAGACCGGCCAGTCATTTGAAATCTAGTTCAAGTTCTCATGTTTTTGACATTATTTCAATAGATTTATTGGGATCTTATCCTTTATCTGTTAAAAACAAAGCTCGTTACGTTTTAGTATTAACTGATAATTTTTCTAAATGGGTTGAAGTTTTTCCCATTAAAGCCGCTACGGCAGAAGTTACTTGTAATATATTAATTAATGAAGTATTCTCTAGATATGATGCACCTAATAAAGTAGTTTCGGATAATGGTCCCCAATTTATTTCTGACATTTTTTAAAGAATGTGTGCGAGACTACACATTAGGCATAAATTCATTTCCCCATATCATCCCCAGAGTAATCCTGCGGGACGAGTAAACCGCACGCTTGTTAAAATGATTGCTACATTTGTCATGGATCATCACGAGCGATGGGATGAACATCTTGAGCTTTTTTCGTTCGCCCTCCGCTCGTCTGTTCACGAATCTACTAAATTTCCTCCTGCAGAACTTTTTCTGGGTCGCAAAATTAAAACCCCTTTTGAAAATTTAACGGGGATTATCGACGAACTAAAATAGCGACCAACTCCGCAATCAGTACGAATCATGGCAGAAAAAGCTCGTGTTGCAATGCTAGGAGCACAAGCGGCTCAAGCAAGATATTATAATACTAGGTGCAGGGAACCAGATCTTGTCGTTGGAGATCTCACTCTCGTGGAAACGCACTTCCAGTCTTCTGTTTCTCATACTTTAGTGAAGAAATTTGCACCCAGCTACGAAGGTCCATATCGGGTGGCAAATGTGTTTGAAAATAACATTGTTCTTGAAAAACCTGACAATCAATTTCAATACGTACACGTTGCTCAGTGTCGCAAGTATCATGAACGGAATATAGATGTTATCATCAACCCTACTCAACCTTCTGTTCCACAGACTCAAGAGTCTATATCTCACGATCAACCTCCAGAAATTTTGGACGAACCAACAAACATTTTTTAAGAATCTCCCGTGATTTTTTCTTCACCCTCCCCTCCTCAAGACGGGTTTCCAAACACGCAACCTGATTCTCATATGAGACGAAGGCTCCAATCAAGTTCTTCAAATACTAGTAACGTTTCTTTCCCTCCAACCATTGCCAAGACTATTGCTGCACCGTTTCCTGATAACTCTGCACCAACACAAGCTCCTACTTCCTTGAATACCTCGTCAGAAAGTATACCTATAGGCAGAAATAAACATCGCCTTGCACGACCACTAACTTACAGCAGCGACTCAGAGTCTTCAGATATTTCTGATTTATCAGTTATGGACAATAGTTTGACGATTCCTAAACGTCAAACACCAATTACAAACCGTCCAGCAGCACCAAAAGCTGGTCGAAAACGTAACTTGTCTCCCCAATCTGCTTCGCCGCAACAGCGACGAAGGCAGAGATCCTTGCATCCGCCCGGGTTTCGCCCCTGGAACCTACGCTCAGGGCAAACAGGGCCGATGCCTGCTTCTACTCTCATGCCACGAGGTAGAAAGCGAAAACAAACGATGTGGCCGGAGCCACGTCCGTCCAAAAGAATGCTGGAAGGACACCACGAGCCCCAGCACAAAGGGTCTACATATCAAAAGCCTGGGGAGCCCGTTCCTGTCAGCCGCAGGGATTTCCTGACCGACAGACTTCGGCCGTTCCTGATCGACGGACTTCAGCCGTTCCTGTCAGCCGCAGGGATTTCCGGACCGACAGACTTCAGCCGTTCCTGACCGTTCCTGTCAGCCGCAGGGATTTCCGAACCGACAGACTTCAGCCGTTCCTGACCGACGGACGTCAGCCGTTCCTGACCGTTCCTGTCAGCCGCCGGGATTTCTTGACCGACAGACTACAGATGATCCAGTCACGTCCTTAAAGAGATCTACGCCACCTGAATTTACC
Organism: Macrothele yani; assembly: GCA_039090855.1. Taxonomy (NCBI): domain Eukaryota; kingdom Metazoa; phylum Arthropoda; class Arachnida; order Araneae; family Macrothelidae; genus Macrothele; species Macrothele yani. Next base: position 13,510,730 of record CM077013.1, on the reverse strand, counting down.
AGTTTGATTAGGCCTGGAAAACGTTATCGTACTAGAGTTTTTTATGCGTCCTCGAGATAAGTAAGTTCTCGTGGACAGGTTCTTTTCTCCGTTTGTTGTTTTTCCTGCACGACCAGTTGTTGGCGTGTCAGAATTTCTTTTTTTCGTGTGGGCCTATGCATTCTTTTTGTGTATATATGTGTTTTTTTATATTTCTTCTATGTCCATCTACTAATCCAAATTTTTTTCTATATATGTGCTTAGGGGTAAAATAATAAAAATTGTTACTGTTAGGCAGCTACAGGCAATCTTCGCTGCTGATACAGTTGCTTTGTATTCAACGATAATATGAGAACGTAATTTGAAATTAAAAGTGATTCCTGCTAGGCAGAATAAAAGGAAGGTATGCCGATGCAGGTTTGTTTTGTTCAAGTATACAAAGTGTTTCACAGACGAATACAGATTTCTTGATTTTGTCATGCCAAGTTTGAGATTGTACATACTGCTGCCACCAAAACAAAAACAAAAAAGAGGACGATAAACGTCAATCAACGAAGTGTAAGACTTACACTCCAAAACTGATAGGTTTTTCGAAAAACAAAAAAACAAAAAAAAAATTAAGGGGGAGATGATGTAACGTATACTCTAGATTCACTTTCCTTTTGATTTTTACTATCTCTGGTTATTTTATTTTCCTATGTAAATTATCTTCTTACTTAACGAGATGTTATTTTCTCCCGCTAAATGAGATCTGGCAATGAGTGTAAGTCGTGACGTGGTGGTAGCCAGTATAAATAGGCGCGTTCAACGATACCTAGGAGAGCTGTTGTTGTATGGTGAGAGCTTTTTGTTGATGTGCGTAGGGAGTGCTTCGTTTATGTGAGTAGAGCTACGTTATTTTGTGCCAAGAGCTTCGTTCTATGTGATTAGGTTTTTTCGTCATTATTGTGATACGATTAATGTGACTAGTGTGTGTGTGTTGGAGGATACCAGGACTTTCTCTGAATAAAGCTTGTGTTGTAAGTACGTTTTTCTCAGTTCATAGTTTTGTCAGATCTCTGTCTGGCTGTTAGGTTTATTTCATTAGTTGTTATTATTAACAACCAGCATAAGCCTTTATTCATCTTAATTACTACTACAACATTACTAGCAGTTAAAAGCTTGTTCATTATTATTACTACACTACTAGCAGGAAAGTTTATTCATGATATAATTAACACAACAACCATTAGAAGAAGCATTAGTAGAAGAAAGCTGAATTCATTATACATGTTTTTAACTATTCAGTCGTACATACGACAGCCTCGGATTCTTCATCATACCATTTGGTAATACTTGTTAAAAATTCGTACGTATAGGAGATAATTACTTAGAGGCGTGCTGTCTCCGTACGATATCATCAAACCAACATCTCTGACTGTACAATAAAAAACTTTATTTACAATAAAAGACATGATTTTAAAATATTTAAAAATGGCAAGATCTTTCGGGGCTACAATAGCACCCGTCCTCAGGCCACCCAACAGTACCACAAAGCATAGGGAAGTGCCGCAATATATAACCAGTCTCCCCCGCGAGACCCACAATACATTTGTTCAAAACCGCAGGTGATGCCAATTGAGAAAAACAGCAGAACAAAAGTAATATGTACAAATAATATAATCGATTAATTAAGGTCCTCTTCTTCAGTTTTTTGAATGGGAGAAGTAATTATTTTTCTCCATTGTCTAGGAACAAAAACAGGTAAGTCCAAGTTACAACAGGTATTACCATAAGAGATTATATACAGACTCTCGGTAAAAAAGACGGTTTGTTTGTTTACATTGGAGGAGAGTACTATTGTATTAGGCCAATCGGGAGAGTAACCTCCCTGGCGAACAGCTGTAGTAAATGAAGTAGAAATGCAGTCAGTTCGAAGTGCATATTTATGTTCAGACAATCTAATGTTCCGACTTCTAAGGGTAGAACCTATGTAGTATTTGATATCTTCGTTAGGAGCCGAGGGAAGCAATGGGATACGATATATTCCTGCTTTATTCAAAGTGGCAACTTGATCTCTGTCGTTACGTATGGTAGAAAAAATGTTTTTTGGTGCAAATTCCAAATTTAATATTATATTTATTACATACCTTCCGCAATATAGAAACTACGGGAGGGATGAAATCAACTTTACCAACGTATATAGGGGGAACGACTTCCCTTGACAACGTCGTAAATCTTAGTCTTTCAAATTTCTGTAGAAGTTCCCGAAAGAAGCAGGCGGGATATCCAAATGATATGGCCATGTTCTGTATAAGAGCTAGTTCGTCCTGACGTATCTTACGGGTAGAGGAATGAGTAAATGCTCGTTTAATTAAAAAACGTAAGGCTGAAGCTTTGTGTTCCGGGGGTGCGAAGAGATAAAAGGTATAAGACAAATTGTGAAGGTCGGTTTTCTATAGACGGATAATTTGATAAGGTTAGAAGTCAAGTCACGAGTTAATAAAATGTCCAGAAAGGGTAATATACCATTTTGTTCAAGTTCCATTGTGAAGGTGATAGTAGGATATTGGTTGGACAGACATGTGGTAAATTCGTTCAGAAGTACCATGGAGTGAGGCCAGAAGACCAACATATCATCCACGTATCTTAAGAGGAGTGCCGGTTGATTCGTGAATTGGCTCAGAACTTTATCTTCCAATGACTGCAGTAAAATTTCGGCCAGAACAGGGGAGAGAGGAGACCCCATTGGTGCCCCCTCCATTTGTTGGTAGAATTTGCCATCAAATTTGAAATAAGAACGTTTTGCAACCAATTTCAAAGCAGAAATGATTGCATCAACCTCCAAAGGGGAAATTGAGTTGTCAGCAAGCAATTTCCCTTCAATAATCGAGTGGACTACTTCAAGTGGAACATTTGGAAACAGAGACACTACATCAAGAGAAGCCATAACAAATGAGTTTCCCTTGGGATCAAAAGATTTTATTCGCGTTAATGCCTGAGTAGAACTATTAATGGAAACTGAAGAATTTGCTATAAGTGGTTTTAAGTAAGTTGCTAAAGCTCTCTCCAATGTACGGGTGGGGCTAGCATACCCCGAAATCAACAGTCTGAGGGAGTGGTCAGGTTTGTGGGTTTTGATTTTCCCGAACAACTCAGGGACTCTAGTACCTACAGGAGGCTTCATTTTAGTAGAAATGGACTTAGGCAAGAGACCCCGGTTCCTGAGTTTACCTAACTCAGCTACAGTCGCATTTGTCGGGTCAGAGCGAAGTATCCGATGTGGAATCAGAGCTATTGCTTGGTACATCTTATTGTAGTAATCTTTGCGATCTAATAAAATAATTTGCTGGGACTTGTCAGCGCTAATGATTGAGAAATCCGGGTTTCGAGAAAGTTGTAACAATTGGTTGCGTTCATATTTTAGAAATGAAGAAGTTTTATCAGAATTTGAAAGGGAATCAGCTAAGGCATAACGAGTGATATCTTGTTTCTTCTCTGGCAAGGCCCCAATGACATTCTCTATCTGAGGTAAAGATTGAAATGGTCGAAAAGTTAAAACTGGATAGCTGAACTTGAAACCACGATTGAGGGCCGAACGTTGAATATCAGATAACACTATGGAGCTATAGTTGATGAAAGAATCAGGTAAATCACGATTAGTGGTTCTGTAGCTGAAGTTCTTAGGTTGGAACAAGTGAGGGCGTGTAGAAACCAGATTGCATAATTTACGAGTGTGTCCTTGATTCATGGTGTTTATTAAAGTCTGTATAGTGGTAAAGAAAACCAACAAGGTCTTACCTAATAAAATAGGATGGGAAAGTCTGGATAGTTGAGTATAAGCATTGTAGGATTTAAGGTTTAACAAGTCCAGGTAACTTCTTTTTCTCCTTATTTCTTTGGTTAGTCGTTTTTGTTAAGCATTAACAATTACGTGTGCATCCTGTTGAGATATGGCAAAGGTTCGTATTCGCAGTAACTTGGGCACCACACCGAGTGAACGGCAGTTGAGTAGAAAACTAAGGTGAGTCTCACAGCGGGCTAGTTTCCGTCGGATGTTACAGAAGGTCTTGGCTGCAGCTTCCATGCTACGTGCGCTTTAAAGTGCTACAGATTCTACCAGAATCCCTCACACATAGTATCACAAGGTTTGCAGCTAAAAAGAGTAATACTTGTTAAAAATTCGTACGTATAGGAGATAATTACTTAGAGGCGTGCTGTCTCCGTACGATATCATCAAACCAACATCTCTGACTGTACAATAAAAAACTTTATTTACAATAAAAGACATGATTTTAAAATATTTAAAAATGGCAAGATCTTTCGGGGCTACAATAGCACCCGTCCTCAGGCCACCCAACAGTACCACAAAGCATAGGGAAGTGCCGCAATATATAACCAGTCTCCCCGCGAGACCCACAATACATTTGTTCAAAACCGCAGGTGATGCCAATTGAGAAAAACAGCAGAACAAAAGTAATATGTACAGATAATATAATCGATTAATTAAGGTCCTCTTCTTCAGTTTTTTGAATGGGAGAAGTAATTATTTTTCTCCATTGTCTAGGAACAAAAACAAGTAAGTCCAAGTTACAACAGGTATTACCATAAGAGATTATATACAGACTCTCGGTAAAAAAGACGGTTTGTTTGTTTACATTGGAGGAGAGTACTATTGTATTAGGCCAATCGGGATAGATACGTGGATGATATGTTGGTCTTCTGGCCTCACTCCATGGTACTTCTGAACGAATTTACCACATGTCTGTCCAACCAATATCCTACTATCACCTTCACAATGGAACTTGAACAAAATGGTATATTACCCTTTCTGGACATTTTATTAACTCGTGACTTGACTTCTAACCTTATCAAATTATCCGTCTATAGAAAACCGACCTTCACACCTTGTCTTATACCTTTTATCTCTTCGCACCCCGGAACACAAAGCTTCAGCCTTACGTTTTTTAATTAAACGAGCATTTACTCATTCCTCTACCCGTAAGATACGTCAGGACGAACTAGCTCTTATACAGAACATGGCCATATCATTTGGATATCCCGCCTGCTTCTTTCGGGAACTTCTACAGAAATTTGAAAGACTAAGATTTACGACGTTGTCAAGGGAAGTCGTTCCCCCTATATACGTTGGTAAAGTTGATTTCATCCCTCCCGTAGTTTCTATATTGCGGAAGGTATGTAATAAATATAATATTAAATTTGGAATTTGCACCAAAAACATTTTTTCTACCATACGTAACGACAGAGATCAAGTTGCCACTTTGAATAAAGCAGGAATATATCGTATCCCATTGCTTCCCTCGGCTCCTAACGAAGATATCAAATACTACATAGGTTCTACCCTTAAAAGTCGGAACATTAGATTGTCTGAACATAAATATGCACTTCGAACTGACTGCATTTCTACTTCATTTACTACAGCTGTTCGTCAGGGAGGTTACTCTCCCGATTGGCCTAATACAATAGTACTCTCCTCCAATGTAAACAAACAAACCGTCTTTTTTACCGAGAGTCTGTATATAATCTCTTATGGTAATACCTGTTGTAACTTGGACTTACCTGTTTTTGTTCCTAGACAATGGAGAAAAATAATTACTTCTCCCATTCAAAAAACTGAAGAAGAGGACCTTAATTAATCGATTATATTATTTGTACATATTACTTTTGTTCTGCTGTTTTTCTCAATTGGCATCACCTGCGGTTTTGAACAAATGTATTGTGGGTCTCGCGGGGGAGACTGGTTATATATTGCGGCACTTCCCTATGCTTTGTGGTACTGTTGGGTGGCCTGAGGACGGGTGCTATTGTAGCCCCGAAAGATCTTGCCATTTTTAAATATTTTAAAATCATGTCTTTTATTGTAAATAAAGTTTTTTATTGTACAGTCAGAGATGTTGGTTTGATGATATCGTACGGAGACGCCTCTAAGTAATTATACCATTTGGTACGAAGTTTTTATTACTTTCTGTATAATATCATTGAAATGGGTCAAGGTTCAGGACACAGGAGCGAGATTTATTCCACGACCATTATTCTCATAACTTGACTAAAATTATTTCTATTGCAACGAAACTGTAGCATGTTGTTCCGGAGGTATACTGAAGCAATTCTGTTTAATATCATCGAAATGGGTCAAAGATCAGGGTACCGGAGCGAGATTTATTCCACAGCCATTATCCTCATAACTTGACTAAAATTATTTCTATTGCAACGAAACTGTACCATGTTGTTCCGCAGGTATACTGAAGCAATTCTGTTTAATATAATCGCAATGAGTCAAAGATCAGGAGACAGGAGCAAGATTTATTCCACGGCCATTATCCTCATAACTTGATTAAAAATGCTTTTATTACAACAAAACTTTAGCATGTTGTTCCGAAGGTATACTGAACCAATTCTGTTTAATATAATCAAAATGGGGTCAAAGGTCAAGGCACAGGAGCGTGAGTTATTCCACAGCCATTTTCCTCATTAATTGTGTAATAACTTGAGTAAAGATTTCTGGATGTTAGAAAGCATATCATAATCAATGCATTGCATGATTTTACTAACTTGTTTCTGTATTTCTTGGTAACACCAAGAATGAATCTGTGCGTGCTTCTTTGATTTGTCCTCGGCCTCTGCACATCTCATTTTGTTTTCTTAAGGTTCATATCTCGGATCCCAAAATGTCTTAAACTGCCTATTTTGTTTGGGGGTTTAACGATCACCGTGAAAACCTCGATGAGCTATAAGCAGTCTTCCGTCCCTAATTTAGGGTCACTGGTTCCAGAGAAGCTAGAAAGCCAGTGCCGTAAAACAAACACAACATCCATGCGTTACCGTAATTCAAACGCAGATCCTTCTCGGACGAACGATCATAAGTCAAAGCTTAGAAAACTGCGCAATTGGGTCGGCGAATTGCCTTTGAATCCTTTCTACGTAAATGATCTGTATACAACGTTAGTGCGAGAAACATATCAACCTATCTCGCACGCAAAATTGTTTAGCTTTCAGCAAAAGAGGGGCTTTTTTTTTTGGGGGGGGGTCGATTTTTACGCTTTCCAACCGTAGGTTGAAGAAGTGTGCCCCAGCTTTGCCCGTCTTTCCGTCCGCCCGATAACTCGCGTAAAAATCATTCGATTTCGATGAAATTTTAGCATGTGGTAGGGGATCACCTGGGGACGAACCCTACTGAAAATAGGCGAAATGGGGTTAAAGGTCATTACATAGGAGCGGGATCCATTCTATTTCCCTTATGCGTCATAACTTACCTAAAAATGCTGCTTCTATTGCGACAAAACTTTAGTATGTTGTTTTGGAGGTACACTGAACCAATTCTGTTTAATATAATCGAAATGGGGTCAAAGGTCAGGACATAGCAGAAATCATTACGCAAGTTATAACTTGAGTTATAACTTGCGTAATGATTTCTGGTATGTTGGAAAGATTATAATAATCAATGCATTGCATGAATTTACTAACTTATTTACTGATATAAAAAAATATGCCGGATCGATTGGTGCACGAATGAGGCAGATCCTATAATAAACGGGTGAGGTATTAATGTTTTGGGAGCTGCCCCCATCACTGTTTGGTGCAAGCACGATGCAGGCTGGTGAATAAAATCAAAATATTTTATTTGTTTCAGATAAAGATATTTGTAAAGTTGTTTAATGGTCATTAAACACATTTTATTAACATTATTCAGTTTTTCTATCCTTTACTAAATGCGAAATTTAATGAAATTTATGACATTTTGGTGCGAAGAAAAGGCAGCTCCAATTTGTTTATATTTATTCTATATTCATTTTAGGGACAAAACATTAAGAAAATAAATGCATGATAATGTAACCTTTACAGTGGGGAATTTTTTACCAACTTCAGTTAAACCGTAATTTTTATAAACAGTATTTTCTTATTTCCATCAAAATGTCGAAAAGGGAGCTGCCCTTCTTTTGCTGCAAGCTCCTCAATTCTGCTATAATGTTTATATATCTTCTGAACCGGAAATATAATATTTCATTGCGATTTTTGTAACATATTTAATGCGATTATTTTTCTTGTAGTGCATTTTTTCATTGCTATTAGGACTTATTTTCTGAGGAGCTAAGTTATGGTGCTTTCTGTTGACCTTTCGTCGCTGGAATGTTTTGAAATTCTTTATTCTATGAATCCCTCTGTATTTATATTTCCTAAATACGAGGAAAGAGAAGAGCAGCAAAAGAAAAAGAACAAGCCATCTCGGATAAAAAGGCGAAGGCTAGCGGCATCAGAAACTCTTCCTCTTTCGATCCTCCAATCCAAGAGCTCCATAAAGATTCAGTTCTTTCAAATTATCGAGCAATTTTTAAATTATCTCTGGAGACTCTTCTTTGTCTTCCGCCGTTACAGGGCCTTTCATCAACGTGAGAAAACTAAGGTTATATTAGAAGATAGCGTGAGTTCCTTACAAAGAGTTATGTTTTCCGGGAAAGCGTAATGGAAAAAGTGAAGAAATTTGATATGTAGGAACCGGTGTTGTCTTTTGTCAGGAGGGAAAATTGACGACGGCACCAAGTTGATGGAAAGCCTAGCGAAAAATGAAAAAGACAATAGGTACCGCATGTAAAAGGTGCAGAAGAACGGAAAAAGAAAAAGTCTATCTGCTTTAGTAAGCACGGCAAAAGGGAATTGATTTTGCCGTCAGAATTAATGTCAGCAGTGACCGAATTTAATCGTACTTTTTTTTCTTTTTGCTTCTTTCTGTCAATTAGAATTAGAGAGCAAATAGGAAAAAGGAATTCTCCCGCATGGGGATTTTTTCGTTGCGTTGACAGTTTTTTTCAGTGAAATTCAGCTTTGCTTAGTTGCTCCTGATTTGAATGGGAGGAAATGCTAAACTTGGTCTTTCATTAAAGCCAATACTTTTTTTTTTTTTGGTTTTTATCTTCTAGAGCGCGCGCATGTGTATGTGTGCGTGACATTACATTAACCTCTGCATCTAAGGCTAGTAGTATGGGCGTGAAAGCCGGCTGTGGAGATTCATTATGCCTACAAACGTAGAAAACATATGTTTTGTTCAATAGCATCGATTATTTAAAATTCCGTTTCTTCTTTTCGATGAGGAAAGGCAGCTACTGCCAAATTGAAATCCGAAGGAGCCTAAGATAGTGAATGATTTTGGCAATTGTTGTTTCATATCAGGTGTTTGTTTATAATCACATTATTCCCTCTGAGTAATCTTGCAATATAAATTACTTAGTATACGTAGTAATTCAGCACATATCATACAACTATTAAATGGAAAATTAGTGAAAAAAATGGCAGAAAAGTTCATCATAGATAATATTAAATTAGTTTGCAAAAACAGACATTAAAATCTCCCAAGCAATAACACTAGCTACTATATTGAAGTTGTTATCAACATCATGCTAGGAAAGTCAAATTGTAAGACTATTTAAAAAAATCCGATGCTAAATACACTGCCGAAAAGTGAAAAAGGAACACCCAAAAAGAATGCGGGTAGGAACATAATATTATATTATGCTAATTGTTAGGGGCAGCAATAGCTGTGATCCAAGCTGGAATGTCATTGGTTGAAATAATGACGTGCGTCGAATGGGCACGTTAGGCCGTCGAACCCCGGGTACTGGCCCCCAGTACCCAGGGTTCGAAGGCTTAAAGGTGCCTTCCTTCCCCTTTGTACCTTGCTTCCGAGTGTCTTTCCTATCGGGCACTGTAGCCCAATTTGAAAGTGACACAGTTTCCTACTGATTAGACGATGCGCTGCAACTTTGTAATTGGAATTTTGTTTCTAACTCGCGTTGTTCGCGAATTAGGTTTCCTAACTTCTTACCTTTGCCGCCACGGGCGCTCTAATCGCTTTCATTCGATCGGTCATCGTCCCTTTGCTATACATAGCCCAAACCTGTGTATCACTCGGACCCCTCTCTTCCGCAGTTATTGCCCTGAATAAGGACTTTCCCTTGAACCCTGTATACACTGGCGGAAAGTGAAAAAAGAACTCCAAGAAGGATACGTCTGATACCAACGAAATTTATACAGCATAATAACGGAATACAGAGCATAACGTGATCAAAACATTATGGCAAAACACAGCTGTATTTGCTGGTAAACTGAAAAATAACATTTCCATGTAACATGGTTAGTACGAAGTTGAACCGCCATGAACTGCGTCACACTGTGCAATTCTGTCGTACAGATGTTGGATGTAAGTTTGGGGTATTGAGTTCCAAGCATCCATCAACCTGGACACGTAAATCGGGGATGGTCGTGGCTGGCCGTGGAGACCGGATAAGTCGTTGTCCCATAAAATCCCACACGTGCTCAATGGGGGACAAATCCGGTGAACGTGCAGGCCATGGAAGTTGTCTCACACCCTGAAGTGCATGTTGCGTTGCACGTGCCGTGTGTGGGCGTGCGTTATCTTGCTGTAAAACACCACGATGGACCGACCTTACAAATGGCACAACAACGGGCTGAATGATGTTGTTGATGTAGGAGGTGCTGTTTAACGTACCCGGTACAAACACTAGTTGTGTACGAGAGTGATAGCTGATCGCTCCCTACACCAGGAGACCAGGTGTAGGCCTTGTGTGTCACTGGCGGATGCAAGAAGGGTGGAGATGCTCCCCTGTGTGTCTGCGAACACGAATACGGCCATCGGAGGCTCCAAAGCAGAATCAGCTTTCATCGCTGAACACGACAGATCGCCATTTCGTTCTACAGTGCAGACGTTGGCGACACCACTGCAGCCGTTCCTGACGGTGGGCTGGAGTCAGAGGTACACATGCCAGAGGCACACATGCACGTAGTCCTGCATCCAGTAGACGGTTGCGGATTGCTTGCACAGTCACCTCAGGTGCAACGGCAGCTCGGATTTGCGTCGCAGTGGATGTTCTGCTTGACAACGCTGCTCTTCTTATGCGTCGATCGGTCAGCTCATCAGACCGTTTGTGACTCCCGGTTCCACGTCTTCTCGTGTGGGAATGTTCCTCGGACCATCTACGTCACCATCGTACCACCACCGATACTTCCAGTCCAATTTGCTCCACAATACGACGATACGACCACCCGGCCTCGTGGAGTCCGACAAGACGACCTCGCTCAAAGTCCGATAACTCCTGAAATCGTACACGTCTTCCATTTCCAGGCATTGCAGCTTCTTCAGGGTCTTCGCACGTGTCCGTACGCCGACGACTGATTACATTCACTTCGCCGTACTCCTTAAATACCACCGACGATAATTTGCATATTATGCCGTGCTGTGACGTAAGCGCTCACCGGTTGGTCCCGAAATTAATATCACACCTACGTAAACTCGACTCCATTAACATATATAAATTTCATGATCGTCCGCCAATTCCTTCCTGGTGTTATTTGTTCACTTTCCGCCAGAGTATATGCAAAAAGATATAAGATTTCTTGCGTGTGTACTAAATGAGACAGTACAGTTTATTCCATAAAAGTGCCAAAAGACCAAAAATAAACTGAATAGTCCAGAAACAATAGCAATCGGCTACTCAAAGCAGCCATCCGAATTCATTCTACGTTGAATGAAATCTGCGATGAAACGACTGCATTATGGCAGCTAAAATATTAACGGAGCTTTAAGTACTATAGGAGCTGTATCGCCATGACATCATTGGTCTAATCCTTATTGGAGCGAACAGTTTCGTCGTTTGTCCCTTGGGACATGAACGGATGAGGCAACCGGTTTCCTCTAGTAAGTCTGCACTAATCATAGTGGCATATCCGCAGGAATAAAACATAGATTTTCACTTAATGTCTTGACACTGACAAAGGTTGACTGAACTCACTCGAGGGATCAAAAGTAATGCGAGCAACTTTGTGGGCAAAGAATGTGAGCCACGTTTAACGGGAATAATATTTGGAACAAATTATAATGATTTCTATCAAGGTGAAACTATACTAAAAATTCCGGGAGCTGACAATTTTGTTTGGCTTTAAAAAAACTGATCCTTTGTTACTAGATCGGAAATTTAAATCTTTCGAATTCGAAATATGTTTACTTAATTACAAGTTTTATATTTTTTTAGTTTATGGTCACGCTCAAGTAGTAGCAACAAACATTTTGTTTTGATAAGGCGTTTAAAAAGTTATTTATTTTACTTGGTTGACAGATATACAGGCAGACATATACAGTATAAACATTTTATGTTTCGACGTCATCAATGTACATATGTAGTAAACATTGAATTCCTGGTGAACAAGGAATACAGAGAATAAATCCCCGAAACACAAACACAACATCCATGCTTTACTTGGGATTCGAACCCTGACCCCTCCGCTGGGCGAATGATCAGAAGATATCGCTTAGACCATTACGCCACCGGCTCGGTATGCATTTTAACTGTCCCAGATTTTTAAAAAAAATATTTTTTTCCGCATGTGCAATATCATTTTGTCCACCTCTCCATCGGTCTATAGCCAAGATTTACCTGCACATCGAATTTAGAAAATCCTTTTCGTGTTCAATGACTAATACCATGAGATGAAGGATAGTTACTTTTGCTCCTTTTTCTGCACCGAAGTTTCCCTGCTATATGGCATAAAAGTCATGAAATCTCCACTGTAAAAAAATTGAAATAAATAGTCAGTGTTTCACCGGGATTAAGATGGTTTACACATCGTAAGCACTCCACCAGGCAGTCAACCATAAATTTTCGGTAGATTAACTACATGTTCACAGTGTTTAAACTGTTAACCTTGACAAATTAGCAACGTTCTTCTTAAAGTGGTTATACACCTGTTTTTTCACGGGCATTCAGTCGACAGGCAACACCTATGAGGGCAAAACGTTTTTATTTTCCGGTCATTAGACTGTTAATGAACATTACGGTATGGTACTCTAAAATTACGGTTTATTGACTGGCCACTCAGCTGCCGGTGTATCTACCGTAATTGGAACCTGTGATTTTTTACGGTGATTTCCAAAAAATCATATTTGTGGAACTGCTGTCTAAATTGGACGACTGTATTTTTTGTTATTATTTTTTTATTTATTGTAGCACATCCCTACAGACGGTAAATCTAGTTACAGGAATTGCTATATTTATATTTACAGTGATAATTACCAAGTGATATTTAAGATCTTGCAAAACATGCTTTATGAATTTTTTTTTACTTACATTAAAAACATCCGGACATTTTTCAAGTGAGTTGTGAAGCCTATACATTTTACATAACGGAGAAGTTTTTCCAGCATCAGTTCCGCAAAATGGCACTGCAAATAGTTCACATTTTGTCCTGGGTAAATATGAGACACGGAAACTTAATTGGTTTACAATTTGAGTATCGTCTATCTTTCCATTGATGATGCCGTACAGGAACTTGAGTTGGAGAGGCTTCTTTCTCGATTGCAGAGAGGTCGTCTTGAAGAATGTCAGAAGGTCAGCAATCGGGATGTCCACTATATAAACACCAGTCGATTTATAAAAAAGATGTCGAAGAAACTTTTTCTGAACTTTCTCAATTTCATTTACTAGACTTACTTGGTTAGGACTCCAAATGATCTCCGCATATTCCAGTGAGGATCTGACCGTAGTCTGAAAAATGCGAATAAGTGTCTGAGTATTCGAGTAATACTTGGAATGTCGCATGATAAATCCAAGTTTTATGAACGCTGTACGTACAGTTCTTTTGATATGACTTTTAAAGTCCAAGTTCGAATCAAACGTGACTCCCAAGTCCTGGACTTCGTTTGTCCGGTTAAGAGTATAGTCGCCAGCTTTGTAGTCAAAACGAATTGGTTTTCTTTTCCTCGAAAAGGAAACAACATTACACTTGGAGATGTTGAGATAGAGATGGTTTAATGCACACCACTGAAGCAGGTTATTGACGTTAGTTTGAAAAGCAAGACAGTCATCAGGAGTCTGTACACTGCGATAAAGCTTGAGATCATCAGAAAACAAGAGACATGGGCTATGAATGCAAAAAGGAAGGTCATTAATAAATATAGAAAACAGCAGTAGTCCTAAATTAGAGCCTTGGGTTTTTCCAGATGTAGCAACATAGGGATCAGAGACATGGTTGTTATAAATAACAGACTGGGATCCGTTGAAAAGATAGGACTTAAATAAGGACATCAGGTTATCACTGGGGCCAAGACAGTTCAATTTCTTGAGTAAAATGCCATGATGAACTTTGTCAAAAGCTTTAGCAAAGTCTGTAAGAACGACATATCGGTTTTATGTGTTTCTTCTATTGCACGGCATCTAGTTTATCCACCAGATGGTGCATATGCTTCTACCAAGACGCGACGAAAGAACCCTGAGTTACCGATTGTGCCATTAATTGAAGAGACTGGTACGACATCGGCTTTTGACATGCGACTACGACTATGTAATCAGTTAAAGAAGCTTTCCCAGTAGTAGTTCGGAATACGTTACTGAAAACCTAGCTAGGAAGGGACGCGATCTAAACGACTCTAATCGTGGAATGGTAATTGGTTCCCAGAAGTGTGATGTCAGTGTCACCAAAACTGCTGCACCTGTGGATTGGGGAACAGCTACAATAGTAACAACATACACAGAGCAGTTGACGCAGGGAAAAAAAAAAGGTAGTGGATGCGTGACATGTGGTTAGACAAAACTACCAACGTTCGACTAAAGTGGATGTTATCCAGATTTGTAAGAGTCAAAAGATGAGCAAAAATGAGTCAAATATCAGAATACTTGAATACGAAGCAATCACAAGGAGCATGACAGTGCGCGGTGTCACAGCACATTCCACCGTCTACATTGCAACCGTAAATGACCTGTCCGTAGTCCTACCGCAGACCGAGTGGTATGAAGCGCTGGCTTCTGGGTGTTGCTCAGAGATTAGCCCACGTGCCAGTCCCAGAAAAGGCATGTCTGGAGTGCTTATTAGATGATGTTGGCTCTGTCCCTTCCCAGGAACCAGTGGCCCTAAATTAGGAGAGGGAGACTACATATAGACTTCAGAGTAGTTAATGCACGGCAGAAGTAGTAGTGGAGTATTTTCCAGATTATGTTGGATATTTTCCTTTGCTGGAACCAGTGGCCCTGAATCAGGGACGGGTTTCCAACCTTCAGAGTTTCTCATTCTGATGAGCGCAGGGCTGGTACCCTAGTCTTGAAGCAGGGTGGTTTCTTTTTCGATAGCTCTGTCCCTTCCGTCTTCTTGAGACCAATGACCCTTAATTAGCGACGAGTGATTGCTTATAGAGTTCAAGTCCTGAAGCATGGTCGTGTCTTTTTCGATGGCTCTGTCTCTGCCGTGTTCTTGGGACCAGTGACCCTAAAATAGAGAGGAGTGATTGCGTATAGAGTTCACAATCACTCAAACAAGTCAGAAGTATGGGTAGTGTTTTTGTCTTGAAGCATGGATTATATTTTTGTTTTATAGCTCGGGCTCTGTCCTTTCGCTGGAACCAGGGAGGTAAATTCGGGACAGGTGACTGCTCATAGACGTCATACTTGCTGCTAGTGATCGTTAATCTCAGAAATATAATAGAAACGGCCTGCCCGTATACCATTATTGTTTATACAGAGCAAAGTAAAACATTTTTAGTGTGCTCGGGACTACAATGGTGAGCTCCAAATGATTGAAAAACAGTCATGTGACCTAGCCAAATGCGTTCCTAACTGCATCCAACTGATTAGAAAGTGGAGACAACGGAACGAGAGCAGGTATCCCTCATAGATGGGCACAACTCTTTAGGCTGGCAGAGACAGTATGATAGTGCAAAACATTTGTTCAGGATAGACTTCAGACTCCTTGCGCTGTGAACCCATAGCGGTATGCCCAGATGAATTTAAACAGAGTTATTGGTCGAATTGATCCAACCATGGCCACTCTCTGTTCACGTGCTAAAGGATGCTTCGAGTAGTACAACACATCATACGATAGTGCCCATGTTCCCTCGGGGGGGGGGGTTTCAGGAATATGGTGGAGACTTCTTCCTGATTCATTGTCTACCATGGAACACTTGTGTGATGAAATGAACGCGATATCATACGTCTTTTCCGCTCGTAGATCCCCTTGACAAGTGTAGGCCGCCATTTTAGAGGAACGTTTCCAAAGCTTTCTTAAAACAATACCAACAAGTGGAACTGTTCTTGACGGCAAAGGTGGTACATCGTATCATTAGGTAAGTAGTCTTAAGTCACCTCGGTGGCGCAGCGGTTTAAGCCCTGGCTTCTGACCATTCGTCCGAGATGGGTCCGAGTTTGAATCCCCAGGAAGCATGGATGTTGTATTCGACTTACAGTACTGGCTCTTCCCTTGCCTGGAACCAGTGGGCCTGAATTAGGGACGGGCAACTGCTTGTTGCTCATCGAGTTGCTCACGGTGATGTTAAAATCCCAAACAAACAAAAATAAAAGTACGCCTCATAAATTGCCCACTCAGTGTATATATTCTTACTTTCTTTGCTTCAGAAAGGAGGACATAAAATCATTTTTGCGTCACATAAATCCCATTATGACTAAAATTTGCAATCCTCTTCTAAAGAAGAATTATTTCCTAGGTGCCAAAAATCTCATTTTTCTTTTGTACAGCATCTATTCAGGAAGCCAAGTGGTTAGAGGCACGAGTTTAGGACTAGTCGTTGAGTTGTTCTCAGGTTCGACTCTCGGATGAGACATGTTTGTCCTACCGTGCTAACTCTCTTCTTTCACCGGAATCGGTGGCCTCAAATTAGGATCGAAAGCAGCTTATTTTTTTGCGTGACAATATCTGAGAGTACACTCGAAACAAAGAAAAACACCTGATATAAGTTAGTATAATTTTCCATCCTTGCTGGCGGTCCTATCTTGTATTTCACAACGAACAGAAGAAAACTGAAAAAAATGTAACTTTCTGCACGTGTTTCAAGGCCAGCCTACAGTCATTCTTATAAAAAAAGAGAACAAACATAATTACATTTTCAATCCAACAGTCTCTCAGTTACATAAGAGAGATATATGTAATGAAGCATGCAGACTGTTGGGTGTCATTAAACATACAATGGATTTATACAGAAATTATTGGCATCAGGGTCGATAAATTTGGCATCATGTCCTCCTCATTTCTTTAATTTGGTGTTAGAATGTCAACACGGAAAAAAAGAACGATACCATCACAAACTCTTGACGCCAACGATTAAAGTAATTTATTCCGGTTATGAAGCATAATTTTTCCAAACATCATTTTAAGTAAATGATACTTATATTAGAAATAATTACATGTTGAGCATGAGTAAAATTGAAAGAGATATGCTTTTACTCTTACGAAGAATCTGATAAGAGTAGAGTATTCCAAAATTATGGTATTCATTTTGAAAAAAAAAACTCCATTAATATGAGGTTTGCAGAATTATGCTAAGGAAGACTTAATTTGTTTTCTCTTTAACACTATATAACACCCACTTGAGTATGACAGTAATGTAATGCTCTCTTACCAAATGGATAGGACTGAAAGAATGCAGCTGCGGAATATCTGCCGTTAGAATTGCATATATGTAGGTTAGTCAGACAATTGTTTACAAAATTAAGGTTCGTGACTTAATTCTGTAAGCATGTATGTAATTCAAAATTCAGTAATTACATGCATCCTTATGACGACGAATATTGAATACCTTCAGGATGGTAATATATTATGATACTACAGGTTTGGCTAGAATTTGAATGAAGGTATGATCAAATATATCTTGAATCCACTTTTGAGTAGTGGATTTGCAATATGCCGGTTTTTTATGGAGTAAGTAACGAGGGAGTCAAGAAAAGGAAGAATTTGGCCAAAAAGAATAGTTCGCAGTATCGCCGCTAGGGGAACGGTGGCGCTGCAGACGCATTAAGAAGAACAGATACGTGCGTGAATTTACGTTTTATTGACATCAATGGCGATACTTTATACATAAAATATATATTCAAAAGTATTTGGACGTTCCTTTTGAGTCGAGGATTTACTCATATAGGCTTATGCCACAGTCATTCCCCCTGCAGGTATAAAAAGACGCACATAGCAAGGCAAACATCATCCACAAGAATCAACAGCAGAATGGGCTGTATGGCAAAGTTCAGTAACTTTCAACGTGGCAAGGTCATCGGATGTCGCATGATTAGCAACAAGTCGGTTCCGAAAATTTGTGCCCTGCAGTCACGGTTAACTGTAAGTGGTGTTATTGTGAACAGAAAACGCCTTGGAGTAATGACAGCGCAATCGCGACGTGGTAGGCATCGTAGAATGATCGAGCGGGATAGCCGGGTGCCGAAGCGGGCGGTGTGACAAAATCGCCTGCCTTCGATTGCAACACCCATCAACGAGTTTCAAAATGACCACAGAAGCAACCCCATAACCATAAGAGTTCGTCGAAGCTGAAGATAATCGGTTTCATTGGCGGAAAACTGCGCACAAACCTAACATTTGCGAGATCAACGCCAACCGTCGCTTGGAGTGGTATTACTAAGTGAACGCTACGTGACCGAAAATGTTGCACCAAATGTGAAATTTGGTGGAAGAGGAATAATGCTCTGAAGCTGTTTGGGAGTGGCTCCCTGAGTCTGGTGCTTAGAAATCTTAATGGCATTCTCGATAATTCTGTCCTACCAGTATTATGGCAACAGTTCGATGAAATCCCTTCCCTTTACTAACAGCTCTATTTATCCGTCCAAAAAGCGAATTCCGCGTATCAATGGTTTGATAAGTTGAGTGTGGAAGAACTTGAATGGCCTGCACAATGCCCCGATCTCGACTCCATCGAAGACATTTGAAATGAATTGCAACTTCTATTGTGAGTCCGGCTAAACACCGCCCTACATCGCAGACCAACCTGACTAAATTTCTTCTAACAGAATGGAAAGAAATTCCCCCAGCAAAGCATCGAAGACTTGTGGAAAGCTTTCCCAATAGAGTGTAAGCTGTAATAAGAGAAAAGGATGAAGCAACTTCATGTTAATTACTTTCCTAGTACAGACAGTTTGTGAAAGGCAAATGTCCGGATGCTTTTGATCAGATAGTGTACGTGTACGAGCCACAAAATGTACTGGATTGGATTGGACTGGAGGTTTAACGACCACCGGGAGCAACTCAGTGGGCTATAAGCAGTCACCTGTCCCTAATTTAGGGTCACTGGTTCCAGGGAAGGGACCAAGCCAGTGCCGTAAGACAAACACAATATCCATGCCTCACCGGGATTCGAACCCGGGCCCCTTTTGGACGAATGATCAGAAGCCATCGCTTAGACCACTGCGCCACCGGGGCGGCCAAATTGTACTGAAACTGTTAATACCTCTTTAAAAAAAAACAAAAAACTTCTACTTCACATGATGTTTCCAAACTTTAAAACACGTGCGCAATAGATTTTTAAAATGTATTGCAGACATCTACCATTGTTAGTAACACTCTGGAATATCAGATATGATTCGAAAGCTATTTCAGTGGTAATAGTCCAAAAATGTTATACATATGAATTTGAGATAACATAAATCATTCCAGGAAAAAGAGAATTTAACAGCGATGCTCAGTAAAAAAATACTAAAATAAATTCCTTCGCTATTGTTCAAAAAGAGATCGTTTTGAAAACTGTAAATAAAATTGGTGGAAAATACGTCATTGTTCGTAATAGACCTAAAGCTGGGGTAATATTGTAAAACTCCAGGAATAATTATTTTTAGTACAAGTCATTGTCTTTGATCAACATAATTTAAACATATGCTGTTCATAAAGAAAACACGATAATTTCTCATCTGTTGTTCTGTAGAATATCGTTAAATAACTGAAAGAACCATCTGTAGGAAACAAATACATCACCGTACATCAATACATCACAGTACGTCAATATGATGTTCTTTCTACCTGTTTATGAAAAAGTATTTTAAATACCTGCCGAAATTGTTGGATGGAGAAAATTTAAACAGTTAATATCAAGGAACTGTACACCATCTATACTTAAAATAGTGTAACTATACTAGTTATCCGAATTTTTCGGAGTAAAATAGAAATCATTATAACTATACTATAGTTATCCGAATTTTTCGGAGTAAAATGGAATCTATATGCCGTGCTTAAGAGAAATACTGGCAACCTCTCACTTTCCAACGAAGCAGACAGTTTGTGAAAGGCAAATGTCCGGATGCCATTCATCTTAAATATCCCGACAGCTCCAAGCAATACTGCATTGGAATGACCAAACGTTCATTTGGGATAAGAGTCAACGAACATGAAACGGACCCAAAGAACGGTACAGTAATTCCGGTCCTATCTAGAGAAGTCAAGTTCAAGTCTGCTGCTCCTTCTGCTTCCTAACCACCCTTAGCTTCCTAAACCACCCCTTAATTTACTGTCATTTACGAAACTTTGGAGATCATTACCAACAGTGTGTCCTGTAATGATAGCTTCTCGCTAGAGTTGCCACGAATTCAGAACCACTTCCTCAAATAATAAAATCCTTTTGTTTCCCTTCCAGGATTCCGTGTGCTAACAGAACATGACATCTCGTGTCTTTGAATGAATATAATATTACATTCGCATCTGTTCGTTTATAGTCAAGTCAAGTTACCGCGTTTAAGCTGTCTACATTTCTTGAAAAACCCAAATTTATTGGCGTAGAGTAGAAATCAACGCTTGAAAACTTTGATTTCTATTCTACGCCAATAAATTTGGTTTACTAGTATAGTTATACTATTATGTAAAAAAGTTAAAACAGCTGCGCATTGTAAAAATTATTAAAATAAATATTTCCTCTCTTGCTGTGGAAATGTCATTGAGGAACTAAATACATCCCCTGTAATCGTAAATGAGGTCTAAGAGTTTAATCTGAAGAAATAGTTTTAAATTTCATGAATGAGTATTTGCAATATAAAACATCGTACACTTGAAAACTTTGAAGAGTAGGGTTAATAAAACATTATTGGAATAAATTATTTCCCAGTTGTTTTCCAAAATTTCGTAAAAAAACTGGAAAAATCATCTGTAATCGTGAAGATAGTCAAAAATGTTAAGATGAGGCAATTATCTTACATTCCTTAAGTGATTTTTTAAAATGAAAATTATTGTTCTTAAGTTATAAAGAAATGATAAAGGGTCACGTTGTCAAAATGATAAACTTCTTTACCTGCTGTTTAACGAAATATTACTAAAGAACTGGAAAAATCCCCTATAACCGTGGGTGTGGTCTATGTTTTCAATCTGAAACAACAGCAACTGTTATATAAATCAATGAATCAAGAAATATTCCTCATAATACATGAGAAATCAATGGAATATTAAAAGCAAACAGAATCTAAATTTTGAATTTGCTTGTAACACTTATTGGTCATCCATGTAACATGTTGCAGAAAACTTGAAAATTTCATCACCCTGGAGCGGAAATCGAACCCGCATCTCCTTATTTCCGAACGAGTATGCTAACCGTTACGCCACCCAGGACTGTGAAGTTCCAAGCAATTGAGACTGAGCAAACTTAGCTAAGGAATCTGAATATCCTCAGATTTTCACTAGTCGAAGCACCGTTGCGTCCTCATAGCGTTTTGACCCGTCTCTCCTCCAGAAACGGATGTGAGTCGCAAATCACCATTATCACAAATAAATCAATGAATGGAGAAATATTCCTCATAATACATGGGAATCAATGGATGATTAGCACAGTGTTACAAGGAAATTCAGAGTTTATATTCTGTTTGCTTTGAATATTCTATTGATTTCCCATGTATTATGAGAAATATTTAAATATCGAATATTTCTGGAATCAATGGATGACCAGTAAAGTGTTACAAGCAAAAACATAATTTATATTCTGTTTGCTTTGAATATTCTATTGATTTCCCATGTATTATGAGGAATATTTAAATATCGAATATTTCTGGAATCAATGGATGGCCAGTAAAGTGTTACAAGCAAATACAGAATTTATATTTCGTTTGCTCCGAATATTATTGATTTCCCATGTTTTATGACGAATATTTAAATATTGAATATTTCTGGAATCAATAGAAGACAACCAGTAAAGTGTTACAAGCAAATTCAGAGTTTATATTCTGTTTGCTTTGAATATTCTATTGATTTCCCATGTATTATGGGGGATATTTAAATATCGAATATTTCTGGAAACATGGATGACCAGGAAAGTGTTACAAGCAAATACAGAATTTATATTCTGTTTGTTTCAATTGTTCTATTGATTTCCTATGTATAATGAGGAATATTTAAATATCGAATATTTCTGGAATCAATGGATGAGCAGTAAAGTGTTACAAGTTAATTTCGAATTTCTATCCTGTTTGCTTTGAATATTCTATCGATTTCCCATATACACTGGCGGAAAGTGAAAAAAGAAACACCAAGAAGGAATTGGCGGACGATCATGAAATTTACATATCTTAATGGGGTCGAGTTTACGTAGGTGTGATGTTAATTTCGGGACCAACCAGTGAGCGCTTACGCCACAGCACGGCATAATATGCAAATTATCGTCAGTGGTATTTTAGGAGTACGGCGACGTGAATGTAATCAGTCGTCGGCGTACGGACACGTGCGAAGACCCTGAAGAAGCTGCAATGCCTGGGCATGCAAGACGTGTACGACTTCAGCAGTTATCGGACTTTGAGCGAGGTCGTCTAGTCGGACTCAGCGAGGCCGGGTGGTCGTATCGTCGTATTGCGGAGCGAATTGGACGTGAAGTATTGGTGGTGGTACGATGGTGGCGTAGATGGTCCAAGAAACATTCCCACACGAGATGACGTGGAACCGAGAGTCACAGACGGACTGATGAGCGGACCGATCGACGCATAAGAAGAGCGGCGTTGTCAAGCAGAATATCCACTGCGACGCAAATCTTAGCTGCCCTTGCACCTGGGGTGACTGTGCGAACAATCCGCAACTGTCTACTGGATGCAGGACTACGTGCACGTGTGCCTCTGACACGTGTACATCTGATTCCAGTCCACCATCCGGAACGGCTGCAGTGGTGTTGCCCACGTCTGAACTGGAGAACGCAATAGGGATCTGTCGTGTTCAGCGATGAAAGCAGATCCTGCTTGGGAGCCTCCGATGGCCGTATGCGTGTTCGCAGACGCACAGGGGAGCGTCTCCACCCTTCTTGCATCCGCCAGCGACACACAGGGCCTACACCTGGTCTCCTGGTGTGGGGAGCGATCAGTTATCACTCCCATACACAACTAGTGTTTGTACCGGGTACGTTAAACAGCCCCTCTTACATCAACAATATCATTCAGCCCGTTGTTGTGCCATTTGTAAGGTCGGTCCATCGTGGTGTTTTCCAGCAAGATAACGCACGCCCACACACGGCACATGCAACGCACATGTTAGACAACTTCCATGTCCTGTACGTTCACCGGATTTGTCCCCCATTGAGCACATGTGGGATTTTATGGGACAACGACTTATCCGGTCTCCACGGCCAACCACGGCCATCCCCGATTTACGCGTCCAGGTTGGGGATGCTTGGAAATCAATACACCAAAGTTACATCCAACATCTGTACGACAGACTCCATGCCAGAATTGCACAGTGTGACGCAGTTCATGGCGGTTCAACATCGTACTAACCATGTTACATGGAAATGTTATTTTTCAGTTTAGCAGCAAATACAGCTGTATTTCGCCATAATGTTTTGATCACGTTATCCTCTGCATTCCGTTATTATGCTGTATAAATTTCGTTGGTATCAGACGTCTCCTTCTTGGTGTTCTTTTTCACTTTCCGCCAGTGTATTATAAAGAATATTTCTTCCTACATTGATTTATCTGTGGTACTGGTGATTTCCGACCTACATCCGTTTCTGGATGGGAGATGGAGTCAAAATGTTATGAGGAAGCAAGGATGCATCTTCTAGCGAAAATCTGAGGATGTGATTGGAGGTTTAACGACCATCGTGAGCAATTCAATGGGCTATCAACAGTCGCCCGTCACTAATTTAGGGTCACTGGTTCCAGGGAAAGGAGAGAGCCAGTCCCCTAAAACAAAGACAACATCCATGTCTCACTGGGACTCGAACCCGGACCCCTTTCCGAACGAATGATCAGAGGTTATCAGTGCCTGAGGGTGTTCAGATTCCTAAGCTAAGTTTGCTTAGTCAC
This sequence comes from Macrothele yani, assembly GCA_039090855.1. Taxonomy (NCBI): domain Eukaryota; kingdom Metazoa; phylum Arthropoda; class Arachnida; order Araneae; family Macrothelidae; genus Macrothele; species Macrothele yani. Next base: position 13,486,707 of record CM077013.1, on the reverse strand, counting down.
AGTTGCTTGGAACTGCATTGTTCTGGGTATGTGTAACGGTTAGCATACTCGAACGGTAATCTGGAGATACGGGTTCGATTCCCGCTTGAAGGCGATGACATTTTTTAAGTTTTCTGAGAGATGTCACATGAATGACCAGTAAGCGTTACAAGCAAATTTAGAATTGATATTCTGATTGCCTTGAATATTCCAGTATTTCTTAAGTTTCACGAACAATTATTTAAGATAAGAAGAATTGCTCTCGAAAAAAGAATATTTGAACGATAGTTTTAGGTAAAAAATGTTACACAATGAGGCATTTAAGCAATAAGACAACTATGACACACGGGTCGGTGAGGCAGGATTTTTCACTATCTATCTATACAGTGGCAACAGCACTTGCGTGACAATTGCGCTGATGAGGATTTACGCTGTGCGTGGCGTCATTATGTGGAAGAACATTGTCACTGCTCTGTCATGGAGCACAGAGCAAATATCCAGTTGCGCTTGAAAATCTGTAAAATTTCATCTGAGACAGCTGAATTGTTGCGTGATGTGTATGGGGGTGATTGTTTATCTCGTGCACAAATATTCCGATGATCCGCACGTTTCAAGGATGAGCGGGAAGACTTTGAAAATGACGAAAGTCCCGGACTTCCGATTTCCATGCTCACATCTGAACTCATTGAGAAAGTTCGCGAAAGGATAAAACCTTATCATTAGGTGACCTTAAAAATACTGGAATGTGAGCTCGGTGTTAGTAAGGAGACGATTTGTCCAATTTTAGTGCAAGCTTTCGGTGGGGAGAAGATTGTGCTTGTTTTGTTCCGCATGCTTTGTGTGACGAGCAGAAACATGCACGACTGGAGTACACAAATTCACCCTGGAGACTTCAGAAACAATGCAAAATTGTCTCCAAAGCATAGTGGCAGGTGATGAGACATAATGTTTTCGTTGTGATCCTGAAACGAAGCGTCAGAATGCTCATTGAAAGCTGCCACAGTCACCAAAAAGAAAGAAAATCAGATTACAGAAGTCCAAATCAAGAGAATGCTCGTGTGCTTTTACGACAGCAAGATAATTATGCATGACGAATTCATTCCTGAATGCACAACTGTCACTGGCAATGCTTACAAATCCATTTTCGAACGCTTGTGGAAGAGAATTGTTCGTGTCAGCCCTAAACACACACGAAACTGGGCAATAGCTCCTTCTTGACGGTAACGCACCCACACACTGAGCAGTCAGTAAACAAAAATTTCCGGCACGAAAGCATGTGTATGTACTCCACCATCCCCCTATTTTCTAGATTTGTCCCGTGTGACCACTTTCTGTTCCCTAAGTTAAAGCTGCCTTTCAAAGGAAAAGGTTTTCGAGACATTGAAGGCTGCCCCGGTGGCGCAGTGGTCTAAGTGATGGCTTCTGATCATTCGTCGGGGTCCGGGTTTTAATTCCGGTGAGGCATGGATTTTGTGTTTGCTTTAAGGCACTGGCTCTCTCCCTTCCCTGGAACCAGTGGCCCTAAATTAGCTCATTGAGTTGCTCACGGTGGTCGTCAAACCTCGAATCAATCAAAATAAAAAATCAAGACATTGAAGACCTACAGAGAGCTGTGACATGCCGTCCCCGCAGGACGCACACGACATAAAGGCAGATAGCAGCGAGAACAAACGTCTTTGTAGCTCAGTTGGTAGAGTGACTTGTTCCGGAATAAGTGGACTCGGGTTCGATCCCCTCGTGGATTAAAAATGACGGAGAAATTTACTTCGTTATACGTTACTCAATTGCCGCACTGCTTGTAATAAATTATTTCCCTGTTGTTTTGCAAAGTAAAAGCACTGGAAATTGGTAATCAGATACCTGGAATAAGGCGTAAGCTTATGTAATATCACCAACGCTAAAGAAATATTCTAAAATGCCAGCCGTCATTGTTATATAAAGATAATTTAAACAGTTACGCTTTGTAAATTTATTAAAATCAATTCCATATTGTTCTAAATTTGTCGCTAGAAATAAAAAAAAAATAAAAAAATTAAAGAGTAGCGTTTGTAAAATATTATTATAGCAAATTCTGTCCCAGTTGTTTTGCGAAGTATCGTTCAAGAACAGGCAAATAATCTGCATTACATCAACGCCTTTGAATCTGATATAAGGTGTTATGCGAAATTCATCTAGCATTTCAGTTGATTAGTATTTCACAATGGAACTGTGAGTTCTCTTCCCAGAAATATAAGTCTCAGCTTAATTCGGAGAAGTACTGTACAGAGGAATCGCAGTAAGTCGATTAGATTCAAGTTTTAGAAGCAAACAACGAAATTAAAACTAACATTCAATTTCCAACTCCACAATTTCATTGTTCAAGGATGGCATCGTCGTCGTTATGTAATCAATAACTGTAATCGCATAAGCCACAACTGCTTGTCCTGCGACAGTGAGCTCTGCACACAGACGATAAATTAATCTGCGTTGTTCATTATTCTTGATGGTTCCATTAACAAACTATCTGCAGTGATATTTAATTCATATTACAATTAAAATCGCATCCTCCTGCCAGCCTATCTGCTTGCACGAACGAACGCACACACACTCACACTTGTCCAACTCTCAAGGCTGAAAACCATCCTTTTCCTCTGCAATGTAAATTGTCCTCAATCAGTTTGGAGGGCGTACAGAGTCCTGGGCAGCTTTGCTGGCTGTGTCTTGATTTTAACCCCTTGATTCCCCGTTCTCGTCACGTAGAAAACGAACCGCGTTCTGATGTCTGCCGTCAGACATGGGAGAGATTGTTAAGCGAGGGAATAATTATTAGGTTAAAGAGGAGAAGCAGCCAGCACTGAAATCAAGATGGACGACTTGGGCCGGCGTACAACTCAATTTTGAGAGAGTGCAAATTGCTCGGATAAAAGGTGCAGCCTTTCCTTGGCATTAATTAATGTAAGATACATAGTCCTTTAAATTCAAGGGGACTTCAAAGGACGTAAACTGACTAACTAAGACAATGAATTTATAGAATAGTGGAAAGTCTCTCAAACTAAATGCTATAAGCACATGGTTTGGAAAAATCAGTCCAGTGAATGCGTTTACTTATATATATATACGATATAAAATATATTAAAATCACAAATCTAAAAACACTAAACTCACTTACCTCTTCAAATGGAACGCAACAGCCAAAGTAAATAACCAGCCCAAGAAAAAGTATCAAAAATAACAAATCATCTCGAAGATTCAGCTGTCATCATCAGGAAGACCCTATCTAAATATATGGCCTTTCAGAACGAGAGCAAAGGCAGACAAGGTCAATACCTGCTGTGTGGGTCCCCTAGGCTATAAATGGGAATAACGATAAACCCAGGTAAGACAAAAAACAAAAAGTACAAAACAAATAAATAAATAAAGGTAGCAATCCAGAGACACACTAAGAAACAGCAGATAGACCTCCGGACAACTCAACAGCCTGTAACAGAAATCCAAATGACCAACCATGTAACAAATATGCAGCAGAAGAAAGACGCATAACACCGCGGTTGCAGTGAGGTATATATCTATAGTGAGGGACGAGAAAGGTTACAGATAGATAGATGTTAACTTAGTCTTCAGCCACAACAGGCCCATCAAGTGGCACTTCAAGAACTAACCATTTAGTATTGTAGGGCCATGGTTAGTACAATTAAATACGTATGGGGATATGTTGTATGTCTTATAAAAATTTTGAGCTTTGGAGTCGTACAATAGCTGTGAAAATAATGTTTTTACATATTGCAGTGGGTATTCGTTTTCCTTCAAGATGTTCCACAACTGTATGAGTTCTTTAATTAGTACATCTACTGTATTGCAAATCTCAAACAAACTATGAATCCTCGATATGACAAGATTTCTGCAAATTCACTTAGATACACTGGAATGCCAATTTACGTAATAATTGATATGAAACATATAGTTTTGAGTTGTACGGAGGTCTATCTGCTGTTTTTTAGTGTTCTCTGGATTGCTACCTTTATTTATTTATTTGTTTTGTACTTTTTGTTATTTGTCTTACCTGGGTTTATCGTTATTTCCGTTTATGGCCTAGGGGACCCACACAGCAGGTATTGACCTTGTCTGCCTTTACTGTCGTTCTGAAAGGCTATATATTTAGCTTTCCTGATGACGACAGCTGAATCTTCGAGATGATTTGTTATTTTTGATACTTTTTCTTGGGCTGGTTATTTACTTTGGCTGTTGCGTTTCATTTGATGAGGTAAGTGAGTTGAGTGATTTTAGATTTGTGATTTTAATATATTTTATATCGTATATTTGAGCACAGTTCGGTCTGCTGCATCGCGCGTCTGGGTGTGTGCTTGTGTTTTTTTTTTTTTTTTGTAATATATATATTTTTGCAATTTTTTTGCAATTTCTGATGTCATTTTCTTGTGAGTTTGGTATAGAAGTCTCTTCATTTAGAGTTTTAGTGTGTGTGTGTATATATATATATATATATATCATTATCATCATCATCATCAACAACCATTATCAATCCACTGCTGAATGAAGGTCTCCCCACATTTCTTCCACAACTGTCTGTCTTGTGCCTGTCTTCTCCGTGTCACTCCACCATACTTTTGAATTTCATCCTTCCATCTCCCATGGGGTCTTCTTCTGGGTCTTTTCCTCTCCCTCGGAATCCAGTCTAAGATTTCGGTTGTCCATCAGTGGTCCGTTCTTCTCGCAACATGTCCAACCCATTGCCATTTCAGTGATTACACTCTGGTCATGATGTCGTCCACTCCTGACATTTCCTTTATCCACAAGTTCCTCTTCTTATCTTTCCTGGGTACACCAAGCATGCATCTCTCCATGCTGCTTTGAGTTGTGTGCAGTCTTTGTATGAATATTTTAGTTAAGGTCCATGTCTCTGCTCCATCGTAAGCACTGGCAGGATACATTGATTAAACACTTTTTTTTGAGCATTCAAAACCGTCTGAATCCTCCGTGGATTGGACGCATACAAATCCTGGATGGTGGTTAGTGGGATGTTACGCAATTCTTCATGCAGAAACTGCTCTAGGTCTTTGAGAGATGTAGGAGGAGGATAACAGGATCTTATTTTGTTTTCCAACAGAGACAACAGTGGCTCGATGATGTTACCGTCTGGTGATTGGGGAGGCCAAGGAAGGTGTGGAAGTCCGTCCTCATGTTCCTCAAACCTTGATTGGACATTCTGAGCTCTGTGAATTGGTTATTATCATGATAGATGGCATCCCCTACAGGAAACAATGTCTGAGCCACTGGATGGACTCGGTTTGTTAAAATGGTTTCATACTCCCTGACGTTCATCAGTCCTTTCAAGGTGATCAGGAAACCTGCTGAAAACCACGATATCACAACCCAGAGCATTACAAAACCACCACCGTACTTTACCGGGAGCAGACAGGCTGTGTTGTATGCTTCTGACGGTGTTCGCGCCACGTAAACACGCCCTGAGGTGGGAATTGGGGTAAATGTGGATTCGTCCAACCACATTACACCGTTTCATGCATCGGTAGTCCACTTTGTATGCTTCTGACACCCCTGCCATCGCGGGTGTGTATTCACTCGCGCAGGTTTGCAAAAGCAGCTCTGACATGAATATCTTGTTTATATAATTCTCTACGTAATGTTTTAGTTGATACTGTGGTCTGGACTTGCAGATTGAGCTCCGCACTAATTTTGATTGTTACCCGTAATAAAAAGCGCTGCGGTCTTTTTATTACGGGTAACAATCCACTTTAATGGTCTCAAAAACACTCGATAGTGTTTTTATAAGCGTCTATACAGATGCAAACTAAAGTACACAAACATCACATACAGACCGAACTGTGAACTACAAAATTCCTTATATACTAACCCAGGGGCTGTCAACCTTTTTATTCCCCACCGCTCCCTTCACTTTATATAAATTTGCGACGACTCCCAAATATACAAAAATATATAAACCATGTTATAAGTTCATATATGCATGCTTTCATAGATAATTTTACAATTGTTGATAAAAAATGTATGAAAAGCTTAGCTTTAAACATAATTTTTTAAAATTAAATATTAACTTAAACATAACTCCTTATTATTATTAAACGAAATAGGAAGGTATTCGTAAAATTTTTAAATGAAAACAATATTTTCTGCAAAGAACAACAACATCTTAAACTTAATCAACTTACATTTCTGTATTAAGCGCGGGTGGCTCAGTGGTCAACGTTTGTGCCTGCCACGGAGAAGACCTCGGGTTCGATCCCAGGCAGGTACGAACGCTCGAACCACTAAATATCCACTGTGCGTCGGATCGGCACGTTTAGCAGTGGGGCCCCGGGTACTTGCCTTCCGGTAATAAATAAGGGCGTCTTCCTCCCCATTTCTACCTCGCTTCCGTGTCACTTTCCTATCGGACACTCTAGCTCAAATCTCCTAGCTTTCTATTTCTAAGGGTTGTTTAAGAATCGGGTTCAGACACTCCCTTCCTAAAATCCTCTACATATGATCTGATCTGAATTCTGTATTAAATGAAGCCGTGTCAGAGTGATGGATGAGCTTGTTTTTCTTCATTAGATGCTCAAATCTCCGGACAAGTTTGGAAACTGCAATTCTCATCTCCTTCGATCTTGACGTTCACTGTGGACTTGTACTTGGTTTTGAAGACAGCCGCTGCAGAAAATCCCGTTTCACGTAAATATGATGATGCAAAGGTAAACAAAATTTTCAAAGCCTTGTTAGCTACTTCAGGCTACTGTTGCTTCATCGATGACCAAAATTCTGCTAGGGAACATGACATAAACTTGGGTTTCGTCGTGGAGTTTCATGAATTATCAATAAATGGTTCTTTTTCTGCAGTTGAGAACATTAAGGGAGGTTCAGCGCTGAAGGGATCTTTGATTCAATTGTGTTTTTGAACATCTTCTGGAAAGTACTTCTTAAAATGATCAATGCGTTGCGGTAAATGATCAAGAAAAACTAACTTCTCGGCTTTATTCAATTTCAAATCAGTTTCATTTAAAAATGTGCGCAATGTAGGAAAGCAGTAATTTAGAACTCCCTCTTCCATTTTTCCCCACAGGGCTAATTTTCTTTCGAAAGCAGAAATTTTGTCCATTAGCAGCAAAATGTGGATCTCATTACCTTGCAGGGATACGTTTAATGAATTTAGCTTTTTAAATATATCACACAGATATGACAGCTTTGAAAGAAAAACACTGTCTTCAAAATTCTTGGACCATTTCTGGTCAAGAAGATAAGAATGAAGTTCCCTTCTAAATTCAAATACTCTTGACAAGGCATTTATTTCCACATGAAAGCCAGCGAGATTTGCAGTAGTAAAGTAGAGAAATCAGCTCATCCTTCGTATCTGCACATATTTGTTCAAAACATCTGGACTTAAGTGGTCGAGTTTTAATGAAGTTTACTACTTCGATTACTGACGTAGAACTTCGTGAAGAACAGGGCTGATGTTCTTAGAAAAAAGAACCTCCCTGTGGATGATGCAATGTGTCCAAATGGCGTGAGGAGCTTTTTTTGATGAGTTCCTTCAGTCTCCCTTAACTACCCGCCATAGAGCGGGCTCCGTCTGGGCACTCGCCTACACACTTTTTCCAGTTTACACTATTTTGTGCAATAAAAGAACCTATTATATGAAACAAGTCTACTGCTTTTGTACGAGATGTTATACTTCTGCAGAAAAGAAGATCTTCGTGAAATTTATTATCATCATCTATAAATCTCACATAACAAATTAAATGCGTATCGTCATGGCTATTAGTGGCTTCATCCAATTGAATGGAAAAATCGTTGCCCTTTAGTTTTTCAATTAACTGCTCATTAATATCGTCAGCCATATCAAGAATTCGACGACTAACGGTATTATCTGTTAATGGCACACTTAGCAGTTGCTTGGCAGCGGATTCTCCTTCCATAATGGAAACCATGTCCATAGCAGCTGGTAAAATGAGGTTTTCAGCAATATTGTGTGGTTTTTTGCTCTTTGCTACTCGATTAGCCACTTTGTAGGATGAAAGAAGAATCTTTGTCGGGATTGTAGCGAGTTTAGTGAAAGTTTCCTTTTGCTCAGCCATTCCTTTCAACTTGGAGGAAAAATACTCACGTGGTTTTTTTACCAAACTTCCATGAACTGTTTCCAAATGACGTTTCATTTTATTGGGGAAGCATGGTTTTAACGGCTAGTATACTGTAAAACAGATAACACACCGTGGATGATTTCCCACAACAGTACGCGTGAACCGGAAATCTATGTAGCTTCCGTCATATTTCTGATATTTTCGCTTCTTGTCGTCTTTTAAGCTGTTTGTTATTTACGAAACGTCACGCTTTTTACTAGCATTTAAAAACTTATCCATCTTGCCTGTTCTTAAAACGTAAAGGACATAAATACGAAAAATACGGAAAACTCACAAACCACTACACATCCGTTATCACAAACAGTAAGCACAAGAATGAGTCCGGTCTTCACGCGCCGCAGCAACAAAATGGTGTCTTCTTTGCAAAGCTAACTGAATCATTAGAAACCAATCAAATCACGCTTGCCCACGTTGTTTTGATCCTTGGAAGAGGCCACGTGACACCCGTGGGACATGGGGACGCATCTCCAGTAATGTTTTCTTATCTCCTCATTTCCAGCCTTTTCAGCGAATCCCAACCGCGCGACGGCGACTCCCTTAACCGAAACCCGCGACGCACAGTTTAAAAAGCCCTGTACTAACCTAAAGTCTTCTACAAGGTAAATGACATCCGGTATTAAAAGAACTTTTTGAATCGCACATGTAGAAGCCGAGATATTGAGAAAAACAGATTAAGCATTTGCGCCCCTGGCGGCGAAATTGTGCAATAGTTTGGGTAGGAAATACGGGCACAGAGTTTGTATACTTAGTAGTATCTGACCGAAGAAAGAAGTTTTTAAGTGGGATTTTTAATCCCGCACATATTGTTGAAAACGGAAACGTAAACTTACGCCCTCTGGTGGCAGACTTGTGCTTTCAGAAAAATTTGAAATTACATGAGAAACATTTCGCAACGGAAACGTTCTCCAACAAAGGAAGAAATTTTCAAATCGGACTCTTAGAAGCAGAGATACCGAGAAAAATAAGATATACATCTACACTCCCTGAAGGTAAAAACCATATGTTATTTTAAGAAGAAAATATTCCGAAAAGGTTTTTCAATGTGAGCGGTATCGGTAATCGAAAGTTTTTTTTCAATCGAGTTTTCAGGAGCTGAGATTTTGCTGCAAATACATCAGAAACAGAAATAAACTCTTACGCCTCCTGGTAGCCAAACCATTATTTATCAGATATTAGATTGTTATAAGCAAAACATTCCTGATCAGAAGCTGTATCAGATATAGGACGAATTTTCCAAATCGGAGCTTTAGCAGCAGAGATATCGGGAAAAATACAATTTACCTTCACGCCCCACAGCGAAAAGTCTATGAATTACATGAAAATTTTGAAATTGTATGAAAAACATTTCGCACCGGAAACGCTATCCACTACAGAAATTTTTTTTTGGAAATCGGACTCTAGAAGCAGATGTAGTGATGAAAATAAATAAGATATACTTCTTCTATGCCTCCTGGCGCAGAATCCATGCATTATTTTAAGAAGAAAATATTCTGAAAATGTTTATCGAAGTGTGTAGCATGTGTTCATGAAAGAATATTTTCAATTCAGGTTTTTTTAGAAGCTCAGATTTTGCTGCAAATACATCTGAAGCAGAAATTAAAACTTACGCTCCCTGCTGGCCAAACCATTTTTCACCAAAAATTCTAAATTATATGCAGAACATTTCCTTTTACGATCTGTATCCTGTGCAGAAAGAACTTTTCAAATCGGAATTTTAGAAGCAGAGATATCGGGGAAAACGAAATTTACTTTTATTCCGCCTAGCGGAAAATCTATGCGTAAATTGGAAAATGATTATACCTGAAATAATCTTCGACATAAATGAATCGAAAGGTAAAATATTTTTTTTTCAAACGGATATTTAGAAACAAATATATAAAAATATAAAATATATTTGAGTGAAAAAATTTAAATGTATTTGAGTTTAATATCATCTGCATTGATGCCATCTGGCGGCAAAATTGTGCATCGTGAGAAAAAAAAACCGAAATTAAGGATCATTATTCGCACATTTTAAGCTTTCCAATGCAAGAAAAATGTTTCAAATCGGACTAATAGTTGCAGAGATATGGTGTCCACAGACAGACGGACGGACCGACGAACCGGTAACATAAGCACGATCTTTTTACAAAAGACGTGCTAATAAGAAGTCCTGCAGCAGGGCAGAAATTTCTCGAACTAACTTGCGGCTAAGATGACTTCCTATGGCTGTGCTATGTTGAAGTCACTGAGATCTGCCGTACAACTCATTCTGCTAATCATGTTTGTCTATGACCTTTGCCTGGCCAACTGCCCATTTCCATGCCTATATGGGCTATGCTTATGACTTGTATTGGCAAATTCAGTACACAAAACGGTGTACGGATACTTTTGATCATACATTGCAGTTCTAAAGTTACTGACGCCAAATTATTTTCATACAAAATTTTGAATTTAGGATATTTTTGCGAATAGTTAAAATTTTCTTCACATGTACTGGATTATTGGAATTTCAAATAACGAAGACGTATTCCAGACGAGGTTTTTGCTAACTTACAGAGAGATAATGTGAAGCAGTGATATTAAGAAAACTCTACGATTTCCGCATATTAAAAGCAGAAATAATCTTTGCTGTAGCTTAAACCTCATTGAAATACTCACAAACGTTGAAAGATGTATTATTACGGCACATAAATCTTTGATGTTTAATGGTTAATTATCTCCATCCGTACATAACGCAACTGTAGGATATTTATTCCCGATGTAGATATATAAAACCGATTAACAGTATTTGGCGATGCTTAGAATGAACAGAATTTTAATTGCAATGATCGTTTTACCTAGGTTTAATTAACTATTTCATATTAGGGTCAGAAGTTTTACAGCACCATTTTTCATTCAGCTTTCCTGGTGCATGATTTCGAGTCACTGCGGCTTCTTCTTCGAATCATAATAGGAAAATTCGGATCTAATAAATAATCGGCGGGAAAAGAAGTTTATCTTTTCTTGAGATGCTTCGCGAATCTGTTTTGCAAAAGACTGTGAAAGCTGCTCGAATGCAACCCGCTGAATGATTCTTTAATGGGGTGTCTGATTAACCTATTATCTTTTCTTTCTTTCTTTCTGATTAGAGACGGCTAAGTTTCTTACGTAAATGGATTAACTGTACGAAGAAGATCTCTGGTATCTCGAAATAAATTCTCTGTCGCCTCAATAAAAATTTAAATACGAGCACCCCATTTCGTCTTGAGTTTCATCTGAACATTTATTTAGCACTGGCGAGTTTTGTGCGAATCACCAGAATAACCCTTTCGCAACAAAGCTAGTCAAGCCAAAAGAAGTTAGGATGAGGAATTTTGATGAAGGTTTATGCCCGTAATCTCTTCGCTGAAACACATAATACTTTAATTACCATATTAGGTTATTATTATTCAAAAATCCTTGAGATATCTCAGCATTGTATCGCATTAAACATTAACCGAAGATTTATATAAAAATGCAATTGCAGAATTTATTCTGAAGTGAAAAAGGAAGCCGAGAGTATTGCTATTCAGGTATATATTCCCTAGAGACTTTTATTGTGACGATAAAAGTATCAAATAGGCAATAAACTATTTAACATACACCGACGATACTCTCCTACTTTCAAGTGAGATGACAAGTATGAATGAAATGCTAAATGATCTCGATGAAGAAAAAAGCAGAAATCAGGTGTGAAAGTAAATGAAGATAGTGAGAAACAGACGCACTTTAACGTTCATTTATTTGAGGCAAATGACAGAAAAAATCTGGAATATTGTGATGCGTATTTACACAACCTGGGTTGCTTTTGGAAAAATAATAAATGCTTCTCAGAGCAGAAATAACCATATTTACAAAAGGGGAGGTCTTAAAAAATGTAGACTTCCAATTTTTCCATACACTCATTGGCTAGACAGTTCTGATCACCTTTTTGCCCACGAGTGTTCAAGTTTCACATCATGCAGCATTGATACTACCGACAGGCGCGAACACATATAGACGGCCCAAACAGGCCAGCCAGTTTAAAGGTTGTGCAATGGGGAAAAGGTAAGACTTGTCGGAGTTTGAATGGGAAATTATAATCAGCTCAAAAAAGGCAGAGGCCAATATCTGAGCACACAAAGGCATTATTGACTCTTTATGGGGCACCGTAATGAAGATGTTGCAAAACTGTTCAGACGTGGGACACATCCTGCCCTTTTCGGCTCCATGTGCCGAAAAGGGCAGGACGCGTTGACACGTACTGAACGTTAAGAACATATGGCTCACGATCACTTAATGAATAGCAAATTGCAATCACGGCACACAAAAAGAAAATTCCGAACACACAATCTAGAGAACACTCTTGTGGATTGGTCTATGGAGTCGGAGGCCCTTTCAATCGTCCCTGCTGACCGAAGGTCATAGATAGCTCCGCATGCAGTGGACACGTGAGTATTGCGACTAGACATTGGAAGGATTGGAATAGACAATTCCCTAAGCGTGGGTCGCCTGTTTTTAGCACGTTATTTGTAAAAAAAAGATCGTGCTTATGTTACCCCATTGTTCGTCCGTCCGTCTGTACCCACGATATCTCTGCAACTATTAGTCCGATTTGAAAAATTCTTTTTGCATTGGGAAGCTTGAAATATGCGAATAATTATCCTTTATTTTGTTGTTTTTTTTACGATGTACAATTTTGCCGCAAGAGGGCGTAAGTGTAGATGATGTCGAATTCAAAAATACGTTTTGTTCCACATATTTGCTTCTAAACATCCGATTGAAAAAATCCTTTTATCTTTCGATTCCATTTATGGGAAAGAGTATTTTAGATATAGTTACTTTTTCAAATTAAGCATAGATTTTCCGCTAGGGGTCGTAAAAGTAAATTGCATTTCCCCGATAATTCTTCTTCTACAACTCCGATTTGAAAAATGTTTTCTTCAGCGGATACACCACCTGATGGAGAATCATTTGCATATAATTTCAAATTCTTGGTAAATAATACTTTGGCCACCAAGGGAATGAGTGTTCATTTTTTCTTCTCATGTATTTGCCATAAAATCTGAGCTTCTAAAATATCGATTAAAAATATCTTTCGTGGACTAATGCCACTCACATAGATAACCCTTTTATGAATATTTTCTTCTTAAAATATTCCACAGCTTCTCCGCCAGGGCGTAGATATATATCTTACTTTCGTCAATATCTCTACTTCTAGGAATCCGATTTGAAAAAAAAATCCTTCTTTGTTGGTTAGTATTTCCAGTGTGATATGTTTTTCATATAATTTCAAAATTTTCAAGTAATTCATAGACTTTCCGCTAGGGGGCGTAGAGCTAAATTGCGTCCCCCCTATATCTCTGCTTCTAAATCTCCGATTTGAAAAATTATTTCTGCACCGGATACAGCTCCTGATGGGAAATCCTGTACACATAATTTCTAATTTTTGTAAAAAACACTGGTTTGGCCACCAGGGGGCGTAAATCTTAACATCCGCTTCTGATGAATTTGCAGCAAAATATGAGCTTCTGAATTCTCGATTGAAAAAAACGTCGTTTGTAGGCCGATAGTATTCATGTCGACAAATCTTTTAGGAACATTTTCTTCTTGAAATAATACATGGTTTCTACGCCCCGCCAAGGGGCGTAGATGCATATCTTATTTTTGTCAATATCTCTACTTCTAGGAGTCCGATTCGAAAAAAAATCCTTCTTTGTTAAACAGTGTCTCCAGTGTGACATGTTTTTCATATAATTTCAAAATTTTCTAGTAATTCATAGACTTTCCGCTAGGGGGCGTAATGGTAAATTGCGTCCCCTCTATACCTCGGCTTCTAAATCTCCGATTTGAAAAATTCCTTCTGCACCGGATACAGGTCCTAATGGGAAATCCTTTGCACATAATTTCAAATTTTTGTAAAAAATGGTTTATCCACCAGGCGGCGTAAGTCTTAATTTCCACTTCTGATGTATTTGCAGCAAAATATGAGCTTCTAAAATCTCGATTGAAAAAAAAGTCGTTTGTTGAACGATACTAATCATGTCGACAAACCTTTTAGGAACATTTTCTTCTTGAAATAATACATGGTTTCTACGCCAGGGGTCGTAGATGTATAGCTTGTTTTTGTCAATATCTCTACTTCAAGGAGTCCGATTTGAAAAAATCCTTCTTTGTTGGATAGTGTTTCCGATGCGAAATGTTTTCCTATAAATTCAAAATTTTCAAATAAATCATAGACTTTCCGCTAGGGGCCACAAAGGCAAATTGCGTTTTCTGCGTCATTTCTGTTTCTAAAACTCTGACTTGAAAAATTCTTCCTGTATTGCATACAAGACCTGATGAAAAACATTTTTCACATAATTTCTAATGTTTGGTAAAGAATGGTTTGGCCACCACCAGGGGGTATAATTGTTTATTTCTGCTGCTTATATATTTGTAGAAAAATCTGGGCTCCTGAACACTCGACTAATTTTTTTTCTTGAACCGAAACCGCTCTTATGGAAAATCCTTTTGAAAATACTTTCTTTCTAAAATAATGCATGGTTTTTCCACCAGGCGACGTAAAGTCACATCTTATTTTTGTCGATATTTCTGTTTCTAAGAGTCCGAAAAATTCATTCTGTGTTAGAGAGCGTTTCCGGTGCGAAATGTTTCTGATATAAATTCATGTTTTTCTTAACACACAAGTTTGCAAACAGAGGGCGTAAGCTCTCGATTCCGTTTACAGCGATATTTGAGGGATTGAAAACCCGATTGAAAAACTTGTTTCTTCCGTCAGATACTATTGTTTTCCATACCGGTTCCATTGACTGTGAATAGCTTTGCTAAATTTAATTTGCGTCAGAACGGATTCCAAAGACGTGCTTATTACACCCGAAAATTCAGTGTCATCTTTCTTGCTAATTCTGCTGACACGATACTTCCAGGGCAAAGCCCCTTGGCGCGAGTAGCCGAGATTCTCTTGCACAACTCACTTGTTGAGTATTTGGTGCTCAACGAGCAAGTTGTGCCTTTGGTGTGCCAATAGCAGAATCCCAGATAGCACAGCCTTGTAAGTTAATATAGGCCCAGCACTTAGCCATCGTCTTTTGGAAACAGAAGACGGTGCCTAAGTGTTGGGCTTACTTTAAATTGCAAGGCTGTGTTAACTGGGATATTTGTATCAACATTATATTTCTAGAATTCCAACATTCCAATGCGCTATTGCAATTTCGTCTTATAATTTCCATTTCCATTCCTCCATCCTAGGGCCTTGCCCAGCAGATATTCTGTGCCTCGTTAAATACCTAATTTCATCAAGATTTGTTACTTCGCTTGTAAAAACTGGACATTTTAACTTTTCTCGAACTCGTTAAATCCTGGAACTTCATTAAATTTTGTTCGTCTAACGTTACGGTATGCCAATTTTGAATTAACATTACGGTACACCAAACAAAGTTGCTCCTTAAATCCGGGATCTCGCTAAATACCCATATCTCAACGAACTATGTCATTGTCTACGAAGGCTCGTACAAAGAAACGGGACTTCCCATGTACAGCAACTGACCGAAGCATTCAATGAAATCTGTTCCCGATCCATATATCAACGAACTATGCGCAGAGGATTGAAGGTGATCGGTGTTGGCAGTCCCATGCCTATATGGAAACTAATGATTTTTTGCGAACAACCGGAAAGTTCGTGGTCAGTGGTGTCAGGAGTGGACACTGGAAAGAAGTCACGTGGTCCGACGAATAACGGTACACCTGGTCCTGTACCGATGAGGGGAAGACAGTTTGGCCAGAGCCCCATGAAGCAATAGACCAAGCTTGAATTGTAAGAACAACTCAAAGTTCTCGAAGTGGTATCATGGTGTGTGGCACGTTTTGTTGGTACGAAACGTATCCCCTGATATTGCTGGAACGTCGGGTGTCCTCTAAAGATTTTCTTTAAATCGTTGCCGATCAAGTCCATCTTGCAGTGTTGACGTTTGAACCGCAAACATAATAATCGTAGACGACAATGCTACTGTCCATCGCGCAAGATATGTTCAGTAGTGGTTCAGCTAACCTGACGGCGTTAACACCATGTTCCATGACCATCACAATGCCCTGATCTGAGCTCGATTGAGAATGTATAGGGCTTGTTAGAAAAACAGATCTGGCAGCAAAGTCTTCTTCAGTCAAATCTGAGCCATTTAAAGATATCTCTAGCAAATGCTTGGTATGCTGTCGATATAGACGCACTTCAACACCTTGTGGAATATATGCCACACCACATACGTACTGTGTAGTTCGGGCTAAAAGAGTTATAACTCGGTGTTGAGCACAAGTTTTCAATTCACTGGCCGGTACGTGTACATTTGCTTTTAAAAGCCTCATTTTAAAACCACTTCCTCCTTTCACCCGTGCGCGCAGTTTTTAAATTATTCGCACTTTTCCCAGATTTTCGGATTCGGAATTTTCCTACTGTGCAGTATAAAATTTGTTTTTTATGGAGGGAGAGAATACTACTAATTTCACAGCACAAAACTCAAAAGAAAAAATTCACAAATCGCCGAAAAAATAGTTGCACCCAAAAGGACGTGTCGGATTGCAATGCTATTCGGGAGAAAGGTAAAGGTTACCACGTACAATAAATGATGAAAAATTGAGACTGAGATGGGCAATATTTATTGAGCTACACGGCAATAAGTAGTGTCTCCCAGTATGGCGTTGGGCTGCCATGTTTGCTCACACAGCATGCCAGGCATCTCGACATGGGGTTGTACAGGTTCCTAATGGTGTCCTGCGATAAACCATCCCATGCAGCTTGAATCTTCTCCCGCAGTTCCTGCAGATTGTGCGGTAGGGGTGGAGTGTGGATAGCGCGTCCAATAGCATCCCACACGTCTTCAATCGGCGATAGGTCTGGCATGTCGGTGTCTTGAAGGTAAGCTCTAAAGACAGCAGCAGTATGGGGACGAACGTTGTCCCGTTAGAAAATCGCACCGGAGTGAGCGTTCAGAAAAAATAGGGCCACTGGTTGCAGGACCTCATTAACGTAACGTTGGGCTTTCAAAGTGCCTCTAATGAACACCAAAGATAATCTGGCATTGTAGGCAATTGCACCCCACACCACGACACCAAGACTTCTGGACGTGTGACGCTCGACAACAAGCCGTTCGTCTTGGCGCATACCACGGTGCCTCCACACATGGATTCCGTGGTCGTCTCCCCAAGATAGAAGCGGGACTCGTCACTGAAGATCACCCGCTGCCATTCTGAGTGGCTCCATGACAGTCTGGCACGACACCATTGCAGTCTTTGGAGACGATGCATTGGTGTTAAAGGCAGTCGTCGTAACGTCTGCGTGCGTGTAGTCCTACGTCGTGCAGTCGTCTGCCAATGGTGCTGGCACTAATCGAACGATACACGGGTGGCACCATTTCTCGCAGAGTATGTGCAATCGTTGCTGTTGGGTCACTCCATGCATTTCGGACAACCCATCGGTCCTCTTTCTCTCCGTGTTTAGTTTAGGTCTCCCAGATCCTTCCTGTTAATGCTTCGTGCCTTGTTCTGTCCACTGCCGCCAACAGTGTGCTATGGGGATATCCGCACGACCGGTATAGCGCGCAATAAAGCGATAAGACCATCCCGCTTCCCGGAGTCCAACGATGCAGCCCCTTTCAAACTCCTCAAAATGCCCGAATTGCTGCCGAACTTTTATCCGAGGTATACTTCACTTGCAAAAGGTGCAACCAACACAACAGTATGAGCCAGAATGGCAAGCACGCGCAACGGGACGACCTTTAGATGGCTAGTCAGACACAGCGCTACGACCTCTCCTTGCTGTCGTCACATGATCGCCTGAGCGTGATACTTGAATCGCTTGCATGTCTCACGATGTCAAACCTACCCATCAAGTTTCATTACTGTTGATTCCTTCCTTCTGGGTGCAACTATTTTTTTGACGATGAGTGCATTTGAATACCAGGTTTTCAAACTTTTGCGAAAACACAGGCTCATTACAGCCGAAAATTTGTCTCCTCACGCTTCCTAGTTCACATCACGTTTTTTTCTTCTTATAGATGACGAAAAAGTGAAAGTGAAGTTTCTTAAGAAACAATAGAAAGCTCCGTTTAGTGCAAACATTTTTTTTTAACACTCCATTATAATTTCCCTTATAGTTTGAAAAATCTTAGCATGCAGGAAGTTTCATTTTTTCTGTAATTGATATTTGATTCCTTTTCGAAAATGAACACGCTGGAACATCTACTGACAATTCAGCGTTAAAAATACGGTTGGATCCAATATGTGCTATCCCGTTCGACAATTGAGAAAGAAATTGAGATAAGAACTTCATTTTCATCGCTGTTGGTCCCAAAACGTGAATGGCCCTATGGGGATACCAATAATGAGGGCAAACGATGATGTTGCAGAGTCAAAAAACAAGTATACGCTTGTTGGAAGACAGGGAACAATACTGCGCAGCAGTTCGTGCGGTTACATAGTTTAATTAATTTTTCATCTTGGGATGTCATTAATAATGCGGAGAATCAATTAAACATAGTTGCGGTTGCATGCTGTGAAGACGAAAGGGGTACCGATTGCCTAAAGAGCCACACACGCAGACAATCGTTCATCATGATGTCAGCTGAGGCGTGCGGAAGTCTTCGGTTTCCTGTCCCAAACCGCCGGGAACCCCTCTGCGTGCGTGACCGCTGTGTTCCTTTAAACACACAGGAAAAGGGGGTTGGATTCGTAATCAAGTGTTCGTCACCATACGATACCGATGGGTTATCACGCATCTGCCCACTTCTGTGTAGGAGGATTGAACGGGGATGTATTTATGTAGCGGTGCATTTCACACACGACAACTTCTGTCATCAAAACCATCGCCGAATCTCTGATGTTAGTTTGTTTATTTTTGGCCTTCTAATTACATAGTACCCACCATATGTATGCGGAGGAAGAATCCGGAGGGGGGCGCCATTAAAGTTATTGTCAGAACACCAGATTGAAGTTCCAGTGAAATTCCTCCGACCATAAATTTAAAATAATTTGTGCACAAGGTTCGTGAAAATACAACAAACTCTTTTTCGATGAGTGAAACAACGAGTAAGAGATAGTAAGCGGAAGTGAAACAGTTGCGGAAAGCTTTCATTTTTCAGTAAGCACACGAATAAATAAATAAAAAAAATACAAGTAGGCTCAGTTCTGATCGAACCGTCAGTTTGGACTATGATTCGCAGAACGGGGAGTTGAAAGGAACAAGTCGAGTATGGTTTCAAAGCGTTTATTCAATTTCTTATAGCCAACACAGGTCTATGATATGAAAAAATATCTTACATATTTTTTACAAATAATGCTGGATACATTGCGAACACAAAGCAGAGTTCGAGATTGGCCGGGTACGAGGTCGATCGGCGTGTTGGTTTTTTTTTTTAGGCGGCGGATGCTTTCTTTCTTTGATTGGAGGATTAATGACCACCGTGAGCAACTCAATGTGCTATAAACAGTCGCCCGTCCCTAATTTAGGGTCACTGGTTCCAGGGAAGGGAGAGAGCCAGTGCCGTAAGACAAACACAACATCCATGCCTCACCGGGATTCAACCCCGGACCCCTTTCGGACGAATGCGAATGATCAGAGGCCATCGCTTAGACCACTGCGCCACCGGGGCGGCGGATGCTTTCAGGTCCCCTCGATACTCTTTAGTTCGTTGGGCTGCAGTCTTTTTACATTCTTCATCACTTGCTCTTGCCTCTCGTATTTATTTTCTCCATTTTTGCTTGTGTTCATTCTACGAATTCCGCGGCATTGTCGAAAATGTTAACAAGTTCACACGAAAACAATTTTTATAAATTCTAGTTCAAACCACTGCGATATGTTCTTTATGTATTTAAATAGATCTCGTCGAGAGCTTTATAACGATACCACGCACAAACGTTTTGCACTCACGGTTGTTCAGATAAACCGTGATATTTTCAAAAGTGTTCACCGGTTCACAAGAAAAATATTTTTTAAATCTTCAGTTTAAACCACTGCGAAATGTTCTTCTTATATTTGAATAGATCTCGTCGAGAGCTTTAAAACAATACCACGCACATTCATGTTGCGGTCACGGTTGCCGAGATAGACTGTGTCAAACGCGGCGCCACACCCAGAAATATTACATCACCTCCCCCGCAAAGAGGGAGCGAGGGGAGCATCGTGCGCACGATGTATTGCGCAGTACACGAATTGGACTCCATGCTGTTTACGAATATGCTAACACGATTAGTGTGCGGCACGTATTTTTAGCTCTATAATGGGACCTTTTTTCGTCACAGGCGGTCGGCCGTAAGTCGCCCCATACTGTCCGTGGAGTTAGACATAGTCCCACGCCAAGAAAACTCTATTGCTAACTTATTAGGACCATAACACTATTTTACGAAAATAGGTTGATACATCCTTCGTTTTCGCAGTGTCAATGCTGGTGCTAAAGACCTTAGAGTAGTATAGACTGGAAAACGTAATGCTAGCGGTTCTGAAATGTCGGAAACCCATTGAACATGCAGCGCCATCTATGAATAGGGGGTGGAAGTTGGCAGTGTGCAGATGCCTATTGGAAAACAAGAACGTTTGATTCAATTCATACGTACTGCAAAAATTGCGTAGAAAGACTGTTTGAGTACGACCCGTAAACGTTTTTGATCAAATCGTAATTAGCAAGTACTCACATCTGAGAAAAAGCAAACGAGACTAGTAAGCAGGAAAACACGAGGGTATACTGCGGTCGGCCATATACACAGTGCAAAGAAATAAAAACAATAGAACAAAAAAACCCCTACCGAACAGGAAAATTTCGTGTCACGCACATTTAAATCTTAAAGATAAGCACACCTGGCAAAAAACACTGGACAACAATGAAATTGCTTCTGACGGGAAAGTGCGCGATTCTGTATGAAATTAACCCACTGAACACGAATGTCGCCATGAAAAACTTTCATTGACTCTTGTTTCGTAAATACAGCAAATGGAACGTTAAACATTTGTGATTTTTAGTAAGAAAGTAGGTATAATGTGTAATAATTTTTTTTATGTTGCATATTAATAAATTTATGATAAATATAATAAATGTTAGTTAATGTATATTAAAATGGTACGGAAATAAAAATATAGTAAGAACATCAGGTTCGTACGTCGTTTTTCGTACTCTTAGGCACGTCAGACCAGGCATCATTGGGTGAAAAGTCCGGAGTTCCCACGACATCCGGTGTACCCGATGTGATGCAATCTTTTCAGTTTTAACAGATCAACGGTTAAGAGCTCAGTCCATTTGTTTCTTTCCCTTCATTGGTGAGTGTACTCTCGTGATAGCAGCCTGTTAAAGTGATCCTTGTATTGTGACATTACGTAGTTATGTCGCGTGCATGTGTGGATAAGGCGGATAACTTTTGCTATAAATGTGGTAAAGTGACATTTATAACGAAGTCAATTTCTCCGTCATTTTTATCCACGCCGGGGCTCGAACCCGGATCCACTCATTCCGGAATAAGTCACTCTACCAATTGAGCTACGCGGACGTTTTATTCTGATTCCTATCTGCGTTTATGTCGTGTGCGTCCTTCTGGCAGGTACGTCACATCTCCTGGTACGTTACACATTTGCTGCACAGAAAAAATCCATCACTCCGGTTGTTAAAAAGGGTTATCATTTGTATTTCGGCTGCAGGATAGGCGACGAGGATAAGGACTGGGCTCCACGTGTATGTTGCCGTACGTGTGCAACAAATCTGTCACAGTGGCTTAATGGCAGAAGAAAAACGATGGGTTTTGCTGTTCCCATGATTTAGAGGGAGCCCACAAATCACATAAATGACTGTTATTTCTGTATGGTGCCACCAGTGGTTGAAGGTATCACAAAGAAGAAGAAATGGACTGTAGAATATTCAAATATACCTTCTGCTGTACGACCTGTACCTCATTCTGAAGAACTCCCCATTCCCAAGCCTCCGACAAATTTTGTTATCGATTTAGATGAGGTCCAGGAAGACGATTTGTGTAATCCGAAACCGTCAACGTCATGGATTAATGAAAGCGATGACGAATATGCATCTTCTGAGTCTATGCCACATAAAATTACATCAGAAGAACTGAACGACCTTGCTCGCGATTTGAATTTAACCAAGGTTAAAGCAGAGCTACTAGCGTCAAGGCTTCGTCAATGGAATCTTCTAGAACAAAATGTTCGAGTGAGTTCGTTTCATATTCGTCACCGACAATTCGAGCAATTCTTCCAAAAAGTGAAAGCTTTGTGTTCTGCTGCAATATTGACGGCCTAATGCAAGGACTAGAAATACAACATGTTACGCAAGAATGGCGTCTCTTTATACTCCTCCAAGTTGAGTCTTAAGATGGTTTTACTGCATAACGGGAATCAGCTACCATCCATTCCAGTTGCACATGCGGTGCACATGAAAGAGACCTACAATAACCTTAAACAGCTGTTGGACAGACTTAATTACAAACATTATGGTTGGCTTCTCTGTGCAGAGCTGAAGGTAGTGTCTCTGTTGATGGGCCTTCAGCAGGGATACACAAAGCACTGCTGTTTTCTTTGTCACTGGGATAGCCCAGCTACATGTCTGCACTACATCGATAGAGAGTGGCCTCCTAGGACGCCTTTGACACCTGGACAAATGAATGTTCAGAACCCACCCCTGACAGATCCTCAGAAAATCATACTACCCCCTCTGCACATAAAACTCGGTCTTGTAAAGCAATTGGTTAAAACCATGGACAAAACTAAACCAGCGTTCAAGTACTTGCATGACAAATTTCCTCGACTGAGCGAAGCAAAAATAAAAGAGGGAATTTTTGTGAGTCCGCAGATCAGACAGCTCTTTCAAGATTCGCAGTTTGAGGACATGCGATGCCTTTTGTCAAGTATCAACAAACTTCCTGGGGAATTCCAGGGCTGAAAATTACGAAGATCTCATTACCAACCTGCTTGCTCTGTATCAAACATTTGGCTGTAATATGTCTTTAAAACTCCACTTCCTGGATTCTCACCTGGATTTCTTCCCGGATAACTGTGGCAAATTTAGTGATGAGCATGTTGAACGGTTTCATCAAGATATGGCCGTAATGGAGCAAAGATACCAGGGAAAGTGGTCCACTTTGATACTCGCAGACTACGTTTAGACACACTTCAGAGATGCCCCTCTGGTGAAATACAACCGAAAGGCAAGGAGAAGGAAAACGTCATGAACTCGTAACTGATTTCTATCTATGCATGAAAAACTCATTTACATATCTCAAAACTACATTTAATACAAATGCAAAAAAAGAAGAACTGCACTATCTATTTTTAATGGTACTAAAGAAAATACACTTACTGCTTCGGATTGTATTTACTTCAAAAGAAGTGTAATGTAACGCATGCAGTACATATATATATATTTGAAAACGTACATAAACACTGGTTGCAATTGCTAAGGAACACTTGCATGCTATTTCAATGGGAGAGATTTGGTATAAAGGTTGGCACACTGAAATCAAATTGTCCTAAAAACTGATTTAGAATAATAAATTTCCTCATATACACATGGAAAATTTGTTAGAAACACATATTTTGATTATGATTTTTGATTTGTTAAGTGTTTGAAGCTCTTTAATTAGCAGCATAAACAAATATTTATAAGGGAAGCACATCGAGAGTTGCAGGCAAATTACACTGGCGGAAAGTGAAAAAAGAACACCAAGAAGGAGACGTCTGATACCAACGAAATTTATACAGCATAATAACGGAATACAGAGGATAGCGTGATAAAAACATTATGGAAAAATACAGCTGTATTTGCTAGTAAACTGAAAAATAACATTTCCATGTAACATGGTTAGTACGAGGTTGAACCGCCATGAACTGCGCCACACTGTGCAATTCTGGCATGGAGTCTGTCGTACAGATGTTGGATGTAAGTTTGGGGTATTGAGCTCCAAGCATCCTCAGCCTGGACACGTAAATAGAGAATGGTCGTGGCTGGCCGTGGAGACCGGATAAGTCGTTGTCCCATAAAATCCCACACGTGCTCAATGGGGGACAAACCCGGTGAACGTGCAGGCCATAGAAGCTGTCTCACACCCTGAAGTGCATGTTGCGTTGCACGTGCCGTGTGTGGGTGTGCGTTATCTTGCTGGAAAACACCACGATTGACCGACCTTACAAATGGCACAACAACGGGCTGAATGATGTTGTTGATGTAGGAGGTGCTGTTTAACGTACCCGGTACAAACACTAGTTGTGTACGGGAGTGATAGCTGATCGCTCCCCACACCAGGAGACCAGGTGTTGGCCCTGTGTGTCGCTGGAGGATGCAAGAAGGGTGGAGACGCTCCCCTGTGCGACTGGGAACACGCATACGGCCATCGGAGGACCCCAAGCAGAGTCTGTTTTCATCGCTGAACACGACAGATCGCCATTGCGTTCTCCAGTGCAGACGTTGGCGACACCACTGCAGCCGTTTCTGACGGTGGGCTGGAATCATCGTTACACATATCAGAGGCACACGTACACGTAGTCCTGCATCAAGTAGACGGTTGTTGATTGTCCGCACAGTCACCTCAGGTGCAACGGCAGCTTGGATTTGCGTCGCAGTGGATGTTCTGCTTGACAACGCCGCTCTTCTTATGCGTCGATCGGTCCGCTCAACAGTCCGTCTGTGACTCCCGGTTCCACGTCTTCTCATGTGGGAATGTTCCTCGGACCATCTACGCCTCCATCGTACCACCACCGATACTTTACGTCCAATTCGCTCCTCAATACGACGATACGACCACCCGGCCTCGCGGGTCCGACTAGACGACCTCGCTCAAAGTCCGATAGCTGCTGAAATCGTACACGTCTTCCATGCCCAGGCATTGTACTTCTTCAGGGTCTTCGCACGTGTCCGTACGCCGACGACTGATTACATTCACTTCGCCGTACTCCTTAAATACCACCGACGATAATTTACATATTATGCCGTGCTGTGGCGTAAGCGTTCACCGGTTGGTCCCGAAATTAACATCACACCTACGTAAACTCAACCCCATTAACATATGTAAATTTCATGATCGTCCGCCAATTCCTTCTTGGTGTTCTTTTTTCACTTTCCGGCAGTGTAAATGCTTCTCTTCCATTGAAATAGCATGCACGTGTTCCTGATCAACGGTCAGCCAGTGTACCTGCATATTACAAACAAACCGTAGCCAATTCAACTATTTTTTGGTCATATTCTGTTTCCGCACATCGAATTCATTAATAAATGGCTATTTTTATCTCGGAAGCATGAACTTCGTCAAAAATTGTTGTCCAGTGAAATTAGTCACCCCTAACAGAAATGTCAGTAGGAAGTTACCGGTTGCACAGAGGGCGCCGTGAATGCATTGTTGGGAAATAAAAAGCACTGATGTGGTCTACAGCATCATTTCTGTCTCGTGCAGTGGTGAAGAGCAACGTTGGTGTCGAATTTAGTCTGCAATATGGGTCGTAAGACAGATGTTACTGAGTGGCAAAAGAGCCATCGTGTTCAGCCCTGCCCACGGACAAAAAGTGAATGAAGTCGCCCAATTTGTTGGTGTGTCGAAGCGTACTTCCCAGTTGGTCTACAAATAGTGGTGTAGTTTGCAGTCAGCTGAAAATTGGCGACGTAACTGTAGTAGGAAAACGATTCAAACTAACAGGGACCGCCGCTGTGTTTCAAAACTAGTATCTATAATTCGGTTTCAAACCAGGCAACAATTGCTTCAAACAGTCACTGAAAGTCCAATCAAACCAATTTCCGAAAGGACACTGCGACGAGAATTGTATGCGATGGACATCTTCAACAGAGTACCACGGAAGAGGCAATTTTTAACAGCAAGTCACAAAGTCGCACGGTATCAATGGTCTCAGAGGTACCAAAACTTTACTGTGGGGGATTGCGAACGTGTAATTTGGTCTGATGAGTCTCGATTATGTTTGTACTCCAATAACGAGAGGTGACGAGTTCATCGTAGGCCCAATGAAACCCTTAATCCTGATTGTGTCGAAGGTGTTTTTCAAGCTGGAGGGAGTGCTTTGATGTTTTGGGAACGTTTTTAGTACCACGAATTAGGTCCTCTCATTGGAGTGACTATTAATTTGAACCAGCATGCATACATCCGCATTCTGAATGACGAAGTGTTGTCCTTTTCTCTACATCTCCAGGAGCAGCATCACATTCGCAATCCTGTCTTCCAAGACGACTATTACCGTGTGCACTGGGCTAAAACTGTATCCGAGTTGCACGACGAACAATCAGCAATACTGTCTCACCTCGACTGGCCAGCCAAATCCCCAGATTTAAATTTATTAAAAATCGTGAAACGCCATAATAGAAATCCACGTACTCTGACAGAACTTCGGGACCAATTGACGCACAAGTGACTGCAAACTGATATTCAATACATCCACAATCTTGCGGAGTCTCTACCACACCGGATTCACGCTGTTATCGAGGTAAGAGACGTCGTCACCTGTTATTAGGCAAGTTCTGCCAGGGGTGACTAGAGTTTTGTCCGGTGTGTGCTTATATCAAAATCTTAAAGCTTTAGAACAGAAATACTCGCGGAAACACGTCAACAAATTAGCTACTCCCTACAATGGCAGGTTTTAAATTATGACGGAAATAGCATACTTTTTGTCAGTCTATTCTCCTCCAGTGTCTTTGGCAGGTACACAGTAAAATGCATACATGGGAATAATCTCACTAACTATTCAGGATACGTTACTGGAAGTCCACTGGGAGAGCTTGGTGATCTAAGAGTCTTTCAGCGTTGGAGCTTGGACGAGAAATGAGAGCATCGAAAAACTGCTGCTCTTGAGAAATGTTGAAGGGCAATAGGAGTAAAATTGTACTCTGGCTCACCATTAACATCCAAACACCTCTCTATTGATAGTGAATTAGTGAAGGTGCTGACTTTTGGCTATTCGTTCGAGATGGTTACGGGTTCGACTCCCGGTGAGGCATGAATCCCATGTAACACAGCGTTTCATTTTAACGTAGGCCCAACACTGAGCTACCGTCTTTTAAAAATTGAAGACGATGGCTCAGTATTGGGCCTACGTTAAATTGCAAGGTTGTGCTACCTGGGTGTCCTGCTTGTCTTACTGAATTGGCAGTCTTCTTTCCCTAGAACCAGTCACCCTAAATTAGAGACGAACGACATCTTATAGAGGTCGTAAACTTACTTGCTACGAAAAACAACAACAGTGAATTAGGTCTTACTTAAGCACCACGTTACAGAAAAAATATACTCCTAGAGCTATGATGAAACAATAGCACGAGTGTACATGCAAGATGCCTTGATAGAGAGACAACTGACATCCAGGACGGTTTGATAAGAGGGTGTCACATAGGCAATCGCTCCTTCCGTGCCTTTCAACAGCATTGAAGATTTCTCGGTCGATGGTTGGTGATTTGCTATGGAAATCACCAACCATCGACCAAGGGTCTTCAACATCCTCCGTCGCCATTTTGTATGCAGATATCATGTTTTTAAAATAATGCCGGAGAAAGTCTTTTCAGATTGTACATCAAAATCGTCAGGGCAGTATATCTTTCTTTTCACGTAATTCCTGGAGCAGTTCAAATCTTTTCACATTCTGGATTACAGAGCACTGAATGCTGATGAGGAACTGAAGTTGAAAATCTCTCCCTGAAAGCAAGAGATTAGAGATTTTTGTTTAAATCAACTCCAGAATGAGCATCACGAGATGACTACAGAGAATTTGCTAGAATTCTCGATTATATTTATAAGAGAGAAGAAATTTAAGAATTTTGCAGCCTGATGCTGTTTACAGCAGAGTTCGCTAGATGGCCTGTTTAATCTATGTATTCAAGATTTTCATGTATCGTACACACAGTTGATAAAATCTGAAGAAGCTTAAGCCGTTTTGTTCGGTTTGGCCTGATTATCTACGTTTGTGTACTTGGTGTACAGAAGCAAATGTTATTAGAGCTCCTCTGAATAATCTAATAAAGATAAATACTTTCAAGGAAATGGGTGAGAGTACATCCAATGCGGAAAACAGAGGCGTTGTAAAATCTTCTTTGGTATTTTAGTGAACTTGGTAAACTGGATTTCTACGATATGCAGGTGCTGGACAGAAAAATGTGAACACCTAGGAAAAGAAGGCTTTGCGTACTTTATAGGGTGTGGGACCACATTTGGCATTCAAAAACCGCCTGACTTATCATCCTGGAACGGACGCATACAAATTCTGAATGGTGGTTAATGGGATGTTACACCATTCTTCGTGTAGAAACTGATCCACGTCCTTGAAAGACTCAAGAGAAGGATAATGGAACTTTACTCTATTTTCCAGCAAAGACCGCAGTGTCTCGATTATGTTTTAGTCTGGTACTTGGGGATTCCAAGGAAGGTGTAAAAGTCCATCCGCATGTTCCTCAAACCATGATTGGATATTCCAAGCTCTGTGAATTGGGGCCTTCTCATCTTGATAGATGGCATCCCCTGCAGGAAACGATGCTTGAGCCATTGGATGGACTTGGTCAGCCAAAATGATTTCATACTCACTGCCAGTCATCCGTTATTTCAAGGTGTTCAGCTGACTTGCTGAAAACCACGATATGACTGTCCAAAGCCTGACAGAACCACCACCATGCTGCCCTGTTGGGAGCAGACAGTCTGGTTTCTACGCTTCTGACGGCGTTCACCACACGTAATCACGTCCGCGTAGCTCAATTGGGAGAGCGACTTATTCCGGAATAAGCAGACACAAGTCCGATGCCCGGCGTGGACAAAAAAAGGAAAAATTTACTTCGTTATAACCGTTTTACTGTAAGTAGTTTCAATACTATTCTCTTGTGGACCTTAATGCGACTAATTTATCTCAGTGTGTAATTAAGATTTTTTTATGAACTAGCTATTACAGGCTTAGCAGTAGGAAGTTCCAGTGATACAACTGGTGGTACGAAAGTAATGTTTCACTAGTGACATATTAGCCAACACACGACATTATAACAAGCAAGACTAGTTCCCCATTCTCAAGATGCCATATTTAATTTGTTTTGTGATTTATTCGCCTACAGAATAATCGAGACCATGTTCCTATCTGTCCCTCATTGACAGCTGGATACTTGCGGAAAGCCATTACATCAGCGCGGATCCGGTACAACTATGTACTTCTAGAAATAAAGTTATGCACCATTTTTGACAAACAAATTATGGTAATTACCCCTTTAACCGCCTGAAACGAATAAACTCGGGTTTAGCAAAATGGACTGCAATCATCTCGAACAAATATAATCATCATCATCATCATCATTGTCAACCATTATCAATCCACTGCAGGACGAAGGTCTCCCCAAGTTTCTTTCACAACGGTCTGTCTTGTACCAGTCTCCTCCATGTTACTCCCGCATATTTTCGAATTTCATCCGCCCATCTCCCATGTGGTCTTCTTTTGGGTCTTTTCCTGTCCCTTGGAATCCAGTCTAAAATTTCAGCTATCCATCGATGGTCTGTCCTTCTGGCAGTATGTCCAGCCCATTGCCATTTCAGGGATTTTATTCTGGTCATGATGTCTTCCACTCTTGTTATTTTTCTGATCCACGAGTTCCTTTTCTCATCTCTCCGGGTTACACCTAGCATGCATCTCTTCATGCCTCTTTGAGTTGTCTTCAGTCTTTGTATATCTCTTTTAGTTAAAGTCCACGTCTCTGCACCATATGTAAGCACTGGAAGGATGCATTGATCAAACACTTTTCTTTTAAGACATAATGGCATAATGCTCTTGAAAATTATACTGTTTCTTCCAAAAGCTCTCCAGGCAAGTTTTGTACGCAGATTAATTTCTTCATCAATGTGACCCTCACTTGATATCTGCTGTCCAAGATAAACGTACGTGTCTGTTATCTCCAGCTTTTCTCCATCAATCCATAAATATTTATTTCTTGTAAAAGCATTGAACATCACTTTTGTCTTCTGAAAGTTCATTTTTAATCCAACTTCTTTACTCTTGTCAGCAAGTTCCTGGATCATACTCTGCAGCTCTGATGGGGTAGTTGCAAAAATGACTACGTCATCAGCAAAATGAAGGTGGGTTAGATAATCTCCATTAATCTTTATCCCTTTGTTTTCCCAGTTCAGTGATTGAAAGACATTTTCCAATTTGGCTTTAAAGATTTTGTTAGATACAGTGTCACCTTGTCTCACTCCCCTTCCAATCTTTATGGGTGCTGTATTCTCAAATAGCCGAATCTTTGCACTTGCATTTTCACAGATGTTATGAATAATATTAATGTATGCATCTTCAATACCACAGAATTTCAAAGCCATTGTAACTGCTGATGGTTTCACCGAATCAAAGGCCTTTTCATAATCGATAAGAGCCATGCATAATGGAAGTTCACATTCCCTCGCTCTTTCAATTAGTTCTCTCAGTACGTGGATATGATCTATTGTGCTGTAGCCACTCCTGAATCCAGCTTGTTCTCTCGGTTGAGCCATGTCCATTATCACTTTCAAGCGGTGTGAAAGAACTTTAGTGAAGATTTTATAAACCACTGATAGGAGGCTGATAAATCTGTAGTTCCTGAGATCCTCAATGTTACCTTTTTTATGTAGCAGGATCATTGTAGCGTTGTTCCAATCCTCAGGAATCTTCCCTTCATTAAGGCATCGAGTGAAAATTTGGGCGGCCGCCCCGGTGGCGCAGTGGTCTAAGGCGCTGGTCTCTGATCATTCGTCCGTAAGGGGTCCGGGTTCGAATCCCGGTCAGGCATGGATGTTGTGTTTGTCTTACGGTACTGGCTCTCTCCCTTCCCTGGAACCAGTGACCCTAAATTAGGGACGGGCGACTGCTTATAGCCCATTGAGTTGCTCACGGTGGTCGTTAAACCTCCAATAAAAAAAAAAAAAAAAAATTGGGCGAGTACTGTTTCAATTTCTCCACTTGCTTCTTGGATGATGTTTACTGTAATTCCATCTTCTCCTGGAGCTTTTCCCCGTTTTATGTTCTTGATTGCATGATATAACAAAATGGGCTGAAATCATCTGGAACGAATATCATAATCATCATCATTGTCAACCATTATCAATCCACTGCTTTTCCCAGTTTCATGTTCTTGATTGCATTAGTTAGGAAAATGGGCTGAAATCATCTCGAACGAATATCATCATCATCATCATCATTGTCAACCATTATCAATCCACTGCTTTTCCCAGTTTCATGTTCTTGATTGCATGGGTTAGGAAAATGGGCTGAAATCATCTCGAACGAATATCATCATCATCATTGTCAACCATTATCAATCCACTGCTTTTCCCAGTTTCATGTTCTTAATTGCATGGGTTAGGAAAATGGGCTGAAATCATCTCGAACGAATGTACTCGCTAT
This sequence comes from Macrothele yani, assembly GCA_039090855.1. Lineage (NCBI taxonomy): Eukaryota > Metazoa > Arthropoda > Arachnida > Araneae > Macrothelidae > Macrothele > Macrothele yani. The sequence goes on along the minus strand of CM077013.1, from coordinate 13,455,237 downwards.
TTAAGAAGTGGGCAAAATTCGGCTGGAACGAGCGAACGTGCGGATCATAAATCGTTGCTTTTTCCCTAGCTTTCTTATTCAAAGTGGTCATTTAGGGAGAGGATTGACGTTAATCCTTTCTCACTAATTACCAGCTAAAGGTCATGAAAGCAGTTAAGTTGAACCTAAGAAGGAAGAGGCATGATGTTTGAGATACCATCGAGTGCCATGATGTTCGGGTCAGAGGTGACGACCTCTTCTCCATCGTTCCTTGGGCCATGAACCAGAGAATAAAGAACTAGAAGGGAAAGCATCTCTCCTGTAACAGGTTTATGGTCGGTGCAGCTGGGATGAGAGGGGAAAGCAATAGTTTTGCAGCATCTTTTTTAAAACCCTATCGCTATTTGAACATTATTGAGAAGCGCAGAAAATTTGGAGCAACGTGTGGTTCAGGCACTGTAGCATGAAAGCCATTTACCTGTGGCGCTACTTGAAACCGCATTCTTTTGCTCCGGAGCCGAATTCTTTCCCAATTAAGTTACACCGACGAAGTTTGTCGCTGCAACTTTGCCGTCTTGATATATGCGTCACCTCTAAGGTATATACGTCACAATACATCGGCTATTTAAAGAGTTAAACTTAATAACATTCATATTTAATCCTTTCTGTATGAATGATGAATGAAAAATCAATGAATACTAATAAAAAATCAGCTTTATCTTGAAATCCGCAATAATTTCGTAGTATAAATCATATTATCCGGCTTTCAGTAGAAGGACACATGTAGAGTCAGCGCTAATTAATTTATGAAATATTATTACTCATCGTAAATACCTTGATGAAGTTACCCCTGCCATACGGTGGTGAAGATCAACACAAATATTTATTCCAAAATCATAGCAAAGCTGAATTACTATCACAATCTGATTTCTATCAACGATTTATTACAATGTTGGTAGCGGGTTCAGGAGCTTGGCGGCAAAGCATTTTATTGCCAGTCATGCAGCCGCATATGCGTTTTATGTGCGAGCAATATTGTCTCATCAGCTTTGTTCGGTCATTGAGTATTTCGGTCGTCGTTAACTAAATTAATCAGATTTGGCTAAGCTGCAAATATCATGTTGCACAGCTAAATAATGTCGTCGCTTTGATTAATATAAACCAACTCCCAGCAAAATGAATCGATCGACTTGGGTTAAATAGATACGGTCACGATTCCCTAATCTGTTGGAGTTATGATGTTTCAGAATAGCTACTTTCGTATCTATAAATTCATCTTAAATTAGATATCCTTCTTTTTTTCCGAAGGTTCCGACAGTTTTTAATCAAGTTCTTTGCATCTGAATACGATTACATGAACGACAGCCATTTTTTAATCCTCTCATTGGTTTTAAAATATCAAAAAACCTTCAAAAAACGAGAGCCTGTTCCATCCATCAATATACGTGCACTTTATGCAATCTTCTTCAGCCGCATTACTCTCGACCGATATCCACCGACAGGAGCGTAATCCCATCAGAAACTTACGTCTCCTTTCACAAAATGATCATCCGTAAAGGCACTTTCTGGTAATCAACTGCAAGGGCATCATCCATATCTTACGATAAGTTACCAGACTTCTTTGCGGCAAGCTTTAGTCTACATCATGAAAATTTAATTTTTTTAAAGGTGAAATGGAAAACAGGACTACTTTGCATTTCCAGAATTACGCTAATGGATAAGATTTATTCCTAATGTTGTTTGCTGGAAGCTTTTGCTCTTAAGGAGAACTTCGCTTTCGCTTCCGTAGAGCGAAATGTTGGATCCATAGAATAACTAATTGCTTAGAAAAGTTTCCAGTACGTCCAAACTTTGCAAAAATCACGAAAAACTTTTTTCTCTATAGGAAGGTTTTATATATAAAAACAACAACAACAACAAAAAAAACCAAGCCTGCTGGGCTCACTCAGTCCAGAAGGCTTAGGTTTTGCATCATATTCTGTATGCATAAAAGCCAAACATCTTAAGAAGAGATATAGGAAACAAGTTCTTCGAAATATTTTTTTGAAGATGCTAACGTAAAAGGCATTGCTTTAAAATGGATTGCCTGATAAGTTTTAGAAGTTACTGTCGGATGTGTAGTAAATATATACTGTAAATATGCATGTTATGCACAAATGTGACTTTGTCTTGTCTATGTTGTTTCCATGTTGTTGCTCAATTTTGTCCAGGTATAGCATGCACTATACATATATGATTCAGAAATATGAATACGCTATGAAGAAATTTTGATAAGACGATGCTACCTTTTTGGATTTAGCTGTGGAGTAACGAGTAAGTTTCCCCTTCGTGTTGCTTTTTTATTTTGGAATGAATGCAATTTAGTAAAGTGTAGATGCCTTCGTACAGCAATTAAATACACTAAGGAATATCACCAGAAAAATTGAATGGCAAAGTACGAGTATAACAGAGAAATGTAGGAGCGACAAAGCAAGACACAGGGTGCGAGAAAGCGGAAGATGGTGAAAAAGAGAAAGGTGAAAGATTAGAGCAAGGCAAAGGAGAGAACGAAGAAGACAAACTAAATGACAAAAGAATAGTGTAAAAGAAGTACAGGGAACGTAAAATAGGGAATGGAAAGAAAATGAATTGGAGACAAACTGAGAGAGAATGAGAAAGATAAAAATGTTAGTGAGAAAATAAAAATAAGATGACAGGGTGCGTACAAGAGAAAAAATAAGAGAAAAACGTAAAGAGAGTTACTAAGGAAGCAATAGCAGAACAGTCGGGGCAGGTAAACCAGGAATGTCCCGCAAGGAAAAATTGTAAAGACAGCACCTCGTTACATTCCATAAGACAAAATGCCGTGAATTTCCCTTGTCAGCGCGTATCAAACACGTACATAGCAGAAGCAAAACATCATGAACCCTGTTACTTGTCGTTTACATCGTTTTCGGTATGGCATACCAGTGGACACATTCAGGGGACTAACGTAACCCATGATAGTCAAACACATGTTACAGACAGATGGATGCCAAATTAATCATACAAATTGACATGCCTCAGAAAACAATTACATTGTCCTGGAACGGGAATTGAGCCCAGAGCTCCCGATTTTCTTCCGAGTATTTTTGTATGAGTACAACACCCAGAACAAGGAATCTCCAAGCAACTAAGGATGTTTATTTGTACTCAGATGAAACGGTCCGTCGTGCGCGAATCGAAGCATATGTGATCCTTTATCTTAGCAGCACGGGATGGTTTAAAGATAACACACTCGAACGTAAATCTGGAGATGATGGGTGTTCGATTTCCATTCCAGGTCAATGTAATTTTCAAGTTTTTTGAGCATGTAAACTTGCTTACGTAACCCATGTTTTATCTCATGGCTTCAGTGGTGACGGCTCACTGTGGATCTACATAATAATAGGTAGTGGTAGCAATGTTTTGTTCCTTCAGTGTAAGAAGTAAAGTATCATTAACGAACTATCCTGTATCAACACGCGGTTCTACATGGGATGGACAAAAATATAAATATGGAAACACCTGCTAAAAGAAAAAATTCCATACCTAATATGGTGTATGACAGCCTTTTGCATTAAAGCCGGCCTGGATCCTCCTGTTAATGGACAAATATAAGTCTTGGATGGTTGACCCAAAAGTATTTTTTGTTCACTTGCAATTGGATGGTGGATAATGGGATGTTGTACCATTCTTCCTGCAACACGCGTTCAAGTTCCTGTAAAGATGCTGGAGGCGGATAGGGCGCTCGAACCTTGTTCTCCAAAACAGCCCATAGGGGCTGTATTGTATTCAGGTCTGGAGATTCAGAGTGTCAGAGAAAATCGAAAACCTCATCAGCATGCTCAGCAAACCATGATTGAACGATATAAGTCGTATGCATTGGGGACCTTATCGCCTTGATAAATGGCATCGCGTGCAGGAAACACTGTTTGTACTATGGCATAAACTTGGCTGCTCAAAATGCTTAAATAGTCCTTGTAAGTGACACGACCTCACAAGGTAATAATGGGGCCGGCTGAATAGCATGGTATGGCTGCCAAACCATGACAGACCCGCCGGCACGGTTCACTGCCGGCAAAAGGCACGTGGGATCGTAAGTTTGGTAGGGTGTTCACCACATGTGAACTCGTCCATAGGTTGGAAACAGTGTAAAGGTCGATTCATCTGACCAGATGACAGTCTTCCATTGCTCAGCAGTCCACGTTTTATGAGTGTTGCACCATTCTTTCCTGCGTGCTGCATTCACGTTGTAAACCAGTGGTTATCGATTGCAGCTCGACCATAAATTCCCTGCTTATGGACTTCTCTTCACACTATTTTTGTACAGACGGGGTTTGAAATCACGTTATTCAGCTCAGCAGTAAGTTTTGCATCTGTTGTCGTCTTATTTGTTGTCACACTCCTCCGCAATTTCCTTCTCTCTCTGTCATTCAACGAATACTTTCGTCCACGCTGGTGTTTACACGATGTTGTTTCCCCAAAAGCACAATACGCCGTTATAAATTTTGATGCAGTACCTCGCCATACATCAAATAAACATGCTACTTTGATCACGGAAGCACCCACCATACGGGCCGCAACAATTTGCCCTCTTCGAAACTCTGTAAGCTCCGACATAATTAACTTGCAACGCCACAGATCAGTGTCTAGACAGAAACTGTGGCTACTTGCTGATTTGCCACGATTCGTAGCACACATTCACTATCAAGACATCCGGGCCATCTACATTTTCACGTGGAAAACGTTGGTCGTTTTACCCATACTTTTTACCAGGTGTTCCCTATTTTGGTCCATTCCCTGTATTTTGTACATGAGTGCGAAGACTGTAACGTAGTTTTACACATAGCATCATTAGAATCAGATGATTTTCACAAGTTTTCCTTCTTTGCATTAACTACAATCGCTGTAAAAGTTTTTTATTGGAGGTTTAACAACCACAGTGATCATGATCATATGTAGAGGATTTTAGGAATAGAGTGTCTGACCCCAGGTCTTAAACATACCTTAGAAATAGGAAACTAGGAGATTTGGGCTAGAGCGCCCGATAGGAAAGTGACACGGAAGCGAAGTAGAAAGTAGGAGGAAGACGCCCTTATTTATTACCGGGGGCCATTACCTGGGGTCCGACGGCTTAAGATGCCCATCCGACGCACGGCGAGTATTTAGTGAATCGAGCGTTCGTACCTGCCTGGGATCGAACCTGAGGCCCTTCCCGTGGAAGTCACGAACGTTGCCCACTCAGACACCCGCGGCCACAACCACAGTGAGCAACTCAATGGGCTATAAGCAGTCGCCCGTCCCTAATTAGGGGGACTGGTTCCAGGTAAGGGAGAAAGCCAGTGCCATAGACAAACACACACTCACCGGGGTTCGAACCCGGACACCTTTTGAACGAATGATCAGAGGCTATCTTTTAGACCACTGCGCCACCGGGGCGGCAAAAAGTGTTTAGTAAGCGTTCTTTTTATAGTTTTTATTAAGAACAACTTAAAAAATGAAGTAAATAAAGGGATATATTTACAGTCGTCCTGCCTTTTTTCATTTTGTTGCTCCCAATCGTCTGCTTTTTCTTTCCTTTCAGAATTTTTTTTTATCCCTGCGATCGAACAGGAACGATAAATCTTCTTGAGCTGTGTAAATAACCAAGATAAAGAGCGCATTTGATCACGTTTCTGAGATCATATCAGATCTTGAAGCTTTGGATAGGGCTTACGTGTAAACATGTAATTACAATTGTTGTGAGATAGTATTTCATAAAACAGATACACAATACGTTGTGAACTCATCATAAACTGTTGAGAAATCATTCCAGAGTACACTGTTAATAAAAGTATGTGATCAATGCAGCATTATTTATGCACCACGGTCTTGTACTTCTTTGCCCAAGAGATAACTGGGATATCAAAGATCTATCAATAACCTGTTCCTTTTTCTTTTTCGTTTTCCAATAATTTATCCCAATACATTCGCCAGTAACTCTCGTATGCAAATGAATAACTTCGAATTCATACTGTGCATATCGGAAAAATCTTATTTTGGAGTGAATCTTTTGATCTTTTTTGAACATATTAAAAGTGTAAGTATGTCCATGGGGTTATTTCGTGGAATGGAGCTGGCTGTGAATTATTTTTTTCATATGAAAAACTTTAGTATTTTTCAAAATCTCATTTATAATTTTATCACGCTTTTCGGAAGTAAGAACGTGCTTGCAGTATCGCTTTCTTGTGTCTGTCCGTGTGTCTGTGAATATGATTACTAAGAGTCAGATCAAAATATTTGTTTTTGCACGGGATAGTGCTAAGCGGGATTCATACTCTTTTGAATATCAGAGATGCATAGTTTTCTCCCTAGATGGCGTAATCGTAGTTTACTTTGGGAGTTAGCGACCACGATGAGTAAAATCTGTGGGCTACAATTAGTCGCTCTTCGTAATTTGTGGCCAGTGGTTCGCTCTGTTCTGTAGAAGAGAGAACCAACGGCCGCAAACGCCGCGCGTACAATAAGGACATTATCTATGGCTCAGCAAAACTCGAACCCAAACCCAAATCGAAAGACTGTCCAAAAGCTATGTCCATGCATTTGTTTCTGTGATGTAATACTAACAGTTTGGTAGCTAGGTGACGAAAATTTGCATTAACGTGAGGTTACATTGACATGAATTACAATTTGGCGCAATACCTCCGCTTCTAAATTTGGATTTGGAAATACAGTATATGTACACTTCTACAGGACATTCAAAAAATTATTTTGCGTGAGCTGTGTGTAGTTATAAAAGTAATACTTTGTTCAAATACGAACCGCTCTTTCCATGTAAAATCTCCAGAGGGACGTAAATTCGAATTTGTAGATGGTATACGGACGGACGTAAATTCAAATTTGTAGATGGTATACGGATGGACGTAAATCCAAATATGTAAAAGGTATGGAGGGACGTAAATTCAAATTTGTGGAAGGTATATGGAGGGACGTAAATTCAAATTTGTAGAAGGTATGTGAAGGGACGGAAATTCACATTTGTAGAAGGTATATGGAGGGACGTAAATTCAACTTTGTAGAAAGTATATGGAGGGACGTAAATTCAAATTTGTGGAAGGTATATGGGAGGACGTAAATTCAAATTTGTAGATGGCATGCGGATGGATGTAAATCCAAATATGTAAAAGGTATGGAGGGACGTAAATTCAAATTTGTGTAAGGTATATCGAGGGACGTAAATTCAGATTTGTAGAAGGTATATGGAGGGACGAAAATTCACATTTGTAGAAGCTAAATGGAGGGACGTAAATTCAAATTTGTAGAAGGTAAATGGAGGGACGTATATTCAAATTTGTAGATGGTATACGGATGGACATAAATCCAAATTTGTAAAAGGTATGGAAGGACGTAAATTCAAATTTGTGGAAGGTATATGGAAGGACGTAAATTCACATTTGTAGAAGGTATATGGAGGGACATAAATTCAAATTTGTAGAAGGTATGGAGGGACGTAAATTCAAATTTGTAGAAGATGTATGGAGGGACGTAATTTCTCAATTCACGAACAACTTCCTTTCCTATGATAATTGTTGGATTGGAAAAATTCCTTTTAAATGGGCAGGCTATGATCAACATAATACACACACTGTCTCATTTTCTACATGTAAAACTTTCCTGCTAGGGAGAATCGTAATGCATTGATATTTCGAATGACATCTTTGCTTCTGAACACGGGATTTGAAAATGCTTTCTGAGCATCCTTTTTGTAACCTTAACAACATATTCTACCAGCTTTTCTCTTGAGACATAATATTTTCATTTGATGCTGGATATTTTCATTTGATGCTGGATATTTTCATTTCCGGCAAAATTTCCATTTCTCGCTGTTTAGATGCCTTATTTAAAATAATTGTGTTTCATCGGCCTAGCCACAAATAAATTTTTAAAGCAACTACAGGGGCTATAACCAGTCGCTCGTCCCTAATTCATGGATCCTGTTTCCAGGAAAGGGAGAGAGCTAGGGACGTAACAGAAACACACTTCCCATGCTTCGTGCGGGAATGAATTTATAGAAGGTACCAACTATTAGCAAAATAATTTTTCTATCCACTTCTGAATTAACGAAGTACACTGACTGGTTGTCTTCCAATGAATTAGTAATTAATTACAATAAATCTAAAGCCTTACTTTTTTACAGACAGAAAACTCATCAAACTATTAATTTTAACTTTTCCATTCAAAATAATCAGATTGAGTTAGTTAATAGTCTTACTTAACTGGGAATTGTGTTTCATAATGATTTAAAATGGAATCTACATACAGACATATTATAAAAAAATATCCAGAAATATAGGAATAATTAGCCATATACTAAGAAATCTATCTGTTAAAACATTAAAATTATTATATGATACATTAATTCATCCACACTTCGATTACTGCTTACTATCCTGGTATCAACAACACTTACTCATGTTAATCAATTACAAATTGTTCAAAATAAATCATCATCATCATCATCATTGTTAACCATTATCAATCCACTGCTGGACGAAGGTCTCCCCAAGTTTCCTCCACAACGGTCTGTCTTGTGCCAGTGGTCTGTCTTGTGCTCCATGTCACTCCCGCATATTTACGAATTTCATCCACCCATCTCCCATGTGGTCTTTTTCTGGGTCTTTTCCTGTCCCATGGAATCCAATCTAAAATTTCGGCTGTCCATCTATGGTCTGTCCTTCTGGCAGTATGTCCAGCCCATTGCCATTTCAGGGATTTAACTCTGATCATGATGTCTTCCACTCTTGTCATTTTTCGGATCCACGAGTTCCTCTTCTTATCTCTCCTGGTTACACCAAGTATGCACCTCTCCATGCTTCTTTGAGTTGTCTGCAGCCTTTGTATGTCTCTTTTAGTTAAGGTCCACGTCTCTGCACCATACGTAAGCACTGGAAGGATGCATTGATCAAACACTTTTCTTTTAAGACATAATGGCATATTGCTCTTGAAAATTATGCTGTTTCTTCCAAAAGCTCTCCAGGCAAGTTTTGTACGCCGATTAATTTCTTCATCAATGTGACCCTCACTTGATATCTGCTGTCCAAGATAAATATACGTATCTGTTATCTCCAGTTTTTCTCCATCAATCGATAAATCTTCATTTCTTGTAAAAGCATTGAACATCACTTTTGTCTTCTGAAAGTTCATTGTTAATCCCACTTCTTTACTCTTGTCAGCAAGTTCCTGGATCATACTCTGCAGCTCTGATGGGTAGTTACAAAAATGACTACGTCATCAGCAAAACGAAGGTGGGTTAGATAATCTCCATTAATCTTTATCCCTTTGTTTTCCCAGTTCAGTGATTGAAAGACATTTTCCAATGTGGCATTAAAGAGCTTCGGAGATATGGTGTCACCTTGTCTCACTCCCTTTCCAATTTTTATGTGTGTTGTATTTTCAAACAGCCGAATCTTTGCACTTGCATTTTCATAGATGTTATTAATAATATTAATGTATGCATCTTCAATACCGCAGGATTTCAGAGCCGTGGTAACTGCTGATGGTTTCCCCGAATCAAAGGCTTTTTCATAATCGATAAAAGCCATGCACAATGGAAGTTCATATTCCCTCGCTCTTTCAATTAGTTCTCTCAGTACATGGATATGATCTATTGTGCTGTAGCCACTCCTGAATCCAGCTTGTTCTCTCGGTTGAGCCATGTCCAGTGTTACCTTCAAGCGGTGTGAAAGAACTTTAGTGAAGATTTTATAAACCACTGATAGGAGGCTGATAGGTCTGTAGTTCCTGAGATCCTCAATGTCACCTTTTTTATGTAGCAGGATCATTGTAGCATTGTTCCAATCCTCAGGAATCTTCCCTTCATTAAGGCATCGAGTGAAAATTTGGGCGAGTACTGTTTCAATTTCTCCACTTGCTTCTTGTATGATGTCTATAGTAATTCCATCTTCTCCTGGAGCTTTCCCCCGCTTCATGTTCTTGATTGCATGTGCAACTTCTGCTGGGAGGACTGGAAGAACTCTGGTACCTTTCATGATGTCTGGAGTACATGTATCATCCCTTTCATATAATTTGGAGTAGAAATCTTTCACTCTTGTCAAAATTTCGCCTCTATTTCTTGTTATAGAACCATGTTCTTTTCTCAGAGCCATAATCTGTTTTCTTCCCTTACTGAGATGTCCCTTTGCTATCTTGCTATCTTAAGGCTTTGGTTGTTTTTCAATTGCTTTCCTCACTAGTTCACAGTTGAATTTCCTTACGTCTTCAGTGATACTTTTTCGTGTTGTCTTGCATAGCTCTATATATTCCACTTTGGAAGTCACATCTTTTTTAGTTGTCCTCATCTCTCTTCTTTTTTGCATCAACATTTTGGTTTTTCCTGATAATTTGTTCACATGCAACTTGTTCTTAGACCCAGCTAATTTTGTTGCTGTTTCCATTAGAGCTTTGGTTACTGTTCTGTTAACTTCCGAAATATCCACTTCTTCCGATGTTAGGCCTTCTAAAGCAGAGAATCTGTTCTTCAGTTCCAACTTGAAAGTATTATGGTGTTTTTTAAGGTTGGTTATGTCAATACATTTTGTTTGTCTTATGAGCTTGCCACGTTCCAGTTTAGTGTTGAGGTGCATCTTACATCTCACCAATCTATGGTCACTACCTGTGTTGAACTTGTTCAGCACACTGCAGTCTTCGATGACTGCAGTGTGCAATCAATTTCACTTGTCGTCCCAATTGGATGTCTCCATGTCCATTTCCTGTGTGGCTTTTTCTTGAAAAAGGAGTTCAAGATGAAAAATCCTTCTGCCTCTGCAAACTCAACGAGAGTATTTCCACGCTGGTTTCTGTTGCCGTGACCGAATTTACCTACTGAAGTTTCATTCTGTTGCCGTTGCCCTATTTTTGCATTGAAATCTCCCATAATTATCTTCAAGTGCTGCTTACCTTTATTATTTAGATGACGAATTTCCTCATAAAATTCTTCAATTTCTTCTTCAGGATGACTTGTGGTGGGTGCATAAGTTTGAATAATCTGAGCCTGGTATCTTCTGGATAGTTGGATAACGAGTCGTGCAGCTCTGTTAGAGGAACTTTCAACTTCTACCACTTTATCCTTCAGTTTCTTGTTTATTATAAATCCAACACCACTAGTTCTGCCAGTATCTGTCCCACGATAATAGAAGAGATGTCCACTTTTCAGTTCAATGAGATCTTCTCCTTTTCTCCTTACCTCACTTAGCCCGACGATGTCCCACTTGATCCTTTGTAGTTCCTCTTCCAATTCAAGAAGCCTTGAATCAGAAGATAAGGGAGCGTCCGTTATAGGTAGCCAAGGTCAGCATCAAATGGCAGCCTAGTCCGGTCCTCCGGGGATTCTTAGCACCCTCTGCCTTCATGTCGCACTGGCCGCTGCCTTGGCCAGGTACATTCCAGCTGCCGGAGACTGAGGGCCAAGATTTAAGTTGTAGAGTTATTTTGGAGGTGTTTGGCCATAACTCACCACGCTGGCCAAGCGGGTTGGTGAGTGTGGGATAGCATTTCCTCTGATCCCGATGGTATAGTTATACCGCTATTAAGGTCAGGTGATGCGTAACATCACAGCCTCTCCTTGACAAATGTCAACTCCGCCTTCTCGTGGTGCATCCTGTTCCCACTCAAAATAAATACATTCGATTAATAGATTTTAAACATAATTTAAATTGTGACAACTTACTAGGGAAAAATACGTTCAGTTATTCCAGAGCCAACCAGAACAAATATAATATTCTAACAATTCAGCAACTGCTTCACTTTAACTTAGGCAAAATTATGTACAAACGAATTAAATTGAACCTTGTACAGGAGCTCATAGAATTTAATACTGCTACGTACCGTCATAATATTCGTAACTAAGCTTTGTTGAGACTAACTACACCTAGAACACAAACTACTAACTCGTGTTTTTCATTACTTTAACATTATTTTTCCGTTGATATGCTGTTAATTGAATATTATGATTAGATATTTAATTTGCTATTTGTTTCCTTTTTTACTCTCTGTTGCTGTTATATCAATATTCTTGTCTTGACTTAAACCCAGGAGATCGCCTCCCCGGTGCTGTGGTGGTCTAAGCGATGGCCTCTGATCATTCGTCCGTAAGGGGTTTGGGTTTGAATCCCGGTGAGGCATGGATGTTGTGTTTGTCTTGCGGCACTGGCTCTCTTCCTTCCCTGGAATCAGTGACCCTAAATTAGGGACGGGTGACTGTTTATAGCCCATTGAGCTACTCACGGTGGTCGTTAAACCTCCAATAAAAAAAATAAAACAAAAAACAGTGAGATCAAGGCTGGTCAGGTCTCCTCGAGGAATTTCCTTGATTTTTATGTTTATGCTTAACTATTCAGAATTATTAATTTTAATATGTAACAGCAAGATCAATAAATGAAATGAAATATAAGTACGTCCTGTTCGAAATTTAAGATAGGCCCAGGAGTTGTACGGACGGATAGGGTTCTTGGAAATGGAGATACAGCTACAGAAGCTTAAAACACCACCTAGCCACAGAACAGTGAACTAAAAAAAAACTTCTCAGTTGCAGGCAGAGTGTTTCATGAGATAAACGGTATATGTACAGCGTTAAAAAGTTTTTAAAATCGGACATTCAGTAGCAGAGATATCGAGAATATCAAATTTAAGATTTTCTCCCCTAGCGGAGGAAATTGTGCATAATTTTGTGCAAGAAACCCACACAAAAGGCTTTCGTCGTTACTAGTATCTGACCAAATTTTTTTTTAAACGGTTATTTTTTTTAATATGGCTTTAACAACCACCGTAAGCAGCTCATTGGGCTATGAGCAGTCGTGAATTCTTAATTTCGAGTCACTGGTTCCAGGAAAGGGAGAGAGACAAACACGGCATCCATGCCTCACTGGATTCGAACCCGTACCCTTTCGGACGAACGGTTATAAGCCATCACTTAGAGGACTGCGTCTCCGCTGCAGCAAACGGGTTCTTAGGCCAGCAGATATTGCTGCTAATATGCTGCAAACGGAAATGTGAACTTACTCCCTAAAGTGGCATACTTGAGCGTTAAGAAAAATTTGAAATTACATCCAAATATTTCACGCTTTTCGACAATGATAGAAATTTTCAAATGGGACTTTTGGATTCTTAAAAATAGAGATATAGACAAAAATAAGATATATATTGAGTCGTTTCATAATTATTGGCAGATTCGGACACAAAGAAACAATTGCAGTAACAGATGACGAAATACATTTTATTCCGAAAAGTTTCTGTCCTCAGCAGCAATACACTGTGCCCAACGTGTTTTCAGTTTCAAAACGCCACGGGAGCAGAAACAGGAATCACAGTGGTCCGAGGAATTGCTAACGGCGCAAATCACAGCTTCCTTGTTAGCGCATCGTTTGTCCCTCAAGAAATGATCCAAATGACGAAACATGTGAAAATCTGAGGGGGCCGAGCCAGGTGAATAAACAGGGTGAGAGAGGACCTCGTACCCCAAGGCGTTGATTTTTCGCATGCTTCCAATTGACACATGCGGTCGTGCGCCATCCTGAAGCAGTATGGGACCCAAACGATTGGTGAGCAATGGTAATTTCTGGTGACGTTCGTTCGGCTGACGGCAGCACACGTCCGTTGTGATTGTTTGACCTCGCGGCAAAAGCTCATAATGAACCACAGCCTTGGCAGTCCACCACACAGAGATCAGAACCTTCAGTAGGTGCAACTCGGGTTTGGACATGTGTTTGGGTGGTTCCCCTTTATCGAGCCACTGCGCTGTTCTCTTCCTTTTGTCATAAAGCACTAATTTTTCATCAAGCGTAAGGATCCGATGCAGAAAGGGAGCACTAGCCTCACGTTTTTGGAGGGCAATGCATGTTTCCAGATGCCGTATCTTCTGCTGTTCGGTGAGTTCGTGAGGAACCCAAGTATCCAGCTTTTAACCTTGCCCATAGCTGCCAGGTGTCTGGAAACTGTCGCTGATGATACGACAAGTTCGGCGCGGAGCTCTTGTACTTTGGACGTTGGTTTTCCTTTCACTTTCCGCCTTAAATGTACAGTGTCTCACATAACATTGTCACAGGCTCTTGGCTTATGGTCAATGGCAACATCACCGGCATGGAACTTGGAAAACAGTCTACGGACAGTTCTGTCACTCGTCCTTCCAACAACCCACGCTCTATTGACATTTGCGACCATTTTGGACACGTTCCGGCCAAGTTTGGATTCGTGCAAAATCACTGATTTCACGTCGGGTTGCTCCATTACGTGCACAACTGCTCAGATCTGTCTGAAATACCGTTTTATACAAGTGGACTGAACCGATTCAATTTGCATGGGCGTTTGGTAGTTCATCCTACGAGGCGTCCCTTGTAACCGGGTATGCAAATTCTCCTTGTCGGCATCGGCCAATAATTATGAAACGACCCAATATATTTACGATCCCTGGAGGAAACACTATGCGCAATTTTAAGCAAAAGGTATTGTCAAAAGGTTTTCCGTGGCGCACAAAATATTTTTTTTACTTGAGTTTTCAGAAGCCAGATATTTCTGCAAATGAATCAGAACTAGAAACATACCCTGACCCACCTAGCGGCAAAACCGTTTTTTACCAAAAATTAGAAATTATATGCAGAACGTTTTCGTCCATGTAATTTATCCGATGTATAAAGAAATTTTCAAATCTGACTTTTAAAAGCAAAGATACGGAGATATCGCGGTTTAACTTCCAGCCTCCTAGCGGATAAACTATCATAACTTGAAAAACAAAAAAATCTAGAATAGTCGGTTATAAATGGTATCGAATTGAAGAAAACAAATTTTGATCGCATATTTAAAAGCTATTATATGGAATAAAATAATTTTTGATACACGTGAATAAAATATTTTTCTGCATTTACTCCTTCTAGCTGCAAAGTTATGCATCGCAAACAAACCCTGGAAACTCGCATTTCAAGGCTTTTAATACAAAAGAAATTATGTTTCAAACCTGACTAATAATTGCAGAGATATGATGCCCACAGAAGGACGGACGGAGGGACGAAGTGATACAATAAACCCGTACTTCTTTTCCTTCATTTTCGCAAGAGACGTACTAAAAATTGTAAACTATTTGGCTGGTTTGCAAATGTAAGGCAAGGCAGGCACGTGATTATAAGCAGGATACACTCAGCCCCTGTTTCAACCAATAACGCTTAAAGAAATCAGGAAATATCATGTGATTTCAGGAATTATTTTTCACTTTTCTTACCACGTCTTTTGTAAAAAACTAGTTGCTTACAGCATCATTTTGTCCGTCCGTATCTGTCCGTGGGCGCCATATCTCTGGAACTGTTAGTTCGATTTGAAAAATTCTTCTTGCATCGGAAAGTTTCAAATGTGAGAATGATTGTCCTTGATTCCCGTTTTTTTCAATATATAACTTTGCAGATAGAAAGTGTAAATGGAGATGCTATCAATAAAATGCATTTCATTCCATATAATGGCTTCTACATATCCGATTGAAAAAATTATTTCTTCCTTCAGTGTTTTTTATAACAAAGACTATTTTGGATGCAGTTTCTATTTTAAGTAATTCATAGATTTTCCTCTAGGGGGCGTAAACGCAAATTGTGATTTCGGAAATATCTCTGCTTCTAAAAGTCCTATTTGAAAAATTCTTTCTGCATCTGATACAGCTTCTGGTGGGAAACGTTCTACATTTAATATCAAATTTTTGGCAGAGAAAATATTTGCCACCAAAAGCGAAGGTGTTCATTTCGGTTTTTAATGCAGCAAAATCTAAGCTCCTGAACTCGATTGAAAAATATTTTTCGTGCTCCGATAACGCTCACCTCGGAAAACATTTTGAGAATGACTTCTGTTTAAAACAGTGCATTGGTTTTCCACCAGGAGAGCAGATATTGTTCTTACTTTTGTGGATATCTCTGCTTCTAACAGTCCGATTAGAAAAAATCATTTTTTATCGTACAGAGTTTCCAGTGCGAAATGTTTCTCATATAATTTCAATTTTTTTCTAACGCACAAGTGCGCCACTAGAGAGCATATATCCACGTTCCTGTTTACAGCATATTTGTGAGACCGAAAACCCGATTGAAAAAATTCATTTTCTGATACTACTAAATTTGAAAACATTTTGTGTATGTTTGTTTTCCAAAACGATTAAAAAAATCTTCGCTAGGAGGCATACATGCTCAATCTGTTTTTTTCAGTATCTCTGCTTCTAAATGCCCAATGCAAAAAAATTGACATCAGATACTATTTGCCTAATGGAACATTGTAGATTTGTACTTGAGGAGTTTGTTCTAGTTCACAGTTCTGTCACTAGGTGGTGTATATGTACTTCTGTTCTCAGCTACATCTACGTTTCTAAAAACCCCCACTGAGAAATTTCTTTTTTTTATTGCATGCCATTTACCATAATGATGATGGGGAATATTACCCACGCAACAAAGAATATTTCGTATATGTTAAAAGTACGTAGCACTGAAACTTTGAGACTTTTCAGATACGTTGCGCAATGTAACAGTAATGTTTCAGAAACCTTACGGTTAGCTGCCCCGGTGGCGCAGTGGTCTAAGCGATGGCCTCTGATCATTCGTCCGAACGGGGTCCGGGTTCGAGTCCCGGTGAGGCATAGATGTTGTGTTTGTTTTACGGCACTGGCTCTCCCTCCCTTCCCTAGAACCAGTGACCCTAAATTAAGGACGGGCGACTGCTTATAGCCCATTGAGTTGCTCACGGTGGTCGTTAAACCTCTACATAACTTTGAAACATAGCCGATACATTAGAGTGAAAGGTCTTTGTAACTTCAACACACCAACTTCATGTTATTGTTACGTATTCGAAATATATTTGTGACATAATCATATTACTGTTACGTATTTAATGCGTTGAACATTATAATTTCAATAAACTTCGTAAAATCACAATGAAAAAAATTACACTCGACAGCTGTTTCAAAAGCAACAACATTCCTAATATGATATTGAAGAAGATGAAAAATTCCGTCGATGCACGATATTAAAATCACAAAATCACTAAAAGCTAAGATCAACTAAAACCTTTAATTTCATACTTAGCATAGTTAAATATATAGTTTAAACTAAAACACGTGAGATTTTTCGAGCCGACTGGGCTCATCCTCAGACGTGATTTAAATGGAAAAAAGCTCCGGGTTACATCATTGTATATACAACAACCCCCGCTATGATACCTATGACGTCGGCACATCCCCTTCATCATAAACTAACCTCCATACGCTTTATGGTTTGGAGAGCATTTACACATTCGTCCATGTTTAACATGCGCCATAAGGAGATTAGAGTGATTTATAATATTGCTAAAATTTTTGGCTTCCATACTTCCATAGTTCAAAGAGCTCTAAGGCACGAAGAAAGGTTGACACTCTCAACTTTGCAACGAGAGAACCAAATAACCAAATATGTAGGATGAATGGAATTTGTACCAGAACTCATTAATATCTTGAAATTGACTGTCATAAGAATAAATTGGACTTTGGGGTCCGAACTTTTAATATATTGTCGCTGATTAAGAGTGATCGTGCTCAAGTAGACGCTGAAAGTAAATATGGGATATACCCGATCCCTTTAAAATCATCAGTGGATGCATCCAGCAATGATTTAGTATACATCGGCTCTACTACACGGATATTGAGTTCGAGAATAAAGGAACACTGCTATAATGTGAAACAGCATTCACAAAGTACTGCGTTATCACGTCTCACCAACCTGGGATCTTACCACCCTAGCTGGAATGATTCCTACATATTGCCCCCCGTACAAAATTTGAGATACTATTTATGGAAAGTATTTATTTTCAGCTTTGCGAACTCCTGTTGTAATGATGAAGTACCGGTTAAAATTCCACAGCCTTAGAAACAATTACTAAAAAGAACTGAACCTGATGAACATGAATAACTATGCAAGTACTATTTATAATAAGCTATTTAAATGAGATGTAATTGTTGTGCACCTTAGTTATTTATATAAAAGGTTCTTTTCGTTGTTGTATTTTGAAATGAATTAATGTGCTATACCTGTAATTTATGTAACAACTTGAACTCACGCAGCTTACTGTTATGACTTCATTTATTATAGCTATATATACGATAATGCAACCCGGAGCTTCTTCCATTGTGATCACGTCTGAGGATGAGCCCAGTCGGCTCTAAAGATCTCACGTGATTTAATGTGTAAACTATATTTTTAACAATGCTAAGTATGTAATTAAAGGTTTTAATTGATTTTTTCTTTTAGTGATTTTATGATTTTAATATCGTACATCGACGGATTTTTTAATCTTCTTCAATATCTTGCATTTGCACGACAATTAGACGAATTGATGGTAAGTCCTATTACGGGTTGTTTACATTTTCACAGGTTCAACGCAGACCTCTGTCTATTGGAACAGTGGCGGCGTTTATATATTGATAACAGAAGAAATAAAAATCGGTCCCAAATGAGGGTCTCGAATTTCTATTATACATGTGGAATATACTATACATCGGCGAAAAAAAGAAAGAAAATCAAGTTCGTCATTTCTCTAAATACCTACCAATATGAAATTTCTCTGCTTCAAGTAAAAAAAAACATGCTGGTACAGTATACCAACACAACGACACAGCCATCTACTTGATTTTTTAAAATGCTTTTTTAGAATTTAAAAAGTATAATAATCAAAACAATTACTTACTTTCAGATGATCTTGAATCACAAAAGAAAAAAAAGGATGAAATATTAAATCAGCTAACTAGCTAACTCGAGTATGGCAGTATCACCAAAGAATATCCCAGTAGCACGTGGAAATACGACAACGAGAGGGTACTTCGGTGAAATGGCATAAATGCACATGCGAATCCATGCCGTTGCCAAACCAAAAAATCTTAAATATCGCAGGAATGTAACATCAAGGTAGCAATTATGTACAATGGAAACTATAAAACAGTAGTATCGATGAATGCTATTTTTAACATAACCGTAATGTACAAATATTTGTGTTTCAAAATAGATGTTGCTGAAACGTAATTGTACGATATCTCTGAAAGTGTAACGAAAGTGAAAGATTGTAACATTATTGATACATATGTGAAACATTTTGTGCTGTATGGGTATGCTCTTAATTAAATAATGCAAAGTTTTCCCGCCTGGAGGCGTAAAGGTCAAAACCTTTTTTACGCTATCTCTGCATCCGGGAGACGAATTTGAAAAAAAAAAAACATTTAGCACATCTTTTGCCATGAAAAATAATTTTCGCATATTTTCTACTTTTCCATTTTCCAAAATTATTTCGCTAGGGGGCGAAAATTATATGTGTTCTTCCATACCTCTTTTCTAACTGCTCGATTTGAAAATCCTTTTGTCTCTGATATATTTTTTGATCTACTAGAAACGATATGTGCCAAATTTGCTAGCTTTCTTGACATGATTTTCAGCAGCTCGTGGGAGGAAGTAGCTCTTTCAAGATGCTTTATCGATTGTGGAAATTTTAATGAAATTTTTAACGGATGGCATTGACTATGAATGACTTTGAAATATTTCATTCGCGTCGGAAATGATACAGAAGACGTACTCATTAAACCAAACGTTTGGTTTCATCATTCTTGGTAAAAGTAGCGCCTTTCGTAAGTTACTGGACAACAGTGTGCGCTACTGCTACAACTACATTTTTTTATTTGTAGCGATGCTACATACAACGCCACTTTAAAAGCAGCGTCCTACAGTAGCAGCCCGTGCTATTTTGATCACTGCTGATCATCATATGAA
The DNA here is from genome assembly GCA_039090855.1 of Macrothele yani. NCBI lineage: Eukaryota > Metazoa > Arthropoda > Arachnida > Araneae > Macrothelidae > Macrothele > Macrothele yani. Next base: position 13,435,480 of record CM077013.1, on the reverse strand, counting down.
AGCGATTCACTCTTTTTGAGTCTTTCAGTTTGAGTCCATTTAGATATACTGCTATTAAAGCAGAAACTTCTAATAATTTTGGTTTCTGAACATGAAGCGAGAAATAAACTCGATGTACAAACTTCGACTTCTTAATAATTTGATGCATCAATGTAGCATACTGAAAAATTAGGGAAAGTTAAAAGAAAAGCTGGATCTGCTGACATTTATTTTACGTCATGTTCAGTGGCATTGATCGCTGAGAATAAGCTTTAGGGTAAACAAATGATACCACCTTCCCGGAAACTGTCTGCGAAAGTAAAAGTGTCGTTGCCTTGTAAAGAACGCCACAAGTTATATTCTACTGAAGCTAGCAGTTATTCCTGGCGTCTCTAAGAGCAATTTGCTTCATCTAACTTTTCAAAAAGAGAAGAGATTTCGCTTCAGCTTTATATTACGGTAGCATGGAGCTTTCAAAAGATTAGAACATTGGACTTTAATAAGAATTTCATTTCAGGGGTAGGATTTTCACGAAAGCTGTTTAAACATTGTTTAACAATTCAAACATTGTTAAAACGTGGTTATTTCAGTAACGTCAAAATTAAGGAAGTTCGATGAATTGTAAAACTTGCCATAAGTGATGCATTGTCGCTTTGTGTTGTATAGTCGCCATTCACACATATGTTTGAATCTGTTTGAATCACAATACATTGAACGACTGTTGTAGCTCATTAAATGAGGAGCTTTGAGGAAGTACAGTAAACATTTGAAGGTAAAGGCATGAAATGTTTGAATTTATCTTACAAAAGAATCGATTATGTTGCCATCGGAAAGATCTAGCTATCTATAACTTAAGAAGAAATACTAAATGCGAATATGTAATTGGTCCGTGTTTTACACGCAGGTATAAAGAATCGATCCCTTCTAACTCGGCTGCTTTGCTGATTTTGATTCAGTTTTCATTGCTTCCTTCTCCTGTGCTGGCTCAAATTCTGAAATTACCAATCGTTGTGACTTTATTCCGGAGGATTAACCTACGGAATAGTTTATCTTTTAAATTTCGATTTTCACGTAATAACATAATTTTGATCATTCCGTTAAATATTTTTAAGACGTTTTGCCTTAAACGTTTAGCGAGAAGCAGCGTTAAAGTCACATGCATTCAGTGCGAATGATTGATTGGTACTATTCACACCAAATATTTGAAGTTCTTGTAGAATGGCAGAACACTTTTTCAAGGAAAACTTCATGTTTTTGGCATCTAACTGCCACGCATTCTTTAAAATTTCCCAAATTTATGTAACTTAGATGAAAATCAACAAGTTACTAAACCATGCAGTGCATTGATTACGATACGCTTTCCAACATACCAGAAATCATTAATCAAGTTACGCGGATAAAGGCTGTGGAATAAATAGCAATCCTGTGCCCTGACCTTTGACCCCATTTCGATTATATTAAAAAGAATTGGTTCAGTATGCCTCCGGAACAACAAGTTTTGTCGAAATAGAAGCATTTTAGTCAAATTATGAGGATAATGGTTGTGGAATAAATCTCGCTCCTGTGCCCTGATGTTTGACCCCATTTCGATGGTATTAAACAGAATTGGTTCAGTATATATCCGGTACAACATACTAAAGTTTTGTTGCAATAGAAGCATTTTTAGTCAAGTCATGAGGATAGTGGCTGTGGAATAAATCTCGCTCCTGTGCCCACACCTTTTACCTCATTTTGATTATATTAAACAGAATTTGTTCGGTATACCTCCGGAACAACATGATAAAGTTTTGTCGCAATCGAATCATTTTTAGGTACTTCATGACGCATAAGGGCAATGGAATGCATCCGCTCCTATGTCCTGACCTTTGACCCCATTTCACCCATTTTCAATAGGATTTGTCCCCAGGTAATCCCCTACTACATACTAAAATTTCTACGAGATCGAACCATTTTTACGTAAGTAATGATGCATAAGGGCAATGGAATGGATACCGCTCCATTGCTGACTTTTGACCCCATTTCATCCGATTTTAAAATGCTTTTTCCCCAGGTGGTCCTCTACCACATACTGAAATTTCATCGAAATCGAACCATTTTTACGGAAGTTATGACGCATAAGGGCAATGGAATGGATCCCTCTCCTATGTCCTGACCTTTGATCCCCTTTTGCCCATTTTAAACATAGTTTGTCCCCAGGTAGTCCCGTACCACATACTAAAATTTCGTCGAAATCGAACCATTTTTACGCGAGTTATTGTGCGGACGGGCAGACAGACGGACGGACAGACGGACGGACAGACAGACGGACAGACGGACGGACAGACAGACGGACAGACGGACAAATCTGGAGCATATACGCTTCTTCAACCTACGATTGTAAAGCGTAAAAAGTCATAGTTGTAATAAGAAATACTCAAAACAACAAAGCAAATTTCAAATTGTTTTTAAAATGTGTGTGGGTCTTCTTATCATGTCGTTTTTACCGCTAAAGCACTTTTTCTCTTAGAACTGCATCATAAAATTTTCTAAGGAGAAATGCTCGTGACAAGCAGATAAATAAGATGCTTCCTTGCTGTAAAAGAAAGCGACCATTCTGTCTTTTTTCCCATAGTAGTTTCCCTTAATTTCCACCGCATAACAGTGTAATAAATGCCTCTTTATACGGTAGTCTGTTGCCTCGAAAATTAAAGTAGATTACCAGTGTCTGTTGTTGCATAAACCTCCCGCGAAGTGTTCTATTTTTGCTTTTTTAAATCCGCTTGTGAGCTTCTGATAACATAATTACCTCTGTGATATCGTCTGCAGGAAGGACACCAGACGTCTCGACAACATCATAGACGTTAACAGAGTCGTCAATTACTAGAACGTCATTAAAGCGTGTTATGCTCAGATGTGGAAAGCAACTGGCAAGTGAATGATCAGCCATTTCCTTGACAACGCTGGCTTTGCTCCTAAAGCAGACATTTCTGAAGGAGTTTAAAATAAAAGTTTCGGAAACACGCTTCCAAACATCAATCGAACGACATCAGAAATCGGACTTTTCGATACCATATTTTTTCCGTCTCTTCTAATGTCATTAGGATCAGTCCCTTTGCTAGGGGTGTTTCACGTTCCACCCTTTGAAATCAATGACTCCAGGGATAAATTCATTAATATCTTCAATAAATCACAATACAATTAAAAAACAAGAAAGATGACACCGAATTTTCGGGTGTAATAAGCGCGCCTTTGGAAACCGTTCTGACGCAAATTAAATTTATCAAAGCCATTCAATGTCAATGGAACCAGTATGCAAAACAATAGTATCTGACGGAAGAATGAAGTTTTTCAATCGGGTTGCTGTAAACGGAATCGTGAGCTTACGAACTCTTAGAAACAGAGATATCGACAAAAATAATATGTGACTTTACGTCCCCTGGTGGGAAAACCATGCATTATTTTAGGAAGAAAGTATTCTCAAAAGGTTTATCCATATGAGCGGTATCGGCCCAAGAAAAAAAAATTTAGTCGAGTTTTCAGGAGCCCAGATTTTGCTACAAATACGTACATCAGCAGCAGAAATTAACACTTAAGCCCCCTGTTGGCCAAACAATTCTTTACCAAACATTAGAAATTATGTGAAAAATATTTTCCATCAGGTCTTGTATGTGATACAGGAAGAAGTTTTCAAATCGGAGTTTTAGAAGCAGAAATAACGCAGAAAACGCAATTTACCTTTGTGCCCTCTAGGGCAAAGTTATGATTTACTTGAAAATTTTGAATTTATAGGAAAAACATTTCGCCTCGGAAACACTATCCAACAAAGAAAAAAATTTTCAAATAGGACTCTTAGAAGTAGAGATATTGACAAAAATAAGATATACATCTACGCCCTCCGGCGTAGAAACCATGCATTATTTTAAGAAGAAAATGTTATTAAAAGATTTGTCGACATGAATAATATCGGTCAACAAACGACTTTTTTTTCAATCGAAATTTTAGAAGCTCATATTTTGCTGCTAATACATCAGAAGCGGAAATTAAGACTTACGCCACCTGGTGGCAAAACTACTTTTTACAAAAATTAGAAATTATGTGCAAAAGCGTTCCCATTAGGAGCTGTATCCGGTGCAGAAAGAATTTTTCAAATCGGAGAGTCAGAAGCAGAGATATAGGAGGAAACACAATTTACCTTTACGCCTCCTAGCGGAAAGTCTATGTATTCCTTGAAAATTTTGAAATTATACGAACCACATGTCACACTGGAAACACTATCCAACAAAGAAGGAATTTTTCAAATCGGACTCCTAGAAGCAGAGATATTGACAAAATTATGATATACGTTTACGCCCCTGGCGCAGAAACCGTGCACTATTTTAGGAAGAAAATGTCTTTAAAAGGTTTGTCGACATGAGAGTATCGGTCTACAGACGACGTTTTTTTCAATCGAGAGTTTGGAAGCTCATATTTTGCTGCAAAATCATCAAAAACGGAAATTAAGATTTACGCGCCCTGGTGACCAAACCATTTTTTTACCAAAAAAATATAAATTAAGTGCAAACGATTTCTCATCAGGAGCTGTATCCGGTGCAGAAAGAATTTTTTAAATCGGAGATTTAGAAGCAGAGATATAGGGGGAAACGCAATTTTTCTTTACGCCCACTAGCGGAAAGTCTGTGAATTACTTGCAAATTTTGAAATTACGTGAAACACATGTCACATTGGAAACACTATCGAACAAGAAAGGAAGTTTTCAAATCGGACTCCTAGAAGTAGAGATATTGACAAAAATAAGATATATATCTACACCCCCTCGCGGAGAAACTGTGGAATATTTTAGGAAGAAAATATTCCGAAAAGGTTTATCGATGTGAGTGGCATCAGTCCGCGAAAGAATTTTTTCAATCGACATTTTAGAAGATCAGATTTTATGGCAAATACATCAGAAGCAAAAATTAACACTTACGCCCCCTAGTGGCCAAAATATTGTTTTTCCAAAAATTCGAAACTATATGCAAAATATTTTCCATCGGGAGATGTATCAGCTGAAGAAAAAAGTTTTCAAATCGGAGTTTTAGAAGAAGAGTTATCGGGAAATATGTAATTTACTTTTTCGCCCCTTAGCGGAAAATCTATATGTAACTTGAAAAAATAACTATATCTAAAATACTCTTCGACATAAAAGGAATCGAAAAATAAAAGACTTTTTCAATCGGATGTTTAGAAGCAAGTACGTGGAATAAAATGTATTTTTGTATTCGACATTATCCGCATTTACGCCCTGTAGCGGCAAAATTGTACATCGTAAAAATAAACGAAATAAAGGGTCATCATTCGCATGTTTCAAGCTTCCCAATGCAAAAAGAATTTTTCAAATCGGAATAATAGTTGCAGAGATATCGTGGGTACAGACGGACGGACGAACCGATAACATAAACACGATCTTTTTTTACAAAAGACGTGCTAAAAAGGTCGCCTAATTAATGATATATTTCTACTTAAACTGTACCAATGAGGGCGTTCTGTCTGAAGATTATCTCCAGAACAACGATTCAAGCACAAAACACTAGCTACTTGATAATGTAGGCGTTTTAAAATATTCCATAATGGTGCTCTCTTCTTCCTGCATCGTCCTAAAATGTTTGTAGTTATCTAGTGGTCCATGGCGTGGCCTTCTGAATTATCACACTGCTAAGTCGAGTTCGAATCCCGGTGAAAGCATGGAACTTTGTCTCCATACCTTTCCCGAATCAGATGGCTCTAATTTAGTAATGAAAGACTTCCCACAGCTGTATATCCTCAAGGGGGTCATTAAACACAGAAACATAACAAAAATAAATATTATTTTGGTTCACCGTGGGTGAAAACAGCCGTATGTACATGCCGAATAAAAGAACCCCAAAATAATCGTCGAATGTATGAGCGACTTCTTGCGATCAACTTTTGACGCAGTTCAGGCTGTTTCATGATGCTTTTTAATTAACTATATTACCAGAAAGACAAATCTAATGTGTTGCATTTTAAATGCATAGGCGATGTACGTACCTGGTTTAAAGGAACCGTACCAAACGTGCTATAGTGGTGCAAATGGTATTTATGATCTGAAAAGCAAGCCTCCTGTATTTTCAGAAAATTTCCTTCTTGACAACAAGTATTCTTCATTTTGAACAATAGCACTGAAGATAATGTTATGATAAATAAAATCTATAATTATCAATAAGTTATGTGTTATACATTAATTACATCAAAATCTTATTAAAATCTTACAGTGAACCTTATTCCATGCTACAAAGCGACTGCCATTAAGCAATGCTCTATTTTCATTCACTGTAAAGGAAAAAGTCCGTGTCAACTTGCAAAAAATCAAAGTGGTCGAGTGCTCTGAGGCGTTGGCTACTTGCCACTCTACCCAGCTGGGCTGGGGAGTAAGTCCCGAACCTACGCCTCTGACCACTCATATAGCGGCGCTGCATAGGCATTTACTCGGTTTTCTGTTGCGTGAGCTTTAAAGATAATGAAAGCTGTCATCTTACTATTCGTCCGAGATAGGGCCGGTATTCCAGAGCCAGGTAGCATTGGTGTTGTGCTTGTCCAATGGCTTTGGCTCTGTCCCTTCCCTAGAAATAGTGGCCCTAAGCTAGGGACGAGTTATGGCTTATAATCCTTAGAGTGGCTCATGATGGTCGTTAACCCTAAAATAAAATAAAGAGTCATGCGCTTCTTCTTTCGTTATGATATTCTCAGTAATTGTGGACATTCCGAAGTTGACAACAAGGCTGCTGTTTCTAGGAGGATCACGTGAGCAGAAATCGCAATTACAGTAGCAATTTCCTCAGCAGCAAGGCCACCGAAGGAGGATATACGTCGAATCAGATGTATAACTTTATCAAAAAAGCCAGAACCCGCCGTGTTAATCTTTCTATGTTGCAACTTCGCTACCGGGCCTCTATTCCCTTCGTACCAGAAGTTTCCCATGAACTCAAAAATGCGCTCAGAAGAATAAACTTCGACATCGGCATAAAGTCTCCGGAATCTTCATACACGATGCTTAAGAGAAATATTGACAAGCCCTCTCTTCTCAATGAGGCAGGTGTTTATGCCATCCCACTATAATATCAGGACGTCTCCAGGCTACATCGGAATGACCGAACGTTCGTTTGGAATTAGAATCAAAGAACATAAAAGGGATACAAAAGAAGGTAAAATAACCACTGCCCTATCAAAAGAGGTCAAGTTCAAGTCCGCTGATCCTATATGGAATGATATAAAGAAATTAGCGCTTCATACTCCACTCACAAATCTACTGCCATTCGCGAAACCTTGTAAATCTTGACCAGCATCAAGACTTGCAAAGATAGCATCTCTCTAGAGTTGCCACTCATTTGGAATCAATTCTACAAATAATGTTGTGTTTTGTACCACAGTACTGCGTGCCCAACCAACGTGACATCATTTCTTCGAATGACTGACCACATTTGCGCCTATTCATTGTTTTATTGCCTAGTCCAGTCACCGCGTACAAATTGTTGAAGTGTTCTGTTATCCAGTTTTGCAATTAGCTGTCTACCCTCCTTGAAAAAGTCACCTGGTTGATAAACGAAAGCTTGAAAACTTTGATTTCTATTTTACGCCAAGAAATTTGGATCATTAGTATAGTTATAACATTTTGAGGAGCAATAACGCCATGGACAACTGCGACATAAGGAACAATTCGCGACACAGTAGCTGATATACAAAACAATATGCCTCATCTGTTGCCATCAGCAGTATTAAGGGTAAGTGTCTTAGTTGAGGACGGTATTAAAAAATAAACTCAGTAACTGACTCTGATCTAGTCCCTTTTCTTTTGATGTCTAATAACCACAATGAGCTTAGTTATAAGCTGTTGTTCGTTTCTAATTTGGGGTCACGAATTCCAGGAAGGTATGGAGCAATAATTTTGGACTACTGGTTTTCAAAGAGGGGTCAGGCAGCCGCACCACCCATGTCTCATCCGGGACTGGACGACAGGCTCATCTCGGACGAACAGTAGGAAGCCGGCGAGTTTTAATGTCTATTGGAAACCGGACATGCCATTAGACGACGGGATTTCTGCTTGCTCTAGAATCACCCCGCAGAAGATACCTGTCTTTCGATTCACTCTATGGCGGGGAAACAGAATTTTGTTACAAGAGGCGCCAAATGACAGCCACAGGTCGATTTGTCAACAACCAAGTGGACGTTATCATTAAGTTATCGATTATTGCCATTCCGATATTCGACAGAGCATTCATAACGCGGTATGATATTTATCGATACGTCACTACGTTGATGAATCATCTGCCGTGGATTCTCTTGATTGAGAACAAATTCAGAAAACACAGTAAATAAAAATCACAACGCTAATAATGAATTGTAAAACATTTCAAACTAAGATTAGCTTCCTAAACAATGATTTAGAAGCAGGGTGGAGTTGTAAACTAACTTTCTTCTACTTCCTTTTTTGGATCGGAGATTTAACGACCACCTTTAGCAATTCTCTTCTACTGTGTTCGGCACAGACTACAGATTATACCAGTTATAATGCATTATTACGCTCAAACGTGATGATATTTCACAAAAGCACATAAACGCATGCGTGTGCCTGTGTTAAGTAAAAAAAACGAGACAAAAAGATCTACCACTTTTTAGCACGTCTTTTGTAAAAAACGATCGTGCTTATGTTACCGGTTTGCCCGTCCGTCCTTCCGTCCGTCTGTACCCACGATATCACTGCAACTATTAGTCCGATTTGAAAAATTCTTTTTGCATTGGGAAACTTTAAGTATGTGAATGAGGATCCTTTATTTCGTTTTTTTTTACGTTGTACAATTTCGCCGCTAGGGGGCATAAATGCAGATGATGTCGAATTCAAAAATACGTTTAATTCCTCATATTTGCTTCTAAATATCCGATTAAAAAAATTATTTTATCTTTCGATTCCATTTATGTCGAAGAGTATTTTAGACATAGTTACTTTTTCAAGTTACGCATAGATTTTTCGCTAGGGGGCGGCAAATTAAATTACATTTTTCCCGATAACTCTTCTTCTAAAACTCCGATTTGAATTTTTTTCTTTAGTGGATACACCTCCTGATGGAAAATCTTTTGCATATAATTTCAAATTTTTGGTAAAGAATACTTTAGCCACCAGGGGCGTAGTGGTAATTTTTGCTTCTGATGTATTTGCTATAAAATCTGAGCTTCTAAAATATCAATTGAAAAACCTCTTTCATGGACTGAGGCCACTCACTTCGATAAACATTTTCTGAATATTTTCTTCTTAATATATTCCACAGCTTCTCCGCCAGGGGGCGTAGATGTATATCTTATTTTTGTCAATACCTCTACTTCTAGGAGTCCGATTTGAAAAATTCCTTCTTTGTTGGATAGTGTTTCCAGTGTGACATGTGTTTCATATAATTTCAAAATCTTCAAGTAATTCATAGACTTTCCGCTAGGAGCGTAGAGATAAATTGCGTTTCCCCCTATATCTCTTCTTCTAAATCTCCGATTTGAAAAATTCTTTCTGCGCCGGATACATTTCTTGATGAGAAATCGTTTGCACATAATTTTATAATTTTTGTAAAAAAATAGTTTGGCCACGAGGGGGCATAAATCTTAATTTCCGCTTCTGATGTATTTGCAGCAAAATATGAGCTTCTAAAATCTCGATTGAAAAGAAAGTGCTTTGTTGACCGATACTACTCATGTGTACAAACCTTTTAGGAAATTTTCCTTCTTGAAATAATGCATGGTTTCTACGCCAGGGGTCGTAGATGTATATCTTATTTTTGTCAATATCTCTACTTCAAGGAGTCCGATTTGGAAAATTCTTTCTTTGTTGGATAGTGTTTCCGATGCGAAATGTTTTTCCTATAAATTCAAAATTTTCAAGTAAATCATAGACTTTCTGCTAAGGGGCACAAGGGTGAACTGCGTTTTCTGCGTTATTTCTGCTCCTAAAACTCTGATTTCAAAAATTCTTCCTGTATCGTATGCAAAACCTAATGGAAAATATTTTCACATAACTTCTAATGCTTGGTAAGGAATGGTTTGGCCACCAGGGGTCATAAGTGTTGATTTCTGCTTCTGATGTATTTGTAGAAAAATCTGGGCTCCTGAAAACTCGACTAATTTTTTTTTCTTGGACGGATAGTGCTCATATGGAAACACTTTTTGAGAATACTTTCTTCCTAAAATAATGCATAGTTTTCCAACCAGTGGACGTAAAGTCACAACTTATTTTTGTCGATATATCTGTTTCTATGAGTCCGATGTGAAAAATTCTTTCTATGTTTTAGTGCGTTTCCGGTGCGAAATGTTTCTCATATAAATTCATGTTTTTCTTAACACACAAGTCTGCAACCAGAGGGCGAAAGCTTACGATTCCGTTTACAGCTATATCTGAGGGATTAAAAACCCGATTGAAAAACAACGTCTTTCTTCCGTCAGATACTATTGTTTTCCATACCGGTTCCATTGAATTTGAATAGCTTCGATAAATTTAATTTGCATCAGAACGGATTCAAAAGACGTGCTTATTACACCCCAAAATACGGTGTCATATTTCTTGTTTAAACGTGCTGATATCTTGCTGAAACGTGAAGACATCTCACAAAACCATGTAAGCTTATTGTGACGTATATTCTAAAATAACTTTCATTTTTAGTTCCTTTTCTTATGTAAATTTCAGTTTGTTCTCCTTTATACTTCCAAACTTAACGTGACATCTTCTCTCTCACGAGAATGAGGTTGGCAACACATTTGAGGTCAGAGAGAAAGTGACCTATGAATGTGATAAGAACGATAGATAAAAAGGACAATACAATAGTTGCTCAGTGGATGTGTGTGTGTAGGCGTTCGATCGGTAAAAATAATGTGAAGTTTATCTGCTGTGCTATGTTGGATCTACTGAAGTGTTGATGGAACAATAAAAAGTTATCGTAAGTTGACTTCTGTTTATGTTTTGTCTAGCCGTAAATTATTGCATCGTATTCATATTTAATGGTTTTAGACTTAGCGTAAAGTCAGTCTTGCTCACGAAAAAGACATTACGTTATAGTATGCGTATGTCTGTGTTAAGTCAAAAGAGTGAGACAAAAGGATCTGAGGATGGTTTCAACGTGATGATATCTCAAAAAAGCATGTAAACGTATACGTATGCCTGTGTTAAGTAAACGAAAGCGAAACAAACAGATCTTCCGCTTGTTTGAACGATCTTGTTGAAAGGTGATGATATCTCACAAAATCTGCCACTTGTTTGAACGTGATGATTTCTTGTTGAAACGTGACGACATCTAAAGTAAGCATGTAAGCATATGCGTATGCCCGTGTTAAGTAAAATAAAGACAAACAAAAAGATATGCGGCTTGTTTGAACGTGATGATATTTTGTTGAAACGGGATGATATCTCACAAAAACATGCAAGCGCAGGGATGGAATGCCTGTTTTTGGTCAAAAAAATCGAAACAAAAAGATCTGCTGCTTGTTTGAACGTGTTGTCTCACAAAAGCATGTAAGCGTATATCTGTATTAAGTCAAAAGAGCGAAATAAAAGATCTTGCCGCTTGTTTGTGAAGATAATAATTTAAAAGAAACAGCACACACGCTATCTGAAAGTAAGGAGTTTAGGAAAGACGTTTGATTTTTCGTTCATCATGCTTTCTAAGAGTATTTTTACCTGTTTTATAGCTCTGGTAATGTTATGAGGGATTTTTGATTTTTTATTACTTTAGTCACGAAATAAGGCTGGTTTCCATACAGCAACGAAGTGAATGCACTCTTCTGAGCTCTCTGTCTCTGAGCTAGTTAAAATGACAATCGGTACATACATCACAATTTCGATATGGTAAATGTCTAACATGGTTTTAGAACGGTGTCTTTTCACGACACAAAGAAGTTCTACCTCGGTAGCATGTTCCAATTTTATTTCGATCGGTTTTGGCACAATTTTAATGAGGAATGATTCTTTGTTAAGCATTTGTTTCTCAGTGTTAAACATAATCGTCAAGCTTTTCTATGCATGAATGAGTCCCCATATTTCCTGATTACAATCTTCTCTCGAATAACGCAACGATGTTCTTACGAGAATTTGGATGTTTTTTTTTTATTTTTTTTTTATTGGAGGTTTAACGACCATCGTGAGCTACTCAATGGGCTATAAGCAGTCGCCCGTCCCTGATTTAGCGCCACTGGTTCCAGGGAAGGGAGAGAGCCAGTGCCGTAAGACAAACACAACATCCATGCCTCACCGGGATTCGAACCCGGACCCCTTTCGGACGAATGATCAGAGGCCATTGCTTAAACTAGTGCGCCACCGGGGCTGCATGATCAGTTTCAGAAAGGTATAACGAAGTAAATTTCTCCGTCATTTTTGTCCACGCCGGGGCTCGAACCCGGGTCCCCTCATTCCGGAATAAGTCGCTCTACAAATTGAGCTACGCGGACTTTTGCTATCGCTGCTATCTTCCTTTATGTCGTGTGTGTCCTGCTGGGCAGGCACGTCACAAAGGATAGGTACTTGTTATGACCAATCATGTTAAACGATTGATATCGTTCACCGACAGAATAGCTAGTGAAAGGAAAAATTAACTTATCTGAATTGCGGGATTATTAAGTGGCACCAAGTGTTTAAAAATTCAAGTTGCTAATAATTTAAGCTTATGAAAATGTACGATAGCTCGTGATAATAGAGGGGTAACCAGAGCGGGGCAGCCCCTTGTGCAGCTCAAGAGAGGGCGCAAAAATCATTGCTTGCAATCTGATTAAGACTGTAATTGAAAACCTTTCACCAGTTTCTAGTACATTTTTTTTGTCATTTGTCCATTTACAGAATTTGCTCATAGTATGGTTCGTCAGTTTTACTAGGCTTATATCACCGCGTAAAATCCGCATTTCTTCTTCAAAGTATTTAGGCGACGTTAGTTGCTCTCATTAAGAATGGAGGTGTGGTCTTACAGTCCGTTCTACTAAAGAAGGACCACGGCCTTCGTCGACAACAATGGAGCCTACGGTTTCTCTTTACTTGGGTACATTGCAAGATAAGGATGTCCTTCACATTGTTGAAGACCTCCTGGGGGCTATTTGATAATTGCCATGGCTTTAAGCCGCAACTACCAGTTGCATTACGTTCGTTTTAAGTGGTACCGAATGTCCGTTCCGCTGAAGCTCCGAAATTAAAACAACTTTTCCTAAATGCTTCAGAGTTTTTTTGAAACTCCGAAGCATTTTGCAAAAGTTGTTTGATATGACGTCAGCTGAATTTGAGTTTGACATGAGGTCAATTTGACGTAGGTTTGATGTGACGTCAATTGAATTTGAGTTTGATATGGCGACAATTTTGATTTGAGAGGGAGAGTGAGAGAGTGAGAGACGGAGGAGTGGGAGAGAGGGAGAAAAAGTTAGAGATGCCGCCCCGATGGCGCAGTGGTCTAAGCGATGGCCTCTGATCATTCGTCCGAAAGGTACCGGGTTCGAATCCCGGTAATGCATGGATGTTGCGTTTGTCTTATGGCACTGGCTCTCTCCCTTCCCTGGAACCAGTGACCCTAAATTAGGGACGGGCGACTGCTTATAGCCCATTGAGTTTCTCATTGTGGTCGTTAAACCTTCAACCAAAAAAAAGTTAGAGAGAGAGTGCCAGAGAGAATGAGAAAAAGAGAGAGAGAGAGAGAGAGTGCGAGACAGAGAGAGACACAGAGAGAGAGAGAGAGTCAGAGAGAGAGAGACAGAGAGAGAACTGTTAAATTGGCCACCCGAAATGCAACACCAAGAAGGACACGAGATAGCAAAGCCAGATTTACTGGACACATAACAACGTATACAAAAATGAAACGATTGAGCTTACAGGCCCGTGTGACTTGCGGAACACGCAGATATCAATAGTTCGTGTGGCCCCCATGGCTGGCAATAACGGCCGATACACGCCGCGGCATCGAAAGAAATAGGCTTTGGATGTGGGCTTGGGGTATGTCGGTCCAGGCTGCTTCCACGCGTTGCCACAGTTAATCAGGCGTAGCCGCATGTGGTGCTTGCCGGGCCACTCGGTTACCGATCAGTGACCACACGTATTCGATGAGCGACATATCTGGAGAACAGGCGTGCCACAGCAGAAGTGACACATGCTAGGCCTTGAAGAATTGCTGCACGACGCGTGCCACGGTAGGGCGCGCATTGCCCTGTTGAAACGTGGCCGCGGGCAGGTCCTGCAGGTAAGGGAGGACTGCAGGCTCCAAAACGTCGGACATGTAGTGGTGGCTGTTGACTGTACCGACGATACGTACCAGACGGGTGCGGGTGTCATATCTGATTGCGCCCCAAACCGTATCGCCAGGCGACGGACCGGTATGGCGATGCATACTGCAGGCGTTATACAGTCTCTCGCCGCGGTGCCGCCACACGCGGATCCGACCATCGTGGTGTTGCAGGCAGAAGCGGAATTCGTCGGAGAAGAAAATGTCGTGCCATTCCGTAGTCCAGGTTCGGCGTTCAACGGCCCATTGCCGCCGCATTCACAGGTGGTGTAACGTCAATGGTAATCGGAGCAATCGGTGCCGTGCGACAAGTCCTCGCTGATGAAGACGACGTCGAACGGTACGTGCTGACACGTTTGTTGCGCAACACACCTTAATCCCTGCGCTTATGTTCGTGATGTGGCGGTGCGAGCCGTCAATGCCCACCACACGACATGCCGGTCCTCTCGTTCTGTGGTGTGCCGCGGCTGCGGCAATCGCTCACGTCGGTCCGTTCATCCCTCTTTCACCCACCGAATCCATACTCGCCTCACTGTGACAGGATGTCATCCCACACGGGCGCCGATGTCTTGGTACGATAAACCACTGTCGCGATAAGCCACTATTCGTCCTCTGTCGAACTCCGAAACGTGCTGGAATGACTGCCGTATTCTGGGACGAGGCATCGGGAAGCTTCTCGCGCACACGTCCGGCAACACAACACACTTCCACAACCTACACCCCGCCTTGTGTGCACCCTTCTTATAGTGCTTCTCGGTGGCGTGCCGGGCGCACATGATTTGCACATGCCCTGCAATGCTAATCGTTTGCATGCCCTCTCGCGGGCGACGCATGCTGCGAATTTCAGGCCAATCGGATGCTTCCTTTTTGGTGTTGCATTTTCATAAGAGGAAAATGCTGATGGGGGCGCAATATTTTATAGTTGCCCCGGGACGAGAAATGCCTAGTTACTGCGTGATAAACTATTTGTTTCGCTCTAAAATGCTGCGTCGGTGTCCTGATGAGTATATAAGCAACATGTCATTTTCCCTAGAGTAGTGTGATGTGTCTGCCTCGCCGCACGCACATGAGATAAACGCAGATAGCAATAAGAGCTCATGCCAGTGTAGTATAGTGGATAGCACTCGGAACTCCGGAGCCGGAAGTTAGAATTAATTCTCTGGCATAAAAATGATGGAGAAATTTACTTCGTCATATTGGCGCCCGAACTTCACGGATGACCTAGCTGTTAGGTTTCTCACAATGTTGTGATGTTCTTTCCACACCGCCATATAAAAAAAATGAGTATCTCTTCTTCAGTGCTTCGAGAAAATAAATCAGTGTGATGTTACGTTTCACACACCAAGTTGTCTGGGATTTCTCAAGTGCACCTTCTTCATGGGATGACTGCCTACAACGACACATGGTCCCGGCTGATCCGTGGGCCATGCCCCCGGCACTCTTTTGGAAGGGGGAAGTTGTGATGTGCCTGGCTCGCAGGACGCACATGAGATAATTGGCATTGAAATGTGCTCTAACTGCACATGTGCAGTGAGAGCACATGCCAATGTGTATAGTGGATAGCACTCGGAGCTCCAAAGACGAGAGTTGTGGGCTCGAATTCCGCCCCGGCATAAAAATGATGAAGAAATTTACTTCGTCACAGTTGGGAGTGTTCAATGAGAAACAAAAATCGTAACATGATCGTCCGCAAGCATATCAGGGAAGATATGTCACTCTTCTGTTTACGATAAAAATTTCAACAGTTTTTATTTATCTTTTTTTCTTTCATGGCTTACCGAACACCATGAGAAGTCATTAGGGTTATAAGCAGTCTTCGACCTCTAATTTACGGTCACTAGCTCCAGGAAATAGGCAGAGCAACAGCCATTGGGAGAGCACACCATTCATGCTTTATCTGGGACTCGAATCATGGCCCATTTTGAACGAAAGTTCCGATGTCAGGGCCTCAGTAGTTTTTGCTATATCTGAAGCTCACTTTACAGGAGACAGAATACATGCGTATGCTGCCCATGTGGATGAGTGGTCAGAAGCGTAGTTTCATTGCTTGTCATCCAAGCTGGATCTGAATTCGAGTACCAGATGAAGCTCAGGTAGTGCTATAGTTTTAGATCGCTGGTTTTCTACCCTCCCAGAAAGCAGCGGGTGGCATCAACGATTGTAAGCCCTTAGATTTGCTCGTGTTGATCATTTAGCCTCGAAATAAAATCAAACAAAAACGATATTGGTAACTCACTCCTCTTTCTTGAACCAGAGGCCCTAAATAAAGGAAGCGGGATTGCTTAAGAGGTGTTGATGGTGGTCGTTAAATCCTAAAAAAACGAGTGCTTGATGATGCAACACATTTCTATGATCACTGGCTAAGCAGTAATATAATTCAAGCCCTTTTACTGAGAATAAGAGCGTGAGTTAAAAGTTTGTTCCGTTTTCAGATGCATAATGTTGGGGCTCAATTCCTGTGCGAAACTCCAGCCAACGTTGACTGTGTAAATCTCCAACGTGGAATAAAGGAGGCTAAAGACGTACATTTGGCAACAAGCCACATTGCATTTTTTAAGAAGATGACCTAGGTCGATAAACGAGCTGTTCGGGTGTTCTTACGCCATTTTTGGAAAAAGGGTGCTTTCCGATGTTTCAATGCTGAAAACACAGCTTTCTCCTTTAGTCATCATCGAATAGCTAGCTCCTAATGAATTTACACCCCAGCGGGTGGAACAACCCGTTAGCCTCTGTCTCAGAATTGCTATCAAAAGCACAGGACGCGGCGTTTTGGGGTCGTATCGTCATAGGTGATGAAAAGCGAATATCCTACAACTGGGAACCAGTGGCTGAAGCCACGTTAAGGAACACAGCCGTGGTGCAAAGATGGCGGTTCGAGAGGAAAGTCGTGCTATGCATTTTATGGGATTGCTAAGGTCCCATGCACTCAGAACTCGTACTAGATGGTCAAACTGCGGATCGAAAACTCTATGCCGAATAACTACAGCGCGTCCATGTTAATGTGTGTCAACGCTACCAAGGGAGTGGGCCTTACTGCAAGTAGGTGAATCCCCATGCACCGCCCCGGTGGCGCAGTGGTCTAAGCAACGGCTTCTGATCATTTACCCGAAAGAGGTCCGGGTTCGAATTCCGATGAGGCATGGATGCTGTGTTTGTCTTACCGCACTGGCTCTCTCCCTAACCTGGAACCAATGACCCTAAATTAGGGATGGGCGACTGCTTATATCCCATTGAGTTGCTCACGGTTGTCGTTAAGCCTCCAATAAAGAAATCCCCCATCCCATACCACCAGAATAATCCGAAAACTGAAGGAATTGGAACTGAATGAGATACTACTTTATCCTGTATAACGTCCCGAATTTATCAGATCTTACTACTAACTGTTTGGGTTCATGGCCCATTACCTACAAGGACGTCACTTCACTTCAATGGTGAATATGGAATCAGAAATCAGGTAGTTTCTCTCCTCGAAACCTTCCGAACGGTACCTCCAGTGGGATCATAGCTCTGGTGAAACGTTGGTGGAACCACAGAAAACAACGGGCTGTATGTACTTTGCAGAATGAGGTGGACGCGTGTGGCTTTCTTGCATTATCAAAACTTCTAGGTGCAAACAAAAGGAATAATTGATTCACCTTAGTATTTCTGTACTAAGATTTGGATGCCCGTAGCATCAGAACTGAGGGATATTGGCTATGCCCTTGTGCGTGCAAATACTTCTGATCAAGTAACACAAGTTAGTAAAATCATGCAATGCATTGATTATGACACGCTTTCCAAAATACCAGAAATCATTACTCAAGTTATTACGCAAGTTATGAGGATAATGGCTATGGAATATATATCGCTCCTGTCCCCTGACAATTGACCATATTTCGAGGACATTAAACAGAATTAGTTCAGTATACCTCCTAAACAACATACTTAAGTTTTTTCGCAATAGAAGTATTTTTAGTAAAGTTATGAAAATAATTGCTGTGCAATAAATCTCGCTACTGTGCCCTGACCTTTGACCCCATTTCGATGATATTGAACAGAACCGATTCAGTACATCTCCGGAACAACATGAGGACGTTTTGTCGCAATCGAAGCATTTTGACGTAAGTTATGACGCAGAAGGTCTATGGAATGGATCTCCTCCTATGTCTTAACCTTTGACCCCATTTCGTTCATTTCGGATAGGATTCCTTCCAAGGTCGTCCCCTACGACATACTAAAATCTCATCAAAATCGAACCATTTTTACGCAAGTTATCGTGCAGACAGGCGGACAAAGCTGGAGCATATACCCTTCTTCAACCTATGGTTGCAAAGCTTAAAAAACCATGACTTGACGGATGGACCATTTCCATTTAGGATATTGTGCTGTATTTGGGATCAACCAAAGATAAGCTTTTGATAAGGCATCGGTACCTGACCAAAGTTCTTTCACAGTTTGCTTTCCTTCCACTTTCTCCTAAAGCCATATAAAATCTTTGCCAAAATGCAGTGGTCCACGTTCGTACTGGTAAGTTACACACAGCTTCAGTCGCATCCGTAAAGGACTGCCGGCATTTTGGGCAACTGCTCGGCGTCGTCTTTGGATAGTTCCTGGGATACCTGCTACGCGAACACTTTGTTTATAGGAAATATCTATATTAACTCTTTCGATAAAAACAAACTGCGTTAGATGCTGTCACTACAACTGTTAAATCTAATAATTGATTCATTGTAATTCAGAAGGTCTTAACTATCAATACTTGCTCGTCTGCACGGATTAGAAGAAAATGTGCCGGACTGTAGTGCCACCTTTGGAGAGGTCACGATGATAAGGCTGTAATCGGCATCTTGAATCAGCACATATCAGAAATTCATTAGGATTCATTTCGGAAATTTCTGACTTATCTAAGCATTACAACCGGAATCATCTGCAGGAAAACGTTTCAAGCGAACTCAATTCGTGGCAACGTTTACTCTCTATTTTTACAGTCCCTGCAAGAACACATCACAGAGGATATTACGTCATCTATTAAGAGAGGATCACAAGTTGATGTTATTTACACTGACTTTGCTAAAGCTTTCGACAAAGTTCATCATGGCATTTTACTCAAGAAATTGACCTGTCTTAGCCTCAATGATGACCTGATGTCCTTGTTTAAGTCCTATCTTTTCAACCGATCCCAGTCTGTTATTTATAACAAATATGTTTCTGATCCCTGCGTTGCCACATCTGGAATACCCCAAGGCTCTAATTTAGGACCACTCCTGTTTTCAATATACATTAATGACCTTCCTTTTTGCATTCATGGCCCATATCTCTATGTTTGCTGATGATCTCAAGCTTTATCGCAATGTACAGACTCCTGATGACTGTCTTGCTCTTCAAACTGACGTCAATAACCTGCTTCAGTGGTGTACATTAAACCATCTCTATCTCAACATCACCAAGTGTAATGTTGTTTCCTTTTCGAGGAAAAGAAAACCAATTCGTTTTGACTACAAAGCTGGCGACTATACTCTTAAACCCGGACAAACGAAGTCCAGGACTTGGGAGTCATATCAAAAGAATTGTACGTACAGCGTACAGAAAACTTGGATTTATCATGCGACATTCCAAGTATTACTCGAATACTCAGACACTTATTAGCATTTTTGAGACTACGGTCAGATCCTCACTGGAATATGCGGCGATCATTTGGAGTCCTAGCCAATTCAATTCAATTCAATTCATTTATTTTGCTGAGCAGTAAACCAGTGTTACAAAAATATCAAATGAAAAAGCACAGCAAGGCCTGACTGGGTCCCATGCTCCCCACACAAATTATGCACTTATGTCAGGAGTTAAAGTTACATACAAAACAGTGTCTCAAAAAAAAATAATAATGATATATGAAAAGATGATAAAAATTACAGTGATACCATTGAAAATCAATTTACATTGAGGTATACAAATGATAGTAATAATCACAGTTCCCCTTCACTGCAATCATCAATTTGAGGAGTCGCAAGACGTTATGTAGTCTTTTAATTTTTTTTTAAAAAAGGTTTAAGTTATTTAAAGAAGTCAGTTCCGTCGGTAATGAATTCCAGTAATGTGGGCCAGTGTAATTTACGCTCTACTTCATGGTCTCAGTCTTCGGATGAATGGGACTCTAGTAAATGAAATTGAGAAAGTTCGGAAAAAGTTTCTTCGACACCTTTTACATAAATCGGCCGGTGTTTATATAGCGGACATCCCGATTGCTGACCTTCTGACATTCTTCAAGACGAACTCTCTGTAATCGAGAAGGAAGGCTCTCCAACTCAAGTTCCTGTACGGCATTATCACTGGAGAGATAGACGATACTCAAATTGTAAACCAATTAAGTTTCCGTGTCCCATATTTACCGAGGACAAAATGTGAACTATTTGCAGTGCCATTTTGCAGAACTGATGCTGGAAAAAATTATCCGTTATGTAAAATGTATAAGCTTCACAACTCACTTGAAGAATGTCCAGATATTTTTAATGTAAGTAATAATTTTTTCATAAAGCATGTTTCGCAAGATTGTAAATATCACTAGGTAAATATCACTAGGTAATTATCACTGTAAATATAAATATAGCAATTCCTGTAACTAGATTTACCGTCTGTAGGGATGTGCTTACAATAAATAAAAAATAAGTAAACAGCTGTCATCAGTCATCTACACATACCAGCCACTGAATTAGGAATATTTACTCATTAACCGGTTAGATCTCATTTAGCACGAATTACAAGACGTTTGCTTTAGGCATAGTAGATTCCAGAAGGTGTTACGAAAATGGAATCGCACTGGATTCAGACGTCTCACATCCGGTTCAGCAACATTCCAGATATCCACCACGGGACAGAAGTCTAAGAACTCAGGTTGCCCACGAAGCAATGAAAAGTCTCTACCGTGTTCGTAAAACAAATCGAAGCCAACATCGGCATTTTTTCAAGGTCCATTTTTCATTTGGAGGTATCAATGCTATTTTTTCATCTGCTATTGTTGTTCATTCACAGATAGTCTCCATACCTGAATTAATTTGATACGCAACGATATTTAAATATTCTTCGACATTCAGGAGTGAGTCCATTGGAATTAAAGCGTCCAATCTACCCAATGAAAACACTCCCTACGTTTGTATGTTATATGTGAGAGCATCAAAAGTTGGACAACGCAATATGTATCACAGCTCTCGTTCTGCTGGCTCCAAAATATCATCCTTCCGTTGAAATGATGCAGTTGCAAATTCGATTAAGCAGATTACATGAACATTTTCAAATCGTTTAAGGATATACCTGAGGTGCTTCCACGTCCTCTGGAGACGCTTACTTGCTCTATGAAGATTTCAATTCCGCACGAATAAGACTTTTCCATTTGTAAGGGAAATATGGCAATGCGAAACCGAAACTGGGCATTGTTCTTCAGGACGACATTTTCTCCCTGGTTTAGATGCACTTTTATTTACCTCACTCTTTCCCGCGGTTGTTCCTCACATGTCTGATACCCTCTGCTCACTTTGGGCGTCCATATTCTGACCATAGGGCTTACGCTCCCTACCGATTCTTTCCTGTATCGATCACTTTCTTTATGTAGCTGCTATTGTTGTTCGTTCACATTACACAACTCTCACAACTCCTACAAGTACCCATTATCATCCCATTCCCAAATTCAATATAGCACGTCATATTAGAAAAGAAGATGATCTCATTGAACTGAAAAATGGACATCTCTTCTGTTATCGTGCGACAGACACTGGCAGATCTAGTGGTTTTGGATTTATTATAAACAAGAAACTGAAGGATAAAGTTGTAGAAGTTGAAAGTTCCTCTGACAGAGCTGCAGGACTTGTTATCCAACTCTCGAGAAGATACCAGGCTCAGATTATTAAAGCTTATGCACCACTACAAGTCATCCTGAAGACGAGATTGAAGAATTTTACGAGAAAATTCGTCATCTAAATAATAAAGACAAGCAACACTTGAAGACCATTATGGGATATTTCAATGCGAAAATAGGGCAACGGCAACAGAATGAAGCTTCAGTAGGTAAATTCGGGCACGGCAACAGAAACCAGCGTAGAAATACTCTCGTAGAGTTTGCTAAGGCAGAAGGGTTTTTCATCATGAACTCCTTTTTCAAGAAAAAGCTGCAAAGGAAATGTACATGGAGGCATCCCAATGGATGGACAAGTGAAATTGATTTTATTATGTGTAACATGAAATTTGTCATGGAAAACTGCAGTGTTATAAACAAGTACAACAGAGGTAGTGACCATAGATTGGTGAGATGTAAGATGCACTTCAATGCTAAACTCGAGCGTGGCAAGCTCATAAAACAAACAAAGTGTATTGACACGACCAACCTTAAAAAACATCATAATACCTTCCAATTGGAACTGAGGAACAGATTCTCTGCTCTAGAAGGTCTAACGTCAGAAGAAGTGGACATCTCTAAAGTTAACAGAAAACTAACCAAGGCTCTTATGGAAACAGCAACAAAAATAGCTGGTACTAAGAACAAGTGTAACGTACCAGGAGATGTGACGTACCAGCCCGAAGGACGCACACGACATAAAGGCAGATAGGAATCAGAATAAAAAAAAAGACGTCTGCGTAGCTCAGTTGGTAGAGCGACTTGTTCCGGAATAAGCGGACTCGGGTTCGAATCCCGGCGTAGACCCAAAATAACGGAGAAATTTACTTCGTTATAATGGCGCCCGAACTATCCGGATGACCCGACCGTTCAAAATCTCGCATTGGTGTGATGTTATTTCCACACCGCGAGATAGGAAAAATAAGAGAATCCCTTCTCCAGCACTTCGAAAAAAATAATAATAAGGGGGAGATGATGTAACGTACCAGGAGATGTGACGTACCTGCCCGAAGGACGCACACGACATAAAGGCAGATAGGAATCAGAATAAAAAAAAAGACGTCCGCGTAGCTCAATTGGTAGAGCAACTTATTCCGGAATGAGGGGACCCGGGTTCGAATCCTGGCGCGGATAAAAATGACGGAGAAATTTACTTCGTTATACAAGAAGCATACGAATAAATTATCAGGAAAACCCAAAATTCTGATGCAAAGAAGAAGAGAGATGAGGACAACTAAAGGAGATGTGACTTTCAAAGTGGAATATATCGAGCTATGCAAGACGGTACGAAAAAGTATCGCTGGAGATGTAAGGAAATTCAACTCTGAACAAGTGAGGAAATCAATTGAAAACAACCAAAATCTAAAGAGAACAAAGGGACATCTGAGTAAGGGAAGATAACAGATTATGGCTCTGACAAAAGAAGATGGTTCTGTAACAAGAAATAGAGGTGAAATTTTGACAAGGGTGAAATATTTCTACTCAAAACTATATGAAAGGGATGATACATGTATGGTGCCATGGTAGAACATGGTAGAACAGACTGGAAGAACTCTGATGGTACCAGAGTTCTTCCAGCCCTAACAGCAGAAGTTACACATGCAATTGAGAACGTGAAACGGGGAAAAGCTTCAGTAGAAGATGGAATTACAGTAGACATCATACAAGAAGCAACAGGAGAAATTGAAACAGTATTCGCCCATGTTTTCACTCGATGCCTTAATGAAGGGAAGATTCCTAAGGATTGGAACAGTGCTACAATGATCCTACTACATACAAAAGGTGACATTGAAGATCTCAGGAACTACAGACCTATCAGTAGTTTATAAAATCTTCACTAAAGTTCTTTCACACCACTTGAAGGTGACAATGGACATGTCTCAACCAAAAGAACAAGCTGGATTCAGGAGTCGCTACAGCACCATAGATCATATCCACGTACTGAGAGAACTAATTGAAAGAGCGAGGAAATATGAACTTCCATTACGCATGGCTTTTATTGAGTATGAAAAGGCCATTGATTCGGTGAAACCATCCGCAGTTACAAAGGCTTTGAAATCCTGCGTAATTGAAGATGCATACATTAATATTATTCATAACATCAATAAAAATGGAAGTGCAAAGATTTGGCTATTTGAGAATACAGCACCCATAAAAATTGGAAAGAGAGTGAGGCAAGGGGACACGATATCTCCCAAACTCTTTAATGACACATTGGAAAATGTATTTCAATCACTGAACTGGGAAAACAAAGGGATAAAGATTAATGGAGATTATGTAAGTACCCTTCGTTTTGCTGATGACGTAGTCATTTTTGCAACTACCCCATCAGAGCTGCAGAGTATGATCCAGGAACTTGGTTACAAGAGTAAAGAAGTTGGTATAAAAATTTTAATTTAAGAAGACAAAAGTGATGTACAATGCTTTTACAAAAGCTGTAGATAACCAATACCTGCATTTATCGTGGACAGCAGAAATCAAGTGAGGGTCACATTGATGAAGAAATTAATCGGCGCATAAAACTTGCCTGGAGAGCATTTGGAAGAAACAATATAATTTTCAAGAGCAATATGTCATTATGTCTTAAGAGAAAAGTGTTTGATCAATGCATCCTCCCAGTGCTTACATATGGTGCAGAGAAGTGGACCTTAACTAAAAGATACATACAAAGACTGCAGACAACTCAAAGAGGCATGAAGAGATGCATGCTTGGTGTAACCCAGAGAGATAAGGAAAGGAACTCGTTGATCAGAAAAATTTCAATAGTGGAAGACATCATGACCAGAGTAAAATCCCTGAAATGGCAATGGGCTGGACATACTGCCAGAAGGACAGACCATTGCTGGTCAGCTGAAATTTTAGACTGGAATCCAAGGGACAGGAAAACACCCAGAAGAAGACCACATGAGAGATGGGCGTATGGAATTCGAAAGTATGCGTGAGTAAAATGGAAGAGACGGGCACAAGACAGACCGTTGTGGAACAAACTTGGGGAGACCTTCGTCCAGCAGTGGGTTGATAATGGTTAATAATGATGATGATGATGATGATTATTATTATTAGACCTTACATAGAATACCGTATTTCTTTATTACTACTAGAAATGTGGTCGTTCACAAGACATGCGGCAGTACTAAATGTGATTATGTTTCCATTGTAACGCGACAGCAAGTGTTAAATCAACGTATTTGTTTGAAATGGTATATTGGTTCTGAAAAATTGAACGCTAAGCCTCAATACTGTTAAGAGCTGTTAATGTTATAATCACTAGTTCTCATTCCACTGCTGAATGAAAATCTTAAGTCTCTTCCATGACTCTCTTTCTTGAGGGACTCCCTTGCAAGTCATTTCGGCCGGCTTTCATTAACAAATCTATTACTTTGTCCTCTGCATATTATCTTGTCTCTTGGTATCCATTTTAATATTCCACTCGTCCAACAATGATCAGGTGTTCTAGTGATATGTTCATCACATTGCCACTTGTCGGTAATTTATGTTTAACCTCTGCCTGAAGAAAGCCTCCTTGCTGAGAGAGAAAGCATCAATACTTGCTCGGTGAAGATTTTTATTCGGCAGTCTGAACTTGGCTTGTGTATACAGGGTGTTCGTAAACTGTTTTGACAAAAGAAAAGGGGTGATAGTACCCATCAAGACGAACAATATTTACAATGGAACCTAGGGTCGCATTCCACTCTGAGTGCCAGAAAAGAGTAACTTCGAAATACGTCCAACAAGCACAAGTCGTCACCTCAGACGTCATTTCTTTCGTGAAGGAGAAGTAGCACATCACCAGAACATCACCATCAAGCATTTATCGTATGCAAATTGCCAGAGAAAAGACGCAGCATCGACAGTTGCAGCTGATTGGCTTATCAAGGTGCAGTAGACACTTCCTGAATGGCACATATCCCGCACGGTGGATTGGACCTGTGGCATGGACTTAAACCCACTGGACGTCTTCTTCTGGGGGCACATGAAATCATTGGTGTACGAAACGCCTGTGGACTCAGTGGAAGATCTCGTCGCGAGAATCGTTGTTGCAGCGGACAGGATAAACATGACACCAGGAGTCTTCGAGAGGGTGCGCCAGTCTTTCATTCGCCGGTGTGAATTGCGCAATGGCACCCGTGGCCGCCACTTTGATCATCTACTTTGAGTCTGTTTCTGATGTCCATAAATGAGATTGTGGAACTTATGATGTCGTTAATTATCTTATAACGAAGTAAATTTCTCCGTCTTTTTATCCGCGCCAGGATTCGAACCCGGGTCCCCTCATTCCGGAATAAGTTGCTCTACCAATTGAGCTACGCGGACGTTTCATTCTGATTCCTATCTGCCTTTATGTCGTGTGCGTCCTTCTGGCAGGTACGTCACATCTCCTGGTACGTTACATCATCTCCCCCTTATTTTTATTTTATTTTATTTTATTTTTTTTTAAAGTGCTGGAGAAAGGATTCTCTTATTTTTCCTATCTCGCGGTGTGGAAATAACATTACACCAATGCGAGATTTTGAACGGTCGGGTCATCCGGATAGTTCGGGCGCCATTATAACGAAGTAAATTTCTCCGTCATTTCTATCCGCGCCAGGATTCGAACCCGGATCCCCTCACTCCGGAACAAGTCACTCTACCAATTGAGCTACGCGGACGTTTTATTCTGATTCCTATCTGCCTTTATGTCGTGTGCGTTCTTCTGGCAGGTACGTTACAATCTTTCTTTGCACTGTTGAAAGTTCTACTTGGACATCTAACTTTACTCTTTTCTGACACTCAGAGTGGAATGAGACCCTAGATTTCATTGTAAATATTGTTCGTCTTGATGGGTACTATCACCCTATAACGTACCAGGAGATGTGACGTACCTGCCAGAAGGACGCACACGACATAAAGGCAGATAGGAATCAGAATACATGTCCGCGTAGCTTAATTGGTAGAGCAACTTATTCCGGAATGAGTGGACCCGGGTTCGAACCCCGGCGCGGATAAAAATGACGGAGAAATTTATTTCGTTATAACCCCTCTTCTTTTGTCAAAGCAGTTTACGAACACCCTGTATATAGCACAGGCCCTAGTGCTGAATCTCTTGTGACAGGGATTGTATGAGACCCTCATTTACTGAATGTGCATGCATTTCTTTATTAGTTACCATTAAAGGACGCATGTCCCAAAAACTCGAGTTGGTGAACGAATCTCTCAGCCAGTGATGTGAAAATTAATTTTGATTGCCCCCGCCCATTAGCACATCGCACACACGGGCTATGGCCGAAGGGTGTAAGGTACCGGTCCGGTGGGGGGCGGCAGATCCCCACAGGTCCGAAGACCGATGCAGTCCGAGTGAAAGACGGTGGTTCTCAGTTATGATGAGTTTGCTCGCGGAGAACCGTCAATTTTCTAACTTTGAGTGAGTTTTCGCGTATCCCTGCGAAGTCTCCATTTAGACGGTGCAGGTACAGTCATCAGTCTAGCTTACCTCAGTAAAGACCGGCGGATCGGTAGCATCTCCGGGGAGCGAGAGCAAGCAATAATCTTGACTGTGACTGAACCTTAAGCGCAGGTGGCACTTTAGGTTCGCGTGCAAAGCGCGTCTGTAATCAATTCGAGTTCCACATCGAACGAAAACAGTTCTTTTCAGAGCTAAAGCTCCCACCGATCCCGTCCCCGCCGCGTCGACGTCGCGCTGTTCCTCCCCACTCATCATGAGTATGTCAAGTGCGAGAACTGACGAGCGAAGCCCATCTCGCTCGAGCCTCCAAACCCCAGATGCGGGGATGGAGGTACAGAGACGCATATGGGAGCAGGCTCACAGGAAATTTGGGGACTGTTTGAGGAGGTGAATGAACTCTTACGCAGTCCTAACACTAGAGTGTCACACAATATGAGGGGCCTAATGCGGCCAATCTTTGTGCGAATGCTAGAGGCCCACACTAAACAGTTGCTGGAGATCGAGCGCCGGAAGGGACAACTAGAGGAACGAGGAAGGAGTGAGCGAGGCCAAGCAAGTCAGCGGACGTTCGCCGAAGCCGTCAAAGCGAAACCGAAGGGAGATGGAAAGAAATTCCAAACTAAACACACACTTCTGGCGTTCAACACTGACCCAGAGGTGTATACAGCCGATGGACTGAAGGATGCTGTCCAGTCAAAACGCAACCTGGCAAAGCTGGGAATTGGAATAAAAAACGTGAAATGAGTTAGCCAAAAAATTAATTTTGATCGAATGCTCAAAGGCAGAAGGGGTTGAAAAGCTAATTGATAATTACGATCAACAAGGCGAGTTGGGTCCTTACTATGAACTGAGAAGGCCAAAAAAGAAACTACTGAGGCTAATCGTGCAAGGGGATTAAGACAATGAATTGGAAAAATTCCAGAAGGACTTTCCTCAACAGAACGACCTACGTGATCCCGAGAGATGCAGGGTGCTCTTCCCCATCCGGGGTAAAGACAAATGTAAGATGTACTGGGTGATTGAACTTGCCCCAGTGGATTTTAGAGCCCTCACTAAAAACAGACAGAGTCAATCTGGCCTGGAGGAGTCTTCGCTACCAGGAATTCCTGAGAGACACCCGTTGCTTCAAGTGCAACCAGTTAGGGCACCGCAAGGCCAAGTGCTCGGCCGTTTTTGTGAGCTGTGCCGCTGCGGCAGGGTGGGAAAAATCACTGGATTTTCCCACAGTAAAGCTCGGTGCCCCAACTGCCAGCGAGCAAACGAAAAATTCCACCTTAAACTGGATTCCTCTCACTCCAGTTTAGACCAGGACTGTCCTAGTCTGAAACGAGAATCGGATCAACTGCGTAACCGCATAGATTACGGCTAATCCCAGCAGGCGGATAGTAACGGGGCTGCGTCCCCAATTGAATTTCAAACTCAAAATGTGCGTTCCTTTGTGCCAGCACTGTGTTGAACTGAAGTGTCATTCCATTCAATGTGTCTTGTCTTTTCTATTTTTTCTGTGTTGCTTTGTGAATGAATAAAGGCTTCGTGCCCACTAAAAACGAATGGTTCGCGTAGCAAACGGATGTCCCAGGGAAGTCTCGGTTGCTACACGGTCCATTCGACCTCCCAAGTTTGCACCACCTGTCGGTGTGTCCGAATCTGCGGTCCTTGGTCGGGATTGGGATTGATACTGTAACATTTACGGCAGTAAAAGTGAATAGCGAGTTATATTTAACCCTGCAGAGTCCAAAGTTGGACGGAGCAGGCTAATGAATTCACCTAACTTACCTCAGTAAATAAGTGGATTACTACCGTGTTATAAGAGCTTTCAAGTAGAGTGTCTTTTCTTTGATAATGATGTCAACTCTTGTCATTTTTCTGGATAATGAGTTCCTTTTCCTACTTTTCTTGGTTACACCAAGCATGAGTCTCTCCATGCTTCTTTGAGTTGTCGGCAGTCTTCGTAAGTCGCTTTTAATTAAGGTCCATTCTCTCATTCATATGTAAGAACTGGAAGAATGCACTGATTAAACACTTTTCTTTCAACTCATAATGCAAACTGCTCTTGAAAATTGTACTCTTTCTTCCAAATGTACCTCAGCCCAGTTTTGTACACCTATTAACTTCCTCGTCACTGTGTTCAATCGATATCTGCCATTTTTATTGCTAAATTCACATACAGTATAAGCAGGTATATATTTATTGGACATACATGTGCTGCAGACAACTGAAAGAAGCATGGAGAGGGGCATGCTTGGTGAAACCAGTAATGATAAGAAGGTCAACTAGTGCATCAAGAAAATGACAAGAGTGGAAGACATTGTGATCATAGTACAATCCCTGAAATGGCAATCCGATGAATATATTGCTAAATGAACTCACCACCAACAGACAACTGAAATACAGTAGAACCTCGTTTATACGTTTTTTACTTATACGTTTTTCTGATTTACACGTCAAATGTGCCTATCCAAAAGTTCTGAATTGTCCTTATTGTTAAATACTCCCAGGTTCGTTCATACACTTCTAGTCAATTATACGTTAATTTGATTTGGTCTCTTGAAGACTGTATAAACGAGACCACTGTGTTAAACTAAAATCCAAGGGATTGAAAAAGACCCAAGAAAAGACCACGTGGGAGTAGGTGGTTGAGATTCGAAATTATGCAGGAGCTACATGAAGAAGACTGGCTCAGGACAGACAGTTGTGCAACAAATCTGGGGATATTCATCCATCAGTGGATTGATAATGGTTGACTATGATGATAATTATGAAAATTACATTATGATAATTTGATATCTATGCATCGACTGCCTTAACACCAGATCCGTTCTCAATTTTTATTTTTGTTGTCTCGGGTAAGAGAGAAGAGTAATACAATTTTTTTGTTTTTTGATTGAATGTTTGACGACAATCGTGGGCAGCTCGATGTGCTATAAGCAGTAGCCCGTCCCTAATTTAGCGTCAATGGCTCCAGAGAGGAGAAAGAGTCAGAGCCACAAGGCAAACACAATATCATACCTTCACATATCACGGACGAATGGTCAGAAGTCATCGCTTAGATTACTGCGCCACCGGGGTCGCGATACAATTTTTGCTTATTGTCAATGCAAATCTTAAAATTCATAGCAATATGCAATTTTGTTCATTCACTGTAATGTACGGAAGCTCCGAAACATTTAGATTCACAGGTGAAAAAAATCTGTATCTGAAATACATATTTATTGGTATTAATGTATTTTATAAGAAGAGAGATGTATGAAAGTAAATTCACGTATCGTGGATTCCTTCAAGAAATATATCTATTCAAAGTGCAACTCTAAGGAAGACGTGATATATTGAAGAGAGAATTATTGGTTACATTGGTTATGATACAAGACGTAAGTGACTACAAGTACAGGAATGTAGGTGACATACAATACTGAATATCTTGTGTACCCACTACGAGCGTCGATAACGGAGCGTAGACGGCGGCATCGAATGAGAAAGGCTCTGGATGTCGCGCAGTGGAAGGCCATTCCATGTTTTCTCGATTCATGACGAAATGTGTCTTAGGTAACTGGCGGAGGAATTCGAATAACCAAGTTTCAAGTGATCACATCCGGCCACTGTTCAATAGGCTACAAATAAGGTGAATGCGCAGTTCAATGAAGACGCGGCACTTGTCAGTCATCCAGGAGCTTTAAGATCTTCCGCCCCACATGTGGTCGGGTATTGTCTAGTTGAAAGATGGCACCTGGGACCGTCTACAAATATGGCTGCACTTCGCATCACCGGGTTCGCGTTTCGTTAAACACGAGCGGTGATATCGCAGAAGGAAATTCCGCCTCCCGCAGTCCAAGACAGCTGTCTCCCTCAAAGTCCGTCAGCTTTACGTACGGAAGTCTCGTATATACAGTTGAATATATATATACTACAACTACCTTACTCTCACAATTCCGCCAAATCGCCTGTCCATTCGCAGGGGAAAAACGACACGTAGATGCCTGGATCATATCAGATGTAGAGGAATTTAGGAAGGGAGTGTCTGACCTCAAGTCTTAAAAAATCTATAGAAATAAGAAGCTAGGAGATTTGGGCTAATGTGCCCGATAGGAAAGTGATACGGAAGCGAGGTAGAAAGGGAGGGAGGAGGAAGACGCCCTTATTTATAACCGGGGGCCAGTACCCGTGTTCCTGTGGCTTAAGGTCTCTTCGTGGCAGTCACGAATGTTGACCACTAGGCCAGCCACGGCACGTAGACGACTGGAAAAGGTGTATCCTCCGCTTATACACTGAAGAGCAATTGCGTTAAAGATACCTGTCTAGTAACGTGTAGCACCACCTTTCGCCCTAATGACGGCGGAGATTCGTCTCGGAATGGACTCGACAAGACGCCGGAAGCGTTGGGAAGCCATACGGATAAACGACCCCTGAACAAGCTCTAGTGTTCACGAAGATTTGATGGAGGGAGTCAGAGCCTCGAATATCTCTCTCGATGGTATCCGAGATGTGCTCGAAGGGATTGAGGTCAGGCGACTTAGCTGGCCAAGGAAGCCAGGTCACGTCGGTGGAGTGTTTAATCCAACCATTCGGATACAATTCGGGAGCGACGGCACGGTGCATTGTCATGTTGCTCGATGAGGTTCCCAGTGGGATGTTGAAGACGCACAAACGGGAGCAAATGGTCGTCCAGGATATCCCGGTAACGTTGACCTATGAGGGACGATGTCACACGTACCAGGTGTCCCATTTCAGTCCACGTTAAACAGTCCTCAGGCGAGAATGCCATCCCATCAGCTTGAAGAGTACACTGCTGGCAAGAAGGATCCATCGCTTCATGTGGTTTGCGCCGTACACGTATCCTGCCTTCCGCATGTACCTACGTAAATCTCGATTCATCAGTACAGGCAGCATAGTATTTGCCATTTTCTTGTAGAACTTCCGTCCACAGTGAGTGGAGTTTAGGTCTCAGCCACCTACAGCGAGATCGCATTTTGGGCAGAACACAGAAAGGGAAGAAATGAGAGCAAGTCTAGCGACTTTGACAGAACAGTTTGTAGCGAGATTAGAGTACAGTAGATGGCGCCACCGTACAAGTACGATATTGCACATAGAGGGGTGAGAGAATTTCAGGGGGGTATAGGAAAGGATATCCATTTAACCAGTGGGTTCAGCCTCGGGGACGTCACTTAACGTGCTCGTCCGATGCACGGCGGATATTCAGCGATTGTTAGCAAATCACACCATCTCTTAAAGATCAGCACAGGTTCAAACCTGAGAACCTTGCATCGATAGTCTGAACTGCTAACCACTAAGCCATCCGAGGCTCATCCAGGCAGCATTTTTCCACATGTCTAGGATCCAGTGCCGATGTTCCCGCCCCCATGATAATCTTTCCACCCTGTGATGTGCGGTCAGCAGCGGTACCCTCGTGGGACGATGGCTTTTGTACCCCATAGCGAGGAGATGGTTCTGGATGGTGTGGCTGCTTACACGTTTTTGTTCACCAGCATTAAATTGGCGAGTGATTTCTTGCACTGTGGCACATCTATCCGCTGCTACAATTCGAGCTAGCAGACGATGACCCCGCTCATCCACACGCTGTTGTCCACGGCAGTTGGCCCTTGCAGGGATGGTTTTACCGGATTCGATGTACTCACGGTGCACCCGTGACACAGTGGATCGTGAAAATCCCAGTGCCTGCACGACTTCCGAGATGGAGTGACCCATTCGTCGGGCACCGACAATTTGCCCAGGATCAAATGGGCTTTGATCCTTCGTCTTACATATACTGCGTCCGACCCTTACTGATTCCCGTCGTATCACTCCTTATATTGTCGGATCGCTGCATACGTCATGTCGTTTCCGTTTACAGAGCCGCCCACAGCGCCACATTTGCATAACGCCAGTTGTCTCTAATTCAATTGCTCTTCAGTGTACTTCCGGCGGAACAGCAACTAGAGCGTCGTTGGTACAAGTCAGTTTTTGCATGTGCTCTGCGGTTGTAATCATTTCCACCTTTTCACGTGTCCTACACGTCCTGCGAGTATCAGTCCATCGGCACAAATTTTTCCTGGTGTCACATTTTCAACAGTGTATGAAACATAACTGAACGATAGATTGTTAACTTGTTTAACTTATTCGAGCAATGAAAGTTTTCTGAATTTAATTTCAGAGTATTTTGTTCCATACCTCTAAAGGTAAACTAGATTTTTCCAGGATGACATGAAATCTGTTTCGTTTATTTTATTTTTAACCACTCTGAAGTTCGATAAAAATACAGTGCAATTTTTATTCAGTTCCCTGCTGTCACATTTTACTTTGAGAAAAGCGCGTGATAATGGAATCCCGCTTACTAGACATTTTTAGCTGTGACATAAGTGGTTTTTGGTATCTCTTAAAAGTTTTTTTCTGTTGAGAAATGCGCGAACTGCAAAAATAAGAAAATGCATTACAGTGATTCATTTTGTTTCCTTCCACAGTAAGCCGAAGCATAAGTTCGGACAACACCTGTCAACTTTTGTTTTATCACGTTCACAGGAAAGACAAAACTGTGACTAGAAATACTTTCGAGAATTCCGCCTATCCTTACATAACATTGTTGATGTAAAGAATCTAACTTTAGACCGTGAAAAATGCGCCTTCCCTAAAGACCTTTCACGCACTGTGTTGCATTTTATTTTATTTTTTACTTTGGAGCACAAGCGGATTGTCGCCGAAACGTTTTCGGTGTATTTTATTTATCACGCAAAACCATATATAGACAGGTGCTAGCTTTGGAAATTCAAACTTTCCTGACAACTTGAGTGAAAATAGAAAGAGCTTGGAATTTAACTAAGAAACACCTTTAAGAAAAACAAAGATTTACATGCCAGTGTAAAATGCTCAGTCATTGAAAGAATTTCTGCTTTTTACTAAACTACCACAAAAAGTTTTAAATGCAATTAATTAAAGCCTCCCAGGTGGCCGGATGGTATGAAGCGTGGGCTTCCAATCATTCAACCGAGATGGATCTGGACACGAATCCCATGCGAGGCATGGATAAAGTGTTTGCCATACGAGAATGGCTCCCCTAGGACGGAGATAATGGCCCCAAATTAGGAACGGGCGACTGCTTACAGCGCATTGCGTTTCTTACGGTCGTCGATTAACCCACGAAAACTGGTTAATTAAAAATGCTCTTCAAAGCGCTATACTAAATGTAAACCCAAGAGCCAAAACATTATGACCACCTGCCTGATACGATGATGGCCCTTCACGTGCAACAAAAAACAGCTATGGACACTAGAAAATACCCTCATTGCCATAAAAATCCGTGCACCAAGAAGGAGGCGTCGGATTGAAATGAGATTTTAGTAGTGAGATGCTACATACCAAGGACAGAAGTGATTACAAAATCGCAGCAGCAGGACCATTTCCCGCGGACATACGGCACACATTCCGGACAGCGTCAGTACCGCGGTGGACCACCTCGTGCTCGGACACATGCAGTGATACTGTCCGGCATGGAGTCAAAGAGACGCCGTATGTTATCCTGGGTTAGATTAGCCCACACTTCTTGCAACTGACGCTCTAAATCAGTAACAACGGAACATGGAGAAAGCTCGCGTTCCATCTGGTCCCACACGTGCTCGATGGGCGAGAGATCAGGCAATCTGGCAGGCCAAGGAAGCGTCGAAGCTCGACGTAGATAGTCATAGGAAACCCAAGTCGTGTGCGGACGTGCGTTGTACTGTTGGAAAATGACTCCGTTACGCACCGTCAGGAAAGGTAGCACATGGGGCCGCAGGATCTCCTGTACGTAGAGCTTGACTGTCAACGTCCCTCGGATCATTGCGAGGGAAGTCCGTCTGCATTCATACGCGATGGGTCCCCAGACCAACATGCCTGCAGTTAGGGACGTGTGTTGTTGTACAGTGAGGTTGGGTTTGTAGCGCTCACCTGCGGTGCTACACAATCTGACACGTTGATCGTCCGTTCGCATAGAGAAGCGGTATTCTTCGCTGAACACTGTACGTCGCCAATACGTAGCATTCCATGTTGCTCGCTGTTGACACCACTGCAATCGAAGCCGTCGATGGTTTAGTCTTAATGACAGAAAAAGCAAGGGCCGTCGAGATTGCAGATTCGCCTCTGACAGGCGCCTGAAAATTGTTCTGACGGACACAGGAGTCCCCTGTACAGCCACCACATGTCTCTGGATATTGGACAAGGACGTCGTTGCATCTGTTCGTGACGCTCTCACGATCCCACGGTCCTCTCTGCTGGTGGTGTGTCTGGGTCGTCCAGAGCCAAGTTGCCGTGTCTGGGTGCCTTTCCGAGTCCATTTCTCCCAAAACGATCACACCGTGATGTCCGACCGGCCGATTCGGCGCTCCGGCAACCATGCCTCTCTTAGCCCGACGGTACGGCTTCGTTCAAACTCCGTCAGTTGCCCATACGCACATCTACGGCGGCTCCTTGGCATGTCTATTGCTCATGGATCTCACCTGACGCTTACCGTGCACTAGGGCATGAATGTGGATTCCATTGCGCGGCGCATTATAAGCCTCAAGGATTGTGATTGCAGCGCCGGTCTAGGATGTGCGCAAACGTGGAATCTCAAGAAACTTCAATCGTTTGCATGTCTTACCTCCCCGTAGTTATTCGCTGAGTTTCGCGTTAATCGCACGGTTTTTTCTTGGTTTGTGGATTTTTATTACAGTGAGCGTATATATAAAAATGGCATGGACACCAATACAAGATTTCTAAAGATTTCTTGTAGTACCTAGCTCCAGTACGTTTCTATCATATTCTTCAGCTCCTGTATGTTAGGTGGTTACAGATCATATTTTCTGTTCCAGCACAAACCACAGGAATTCTATTGGATTAATGTCTGGGAATGTTTTAAACAAGGGAAATACCTGGAAGTCATTCTCATAGTCCACGAACCATTCTAGAACAATCTGAGAAGTGTGGCATAGGCCATTATCCTGCTGAAAGAACGCGGTACTAGAAGGGAATAAATTTGCCCCGAAAGGATGTACCCGGTGTGAAATGATTTTTAGGTAGGTGGTGGACGTCATTGTTTCTTGCACATGAATGATTGGACCCAGGGTTTTCCAGCAGAACATTGCCGAAAGCATGGCACTTCATTCGCTGGCTTGTTTTATCTTCATCCCGGTGCCAATAGTTCCCCAGGCAAAAGACGCACACGTATCCGGCCATCCACATGATAACACAGGAAACGAGATTCATTTGACCAGACGACCTTCTTCCAATCATTTAAGATCAGTTTTGATGCTCAGGTGTCCATTGTAGATGTTTTACTCGCTTAACGGAGATTAGCGAGAACACTTTGAGCTGCATGCAGCTACGTACTCCCATTTTCAACAGGGTTCGATATATTGTCTCGTCACCAGCATTCAGATTACCAGTGAGTTGCGCCACGGTATCTCTTTCGTTGGCTCGTATGATACAGGATGTCACTCGCTCACCTCATTAACTCTGCCGAGTCCGCAGATAGGGTTATGTACAGGCATAGCCAAACTCGCATCATAAAGGTATTCTGCCAAATGTTGATTTATTATATTTGTTACAAGCTATACCATAGCATTTTTAAATTATACCTATCCAAACGGATCACCCTGTGCATTAGTACAATTAAATTTGGAAATTAATCGGGAACATTCCCTCTCTGATAACAACTGAGTAGCCCCGTTCTTTTCTTAACTGTCTTTCATACAATGCAGGGACAAGGCGATATCGGTATCATCTTGTGTTTGCATATGAAGAAAGTTCTTTCTTGTCATACACTGGGATGTCATTTATTGGGCTCATGGTAACATAAAGGGCTCATCTCCACGCATACGGTTGCACATGAGCACTGTGTGTGGTATAAATCAGACAGGCCAGCTCGTCTAGCATCCGTTAACGTGAGATTTAGGGTCGGAGTTGGTAAATCGAGTGATCTGAGCGACTTTGAACGTGCCATGGTATTCTCCGCCAGGCGTACTTGTTCAGTCATCTCCCAAAATGCGTCCTTCTGAGATTTTTATGCAGAGCTGTAATACGCTTTTCTTCTTGAATGGTGCAACATGCAGGCATCTTCCAGAAATAAACGGTACTGTGAACAAAAACAGCTAGTGGATCAGCGGGTTCGAAAGCGACTGGTGCGAATGGTGCAAGCAGATAGAAGCACCACAACTAGGCAACTCTACCGAAAATTCAATATTGTTCTAACGAGGGCAATCTCCGAGCGCAGTACGTATCGAACCATGCCGCGAATGGATACTTTTGACATTGACCCTGTAATCCACCGCTGATATCTTCCAAAGAACTTCCAACTTCTGGAAGATTTTCCCTTTGACCCTGTGATCCATCAGCTAATTTCTTCCAAAGGATTTCTAACTACTGGAAGATTTTTCCTTTTGAACCTGTGATCCACCATCTGATTTAACGATTTCCACCTGCTGGAAGATTTTTCCTTTTGACCCTCTGATCCACCAGCTGAGTTCGTCCAAAAAATTTCCATCTGCTGGAAGATCATTCCATTGGACTCCGTGCTTCACCAGCTGATTTCTTGCAAAGGATTTCCAAATACTGGAAGATTTTTTCCTTTGACCCTGTGACACACGATCTAATTTCCTTGAAAGAAGGATTTCCAACTGCTGGAAGATTTTTTCCTTTGACCCTCTGATCCACCAGCTCAGTTCATCCAAAAGATTTCCAACTTCCGGAAGATATTTCCATTTGACTCTGTGATTCACCAGCTCATTTCTTGCAAAGGATTTCCAACTTCTGGAAGGTTTGACCCTGTGATCCACCAGCTGATTTCTTTGAAAGAAAGATTTCCAACTGCTGGAAGATTTTTTCCTTTGACCCTGTAATCCACCACCTGATTTAAGGATTTCCACCTGCTGGAAGATTTTTCCTTTTGACCCTCTGATCCACCAGCTGAGTACGTCCAAAATATTTCCAGCTGCTGGAAGATCATTCCATTTGACTCTGTGCTTCACCAGCTGATTTCTCGCAAAGGATTTCCAACTACTGGAAGATTTTTTGCTTTGACCCCGTGATCCACGAGCTAATTTTCTTGAAAGAAGGATTTCCAACTGCTGGAAGATTTTTTCAATTGACCCTCTGATCCACCAGATGAGTTCGTCCAAAATATTTGCGACTGCTTGAAGATCTTTTCATTTGACTCCGTGATTCACCAGCTGATTTCTTGCAAAAATTTCCAACTTCCGGAAGATTTTTCCTTTGACCCTGTGATCCACAAGCTGATTTTTTGAAAGAAGGATTTCCAACTGCTGGAAGATTTTTACCTTTGACCCTGTAATCCACTATCTGATTTAAGGATTTCCACCTGCTGGAAGATTTTTCTCTTTGACCCCGTGATCCACCAGCTGAATTCGTCCAAAAGATTTCCAACCGTTGGAAGATCTTTCTATTTGACTCTGTGTTTCACCAGCTAATTTCTTGCAAAGGATCTCCAACTTCTGGAAGAATTTTCCCTTTGAACCTCTGATCCACCAGCTGAGTTCGTCCAAAAGATTTCCAACTTCTGGAAGATCTTTCCATTTGACTCTGTGATTCACCAGCTGATTTCATGCAAAGGATTTCCAACTGCTGGAAGATTTTTTCCTTTGAACCTGTAATCCACCATCTGATTTGAGGATTTCTACCTGCTGGAAGATTTTTCTCTTTGATCCTCTGATCCACCAGTTGAGTTCATCCAAAACATTTTTAACTGCCGGAAGATCTTTCCATTTGATCCTGTGATTCACCAGCATATTTGTAGCAAAAGATTTCTAACTACTGGAAGATTTTTCACTTTGACCCTGTCATCCACCAGCTGATTTTATTGAAAGAAGGATTTCCAACTGCTGGAAGATTTTTCCTTTGACCCTGTAATCCACCATTAGATTTAAGGATCTCCAACTTCTGGAAGATTTTCCCTTTGAGCCTGTGATCCACCAGCTGATTTCTTTGAAAGAAGGATTTCCAACTGCTGGAAGATTTTTCCTTTGACCATGTAATCCACCATCTGATTTAAGGATTTCCACCTGCTGGAAGATTTTTCCCTTTGACCCTCTGATCCACGAGCTGAGTTTGCCCAAAACATTTCCAACCGTTGGTAGATCTTTCCATTTGACTCTGTGATTCACCAGCAGATTTCTTGCAAATGATTTCCAACTACTGGAAGGTTTTTCCTTTGACCCTGTGATGCATCAACTGGCGTCTTTGAAAGAATGATTTCCAACTGCTGGAAGATTTTTTCCTTTGACCCTGTAATCCACCATCTGATTTAAGGATTTCCACCTGCTGGAAGATTTTTCCCTTTGACTCTC
This sequence comes from Macrothele yani, assembly GCA_039090855.1. NCBI lineage: Eukaryota > Metazoa > Arthropoda > Arachnida > Araneae > Macrothelidae > Macrothele > Macrothele yani. The sequence goes on along the minus strand of CM077013.1, from coordinate 13,395,643 downwards.
TGATCCACCAGCTGAGTTCGTCCAAAAGATTTCCATCTGCTGGAAGATCTTTCCATTTGACACTGTCTTATTCATCAGCTGATTTCTTCCAATGGATTTCCAACTGCTGTAAGATTTTTCCCTTTGACCCTGTGATCCACTAGCTAATTTTGTTCAAAGAAATTACAACTGCTGCAAGGATTTTTGCGTGCCACACCAGGAAAATCACTGCAGAATTTTGTATTGTTGTGCCCAGGGTTATCCCTGCACACAACATGGATTGGATCACGTTCAGGTCTCCTCTGACCAGCCTGCTGTAATCGTCTAAAGAGTCGCACACTGCTGGAATATTTGTGCTTGTCGCACCATTCAAGATAAACCCATTCTACCATTGTGCGTGAAAATTCCAGGCGGACAGTCGTTTGGGAGATGCCTCACAATCACGCCTGGCGTTAAATATCATGTTACGTTCAAAGCCCTTTTTTTTTTTTTTTTTTTTTTGATTGGAGGTTTAACGACCACCGTGAGCAACTCAATGGGCTATAAGCAGTCGCCCGTCCCTAATTTAGGGTCACTGGTTCCAGGGAAGGTAGAGAGCCAGTGCCGTAAGACAAACACACCATCCATGCCTGACCGGGATTCTAACCCGGACCCCTTATGGACAAATGATCAGAGGCCAGCGCCTTAGACCACTGCGCCACCGGGGCGGCCGTTCAAAGCCCTTCAGGTCACTCACTTTGCTTATTCAACCCTCGAGAGAACGCTTGCTGAAGCTCAATGAATTGGTTTGCTTTATTTATATAACACAACCCACTTATGCCGCCCCGGTGGCGCAGTGGTCTAAGGCGCTGGCCTATGATCATTCGTCCGTAAGGGGTCCGGGTTCGAATCCCGGTCAGGCATGGATGTTGTGTTTGTCTTACGGCACTGGCTCTCTCCCTTCCCTGGAACCAGTGACCCTAAATTAGGGACGGGCGACTGCTTATAGCCCATTGAGTTGCTCACGGTGGTCGTTAAACCTCCAATCAAAAAAAAAAAAAAAAAAAAAAAAAAAAAAAAAAAAAAAAAACCACTTATATGCGATCTCACGTGTTTGGGTGAGCCATTTATAAATAAGCCATCTCAGGTTATATGTACCGAAGAGACGAAACACTATGGACATCGCATGTTTATGCAAATCGAAGCAACTAAACGACGGCGTGTGTGAAGGTCTTGCAAAGGATTTCAATCGAAGCGACTAAACGACGGCGTAAATAACACACTGATCTCTGTTAATCAATGTTAATCTTGTTTTGCAGATGGGAAAGGCAGCGAACTTAAGAGAGTTTGACAAACGGCACCCAACAGCGGACTTACAAGAGTTTGACAAACGGCACCCAACAGCGGACTTACAAGAGTTTGACAAACGGCACCCAACAGCGGACTTACAAGAGTTTGACAAACGGCACCCAACAGCGGACTTACAAGAGTTTGAGAAACGGCACCCTTTAATGGACTGTGTCAGAGCATTTCCGAGTCGGCAAGACTTGTGGAATTTTCACGGTCATCCGTGGTTAGTACCTTCAAAAAGTAATTACAGGAGGGAAAACCCACGAACCGTCGGCAAAGTGTGAAACCACCACGGGTTATCGCTTCTAGTAATATATTATTTATGCTAAATGAAATTATTCTGTGGTACATATATACGGTCGAGTCACATAATTGTGACCACCAGCTAATATAAAGAGTAACCGCCGTGTGCACCTTGGAAAGCAACTAGACGGGCTCAGAGTGACTCAATAAGATGCTGGAAGGCGTGCACAGGTATGTGGAGCCATTCTGACTGCAGTGCATCAAACAGCTGCTGAAGGATCCGAAGTGGAGGATCTATAGAGCGAACAACACGATCGAGGTGAACCCACAGATGCTCAACTGGGTATACGTCTGGGGAATTAGGTTGCCAGGGATGTACTTTGAAGTTTTCATCGTGCTCTTCCAACCGCACTCGGATATTTCTAGCTTTGTGACACGTCGCATTGTCGTGCTAGAAATCCCATCCGCCTCAGGGAAGATAATCAACATGTACAGGTGTACGTGGTCTGCAAGGATGGAATCATAAAGAATTCGATACATAGTGCCTTCCATGCCTTTCAGAGGTATGAGTGGACCCAGGAAATGCCACGAAAACGTTTCCCAGACCATAACGCTTCCCCCACCAGCTTGTGTCCTTCCAGTAATGGTTGAAGAGAGTTTGTTCTCCGACGTTTCTCACCTTATACGCCAATGTCTGTCCTTCCAGTGATGCAGGAAACGTGACTCATCGAAGAAGGCAATCCTTTGCCAATCAGCGGAGTTCCAATTCCGATACTGCAGTGCAAATGTAAAAACTCTCTGCCGATGGACCTTCTTTAGCATAGGTGCAGTACCCATCCGCTTGCATCGGAGAACCATATGCTGCAGGGTTTGCCGAAACGTCGTTTTAGACAAACTTCCGGTAGCCCCCTGGTTCATTCGGCCAGTGAGTTGCTCCACTGTAGCGTGTCGATCGGCCCTCACGCACCTTCACATCCGAAGTTCACTTCTCATATCAATCAGGCGTGGTGTTCCGCAGTTTCCACGTCGCTCATTCGCAGTGGCGCAATTTCTCCAATCAAGATACACTTTAACGCAGCACACGCGAACAGTTCACAAACTGCGCTGTTTCAGAAACACTGCCACCCTTGTCCCTGAAGCCGATAATCATCCCTTTTTGGAAATTTGATAAATCGCTCCTTTTTTTCATGCATCAGCGCAGTGAATTTTGCATTGCCGTATTTAAGCTATTTTTTTTTCATCACAGTACCCCTATCCCAACACCAGGTAAGTTTAATATGTTCAGGCAACACCTGGCGCCTAGTTTGAGTTTGTTGTTTTTGTTTTAGGGTTTAACGGCAACAAACAATATCTCTCAGCAATAAACAGTCACCCATCCCTAATTTAGGGATGCAAGTTCCAGGAGATAAAAAGAGCGTTAGACAAACGCAACACTCATGCAGGACTTCCACCAGGGACTGTCTCGGTCGAAGAGTTAAACGCCAGAGCTCCACACCAGTCAGCAAACGGGACGTCAGTTTACTTTTCAAACAATGAAAAGAGATGCAAATTTTCACATGCAAAGGTGCCCCGACGACTCATCCGAACTTTAAAGAGTAGCAGGCGAAATCAAAAATGCGTAGGTCTCAGACCAATTTATGGATAAGTTTCATCCGCATGATGCGGGTGGTAATGTCGTGGGGTGTTGCAGCGTTAAATGAACTTAACTGCAAAATCGTCGCCTGTTACATCTGTTTATCCCCGCTTTCTAGATGTTTCTCCCTTCGTGAACGGGCAGTGAGTTTTCAATTATTAACAAATGCAACCGTCCTCTCTGCACCTGCTATCTGCTGCACACGCACCGATTATCAGTCATCTCTGTAATCGTTTTAGTTCCCTATTTTAAGAGAACTAAACTGGGTACAATCAATCAATTAATTTATCTGCTGATCGCTACATGGTTCAGAACGTGATCCATCTTCACATTAAGAGGTATTACCCGGAAAATACAAGTAATCGATGAGGATTAGGAAGACTGGTCGGCAGGAGTTGAAGAAACCTTCTAAATTCTGAGCGTACGAGCAGTCTCTGTCAATTGTGTTGCAATTTTCGGTGACTGATGTCAAGGGAAGCAATGTCTGCGCAGTTCGATGGAAGAATTTTAGTTATGGATGTACCTTTTGGGATTAAGGATAAATAATGCGATAATAAGTTATTTCGATTTGGTATTGTTTATTGTTTAGCAAATCATTGAAGAAGTTAATCTTATTTCGCAGAGGAGTGTTGTAGAGATTATGCTATTCCTATTTTAATGGTTTATGTCTTTAGGCATGCGTAATTATGTGTCTCTTCGCTACCCTTCGTAATGAACTTCATGAACATACAATTGCCGCCCAAAAGTCCTGCATCAGTAGACCGAAAGTCAATTTTTGATCTTTGAGGCCAACTTATACAGCGTAATGGTAAAATTTCCTTTAAAATGATGTATACATATTATACATCACTTTAAAGGAAATTTTATGCTCAATTCAAATATTTTTACAGAATGTTATTTTCATATGGAAGTGAAGTTACAAGCAAAAGTACAGCGTCTTGTTATGAAAAGCAAAAAATAGTGGCATTTGTGAAATTAGAGTTCAATGCATTTAACGTAAAATTACTGTACAGTACATCAGTGATACTTGCAGGACACTTGAATTAACTTACCAAGAAGCAAAATACGCTTTCATATTTAATTGGATAACCACGGTTTTTAAGTAACAAAGCGCACCTTCTTGGCATGTAGCTGATGTCCATTGGGGATAATACGGTGCCATACACCACTCAAAGACTCAATTAATGCGATTTTAGATGTGGGTCCTTGTTGCCGGATCTTTTGCTTCAATCTCACCCACAGATTCTCTATGGGATTAAGATCCGGTGACTGTGCCTGCCACTGAAGTTATCTTATCACTTTTCGATTAAACCACTCATCAACCAACTTTGACCGAGGACATGGCGCATTCTCACCCTGAAATATAAAATTCCGCAAACCCATGTCTTGTGCAGATGGTAGAAGTTTGGACTCCAAACTATCCACGTATTTTGATCTATTCAATGCGCCATCAAGAATGTGCAGACGGCCAACTTCACCAGCTGAAATACAGGACCATAACGTCACCGAATGTGGATGCTTGATTGTTGGCTGGGTGCAGCATGCCTTATATCTTTCACCAGCCGGACGAGGTACATAATTATTTCCATTATTAGCGCAAAGTGTAACAGTTGTTTCATCACTGAAAACAAAATTTTTCCATTCATCAAAAGTCCAATTCTTGTGTGCCTTGGCCCAAGCAATTCTTTTGATTCGTTGTTGTTTAGTAAGGAAATATGTTCGTGCAGCTTATCGTGCAGTCAGTCCATTTTCTTGTAGCCTACGACAAACTGTACGTGCAAATGCAATAATGCCAACTTCATTCTCCCACTTATTTCTTAAATCAGTGGCTGTGTTAAACTTTGATTTTAAGGAACTACGAATCAACATGCGAACATCACGTTAAATGCATAGCTTTGGTCAACCTGTTCTTTTTCTGTTTCCCACACATCCAGTTTCTGCAACTCTTTTAATGGTGCGCAAGACAGTGGAATTATCACAGCAACATTTAACAGCAATTTTACGAATACTGAATCCAAGTTCATGCAAAGTAATAATTTGTGCACTGGTTTGAAGAGGCAGGACCAATGTTCGGGTCTTTGGCAGTCCGAAATTCAAATATCATCAGGAATTCTGCATAAACTTCCGTCAACTTACTACGAGCAGCTTCACTCTAAGTCAGCAGACGATTCTACATCCTTTTATATCTCACTAGCGGACGTCGGAGAAAGCTATAGTTGATTAGAGGGTGCGAACGGTTTTTCAGAACTGGATTTGTGTTTCTTCACTTGCACATTTTTGCTTGTCATTTCACTTCTATTACTGGTAATAACATTCTGTAAAAATATTTGAATTGAGCATAAAATTTCATTTAAAATGATGTATAATATGCATTCCTGACTTTACCATTACGCTGTATAAGTTGACCTCAAAGATCAAAAATTGACTTTCGGTCTACTCGTGCAGGAATTTAGGCGACGACTGTATATATTGAAATGCCGAAAATCATGGGAAAGCAATATGCAAATTTGAACTGGCACTGCCGTCGTACAAAGGCTTCGACGCATGCCACGATTTTTATCAGTTGCGAATTGCAATTTCGTGAGTCAGGTTGAACAACAACCAGCAGGATTATCAGAGTTCATCAGAGTTTGAACGACGCATAGTATTAGGAGCCAGACGAATGAAACATTCAATTTGCAAAGTTGTGCGAACATTCAGCATTCCTTGACCCACGATGTTATGTGTATACCGAAAATACCACATGGAGGACAATCCCACCTACCGTGAACAACGCAGCAGCCGACCTCGGCTGTTGAATGACCGTGACCAGCGGCGTATGACTAGGATTGTCATGCTAACAGACAAATAACATCCACATGCAATGCAGGAGGGACCAGAGATATACACTGAAGTGACAGAAAAACTGGTACACCAGTCTAACACTTGGTAGGTCCCACACGAGAGCGCAGGACTACAGAAATACGACGGGGAATGGACTCCACTAGCTTCTGAAAATATGCTCTAGACAATGCACATCATACTTCCTGCAGAGCGTTCCACAATTCGGGCGTATTCCGAAGTCCCGGAATCCTGTGTTTGATAGCGCGTTGCATGGCATCCCAAATGTGCTCTATCACGTTCAGATCTGGGGACTTGAGTATGAATGGCAACACCCTAAACTCAGATGAATGCTCCTGTAAGCATAACGTGCCGTCCGGACACTTGTGTGGAGGTGCATTGACCTGTTGGGACAGGCCCAACCCATCAGCAGGAATGCAGGATATGAACGGGTGTACCTCGTCAGAAAGGATGCGCACATAGCGTTGGCCGGTCACAGACGTTTGTAGACGTACCAGAGGTCCCAGTGAAGTCCAGCCAAACACACCCCAAACCATTACGGACCCCCCCCCACAAGCCGGTACAGTTCCCTGTTGACAGGCAGGATCCATGGCTTCATGGGGTTTGCGCCACACACGAATCCTTCCATCTACCCGATACAGTTGGAAACGCGACTCGTCAGATCAGGCTACTTGTTTCCAGTCATCAAGTGTCCAGTGGTGGTGTTGCCGTGCCCAAGCGAGTCGCATAGCTCTGTGTCATGCACCCATCAAGGGGACTCGGGTAGGGCGTCAGCTCCCAAAGCCCATAGCGTGCAGGGTACGTTCCACAGTCCGGACGCTGATGCTTGTTGAGACTCCAGCAATGAATTCCGATGATACCGGCGAGAGTGTCGCGTGAAACGATTCTTGACAGCCGACAATGGTCACGTGCATCCAATGTATTTTTACGGCCACACTGGTATCGTATGTTGGAGGTTTTGCCGGAATTCTTGTAGTCACGGTACACCCTTGCAATGGTCGTCCGTGCAAATTCAAACTTCGTTTCTACCTCCGAAATACTACGGTGCATCTCAGCGCCATGCGTGGTTTATCAGTCAACATGATGCTGACTGATAAACCACGCATGGCGCTGGGAATTGTTGGCGCTGTAGCGTAAATTCGAACGCACTCGACTAGTTATCGAGAGTTCTGGGGTTCGATCCCAGCAGTGCCGGAATACAATTTTTCAGTCGCTATGCGTTGTTTAAAAAATAACGTGGAAAGAGTGATGACATCGTCCATTTACATTATCTCCACGTATTTGATATATATTAACCATATTGAAGTACTATGCTGTGACTAGTTGTGGTAAGTTAGTTGAAAACCCTGGTTTTGAATAAGGTAGTTTTTATGACTGTGGAGGCAAATAAATTAGAAAAAATTATTAGTGTAAAAAGCAATGTGTCACATATTGTAGAAATTTTCGTTTTTTACCTACATATTTCCTCATTGTAAATACAACACGTAATGCATATACCGTATGCACATAGTATACAAAGCATTATTACTAATTCATTTAGAAGTAGATTTCTTACACAAGCAGATATGGTGTAGTACTCTACATTATAACTTGGACAAGCCGCCAACGGTAACCGATAACTCGGGTACAGTTGGCGAACTTTGGGCGAGGCTATTGCAAAATCTAAGCTCATTAATTCATCTATTACAATAATTTCTAAAAAAACGAACGCGTTGACTTCCAGAACAAAAGTACGCAACATTCTGAAAAAGAAATGCCTAAAATTTATCATAAAGTACTTTCCTTCACGCCTTCATGTTGGTTGTGCTCAGGTTGCATGTAAAAAAAGCGGAAAGACACACTCATATCGGTAACCACGTTTTTCATTATGTATCGCAAAAGACAGACACACATACACATATACACAAACTTCCTATTATTATTATTATAGATTAAGCAAGTGTTGAGCTAATTCAAACGATTTTTTTAAATTAATGTTAATGAGCCGACTTTCGTGAAACGGTTCAAGTAAAAGACCATCTAGTTTTAATTAAAATTCCTCAATGACAAGCAATTTTGGGAATCGGAAGACGTCAAAACCTGACCATAGACGATGTCCAATCGCATGCAAAAAATCACGGTGATCGGATGTGTCATCTCGTAGCTATGCCCGAATAACTAATTGTCTCGAGTCACGCATAGAGCAGATTTTTTATTATTAAAATTGTTCAGTTTTTTAATGATCATTATTTTTATACGGCGCGACCAATCACAATGATACCAACCTCATGTTACTCATCATATCGTTCCCTTTCTCTGTGGCAAGTGTCACCGTGATCGGCTGCACATCTTTGGAGGTGATAGGTAACAAACAACCCCCTCTCAAAACCCTGAAAACCCCCTAAAAATGAAAGTTTTTAGACGATATTCCTCAATGACACGGAACTTCGGGAATCGGAAGGCGTCAAAATCTGACCATGGACGATGTCCAATCGCATGCAAAAAAGTGCGGTGATCGGAAGCGTCATCATCTCGTACCTATGCCCGAACAATTAATTAACTCGTGTCTCGTAAAGACGGCTTCGCTCAAAAATACATATACGATAGCGTGGTTTAAAAAGTTGTCAACTTTTGATTGTTGCTTGCTGTTAAGTTGAAGCACAGCATTTTCGAAACTATTGAGAGTCTACATTGTCTCATCAGTCTTATGGCAATAAACGAAGTCCCTTACAACGCCAAACGATTTCAGTGTATCTCTAAATTTCAATGCTGATTCACTAACCTCGGGATAATCATAATTTTCTTCTTTGTTAACGAATTATTTACAACTTTAAAAAAGTCGATGAGAGTTTATTCCCTGTAAGTTCAAATTTTGTCTTTTCGTTAAATCATTCGAATCACATGATATTTTTTACCATTTTAAGAAAACCGCTGGAACACATTTCAAATTTTCACACTTTCATTTTACTTGAGGTCAGCTTACACTTAATACAATAGTATAGGATTAAATCTTGCTTCCGGAGGGTGATTTAAATTTTTAAACTAAATATATTATTTTCACGAATAAGAAAATACGGTGAATCTCGTAATTCTTAGAGTCTTTAGAATATCACAACTGCCGTCGAAGTCCGCTAGCTGAAATTATTATTGCATTTTATTTCTAATATTTTACAACCTTAACAAAGGAAATCCGAGAGAGCAATTTGATCGTAAAATAATAGGTTCCCAAATATCGTGGAATATTTAATGGCTTGCAATCTACCTGATTTCGCAGAACTTTTCTATCTGGGAAAATAATTTTGGCTATGGAAATTAATATTTAGAGGATCCGAATATTAGGCTTAATTTACCGATAGTACGTGTAATACGAAGTTGAAATTCTTATTGCATTTGGTTTCTAATATTTTGCAAATTTAACCAAGGGAATGCTACTCTTTGAATTGTATGAGAAAGCGATTTAAGCATAAAATAAGTCATAATTGATTTTCAGTTATCTTTGAATATTTAACGGTTTGCGTTCTACCTTAGGCGACAGGAATTTTCTATCTAGTAAATCATTTTTCATCATGGAAATTAATATTTAGAGGATTCTCAGATTTCAGGCTTAAATTTTACCTGAAATGCTTGTAATAGGAATGCCATCTACCTTTCACAATAAATAAATGCCAAATAACAAGGCTTATGGAGACAAAATATAATAATACAGTGAGTATTATATGTATCTACCATTCAGGATATCAGAAAATTTGTTCAGGACTGAGTAAATGAGGATTGTGCCATCAAAACGTTTTTAGCTTTATGGAACTTAATTTAAAGGGAAAAATTAGCTTTGATTTAGTAATTTGGATTAAACCAGGAGGAAACGTAAACTTTATATTTTAAAAAATAGATCGACATGCCATAATTTATCAAAGACATATTTTATGTGAAGAATCCAGGCGTCAGTGTTAAACTTCAGATTACATTTCTGGAATAATTTGTAAAACGGATAATATTTTATCTACCATGCAGGATATCAGAGAAAAGGTATGAAAGGTATGTGAAATTCTGTTTTCGAATAATCTTACGGGACTGCGAGGGAAACATAGATTTTTACAATAGATTCGTGTATTTACATATACTTGCACAGATATTCTTGCAAAGCCCAAATTTCTAGGGTGCTTCTAACCTTGCCAGGTAATATATAAAAAATAATTCGGAAAGCTAATATATTTAAGAAGAGTTCGGACATGTTTCCTTCACGGTTGTTCCACACATTTAGTCACAAGGAAATAAAGTCATTTGGCGTACTTAATTTCTGTTTCACTCCGGAAACAGTGCTGATTTTGTATTTTGGTATGAATCATGCCATGTAATGAATTCCACATATGAAATTTTGAGCATCGGGTGAATGAACTAAATCGAGACTTTGAAATTGTTTTGGGGATTTTTTAAAACATGACATTTGATCTATACCTCTAGCTTAACCTCACATTTCAGTTATTGGGGTCATGTGTAAATTTTTTTTTTTTTTTTGTAAAATATTTACAGGATTAACACCACAGAGTTCGATGAATATGATGTTGACAAACTTGACTGCTGGTCAAAGTGCAACATACGTAATTAGAAACTAATGAGATAGAGTTGAGTGTGAAATCTTATGCGAGCCACTGAGCGAACAATTTTTTGTGAGCATTTGCTTAATGAGTTATATTGATGTAGGGAGATATGTACGAATATGCAGATGTTGAACGATTGCCATAAGAACAATTTATATTAGATTGTGTAGATATTAAATAATCGTCCTAAGAAAAACTTGTATTCGAATGTATACATGCTGAAAGATTGCCATATGACAATTTCTATCCGAATGCGTAGATGTTGAACGAATGTCATAAGATCAATTTATATTCGAGTGTCTAGATGTTGAATGATTTCCATAAGACCAATTTATAAGAGAATGTATAGATGTTGAACGATTATCTTAAGACTAATTTATATTCGAATGCGTAGATGTTGAGCGAATGTCATGAGATCAATTTACACAATCTAGTCACATTATAGTGCTCACAAAGAACAATTTATATTAGATTGTGTAGATGTTGAACAATTGTCCTAAGAAAAACTTATATTCGAATGTATACATGTGGAACGATTGCCATATGACAATTTATATTCGAATGTGTAGATGTTGAACGAATGTCATAAGATCAATTTATATTCGAGTGTCTAGATGTTGAATGATTTCCATAAGATCAATTTATAAGAGAATGTATAGATGTTGAACGATTATCTTAAGATTAATTTATATTCGAATGCATAGATGTTGAGCGAATGTCATGAGATCAATTTACACAATCGAATCTCATTATAGTGACCACTTCCTACTTTTGACGTCAACAGCACGTAGCCAATGAGAGAAGACACGTGTCGTGAGCTGGCTTGGAGGGTATATAAGGTGTGCTGTAGGCATTGTGAAAACATATCACTCGTTGCTGTCATGGATAGAAGGCGCGATTTATCAGATTTGTAAAAATTGTTGATTATCGGGTTTCGGGCCAAGGGTGGCAGTATTTCTGAAACAGCGCAGTTTGTGAACTGTTCGCGTGCTGATGTGGTCAAAGTGTATCTTGATTAGAGAAGTGACAGTATTGCGAAGAAGCGACGTATAAACTGCGGAGCACCACGTGCCATTGATCTGAGAGGTGAACGTCGGCTTCGAAGGTGCGTGAGGGCCGAAATACACGCTACAGTGGAGCAACTTACTGGACGAATGAACCAGGGGCTGCCGGAAGTGGTTTAAGACGACAGTTCAGCGAACACTGCTGCATATGGAGCTCCGATGCAGACGAATGGTCACTGGACCTATGCTAACGAAGGTGCATCGGAAGAAAAGGCTTATATTTGCATTGCAGTATCGGAATTGGACCTCCACTGATTGTCAAAGGATTGCCTTCTCCGATGAGTTACCTTTTGTGCTTCATCGAACGAATGGACGTTTACTTATAAGGAGATAAACATTGGAGAACAAACACTCTTCAACCATTGCTGGAAGAACAGAAGCTCGTGGGATCTGCGTTATGGTCCGAGATGTTTTCGTGGCATTCCCTCGGTCCACTCACACCTGTGGAAGGCACTATGGACCGAATTCGTTATGAATCAATCTTTGCAGACTACGTACACCCATACATGCTGATTGTCTTTCCTGGGGCGGTTGGGATCTTATAGATATCCTGACCTTTCACCCCATTTCACCCATTTTCAATAGGGTTCGTCCCCGGTGGTCTCCTACCACATACTGAAATTTCATTGAAATCGAACCATCTTTACGCAAGTTATAACGCCTAAGGGCAATGAAATGCATCCCGCTCTTATGTCCTGAATTTTCACTCGATTTCGATGATATTCAACAGAACTGGTACAGTGTACCTCCTAAACAAAATTATAAAGTTTTGTCGCAATCGAAGCATTTTTACGTAAGTTATGACGCATAAAGGCAATGGAATGAATCCCTTTCCCATGTGGTGACCTTTGACCCCATTTCGCCCATTTTCAATAAGTTTCGTCCCCAGGAAGTCCCCAACCACATACTAAAATTTCATCGAAATCGAACCATTTTTATGCACGTATGACACATAAGGGCAATTGAAAGGATCCCGCTCTTATGTCCTGACCTTTGATCACATAACGCCCATTTTCAATAGGGTTGGCCCCCAGGTGGTCTCCAACCACATACCAAAATTTCTTCGAAATCGAACCATTTTTACGCAAGTTATGACACATAAGGGGAATGAAATACATCCCGTTCTTATGTCCTGATCTTTGACCATATTTCGCCCATTGTCAACAGGATTCGTCCCCAGGTGGTCCCCTATGACATACTAAAATTTCATCGAACAATTTTTACGCAAGTTATCGTGCAGACGGACAGAAGAGCAAAGCTGGAGCATACATGCTTCTTCAACTACGGTTGGAAAGCGTAAAAAAGACAAAATGTTCCAATAATTATTAACATGCAACCATTCCATTTCAGTTTTTGTACGTGCGAACAAATCAAAAATTAGAGCAAAGTTTATCATTGACAAGGGCTAATTTTAAAGTCAACAACAGCATCATCATCATTGCCAACCATCATCATTCCACTGCTGGATGAAGGTCTCCCCAAGTACCTTTCACAACTGTCTATGTTGAGCCTTTGTCCTTCAGGTTATTCCGACACGCTTTCGAATTTCATTCATCCACTTCCCATGTGGTCTTCTTTGGTGTCTTTTTCTGTTCTTTAAAAGCAAGATATTGGTGCATAATTAAACAAAAATTATACTGTTGCTCATTTTTTTTGTGGTAACATAATCAAACAAGAAAGACGACACCGAATTTTTGGGTGTAATAAGTACGGCTTTTGAATCCGTTCTGATACAAATTAAATTTATCAAAGCTATTCAAAGTCAATAGAACTGGTATGGAAAACAATAGTATCTGACGGAAGGAAGAAGTTTTTCAATCGGGTTTTTAATACCTCAGATATTGCTGTAAACGGAATCGTGAGCTTACGCCCTCTGGTTTTAGACTTGTGCCTTAAGAAAACCATGAATTTATATGAGAAACATTTCCCACCGGAAACGGTCTCCAACACCGAAAGAATTTTTCAAATCGGACTCTTAGAAACAGAGATATCGACAAAAACAAGATGTGACTTTACGCCACCTGGTGGCAAAACCATGCATTAGTTTAGGAAGAAAGTATTCTCAAAAGGTTTTTCCATATGAGCGGTATCAGTCCAAGAAAAACAAATTTAGTCGAGTTTCCAGGACCCCAGATTTTGCTACAAATACATCAGAAGCAGAAATTAACAATGATGCCCCCTGGTGGCTAAACCATTCTTTACCAAACATTAGAAATTATAAAAATCCCCTTCACAATGCTGTCGTTACGCGATTTAAAAAAGTAGGTCTGAGTTGCAATTAAAAATGAATTTTATTTACATCTAAAACCATCACAGGAAACATGCTAATACTTTCGGACGCACACTTGGTCCATCATCGGGCATCATATTGGGCCAAACTCCTGTTTATAAGGAGATGGTTCGTCACCTAAAGTCCCTGGTTGGATGACGTAGTTCCAGTTAACGCAAGCGCACTTCAGCATGATATACACATACACAAATGAAAATCACTACAGGTTAATATGATGGTATAAGTTATTGATTGCGATAAAATGTACAATGATTAAGAATGAAATGTCTCAATGACGATGGTAATATACATGGTGAGTCATCGTTACAGCATTAGTTGGAGAACAAGTTGATAAAAATGCAGTCCATAAAAAGTAAATTAGTTTTGTTGGATGCTGTTGCTAAGTATTTAACATTGTTCCAATCCGGTATATGGCAGCCCTGATTAACCAGTCTAGATAATGCTGTAGCACACGAACCTTTCCTTACATTTTAGGCATGTTCAGAAATCCTAGTCGAAGTATTTCGAAAGGTGGATTCTATATATCTGGAGTCATGCACATTAGGCAGAGTAGCCTTTATAGGTATAGAGTATACTCTATGTCTATGTAAAGGGTTGACTTTGTCGCGATCTCTATTGACCAAAGAAAGTAATTTTTGAGTCTGAATTCTATTATTCATATTTTGCTTGGTACACGCTTTTTTCAGGATCTGTACAACGTCGGGGATGTAATCAATGGAACCTATATAAATATTAGCTTCACCACTTCTTTGTAACGTAGAGAGTTTAGAACGTTGGCATTTATGAAGTTGTTTCAACACGTAATGGCAAAGATAGCCAAACTGATTAGCCAAATAAAAAATATATGGAACTTCACGGGTACTTGGGGTAGCAGACGATGAGTGAGTATAAGCTCGGTTAAACAGGAATGCTAAAGCTGCATTCTTGTTTTGTGGAAGACTAAATGAAGAAAAAGGTATCAGAAATGTGGGAGCTGAAGGTTTACGAAAAACCGTTACGTGAAAAATATTTTCCATCAGGTTTTGTGTGCGATACAAGGAGAATTTTTTCTAATCGGAGTTTTAGAAGCAGAAATAACGCAGAAAACGCAATTTACCTTTGTGCCCCCTAGCAGAAAGTCTATGATTTACTTGAAAATTTTGAATTCATAGGGAAAACATTCCGCATTAGAAACACTATCCAACAACGAAGTAATTTTTCAAATCGGACTCTTAGAAGTAGAGATATTGACAAAAATAAGATATACATCTACGCCACCTGGCGTAAAAACCATGCATTATTTCAAGAAGAAAAGGTTCCTAAAAGGTTTGCCGACATGAGTAGTATCGGTCAACAAATTACTTTTTTTGCAATCGAGATTTTAGAAGCTGATATTTTGCTGCAAATACATCAGAAGCGGAAATTAAGATTTACGCCCCCTGGTGGCCAAACGATTTTTTCTTACAAAAAATTAGAAACTATGCGCAAAAAATGTCCCACTAAGAGCTGTATCCGGTGCAGAAAGAATTTTTCAAATCGGAAGTTTAGAAGCAGAGATATACGGGGAAACGCAATTTACCTCTACGCTTCCTAGCGGAAAGTCTATGAA
Source organism: Macrothele yani (assembly GCA_039090855.1). NCBI lineage: Eukaryota > Metazoa > Arthropoda > Arachnida > Araneae > Macrothelidae > Macrothele > Macrothele yani. The sequence goes on along the minus strand of CM077013.1, from coordinate 13,380,099 downwards.
TTGCTTGAAAATTTTGAAGTCATATGAAAACATGTTGCCGCCCCGGTGGCGCAGTGGTCTAAGGCGTTGGCCTCTGATCATTCGTCCGTAAGGGGTCCGGGTTCGAATCCCGGTCAGGCATGGATGTTGTGTTTGTCTTACGGCACTGGCTCTCTCCCTTCCCTGGAACCAGTGACCCTAAATTAGGGACGGGCGACTGCTTATAGCCCATTGAGTTGCTCACGGCGGTCGTTAAACCTCCAATCAAAAAAAAAAAAAAAAAAAAAAAAAAACATGTCACACTGAAATTACTATCCAACAAAGAAGGAATGTTTCAAATCGGACTCCTAGAAGTACAGATATTGACAAAAATAAGATATGCATCTACGCCCCCTGGCGGAGAAACTGTGAAACATTTTAAGAAGAAATATTCCAAAAATGTTTATCGATGTGAGTGGCATCAGTCCACGAAAAAAAATTTTCAATCGGTATTTTAGAAGCTCAGATTTTATGGCAAACACATCAGAAGCAAAAATTAACACTTACGCACCCTGGTGGCCAAATTATTCTTTAGCAAAAATTATAAATTATATGCAAAAGATTTTCCATCAGGAGTTGTATCTGCCGAAGAAAACTTTATTCAAATCGGAGATTTAGAAGAGGTGTTATCGGGAAAAATGTAATTTACTTTTACTCCCCCTATCGAAAAATCTATGCGTAATTTGAAAAAACGTAACTATATCTAAAATACTCTTCCACATAAATGGAATTGAAAGATAAAATATTTTTTTCAATCGGATGTTTAGAAGCAAATATGTGGAATAAAACGTATTTTTGAATTCGACATCATCTGCATTTACGCCCTCTAGCGGCGAAATTATACATCGTAAAAAAAAATGAAGGATCATCATTCGCATATTTCAAGCTTCCCAATGCAGAAAGAATTTTTCAAATCGGACTAATAGTCGCGGAGATATCGTGGGTACAGGCGGACGGACGGACAAACCGGTAACATAAGCACGATCTTTATTTAGAAAAGACGTGCTAACAAGGAAGACGACACCGATTTCTCGGATATAATGAGCATTTTTTAACACTTTTCTACATGAGAAAGGTGTTTCAAAGCATAATTTTAGAGGGGAAATGAAGAAAAAAGCAGGGATATATATATATACCGAGTGATCTCAGTAAGGAAAGAAAACAGATTATGGCACTGAGAAAAGATGTTTCTGTAACAAGAAATAGAGGTGAAATTTTAACAAGAGTGAAACAGTTCTAGACAAAACTATATGAAAGAGGTGATAGACCTATTCCAGTTATTAATAAAGGTACCAGCACCAAAGTTGCTCCAGTCTTCTCGGCAGAAGTTGAACTTGCAGTTAAGAACATGAAACGGAACTGCTTAGAAGAAGACGTAATTACCATAGACATTATATAAGATGCAAGTGGAGAAACAGAAACTACACTTGCCCAAATTTTCACTAGACGTCTCAATGAAAGAAAGATTCCTGGGGTTTGGAACAAGGCTAGAATGATCCTGCTACATAAAAAAAAAAAAAAAAAAAAGTGACGTTGAGGATCTCAGGAACTACAGGCTTCTCAGCCTGTGTTTGGGTGGCGAAGGGGCACTGTCCTTTCCCATGAGGCATCAGTTGGTCCTTTGATCCTTTTTATTGGGTGTTCATTTTTAAATGCATTGGTATACGTTTTAAATATACACTAGTGTCCAAAAGTTAATCATAATTAAGAAAAAGTGTTAAATCACAAAAACGAGAAGGCACAGTGAAAGGGGCTGTTTAGTATAAATAAACTACTGTTTGTGAAAATTGCAACACCATGAAGGAATGATTGTAATCACATGAAACTTGCAGGATATGCCGAGCAGGGTAGGACATGCAAATGATTAGAAGTGCAGGGTCATTGCGCATGTCTAGGCCCCGCAGCGCGCCCTATGTAATCATATGGACCGATCCGCTGATTAGTCTTAATACCACGGCGCATGCTTGATACCTCATCTGACCTCTTGGTCTCGTACATGTAAAAGTGCAGCAGTAGTTCATGAAAACCTTTAAGGAGATTTTATATTATAGGATTTTAACCATTACCTAAAGACGTGTCAGCTGCTGGCGCGAAAGATCTCGTGTGCTGTTTTAATCAATATTTATGCTTTTAATATCATTTCATAGTTAAATTAAAGTGTATTTCATCGTTCACTTGATTCATGACTATGCTTTGCATCGTGCAGAGACTGCTTTATTTATATACCTAGTCCTATCATACCAATTAGCATTCATCACGTTGTATTGTGTCATGATTTTCACATTTTCATGTCCTCTGTACTTCACTTTAGTACCCTTCTTTCGTTTGTTCCAAAATGTATTTTCTTAAAAGTACTCCAAATACGTGGTGACTATAAATAAATAAATACATCGCTCTTAACCACGTTCTAGAAACACACAGCAACCAAAAAAAAAAAAAAAATTGTTTTTCAGCCGCCGCTGTGGAATTAAACCAACAGAACTCTCGATATCTAGCCGAGTGCGTTACATATACGCAACGGTGGCCAACAATCCACCGTGCTATGTGTATTTTTAAGTCAGCTTCTGACATCATAAATCCGTAAGATGGGCTCAGCATCTGAGACGTCTCCATCTGGTGGGCATTAACGGCACTAGCTATATATATATTATAGCAATTAAATCAAAGGCGAGATCCAAGTTGAAAATACTCCAAATACGTGGCGACAGTAAATAAATAAATACATCGCTCTTAACCTGTAACGTACTCGGCTAGATATCTAGAGTTCTGTTGGTTAATTTCACAGCGGCGGCTGTAAAACAATTTTTCGGTTGCTGTGTGTTTCTAGAATGTGGTTAAGAGCGATGTATTTATTTATGTATTTTCTTAACTATTCTTCACTTTTGTACACCAGTGCACATTTTACGTATCATTGAAAACGTCATTTAATATGGCGGAGATATTTTTATTCCTACCAAATATTTTGAGAGTTGTTTCCTCCAGGGGTATTTTAATTTGCAGTTTCAACGGGTATTGTGAGCAACTCCCATAAGGGCATCTAGGGTGTACGCCGATGATGTTCGAATTAAAATTAAACATGCACGCTAAAACGCATTACTTAAAAGAGAGTTTTTACATATATTTATATATGTGGCTGAAAAATTTCGGTCACAAAATCTCTTACGATATGCCTTTCATTATACGGAATGAATAAACGAAATGAGTCATATCAGGAAACACCTTTCACTCTCAAGCGAAAACAATAGGAGATATTTTCTCCCCGATAGAGTCACAAAAAAATCCACTCTGATTCTTTTTCACTAGCTGTCTTTAATCCATAATGAACAGGAGACCCCAGCACTAATGGCTGACTTAATTTTTCAGATGCCTGAGAGGGAATTTCAATATTCCCCACCTAACAACACGACTTCGCCATAGTGATTTACAACAAGAACATTTGATGCAAGAACACTCCCCTCGTGTTATCGCATAAGAGCACTGTCACATCCCCGTCCCACTCCTCCGGCTTATTACATCAATCTACTTCCGCCCTTCCCTCCGGGGCGTCCCCGGATCCTCTTCTACGTCACACACACGCAGTACCTGGCACTCCATTGTTGTCGGTGTTGTGCATCAACTAATTAGTTTCGTACAACAACTCCCTAGGGGCTGCCTTGCCTCTAACAATCTCTTATCTCACCACATCACTTCCTTTCGCACGCTGAGTGGTAGAAAGAATTTCTCCTCATTGAGTATTTAGTTGCTTGTCCTCTAGAATTAAATGAGCATCAAATAGTAGAAATGAGAATGATGTGGCTTTTGTGGTGTGCGGAATCAAGGGACTTAATTTTGACAAGCCCATTAACACGCTTTCCTGAGAAACACAATGGATTACTCTTTCTTCTCTTCAGTGAACAATACGGTTGTATGGATTTTTCAGAATCGTAAGCTGAAGCTTGACGTGTCTAGCCTCCGGAGAATCTGTCGCACATTTTGTTCTTCTTTAAGCATTTAAACATTCGCCACAAAGCTACATAGCTGTAAACAATGCGATTAAAGTTGAAAACTCATTTCTTCATTTGGTTTGGTTGCCTGGAATGTGAGATGACGTAGAGTACTCAGTAAGTAGTGTCAACTTTTACGACAGCAGTAGTTCTTGTTTTCTTTTATTAGATGTGCATTTTCCGTGGAGAAAATTTCCATGACAGAAGTTCATCTGCCAATCTAAAGATCTCAGTGGAACAATCTTTCGTATACTTTCCGTAATACAAGTACAAGAGTTTGCCTCTAATTTGGAATAAATTTGTTGTGCGAAATTTGTTCCACTAACAAGCAACATCAGTTGGCAGCGAAGAGGTCCTCAGGTTAACCCGGCTTTTTATTCTTCTTTGGAAATATCTTTTGGACACGCTTCCCAGCAAAAACAGTCTTGCTGGCCCAGCACTATGTTGCCGCTGCCGAACCGTCAATAAAATGTCCGGGCGGCCAACAGCTGGCCAGCAGTTGGCACCCCATCAGTTGTCATATGCCACAACAGGGCCATCAGTGGTCCATCACAGGCAGTAGCTGGCACAAGTGACCCTTCAGTGGCCCTGCAAGCACGTGCCAGAAATGATGGCTAGCCTAATGTGGCCCGCTAGTGGCAGCCGGCAACCACGTGACGTAACTGGTGGCTTGCCGAATCTTGTCCGCCAATTTCCCAGTAGTAGTCATAATAATAATAATAAAAAAAAAGAAAAAGCAAAGATAACCGCAGTTTCCCGAAGCTACATATTTTTTTCTACCCTTACGAAGTTTGTGAATTAACGCACTGCGCTGGCGCAATTTTCTCAACAAATCGGAAAAACAACCGTTTGTATCTGAATAGATTTGAACCTGAGCCGTTCGTTTGACAGCTGAGCTCTCTACCGACCGGACTAAATTACTACGTTATAGCATATGCTTAAAGCTGTCTATTTGGTATGCCATGTGTAATCGAATGCTTCCCTTTTTCATTTTACAATATTGCCAGATATTCTTCATAAAAGGGAGTTTCATATAATTGATAAATTAATTTTTTCAACGTAACGATAGTTTTTATTTTTTTTTTTTTTACGTTAAGGGAACTTCACTCATTTTCAAGGCGTGTACATACTTAGAGTCGCTTTCCAAAGTTTTGTACTGTCCTTGCCGTCTTGAAAAGAGATTGTTGAATAAATATATATTTACCCGGGTTCATGTCACATTCTGTTACATTTTTAACGTTGTGTCTTTCCTTTCCGTTGTCCGAAACTACATTTGTTTTAAAGAGTAAAAGATATTTTATTTTACTTCTCGTTATTTTTAGAAGCGAATTCCTCCCAGTCTTGTGTATTCAACCCATGGATGAGTACACCACATAGCGTTGCTTTTTTTCTTTCAAATAATTAATAAATTTTGTACGCGCGCGTATAATTCTTTTTTTTTCAACAAACGTTGTTTTAATGGTTTTCCAGGATATCTGTTTCAAGCGGTTTCAAATTTTTTCTTGTTAGTCATCCACTACATTCCATGAATTGTTATTCATGAGAATGGAGTGGGTGTATTTCATGGCTGTAATCTAGTATTTCACGGCTTAATTTGATATCTTCCCCGACGTAAAATTTCATTAGGAAATTAATTCGCCTCTCCACATATGAATTTTTTCTTAACATCCACTAAAATAACACGATGGCGATAACGTCGTCTTCAACTAACTGGTACCATGAGAGACACAGCAAGTTTTGCTTCTGAGCATGCGCAGTCCGTTGCTTCCTCCTGCTGTTGGGGGTTGCATTGGTTGCCAGCAACGGGCCACTAGTGGCACTTGCTTGGAGACCCACAATTCACGGCGATGCTGCAGGGCCATCAATGGCTCGTCAACTGATAGCGCTGCCACCAACGGACCACTAGTGGCCCGTGAGTCAATGAGCGGCAGATTTCAGCCAGCAGTGACCCATCACTGCCAGCTGGTGGCCAGCAGTGACCCATCACTGCCAGCTGGTGGCCAGCAGTTTCCCAGCACTTGTGTTTTTGCTGGGTTAATTTGCTTTTATAAGCATGTTTGCTGCAAATCTGTCACCCGAAGGGTTTTCTTTTTGATTTGAAAACAAGAAAGATGACACCGAGTTTTCGGTTGTAATGAGCACGTCTTTTGAATCATTTCTGACGTGAATTAAATTTATCGAAGGTAGTCAATGAAATCACTATGGAAAGCAATAGTATCTGTCCGAAGAAAGAAGTTTTTCAATCGGGATTTTAATATCACAGATATTGTTGTAAATGGAAACGTGAACTTACGTCCTCTGGTTGCAGAAAATTTGAAATTATGGAAACAAAAGAAAAATTAAGAAAAATTTGAAATTATATGAAAAATATTTCGCAGCGGAAACGCTCTCCAACATAGAAATAATTTTTGAAGTCAGTCTCTTAAAAGTGAGATATCGACGAATACATGACACGCATTTACGTTCCCTAGCGGAAAAACCATGCATTATTTTAAGAAAGTATTCTCAAAAGATTTTTCTATGTGAGAGGTGTTGGTCCACAAAAGAATTTTTTAAAATCGGATTTTCAGGAGCTCAGATTTTCCTTCGAGTACATCAGAAGTAAAAATGGAAACGGAAGGTAATTTTTTTTTAATTTGATATTATCTGCATTTACGTCCTCTAGCGGAGAAATTGTGAATCCTAAAGGGAAAATGAGGGATCATCATTTGTTCATTTTAAGCTTTCCAATACAAAAAAACGAATTCTTCAAATCGGACTAATAGTTGCAGAGATATGGTATCCATAGACGGATGGACAGACGGACGGACAAACCGGTAACATTAGCACGACCTTTCTTACAAAGGACGTGCTAAAAAGCCATAAACCGCAAGGTCCAAGTCCTGGCAAATATGAAGGCTTTAGCAAGGTACTTACGTTATTTTGATGAAATAACTTGGGTAAAGCTGTTGTATGCAAAATTATTAATATAAATTTGCACAACATGGATGTGAATTTATTTAGGAGTCAAAGAGAAAGTCCTTGGTTACAACAACGTGGTTTGGTACTCACAGGCGGTTTTTCTGATGTCAAATTGTTTTTTAGTGACTACCATGAAAAGTAATGAAATACCTGCTCATTATGGTGGGAATTAACTATACATACGCTGGCCTTTCACATCGCAATCTCATATCCATTCTGGAATTACTCATGCCTTAAAAAAAGTGTTGATTCATCAAAACCCTTTTCCATTAAGCATTGTTACTTTCTCTGCGACGGTTTTATCCATGCTTGAACGAAAACGAATACCAGTAACTTCGTTCTGTTTTCAAGTCGATGATATCTATCTATTTGCTCTGTCACCGAAGGCTACCATAGGTGCTTCTGCAGGCATCCTTTGTAATATCTCGGCTGTGTATATGTGGCACGCAATAAAGATCTGCTTACATTAAATTATACCGCAGGCGGTATTTATCATTCTCCAAAGGTAATGAATGCTGTTTTCCAATCGTTCTCAGTTATTATAGGGAAACAGTTTGTACGTACCTACATCACAGGGAACGCACATGTCACGACTGAACAAACCTCGTCGGTGTAGTTCAGTCGGTAGAACAGTTGCCTCCTGAAAAGGCAGATGTGGATTCGAATCTCATTACCGGCAAATAGGGTTTAACTTTTGCAAGTTTTATGTGCTCTTCCGTTAAACGATCTCTGAAATAATTATTTACTATAGCACGATGAACAGAATGTTCCTTAAAGTATTTTGAAGAAATTGAACTGCAGTTCATTATAAGATTTCTTGTTCAACATGTTTCGTATAGTTTTTAAAGCAGAATGCAGTTTGAAGTGAAATTATGTGTGAACTCGGGAATAACTAAGTCGAACTTTATGTGTCGTGTTAACAGAACATACAGGTACTTCTTTTTACGAATTTTCATTGCTTTCATGATACATACATATGAAAAGAGGAGAAGATAGGTCCAAAACCTACTTCTGTTGTAGGGTATTTGCGCATGCATAAAGACTTACCAGCTAAACTGAAATAATTAATACAGACATTTGACGTGGACTAGGAACATGAAACAGAGGTTATCACTCTTTCCACGTTTATAAGTGAGTCACGGAAAAATACTCATTGGCTGCCACCGGGAATCGAACCCAGGGTCTTCCAGTTACGTGCCGGATATGCTTCCACTGAACCACAGCAACCTCGACTTCCTCCGGGCTCACATACACTAACTGCCAAGCCAATTGGCAGGTTTCTTCTAGCATCCCCGCACAATGCTGGGGATTCGCCAAAGATGGTAAGCAGCAACTGAACAAATAATTAGAAGGCGAATGAATAATTAACATAGACATTTGACGGGGTCAAGGAAGATCAAACAGAGGTCATCGCTCTTTCGACGTTTATAAGTGAGTCACGGAAAATTCTTTAATTATTTGTTTTGTTGCTGCTTGCCATCTTTGGTAAATCCCCAGCATTGTGCGGGGCTGCTAGAAGAAACCTACCAATTGAATTGGCAGTTAGTGTATGTGAGTCTGAAAGAATTCGAGGCCGCTGTGCTGCAGTGGAAGCATGTCCGGCGCGTAGCTGGAAGCCTGGGTTCGATTCCCGGTGACGGCCAATGAGAAATTTTTCGTGACTCACTTGTAAACGTGGAAAGAGCGATGACCTCTATTTGATAAACTGAAATAGCTTAATACCGGGAACATAAAATTAATCTACATGATTGTAAAAAAAAATCTTCTTTTTAAAACTTTCATGAAAACTGAAATGAAACTACAGCTTCTGGTGAAGATTTTGAAGACGTCCTGGTGGTCAAGTGGTCAGAAGTTCAGATTCCTGGCAAGTTGCCAAGTATGTTTTGAGGTATGGGCCCTGTGTCTGTTGTATCAAGTCCTTCCCTCGAAACAGTGGCTCTCAAATTAGGGATGGGGGACTACTTACAGCCTCTTTATAATGCACAGAGACTCAGCAGGTTTTAGCTGTAATGATTTAAAACCCTAATCAGAAAAACAGTTTACATGGTAGTCAGCATTTTTTCAAGGTGTTCACGAAAACGTAAATTAAAACTAATTCCCAGTGAAGACCTAAAATTTGCTGAAGTCCACAAAAAACAGCAATCTTTTGCAGTAAAAATGTAAACAAAATAATAATAATAAAAAAAAAGAAGTGGTTTGTAGCCAATTCAAGACATCGTAACTGTAGTGCTGATCTTCGGGGAAGAATGTTAAAGTATCTTTTAGAATATTCACGAAATAGAGATATATCACCAAGTTATGACGAATTGTATTGCACTCTGAAGTTGTTGCTTCTTTTTCTGGTGACCTGAAAATCTCAAAAGCAATGACCTTTACCTTTTATTTGAGATTGCGTCATTAACAGATTAACGAAGCACTCAATAGACAGTTTTCAATGACCCGTTTAACGGTCAAGAAGGGACGTGTTCAAGTGTGTCTCAGTATATATACACTTAGGACAAAGTGGTGCCTAATTATCCGTTATGAATTTAAGTGCTCTTGTAATTAGCGACCACACTCTAAGTACGTGAATATCTATGTAAATTATAATTGCGCAGATGCAATGCACACAACGGCAGTAGCACGCGTCTGCTGCTGTAACACGTGAATCAATTTGCATGAAACATTTGCAAATTTGCTAAAATAAGATGACATCGTCCGTTTATCAGTCTAAGCTGTAGATATTTTGAATAATGTTCTTTTTAAAAGGAAGAAACCGACTGAGAGATCAAGTTTCAGAGACAGTTTTATAACACTTTATAAAACTAGGTTTAAACAGTTTTTCCAAATCTTTATAAACTAGTGTTTTTAATAAAATTAGTTTTATAAAACTAGCTATGGGAGTTTTATAAAACTTCCATAGCTCTGCTTCTGTTGATTCCCAGCAGCCAATAACCGTTCAGCGAGTTGTGTTGCATTTTACACTGAAGAGCAATTGAATAAGAGATACCTGTCTAGTAAGGTGTAGCACCACCTTTCGCCAGGATGCCGACGGCGTTTCGTCTCGGCATGGACTCGACAAGACACCGGAAGCGTTGGGAAGCCATACGGATCCACGTCCCCTGAACAAGCTCCCACAGTTCACGAAGATTTGATGGAAGGGGTCAGAGCCTCGAACATCTCTCTCGATTGCATCCCAGATGTGATCGATGGGATTAAGGTCAGGTGAACTAGCAGGCCAAGGAAGCGAGATCACGTCGGGGGACTGTTCATCCAACCATTCGGACACAATTCGGGAGCGATGGCACGGTGCATTGTCTTGTTGCGGGATGAGGTCCCCAGTGGGATGTTGAAGACGCACAAACGTAAGCAAATGGTCGTCCAGGATATCCCGGTAACATTGACCTATGAGGGACGATGTCACACGTAACAGGGGTCCCATTTCAGTCCACGTAAACAGTCCCGAGATGAGAATGCCACCTCCACCAGCTTGAAAAGTACCCTGCTAGAAAGAAGGATCCATCGTTTCATGTAGTTTGCGCCATACTCGTATCCTGCCATCCGTATGTACCAACCCTAGATATATGGAAAAATGTTGCCTCGACTCATCAGTCTAGGCAACACTTTTCCACATATCTAGGGTCCAGTGGCGATGTTCCCGCGCACATTCTAATCTTTGCACCCTGTGATGTGCGGTCAGCAGCGGTACCCTCGTGGGACGATGGCTTCTGTACCCCATAGCGAGAAGATGGTTCTGGATGGTGTGGCTGCTTACACGTTTTTGTGCACCAGCGTAGAATTGCCGAGTGATTTCTTGCACTATGGCCCATCCATCAGCTGTTACAATGCGAGCTAGCCGACGATGACCCCGCTCATCCACACGCTGTTGTCCACGTCAGTTGGCCCTTGCAGGGATGGTTTTACCGGATTCGATATACTCACAGTGCACCCGTGGCACAGTGGCTCGTGAAAATCCCAGTGCCTGCACGACTTCCGAGATGGAGTGACCCATTCGTCGGGCCCCGACAATTTGCCCACGATCAAATGCGCTTAGATCCTTCGTCTTACCCAAATGTTACTGATTCTCGTCGCATCACTCCTTATATTGTCGGATAGCAGCATACGTCATGTCGTTTCCGTTTACAGGGCCGCCCACATCGTCACATTTGCATACCCCCAGCTGTCTCTATTTCAATTGCTCTTCAGTGTATATCTCAAGTTCTTTCCTAGACATATCAAATGTTTGGAAAACTCTTATCATGAATGGTCGAATCGACCTGTATGTCATCAGGATTGATACACTGGCTGAGCAGAGATAACGGGATGAAATCCTACGACCCACTGATATTCCTTACGCTGCAGCTATTGGAGATGCATTCATTCTTATGGACGATCACAGTGGACTTCATCGAGCACAGCTTGTGAACCACTTCCATTTTGAGGATGACATCCAGATTCGGAGCTGCTTGCATGCTCCCCCAGATATGAATCCCACTGAACATTTCTGGGATATACTAGAACTTTTCGCATCCGGACATCCACCTCTAAGGAGTGTACTGGAACTGGAAACTGCTTTTACGGTTGAGTGGCAGAGAATTCAACTAGAACTCATAAATCAGCTGTATGCCGCTAGCCGTCAGAGGGAGCCATTTACCGAACTAAAGATCCTTCAGCTCCATGTAATTTCATTCCTTGGTGTATCCTGTCTTGCCCAATTTCATTTATTTGGGCAAATATCACTGAAATTGATTACGTTATTTTCTGTGAGCACATTTCTTTCACTCACGTACTTTAACTTGCCTGTAGTTTACATTTTAGTTGCGCAAAATTTTCGTGCTTTACCTTATGACTTCCAAATTGCATTATCCCCTGATTATTTTGAGATTTATATATGATAATCCCTAATTTGTACGGGCCGTAAATTTTCATACCCCCTAAAGGTCTCGGAATATTTCATTCTAACTGCACGAGGACATCAAAGTTAGTTATGCCTGATGCTGATGACTAAATTTTGCCACAAACATAAAGAAGCTTTAATGTTCATCGGAATTCCGTGCTTATAAGATTCCCGACGGTCTTTAAGGAGGGTAGTCAAGTAAAAATCGATTCTACAGCTCCAATGTTAATTCGTTCAATACATATTACCTCAAAGACTATTTTGTTCTCGTCTACAAAATTTTGAGAGCAAATAAGTAAAGTATCTAACACAATACATTCTAAAAATAAGCATCTAACACAATACTTTCTACTCTAGCTAATACAAAAACTAAGCCAATTCACTCCTTCCAATAAAAAAAAAATTACGATAACGAAGCGCCCAAAAGAGGAAAAGAGCTAGGTAAAGAAAACGAAAATCTCCTTAAAAATTTGCTTTCAATATAAAAGTTTCGACAAACCACATCATATGGAAAAAAACCTTATTATAAAGATATCAGTATCTATGTATAAATCAGAACTGAATTCCACAAAACAATAACGTAATAGAGAGGTTTCAAAGTTAATACAAATTTAGATCTGCCCATACCCAAAAAACCGAACAGTAACACCAAGAAAAACAGACTGCATTAAAGAAGGAAATACTTATTATAAATGTTATAAATGCACAGGAATGAAGATATAAACTCAAAGCGTAGCTCTGAGCACTCAAGTAAACATAAAAGCAAATATTTATGAATAATGCTTAACAATCGCATTATAAGCCCTTGTTTTCACGAAGGTATGTTGACGTAAAATCCCTATATTCGTTTTCTTCAGAATATTTTCACCTCGTTTAGTGGATGGCATAACAGAAAGTAAAAAGGAAAACCTTTGTTTTCAGTAAAATAGCTCGCCGCTCCATAGAAATGGAACGGTTCGATTACACTAGGATGCTCAACATCCTAATTGAAAGATTGTTTGCTATTCTTGGGCTAATAAAGAGGGCTCTGAGATCATCAGATCTGACACCATTAGATTATTTTTTTGTGGTCATTTAAAAACCGCTGTCTATTTGAACGAATTGCTTGCGAAGCACGAAATACACGCACCGGGCATTCAATTAGAAACCTTTATGCAGATGTACGTAAACTTTACTTACGGAACGTGTATGCAAAATACGTAGTCACGTGCGTCACCATGTGATCTAGGCAATTGCATTTAAGACTACTGCTAGTCAGTGATCGTGAAAAGTGTTGATCACAATGGGAAATACACGCATCGGTCATTCAATTAGAAACCTTTATGCAGATGTACGTAAACGTTACTTATGGAACGTGTATGCAAAATACGTAGTCACGTGTGTCACCATGTGTTCTAGGCAATTGCATTTATGACTACTGCTAGTCAGTGATCGTCAAAAGTGTTGATCACAATGGGAAATACACGCACCGGTCATTCAATTAGAAACCTTTATGCAGATGTACGTAAACGTTACTTATGGAACGTGTATGCAAAATACGTAGTCACGTGCGTCACCATGTGATCTAGGCAATTACATTTAACACTACTGCTAGTCAGTGATCGTGAAAAGTGTTGATCACAATGGGAAAAACAAAGGATCTTTCAGAGTTCGATAAAGGGATTAATGTTGAACAACGATTTAGAAAACAGCAGAGCTGATAGGTTTCTCGAAAGGTGAGATATTCCAGGTATTTAAACAAGGCAAGACTAACTCACATATCTTATGAAGATTTTAACTAGTGCACCAAAAGCTATTAAATTGAAAACACTTGCCGTTTCCTGCACGATACATTTTAATGATAAAAACTATGTATAATTAAAATAAGTATATGTTTAAGACTTTTCAACACTACAACGGTGTCAACCTCGGAAACAATGCAGCAGTAAGCACAGAAGGGAGATATCTATATACTTTGATAAAACAAATAGCAGTTAATGCGCACGTACAATAACGGTAAAGTCAAATCAAGTTCAGTGGGTAAAAGCATAGTTGGTGGGCGTGACCTGACCCAAAAAGTGTTTTCCAAGGCAGGGGAGGGGAGTTCGATCAAAGAGCAACCATTTAGAAAATCTTATTCGTTGGGCCGCGGGTGGCCTAGTGGTCAACGTTCGTGCCTGCCACGGAGAAGACCTCGGGATCGATCCCAGGTAGGCACGAACGCTCGAAGCACTAAATATCCGCCGTGCGTCGGATGGGCACGTTAAGCCGTAGGACCCCGGGTACTGGTCCCCCGGTAATAAATAAGGGCGTCTTCCTCCCCCTTTCTACTTCCCTTCCGTGTCACTTTCCTTTAGCCTAAATCTCCTAGCTTTCTATTTCTAAGGGTTGTTTAAGACCTGGGGTCAGACACTCCCTTCCTAAAATCCTCTACATATGATCTGATATGAAATCTTATTCGTCGATGGCGAAAGATGTTGCAACGATGAACCCCCACGTGTTTATCCCCCTTCCTTGGAGAACACTTTTGTGCCAAGTCACGCCCGCCAACTATGCTTGTACCCACTGAACTGGATTTGGACTTTGCCATTATTGCACATGAGCATTAACTACTATTTGTTTTATTAAGGTACATGTATATAGGTCTCTCACTTCTGTGCTCACTGCTGTATTGCTTCTGAGGATGACACCGTTGTGTTGCTGAAAGGTCTTAAACATATACATATTTTAATTGTACATAGTTTTCATCATTAAAGTGTATCTTGCAGGAGACGGCAATTGTTTTCAATTCAATAGCTCACATAGCTTGTCAAAGAGGCGCAACTGTGTCACGACGACAATCTGTCAGGAACGAGATCGCCGTCGTCTGAGAATGCTTGTACGTCGTACCAATTAATGATTTTCCGTAAGTATTCGCAAAACTTTACTAGCACATTTTTATGTGTTCATACGTAATATTATGATTTGTGCTTTGTTTCGTAGTTGCCTTTCCAAACAAAAACGACTGAAATTTCAGTTCTACAACAACACTGTTCTTTTCGTCGATATGATATCACAGATGTTAGGATGAAAACGCTCTGTAATCGAAGACAATGGCACAGTATTGAGAAACTTGTCATAAAACAAATCAGCTTATTGATATGCCGATTGACATATAACTAAACAGTAATTCTACGCATTTAAAGCAACACCACTTTTGTGAACCTGTACTTTTAGTACGCATGTTTTCTTAAATTAGTGTTCCATTTTGTGCCGGAAATAATCTCATTAAAGCTAAAACCACTGTGAAGTCAACTGCACAATATTCGTTTTGTGACTTTATTATAAATTTATATAAAACATTCCTGCCACAGTAAAGAGCTTTTCTACGTGATATCAAGGTATAAAAAGCTTACAATATTAAAGCTAGGTTACATTAGATGTTCCAACAAGCTACGATTGTTCTGTAGGTACAGCTAGAACATTAAGATCAAGGCTCTACTCTTGTAACTGAATGTATAATTCTACGGGACAATTGGCATTCTCAACGCATTCTTTATTGCATTTCGCCAACTGTATTTAATTCGTACGAGTAACAAAGAAGTTTAGTTAACTCCACAGGAAATAATTCAAATGATGTCAAATCTGGAGATCTCAGAGACACCTTATTGACCCATTGGTACCAATCCATCGATTTGGGTAGCGAACATCTAAGCATTCCTGACCGAATCACAGTCATGTGGCGGCCTGCCATTTCGCTGAAACCCAGGTTTTCCCGTGCATATCTGGAGATCTCAGAGACACCTTATTGACCCATTGGTACCAATCCATCGATTTGGGTAGCGAACATCTAAGCATTCCGGACCGAATCATAGCCATGTGGCGCCTAGCCGTTTTGCTGAAACCAGGGTTTTCCCGTGCATATCTGGAGATCTTAGAGACACCTTATTGACCCATTGGCACCGATCCATCGATTTGGGTAGCGAACATCTAAGTATTCCTGACCGAATCATAGTCATGTGACGGCCTGCCGTTTCGCTGAAACCCAGGTTTTCCCGTGCATATCTGGAGATCTCAGAGTCACCTTATTGACCCATTGGTACCAATCCATCGATTTGGGTAGCGAACATCTAAGCATTCCTGACCGAATCATAGTCATGTGATGGCCTGCCGTTTCGCTGAAACCCAGGTTTTCCCGTGCATATCTGGAGATCTCAGAGACACCTTATTGACCCATTGGTACCAATCCATCGATTTGGGTAGCGAACATCTAAGCATTCCGGACCGAATCATAGCCATGTGGCGGCTAGCCGTTTTGCTGAAACCCAGGGTTTTCCCGTGCATATCTGGAGATCTTAGAGACACATTATTGACCCATTGGCACCGATCCATCTATTTGGGTAGCGAACATCTAAGCATTCCTGACCGAATGATAGTCATGTGATGGCCTGCCGTTTCGCTGAAACCCAGGTTTTCCCGTGCATATCTGGAGATCTCAGAGACACCTTATTGACCCATTGGTACCAATCCATCGATTTGGGTAGCGAACATCTAAGCATTCCGGACCGAATCATAGCCATGTGGCGGCTAGCCGTTTTGCTGAAACCCAGGGTTTTCCCGTGCATATCTGGAGATCTTAGAGAGACCTTATTGACCCATTGGCACCGATCCATCGATTTGGGTAGCGAACATCTAAGCATTCCTGACTGAATGATAGTCATGTGATGGCCTGCCGTTTCGCTGAAACCCAGGTTTTCCCGTGCATATCTGGAGATCTCAGAGACACTTTATTGACCCATTGGTACCAATCCATCGATTTGGGTAGCGAACATCTAAGCATTCCTGACCGAGTCATTGCCATATGGTGGCGCGCCGTTTCGCTGAAACCCAGGGATTTCCCATGCATGTTCGGAAAAATCCTTCTGTTTTATGTCTTTATTGTTATACATTTAAATGATAAATTCTTTCTTTAATGCAATTTGGTTCTGTCGAGGTTTCTGATATTTTGAGCAGAATCAGCTCTTTAGTTGTCTTAACTTGCGAATAGGGACATTTGGTTAAATTAAATGTTTGTGGGATTTTGGCTCAATTAAATTGTATTTTCGATGATTACCCCCTTTTTTGTTTAACGAACTTTCTTATCGTTTGACGTACAGTTTATATTGAGAATATTTTTAACGGAGACCGCACCCTTTTTCACCAAAAATCGAGGAATAAAAGTTGGCAACGAGTAATAGGCTTTGTTTTGATTTCTATTACATTTTGATGCATTGTAAGAGCTTCGTTAGATCAAAATATATTTAAGTGCCTGATGAACCGCGCGACACACTGTACAAGGAAATATGAATAGTTTTTCGTTTCATCTAACGACAGACTAATGATTCGGGCATTACTTTCTGGGTTTGAATAGCAAGAAAGGCATGAAAATGGTGTTATCTTCACCGATTCTATTTTCTATGTCTCCACTTTCCTGGAGGCACTAACTTTGAATTAGGAAGAGGAGATTGTTCCAAGATATAGGTTCTCATACGGAAATAAAGCTACTCCCAAAAAATCAACCCATCCCTTTTCGAAAATTGTTCATTTTACAGTTATTTGCACAAATAAAACACATCATTGTACCTTTAAAACGTCAATTGACTGAAAATCAAGTGGAATGTGGCATTCTCACGGTTCAAACTTTTTCTATGACCATATTTTATCCTTCCTAAACTGTGCCGTGTTCAACATTTCGTGGCAGTCTCTCTCTTTCTCACCATTAAATTTTAATTCACAGTCGTGCACAGGATACTCTCGACCCGATTGATGGGGCGTTTCGTTTGTCATTCCCCAATGTTCACTCTCCTGTGAATAACTCGTGCTGAACACAATTCCACCCATTTCACTTCATCCATATTCTGCAAGAATTCCAAGCAGAACAAGATCTGGTAACTAGCAATTTGTCTAAGTGAACATTCAACGTTTCTCTTGCGGAACGGAATGCTTGATTGCTTCCCAAAAACTACGCTCGAAACCGAATACCAACCAATATCCGCTGGTTATTTTGCCTTCTGTGAACAATACACGAGCAACAAATTTCCTGATAACCCGCTAACCATTAAGGCGAAATTTGTTTCCTAGGAATTCTCGGATAGCATCTTTTTCAATAACTTCGTTGTCAATTAAATAATTATCGTTGTAGACAACTATGCTCGCTATTTTTTTTTATCATCCCATTTTACTTTAATTGGTCAAGTCTTGTGGAACAGAATATAAAGGAGGTTACTCCGAGAAATTGTTCGTTATTTTGCGCTTCTGTAAAAACGGAAGGGAAACAGAAAGACATCCTGAAACGTCACAGAAAAATACCCTGTGATAGGTTTACCTTTCAATACACTGACTCCACAAATTTCTGACTAAAAATCTTTAAAATCAGTATACAACATCATGGGCCAAATCTTCTCAGTGAAGCACTTAATTGACATGTAATCCCATATTACAAAATTTAAAGATATTTCTACGACAGTTTTAATAATTATATGTGCATAACAAAAAAAGAAATATACATTATTTTGACAAAAGTCACCGGACACCTAGAAGAGAAAGCCAACATAGCATTTATTGACGTGTATGGTGTAGTACGGTGTCGGTACACCTTTAGACTTAATGCATGCACTGACCCTTTGAGACATGCTTTCGAAAAGGTTTTGGACTATGACGATAGGTATGCGCTTTCATTCAGTACATAATGCTGCCGCTAACTATTGCTTAGTAGTAGGCCTTGGTTCTAAACCTCTTATGCGGCGCTCTAATTCATCCCATATGTGCTCTATGGGATTAAGATCAGGGCTCTGTGCTGGCTAGTCCACACACGATCAGGAATTACCGTCAAACCACGCCGTAACAGTTCTTGCTTTATGCCTCGGCGCTTTCTCTTGCTTGTACCAACAAGGTTTGGTTCCATAGTATTACCACAGAGTATGTAGGGCATAATTGTCCAGATTTTGAGTAGACGTCCTGGTTAACAGGTTTGTCCACGATAACCAATGGGCGGGGACCATACCACGGAAAACAAAAACTCCAAACGAGTACACTTCCAGCTATAAACTGGACCGTAGGAAGAGTACACTATGGGAAATAGCGTTCCCCTGGCTGCCGCTAAACTCACACACGGCCATCAGACTGATGGATCGTGTATCTGAATTCATCAGTCCATAGAACCCGTTTCCATTTATCTACGGTCCACGATAAATGTTCTTTACACCATGCCAAACGACGAGCAGCATTCGGAGTGGAGATGAAAGGCTTATGAACAGCCGCACGACTAAGGTAACCCATGAAATGAAGTTCTCTGGGAATGGTACGTGTACATACCGAGGTTTCAGCATTTTTACTCACCTGTACACTGAGGTCTTGTGCAGAACTCCGTCGATTAGCTGTAACGACTCTCCCGAGGCTTCAACGCTCTCTATCACTGATTTTTTTTTTGTCTGCCGGTGCGATTTGCTGTTTCAGGCATGCCATGTGTCTTCCACTTATTCACTACATCCAAAACAGTTGACTTGGATATGTTCAAACTCCTCTCGGTTTCTCTTATGGACAACCCACTAATATAACACCCAACAATCTTTCCTTTCTCAAAGTTATCTCCCGCCGCGACATTTTCACTCAACCTCACAGTGCGATATGATCGTGGTCAGCTGCAGGCTTGTTTGTATGGCGTTTGCAGCTGTACCGCGCATCTTAACAACGCAGCGAATTCGTTCATTTGCTTTTAAAGGGTGTACAGTGACTTTTGCCAGTATAGTGTATGTCTAGATTCTAATCTTATATTTCACATCTGGGATGCATTTCGTAAGTTTAAGGCTGTTGATATTATACACTAGTGGACAAAATTGTGGAAACCTTTTGGAAAAAGTGTATTTTTGAGGTTTGATGGCTCATAACACCACGTTTTTTGGAAAGATAATTTCATCAAGAATGTAATGTAATACAGTTTGTTCAATTCTCTGTATTCTATAAAAAGTTTTAGCTAAATAACCAGAAAAAGGAAGCACAACGTGCTTAGGTTGATATGAAGTAGCTTTCCTTCATTTAAATGTAGCCACTTAGTACGAGTGTTTAGAGAGCCAATAAGGTGTCATCTTTTATTTGGTAATGAGCCAATCAGGTCACAGAGGATTCAGCTATTGATGTCATGTATTGGAGCTGAGAGGAGGCCATTTGTCAGTGTGTTATGTGATTGCAATAGTTTGTTTTTTTCTTTTTCTTTATGTTCTTTCATTTAGTGAGCTTGTGAAACGTAATAAAATTAAAGAAATGGCGCAAAGAGTTGACTGATCACTCAGAAAGCGATGGAAAATAGTACTATTAAGTGAACAAGGCTTCAGTCATGAAGAATTTAGAAGAAAAACTGGTTGAAACTTAACCAAAGTTGGCATTTCTAAATTTTTGAAGAGGTATAAGGAGACTCAGTCACTACAAAGCCAGATTGGTAAAGGCAGGAAAAGGTGCACAACAGGAAGTGATGATAGAAGAGTTAAGAGACTGTGCCTAAGTGACAGAAGAAAATCATCTGGGTGTATACAAGATGAAAAGGCGCAATGATGAAATGTGAAGTTGAGTGCTAGGAATGTTTGGCGCAAACTGCAGGAATTCGGTCTAAAAGCTAGAATTGCACAAAAAAAAAAAGAAAAAAAGAAGGCATTTTTATCGTTAACAAAGGTTGAAAAGATTAAACTAGGCTAAAACCCATGTTACCTGGACAGCGGAACAATCGGACAGTGTTATTTGGAGTGATGAGACCAAAATCTCCCTGTTTGGTAGTGATAGCATAAAATACGTAAGGAGAATAATTGGAGAAGATTTGCATCCTGATTGCATTACATGTACCGTGAAGGACCCAGTAAGTGTTATGATCTGAGGTTGTATGACATCCAAATGTGCGGGCAGAATTTGTGTGATTAATGGGAATATAAATGGCCAAAAATACATTAATGAGATACTTGAGCCCAAACTGAAGCCTTCCGCACGTTATCTTTTCCAAGATAATGAAGCATTTATATTTCAACAGGATTCAGCTCCACGTCATGTTGCTGCTGTGTGCAAAAAGTGGTTTCAAGATAATCATATTCCACTGCTGGAATGTCCTGGGAATAGCCAGACCTTAACCCCATTGAAAATATATGGAGCCGACTAAAGGAACTTGTTAGTCAGAAGGAACCCAGCAATAAAACCCAATTAATAGAAGCAATAATTCAATCTTGGTTTCACATTATAACAGCTGTAGAACTAAAAAACTTGGTTCACTCCATGGGAAGGCGTTGTAATGCCGTATTTAACGCTAAACGTTACCGTACTACGTATTAATTGATATGGTGAGAATTTTTGTATATCTCCTTTTTTCTATGTGTATCATTTTTCTTCTTTATAACTGCTGGTCTAATACAAAAACTTTCATAAAAGTTATTGCATTACATTCTTGATGAAATTATCTTTGTATTGATATATAATTTCGTGGCATTGCTCCAAAACAAAGTGGTGTTATAAGCCATCAAACCTCAAAATTACCTATTTCCACTACGGTATACACAGTGCCCTTCCATCAATATCTTGGCACCCTACTATTGATAGTGAGTTTGGTTCTACGGAATCATCACATAACATACCCAACTTTAAACATTCTCGTAGGTGTGTGATGAGACAATAACAAGACTGTGAATGCATGATTCTCCGATCGATTGATTTGACTGATTTGCAACGAGATTGATATTATGGTGACACACAAACTATCGCTCATACGTGACATTTGAGCAGCGCTAGAAATCTTCAGGTAGACAGTTAGTGATGTTTTAGGCAAATAGCAGTGGACTGAAACTGAATCTGCCAAGAAACGGCGAGACGAACCTCCGTAGCTGAAAAAACGTGACAGGAGAGCTCTTCAAAGGGCTGTCTGATCAGAATGCAAATCAGTTTTGCCCTCAAATCACACATATCCTGTATGAAACTACTGGGACATATATTTGGACCGGTACAGAACGGTGGACTGTGGTAGCCCATGACCCTGCACGACATGGGTTACCACGGTCGAGCCGCCACATCATTTCCATTAATGTTTTACGCCAATCAGAGTGCTGTAAAATTGTTGATCTTGTACTGTAGGCCAACGGAATATTGTGCTGACTAGTCAGTATTCACAGTCTAAGAGCCTGAACGTCCCTTGTAGACATGGCGGATGAAGAGTGATTTTGTATCGAAACATAAGAGCTGTTACTCGTAAACCAGGTATACCAGTGTTACTCGTAAACCAGGTATATCACCTAAATCCTTAAAGATGAAGGAGTAGGCTCTGAACGAGAAAGCAATGATAAATGTACACCGAAGGTCAAAATCATTATGACCACTCACCAAATATAAAGTTGATCCTCCACATGTCTCCAAAACAGTTCGAGTGATTGAGGCTACAAGATTTCAAAGGGATCTTCTAGTACCTTATACAAACACGTTACCAGCTGATTCTTGTACTCTTGTAAGTTACGTGGTCGAGCCACCGCATATCGGGTTTGCGGTACTAACACAAACCACAGGTGCTCGATTGGATTGTTGAATGGGGTATTTGGAGGTTAGTGCAATACCCTGAAGTCTTATGTCCCCCAAACCATTCTTGAACATTAAGGGCAGTGTGGTATGGCCCATTATCCTCCTGAAAGAAGGAAGTACTAGGAGATGGCCACGAAATGATGTATCCAGTCTGCAGGGATGTTTGGATAGGTGGTAGATGTCATAGTTTCCTGCACATGAATGACTGGACCAAGGGTTTCCCAGAAGAACATTGCCCATATCATTACACTTTCTCCACCGGCTTATTTTCATCCCATGATGCATCCTGGTTCCAACACTTCCACAGGTAAACGATTCCCACGTACCCAGGCGTCCACATGGCACAACAGAAAACAAGATTCATCGGACTAGACAATCTTCTTCCAATCATTCAAGGTCCAGTTTTGATACTCGCGTGCTCATTATATTCGATTTCGACTGTAAAACCAGGTCCTCATGGGCATTCGAGGCTGCATGCGGCTATGCAGCCCAATTCACTGTAGCCCCAGGGTTCGATGTACTGCGCGTCGTGACACATTACTCCGTCACCAGCATTCAGATAACCGTCAAGTTGCACCACAATATTCTTTCTGTTGGATCGTCCCTTACGGAATAACCTTCTCTCACCTCTAACATTGATGATATTACTGCGAAGCCACAGAAATCCTTTCGTTGTACTTCACTGCAAACTGGTATTCTCCGTGCCACGATTTACAACATTTAGCATGCTTATAAGGTACAGATCATTCAAGCTCTTCAGCCTGAAGACTGGCTTCGCCGTGCTGCATTTGCGACGGAGATGTTGCAGCGCATAGCTCATGATCGCGATTACCTGCACCTTGCCTGTTTCTCAGATGAAGCCACATTCCACATCTCTGGTACAGTAAATATTACACACAATGTGCGAATCTGAGGATCAAAAAATCGTCATTATATTTTCGAACAAGAGAGGGATAGCCCGAAAGTAAACGTATGGTGGGCCCAGATGCATGACGGAATCATCGGACTCTTCTTTTTTCAGAGCCCACGGTAACATGTGACGTGTACCTGGACATGATGGAACTTTTCTTAGCAACTCTCCAACCTTTGGTTATTTTCCTACAAGACGGTGCCCCACCACATTGGTCAATAATGGTTCGTGAGTTTCTGAATGCCACATTTCCGGACAAATGGATTAGCCACGACGGACCCATGACATGGCCACCTCGATCGCCCGACATAATCCCTCTAAACGTTTCCTGTGGGGGGTCATTTGAAAGACCAAGATTACGCTAGAAGTGTTCCGGATGTCGTGACGTTGAAGAGCAGAATAACGGACGTCACTGGTTCTGTCTCTGCGGAGATGTTAAACAAAACATAACGTGAAATCGAATATCGTTTAGATGTCCTCGAGGCCACGAATGTCACTCATGTGGAGGTGTACTGACATTGGAAAGAAAAACATTTTACTTGTGCACCATTATTATCGTGCAATCCCTTACTTCTACCTGTAATACATTTTTTATATTAACTTTTGTAATGTGGGAAAGACTTTATGGACACCCTGTATTTCACAAAAAGTTTAAAACTCATTTGATATAAGAACAAAATAAACATTTGACAAAATGTTTTAAATGTAATGGGTATGCCTTCAATAATTGAAATTTTTTCTGTATTTTTCATCTTTGATAAACCAAAATTTCACATACTTTGCCCCAAAGTGTGTGATGTATGCTCTGCTTTATCCTCCAGTTCTAGTTCTTGTCTTCTTATGTAAATTTGGGTTTATTATCGGTAACTGTTTTTTCAATCTGAACCCACCATTTTGGTCTCTCGATGAATTCACATTAGACAGT
Organism: Macrothele yani; assembly: GCA_039090855.1. NCBI lineage: Eukaryota > Metazoa > Arthropoda > Arachnida > Araneae > Macrothelidae > Macrothele > Macrothele yani. Next base: position 13,355,890 of record CM077013.1, on the reverse strand, counting down.
TCTGACAACAGGTCGGAGAATAACGGTGTATGCCAAAGCTTGTGATGTGAGTTGATGTCTTGAAATGTATCAGACGATTTGGGACGATTCCCTTGCGACGACTTGATTTCATTAATTGTATTCACGAATTCAAACTGACTTAAGTAGTCGCGTTTTCACTTTAGAGTTTACGCTTCTATGTTATGGATTCTGACTTGCTTGTCGCACATTGGCGATATTTTACGATTATGCTGTTTTCAGCACGAAATTGTGAAGTGTGCTTATTACAAATGTATCAAAGCAAGCTCAATATTATAATTTTTCTGAGAGAGAGAGAGAGAGAGAGAAACAGGGAGATGTGTGTCTAAGATGATATGTTCTATTTCCTAGCTATTTGATTAAGCTGAGTGTTTGCCATGCTACCTGTTCGAGATATTGGTAACAATAAGATATACATCTACGCGCCCTGCCGGAGAAACCATGCATTATTTTAAGAAGAAAATATTCCGAAATGACTTATCGACATGAGCAGTATAGGTCCACAAGCGCATTTTTTTCAATCGAGATTTTAGAAGCTCAGATTTTGCTGCAAATACATCAGAAGCAGAAATTAAAACTTACACCTCCTGGTGGCCAAATCATTTTTTACCAAAAATTAGAAATTATATGCAAAAGATTTCCCATCAGGATCTGTATCGGGTGCAGAAAGAATTTTTCAAATCGGAGATTTAGAAGCAGAGATATCGGGATAAACGAAATATTACATTACGCCCCTAGCGGAAAGTTTGAGAATTACTTGAAAATTTTAAATTATATGAAAAATATGTCGCACCGGAAACTCTGTCCAATAAAGAAGGAATTTTACTTATCAGACCATTAGAAGCAGAGATATTTACAAAAAACAGGCAATATACTTACGCCCCCTAGTGGAGAAACTACGCAATATTTTATAAAGAAATTATTCCGGAAAGGTTTATCAACGTAGGTGGCACTGGTCCACGAATGAATTTTTTCAATCGAGATTTTAGAAGCTCAGAAGTTGTGGCAAATATATCAGAAGCAGATATTAACACTTACGCCACTGGTGTCCAAACCGTTCTTTACCAAAAATTCAAAATTATATGCAAAATATTTCCCATCCGGAGCTGTATCCACTGAAGAAAAAAAAATTCAAATCGGAGTTTCAGAAGTAGAAATATCGGGCAAAACTCAATTTGCTTTTACGCCCCCTTGCAAAAATCTATGCATAACTTGAATAAGTGACTATACCCAAAATATTATTAGACATAAATGAAATCGAAAAGTAAACGAATTTTTTCAGTCGGATATTTAGCAGGAAATATTTGGAATAAAATGTATTTTGAATTAGATATATCTTCATTTACGTCCTATCGCGGCGAAATTGTACATCGTAAAAAAAAAAAAAAAAAAGAAAAAAAGAAAAGAAGTAAAAGATTATCATTAGCATATTTCAGGTTCCCCAATGCAAAAAGACTTTTAAATTGGACTAATAATTGCAGAGATATTATGTCCACAAGCGGACGGACAAACATATAATATATGCACGATCTTTTGTTACAAAAGTCGTGCTAAAAAGTGAACTCTGTAAGTACCATTTATTTACCTTTAATCTAGACTCCATTCCTAATATTTAACTAGCTGATAAGTGTTTAATTACGTTTACAGCTGCAACGAAGTGGGATTCATCAAAATTGTTTAGTAGGCTTCACGGTGAAGCAAGTTTAAGTCTGCTATTTGATTAAGTAGAATGTTTGTCTTAGTCTGTGATAGTTGTAATGCGTTACAGTTACGTTTTATGTTCGGGTAATATAGTTCGAAGGATACATTTCTCCCGTAAAACAACTATTATCCCACAAGTGCTACATCATTATGTGACCAAAAGTTACTTGATATGGTAAAACTAAAATATTTTTTTTCAATCAGATTCTCATATACGTGCAGTATCTGCCAAAATAACGCAAACAACTTTTGATATGTAACATTTTGTAGAAATGTTTGTTGAGATCTCGTCAAATTACACTTTTTCTGATATTTTGGCCCAAGGTTTGCTGCACCTTCTAAATCAGTGACCAGTCTTTACCGATTGACCAACCCAACTAAAAGGTTTTGAATTTCCTCGCACAGTCTATTCTGGTTTCAGATGGGTTAATTCTATATTTATTTTCAGTTCTTTCCCATATTCTTTCTAATTTACTGTATACTAGCTCTGAAAGATCGAAAACCTACCAAGGGATTTGATTTTGAAGTTGCTGTGCAAATTTCAACGAAGCCGTTGAAGTTTTTCCAACTCATTAAATAGTAGCTCTTTGATTTTCAAGTTGCCGTACAAATTTCAGCCAGGTGTGTTAAGAGTAAAGTACTTCAGTATGAAATTGGCAAGTGTCACATATGGGGCTTAAGTTATCTCGTTCGTCTTCATGAGAGAGAGAGAGAGAGAGAGAGAGGGAGAGAAACAGTGAGAGAGAGAGAGAGAGAGAGAGAGAGAGAGAGAGAGAAACAGTGAGAGAGAGAGAGAGAGAGAGAGAGAGAGAGAGAGAAACAGTGAGAGAGAGAGAGAGAGAGAGAGAAACAGTGAGAGAGAGAGAGAGAAACAGTGAGAGGGAGAGAAAGAGAAACAGTGAGAGAGAGATAGAAAGAGTGAGAGAGAGAGGGAGAGAAACAGTGAGAGAGAGAGAGAGAGAGAGAGAGAGAGAGCAACAGTGAGAGAGAGAGAGAAAAACAGCGAGAGAGAGAGAGAGAAAAACAGTGAGAGAGACAGTGAGAGAGAGAGAGAGAGAGAGAGAGAGAGAGAGGAACAGTGAGAGAGAGAAATAGTGAGAGAGAGACAGAACAATATAGAAATTCTGGAAGAAATATTCTTTAGAAAGACATGGAAAATTCACAAATACGTACTATGTAGTGGAACCCGCTTATAACGAGGTGCTGCGGACCAACGGAAACCCACGTTATAACCAGACATTTGCTAAATCCGTATTTGGGTGAAATTCCCACCATGTGAAATTATGCATATATGATAATATGCATACATGTTTACATTATACATCCATAACAATAAAATGTACATAGCTTGTCCCAAAACAATTGAGAATGTTTTTATAAAAAAACGTGCAAAACGGCGTTCGACCTTGGCACGAGTCTCGATAAAACGGTTGTCTTTGTAGTAACCATAGAAACAGGTCACACCTATTTATCACGCATGCATCGTCGGTAGTGCGTAGTCTAATACGCATTGTTTCGTAAAGGTAGTCGTTGAGTAACCATAGCAACAGGCCACACCTATTAACACGCATGCGTCGTCGGTAGTGCGTAGTCTGATAAGCGTCGTTTCATAAAGAAGTGTTTTTGCGTTATGATTTTTCTCAAAAGATGGATGTTACAGAGGAACAAAGATGCACCATTAAATTTTGCTATCGGCTTCAGAAGTCTGTTGGAGAGACTTTCCGTTTTATGCAAGAAGCTTATAAAGATGAATGTCTAGGAAAATCAATTATGTACAGATGGCATAAAGAATTTATGGATGGTCGTAAGTCGGCGGCTTTAATCGCGCATGTAGGAAGACCTTCAACGAGTGTTAAGAGGTAAACATTTTTGTACAGTAGGTGTTATTATAAAAGAAGACTTTCACTTATCAAGTAGAGATATCAAAAACATAATTCATATTTCAAAATCATCAATTCACAGAATTTTAACCGAGCATTTGGGCATGAAACGAGTTTGTTCAACTTGGGTTCCTCATTTCTTTTCATGTGCGGCCCAATGTTGATGATTAAGTTGATGCCCCAACCTACATATCGTATAGACTTGTCACCACGAGAATTCTGGCTGTTCCCCATTTGAAAAAAGACATTACGGGGACGACAATTTGAGACTGATCAACAATTTATTGCAGCTGTGCAGTGGTGATTTAACAGCATTTCAGAAGAACAATTCCAGAGGACATTTGACAAGTGGGAACAAGGTTGGAACACCTGCGTTCGACACAATGGACAGTATTTAGAAAACAATGACCACTTCCTTGATAATTATGGTACGCAAATTTTTTTCTATAAAACTATTTTCAGTTGTTTTGAGACAACCCTTGTACTTAAAAGATTTAATCAGTACTAATTTTTAGCACGTCTTTTGTAAAAAAAGATCGTGCTTCTGTTATCGGTTAGTCCGTCCGTCCGTCAGTCCGTCCTTCTGTACCCACGTTATCTCTGCAACTATTAGTCCGATTTAAAAAATTATTTTTGCATTGGGAAGCTTGAAATTTGCAAATGATGATCCTTTATTTCGTTTTTTTTTACGATGTAAAATTTTGCCGGTATACAGGGCGTGAATGCAGATGATGTCAAATTCAAAAATACGTTTTATTCCACATATTTGCTTCTAAACAACCGATTGAATTTTTTTTTTATGTTTCGATTTCATTTATGTCGAAGAGTATTTTAGATATAGTTACTTTTTCAAATTACGCATAGATTTTCCGCTAGGGGGCGTAAAAGTAAATTACATTTTTCCCGATAACTCTTCTTCTAAAACTCCGATTTGAAAAATGTTTTCTTCACCGGATACATCTCTTCATGGAAAATCTTTTGCATATAATTTCACATTTTTGGTAAAGAATACTTTCGCCACCAGGGGGCGTAAGTGTTAATTTTTGCTTCTGATGTATTTGCCATAAGTTCTGAGCTTCTAAAATATCGATTGAAAATATTCTTCCGCGGACTGATGGCACTCACATCGATAAAACTTTTCGGAATATTTCTTCTTAAAATATTCCACAGTTTCTCCGCCAAGGGGCGTAGATGTACATCATATTTTTGTCAATATCTCTACTTTTAGGAGTCCGATTTGAAAAATTCCTTCTTTGTTGGATACTGTTTCTAGTGGGACATGTGGTTCATATAATTTCAAAATTTTCAAGTAATTCATAGACTTTCTGCTAGGGGGCGTAAATGTAAATTCCGTTTCCCCTTATATCTCTGCTTCTAAATCTCTGATTTTAAAAAATTCTTTCTGCACCGGATACAGCTCCTGATGGGAAATCGTTTGCACATATTTTCAAATTTTTGTAAGAAATGGTTTGGCCACCGGGTGGCGTAAGTTTTTTTTTGAGGTTTAACGACCACCGTGAGCAACTCAATGGGCTATAAGCAGTCGCCCGTCCCTAATTTAGAGTCACTGGTTCCAGGGAAGGGAGAGAGCCAGTGCCGTAAGACAAACACAACATCGATGCCTCACCGGGATTCGAACCCGGACCCCTTCCGATGAATGATCAGAGGCCAACGCCTGAGACCACTGCGCCACCGGGGCGGCTCTTATTTTCCGCTTCTGTTGTATTTGCAGCAAAATATGAGCTTCTAAATTCTCGATTGAAAAAAAAAGTCGTTTGTTGACCGATACTACTGATGTCGACAAACCTTTTAGAAAAATTTTCTTCTTGAAAAAATGCATGGTTTTCACGCCAGGGGGCGTAGATGTATATCTTATTTTTGTCAATATCTCTACTGCTAAGAGTACGATTTGAAAAATTCCTTCTTTGTTGAATAGTGTTTCCGATGCGAAATGTTTTTCCTATAAATTGAAAATTTTCAAGTAAATCATAGACTGCGTTTTTTTCAAAGGTAAATTGCGTTTTCTGCGTTATTTCTGCTCCTAAAGCTCTGATTTGAAAAATTCTTCCTGTATCGCATACAATACCTGATGGAAAATATTTTTCACATAATTTATAATGTTTAGTAAAGAACGGTTCAGCCACCAGAGGTCATAAGTGTTAATTTCTGCTTCTGAAGTATTTGTTGCAAAATCTGGGCTCCTGAAAACTCGACTAAGTTTTTTCTTTGACCGATACCGCTTACATGGGTAAACCTTTTGAGAATACTTTCTTCCTAAATAATGCATGGTTTTCCCACCAAATCTTAGTTTTGTCACATCTTAGTTTTGTCGATATCTCTGTTTCTAAGAGTTCGTAAGCTCACGATTCCGTTTACAGCAATATCTGAGGGATTAAAAACCCGATTGAAAATCTTCTTTCTTTCTTCAGATCTATTGTTTTCCATACCGGTTCCATTGACTTTGAATAGCTTTGATAAATTTATTTTGCGTCAGAACGGATTCAAAAGGCGTGCTTATTACACCCGAAAATTCGGTGTCATCTTTCTTGTTTCATATTAGTACTAAAATTAAGTACTTAAATCTTTCAAGTGTATTCAACTTCATGGCTGCGTGAGACTGACCACTGCTTAACTACACAACATACATAAACAAAAAGCAGCTCCGATTCTCCCAGTGCAGTGCTCTCTTGGAGGGTGGAAGGAGAAATTGAAACAATTCCAGGGATTCACCTGTTTTATCAGAGGCGACGTCCTCATTCCATTACTTCCTTATTCCTCTTTGCAACTGTCGTCCAGAAATATATTTATAGTTGCTTGAGACCCACTCATCTTTTATTTGCCTAGGAGTACGGCACCAGTTTTTAATTCTGTTGACGGGATACTCCCTGGAGTTGGTGGCGGAAAAAATTCTCTTGCATAACTATCTTGTTAAAAATTTGATGTATTTTCCCCCGACTGTTTTTTTATCAACACTCTTCCACTAGCACACATGGATTCCCTTGCGCTGTTGCAATTTCATCCTGTATGCCACCATTTCTGTTCCCCCATTCCAGGACAGCTCGCATTATATTTTCTCTGCCTCATTAAATACAGAATTCCAGTAAATTTAATTCCTTTGCTTATTTTGCTCTTTTCTCCATCGTTAAGTCCAGGCATTTCATTAAATTTTATTCGTTAAAACCAAACTATTAGCTTTGAATTAACGTTATAACAAACAAAAGTTACTGTCTTGCTCATTAAAACCGCGGTGCGCTAAACACTCGATCGTTATAAGCTGGTTTTACTGTATTATTTTCACCAATCAGATTGTTACAATGAACACTTTTTAGTTCCCTGTTCAAAAAGTAAAATCTCATCAGAAAAGGGACATCTCCTTACCATGATCGAAGGAAAATCGGGAGAAGCTTGTTCGAATGCTTCTCCAGAGCGAGGTAATTTTCAGGTTTTTGCGATGTACATGTATGTAGCAATTCGGTACCATAATCTGATTGCGAAAGATAATAATGTACTTGTTTGGAACAGTTTAAATATTGATTTTAAGTACAGCGAAACGTCCATTAACAGGCACCTGCGCACAGCAGTAACTCTCATACAACGGCAAGTTTTGGTTGGAACAGAACCGCTGCTGTGGGATTAATATTAGCGATAACTTCGGAACAAAAGGATCTTTTAATAACGGTCAGTCTGGAAGGAGGTCTACCAAACATCTTTTAGGAATTTGGAAGATGACAATACGATTTTTGGCGTAAATGTGACAAGGATGGTAAGTCAGATAATATCCGAAAACTTGAAAATTTCCATCGTCCTGGAGCGGGACTCGAACCCGCGTCTCCCAGAAAAACGCCTAGGTATGCTAACCACTACACCACCCAGAACGACCAAGTTTCAAGTTTCCGATCAATTTGAATTTAACCATCAAAGGATTCGCTAAGCGAAGCAACCGGCATTCATGTTTAGCGAATCTGGAGGTTAAGAATCCTATCCTGTGATTGCCCGGAGAAGCAGATAAATCATGAAAGAAATACGGGATTACGCCATATAATACAAATTTTGAAGATGACAATCCGATTTTTGGCGTAAATGTCTTACCATCCTTGTTACATTTACGCCAAAAATCGGATTGTCATCTTCAAAATTTGTATTACATGGCGTAATCCCGTATTTCTTTCATCTTTTAATATTTTACTTCGCTCCTTCGGTACTTCTGCTGGAGAGCAAGATGAGGACAAAGGTAATGCTAAACCGAAGGATTTCCCCAGGTAGGATAGGTTACATTACAGCAGTGTCAATAGCGCACCTAGTTATTTAGGCGTGTTACGGTAATTACTAGACGTAAGCTCCAGCCCCTGCGTATATTTCAGTCCTCCACTGAGGCCGGCGTGTGTGGGTGATGGTGCTTTGAATATTGCCCGCCCACGCGGAGGTCCCTTCGTTTGGTCCCTGTGGGTTCTGCCCATGGTTTTACACTAGCGGCGTCAAAGCTGTGCAGTTACGCATCACTGGCTGTAAAATAATGTCCAATTTACTGCCATAGCCGAACGCCGCCCGCACCATCACATCACCTCCTTCCATTTTTCTGCTAAAATATTCTTTGAGCTTCTTCCGAAAATCATGCCAGTAACATTTATTTCCATAGGGGCCATCTAATTTAATTTTTTTCTCATCTGAGAGCACTTTTCCATTTTTCAGACATGACACTAAGTTTTCAGCCTAGTCCAATCTTCTGAGTTTATGTTCACCGGTGTGTAAAGACTTTTCCTTCGTTTTAATGTACGCAGCATTTTCGTTTTATATGAGAGTTTTTACGACTGTCGTACGACACACTTTTTTAGGTAAAGATCGAGAAATTTGTCTTGTTGATATATTATGAACAGTTGCTAAAGGAGACAAGTAGTTTGCCTCTTGCACTCAGTGATGGCTTCCGTCCTATTCTTTCTATTTTACTGGATTTATCCTTATTCCTTTAAAATTTTGCACTGCTTCTGAGGATATTTCGATTTAACTTGCCAATTTCTCTATAATATTTGTTTTGGACAAGATAAAATAAAACTTTCTTGACACCTTTCTCAAATAACTCTGCACCCCTTGGCACGTTAACGCAGAAGGAAGTAGGCGGCTGTTTCCTTGCAAAAAAAAAAGGAGTGGGGAAGATCTGCGTAGTATAAGTAACGTAAGTAAAATTTGCATATATCGTTCTTTAATGCTGTTTTATTGAGTTGTAATTAAAATTGTCTTATAGTGAATCCGGATTGAATTTTCTATTTTTAGAAATTAAGTAAATGTCTTAGCCTTATTTACTTTCTGTTATTGAAAACTCTTTCTCTTATTAAAATAAAGAAAGCCGACATGTTTTTTTTCCCATTCTACTAACTACCTTTCTATTCGCCAGTGGAAAAACATAATTGAATTTATAATTTCTTTAAACAGTGTATCTCTGTATCACTCAGGATTCAAACCCGGGCCCATCTGAGATGAATGGAAAAAGCCAACGCCTCGAACCACTCCGTAACGATGGGGGGGGGGGTGATTAACAAACTCCTTACGGATGATATATAAAATTAGTTGAAAGAAAGAGCGAATGTGTGTACAGCATTGCAAATTGGTACAGTGCACTAATAAGAGGAAATACTGAATATTCATATTAATAAATCAATCACAACACGAGCTTTTCTTGGGCCTCTCTTTACACCCACACATACACACAATTTATAGTGGCAGAATCATATTACTGTGCATGTTTTAAATACAAAAATCTTAACAATAGTAATTTCTTAAACATTTTAAAAGTATGTATTAATATTGGAGACGTTTTATGTACGCGTAACGAACGTTGAAGGATACGAAATCCTTCTGCCAGTTTTAAATTAAGAATTTAATAAATTATGAAAATTTTTACATTTCTGAAAAGGAAACGAACATTTATTATTTATTTAGATGGCTATAATTAACGGCTGTCGTTTTTCTTCAAAATAGCTAATTTTAATGACGTCTTTGGAAAAAGAAAACTAACTCCAGAGGATTTATTTTGTAGTAAAAAGAAAAATGACGCCTGCCTTTCGGCCTTCATTTGGATCTTGCGATCTAATACATTTGCAGCATAAATCAAATTATATTTATACAAGTACGTTTCGAACCGACCTTTGCTCTTAAAAAAGAAAATGTTATTCCTTGCGCGAGCGACGGATTTTTTCGTACATTTCACACTTCCTTAGCTCTCGTGTCAAGTAAAAAGAAAAAAATAAAATAAAGAGAGTCATGGTAGAAGCAACATGACGTCAAATAGATCTGTCGGTATAAATCAAATTGAAGGAAAAGAAATCGCGAAATTACCAAGCCAGTGAATTATGGTGGGCTTTCCACATGACGTCGTGCGACAGTTCCTAATATTGATGACGTGCCTTTAGTGACAAATGGTTAGACTAATCCTCAAGCTTTATAGGTCTTCACTGGAAGACGTGTTTAAGAACACACGATAAAAGGAAAAAGGGAAAGAACCTAAGTTTGATACCTCAGGCAATATCACTGATGCCCTTCCCTGCTGAGCATTATGCCTACCTTGAGAACTTGACTTACAAGATATCTGCCTGCGTGTTTTACGGCATGCAAAAATCAACGAAGTTCTGATATATACGTACAATATACGAAACAGTAAAGAAGCACATGCTATTTGCAACATATGTACATTTTTTCGCTTTTCCGATTCTTTTCGCATTTTAAAAACACACATTTTTAGTTTTGCAAAAGAACATTCAGAAAGATTGGCTTGCTATAGCAGTGAACGGACGTTCGACTATAGTGTCTCCTGGAAGCAGTACGCACTATAGTTGCATTTTCAATACTTAAATTTCTTCTTGCCTGAGACATAGAGAAAATAAGTAGCGGGAAAGGATTAAACGTTGTTATTGGAGTCTTGGAAACACGCGATGCTTCAGTTTTAGTACAAGAGAAAATGGGATAATTTTGATCCTAATTTCCCTCATGAGATCCTGAACGACAAGCCGCTGTACGCAGATTCTTTGGACAATAGAGACTTGTAATATGGTGATAATTTACGCAGAAAATAACTCTTCGAAGACCGCTTATGTTAAGACAGTGCAGATGTGGTTGATTCTATGATATGTTGTGTTTTATCAACCTACGGGATGACCGTTGGGGAAATATTGGATGATAAAATTATTACGTCGCAGGTTTCGTTTTCTGTGTCCGGAACACATATTGTTGAGTTATTTTTGAAGAAGAAGGTGCAAGATACTGTATCTTGTGGGTAAGGGCTCACCAAACTAAGTTTATATACATAGTGGTTGTAAAGAATTTGAGAAGTGCGACAAACTCGGACACAAACATGTGGTTTATTCTGCAACACAATGATATCATCGAGAAAATTGTGATGATCGTGACGAAGAGTGCTCACCGAAGTGTGTGAAACCGGTGCCTGTGAAACCGGTGCCTGTGTCTGACCTGCATGAAGGACAGCGGGAACTTCAGAGTGCAGACCAGTTTCTGTATCTGACCTGCATGAGGGACAGCGTGAACTCCGGTGTGCGGACCAAGTTTCTGTGTCTGACCTGCATGAAGGAGAGCGTGAACTCCAAGGTGCGGATCAAGTTTCTGTGTCTGACCTGGATGAAGGACAGCGTAAACTCCAGGGTGCGAACCAAGTTTCTGTGTATGACCTGCAAGAAGGACAGCGTGAACTCCAGGGTGCGGACCAGTTTCTGTGTCTGACCTGCAGGAAGAACAGCGTGAATTCCAAAGTGCGGACCAAGTTTCTGTGTCTGACCTGCATGCAGGACAGTGTGAACTCCATGGTGCAGATCACATTTCTGTGTCTGACCAGCATGAAGGATAGCGTAAACTCCAGGGTGCGGACCAGTTTCTGTATCTCACTTGCATGAAGGACAGCGTGAACTCCAGGGTGCGGATCAAGTTTCAGTGTCTGACCTGTATGAAGGACAGCGTGAACTCCAGGGTGCAGACCAAGTTTCTGTGTTTGACCTGCAGGAAGGACAGCGTGAATTCCAAAGTGCGGATCAAGTTTCTGGGTCTGACCTGGATGAAGGACAGCGTGAACTCCAGGGTGCGGATCAAGTTTCTGTGTCTGACCTGGATGAAGGAGAGCGTGAACACCAGGGTGCGGACCAAGTTTCTGTGTATGACCTGCAAGAAGGACAGCGTGAACTCCAGAGTGCGGACCAAGTTTCTGTGTCTGACCTGCATACAGGACAGTGTGAACTCCATGGTGCAGATCACATTTCTGTGTCTGACCAGCATGAAGGATAGCGTGAACTCCAGGGTGCGGACCAAGCTTCTGTGTCTGACCTGCAGGAAGGACAGCGTGAACTCCAGAGTGCGGACCAGTTTCTGTATCTCACTTGCATGAAGGACAGCGTGAACTCCAGGGTGCGGACCAAGTTTCTGTGTCTGACCTGCAGGAAGGACAGCGTGAACTTCAGAGTGCGGACCAGTTTCTGTATCTCACTTGCATGAAGGACAGCGTGAACTCCGGGGTGCGGACCAAGTTTCTGTGTCTGACCTGGGTGAAGGACAGCGTGAACTCCAGGATACGAACCAAGTTACTGTGTCTGATCTGCACGAAGGGCAGAGTGAACTCCAGGAATGCAGGAAGTTTCTCTGTCTGACCACAATGAAGAACAGTGTGAAAAACAAACATGTGTCGTTGGCCAAAACGACTTAAAATATCAAAATCGGTGAAGAATATGCAAAAAAGAAAAGTGCAGTTCGAGATATTTTTTTTTTTTTGATTGGAGGTTTAACGACCACCGTGAGCAACTCAATGGGCTATAAGCAGTCGCCCGTCCCTAATTTAGGGTCACTGGTTCCAGGGAAGGGCGAGAGCCAGTGCCGTAAGACAAACACAACATCCATGCCTGACCGGGATTCGAACCCGGACCCCTTTCGGACGAATGGTCAGAGGCCAGCGCCTTAGACCACTGCCTTCAAAATAAACCTTTATTAGTCTAAAAGCAAGGTACATGTGATACGCTTCAGTCACATGAGACTGTATTAAAAGAGACGAGGCCAAGAAGTCTCAACACAAAAGAAAGGAGGAAAAAAACTGGTAGGATCAGAACAAGATTAAAATATATACAGATAAAAAAGGAACACTGAAAACAAAAACGAAAAACACACACATTACAAAACCCAAACCCCAGAGTGAGGGAAGAAAAACACATTCCAAAAACTAGTACATAGCAGCGCGAACACAAAGGTGACAGGTAAGAAACACAACAACAATACAACACAACACAAATTGACTGACACTGCAAGACAGCGACAGGAGAAACAAAACTGTACTTCTGAAAACATGCAGCAGCTGCCAAAACATTAGTACAAGAAGAACATAAAAATAAAAAAAAACCGTGCACATAAAGAAGGGTGTTAACCAACCGCTATAACTAAAAACGAAATACGAAGTGACGCATGTAAGTCAGGAGGAACACTGTACAGAAGAATACATGATAATAAGGGGAAAAACCGCTGCATCACACAAAATAAATGTAGCCAAACAGGCACACGAGGTTCACAAAAAAAATCGCCCTCAATTCAAATTTCAGACTCAAAACAAGAAGACGCGCGTTGACAAACCCCAGAAGCCGACGTGGCGCTATAGAGAGAATCTCGCGGAAACAAGATCGCATAGCATCATAACACATTGAAAACAACACAAAGTACGTCCAGTCGTGCACGGCAACAGAAGGCTCTGCCGAGAAAAAATACAATATTATAGGAAAAACCCGGACAGGAGAAGCACGAAGCAAGACATAGAACCCTAGCTTGAGTGCAAAGAAACACAAAAACGAAAACACAAAAAGTGCACTTAAAACATAATCAAAGACAAAACTGCCTCAACTGACTACTTCACTACACATGTAGTCACATACAGTCAAGAAAAAAACACAAGAGGCACAGTAAAAAAAAGTACAAGGCAAATAGAGCGTTGACCAACTCCTTGGGTCAACGTAACCCAATAGACAAACAAGTGAACATGAAACACAAGGCATGAGAAAAAAAAGGCTCCCTAAACTGTGGAGCCAACTGAAACACGAAAGTAGAACATGCACAAACAAGTAAAAAACAAGATTATCACATTAGCAGTATAGGTAAAATACAATCACAGTATTAAAAAAACTCACACAGGAGCAGAGCGAGTAGGACAGCCGCCATCCGAACAACTAAACACAACACGTGCAAAAAGCAAGAGCAATTACAAAAACACGGTAATACCACATTAAGGAAACACAGTACAAAAAGAAGATCAGGAACAACAACAAACAAACAAGCACAAAAGAAACATAACACGCCAAAAAAAATTTTGCAAAACTAGACAACACAGACTAGCCCAACGGAAAACAACAACACCCAACAAGCATCACACTAATACCAAACAATAACAGTGATCACAAACAATTACTGGCCAACCAATACAACAAAACACCACAACAAGAAATGCGTCGACCAACAACTGTGGCCGAAGAAAACATAGAAAGCAAGCACACAATAATACATAGACAAACAACTCAACAAAAATACCTACACAAAAAACAATAACCGATTGCACAGCACCACCAAGAACCAGAAAAAAAATACACACAGAACACAGGAACACAAATGCCCACGGACTCCGGACAGAAAAAAAGTCAAAGCAACTAGCTGTAAAACATCCAATCACAGCGCAAAGCGACAAGAAAATTCAGACAAAGAGGCAGAGGCCGCTAGTAAGAGGAAAAGTATAGAAAAGCACTATCCAAGAAAGAATATACCGACCAGTAGAATGAGCTAACAAAGCACAGAGGAAAAAACAACAAAAATACCGGAATCTCAAGGAAGCAAAACAGTACAACATTACCAAAGGGCCATAATAAAAACAAGAAAAGGAAAACGGTAAAAAAAAACAAAAAGGAAAAACAACAGGATTAGAAGAAAAGAATGAATACAAGACAAAAGAAACTGCAGCTCAATCAAAAACAGAACAAGACAACAACCCGGAAAAGCAAAAACAAACAAAGTGAAGAAACCAGTACACCATAACAAAAACAAGAAAAAACAACTGATCAAACAAATTGAATCAACCCATGCTCAACCCGAAACCAGGGGAGGTGGGGGACCAGATCGAGAAGAAAGCAGAAACTGCCTGCCGGGCCAGAGCTACCTCGTACTCAAGTTGGATGACGGACGTGATCGAGGAACGAAAATTACGGCACAGAAAAAAACTCTCGCAGGATGATATCGACGAAGAGCAGGCTGATCAACACTGGTATGATAGTATAAATAAATAGTCAGTTTGGCCTGCAAAATTAAAAACGCGCAAACTGGATTGTGAACAGCAGCGGAAGGATGATGACGGCGAAGAAAATAGTAATGTGAAACAGAGTGAAAGGAAGGACAGACCTTGGAGAGAAGAGCAAACATCAATGAAAAAAGAGGCTGTAAAACTAAACAGGAGTCATATGCGTGATGAACATCACCGAGCGTTGAACAGAAAAAACACAAGGGAGAAGACAGGCGACCAAAACGATGAAGAGTTCGTGGTGTGAGCAAGCGG
The DNA here is from genome assembly GCA_039090855.1 of Macrothele yani. Classification (NCBI taxonomy): domain Eukaryota; kingdom Metazoa; phylum Arthropoda; class Arachnida; order Araneae; family Macrothelidae; genus Macrothele; species Macrothele yani. The sequence goes on along the minus strand of CM077013.1, from coordinate 13,340,728 downwards.
CGATGAAGATGGAGCCAATGAATATCAGTTGCTTTTGGGGAAGCCAGAGAAATGTGTGAATCGACCCATGTCTGAGAGGTTTCATCAGGAGGCACAAAAGGAATAGCGAGAGGTGCTCGAAAATAAGTAAGAAAGTGGCGGTACAAGAGTTTTGCAGTAATTTGATGCACCAGAAAGGGAACATCATTCAAATAAACCAGAAAAGGAAGGCAAGGGGACGCCGAAGAAGAAACAATTAACCCAAAAGAATTCACGAGGGACGGGTAAAGGCGTTGAAGCTGAAATAGAAGCAACCGGAGTTGGGCGCGATGTAAGGGAGTGTCAGCAAAAGGGGGTCGATTTGGGAAAGAGACTTCCAGCGGAGAGAAGCATTTACAAGTTGGGATACCTGTACCACGCCACTGGCGAACCAGGTGGAGAAGCACAAGTACGGTGAAGAGGGAGAACGGAGTGCAGAAGAGTAAAAGAGAGGTTCCGCAAGCAGATCATTAGTTAAGGTAGGAGGGAGACGGACGGGACATAAGGAATGCCAGAGGGAAAAGACGGTGCGATAAGTATCGGGAAAGTGATCTGGAATGAGAGGGAACAGATCCATACGGAGGAAAGTAGCGAGAGTGAGAAACGGACTGCGAGGGAAAAGTAAAGTATCAACAATAGTAAGCGATGAAATCTGAGGATGAGAAAAAGAACGGAGAAAGGTCTGAAGATGAATAGCATTAGATTTTTGAAAAAGATCTGGGAGGGCAAGACCTCCAAAGGACAGAGGAAGGACGAGAGTAGAACGATGAACCCAGTGAACTTTATTCCAGATGAAATCAGTAATCAAACGTTGAGCGGATTGGAGAAAAATGGGCAAGGGAAAATAAGCGGACCTCGAATGTGTCAAAATGGGAAGAAGAAAGGAAGAAACCAGATGTGCTCTGCTAAAAAAGGACAAAAAAGGTTTGAACCGGCAAAAAGGAGCAAGACGGCGATTGAGCTGCTGAACCAAAGGAATCCATGTGGCATCAGCAACAGCCACGGGATTTCCAACGTACACACCAAGAAGTTTAATGACCGAGGATGACCAACGGGCACCCCAAGGGCGATCACCGTGTGCCACCCACGATCCGGCCCACAGACCGACAGATTTAGACATATTAAGTTCGGAACCGGAAATTGAAGCATACTCACGATAAGCAGAAAGGACAACACCGAAAGAACGTTCAGTGCGAAGAAAGAGAGTGAGGTCATCAGCATATGCAGACAACACTATGCGGTGGTGACGAGTAGGAGCAATACTGCGAGGAATCACAGAAAACAGACGAGAACGCAGACAAATTAAGAGAGGTTCAAATGCAAGCGTAAAAAGTTGGCCCGAAAGGGGACAACCCTGCCGGATCCCGTTGTCAAAGGGGATGGTAGCTGTCATGAATGTGGAAGTGCGAATACGGAAAGAAGAGTGAGAGTAAAGATTAATAAGAGCTTGACAGAAAAGAGTAGGAAAGCCAAAATGACGAAGAACAGCAAAGAGATAAGAGTGATTAATGGAGTCAAAAGCTTGTTTCTGATCAATATTAAAAATTGCGAGTGGTTCGGAAAGTTGGGAAGCAAGAAAATATAAGTTGCGAATGGTGGAAATGTTGGTAGTAATCGAACGGGAGGGAATAGTGTAAGTTTGATCGGGGTGGTTTAAATGCTGCAAGACGGGATTGAGGCGAAAAGCGAGAATTTTAGCAAAGGTTTTGTAGTCAGTATTAAGAATACAGATAGGACGCCAGTTAGAAAAAAGACCAAATTTTCCGGTTTTGGGGATGAGACGGAGAAGAGCAAAAGTGAAATCAGAAGACTGAAAATTTGAAGAAGTAAAAACGGCATTAAAAGAAGCAACCAGAAGCGGGAGGAGAGAAGGAAGAAACTTCTTATAAAATGAGAGCGGAAGACCGTCCGCGCCAGGGGAAGAACGGTCATTCAGACTGGAAATTGCAGAGCGGACTTCTTTTTTCTTTTTTTTTTTTTTTATATTGGAGGTTTAACGACCGCCGTGAGCAACTCAATGGGCTATAAGCAGTCGCCCGTCCCTAATTTAGGGTCACTGGTTCCAGAGAAGGGAGAGAGCCAGTGCCTTAAGACAAACACAACATCCATGCCTGACGGGATTCGAACCCGGACCCCTTACGGACGAATGATCAGAGGCCAACGCCTTAGACCACTGCGCCACCGGGGCGGCAGAGCGGACTTCAGAAGGAGAGATAGGAGAAACAAGAGAATGAAAAAACCAATGTGGAACCTGAGGGAGGACATGAAGAAGAGGGGAGGTATCTGCAGGAGAAAGGAGTCGGTGTTGAAAACGATCCGAATGATGGGAAAAAGTAAGTTCACAGATACGATAAGGGTCGGTAACTGTAGATCCGTCAGGTAGTGAAAGAAATGAAATTGTGTTGCTTTTAACATGATACTCCTCAAGGGACTTCAAACTAGAAAAGGGGTCGTCGTGAAACCGCAAGTGAGTGAATTTCAGACGAGTAATGGCTGTTGAAGCAAAAGTAAACAGAATACAACGAAGTTGAGCTTGAAACACGGGAAATAAAGGATCAGAAGGAGAAATAGTCTGCAAATTACGACGGAGAACATCAATATCTTGAAAGCGAGAAGTACGGGAAGAGAAAGAAAACTGACGTGCGAAAGAAATAATCGAAATTTTCGTGGAAAGCCACAGAGCCACTGGGTCGTCAGACGAAGAAAGTTGTTGCACAGAAGACGAGATCATAGAGCGAATTTCAGCTCAGAAGACAGGATCAGTTAAAACTGAATCGTCGAGAGACCAGACTGGGGAAAGGGGAACAGAGGAAGAATGTAAAAAAAGCTTTAAAAGAACGGGGCGATGAACTGACGAAACGGAAGGATGATGAGTGATTTCAACTAGAGAGGCATAGAGAAAACTGGAAACATAGAATCTATCTAGGCGTGCTGCCACACAGCGTGAAGCAGCCGGGGGAACCAGGAAAATTCCTTGGACCGGGGATGGAGGGAACGGAATGCATCAATCAAATCAAAATTAACAACGAGTTGAGTGAGATTGGAAACAAGGTCGGAACGGCTTTCGGTTGAACCATCTCGGTCAAAACCGGCTTGCAAAGTGCAATTGAAATCGCCTGCAACAATGACTATTATTTGGATGGAGGGTCGAAAGGATAGAAGAAAGACGTTGGAGGAGAGTTTCTGCATCCGTAGCAGATTGCGGAATATGGATATTGAAAACATGAATACGTTTAGAACAAAAACAAAAAGAAATATGTTGAAAAGAACCCAGCAGACTCTGTGACTCAACAAGATCAGAAAGGGAAGAATGAAAACGCACATGAAACGCTATAGCGGTACCAGACCTGAGATGGGTCCGGTAATTATGATAAAAATGTACGGCCAGCGTCTCCAGCGGGAACACCCGGCATCCAAGGAACAGTTCGTCTCCTGGAGAAGGAGGATATTAGCCCCCAGGTAACGAACGTCCTCGTAAACCAAAGCATTCGCCGCAGAAGACGCAAGCCCTCTACAATTAAAGCTAAGTAGTGTTAACAAGGACATCACTGGTAGGTTGCATCCAGCCTTCCAGTTCAGCCCTCAAAATCTTGAGTAAGTATCCCAGACGGCGAGCATATTGCTCAGTCCCGCCAGGCAAAGTAACATTAGTTATAAATGCATGGAACTGGTTTAGCTGTGCAATCATTTCAAGCAGCAAGTGAAGCTTACTCTTAATGCAAGGCAGTGTGATCAACTTCGCCTTACGCGGGCGAGTGGTCAATGCATACAGATCAGTTAAGGTAAGAGGGTGCAAAGGCACCGCAAGTTCTTCAAACATAGTAGAAATGTCAAGAAGTGTAGGAGAAGGAGAATCATCGTCAGAGTCAACCATTGCAGTGTCATCAGGATCAGGGGCAACCGTGCTCATAACATCATCATCCTGGAGACATGCGAATCGGTTCGAAACTATTAATTAAGAATTTGGCTCATGATCTCTAAGTGAACCCGAGGTAGAATGGGCTGGTTTCTTGGACCGACGACGTTGAGACGAACGAGAAGAGCGAGTAGAAACACCAGGTGAGCTGGGGCGTTTACGTTGTGATTTAGGTGCAGACACTTCCAGCGATGGAAAATCCTCATTGGAGGGCTCCAAACCATCCAGTACGACGATAGGAACCGGGAGGGAAGGAACGACTGGAGAAACAGCAGGCAAAATTGATGAAGGTAGAATGTGAGCAGGTGCCTCAGCGGCCTGCACAACATCCGCAGGGGCAGCGGCCACCTGAACTGTAGTAGCTAATGAAGAATCAGATCTAGCACCAGGAGTAGCATGAGGACAAGCAGAAGCGAGATGACCTTCCCCTTTACAGCGGAAGCACTGAACCCCTGCAAAAAGATTAAAAATGTACGTCCGGGTATCCGTGACTAATTACAGAGTTGCAGGGCGTTCCGCAAGTGACTGAGAAGTTGGAAAATAACCCGGTACTGGCGGCGCCCACATTGCACATGTTTTAGGGGGGAATCACGGGCTGTAGCTGGAAGAATCTTGGTCACTCCCACAACACGACCCATCGTGTTTAGGGCATCAATCAACAGAGAATCAGGAACAGCCGTTGGTACAGGAGAGAGGGTCACCGTAACTGGTCTTTGGGCTGCAGCGACAGGTTGTAGATGAAAGGACCCAATACCAACCCCACGAAATATAATTAAATCTACTGCTTGCTGGTGGGTGAAGTGAACAACCACCCCTCCACCCAAGCGAATAATGGACACAATGCTTTCGGCTGGAACGACCTTCGACACAGCATGCAGATACTGAGGGAGGGGAGTGTCACGCAAAGCAGGAATGAAAACACTTAATAATAAGGCAGACGACAACTGCTTACCTTGCGGCGAATCACTTGGAATAATAATTTTGAACGCCGAAGCTACACGTTTGAAATGTGGTGCAGAATCACTAGAAATGTATGAGGTACTTCCCACAGCTTGTGCGAAGAACGTTGAAGTAGAACTAGCAGAACCAGGAATATTAGACGCAGCCGGCACACGGGTGGCCAGAAGCACAGTTTCTGGAAGTCCAGCAGCACTAGTCGACGCAACATTCCCCGAAGAAGGCACAGAACTAAGAAGGAAGACATATCAGTAATCGACGAAGCAGCTGTAGACGACGGTGACTTATTCACAGTGGTAGTGGACATTCTCGACCACTGGCCCACCAAAACTCATGCGTCGTAACTGACGACACACGAAAATGAAAAAACAAAAACAAAAATGAGCACCCACTCGGCACTCAGCCTCACTGCTCGTGAAGCGAGGGTACGAAACACTGCAACCAAAACACAAAACGACGAAATACCACAAAAATAACAAGTAAACTAACGAACGTTGACTTCTACGCAGGAGCCGAAAAAATATGCGACTTGTCTGTTCAACGACCACTGCGCCACTGGGGCGGCCAGTTCGAGATTCTATGGATTAATTACCCAATGGGTGTATCACGTTGCTCTGTTGGTTTTAAAGGAATTTAGTTACCCTACTACGTGAAAATTTTACTATTGAGTGTATTCCGACCAAGAGGGAGTGGAAGGATGGTACAATATATTGCCTTGTCCCGTGGAATCGTTCAGGATATTCAAAATCCATGAATAAGTGCAGATGAACTTCAGTGCCCAGGTTTCATACCGGAATAAGAACAGTTTAGAAACAACGATTAGGATGTGCTGAATAAAAGGAGTATCATACTAATGGAAAAGGACCCGTTGAATTAATTTACAGCCAGTTCTTCGGAGCCGCGGTATTTTTAAGGAGATTCAACGCCACTGCAACCTGTAGTGTTATCAAAGATTTGTCAGTGTGTAATTGTACACTTTCATAGACGAATTAAACATTATCATGACTGAGGTGTCTTATAAGCCAGCTTTCAATTCGCTTGGTCAGATTTCCCGATGTCTGCATTTGTCCAAAAAGACCCAGAGGCGACGCATCTTTCCTTTATAAATTACGAATATACATCTACCATATAGAATGCGAAAAGTGTTCAGAACACTGTAAATAATATGCTGTAATTCCTAAGCAGAAGCGTACACCAATCACTATGGAGGCGCAGTCACCAAGATGAGTTATATTACAAAATGATAAAGAGAGATGCCATGAATTTGCCAACTCCTCCTACGAATTTGATTCTGAGTGTTAACCAGCCTGTGAAGAGAAAAATGTTTTTTACCACAGTTTTGTTCTTACGATTATGTCTTGGTGAGTAAGCACTTGCCTTCTTACTGCTTAGTTTTTCCATCTTTCTGAACAGATATCGGTAGATTGATTTCCTGTGGTGGTATGTTTGCCAACACAGAAGTAAGGACACTCTTTACAGAAGATGATATTTGTCGTTCCTTTTTCGTTAATCACTCCCTTGTCCACGTCTTTTTTCTTAAGTTTACATTAACGACGAAGCTTTCTTTTATGAGTGCTACCGAGAATTGGTAACTTGAAGAAAATTTGTCTGTGTGTGACGTATGTGTCAAGTCGACAATGAAGCAGAGAAAAGGTTGCCGGCCTAGTTCAAATGGGAAAAAAGCCGCCACGGAGTATGAAGATGCGGTTTCGAAAATCACTGCAGGTAAAAGAGAAGTTACATTGGCGCCTAAAAGCAAAAAGGGTTTCCTGGCCATGAGGATAGAATTTTTTTTTTCTGTTTCCGCACAACGTGCATATACCCAGTATAATAAATAAATACTTTTGCTATAAATACTAGTACAAATAAATACTTTTGGAATGAAATGGTCGTCGCGTGTTGTTGTCAGTTGACTCGAAACCTTCTGAGAGATTTCGCGTCTTCAAGGAAAGGATGATGTGACGTTGGGGTCAAGTCGAGAACGGAGCAACGAAAATCCTGTCGGATGAGTTCAAAGGGGAGAATAGCCGCTCCGGAGTAGGCACACGTGGGTGCTTTGATTGTAGGTTTAACGGTTACCGTGAGCAACTCAGAACAGTCACCCGTCCTAATTTAGGATCACTGGTTCCAGGGAAGGGAGAGAGCCAGTGCTGTAAGATAAACACAACATCCATGCCTCACCGGGATTTGAACCCGAACCCCTTTCGGACGAATGATCAGAGGTCATCGCTTACACCAGTGCGCCACCAGCCGCAGTGGTCTAAATGAGTTCGGATTCCACTGTCGGCAAAAGGAAAGTTATACTTGGCTTAGGTTGTTTTTTTGTTTTGTTTTTTATAAATCTTTCCCTCATCGCTTGTCGAAACGTTTTGAATTTACATTTTTATCCGGTTCTGATTTCTGTATACTGGATAGTATGGGGAGGGACAACTCACCTCCGGTAAGAGTAGATGTTAGATCGTAGGATTAATAATTCGAGTGAACATTTCAAGCCAAGTTGGGGAATAACGTTGAAGAACTGCCGAACCTGTCAGAATTACCGCCAAAAATGAATATGGGTCCTGTGTACACAAATACGATACGTACGAGCGTCAGGTCCAGGGTCTGTAGGCAGACTGTGGCATGACTTCAATACTGCAAGTCGTAAGAAACTGTTGAACACAAGTAGCCACATATGAGCTGACGTCATCATGCTGTAGGATCCACTTGCCCACCATTTCCGGTCGCTTAATCGATACGTGTTGTCGCAGACGCTTCAAGACTGTAATGTAATACTCAGCTTTGACAATAATTTGTGAAGGAAGGGCATGCTGGTACACTACACTTTTTTGATCAAAGAAAATTGTCAAGATCACCTTCTCAGCTGATTTGGCTTGGCGGACTTCTTTTAGAGGAGGCGAGTCTGTGCGTTTTCAGACACTCGTTACCTGCTTCGTGAGGGGGACGGGGTCCGAAATATACTGTGTTTAGAAAGTTTGAATCCTCTGTAATCATTTGTTTCCACACATATCACACCTGAATTCTGGCTAACAGTTGTTCTCTCGTCAGGTGATAAGGTACCTATCTCGGACACACACGATTCAGCAGTAATTTGCCGCGTAGCTGACGCTTTTGAAATAATAGTTGACGCCGCTATGTCGCCACGTGTCATTCGTCGATCTTCCTGCAGGATTGTCCAAACAGTGTTAACGATACGCTGCGTAACAACACTGTCAGGTCGACCTGGCCTAGGATCGAGTTCTGCCGACAAATGCCCTTTTTTGTAATCATGCTGCCATCTAAAAATCGCTGACTCACCCAAACATTTATCTTTGTAATCTGTTTTCATTAAATCAGCTGTTTCTGGAGCCGTTTTACCCGAACGATAACAAGACTTTATCGCACACCGCATTTCGCTTCTTAACTCTGAATCACTCACCTCCATAGCTGTATGGCGAAATGCAAACGTTCCTTAAACAACTGCGCAATAACAAAATCAGAATCGTCTGCCACGGCTAATAACTGTTGTCATAGATACTTCTTTAAGTCAGTTAGTCGTCTGCGTGGTTTTTTTTCCGCCTTCGTAAAGCTGCAACTCAAAAAAAAAACTCTCAGTTTTTATGGAACGGTCTTTGTATAATCAGTTTTCTCCCTCTAGAATAGATGATTCATGAATCTCAATGTTATAGAACTTTCCCAACAACTTGACCTACGACAGCAAGTGTCTAAGCGGCAGCTCGCGAGGCGCATGTGACTCTCACACTGGTTATCTTTTCACACAACGTTTGGGGAAATCATTCGACCGGGCTTGCGGCTTTTTACCTCGTGTTCCTTGTTAAGCGCACTGTGCTCGGATGTTTTGAGTCACGACATTTGCTGTGCAATTTCTTTCTCGGAGAAACCAGTACCCCATGCTGGGGCACAAGTACGCATAAGTTCTGTGAGTTAAAATAAGCTTTATTAAAAAACTGATGTTTTTACGTTTTTAAAAATAGGCACAATAATGGCATAAATAATTGCTGATGGAGTTGAAACTGCCCTACTGAGTTTTATCCTCTTCAAATAAAACTTTTCACACACGAGCAATTGACCGCAGTTTTCAAGCCCTGTCAATATATATAATTACATATTTTCTTCTGCATTCGATTTGATGAGCTATGGGACTTAGGTTGAAATGCATGAAGAAAGTCCAGCATTTCACTTATATGCAGTTGGAAAAGGGAGGATTATTTTGATAGCATTTTCAGGTAATTATAGATATTCTCCTTTCATATTACACCAAAACTGGATAAGTAACTGTTTCATAAGGGTTAGTTGCAAAGTGTAATCTAAAGCCACATCAATGAACTTTTCGTATTCTGTTACATTAGGCTGCTAGTAAGAGCAATCAATGACAGCTAGTAATATAGCTATCATACCGATAGCTAGTAGAAGTAGTGATAAAAACTGAGTTAATCTCTTAAAACGCACATATTCATTCCCTAGACCTACTATCTTAGAAAATCTCTAGAAAACTCAAAAATACACAAACACATATTTCATTAGAGCGATGATGTCACGATACGTGATGAAGCCTGGGGGAAACTCCACTGTGTGCTAATGAGAGAATGAAAATGGAGAAGTTAAATGACGTCTTAGTAATATTATGAAAATAGAAAAATTTGGACTCTCAGTGGTCAGCGGAACAGATTTTAAGAACCGCTGCTCTAGATTAACTTTCCCGTTTGAGTTTCTGTCTTCATGTAAATCATATTACTCATTTGTCATATATTTGTTTTCTAACGGCACGTGAACTTCTAATTTGCTTTTACTTGTTGGTAACGGCTGGCACTGAGTCAACGGTAAATAAATAGCCACGATGAGTGTGGCGCGTTCGGTGTGAACGTAAGATGATTTACTGCTTGAATTTGAAATAGTATCGCATATTTTCTTGATGTTAGGACAGCCAAAGCTTATCTGTACGCCAAAAAAAGTGCTGTTGCATGTTTTTTGATGTTATCATTTTCTGTTGTTGTATGACCACTAGTTCTAGAGTAGAGGCAGAGCCACTGTCGTAATACTAACACAGGATCCATGCCACATCGAGATTCGAACCCGGACACATCTCGAACGAACGGTCATAATCCAGCGCTTAGTCCATTTCTCCAACGTGGTGGCGATGAGAACGTGAAGTCGTACTTTGATCAACGGCGAGGAAATGAAGACGAATTGGAATATTACGTAAGTTGGTTTCATTGAAATGACATCTAACAATTTACAGGATGTCCCACAAAGGACACCCTGATTTTAAAATGAAATAACTCGGAAACGGAGATCGATAGAAGAATGAAACAAGTGGTATGTTTATTTTGAAAGCCGTAAAAATCTGATACAGAAGTATCAAAAATTCTTACAAATGTTGCCGACAGGTGGCGCTGTACGCTTTAGTCGTAGTACGGCGTCAGAGAAATAGTCTATAAACTGTCCTTTGCAAGCAGTCGTTGCAATCACATGACAATCGATTCAAAATGTGCACCTTTCGCACCACAGTGATGGCGCAAACGAAGAATGACATTTTCAGTCACCCTCTGTAGTGTGTCAACGGAAATGGACGCACATGCCTCACCGATCAACTCTTCAAGCTCGTCCAGTGTTGCAGAATTGTTCTGGAAAACAGTGTCCTTCAATGTGCCCCCCAAAAAGTAGTCGCAGGGGGTAAGCTCGGGTGAGTATGGAGGCCAATCCATGCCTGTTCCAGTAAATGTGGAATAGTTCAAAACAATGACTCTATTCCCGAAGTATTCCTCAAGGAAGGCAACAACCGCTGGGGTACGTTGTGATCGGGCCCCATCTTGCATAAACCACGAAGTCCTTGATACTCGAGTACCAGAAAAACACGTTCCTCCACGGAATACATGACTTCGTCCACTTTCTTCAGTACGTTAACCTCCTTTCAGGTTTTCACAGCGAAACTGTCCGAAGACTGATCGCACTGTGCTTCACAGCATTATTTACAGGACCGCACTGCGACTACAGCGTACAGCGCCACCTTTTGGCAACATTTGCAAGTAATTTTGAAACTTCTGTATCAGATTTTACGGCTTTCAAAATAAACATACCACTTGTTTTATTCTTCTATCGATCTCCGTTTCCGAGTTATTTCATTTTAAAATCAGGGAGTCCTTTGTGGGACACCCTGTACTTACTAGTGCTAATGTGAATGGACTGTGTTGTGAAAAACACAATGTAGCCCCTTTTATATATATATATATATACATCACATCCACACATCTCTCTCTAGGTGTTCCGCGTTATGTGTTTTTCTTAGGTGTTTTTTTATTTTTATTTTTTATTTTTGATTGGAGGTTTAACGACCACCGTGAGCAACTCAATGGGCTATAAGCAGTCGCCCGTCCCTAATTTAGGGTCACTGGTTCCAGGGAAGAGAGAGAGCCAGTGCCGTAAGGCAAACACAACATCCATGCCTCACCGGGATTCGAACCCGGACCCCGTTCGGACGAATGATCAGATGCCATCGCTTAGACCACTGCGCCACCGGGGCGGCTTTTCTTAGGTGTTCATCTCTCTCTAGGTGTTCAACATCTCTTTCTAGGTGTTCCAATTTATGTGTTTTTCCTAGGTGTTCATCTCTCTCTAGGTGTTCCACTTATGTGTTCCATCTCTCTCTAAGTGTTTCACATATCTTTCTAGGTGTTCCACTAATGATTCACCTTGAGAAGTATGTGTTCTTTGCAGCCATTCTACCGTACAGTCTCCCTTTTTCTTTTCTGGACAGGTGACATGCCCACTTTTACTTCATTTGTTTCACGTGCCTCACTATGTAATTTGTTTTAGAAGTTGGTGGTCTTATCAAGAGGATTCCCTCTCTGTTGTACAGTGTTGTACTAAACATTATTCTTTCTGTTTTTCTTTGTACAATTTGGCTCTTTCTGTTCTCTGGTTTTCAACATTTTTTTTGTGCACAATTTTCCATTTGGATATAGACCTACTGGTTTAATAAATCACAGGTAAGAGCACAAACGCAAGCATGTTTGCAAAACGTTTTTAAGAAATTTATGTTGTTAAATGGGTAGGAAAGAAAAGTATCTCCATTTCTTTATGAACATAAATTTGTTGGATTTGAATACCTTTCCATTTTATAATATTAAGAAAAACAATTTTAGTTCACGATTATTTTAATTTTCTTCGACCACGGTTTCTCTTGACCCTGGCTAAGCTTCTTAGGAACAAATGGCACGTAAATATTCAAATGTTACATCATCAACGGTGCTTGCGGTCACGAGTTTCTACACCATTTCTATCAAGCGCGTGGAAGCAACTAACAAAAACCCGTGACCGTAAACGCCGTTGATGATGTCACATGCGATTTGAATATTTATGTGCCGTTCGTCCCCAAGAACCAGAGCCAGAGTCCAGTGAAACCTTAGTCGACACGAAAAATAAAATAATTGTCAACTAACGTTATTTTTCTTAGTGTTATGAACATCACAACGCTTGTGGTCGATAGTTTGCGGAACCTGTCTACGTTGTTTAACATTCCAAAACTAAAAGAAAAATCGAAATATTACCCATACGATTTCGAAGTATTAAAAACCGAGAAATCGAAATATTGCATGTCTGGTCGTACGAACAACAGAACTTTTCAAAAATCGTTATAGAGGAGTTTGAGAACGATCAAGTCTCACCAAGATCACAAAATGGGTATACTCCTCTGAGATGGAATTGAATGGGTGTCGCTGGAAATGTACATCTAGGTCATCGATTGGTTGAAGATCAGTATCAAGGGAAAAGCGTTGAAGATTTCACAAGACGTTCAAAGCGTGAATAATTTAAATTTACCTCACACTGATCTACCAACAAAACAGAGTGTCTAAGAACTTAACGATGAAAAATAAGATCGTTGTCTATGTTTTTACACAAAACCCTGATTTAGTTCTATTCCTATCCGTTGTATTTACCAGTATCGCTTCAAAAGTAGAATACGAATACAGATTTGGATCGTCAGTTATCTGTTTCAAACTTTAGTGTGCTAATTTAAATATTTAAAATTTTTCAAATTTTGTTTCATTTATTTATCAAATTCCTTAGAGTCTTCAATTGTGTTTAACTTACTCGTTAATTTATTTATTTATTCGTTTTATAAAATCTGTCGCTCTTTTTTACCGAAAAAATTATTTAATAACATACGGTTTCGACCAAGCTTTGCACATTCCAGCGATTATTAAAGCTTATTTTAAGGATTAACCATTCTTAAAAAAAATTAATTTTGTTAAATTATACTTCGACGTGTATCACTACTTTAACCTTCCCTTTGAGTTCCTATTTTACAATGTGTTATGGTTGTTGCGTCGATTTGTTGCGTTTCCGTTAAGTTAGCTTCAAGCTTTGCTACAACACACTAGCATATTAGCTCACGTAAGGTTTCCGGAGCCCAAATTTACCGGTGATGCGGCTCGAACGCACATCCTTCTGCTTTAGAGCCGAAAGCTTTCCCAATTGATCTACGCCGGCAAGTGCTTACCACTGTTATTTGCCTTTTGACATGTGCCTCACCTCTGAGGTAGGTGTCACATATATCCGCCTTCAGAAAGGGATGGAAAGTAATCGTAGATTACCTTGTCAGTCGACAAACCACGTTCGAAGAAGCTCATTGCAGAAGAAGGAATTCTCACTAATTCCAGGCGATGTGTAGAAGAAGCATCACACATTTTTCGAAGCTTAGGGATTCTCATTAAATCCAGACAATGTGTGGATAAAGCATCACGTATTTTTCGAAGCGAAAAAGGAATTCTCATTAATTCCAGACGAAGTGTGGAAGAAGCATCACACAGTTTTCGAAGCGAAGAAGGAATTCTCATTAATTACAGACAATGTGTAGAAGAAGCATCACACATTTTTCGAAACGAAGAAGTGATTCTCATTAATTCCAGACAATGTGTGGAAGAAGCATCGCACAGTTTACGAAGCGAAGAAGGAATTCTCATTAATTCCAGACAATGTGTGGAAGAAGAATCACACAGTTTTCGAAGCGAAGAAGTGATATTCATTAATTCCAGAAAATGTGTGGAAGGTATCACACAGTTTTCGAAGCGAAGAAGGAATTCTCATTAATTCCAGACAATGTGTGGAAAAAGCATCATACATTTTTCGAAGCGAAGAAGTGATTCTCATTAATTCCAGACAATGTGTGGAAGAAGCATCACACACTTTTCGAAGCGAAGAAGGAATTCTCATTAATTCCAAACAATGTGTGGAAGAAGCATCACACATTTTTCGAAGCGAAGAAGTGATTCTCATTAATTCCAGAAAATGTGTGGAAGAAGCATCACACAGTTTTCGAAGCAAGGAAGAGATTCTCATTAATTCCAGACAATGTGTGGAAGAAGCATCACACAGTTTTTGAAGCGAAGAAGGAATTCTAACTCATTCTAGACGATGTGTGGTAGAAGCATCACAGATTTTTTAAAGAAGTTAACGGCTGTTATATCCACTTTTGCGTTCGGGAGCCAATGTGAAACCCAGATTTGCGGGTGGCGGTCTCCAAACCATATCCTTCTGCTCTTGGGCCGAACGTTTTCCCAATTAAGCTACGCTGACAAGACCTTATCTCTGCTACATTCCGTCTTGGCACGTTCGCCACCTCTGTACTACGTCTTAGGTTTAGCTTAGTGAATTGGCCTCAATGGAGAAAACTGTTTTTTTAGAGTTTCTTCAAGCTGAACTAACAATACATAGAATATACTTTCAGAATAACGTCCAAGGATTTAATTAATACAGACATTTTAACGTGGACCAGGAACGCTCTTTCGCTCTTTCCACGTTTATAAGTGAGTCACGGAAAAATTCTCATTGGCCGCCACCGCGAGTCGAACCCAGGGTCTTCCAGTTACGCGCCGGATATGCTTCCGCTACACCACAGTGGCCTCGAATTCCTCCGGACTCACACACGCTAACTGCCAAGCAAATTTGGCAGGTTGCTTCTTGGAGCCCCGCACAATGCTGTGGATTCACCAAAGATGGTAAGCAGAGATAAATTCCTGAGGAAATCGAGGCCACTGTGGTGTAGCGGAAGCATATCCTGCGCGTAACTGGAAAACCCTGGGTTTGACTCCCTGTGGTGGCCAATGAGAATTTTTTCCGTGACTCACTTATAAACGTGGAAAGAGCGAAGATCTTTGTTTGATGTTCCTGGTCCACGTTAAAATGTCTGTATTAATTATTCATTCACCTTCTAATTATTTCTTCAGTTGCTGCTTACCATCTTTGGTGAATCCCCAGCATTGTGCGGGACTCCAAGAAGCAACCTGCCAAATTGGCTTGGCAGATAGCGTGTGTGAGTCCGGAGGAATTCGAGGCCACTGTGGTGTAGCGGAAGCATGTCTGGCGCGTAACTGGAAGACCATGGGTTCAACTCCCGGTGGCGGCCAATGAGAATTTTTCCGTGACTCACTTATAAACGTGGAAAGAGCGAAGATCTTTGTTTGATGTCCAAGGATATGTAATGAATGAACTTAACTTACATTTAACCTCTTGATATGCTGTTATGTATCGTCATCCAATACACTTAATCCAGCAAACACTTGTCGGCTTTGAATCGAATCACAATAAGACTTGATGAACTCAACGTCCAATTAGAGTTATCTCTCTCTGCTCTTAACAATCTTGTGCTTACAAACCTTCGCTCGTCTGTTAGTGACCCGTGAAATAATTTACAAGCAGTACTGTCGAAGCGACTAAGAATGACTGCCTAAAGGTTGTCTACGAAAGCATAGGAATATTGACTCAGAACAGTCTAAGAAAACATTGCCTACAATCATATTGCACCCTGAGCTCTTATCTGAGCAGTATTACTATGTAGCGTATTGCCTTTCGACCAGGTGTCAGTTAAAAAACGTCGTGAGGAATTCTGTGGCTTTAAAAAAATGTCTGACCAAATTTATATGAAAACAAGGAACTCAAATGGAAAGTTAAATTAAATGTATACTAGGGTGTTCCAAAAAATAAATTTTGAATGTCTTTGTTCTTACCCTCCCATTTTTTTTAGAATATACATTAACGTTATTTATGCAAAATTTCAGCCGTCGAATAATATTTACGGGTGCGCAACACCATCGAATTTCTATTCCTAATTAGCAGAACGGACAGATGAAGAATAATGTATAAATGCCATTACCTTAAATAATAATACCGTCGAAAGGGTATAATTTCATAAGTTTAACATATACACAAGTAAAACAATGTTCGATCAGTTAAAGAAATAAGATCTTCCCGCTTGTTCTGGCTTTCTATATACCTACGTACCGTGAGTGCAATCGCGCGTGACGTGTAGTTGCGTGTGCAGTGCACTGTCATTGCTCTATTTGTTTTGCTGTGTGAGTTTATCCGGCTAGCCTTATATAATATTGCAGTTATTTTATTGTTTTGAGATGCTGTTAAAAATGACAGCTCCCTCTCCATGTGTACCGACAAGACGCGATACGATAATTTACCTGTTAGGAACGTCATAAGAAAGTGAAATTAAATAGAGTAAACTCCCATCTAATCGTCAAGTTCTAAGTACATTTTTTTACCACCATAAAACGCTGAACAAGACTATTCGCGAGAGTTCACGAGCTGTGATAAGAGAAGTTGCATTATTTTGGTCAAAGCCACGCATTCCCATACGCGATGAAAAACGCTCAATTGCCAAGCTGGAAAACATTTTCGATAAGTGAAGCCGACCAAAGAAAAGTAGCAAACGAACGAGTGAAACTCAGCGTTCTAATGAAACAGCGTTCGTTGATAAATTGGATGATTTGTTCGATATTGCACATGTTGATACCATGAGCATGATTACAATCAATGAGGACAGATAATTCCGTCTTGGACAATGAGAAAAAGGGGTGTATGATGGAACTCGACATAACTTTTGCTAAATAAGAAGTCAGAGCTGAAAAAAGGAAGATAGCAGAGAAGCTCAGAAACGAACGAGAAGAGCAACAGACGTCCACCAGTGCTAATACGAGTCGATTGTCATTTTGGAAATAATTCCGTAGGCAATGTAACCAGCGACGATCTGATGAAGATAGTAGTGTTAGTGAAAACTACTATACTAAGTTGACCTAGTATACAGCTTTTTAAACGATTTCAACAGGCATGGTCGAAGATCGACCACTCTAATTTGGAACCAGGAGTTAGGAATCCTGGCAGCCATTCAGAGTGACATGCGATCAGTAATGGAATTTGCGCAAAGCGAACTTCTGATGTCCCCATGCACGAGAGGATTACAGAGAAACGCTGGAGCTTGCTGTCATTTTTCTTGGAGGAACAACTCCTCGTGGTGTACGCTTTCGTGCTCCAGGAGCTATCCATCATACCAGATGGATGTCGAAGGTTCTTTACAGCTTCAAGATGTGGATGTTTTGCAGTCAGTTCAAACTTGCAGCACGAGAAAGTAAAGGTTTTCCTGACATCTGTATTTTCGTTGTGACAGAATTTCTCAGAGCTTGGTTCACAGCACCCCTTCCTTTGCAAGCACCGAGAAATGACCTGAAACTTCTTCAGCGTTTTGTAGCATACAAAGAAAAAAAAACCCCAAATACATCAACTGTGGCCATCGAAAACTGTCACGGCATCTTTGGTATCTCTTCCGTATCAATGGTTTTTTCGATTCGGATGTTTCGGTGGAGGAAAATCGAAAGATGGTAAAAGCCCTTCATGAACGAGATGGTGAGGATGAACCACTGAAGCGCACAAGACTACAAAAGGAGGAATTTGACAAATTGACGACTAAGACGTTATCCGACTTTGTGACAAAAAGCACAGATACGTTTTTTATCCAATTATGCATTGTGACGTATATTCTAAATTAACTTTCATTTTTAGTTTATTTTCCTCTGTAAATTTTGAGTTTGTTCTCCGTTATGCCTCCCAACTTAACGTGACATCTTCTCTCTCACGAGAATACTGTTGGCAACGCTCTTGAAGTCATAATGAACGTGACGCATGAATGTATAAGATCAGAACGATAGATAAAAGGACGAACAAACAGTTGCTGTTGAGGATATGTGGTGGATGTGTGTTTGTAGACGTTCAATTATTAGATAATGGAAACTGATATCTGCTGTCTTAAAATAGTGGAGTGCTACTGAATTTCGTGCTGGGACCAATAAAATAATTCCTGTAAGTTGACTTCTGTTTTATGATTCGTCTGGCCGTAATCATTCAATTAGGAACTATTGCATCATATTCACTTCTAATGATTTAGAAATAAGCTAGAACGACAAGATCTCTACACGAAAAGAAATTACGTTATAGCATCGACAGGGAGTTTATGAAAATCGCTCCTGAGCATTGGGAACTTCAAGATAGTTAGGAGCGCGGCTTCGAAATAGCAAAGAAACTGAGAGTTGTGAACGACAACGCGGAGCGTGATGTGACCCTCATGGAAGCATTTGCTAAGGCTATCACAAAGGACGAAGAGCAGAAAGAGTGTCTTCTTCAAATGGTTCAAGAGCATCGAAGAAAGTACCAAGATTGTAAGAAAAGTGCCGTTAAGAAATAATTTCAGAACTGAGGTGAGGTATTATATACTTTATGTATTCGGTTTGTCTTTGACATTTTTTTCTGCAATATACATTTTGTGTTTTTATAGATATAAAAAAGATGTAAAGTAACTTTATAATTCATTACGCATCGTTTCACATTTTCGGACGTAATACGAAATTTCCATGCGGCTGCGCGACCACTAATTATAAATCTATTTTACCGAAATTTTACACTAATTATCGTTATATATATTGGCACGAAATAAGAGGGTAAGGTCAACAAAAAATCAAAGTTTATTTTTTTCCATACAATTCTGAAGCACCCTAATGTATACGTCAGTATTTACTAGCTTCTGACCAGTCTTTTGAGATGGGTCCGGGCTCGAATCCCGGTTAGGTATTAATGATGTGTTTGCTTTAAAGCACTGGCTCTCAACCTTCCTTGGAACTAGTGGCGCTAACTTTTCGATGGGCTACTGCTTATACCCCATCGAGTTGCCCACGGTGGTCGTCAAACGCACAAACAATGTAAAAGTGTTTTTCTTTTCCAGATTTTCCTTCTGGACCGGACATTATTTCCCGCAAGGTAAATAAAGCGCCGTCGGGATAAACAAGTTAGTAAAATCATACAATGCATCGACTATGATACGCTTTCTAACACACCAAAAATCATTGTACAAGTTATTTCTCAAGTTTTGAGGATAATGGCTGTGGAAAAAATCTCGCTCCTGTGCCCTAACCTTTGACCCCATTTCTATGACATTCAACAGAACTGGTTCAATATACCTCCGGAACAGCATACTAAAGTTTTATTACAATGGAAGAATTTCTAGTCAAGTTATGAGAATAGTGGCTGTGGAAGTAATCTCGCTCCTGTGCCTTGACCTTTGACCCCACTTCGATTATATTAAAATAAACTGCTGGCCACCCAATATGCAACACCAAGAAGGAAGTATCCGATTGTCATGAAATTCGCAACATGCGTCGCCCGCGAGAGGACGTGCAAACGATTGCATTTAAGGGCATATTCAAATCATGTGCACCCGGCACGCCAACGAGAGGCACTATAAGAAGAGTGCACAAAAGGCGGGGTGCAAGTAGTTGAAGTGTGTTGTGCTGCAAGACCTGTGCGTGGGAAGCTACCTGATGCCTCGTCGCAGAATACGACAGTCATTCCCGCACGTTTCGGAGTTCGACAGAGGACAAATAGTGGCTTATCGCGACAGCGGTTTATCGTCCCGAGACATCGGCGCCCGTATGGGACGACATCCAGCCACAGTGAGGCCAGTATGGATTCCGTAGGTGCAGGAGGGACGGACGGACCGACGTGAGAGATTACCGTAGCCGCGGCACACCACCGAACGAGAGGACCGTCATGTTGTGCTGCAAGCATTGGCGGCTCGCATCGCCACATCACGAACGTTAGCGCAGGAATTAGGGTGTGTTGCGCAACAACCTGTGTCAGCACGTACCGTTCGACGTCGTCTGCAGGAGGGGGCACTTGTCGCAAAGCGCCCATTGCTCTGATTAACATTGATGTTACACCACCAGCGAATACGGCGACAGTGGGTCGTTGAGCGCCGCACCTGGACTACGGAATGGCATGACATTGTCTTCTCCGACGAATCTCGCTTCTGCCTGCAACACCACGATGGTCGGATTCACGTGTGGCGGCACCGCGGCGAGAGACTATATGACGCCTGCATTATGCATCGCAATACCGGCCGTCGCCTGGCGTTATGGTTTGGGGCGTAATTGGATATGACACCTGCACCCCTCTGGTACGCATCGCCGGTACACTCAACAGGCACCGCTACATCTTCGACGTTTTGGAGCCTGTAGTCCTCCCTTACCTGCAGGACCTGCCAGCGGCCACGTTTCAACAAGACAATGCGCGCCCGCACATGGCACGCATCGTGCAACAATTCTTCACGGCCCACCGAGTGTCACTGCTGCTGTGACCCGCCTGTTCTCCCAATATGTCGCCCATCGAACACGTCTGGTCGTTGATCGGCAACCGAGTGGCCCGACAAGCACCACCCGCGGCTACGCCTGATGAACTGTGGCAACGTGTGGAAGCAGCCTGGACCGACATACCCCAAGCCTACATCCAAAGCCTCTTTCGTTCGATGCCGCGGCGTGTAGCGGCCGTTACTGCCACTCATGGGGGCCACACGAACCACTGATGTCTGCGTGTTCCGCAAGTAGCACGGGCCTGTAAGCTCAATCGTTTCATCTTTGCATCTGTTGTTATGTGTCCAGTAAATCTGGCTTTGCTATCTCATGTCCTTCTTGGTGTTGCATTTTGGGTGGCCAGCAGTATATAATTGGTTCAGTATCCCTCCGAATCGACATACTAAAGTTTTGTCACAATAGAAGTATTTTTAGTCAAGTTTTTAGGATAGTGGCTATGGAATAAATCTATTTCTTGTCCTGATCTCTGACCCCAATTCGATGATATTAAACGGAACCAGTTCAGTACTTCTCTGGAACAACATGATGAAGTTTTGTCGCAATCGAATCATTTTTACGTAAGTTATGACGCATATGAGAGATGGAATGTATCCCCCTCCCGCCCGATGTCCTGACATTTGAACCCATTTTGTCCGTTGTCAATAGGGTTTCTTCCCAGGTTTCTTCTACCTACGATTGGAAGGACTTCAGAAGTGTCGCCAACCTCATTCTGCGAGAGAGACGATTGGAAAGACTTCAGAAGTGTCGCCGACCTCATTCTGCGAGAGAGACGATTGGAAAGACTTCAGAAGTGTCGCCAACCTCATTCTGCGAGAGAGACGATTGGAAAGACTTCAGAAGTGTCGCCAACCTCATTCTGCGAGAGAGACGATTGGAAAGACTTCAGAAGTGTCGCCAACCTCATTCTGCGAGAGAGAATATACGTATAACATTGAGGTTGAAAACGCTAAAATAGGACGATGACGATGTCTCTATGACGATGTATGTACATAGATATAGCAACTAAAAATGAAAGTTTATTTAGAATATACATCACAGAATAGTTACGTAAGCGTACTAATTTGTATGACCCTCGCGGTTATTTCAGGTATTTAAATACTTATATTTTCATTTCTATCTTAGAAATCTTCTTGGATTAGACGACAAGATGGTTCTCAGAATCAAATTTACATCAGGTGTCCAATTAGTTCATTCAAGGAGTCTCAGCGTTTATGCCTTTAAAAAACAGTGTATTTAAATTATTTCAAATATGACTATCGTTTTCTGTTTCTTTTTATATGTGACTTATCTCTAATGTTTTATGGCTTCGTTTTCCTCACTCTATTGAAGGCAGCGCAAATTTGTGTAGTAATCTGCTGAAGTAATATTTGCTATGCAACGAATGTTTGTATATAATATTTGTCTTCAGCAAAAATTTCATCCCATAGAAAACGGAAATTAAATAGACTGGTGTCCAAAGGTTAAGCATACTTATGAAAAGATATTTTCGAACAAACGAAAGAGGGAAGATGAGTGATAAAGTAAAGTACAGAGGACGTGGAAATATGCAAATAGAAAAATCATGACGCAATATCGTGTGTCGATTGATAATTGGCATAAAGGGGTGAATCAGCAAATTTGTGAAGTTGAGAAAGAGCCGCTAAAATGCGAAATGTGACATTTTCGTCGTCATCCCGCCCTGCCAGTTTTTTTAACACAATATGTCAAAAACACGATAAGTGAATACGTTTACATGTGGTCGGATTATCGGAATATTACGTATTGCGTTGAAATTGAAAAAATTTCAAGACTAGGTACGTAGCACGCCAACAGATGGCAGTACGCAGATGCGCGAGCAGCTATCGAGGGCAGTGACCTCCATGAGTCATTGTGCCGAGTGGCATCGTTCTGCGAACATCGGGAGCCGTGCTACACGATATTTGGTGACCACCTGAAGAACACAGCTGTGATTTCAGTATGGACTGCAAACTAGAGCAGCAAGCGAACATCAAATCCTGCGTCAAACTCGGCAAATCGGGAACCAACGTTCGTGTCATGGGTCATCACGGGGTACGAGACTTGGGTCTACGGTTACGACCCGGAGACCAAAAAAAGTCGTGTCGCATCTCCACGACAAAGAAAAAGGCCCGACAGGTCCGAAGCGCAATCAAAAGCATGCTCATCGATTTCTTCGACATTCGTAGGGTTGCGCACCTTGAATTCGTCTCTCAGGGCCAGACCTTCACCGCCCTTTTCTACTGCGATGTTCTGTGGCGTCTTAGGGAGGTCATTCGCCGCAAACGTCCTAAAATGTGGCGCAGGGGCGATTTCCTGCTCCATCACGACAATGCAGCAGCTCACAGAGCGTTAGCAACACGCCACTTTTGCAGTCGCAACAGCATGACTACCCTGCCTCACCAGCCGGATTTAGCGCCCAGCGGCTTCTTCCTGTTCCCGAAGATGAAGCTAAAGTTCAAGGGTCGCCGTTTCGAAACCGTGGACGAGATCCAGCGCGAATAGCAGACGGTGTTTGACACGATTCGCGAACAGGACTTCCAGGGAGCGTTCCAACAGTGGCAAAAACGCTGGCAGCGGTGTATCGCTGCCCAAGGAGACTACTTTGAGGGGGATCATAGCCAGACTTAAGTAATGTAAGTACTTTGTGGTATATCGGCCTAGTCTCGGAACATTTTGATCGGACCTCGTAGAATCTGGCCAGAAGCAGAGCACTGTGCCAGGGCCACTGGCGTGAATCAGTCCATTGTATTTAGACTTTGCAGAAAGTACCAGGACACCGGAGATATCAATCGTCAATCTGCGGCACGTCGTCACCGATTGCAGCGGCTCAGGATGAAAGATATGTGGCACTAACAGCAAGACGTAACAGGTCGGTGCCAGCGAGAACGCTTGCTTTAGAGCTGTCTGAAGCTGATGTATAAGCTGTTTCAAGACCAACAGTACACAGATGTCTCAACCAACAAGGATTATACATGATAAGACATGCAATTTAAACCCAACTCCCTGCATCAGCAAGAAATGCCAGGCCACTGTGGCGCAGACAACATGGAGACTGGGATGAAACTCAATGGGACAATATCCGCTTCTTCGATGATTCCAGGTGCAGTCTCAAAAGTGACAACTGCCGTCCTCTTCTTCGATGATTCCAGGTGCAGTCTCAAAAGTGACAGCTGTCGTCCTCTTCTTCGAGGATTCCAGGTTCAGTCTCAAAAGTGACAGCTGTCTTCCTCTTCTTCGATGATTCCAGGTTCAGTCTCAAAAGTGACAGCTGTCGTCCTCTTCTTCGATGATTCCAGGTTCAGTCTCAAAAGTGACAGCTGTCGTCCTCTTCTTCGATGATTCCAGGTTTAATCTCAAAAGTGACAGCTGTCTTCCTCTTCTTCGATGATTCCAGGTTCAGTATCAAAAGGTACAGCTGTCTTCTTCTTCTTCGATGATTCCAGGTTCAGTCTCAAAAGTGACAGCTCTCGTCCTCTTATTCGATGATTTCAGGTTCAGTCTCAAAAGTGGCAGCTGTCGTCCTCTTCTTTGATGATTCCAGGTTCAGTCTCAAAAGTGACAGCTGTCTTCCTCTTCTTCGATGATTCCAGGTTCAGTCTCAAAAGTGACAGCTGTCTTCCTCTTCTTCGATGATTCCAGGTTTAATCTCAAAAGTGACAGCTGTCGTCCTCTTCTTCGATGATTCCAGTTTCAGTATCAAAAGGTACAGCTGTCTTCTTCTTCTTCGATGATTCCAGGTTCAGTCTCAAAATTGACAGCAGTCTTCCTCTTCTTCGATGATTCCAGGGTCAGTCTCAAAATTGACAGCAGTCTTCCTCTTCTTCGATGATTCCAGGTTCAGTCTCAAAAGTGACAGCTGTCGTCCTCTTCTTCGATGATTCCAGGTTCAGTCTCAAAACTGACAGCTGTCGTCCTCTTCTTCGATGATTCCAGGTGCTGTCTCAAAAGTGACCGCTGTCTTCCTCTTCTTCGATGATTCCAGGTTCAGTCTCAAAAGTGACAGCTGTCTTCCTCTTCTTCGATGGTTCCAGGTTCAGTCTCAAAAGTGACAACTGTCGTCCTCTTCTTCGATGATTCCAGTTTCAGTCTCAAAAGTGGAAGCTGTATCCTCTTCATCGATGATTCCAGGTTCACTCTCAAAAGTGACAGCTGTCGTCCTCTTCTTCGATGATTCCAGGTTCACTCTCAAAAGTGACATCTGTCTACCTCTTCTTCAATGATTCCAGGTTCAGTCTCAAAAGTGACAGCTGTCTTCCTCTTCTTCGATGATTCCAGGTTCAGTCTCAAAAGTGACAGCTGTCGTCTTCTTCTTCGATGATTTCAGGTTCAGTCTCAAAAGTGACAGCTGTCGTCCTCTTATTCGATGATTCCAGGTTCAGTCTCAAAGGTGACAGCTGTCTTCCTCTTCTTAGATGATTCCAGGTTCAGTCTCGAAAGTGACAGCTGTCGTATTCTCATTCGGAGAGAACCGGGAATCTGTGTTTCACCCACAAACATCTGAGAAACAAACCATTACAGAGATAGTAGTGCTATTGTCTGGGTTGTCATTATGTCAAACTGGCGCACATGTCTATTCTGGCGTAACTTTAACAGGTCGAAGGTACAGAGACCTAATCACTAATCCTTACGTGAAGCATTTTCGGGGTGCCGGTGCCCCAGATTTCCAGTTCATGGGTGATTACGCGAGACCTCATGAAGCTGCTATTGTCGATTATTATCTGGGAGGTGAAGATATCCACGTCTCCCCGGTGGCGCAGTGGTCTAAGCGATGGCCTCTGATCATTCGTCCGAACGGGGTCCGGGTTCGTATCCCGGTGAGGCATGGATGTTGTGTTTGTCTTACGGCACTGGCTCTCTCCCTTCCCTGGAACCAGTGACCCTAAATTAGGGACGGGCGACTGCTTATAGCCCATTGAGTTGCTCACGGTGGTCGCTAAAAAAAAAAAAAAAAAAAAAAAAAAAGATATCCACGTACGCCATGAAAAAAAAAAAAAAGATATCCACGTACTCCATGAAAAAAAAAGATATCCTCGTACGCCATGAAAAAAAAAGATATCCACGTACGCCATGAAAAAAAAAAGATATCCACGTACGCCATGAAAAAAAAAAGATATTCACGTACGCCATGAAAAAAAAAAGATATCCACGTACGCCATGAAAAAAAAAAGATATCCACGTACGCCATGAAAAAAAAAGATATCCACGTACGCCATGAAAAAAAAAAAAGATATCCACGTACGCCATGAAAAAAAGAAAAAAAAAAAAAAGATATCCACCGTACGCCATGGCAAGCGCATTCCCCAGACCTCAACGCAATAGAGAATGTGTGGGATGCGTTGGGGAGACGTATTGCAATATTTCAACGTCCTGCCAGAACCCTCGAGGAACTGCGATCTGCTCTTGTTTAGGGTAGTATTTGCTTTAACAGAGTCTTCTTATTTCCCTTGTTAACGACATGAGACATCTCTGTGACACTTGTATAAGAGATCACCATACGTCTTACTAGACCGTTGCACAAAATCAGAAAGGTCTCCGGAAAATTCCCGCTTGTTTTCACTATTTTGGGTTACTGGTACGTTTTCCTGGTTAATAATTTGTCTATGCGATTTTCAACTGTGCATTGAGTTCCTCACGAAGATATCTATGTATAGTAAAAAACAGCCAATTTTATCATTTATTCTTGTTTTATTTATAGTAAGAACAGCCTATTTCGTCATTTATTCTCGTTCTATGTAGTTTATTCCTTTTTGGTGATTATGCTTAAATTTTGGACACCAGTGTAGTACAAGTTGAAGAGTTTTACCTTGACATGTATGTCGTCGTTGCCACGTCGGAGCTCAGTTAGTCTTAAAGTTTGTGAAATTCAGCCTCAATGATTCTAAACATGTTGTGAAGTAATAAGGAAAACGCTAAAGGACTTGAATCTTTCAAAAGCCTTAAAGCAAATCCTTACGTTGAATTCAGTTTAATACCTATTTCATTTTGAAGTATAACCTAATAGATGGATAGACGGAGAACGAGCTGATGCAAAACCACTTATTTTATTTTCAAAGAGGTACTAAAAAGATTTTGTTCGTGACGTTATTTACGTTCAAGCAAAGCAATCGCGCATTTATCGATTTACCAGGAACTAATCGCAACAATGATATAAGTGTACAAACACGATCGAGAATGCAGAAGAGCTCATTTGTAGAGATAGAATAAATTAAGGACGAACTTTAATATATACGAGCCTTACGTGATGCTGTTTACAAGGAAACGATTCCGAATGAAATGCTCGAGCGCCTAACTACGAATTCCTATCGGAAGCCATTACTCATTATTAGCTATGAATAATTACCATTTACTCTTCCCAAATGTGAGTGCATTGTTGAGTAAGGGTACGATAGGTTAAATGATATTTAGGATAAAGTAACAGAACATTTTGACAAAGTAATTCTCTGCATTTCCTATTAGTCTCCTGTGTTGGAAAGATTTCAAAAGTGACAGCAGTATTCCAAAATCTTCCTTTTGTCAAAGAATGCGATAAATAGGTTTAATTATATTCCTGCGAACGAAGCACTTCGAGAGCGACGCAAACACTTAGGATTGTATCCACTGTATAAAACGAATTTGTGCTTCTTTTCCGCAGATTTTTGTGTTTCTGTTAGACGTCGGACGTCTAAGAAAGTCGCTCAAAGATTTTGACTTACGAATCCTGCTTCCAACTTGTCTTCGCACTTCACAAATGGAAATCTTTGAGTTTAGGCTGGAGTCTTATTTTCCCAGTGACTTTACAACCCAGCATGTGTTTGCTATTACATAATAATACTGAGAAATCACACTCTTCACTCTCGTAATTTTCAGGTGAAACGAGAATTATGACTTTCGGAAGTATAACGAAGTAAATTTCTCCGTCATTTCTGTCCACGCCAGGATTCGAACCCGGATCCCCTCATTCCGGAATAAGTCACTCTACCAATTGAGCTACGCGGACGTTTGTTCTGACTGCTGTCTGTCTTTATGTCGTGTGCGTGCTGCTGGCAGGTACGTCACATCTCCCCCCTCCTCCCGAAAGAGGGCCGGGGACATGGCCCACGGGCCAGCCGTGACCATGAATCGTTGCAGGCGGCCATCCGCTGTAGAACGTGCACTCGAAAACTCCCAGTCAATCTAGTGTGTGGAATGCAACATCACATATTTTTATTTTTCGAAGCGCTGGAGAAGGGATTCTCTGATTTTTCCTATCTCGCGGTGTGGAAAGAATATCACACCAATGCGAGATTTTGAACGGCCGGGTCATCCGGAAAGTTCGGGCACCATTATAACGAAGTAAATTTCTCTGTCATTTCTGTGCACGCCAGGATTCAAACTCGGATCCTCTCATTCCGGAATAAGTCACTCTACCAATTGAACTACGCGGACGTTTGTTCTGACTGCTATCTGCCTTTATGTCGTGTGCGTCCTGCTGGCAGGTACGTCACAAAAGGGAAGTTGCTAATGTTCTTTCTAAGGCCGTATTTACTGGAGGACAGGGAAGGCGGTTTTCCTCCCAGAATGAGCATTCCAAGGGTACACATTCATGCTCTGGGGAATGTGTAAAATAGAAATTGTAAATAAACAAGTTAGTAAAATCATGCAATGCATTGATTATGATACGATTTCCAACATACCACAAATCCGGCGCAGACAAACCCTCCTCCTTACCCTGACTATTGATTCGTTCAGTGTACCTCTGGAATAACTTACTAAGGTTATGTCGCAATAGAAGCACTTTAACTCAAGTTGTGCGGTGCTCCAAAGAAAGCAACCTGCCAGGTCGTAGTGAGCCTGGAGAATTTCGTGGTCGCTGTGGTGGAGTGGAAGCATGTCCGGCGCGTAACTGGAAGACCCTGCGTTCGATTCCCGGTGGCGGCGGATGAAAAGTTTTCCGTGACTCACTTATAAACGTGGAAAGAGCGATGCCTTCTATTTGATGCTCCTAATCCACGCCAACTGTGTATTTATTATTTATTTTACTCAAGTTATTGCTCAAGATATGAGGATAATGGCTGTGGAATAAACATCGCTCCTGTGCCCTGACATTTGACCCCATTTCGATGATATTCAACAGAATCGATTTCCGTATAACTCCGGAACAACATGAAATTTTTTTGTCGCAATCGGAGCATTTTTACATAAGTTTTAACGCATAAGGGCAATGGAATTGATCCCGCTCCTATGTCATGACCTTTGATCCCATTTCGCCTATTTTTAATAGGGTTCGTCCCCAGGCCGTCCCTTACCACATACTAAAATTTCATTGAATTCGAATCATTTTTATGCGCGTTATGGTGCGGACAGGCAGGCAGACAGACGGACGCACAAAACTGGAACATATACGCTTCTTCAACCTACGGCTGGAAAGCGTAGGTTGAAGAAGCGTAAGGACTTTGATTAATCTCACACAGTATTCCATGCAGTTAACCAGGGTACAGCGTGGCTATACACTGCAAGGTTTGAACATCTCATATGCATGAAGGGAATTTTCCAAAATACTTATTGGAGCCTGTAACGTGCTACAGAGATGAAAACATGTGTCCAGACGACAAATCTGCATCGAGACATTCTGTCCACGTAGCTCAGTTGAGAGAGCGACTTACTCCGGAGTGATCGGACACGGTTTCGATGCTCGTCGCGGACAAACTTGTGTTCTCACAAGGCATAGAAAACTATGTTGATATGCCTAACCTCCATGAGCTTTCCGCACATGTCATTGGAATGAAGAGCTAGTTAATCATCTGTGCTCTGCCGCAGAAAGTTCTCTGAGCGTTTAACCTTGAACGGAATTTTTCCAAACCCTACCCCTAAAACTTCTTCCTATTGTTATGTTCAATATCCGATACTCCATCGTTCTGCGCTGGTTTGTTTTTTGCTCTGCATTTCTGTGGTGTGTTGTGTTGTCGGCGTTCACATAATGTTTACGCTTTGCTTCGTATTTACAATCTGTGGTTTTTGGGTATTTACTTAGTTTTTACATTCTGAGTAAAATTATGTCAAAAACCTGAAATGCGATTTCTGAACGATCATAATGCTTCCCTATAACGGCGGTGTGTGAGAAAGAAAAACCCCGTATTATTTGTGGGGAACTCTCGCCCTCCTAGATAAGAAAAACTTGATTCGGTATTGGTTCGCTCCTTGATGAGTGCGTGACACATTATTACGATTTCAGGATTTTAACTTACCTTCAGCACTTACCCATTACTTTTGGAAACGTTCGCTACAACTGTATGAAGCAGAAGAACAAAAAGAAAATGTTTCTTTAGTATTTATGTTAACCTCAGTCAAAAGTGTTGTGATGGTAAAGATGAAATGTCCGCTTTCAGAGAATGGACATGTTCGACCCCTCCATAGGAACAGTGTCGTCCAGCAACATCACATGGTATACCTCACAAGGATGGTGTACACCAAGTGTACGCGTTGTGCGCCTCATTCCGTGACAAAGTTCGACTGCGGGTACACAGGCTTTGATTGAAGCGGATAATGGAAACAGGCAGGTTCTTTTTGTAGAAGTTCAAACTTGGACAATCCGCGGGTATGGCGGCTCGAAATAGTAATGCGACGTTAGTGAAGAGTACTGTGAATGAACACACTTATAGGCCGGTAGTTCACAAAATTCCAAGCAGGAGACGCGTTCCTTGCAAATGTGCCTCGTAGTCTCCCACCGGTAGCTGTAACAAACGAAGAGTGAAGACTATGGTGGTAGCTGTCCCTTGACAGAGTATCCGTGAGATCATAGCAAAGACCAGTAAAATATTCGACGGTTGTCCATTGCCTGAAGGCCATGGGAAAGGTGAAAAATATAGGTGCCTGTGAGCCTCAGGAATTCACAACAGCCAATAAGATACGACTTCTGAAAGGGTGCATTTTCCTACTAGCCAATCACAGGCAGGAGAGATTCCTGCATCAGATCGAATGAAAACTGAGTCCACCAAAACAATCAGAAGTATTCATTCCAGTGGTTGGATACAATGGAGCCACGCAAATACCATCCAGGGCCATTCATACGCCCTCGGAAAGTGCTACAGGCTTCAACCATCTGTAAATATAAACCTTTGCCGGTGGTAAAGTCGAAACCACGCCTCCTCGCTCCAGAGCCAGTTATTCTCCCAACTGAACTACACTAACCTTGGCCTACCACTGAAACTTGGCGGGAATTTTTTTTTATTTATTGAAGGTTTACCGACCACTGTGAGCAACTCAATGAACTATAAGCAGTTGCCCGTCTCTAATTTAGGGTTACTGCTATCAGGGAAGGAAAAGAGCTAGTGCCGTAAGTCAAACGCAACATCCATGTCTCACCGGGATTCGAACCCGGACCCTTCACGAACGAATGCTCCTAAGCCAGGGCTTAGACCACTGTGCCAACGGGACGGCCTTGCCGTTTTCACTCTTGTGTCACTCAATTGGTGTGCCACATATATATCTTCCCCATGAGAAACGGCTGAGACGGAATTATAACTTTCCGGGTCAGTCGGAAAACCTTGCTTGAAGGAGCACACATTAGTAGAAAGAATTCTGATAAATTCAAGACGATGTGTGGAATAAGCATCACATAGTTTCGAAGCGTATAAGAAAGAATTATCATTAATTCCAGAAGAAGAGTGGAAGAAACGTCACACGTATATTTTTTATTATTAAAAATTTTACCACCACCGTGAACCACTCAGTGATTTATCAGCAGTCGCCCGTCCTTAATTTAGGGTCACTGGTTCCCGCGAAGGGAGACAGTCGGTGCCGCAAAACAAAGACAACATCTATGTCTCACCACGTTTCGAACTGGGACCCATCTCCCGCGAATCATCAGAAGCTATCGCCTAGACCACTACGCCACAGCGACGGGCCCACGTACATTACTCTGGTACCTGACGACCAGGATATTCGTTGTTACGTTCGTGCGCCATAGTGAAAATAAACTTTTTTTGTCATGAGGTTGGATTCGAACCCATGTCACGAATCCAGTTATTCCCCCTACTGAACTACACCGACATTGGCTTATCGCTGCAACTTGTCGTTTTTGCACTTGCCTCACACCAATCGTACGCCACACTTCATTCATTTTTCCAACAATGTGAGACCATTTATTCGGACAGCTATTGTGTTGAAATGTAGCAGATGCACAAAAGGCTCTGCACGAAGGAGCCAGGTTTGATGAACAGGCATGGGATTCTTCTGTCGTATTACAACGCTGGTCGAAATGCCTATATAAAACACCGTCCAACCAAATTCACCAATTGGACTATGAAACTCTGCAGCACCATGCACATTCCCCAGTTCAGACCTTCCTTCCACGGATTATAACCTGTTCTCGCATCTGGACCATTTCCTGGAGGAAAGAACTAACCTTCCGGAACTAATAAGCTGTGTGTCAGACTTTTGCCACTTTCTTTGCCTTACAAATTGCCGAGTTTTATTGCCGTGGTATCCACAGCCCAGTAACCGGTTTGCAGGAATGTATCAATGCAGAGGGAAACTACTTTGACTATTCGGATTGGTGCTTCCTATCTTTATGAGGAGTTACAGGTGGAACTCCCATTTGGGATATTTCAGGCACACCAATACGATATTATTTCAATATTTGTGTCTACTTTCATATAATTATATGATATTCCATTAAATAATTGAATAACAGTTCCGAGAAGAATAACGGGCACTTTCAAATTTCAAAATTCGGGGGTTGATGGCAAAATTTTGTGTTTTAAATTTTAGAAGCGGAGTTGCTGGCATATCAACATTTTAAGTTGTGGTGTTTCAGGCAAACTGATATTTAAAGTTGTGAGGTTTAAGGCAGACTGGAAACCCATAAAGGGATGTTTTGATGTAAATAATTTTAAAATCAAGGTTTAGATGTAGAAAACACTTTAAATATACAATATATTGACAAAAGTAACCGGAAACCCTTCGAAAGCAAATGAACGGATCCGCTGCATTGTTAAGATGTGCGGTACAGCTGTAAACGGTATATAAAAAAGCCTGCAGCTGACTATAATCATATCGCACTGTGAGGTTGAGTGAAAATGTAGTGGTGGGAGAGAACTGACTTTGAGAAAGGAAAGATTGTGGGATTTTATATTAGTGGGTTGTCCATAAGCGAAACCGAGAAATGTTTAAACATACCCAAATCAGCTCTTTTGGATGTACTGAATAAGTGGAAGACGCATGGCGTGCCTGAAGCAGCAGTGATAGAATACGTCGAAGCCTCAGGAGAGTCGTTACACCTAATCCACGAAGTACTGCACAATATTTCAGTGAACATGTGAGTAAAAATAATATTTCAGTGAACATGTGAGTAAAAATGCTGAAACCTCGGTATGTACACGTACCATTCCCAGAGAACTTTATTCCATGGGTTACCGTGGTCGTGCGGCTGCTAGTATAAGCCTTTCATCTCCACGCCGAATGCTACTCGTCATTTAGCAGGGTATAAAGAGCATTTACCGTGGACCGTAGATCAATGGAAACGGGTTCTACGGACTGATTAATCCAGATACACGATCCATCAGTCTGATGGCCGTGTGTGGGTATGGCGGCAGCCGGGGGAACGCTGTTTGCCATAGTGTACTGTTCCTACGGTCCATTTTGTAGCTGGCAGTGTACTCATGTGAGGTTTTGGTTTCTGTGGTAGGGTCCCGGCCTATTGGTTATCGTGGACAAACCTGTTAATCAGCACGCCTACCTCGATGTTATGAACAATTATGTCCTACCAACTCTGTGGCAATACTATGGAACCGAGCCTTTTTAGTACCAGCAGTATAATGCACCGAGCCATAAAGCAAGGTATGTTACGGCGTGGTTTGTCGATAATTCCGTATTGTGCGTGGACTGACCAACACAGAGCCCTTATCTTAATCCCATAGAGCACCTATGGGATGAATTAGACCGCTGCATAAGAAGTTTGGAATTAACGCCTACTACGAAGCAACAGTTAGTGGCAGCATTATGTACTGAATGGAAGCGCATACCTATCGCAGTGTTCCAAAAGCTTGTCAAAAGCATGTCTCGAAGGGTCAATGCATGCATTAAGACCAAAGGTGGTTTCAAAATATCTTTATTCAAGGTAGAAATCAGGAGACGAACTAATAAGGACGTCTAAATACAAATAAAATACGATCAAAGATCGTTAAACTACTAAAACCTATATAAAAATATACAGCATAGTGCACAAGTTGAAAAATGGAGCAAAATTACAGCTCGTGATAAATGAACAGCGACAAGCATGTCTGGGCATTGAGGAAGGATTTTAACAAAAAAACTTATTGCTCATAAGTGCATTGCTGTGCGATTAACAAACTTGTTCAAGAAAATTGAGAGCTTCAGGAGACAACATTTCTCTTGAAAAAAAAAAATAAAATAAAAAAAAAATACAATAAGACAGTAAGGTGTAACACATCATAGTTACAAGAATGTACAGTACAAAGCAATTGACAAACTGATCATAAGACAAATCAATGAAATGATGAATATCAGGAGAAGAACAAACTTGGACTTCCTGGTGTAAATATAATATATTACCTGTTCGGCAATATTCAAAAACAATGTACAGATATACAGCACAGTGTCAACATGTTACAAATCAAAATCGGACCATATACAGAAATGTAACACTATTCTGTTGACCAGATAGAAAATGTAAGTATAATAAGAAAACACGCGATGAATAAAGCTTTAACATATTCTCACTATCCATATGTAGTGATAGAAGAATGATAGTACCAAGCATCACCTCACACAAAAGAACAAAATAGGTAAAATGTTTTTCAAAATATATTACTCATGAGTACAACACCATGCAATTGACTAACTTGTGCAAAAATAAATACAGTAAGAATCATTAGTCAACATGTCTCTTGAAAGAAGGTACGATATGACAGTGAGTTTTAACACAACATATTTACAAGGATGTACAGTACTATGCAATTTAAAAAACTGATTATCAGACAAATCATTGGAATGTTTAATAACAGGAAATAACTAAACTTGGACATTCTGATGCAAATAAGATGGATTACTTGTTCCGCAATATTTTGAAAACTATGTACAATTATACAGCACAGTGCAAACATGTTCGGGAAACAAAATAGAACAAAATTACAAAAAACTACACTGCAGAAACAATATCTATGTTTATACAGCACTATGCTAATGACTAACTGCAATATTTATACTCAAAATGTAAACTAAAGACGAACTAACTTGAACGTCAATGTAGGAAAAAAAAATACAAGATGAGACAAAAAACAATTTGCTGTGTAAACACGTACAGCCCTTTATCAAAAAACCCATGCGGTAAATTTCCAAGCTGTGCAAAGATCTTGAAAACAGATTGTTGATATTTACATATGCATTTCTGATTCAAAAAGGTCAAATACCAAATCTGCCGACCGTCAGGTACAATGACGCTGGCGAGCTGGTAAACCATGAGGCAGCCGGTGACCAGGTGGCAAGGAACTGGCTCTCCCGACGCTGAGTAACTGCAACAGAATACTCTAGCCGAAGTCGAGATGTCAGACGGTCGCGGAAATGGCATAATAATGCCGTAGAAGCTTCATGCACAGTCAGAGGAGTAGTCAAATATCTGCAGCGTTGATGAAACACGTAGATTACATGCTTCGCTAAAATAAAAATATAGGCACAGACTGATGGGAGCTTGACTGGGGGATAGTTCTGTAGCAGAAGAGTCCGATATGCATCAAATGTAAGATCTGCTGTAATGGAACATTGGGCGATAGTAAATGCCAAGTTCAGCATTGGGAGTAATATAACACAGTGTTGATAGACATGGGAGACATCAGCCTCCCGAGCACAGAAAGGGCAAAGAGGGGAATCGAGAAGAGACATTCGGAAAAGAACGGAGGGAACAGGAAGGCGGCGATGGAGGAAAAGCCAATGGGTATTAATTTCTAGAGGAGCAGAAAGAGGAGACAGGGCGGCTGACCACACCGTAGCAGTGGCAGCAGGGGGAA
Source organism: Macrothele yani (assembly GCA_039090855.1). Classification (NCBI taxonomy): domain Eukaryota; kingdom Metazoa; phylum Arthropoda; class Arachnida; order Araneae; family Macrothelidae; genus Macrothele; species Macrothele yani. Next base: position 13,305,380 of record CM077013.1, on the reverse strand, counting down.
CATCAGGAATGGGGAGAGGAGGAGAAGAATGGGACATAGCGAGGAACCGATAAAGAGCTGACACCGAGAGAGAAGAAATGGGATGAGCTGAGCCAGAAGTAAGCAAGAAAAGAGGAAATGGGAGAGAAGCAGAAGGAACAAAGGAAATACCTGAGTGGGAAGCAAGATGAGGAAATTGAGAAATGATAGATGAAAGAATAGAGTCGTAGATGTCACGAGAGGAGGAGGAGAGGAGAAGAGAGGGAGGGAGGCTGGCGAAGGGTCGCCAAGAAAGGTCAGGGTTAGTGAGATCTTTAACTGTTACCACACCTGCTCGGAGCCAGGTAGGATAGGCAAAGTACGGAAGATGAGAGGGGTGAATAATCGAAGAATAAAAGAGGGGTTCAGCAAGGAGCTCAGTTGTGGAATCAGGTGGAGAACGAGAGAGAGGGAGGGAACGAAGGAAAGTTAGAGCTTCACGGTAAACAGGGGGAAGTCGAATGAGGGTGAGGGGTCGGTGGTCCATGAGTAGTAAGGAGAGAAAAGAAAAGTTAGGGTTGCTCGGGGAGGCGATGACGTCCCTAGCTAAAACGGCATCTGGTACTGGCGACGTGAAGAGACGGAGAAAAGTAGTGATTCTGACGGCCTTGTAGTACTCCTGTGTATCAAGGAGTCCGATGCCGCCGTGATCCGGAGGGAGGCAAAGCTTTGTGACACTGACCCAGTGGTGGCAGGTCCAAATCAGAGAAGTAAGACATCGGGTAATTTCATGAAGGCGGAGTTGTAGAGATTTGACACCAAGCCAAGAGTGTGTGCACAAGGAAATCAGGTAAGTTCGAGAGAGGCGAGCTCTCTGGAAGAATGATGAGCAGAACTGGGCTCTCCTCCAGGAGGCAGTTGACCTGAGCAAGCGTGGGTGAATAGCATTCCACGTGTAGAGGGGGGCAGCTTGCAAGGAACCAAGATGAACTCCAAGGAAGCGCTGTGAGATGGACGACCAGCTTGCTCCCCAAGGGGTGTCTACACGATGTGCCCATGAGCCGCACCATAAACCAGTGCTTTTAGATGAGTTGAGCGCTGCACCGGAGCATGAGGCATAAGCTGCGAATAGACGTTGGAGACACGGAAACTGTGAGTCATGACGGATGCAGATGGTGACATCATCTGCGTATGCAACAGAGGTAGTGGCATGATGTCTTGTGCAGGCAGAGAGTGGTGGCAGAACTGCTTTAAAAGATTGGTGTACAGAGCGGAGGAAGGGTTCAATTGCGATTGCAAAGAGTTGTCCGGAGAGTGGGCAACCCTGCCGCACTCCCCGGCGGAAGGGAATAGGCGCTGTGAGAAAGGTGGGCAGCTTGACCTGGAGAACGGCGTCTTGATAGAGTGAGAAAAGAAGAGAGACGAAGGAAGGAGGAAAACCGAAGTGAAGGAGTGTAGCCGATAGATAGGAATGTGAGATATTATCAAAAGCGGATTGTTGGTCAAGAGAGAGAAGGGCGAGGGGTTCAGAGCGAGATCGGGCAAGATGGATTAGATAATTTAGTAGATGGATGTTATGAGAAAGTGAACGGCCGGGAACTGTGTAAGTTTGATTTGGGGAGAGAATGTGAGTGAGAATGGGGTTAAGGCGTTGGGAAAGAAGTTTAGTATAAAGTTTATAATCTAGATTTAAGAGGGAGATAGGGCGCCAATTCCCCAGGTCAAGGAGATCACCTTTCTTAGGGAATAGTACAACATATGCTACTGTGAATCGCCTCGGTAGAGGGGAGTGATTGAAAGCAGCAGAAAGTGCAGAAAAGAGAAATGGTAGAAGGAGAGGTAGAAAGGTTTTATAGAAGAGGAAAGTGAGGCCGTCCGGACCCGATGCGGCCCTAGAGTTTAAAGAAGAAAACGTAGAGGATAGTTCAGAGAACGTGGGAGGAAGGAGGAGAGAAGAGGCAAGATGGGGAGGAACTTGTGGTAGGTTAGAAAGAAGTGATGCCAAAGCTGAAGAGGATGGCGGAGGAGATTCACAGAACTTCTCTGTATAGAACTTTCGGACCTGGGAACATAGAGTGAGTGGATCATCAGACACCTCTCCAGATGCGAGGCGAAGGTGCCGAAGTGAATTCGATGCTGTTCGTGTTTTTTCCATGGATGTAAGGAAATCGTAATTGGATGCGTCTGGCGATAGATGTTGTAGCCGGAGACGTCGTAGAGCTTGTTGAGCCAGAGGAAGGAGGATTGATCGCAGTTCTTCTTGATAGTGGCAGAAGAGAGGATCACTTAGGCTTAGGATGGAGAGCATGGAACGGACATGGTTGAGACGCATGTTTTGAAGCGTTTTTGCTTTAAAAGAAAGATTGCGAACGTGGAGAACGAGTTGCTGTTTAATGTCCAACCAAAAAGTCAGACCACAAGGAGCTGATTGAAGTTGAGGTCGTTTGTCCTCAAGGAAGGAGCGTACTGAGGTACAGAAGTCTGGATCTGTAAGAAGAGTGTCGTCAAGAGTCCATGGACGAATTGTACGGGGTTGTGCTGGAACTGCTTGAATAATAAGAACGATGGCACAATGGTCAGAAGAAGCTGTAGGAGTGATAATAGATTCTGTCACAGCTGTAAGCAGAGTAGATGAGGCGTAGTATCTGTCAAGGCGAGCTGTGTACGGATTTTGATTATGTTGCGAGCGCCAAGTATGTACAGTCGATGAAGGATGGAAGTGACGGTGAACATCAATGAATGAGTTGTCGGAGACCACTGACTGAAGAAGATTCACCAAGTTAACACGGCGTTCTCTGGTGGAAGGAGATCGGTCCAGGGTAGGATTCAGAGTGCAATTGAAATCCCCTCCAATTAAAACATGATCTATGGGAGGAATGCGAGACAAGGCACGACGAAGGCGAGTAAAAAGTATTGTCAAGTGGGTTGAAGAGCTTGGAATATAAATATTAAATATATGATAAGATGTGGAAGCTATGGTGAATGATGCACACTGTAATAGGTCTCGACATAAGTTTCGAACCGAAAAAGAGGTGATTATGGAGTTGAAAGTATGGCGGATACCTATAGCTAGACCACTATGGGATGATAGTTGGTAGGCGTGGTGAAATGTGTAGTTCCACTGGCGCCATCGTGAGAATATCGTAGTGGATTGGCAATTCGTCTCTTGTAGTAAGAGAAGATCAGCTCCTAACGGAGTGAGGTCTTCATGTACCAAGGCATTAGAAAATGGGGATGCAAATCCCCTGCAATTAAGAGATACAATCTTGAAGACTTTTTTCCATTAATGCTTGCTGAAGAGCCTTCACAACAGGAGGAAATGATTTGAGTCGATTAAAATAGGTTTTAGCCCACGGATGTTCCTTGCGAAGGTGGGAGATGCATTGATTAAGGACTTGGATCTGATCATGCACTAGAGGGAGAAACGATGCATACTTTGAGAGTAAAGCATGTGTTGTGGAGTGGTCTGTCTTATGTGACAGGTATTGATGTAAATCTTCAAATGAAATCGGCCCAGTAGGAACCGAGCCATCCTTAAGGTATTCGACAAGATCCTCAAATTTAAGAGGAGGCTCTTCGTCGGCCTGGACAGAAGAGGTAGCAGCCTTTGATGGTGAATTCTTTCGAGAGGTACTACCAGTACGGGGAGAGGTGCGGGGTGATGCGGCAGTCGGCTTCTTCGGTGGGCGTCTTCGAGAAGAACCACGACGTTTCAGCGAAGGCTCAGTTGAGCTCTCATTAACTCGAGATTCGTGGCCAGAAAATCCGTCATCAGCAGATTTAGAAGTATCAATGATAAGGGCAGTGGAGAAACCCCCTGAAGGGGAATCCGCTACAGAATGACGACTCATGGGAAGCGAACAATTAAGTGAGGGAAAATCCAGTTGCTGGTCGAAGGATAAAGGGTCCGTAGACACGCGTTGACCAACTCCTGCAGTCGACTTTTGTGAAAGTTTCGATTCTGAAGCTTTCTGTGCAGTGGAAGAAGGTGTTGCTCGGCTCAGAAGAGGGCCAGAAGTTGTAGGAGAATTATTAGGAGCCTGTGATGCTAGATGTGGGCAATGCACACGTAAATGATTCTCTCCGTGGCAAAAAGTGCAGTGGAGGAAGGTAGTCACTTCAATTCTCCTACGTTGCTGTCCACAACGAACGTTGAGCACCTTTGGGCAGGCGAGCAAATGTTCATCAGATGGAAAGATCACTCTTGCACTTCGGCGAAATCCTCCTATGGATTTATCGTCTGGATCTCTCGGCGCGGCTGAAAGAGTAGTAACTGGCCCAACAACTCGGCCGAACTTACTGAGTACAGTGCACAGCGCAACGTCTGACACCTCAGGTGGAACCGGATAAAATGTAACCTGGATTGGACGCTGAGAGACAGGTTCTGGTAGAAGATGGACGTCTTTGAGGGACAAACCTTTTGTCAAGACAAGATCCGCATGCTCTTTAAGAGCAAAGTACACCAACACAGCTCGAGGTTTTCGAGCCATGTGAGTAATACTGGCTCCAGCTGGAAGTATCTGCTTGAGAGCCATACTATATTCTTTCAACTTTGTGTCTGGGAGCGCATCAAAACACACTCCGAAGTCCATTCTAGAATAGAATTTTTCCCGCTGGGGAATCTTCGGGAATATCTATGGTGGCAGTAAGGCCATCAACAATGACGTACGAGTCTGGTAAGACTTCTGCAACAAACTTGGAAGGAGCTTTTGTTCCAGTAAGAGCGGCAGAGTATGCCCTAGAAGCAGGACTCGAGCGGGAGGGCTGCAACGCAACCGGCTGTTTGAACTGAGTTGAAGTAGAGGGTAAATTAGCAGCGCTGTCAGACACATCCATGTCTTCACTTAAAGCAACAGAGAGTTGCGCTGCACTGACGTCACTGGTCGAAGCAGGGCAAGAAGCTTGAACTGTAGTTGAGGAGTCACTTTCCACTTCTAGTGGTTGGGTGACGTCACCTACAAGCATTGGAGGAGATTGGTCTCGTGTCGAGGAGGAGGAGGAGGAGGAGGCGGCAGGAAATGCCTCGCTGATATGGGCGTGGACATCGCTCTTATCAGCAGCAGCCGCCGCCATTGTTAATGACGAGGGCTGCCTGAGAAATCGACCAGCTAGGTCGACAATTCAAATGATGATAACAGAAAGAATAAACTACTCACCAACTTGGGAGATGTATCAAAACAAAGCACGAACCTTCAGCTTGAAGGAACACGAAAGGAAAATGACGAACCACACGATAAATCACACTAAATAGGCACACAACACGGAGCTCAGAAAAACGTGACTTAGGCCAAAGGTGGTTTCAAAATATCTTTATTCAAGGTAGAAATCAGGAGACGAACTAATAAGGACGTCTAAATACAAATAAAATACGATCAAAGATCGTTAAACTACTAAAACCTATATAAAAATATACAGCATAGTGCACAAGTTGAAAAATGGAGCAAAATTACAGCTCGTGATAAATGAACAGCGACAAGCATGTCTGGGCATTGAGGAAGGATTTTAACAAAAAAACTTATTGGACCGACACCGTACTAATGTATGTCAATAAATGCTATGTTGTGTTTCTCTTCTAGGTGCCCGATGACTTTTGTCAATATAGTGTAAATTAATGCCGGTTGCTTCGTCTAGCGGATTCTGTGATGGTTATATTCAAATTACTCGGAAACTTGGAATTTGTTCGTTCTGGGTGGTGACGTGGTTAGCATACTCCGGCGCTATTTAGGGGACGCGGATTGGTTTCCCGCTCCAGGACGACGAAATTTTCAAGTTTTCGGATATTATCTGACTTAACATCCATGTCATATTTACAAAAATAAACATAATCACATCTTCCAAATTTGTATGGGTGCACCATCTTCATTCGAACTCTTTGCTTAAACTGTCTGCGAAGAAACGCTATACCCCCACCACAACTAGACAGATGGCACGTACGTGCGGCGCCACAAAGCTGCCGGAGAGACATTTTATTCACAGGTAATGCATGTCAACTGCTTTGCCAGGGAATAAAGCACCGCTCCGTTCGGGTTTCACGCTCATTGTATATTCCCCATCTCATATATTCCACATAATATGTGTTCAGTCTCGAGTGAATCATCCTGTATAAATGAGAAAAAACGTGTAGATGAGAAACCTATAAACGAGGTTTACTCTATTATTTTTTTTAGTTATTCAGAGAAATAAATGTATGTTGAAGGCGTATTTTAGATACAGGCATTTAGAATGTTTGCTATAAAACATAAAAACAAGATTCTTTTGTTTGAGAAACAGAAAGTTGAAGCACTTATTAAATAATGCTTTTCGAGCAAACCTGTCAGAGATTCCACTGACATTTATTAAATAAACATTGTAAAATGACAATTATCATTTGATTATAACTTTTAGATTCCGAAATTTCCCGTGACATGAGTAGCTGTTATTGGAGTTGATTGACTCATACTTAGTCTTGTTTTAGTTAATCAGCTTGTTAATCTTTTGTATAGTTTTTTACACTAGCAGTTGGATTTTAATTCCAGAACTGACACTTGTTGTTCGGAATACGCGTATGCGCAGTTTTGACAGCTATTTTAATCAAAGAAACAGGCTTCAAAATCTCTTACATGGCAGTTAAATTTAAAAGAACAAAAAATGTTTCCTTTGGAAATAAGAAGACCACCTGTTTAATCATACTTCACAGGAGAGGTAAAAGCTTTCGATCCTGATTTTTGTGTAATATGTTACTGCATTACTTTTAATACACTTTATGTTGTCTTTTCGGGATGTGCCTTAGAGCAAGTACTTGATGGAGAGTGGTGCATTTGTTATATTGTTGCTCTCTGAGAACAATTGAATTCTCGGATAAAATGTTTAGTTAAATAATTTCCAGTAAATTTCTTATATGAACCCAAAAAATTGTGTTTCCGGGTCATACATTGATTATTCACACCGAAAATTCTATAGTTACAAATACATATCTTCACTTATGAGCCTAAATACCATTACGTTCCTTATAATCCATAGTTCATATGAAGCGCATTGTTGGTGTGTTAATTCATTTTCTTTGTGGACACCGTGATGAATCCTATCCATGTCGCGATTCTTCCAACTGTAACTCCATCGGTAGGTAAAACATCTGGCTTTATTCTCTCATTCATGTAGTAGGAAGAATCGCGACAGGGTGAGGATTCATCACGGTGTCCACAAAGAAAATGAATTAACACACCAACAATGCGCTTCATATGAACTATGGATTATAAGCTACCTCATGGTATTTAGACCCACAAGTGAAGATTGTTACTAAATAATTCCATACTAGCTTCAAAAAAAATAAATCAAACTTAATTTCTGACTTAAATAACTGCTTTTCTTTGATCTTTGGTGTATCATTTCACGACATAAAAGTTTCATCCTCGTCATCAGCTCCGTATAAACGTAACAACTTTCTTTATCTTCATTTGTTCATTTTCTTCCGCTTATGGAGTAATTCTCTATGGCTCGTTTCGGAACAATTTCAAAAACATGTTTTATATATCCTCTACGGCATTTTCATAATTTAAGGTTGGTGTTTCTGATTGATTTTTCAACAAACAACACTATTACATTTAATTTTAAGGTGGACGTCAAGTAATTTTGCTTCCTATACTTCCAATGGAAAAACTTCTGTACACATTTTCTTCACAATTAATAAGTTCCCAAGGATGAGAATTTGAACATCGTTTAAAATAGCTTCATTTTATAACTTGGAATACTTAGTATTTTCTAAAACTTAACCATAATTATGCAAACCAACATTTGTTTGTCTATTTACGTCATCAAAATACAGGTCGCGCCATCGTTTTTCTGGATTCAATACCACAAAAGGAAAAGTTATTCATTTTTAATATAATTATGGCTATGTTTTAGAAAATATTGAGTATTCCAAGTTGTAATAAAGTTATTTTAATCGATGTTCAAATTTTCATCCTTGGGAACACACTAATTGAGAAGAAAATGTGTACAAAAGTTTTTCCGCAGGAAGTATAGAAAGCAAAATTACTTGACGTCCACCTTAGCAAAACAAAGAACCGTCAGGGTTCTTATGAATATAAACAACTTAGATTAAATTCCAAGTGGTTCAGTACTCCCAAATGTAGACCCATGTTTAGTGTTGATAAAACATATAGGGAAATTCGGAGAAGTAATGTGCCGTTCAGAACAAAAACCCAACGGAAGAGTAACAAAGATCTCTAAAGGCTGGTAGAATTAGAAATGTACATCACATCTAATCAAATCAAAGATACAGTAACACTAGCTGATGACTTTACCTGCACCGTCAAAGTGCTGACTTCGCAGGGAAATGCGGAACTCTCTCGAATAGTTTGGGATTGATAGGATCCCTGACGGCTTTCCGACAGCTAGCCTGTCAGTCACCGGAAACCACAGTCTTCTACTCGGACTTCGGTCTAGAGACCTGTGGGGATCTGCCTCCCCCACGGGACCGGTACCTTACACCCTTCTGTCACAACCCGTGTCTGCAACGTGCTATGGGCAGTTGGGGCAAGCAACTTTTTCAAAATATCTCATCTCGTGGCCGGGAGATCGCCCGCCAACCCGAGTTTTTTTTTTTGGGACTACTGTCCTTTATTTAGAAACTCAGCAAAAGTACATGCACATTCACTATGAGGGTCTCATGCACCCCTCTCACAATATTCAGACGCTAAAAAAAATCACACAAATTGAAATATTTTCATTGTTCACAGCGCTAGGGCCAGTGCTGTGGTGATGACCCCGGGCCAGGGTCAACTCAAACACCTTGGTCAATAGACCGAAAAACTCATTATCGAGAGCTGCGTATCTCCAAGGGTACTACCATCCGTCAACAATAGTTGACTCGACTCTTCCTTTGCTCAAGTTCCCTAATAAGACTAGGGCATGTCTTACTGAAGCTGGAGTGTGAGACGTCCAGTTTCAGGTGGAACCTGGCATTCGCCGCGGTGCAGTTGCTGCAGTTCGGTGCGGCGGCACACTGGTGGTGCTGGTGCGCAACTTCACCACAATTGCCGCACCTTGCATCTGTCTCGGGGCAGTTGCCTCGGAAATGGCCGAAGCCATTGCACCGAAAGCACCTGACCTCCCTCAAAAATTCCTTTAGACGGAGCACTGACCAACCCAAGTTCAGTGTCTTCCGCCTCACCAAGTGCTTGAAGGTCTTGGGCTCCACGTCTGCCACCCAGTGGACCCTACCTCTCTTGCCCTTGATGGGAAAACAGGCTTTGAACCCGTTATCGAGCTCTGGGTTCTGCCCACAAACCGCCTCCTCGAACTCTTTCCGTGAGAGATCCCCGTCGACCCCATACACTATCAACCGGGGGTTTCTCTTTCGTGGGGCCGTGGGGGATGTGCAATCCTTGGTCATCGGATTGCTTCTCAACTCCTGGGCTAGGCGGTCGAGCTCCCCGGGATGGGAACATTCCACCGCGACCCCTCCTTTCCTGATGCTCCGAATGCTCTTGACCCCTATCTGCAGTTTAGTTGGGTTTACTACAGTTTTCAGGGTCTTCTTCGTGTCTTCTGAGGACGCACTCTCGACTGTCGGGTAGACTAAAAGCACGTGTCTCCTGTCTCCCGACTTTACCTTCTTCTTTTTAATCTCAATCGGGGTGGGGGAAGGCCCTTTCGCCTTGTTAGCCCCCTTCCTAGCCACTTCGGCGTAGGAAGCCGCTTTCACGTCGGCTTCGCAGCCCGACTCATCCCGCACTGACAGCCTGCCTTCGACATAGGCTACCTGTGCTGCTTGCTCATAACAAGCCTTGTTATTACTGCTCAAGGCAGCTTTCACCTTTTCTCTCCCGGAGGAAGTGACCCGCGAGTCCAAGAGAACGGACTCGACTTCCCAAGTGAGATTGAAAATGTGGCTCACAAACGCCTCAGGTGTAAGCACCGGGGGTGTCCTGGGATGCGTGCCTCCCACCAATGGTACCTCTGGGCACCCCACGGACGACCCCTCAGGAGCCCGAGAGGGTTCGGGCTGGGGTGGTGTTTTACCCTTCCTTGCCATGGGCGGAACTGGCAAGGAGTGCTTACTGCTGGCTTATGAGCAGCCGCACGACCAGGGTAACCCATGGAATGAAGTTCTCTGAGAATGGTACGTGTACATACCAATATTCCAGCATTTTTACTCACCTGTACACTGAGGTCTTGTGCAGTACTCCGTCGATTAGCTGAAAGGACTCTCCTGAGGCTTCAACGTCCTCTATCACTGATTTTCTTTGGTCTGCCGGTACGTTTTGCTGCTTCAAGCACGTCATGTGTCTTCCATTTATTCAGTACAACTAAAACAGGCGACTTGGGTATGTTTAAACGCCTCTCGGTGTCTCATGTGGACAACATACTAATAAAACACCCAACAATCTTTCATTTCTCAAAGTCAGTTCTATCCCGCCGCGACATCTTCACTCAAGTTCACAGTGCGATATGATCGCGGTCAGCTTCAGGCTTATTTTTATACCGTTTGCAGCTGTACCGCGCATCTTAGCAAGGCAGCGGGTCCGTTCATTTGCTTTTGAAGGGGTGTCCGGTGACTTTTGTGAATATAGTGTATATACACTGAAGTGCCAGAAAATCTGGTACACCAGTCTAATACGTGGTAGGTCCCCCACGGGAGCGCAGGACTGCCGAAATACGACGGGGCGTAGACTCCACTAGCTTCCGGAAATATGCTGTAGGCAATGCACACCATACGTCATGCAAAGCGTTCCACTATTCGGGTGTACTCCCAAGTCTCGGATTCCTGTGTTCGATAGCGCGTTGCATGGCATCCCAAATGTGTTCTATCACGTTCATATCTGGGGACGTGGGTGGGAATGGCAACACCCCAAACTCAGATGAATACTGCTCTAACCATAATGTGGCGTCTCGACACTTGTGTGGAGGTGCATTGTTCTGTTGGAACAGGCCCAACCCATCAGCATGAATGCAGGACATGAAGGGCTGTACCTCGTCAGAATGGATACGCACATAGCGTTGGCCGGTCACATACTTTTGTAGACGTACCAGGGGTCCCAGTGATGTCCAGCTAAACACACCCCATACCATTACGGACCCCCCAGCCGATACAGTTCCCTGTTGACAGGCGGGATCCATGGCTTCATGGCGTTTGCGCCACGCACGAATCCTTCCATCTGCCACATACAGTTGGAAATTCGACTCGTCAGACCAGGCTACTTGTTTCCAGACATAAAGTGTCCAGTGGTGGTGTTGCTGTGCCCAAGCGAGGCGCATAGCTCTGTGTCGTGCACCCATCAAGGGGACTCGAGTTGGGCGTCGGCTCCCAAAGCCCATATCGTGCAGGGTACTTTGCACAGTCCTGACGCTAATGCTTGTTGAGGCTCCAGCATTGAATTCCGATTATACCTGCGAGAGTTTTGCACGCCTATCGCGTGAAACAATTCTTGACAGCCTACGATGGTCATGTTCACCCAATGTCTTTTTATGGCCGCACTGGTACCGTAGGTTGGAGGTTTTTCCGGACTTCTTGTAGTCACGGTACATCCTTGCAATGGACGTCCGTGAAAATCCGAACTTCGTTTCTACCTCCGAAATAGTATGGCCCATCTCACGAGTGCCAACTGTGACACCGCGTTGAAAATCGCTTAAATCGTTATTGCTTGTCATTCTCATGACGAAAACAGCTCTAACAGCTGGGAAGGATGTCCATCGCTTTATATACGCATTGGCGGACGCAACCGAGTAAGCGCATAGGTAACGTTGCTATGTATTTTGCATAAGCTCGTCTGTACCAGTTTCTCTGGCACTTCAGTGTATATAAATTGTTATTGATAGCCTTAGCAGCGCTTTCACTTTCTCGTATTGCAAATACCCTTAGCGAAATACATTTATCTTGTGCATCTTTAAACTGATTGAGAAACATTAAGAAAAGTTTACTGTTGCGCATTTCACGAGGAGGAAATTAAATGTTTCGAGCATTATCACCATGTGTGACGTGGCTGCCCCGCAGGACGCACATGAGATAAAGGCAGATACCAGTGAGAGCACATGCCAGTGTAGCATAGTGGGTAGCACTCGGAGCTACGGAGCCGAGAGTTGGGGGTTCGAATCCCACCCCTCGCATAAAAATGATAGATAAATTCACTCACATACATGTCGAAAAGTTCAGTTGGTTTGTACCTAACCTTTACGTACTGCTATACGACTACAGAAAAGGCAGTCCGAAATACAGCGCCGCCCCGGTGGCGCAGTGGTCTAAGGCGCTGGCCTCTGATCATTCGTCCGTAAGGGGTCCGGGTTCGAATCCCGGTGAGGCATGGATGTTGTGTTTGTCTTACGGCACTGGCTCTCTCCCTTCCCTGGAACCAGTGACCCTAAATTAGGGACGGGCGACTGCTTATAGCCCATTGAGTTGCTCACGGTGGTCGTTAAACCTCCAATCAAAAAAAAAAAAAAAAAAAAAATACAGCTTAGTTATGACCTGTTCAAAACAAAAACGCCTTTTCGGTAGTCAAAGGGGAATTCTTGTTGTTAACTGTCTGAGCTGGATCCGGGTTTGAGAAGCAGATAAAAATTGGGCAATGATGGCTCCTTCACCCTCTCAATACCGTCCCCCTTCTAAGAACCTGAAATTTAGGCTGGATGACGGCTTTAGATACGCATACTGGTCACTTATGCCTGAAAGTAAAGAGATATCGATAAAATTATTTATGAAATATTAGGTTTAAATATTTTTAAACAAATATTACAGATATCAACCGAAAATCTGGTCGTAAATCAAGTAAATCACTGTAATATTTACATGAGTATGTTATCTCTCCAGAATGGTTTTCTTACGCAGTGGAAATAATTCCTCGAAGAAAGTTAATAAACAGATGTTTAAAGAAACCGATGAGAAGTAAACTTTCTGAAAACAATACAAAAATATTATTCTTCAATGAGTTTGACAGCTCTTTTGGAATAATATTAGTATCATACTAAAGCTAATGCGTCATTAATTTTTTAGAACGACATTTTAAATGAGTAATTTATGCATAGGCATTGAGTGTGGATAGCGTGAAAATTGCTTTTTATCACTGCGTCTGTGGCTTGACGAAACAATTCTTAAAAAAAACCCAATCGTAATCATTCGTACTTATTCAATTAAAATTTAGCTGCCGATTTTTTTAATACGTCAGCTATATATATCCCTGGATTAATAAATCCAAAAGCGAGGGAAGTTTTAATTAGATACGATGAACTTCGGCCTCGCATGTGGAAATCTGAAAGACACTGCAGAGAGGGAAACAATGCTCTTAATGACTTGGTTTCAGATTACTGCCTAAAGAAGATCCTAACTTCAAATTACAGCCATTAGTTAACTGGAAATTGATACTCGTTGCTTATTAGCAACTACAAGCCACAGGCATTATCGTTCGTTCCTCTCGTATGAATAACTTGAGAGGAGGTGAGATTCATGTCATTTGCTATACAAAATTAAATTGTAATGCGCATGGCATTGAACTGCATCGTAAAAAGTATTTTTATTGTATATTTCGTCTGTTTTGTGTATGTTCAGTGTGATCACAATTAAAAATAAGGTGTCCAGAGCTCTCTGTAGCAATAACTATCGAACAAATCTCGCCCAAATTTGGTATCCATACTTTTTTAAGTATGTGGTTTCGATTTTCGAAAAAAAAAGAGTTGAAAATTCAGCCGCTGGGGATGAATTTGGCACTCCTGTCCCCTTAATTTGCATTTTTCTTAGGTTGTATAACGAATTTTGGAGTATATAAATGGGTCGCAAAACGTTATTCACAAATCTTCGGAAGGTGAAGTGTCATGGTGCTCGCTTTACCTGATCGCGTCATTCCAACACTTCAGCAGAGAAACTGTTTGAACACGTCAATGTTTATGCAAGATGGCGCTCCCCTCATATCGGATTAAATGCGCAATCCTTACTGCAGCAGCAATTTTCGAACGAGAAAGTGATTAGCCGGTCATTTCCAATGCCGTGGCCTCAACGAGCACCAGATCTGAACCCCTGTGACTTTTAGTTATGGGGATACCCAAAAAGCCGCTCTTATAAGGTAATGTTCCCAACTTAGCTGTCTTAAAAGACAGAATTTCGCAACATGTGAGACAACTCGACTCAGGTCAGTTGAATTCCGCCGTCGAGTGTGTTGTTCAGCGAATCCAGTTTTCAGAGCATGGAGATGGAGAGCACATAGAACCGTATCTATGATTAAATCTTCAAATTCGTTATATAACCTACGAAATATGCAAATTAAGAGGACAGCAGTGCCAATCTTTACCCAAGCGGCGGAACCTGGAACTTTTTTTTTAAACAAAACCGCATACACAGAAAAGTATGTGGACGAAATTTGGCTGAGATTTGTTGAATAGTTATTTCTAGATAGAACTCTGAACACCTCTTTAATTGTGATCACCCTCTATACACTATATTGAGTAAATTCACCGGCCAGCTAGAAGAGAAACACAACATAGAATTTATAGACACACATTATTACGGTGTCGGTCCACCTTTGGCCTTAATGCATGCACTGACCCTTGGAGACATGCTTTCGACAAGGTTTTGGAACACAGCGATAGGTATGCGCTTCCATTCAGTTCATAATGCTGTCGTTAACTGTTGCTTACTAGTAGGCCTTGGTTCCAAACTTCTTATGCGACGCTCTAATTCATCCCATAGGTGCTCTATTGGATTAAGATCAGTGCTGTGTGCTGGACAGCCCACACACGATATGGAATTATTAACAAACCACGCCGTAACAGTCCTTGCTTTATGACTCGGTGCATTTTCCTGCTGGTACCGACAAGGCTCGGTTGCCTAGTATTGCCACAGAGTTGGTAGGGCATAATTGTCCAGAATATCGAGGTAAACGTGCTGGTTAACAGGTTTGTCCACGATAACCAATGGGCCAGGACCATACCACGAAAAACATTCCCACACGAGTACACTTCCAGCTCCAAACCTGACCGTAGGAACAGTACACTGTGGTAAATAGCGTTCCCCTGGCTGCCGCCATACCATCAGAGTAATGGATCATTTATCTAGATTCATCAGTCCATAGGAACCGTTTCCATTGAATTGCGGTCCACGATGAATGTTCTTTACACCATGCTAGACGACGAGTAGCAATCCGAGTGGAGATGAAAGGCTTATGAGCAGCCGCACATAAGCCTTTCACGCACGACCACGGTAACACATGGAATGAAGTTATCTGCTAATGGCACGTGTACATGCAGAGGTTCCAGCATTTTTACTTACCCGTACAATGAGGTCTTGTGCAGTACTCCGTCGATTAGCTGTAACGACTCTCCTGAGTATTAACAAATTTTATTGAACTTTTAGGCATAAAATAATACAGGCGCACCACAAAGTGGGAAAAACAATAATTAAACAATGAATGAAGGTAATGACATTATCAACAGATGAATGCGGCTACGCCGGTCAAGATAATATGAAAAATGCTAAAAACCACAACAAGGTGGTAAAATACACGATACACAGAGACAGCAAAGTACACGAACGCAATTACAATTGGCACTGGCAATAGCCAGGATGTAATCGAGGAACGCCTAACAACAGAAAAGGACATCCAACACAGCACTCTATTAACAATCAGGAAAACCAGAAATAGAAATAATAAATACAGTAAGCACTGTACACCAACAGTGCGCAACAAACCCGGTAAAATTCACATGAATACCACTCAAGTGAGTGATTCTGAAGACAAGATTAAGGCGTGCCACACTGAGCGACGCTAAACAATGAGAAAACAGATCTACAAGTGAACGGGCAGCACCACTCAAGAACATAGAGGGGAAAGCATAAAGGAACAACATAGCATCATGCACAATTTGAAAAACGGTACAAATAAATGTGAGCCCAATGACACCGACTCGAACAGAAATCGCACGAGGTTTGGAGATACAAAACAGAACGCCAAAAACGCAAGTGCAAAACCCCCGGGGCACATCGGGGATACAAAACAAACAAGAAATACAAACAGCACGGTGCACTGTGAACAGGAAAAATACGCGTGAGAGATAGTTGATAATGACAGCAATCACAGTACCAGAGAAATAATACAGATTACGGTAAGTTACATAATACGCACTACAGGTGAATGGCAAGCGCCAACTAAACAAAAACGGAACAATAAAAATTACAATTCACACTTGATGGTAAGCTCAATTCACAAAAATCAACATTGATACAAAATTTATAGTGACCCTGGACTCGACCAAGGATCAAAGGATCACAAAGGAACTAGTACCAACAGAAATGCCGAAAAAAGTACACTGTATACATACAAGAAAACTGAAAAAATTGTACAAATTCAAGAAACACCATAACAAGAACAAGGCATGAACAACACGGTAAACATTAACAGCTTATCCGTGATGAACACCGCAAGCGAGTGCGAAAAAAAGAAGCACAACGCTCGCGTTAACTGGTGAAAGCATGAGAAAGAAAATCGTATAAAATGATACAGTATTTACAGGTCAATGAACTTTCACCAACTCAAACAGAACGAAGAGCGTGAAAAGTGTGCAGCGAGGTCACGTTCACATAACCCAAATACAACAGGGGAATGAGAGTCCGGGAACTTCGGACTCGAACATAAACCCTGTGATAAGCCAAACATTACATGACTGGAAAGGAAAACAAGGAATAAGCACACTGGGTACACAGGGAAACAGAACATTCGAGTGAGAGGTACGAACAAGCAAGCGCTGCTCCCCGTTGCATAACAACACATAATACACAGTACAATGGTCCAGTGAACAGGAACGATGTAAAACTTCAGTATACACAATGTGCATGCTATATAAATTACAAGCATAGAGAACAGAACTTCGCTGTCTCCGATAACAGTAGGGAAAAAGAAGCAATGGACGAACAATTTACAATAAACAGGGTACATGGCAAACCAAGTTACGAAAAAAAGTGACAATATCAGAAATTATGTACAATGAAGATAGGTTACAACAGCATACAATTACAGGCAACCAACAATAACACGCCAACTGACAGCGATTTTTTTTTTTTTTTTTTTTGATTGGAGGTTTAACGACCACCGTGAGCAACTCAATGGGCTATAAGCAGTCGCCCGTCCCTAATTTAGGGTCACTGGTTCCAGGGAAGGGAGAGAGCCAGTGCCCTAAGACAAACACAACATCCATGCCTGACCGGGATTCGAACCCGGACCCCTTACGGACGAATGAACTGACAGCGATAAGGTGACCATAAGATATGGTACATATATATCATAAAACACCAGGAAGAAAATGAAAAAAGAAAGTGGTACATGCAGCTTAGACTCGGGTACAAACCTGTACCGATACAAAAGAAAACGAGTCACATTAGTTAACAATTCGCAAAACCTATGCCAAGAAAGGCACGCCACGGTGGACAACTACATAACCTGCCATTTGAGAGAACAGACACAAAGAAATGCAGATCCAACAAAATAACAAAATATAATTACAAATATACACTGTGTCCCAAAAGGCACATGGAAATATAAGAGGAGAAAGCACAACACAATTAACACGAAAGATACAGCGTCGATCCGTCAACTCGGAACCACCAGGTTTCCTGCGCCCAGGCAGACCGGAAGGAAACCAGAGATTGGGGGGTGGACGCTGCAAAGTACTCCAGCCGGAGACGAGCCAAGATGCGATTCCGAAAAATCTTCCGCAGAGTTGCACCTGCAGAAAGGATGCTAGGTGTGGCAGAACGTGATCGTATAGAAAGGCGGTAAAGATGAATAACATGCTTCACAAGGACGAATAGGTAGGCAGAAGCATCCGGAAGTTTAGTTGGAGGATGCTTAGTTAGAAGTAGCCATGGATATGATTGGAAAGGAAGATCCCTGGAACAAATAATGCCAGCAAGACGAAAAGCAGTATGAAGCAGAGGTAGCAGAATGGGACAGTGACAATAAACGTGTGGAACATCGCCTTCAGAACCACAAAAAATACAGAGTGAAGTAGAAGAAATAGACATACGAAAGAGAGAGGAAGGAACGGGAAGGCGACGGTGGAGAAACCGCCATTGAAGGTTAAGCTCCAGCGGGGAGGAGAGCGGCGAAGAAGATGCAGACCAGATTTTCAAAGAAAGCGAAGAAGAAACATCCGGGAGTGGGTGGGGAATAGCGAGGGGTGTGCTAAGAAGAGTATATATCGAACCGGTGGAAAAAGAAGAAATGGGGGCAACAGAGGCACGATGAGGAAGGAAGAAAGGAATAGATAGGCTAGGACCAGAAACAGAGATGAGACCAGAATCAGAAACAAGGGAAGGGAAGAGAGAACAGAGAGTAGAACGAAGGAGATCATAATCTTCCTCCAGTAGGTGAGTAGAAGCGGGGAAGAGAGAGGAAAGGGGCTTCCAGGAAAGGTCAGCAGTAACTAAAGCTTGAACAGTTAAGATTCCAGAACGGACCCAATAAGGGAAGATGAATAGGGTTGATCAGGAGGGTGAATCAGAGTCGAAAAGAAATGTGGTTTGGCAAGACGATCACGAGTAGTAGAGGGAGTTTCGCGAAGAAGTGGAAGTGAGCGGAAGAACGCTAGAGCTTGAGTAATGAGGGGTGGAAATTGATTAAAATAAGAAGGATAAGAGTCCATCCGAAGATATAAAAGAAAACAAAAGGATGGATCTCGGAGAGATATAAGAATATCAAAAGTAGAGCAGAGTGATGGAGAAGGAGTGAGAAGAAGGCGAAGGAATGAAACGATGCGAAAGGCTCGGTAGTAAAGGCGTACATCCGGTAGGCGAATTCCTCCCAAAGAAGCTGGAAGATTGAGAGTCGTAGCAGCAACCCAATGCTTTGCTGACCAAATCATGGAAGTAAAGATGCTGTTGATAGTAGAGAGACGAGCCGAGGTAAACACCGATGAGTTCCAAGAAAACAAGCATTGGGATAGAAGGTATCGCTGGACAATTTGCGCTCTCTGAATGTAAGATGCGAAAGAATGCGTGAATCGCCAAAACGCAGCTGAGCGTTGTAATCGAGGAAGGAGTCCATTCCAGGTAATAATTCCAGAAGTGAATGGATGTCCAATCTGGGCGCCAAGAATTTTCTGGGTCGAGGAGGACCACACCGCACCCCATGGGGCATCGGTGCGAGCCATCCAAGACCCACACCACAACCCGGTGCTCTTGAGCACATTCAAGGACGCACCAGAGAGAGCTGCATACTGTTGATACGTGGAGTGTAGAATATCAAACTGTTCATCTCGTCGGAGACAGAAAGTAGCGTCATCTGCATAGGCTGAAACAACGAAACAGTGATGCCTGGTGCTAGAAACGGTCAACGGCAATGCAGAAAGAAGAGATGAACGGCTGACAATCAAGAAAGGTTTGAATTCGAGGGCAAAGAGTTGCCCTGAGAGGGGGCAACCCTGCCGGATTCCTCGTTGGAAAGGGATGGGTGCCGTCAAAAATGAGGCCGCCCGAACATGAAAATGAGCGCCCCGATAAAGACTGAGAAGGAGAGAGACAAAAGCAGAAGGAAAGCCAAAATGGGTTAGAACAGCAGAGAGATAGTCATGTGAAACGTTATCAAAAGCAGACTGTTGATCAATGTTAAATAGGGCTAGGGGTTCTGAATATTTGCGAGCAAGAAAATTGAGATTAAGAAGAAAAGAAATGTTGTTAGCGATGGATCTGGCGGGGAGGGGGGGAGTGCAGGAAAGGTATAAAGCACACGGGCGGTGTACGCTAAGCAATTCGGTGAAAGCTATTGCACGGTGTACATCGCTTTGAACGACGTCGAGTTGCTGCCATCGTGTGATATGGCCAACGGGCAATCCAGCAGACGACATCTGGATAACTTTACCCGAGGTCGCGTCATTGGGAAGTTGGAAGAAGGTCGAAGTGTGACTAGTGTGGCCGAGGAGTTCGGGATCGCTCACAGCATCGTTTCACGAGCTTGCAGAGCATTTCAAAGGACAGAAACAGCTCTCCGAGAGTTTAGCAGTGGTCGTCCACGAGCAACCACGGCGGCGGACGACCGGTATATTGTCCTACAGGCGAGAAGAGACAGACGGCAGACAGCGGGAGAAATCGCAAGTCACATGCAACAGTCAATTGGGCGTCCGTTATCACGTTTTACCGTGGCCACGAGGATGCACAAAGGTGGTCTATTTGCATGACGATCACTACGGTGTGTGCCATTAACGCCTGCTCATCGTAGACGGCGGTTTCTGTGGTGCCAGGAACAGAAGAACTGGACACATTAGCAATGGGGTCGAGTTCTCTTTACAGATGAGAGCCGATTTAGTCTGACGAGCGATTCTGGACGTATACACATCTGGAGAGAGCAGGGAACACGCAATCACATCTCCAACATCATCGAAAGGGACCGGTTTGGAGGTGGCGGAGTTCTCGTTTGGGGCGGTATCATGCTTGGTAGCCGTACTGGTATCCACATCTTACAAGGAGGTTCAGTCACTGGTCTCCGCTATTGTACCGAGGTTCTCCTGTCTCACGTGCGTCTGTTTAAAGGTGTTGTGGGTCCTGAGTTCCTCTTCATGGACGACAACGCTACACCGCATCGTACAGTGGCTGTCGCAGAGCTGTTGGAGAGTGAAGATATTCAACGCATGGTTTAGCTCGCAAGGTCCTTGGACCTAAATCCAATCGAACAGGTGTGGGACCTTCTCGGGAGACGCTTGGCAGCACGTCACCAGCCGCCAGCAACGATTCCGCATCTGCGATTGGCGCTACAAGATGAATGGGCCGCGAAACCTCAACAGCTCCTTGACAACCTCGTCCTCAGCTTGGACAGACGTTGTAAATCCTGCAAGGCAGTCAGAGGTGATCATATCCCCTACTAAAGACTGGATTTTTCTTGGCAGCCGCCTGTCACATGGACGTTTCTATCTTCTGTCCAGTTGTGCTCGAAGCTATTTTTTCAATAAAGTGCCTTTGTATCCTTTGGATTCCTTGTTTGGATGGTTTTTTTCACTTGTCTCATATTCTTACATCTTGGGGATCTTATGGTATGATTTGAGTCGACGTGGATCACGTTTGCACGACGTTACATTCGAAAAACCGTCTCGTGCTTAATTTTTGCACGCCAGTGTATGTCGCAAAACTATTCCCGTGAGCATGCGCTCTTGCTGTAGAAAAACACAAAATGACGACACATGAGGCAAGCTAGGTGTAATGTTTACAAAACTCGCTAAAAATCCAACTGGAAAGTGTAATTACCTTTTAATTTGGTACAGATTCTAAATATGGTTCGATGTGTCCTCCATTTAGATGCACTAAACATTACGTGTATTGATCGACGTTTTCCACAGTGCGACGCAACTGTTTAACGTGCTGTGTTATTTTGTCTTTTAAGACCTCTAATTCGGAGTCATATCCAAAAGTCACAGGGGTTAAGCAGGTGAAGGAGATGGCAAGGCTGTTGGAAATGCACGACTAATCATTCTGCTATTGGTAAACTGTTGTCGTAACCGGTGCTGTACCAATATTGCAATATAAGGAGGTACTCCATCCTGCATAAGTATGGTCGAGTCAAGAAATCATCGCTGCTGAAGTTGCAGGGCTACAAAGTTCTAGGGCATTTCTCTATACCTGTGAGCATTGACAGCACAAGTCAATATTCCGTTTGGACGATTTTCTTCGAAAAAATACGGCCCGATGATAAATGATGCCGTAAAACTACACCACACAGTAACTTTCTGCGAATGTAACTGGATCACTTGGCCCACACAGTAGAGGGCTTTCCTCAGCACAAATGCAGCAATTCTGCGTGTCAGCACTGCCTTGTAGGTATAAATGACTCTCATCAGTTCATAAGATCTTTCAAGGCTATGCATCATCTTTCTTCATGCTAGCCACCAATAAACGCCAGTCAAGTCTGAAACATCACCATAAGGCATTTGTTGAGTGTGAGAGATCTTGCATTGGTAAAACTGCGACATTTTGCGTACAATCATCCTTATCGTTATGTACGGCAGAAGCAGTTGCCGTGACATTGTTCGTGCACTGCTGGAACCTGGTGTATTATCTATTTCATGCTCCACAATGGCAGTTGCTACTTCTTCAGTCGCTTGAGGGTAAATTGGTCTCCACATTTGTTCTGGTCTCACTACTAAAGGTCCAATTCTCAAAGCGTACAATCATTTTTCGCACGTGTGTAATGGGCATTGGGGCTCTTCTCATGTTCTTCAGTTACCGACTTCTCGAAGCGCGGTATGTCCAGTTATGATAATAAATCTTGACAAACAACGCACATTAAGGTAAGTGCTATAGCCTGTACTACCTGTACAAATGAAATGATGCGCTAACCGTCGTATTTACACCCACCTAATCTCCCTTGCGCATCGTGCGGCCTGCACGATGCGCAAGGGAGATTAGGAGATATATGGGTATGTGAGATTGCGCAAGGGATATTAGGATATATGTGGCGCTTGCCACATATCCCTGGTGGCACAAAATGGAACATTTTACTATTTTCGTCGAATCGCGGGTGCATGTTTGTGAGAATATCCTAATAAATTTGGTTGCGTTTTGCTCTATAAATATTTCGCTATAGAGCTCTGAACACCTCCTCTTTAACATCACTAGGCACTTCTATGTTTTTTTTGTTTAACTCATTGATATTTTGCATATGGTTGCTCAGCGAGTTAGTCTTCGCTTTCTGAGGCTAAAAGATTCCTTTTTAATCCATGAAAACCTATACCTTCCAGTACAAGAACGGCAGTTTCTGAGCCCGAAATGTTTCATTTAACTGATGAAACCTTTACGGATCCAGCTATTCTTGTGCACCCATCTAATATGGGTCGAGTTGTTCCAGAGGAAAACCTCCCGATACATTTTAATGTGAAACACCTACGTGTGTTGGTGGCCTCGTGCTAGTTTGGGAATCCTCCGCGAAAACGTTGCACTCCTGTTCTTCTAAAGCTGGTGTTCGGACACATCTGACTTGCCCTTAATATGCGGTGACAGAGGAAATGGATTCTGTCGCTCTAAAACGACGGTGGATGGCTGCGAGAATGCCCTTGGCTTTACATCTTCGTTATAGAAGAGCTATCTTGTAGGAACACTGTATTCAGTGATGTTTCCGTTTGCTCGCCGACACATGAAGTTAATATCAGACATTTCAGCGTTGAGGAGCTGATTATTAACGGCCAGGGTCACAAAATGGAACTTTAGCTTCTCTGCACAGTTGAAATCTAGGATATTTCAATCAATGGAACTCGGTAAAACCACATTACACTTTAAAAAAAATCTAGAAATTTACGAGCCACTTTCCGTGATTCACTTCGTGAACTTACGTAGTACATAGGCGCGGACTTCGAGGGTTCGAGACACTTTTTGAACCCCAAATGATTTCGTTGTGGGTTCTTCGAATGCCTCATATTTTTGCTGGTATTTCTTGGGGAAAATACACGTACGCATATGTGCATAAATTTCGTTTTTCGTTATTAATTTCTTCAAGTTTTTTATTATTCATTCCCTGTTTACTATATATAGAAATTTGTCCCTCAGACTGTTTTTTGTGCCTCAAAAAAGAATCAGTGCTTGTTCGTGCTCATCAAATTTGACGCGACAGACAATACCTCAAGTACCGTTGTTTGAGAACATTAAAAACTGCCTCCTATATAAAAGAAAATTCTTCGGTTCGTCTGGGTTCCCACAAAATGCAAAAATCTAGCTCTACATTCGGAGACGAGAACCTATTCGAGGTCATATTGATAAAGGCGGAAATATGTTGTACACTTGCCCCACTCTATCTTCGGCGGGCAGTCGGAGACCAAGGAGGTTAGAAGAGAGAGAAGATGGCATCAGCAACCGCTGGTGAAGCCAAATCTGATCATCTGGATTCTTGAGTCCTCCGGATGGGGAGGGTTCAGTGACGTGATGTCACTTAAAGACTTGTGCTGGAGCACAGGTTGATAGCGGCCGTCTCTTACTCTCTGCAGCAGTCCCTGAAGGTCAACAAGGCTCCCACACCTTTAGCAAGGCCGTGATTGGTTAATACGCAATATACACTTCCGGTCGACGAAGCATAATTTTGTTTAATTTTTTTAGACAATACTAAACAGTATTTCTGTAACTTTTTGCAATTTTTTAGTTATGTGCATGCAATTATATTTCGGTCTCATTTTTTCCTGATTGTAAATGCTGCAAGAGTGCCTCTAAAGCATCTTCAAAGTCAATGATTTACTCATAGAAAAGTACAGAAGCAGTTCAAGTTGGGCATACAGGGCATACACAGCTGATACGAAGTAGAGCCCACGGAAAACGCAGGGCGTGCGGATCATGCCATGTCCTCTCCCTTCTAACCTTCTATTTTAACCCAGAAACCATTTGAAGAATAAAACTGTTGGCATTTTTAAAATTTGGTAAAACAAATCTTACAATAAATTTTACATCTTTTTGTTACTTTTATAAGACAACTGAGTTGGAAATTCACACAGTATCTGTGTATTGTATTTAATAATGTCGCCCCTACAAAAAAAAAAGATGAATGAAATAAATAATTATCTTGAGAAAAAGAAATTCTGTAATTAACTATAATTTACTTCATTGTAGCATTCCAGGCGTCTTATTGTGTCAGAAAATGTGGCTGAATGAAATTTGGATTAGACTTAAATACTTTGGAAAATGCATGGGTAATTCGATTAAAAATTTCCGGAACCCCCAATAATTTTTCAAGTCGACACCTATAACGCAATATACTAGTATTTATGATCTAACCTTTTCCCTGAATTGACGAAAAAAACTGGAATTTCACTGTTTTTCACTTATAGATTGACAGGAACAATCCTATTCATTTTTCTCTGCTGGAATTTAAAATTTTCAGAAACCTTTCCTCAATCTCTTTCCGACATGAACGGAAAAGTTCTGTTATCAATTTTCCGTGTTCATATGACGGAAAATTTCCGATAATACGACCATTCGCCGCAATACGCGAGGTTTGATTGACAATTAAATTTCATTCGTCCGTTGGAGAACCTGATTTTAAACATCTGTAGCAAGATAGAATATTGTGGACAGCATTTCACATGATATTTAAGTTCTTGTGGCAACATACATTTTTCATCCCCAGTTGAATCACAAGCTGTTATGTATTGTTTTACCCTAAGAAACCAGGTACTTAAAGTATCGTACGGGTAATTGTGTGATATCTATGTATCATTACGTAGACTCCTTAACGCAAAAGCTATTATCGCTATCAAGATTAAATTTTATATTGGGTGTGTGCAAAAGTTCTACCCGTTTTTGCAATAGATGCAAATTGCGATCAGAGTAGTTACGTCACAGATGACGCTGCAATGCCGAATTTTCGGCCAATAAAGCGTGGGGCAGTAGAGCATATAGAGGCAGAGCCGCGGATGGCTTAGTCGTTAGCGAGTCAGACTATCATTGCAAGGTCCTCAGGTTTGAGCCTGGGCTTTCAGAGATGGTGGGATTTACTAACAATCGCTGAATATCCGCGGTGCATCGGATGAGCACGTTAAGTGACTGCCCCCAGGCTGGACCCACTGGTTAAATGGGTATCCTTTCCTATGCCCCACCCCCTGAAATTCACTCACCCTTCTGTGTGCAACATCGTACTTGTACGGTGGTGCCATCTTCTGTACTCTAATCTCACTACAAACTGTTCTGTCAAAGTCGCTAGACTTGCTCCCATTCCTTCCGTTTCTGTGTTCTGCCCTAAAAAGGCGATCTCGCTGTAGGTGGCTGGGTCCTAAATTCTACTCACTGTGGAAGGAAGTCCTACAAGAAAATGACAAATAATGTATGTACTCATGGCATATAGAGGCACCAGGATTGTCCAAATAAGTCGTTCATAACGGAAATCACGGACGGCGTAACATGGCATAAGATTAGGAGCACGTTAGACATTGTTTACTGTACGAGTTCGAAAAAGGCAGTACTGTAGCTGAAACATCTGTCAAGTGCATGGGGAGGATGTAGTTGATGATAAAACATGTCGCCGTTGGTTTCGGAATTTCCGAGACAGAGACAGAAGCAGTAAAGATCAACCACGTCCTGAACGTCCATCCGTGTTTTCTGACGAGAATGTGGACGAAGCCATAACAAATCGCCCACATCCAAACATTCAGGAATTAGCGGAAACGTTGTCAACAATAGTCGAAAGACGGATGCATACGCTTGGGTTCATCACCAAGTCCTATAACTGGGTTCCGCACCAGCTTTCGGCAAAGCAACGAGAGGGGAGAATCCGTACCTGTGTTTCTTTGCTTTCTTGTCACAGAAATGAACCGTTTTTGGGACGAATTGTTGTGGGTGATGGGAAATGGGTACTGTACCATAATGTAAAGCGTCGGCGGACTGTGTGCCAAGGTGCGGAGCCTGCTCCATCGACCACAAAACGAGGACGGCATTCCCCAAAACGTTTTGTTGAGTGTTTGGTGGGATTTTCATTGAATAATCCGCTGGGAAGTGTTGGCACCTAACCGAACGATAAATGCTGACATCTACTGCCAAGAGTTGGACAGACTGCGAGAACAACTGACATCAGAGCTCCCAGTATTCGTCAATCGCAAAGGCATGATCTTTCATCATGATAACCTCATGCTACTTTAATTACTAGGCAAAAATTACTGGACTTTGGCTGGGAAGTGTTAGCTCCCCCTGCGTATTCCCCTGGCATGGCACCTACGGACTAGCACCTTTTTCGATCGTTACAGAATGCCTTTGCTTTCGAAACCTTCGATGATGTGGACGATGTGAAAACGGCATTACGTGACTTTTTTGACTCTAAAACACACGAGTCTTTCCATTTAGGATTCACCTACTCATAGACAGATGACAAAAGGTCATACAGAGTGATGGCAATTATGTGAAATCCTAGATACATTGTTTGATGTGTTCTCCACCTTTCTTTCTAGCCTACAAAAACGGGTAGAACTTATGCACACATCCACTGTTTAGGGGTTTCGTGATAATACTATGAAGCATTGCATTTAACCTTGTCTTAAATATAATTGAAATCCTTTGTAAGTATAAAAATATCTCAAATTCCAAAGCATTTAATTATCGTATTTTGTGGTGTTTAAGAAGAGTTTTTTTTTCTTCTGAAATCCAGGGCGCGACTTATAACGCAAATATCGACTTATCTATTGATTGGTCATTGAAATTTCTAAGACAGAAACACAAACACACACACACACACACACACACACACACAATTGGACCTCAAACTTGGTTTCGCGATTTGAGCACCCGAAATGCTACATTACGTTCGTAAGAGACTATTCCAAAAGCTTACAAAATTTAATATTCTGTTCACTAAGAAAATGTTAATAAGCTACTGAAATGGATATTTCCATTCAGCAGAAACTTCATTAAAAGAGCCTTGGCCCGTTTGGAGTGGTTGGTTTTGCAAAGCCGACAGAACTACAATGGGTACAGCCACACAGTTAATTCGCAAGTGGCAGTCGTGTAGACAGCCAACAGCGTATGCGCTTTAAGAACAGCAATGACCAGTGGCTAGATGCTTTAACTATGTCAATCTCTGAATTGTTTCTCTCAACTTAAATCAGCTCACTTAAAATTAGCTATTGCTTCCTTGTTTCTGATTGACATCAAAAACTACTTAATTAAAATCTGCTATTGCTTCCATGTCTCTGATTGAAACTAAAGGCAACTTAATTAAAATCATCTATTGCTTCCATGTTCCTGGTTGAAATCAAAAGCTTCTTAATTAAAATCATCTATTGCTTTCATGTTTCTGATTGAAATTAAAAGCAACTTAATGAAAATAAGCCATTGCTTCCATGTTTCTGACTGAAATCGAAAGCTCTTCTGGCTTCTGCTTTCAGTCGGACTTTGTGATAAAGCAGAGAACTGTAACTCACGGTGCAAACATCACTCTGATTTGGCATGCTTCTTGTTTCCTTTTTTTTCGCCTTTGCGCGGCGGATTTTCCTACAAATCTGTCAAAGGGAAGGATTTCCGCCCCGGTGGAGCAGTTGTGCAAACGCTGGGCACTGGCTCTCTCCCTTCCCTGGAACTAGTGGCACTAAATTAGAGACAAGCGACTGCCTCCTAACAGCCCACTGTATTGCTCACAGCGGTCGTTAAACAAAAAAAAATTGAATAAAAGAATATGGTGATGTAAGTTTGCAAAAAATTATTCAACATTTTTCTGAAAATTAATAAGCGGGAGTTATTTTAATTTTTCTTCATATCAGTATTTGCTGAAACATTAAAAATCTAAATTGCAGAATTTGAGTATTTTTTCTTTTCTTTTTTTTCTTTGAGTGTCGGCTTCACCAACTGGTCAGTCTGAGAGAAGGAATACGGTAGCGTGAGATCGTCGCAAAAAGAAGCTTTGGAAATTAATCTTTTTGCTGAATTCTAAAATGCTGTAGGTTACCTTCCCCTTCCTTTCAATACTTATTGAAACATCAAAATTGTTGTTACATGCATTCGAAAGAACAACTGTAATTGTCCTGGTTTCGTGTTATACTCTGAATTAACTTAACTGTGAATGAAGATAAGGAAATTGAAAAACTTAACTCATTCAGTTTATGCTTCATATCAATTTGCAAGCCGAAAAATCCTGTACTTTAAAAAATCTTGATGAAAATCAAATGTGATTTATCATAAGTCTTCTAGAAAAGATTAAAGTGTTATAAACCTTCCAGAAAAATAAAACATCCCTACAGATAATAAAATGATTGATTTACCCGCATTAATAACGAAAAACATTTCATCATCGAGAGATTAGAGTCCTTTCCATTTCTATCTTAAACGTAATCAAGGGGGAAGTGTATTTCCAGGACCGCCAATAGATCACTAGGTTGATGCCAAGTTGCACCCAGTTCGATTCCTGTCAGGGGAAAGAGAAAGGATTCTTTTGGTTCGTACATCAGGATTGAGCCTCTGCTAAAAATACCGAGAAAGTCAATTCGAAGTTTTTGTGAAATATCTCTGAAAGAACGGAAAAACCGGGAACAGGCTTTTCTGAAAAAAAAAACAACAGCACACAAACAGGATTACTAACAACGGAAATTCCGTCAAAATTTTGAAGACAGATACGGAAACTTTGGACACCTACCGGCAAATTTACTGCACGTTATTTGCAGGAATTTTCCTGAATTCACATCGCTTATGTTTTACTGTGTACGTATAAATTCGCCGTCTTTAATTTAGCATGAATTCCGACGACACGATAACCGCTGATGTTATGGGAGATGCGAATAGAATTCTCATCAAATGAGAATGCTCTAAGATTTCGGATGCGTATGAAGCCTGTGCTTGATCGATGCTGAAGACAGTTCAAAGTTTTGTACTGAAACAAGGCATCATTACATTTCTTCATTACAAGGATACGAGAGACGCAAAGAGAAACTTTGAGCAATTAAGAAAACTCCCTCACTCTCGGAACGTCTTCCACAGCGTTACGACTTCACCAAAATTGTGGAGATTCTTCAACTTCATGAGATTGATGGTTGAACGAGCATGCAAAGGGAGGTTCTTCTCTGTCACTCATGATAAATTCTTCTGCCGATCACAAACTCTGTCGAGATTTTCTTTGTATTTCACCAAAGTTTCTTTCCTATTTGAAGTACCCTCACTGCCGTGTTTTGTCTGAATGTTCTGCCTTAAACTGGTCGTCTGACGACGTACAACCAATCAAAAACGACAAAAAAGAGGGCAATATAGGTATGGGTATATCTCGCAACGAGGACAAGAAAGTGAAAGAAAAGGGAATGTCTTTGAAAATTGAGATATATCGAGTAGCATTGACTAAAGTGACATGATCGCTATTATGGCGAAAACTTTTGTTTTTTAACCTCCGACTACAGACAGATAAAAAATCCTGATTCGTTTCGACAGCTGTAATATATATATATATATATATATATATATATATATATATATATATATATTACTGTCAAGAACTTTTAAATCGTAAAAGCTAACTAATGATATATATACACATCACGGCCCAAAATATGAATACCTTTATTTATTACTGACTTTTGTTGCCAAAAACAGCGGGCATTCTAGAAGGGAATGGATACCATGAAGTGCTCCAGTTCGTAATAGTCCAAAGACAACCATTCCTGCAGCAAAATACCACACGCAACTCTCTCACTGTTGACGGAAGAGGACATCAACGCTGAAAGTTACTGGCAGCATGTCCCACACATCCTCAAATGGGTTGAGATCAGGGAATTCCGCAGGCCGGGAACCATAATGACAGTTTTCCTCTTGTTCATCAAATCATTCTTTTGATAAGCAGTGTTGGTACATTTTAATCTGTAAAACCGTTATGGAATGCGAAAAAAACGAGTAACTTTGCAGAGTGCAATTCAAATAATATATAATATTATATATAATATTATTGTCGTGCTGAAGTATATGCATATTAACCTTGAAACCGTCTTAGCACAATTCGAACTTGTGTTAAATATCTTAGATTAAGAAATAACAACAAGTTATATGTATATAAATAATCTTTATGATCTTTCGGACTACACATTGAATCCATCTTCAGAAAAACATAAATAAAAGGAACGTTACAATTTTAAATAAACATAAACATCGTAGTGATAATGATATACATCGTGCAATGCACGTGTTACGTTCACACACGTAAACTACATCTTCTTCTAGGTTGGGGAAAATTTTGGGTATTATACAGATAAATTATTTTTGAGTAAAACCTTCCAAGGTTGAGGAATGTTTACTGGGCCTTCTTCATTACAACATCTGTGTGCAAATTTGTGGATAAAAATACTTTCTGGTAATAATAATCTTGATTTTAAAGAAGAAACATTTGCCGACGTCATAAGCTGAACTTTGGATTAAGGTCAAGTAACATTTTATCCATTATTAGAAAAGATCGTGACCGTGTAGAAGAGCAGAACAAACAAGGAACACATAAAAGAAATAAACCCAGAACATGCAAATACATGTTATATTGGATCAACAAATCGAACATTAAAAACAAGATTAACTGAACATAAATATAATGGTAAAAATGGTGCCATGACCACATCTCTATCTTGCCTAATTAATGGAGGTACCCACTTCCCAAAATGGGACGATGCAATGATTCTTGCTTCTCTTTCTTTAAAACCAAGATTATTATTATCAGAAAGTATTTTTATCTACAAATTTGCACACAGATGCTGTAATGAAGAAGTCCCAGTAAACATTCCTCAACCTTGGAAGGTTTTACTCAAAAATAATTTATCTGTATAATACCCAAAATTTTCCCCCAACCTAGAAGAAGATGTAGTTTACGTGTGTGAACGTAACACGTGCATTGCACGATGTATATCATTATCACTAAGATGTTTATGTTTATTTAAAATTGTAAACATAAACATTATTTATGTTTTTCTGAACATGGATTCAATGTGTAGTCCGAAATATCTTAAAGACTATTTATATACATATAACTTGTTGTTGTTATTTCTTAATCTAAGATATTTAACGGAAGTTTGAATCGTGCTAAGACGGTTTCAAGGTTAATTTGCAGAGTGCACTTAGCCTGCTAAAGCACTTAGGTAATTATTGGGTGAAATGTTATCTTGCATTGATATCAGACGACCCAGTCTACTCCAAAAAACATCTCCCATAGGAGCGTGCCACTTATGCTGTGAAGGATGTTCTAGAAGATGGTGCCATCCAGTGCCATCTTTTGGGAGGGGGCAAGAGAGGCAGTACCTCTTCAGATTTTTCAGATTGTCAGGAATATTCGTTTGTGTTTTGTTCATTTATTATATTTAGGCCCATCAGTTTATGTTAATTACTTATAAAACCATGTCCACATTCACTCAAGTCTTTCCGAAAACAGAAGGCAGCTCTTAGTTCCGGCATTCTGTCAATGGTTTCTTTCGATAAGTAAGAGAGCCAATTGCCTCTCATATAGCAGCCACGCCAAGACTATGTTCACTCACCGAGTACACGCTAAGCAACCGAAGCAAGCAGCCTGCTCATGCGCAGCATGGACATCAAGATTTCAGCGAGTAGCAGGTCTTAGTTTGCCCCTCCAAAACAGTTGTTCAGGTGAACTTCCGCAGCTCCAGTTTTCAAATAGTTACCAACTTCGCATGTATCACTTCTACTCATCCCTTATGTACATACATCCTACTTTGAAACAATATTAAGGGGCAAAGAAAGATTTCCGATACTAAAACAACAGTAAAACAAGGGACAAGAAAGCAATCTTACGTTTGCGGTATTTTTGTTTCCGAATGGAATTTATTAAAATTGTGAAGTGCATGAAATGGAGAACAAAGGGTAGGCAATGTAAGTTAAACGTTCTCTTTTGCTGCTTAGCAACGTTGTCTTGAGGAGTCTTCAGCACCCTTTTCTATATCTTTCAGTGTCAGTTGAGGAAGAGGTACACAGAATTGCATTTGTGACGAAACAAAGGTACTGATTTCCATCTTATTTTGTAATCTCAGTAAATATGTTGAACAAAAAGTCGATTTAGACGCAGTTGACTTCGTACTAAAATTTGCTTAGCATTTCGTATGTGGTACAAAAAGACAATGGCGATAGAGAAAACAAAATTTAGGCGTAAGGCACAAATTTCATAAAGCAGGTTCTGAATTGCGCTGAACGACTTATAAATGTGTTTTCACAGTACACGTTACGCGATAAATTACTACTGCTGCTACTACTACTACTGCTACCAGTACTACTACTACGGCTACTAGTATACTACAGTCCGTCCCACAATTACACTATCTACCAACAAGTAATTGGACACCCCTGCAATCGACGATATCTGCGGTCCTGATACACGTCACGGCCGCCGCCATTAAATATCGTGCAAGATGCCACGTAGTTCGGAGCTCTCTGATTTCCAGAAAGGTGTAATCGTCGGTTATCACAGAAATGGCCGATCCATACGTGACATATCCAGCGACTTGAAGTACCCGAAATCGACAGTGGCCTACGTGATTGGCAAGTGGAAGATGAGAGGTCACCGTCGGAATGTGCCCCTACCCGGCAGACCCACAAAACTGGGAGTTAGTGACCGACGGGTGCTGGCCAGAGAAATTCGGAAGAACCGCACCAAATCGATAGGCCACATCCGCGAGGTATTTCAACAGGTATCCGGGAGTGTTCTTTCTATTAATACTATCCGTAAGGAAGCCCATCTGTTCGGTTATCATGGGCGTGCTGCCGCCCACAAACCTTTGATCACCAAGTCTAATAGCGCTGCTCAGCTAATGTGGTGCAAAGAACGTCGACAGTGGACCGTTGAACAGTGGAAACAGGTTCTCTGGAGCGACGAATCAAGGTTCACCCTCTACCGTTCGGATGGCAGGATCTGGGTTTGGCGTCTTCCTGGAGAACGCCTCCTGCCGGAATGTATTGTGCCAACTGTGAAGTTCGGCGGCGGTGGAATTATGTTATGGGGGTGTTTCTCCTGGTATGGCACGGGACCCTTCGTCGCAATTCCTGGTAGACCCAACGCAGATACGAACTGCACCATTTTGGATGACCATGCGCTTCCTACGTTGTGGCAGTTTTACGGGGTGGACCCATGTTACTTTCAGGATGACAATGCCTCCTGTCATGTTGCGAGGTCCACCATGGCTTGGTATGGTGACAATGGGGTTAATCGAATGGACTGGCCTGCGCAGAGCCCGGACCTTAACCCTATCGAGCACCTCTGGGACGAGTTGGAGCGTCGACTTCAGGAGTGCCCCCACCGTCCGAAATCGGTGAAGGAACTGGCCTGTCTTCTTTAAGCCGGTGGAAGAAAATACCGCTAGCCGTCGTACAACGCCTGGTTGAGAGTATGCCACGGAGGGCCTCAGCTGTAATCGCCGCTCGTGGAGGCTCCACCAACTATTGAAGGTGAATAAACTTCGTTTTCCTTTGCTATCACAGGTGTCCAATTACCTGTTGGTAGATAGTGTATATGGAAAGGTGTAAAAACAGAGTACTATACGATTAGTTAAAATGTACGCAATCCATTGACACAGTGGTAAAAATAAACCACATAGTCTTTGCAGACATATTTTGCAGATGAGAAAAAAATAATTTCGGATATGTAAGGCCTATTAAACTTTCTAAACAGGTAGTGTAGTGAAACAGCCCCACAATTATATGGAATTTCATACAAACGCGCACACTCTAACACGCATTGCTGTGCAAATTAGCCTTGAGTAAGAGCAGGATAAATAGTCGGTAAACGTGATCAGGGTGATTCGGTTTTTACCATGCCACATGGGAAAGAGTTGTCAGCAAAGCAGGTATTTCATGTTTGGGAGTTGCATGATCAAGGAACGAATGTAAGTGCAATTTCAAATAAATTAAAGCGATCCAAATCTTTTATTTATAAGTTTTTAAGTTGTAGCAAAAAATATCCAGCTCAGAAACGAACTGGACGGCATAGTAATATTTTGCCTCGAAGGAAACGACATAACAGTAAGCTCGCTGTGCACGATAATCTGTCTGTATGGAATATAAATCAACGTGAAAATGTCGAAAAGTACGGTTCACAGAGTATTAAAGTAGACACTCCTCGTGAAATATGCAAGATTGTTAAAGAAACCGCCTTTAATTGCACAGCACACACAAGCTCGATTAAACTAAGCCAAATACCATTTGCCATGAAAGTACGAATGGCTCCAAGTAATATTTAGTGATGAAAAGAAATTTAATTTAAATGGCCCAGATGGTGTGAAATATTACTGGCATGATATGAGAACGGAAAAACGTCAAATATTCAACCGATAATACTGAGGAAGTTCCGTGACGGTATGGACATTTTTTGGATTCAATGGGCAAGGTAATATCTGCGTTTTGTCAGGACGTCAAAATGCCGTAACATACCACGAACTTTTAAAATACAGTTTGCTCCCAGCTGCTGCTGAAATATGTGGTCCTGATTGAGTTTTCCTGCAAGACAACGCAAGCATTCAAAAAGCCACCTCTACAATGGCATGGCTGAGATCGAAAAATGTCAAATTACTGCAGTGGCCAGCTCGCTGCCCGGATCTCAAACCAATTGAATATCTTTGGGGAATTTTGGTTCCAAGTGTTTATGCCAATCACTGGAAATTTTCAAGCGTTAAAGATCCGAAACTATTGGTATAATATTGGCGGTACAATTATGCATGATTTAATATAGAGTATGCCAGAATGCATATTTCAGCTTACCGTGCTGGGAGGAAAGTCCTTTAATAATTAATTTTGTTTGCCATTTAAATATTCTTCTGTTTATTTTTGTTTCCATATAATTCTGGGACAATGTTTCATAAAGCTAGAATATTATGTTAAGTACACTATATTGGCAAAAGTCACCTAACACCTAGAACAGAAACACGACATAGCATTTCTTCACAAACATTAGTAAGGTGTCGGTATACCTCTGGCCATAATGCATGCACTGACCCTTCGAGATATGCTTTCGACAAAGTTTTGGAACACAGCGATAGGTATGCGCTTCCATTCAGTACATCATGCTGCCGCTAACTGTTGCTTAGTAGTAGGCTTTAGTTCAAAACTTCTTATGCGGCGCTCTAATTAATCACATAGATATTCTATGGGATTAAGATCAGGGCTCTGTGCTGGTCAATCCACACACGATAGGGAATTATCGTCAAACCACACCGTAACAGTCCCTGCTTTATACCTCGGCGCATTATCCTGCTGGTACCAACAAGGCTCGGTTTAATAGTATTGCCAAGGGAGATTAAAATGATGCGTTACCTGTTGTCTTTATAAACACCTTATCTTTCTTGCGCATAAAACACAAGTTCTACTCGTGCTGAAGCATTCGCTGCATTGGAGACTGCAATGGCTTAGTTTGAACAACAAACTGAGTGCTGTTCAACTCAACTTCTCTTATTGAAAAGAATGAGGGATGTACCGGCAAAAAAGCGAAGTTCTGAAATGGTGCAACAAAAACTTGATGATCATTTTTTCTAAACAAAAAATTGCATGATCTTTTTTTTGCAGCACTTATTTGTAGCACGTCTTTTGTAAAAAAAGATCGCGCTTATGTTACCATTTTGTCCGTCCGTCCGTCACGATATCTCTGCAACTAATAGTCCGATTTGAAAAATTCTTTTTGCGTTAGGAAGATTGACATATGCGAATGATGATCCTTTATTTCCTTTTTTTTATTACGGTGTACAATTTCGTGGCAAGAGGCCTTAAATGCAGATAATGTCGAATTCAAAAATACGTTTTATTCCACATATTTGCTTCTAAATATCCGATTGAAAAAAAAAATTATCTTTCGATTTCATTTATGTCGAAGAGTATTTTAGATATAGTTACTTTTTTCAAATTACGCATAGATTTCCCGCTAGGGGGCGTAAAAGTAAATTACATTTTTTCCGATAACTCTTCTAAAACTCCGATTTGAAATTTTTTTCTTCAGCGGATACACCTCATGATAGAAAACCGTTTGCATATAATTTCAAATTTTTGGTAAATAATACTTTGGCCACCAGGGAGCGTAAGTGTTAATTTTTTCTTCTGGTGTATTTGCCATTAAACCTGAGCTTCTAAAATATCGCTTGAAAAAATAATTTCGTGGACTGAAGCCACTCATATAGATAAACCTTTTTGGAATACTTTCTTCTTAAAATATTCCACAGTTTCTCCGCCAGGGGGCGTAGATGTATATCTTATCTTCGTCAATATCTCCACTTCTAGGAGTCCGATTTGAAAAATATCTTCTTTGTTGGATAGCGTTTTCAGTGTGACATGTTTTTCATATAATTTCAAACTTTTCAAGTAATTCATAGACTTTCCGCTAGGGGGCGTAGAGGTAAATTGCGTTACCCCCTATATCTCTGCTTCTAAATCTCCTATTTGAAAAATTCTTTTGCTCCGAATACAGCTTCTGATGGGAAATCGTTTGCACATAATTTCTAATTTTTCTAAAAAAAATTATTTGGCCACCAGGGGGCGTAAATCTTAATTTCCGCTTCTGATGTATTTGTAGCAAAATATGAGCTTCTAAATTTTCGATTGAAAAAAACGTGGTTTGTAGACCGATAGTACTCATGTCGACAAACCTTTTACAAACATTTTCTTCTTAAAATAATGCATGGTTTTTACGCCAATTGGCGCAGATGTATGTCTTGTTTTTGTCAATATCTCTACTTCTAGGAGTCAGATTCGAAAATTCGTTCTTTGTTGGATAGTGTCTCCAGTTTGACATGTTTTTCACATCATTTCAAAATTGTCAAGTAATTCATATACTTTCCGCTAGGGGGCGTAAAGGTAATTGGATTCCCCCTATATCTCTGCTTCTAAATTTCCGATTTGAAAAATTCTTTCTGCACCGGATACAGCTCCTAATGGGAAATCCTTTGCACATAATTTCAAATTTTTGTAAAAAATGGTTTGGCCACCAGGTGGCGTAAGCCTTAATTTCCGCTTCTGATGTATTTGCAGCAAAATATGAGCTTCTACAATCTCGATTGAAAAAAAAGTGGTTTGTTGACTGATACTACTCATATCGACAAACCTTTTAAGAACATTTCTTGAAATAATGCATGGTTTTTACGCCAGGGGGCGTAGATGTATATTTTATTTTCTTGGACCGATACCGTTCATATGGAAATACCTTTTGAGAATGCTTTCTTCCTAAAATAATGCAAGGATTTGCCACCAGGAGACGTAAAGTCATATCTTGTTTTTGTCGATATCTCTGTTTATAAGAGTCCGATTTGGAAAATTCATTCTGTGTTGGAGAGCCTTTCCGGTGAGAAATGTTTCACATATAAATTGATGTTTTTTTAACGCACAAGTCTGCAACCCGAGGGCGTAAGATCACGAATCAGTTTATAGCAATATCTGAGGGATTAAAAACCCGATTGAAAAACTTCTTTCTTCCGTCAGATACTATTTTTTTCCATACCGGTTCCATTGACTTTGAATAGCTTTGATAAATGTAATTTGCGTGAGAAAGGATTCAAAAGACGTGCTCCTTACACCCGAAAATTCGGTGTCATCTTTCATGTAATATCCAGTGTAAATATGCTCTTCAAATGCGTTATGATTGGTAAGTTTTAGAATTTTATACTTTATATTTAAAAATTTCATAGCAGTAGTAAAAATGACAAACTTGTTTCGTTTTGCAAAACAACAAAACATTTTTGTCTTATGTAATATTTTGTATACAGTTGCTTATTTTTGGTGCATGAATTTGGATAATATAATGTAGAAATTTGAGCGTATTAGCGTGTTTGTATTTTTTTACATGACCGATAAACCGGACACATCAAAAATCCGAACTACCAGTGATCCCAGTTAATTCGGATTTTCGACGCTCTACTGTACTCTAATATACGTCGTGCAGACAATTAGGACTTGTGTGCTTTGAAGATGTGGTAGTTCGTAAAACTCATCCGTACGCTACAGGATCAAGAATACAGTGCAGAGAACAGTAAATCTACCAGTAACCAAAGTAAGGCAAGTTATAGCAATTCGATGTCAAAACCATGCACAAGAAATGAAAGCCGGGATGTAACAGACACTCGAAAGAATCGCCTTTATTGCCATTCAATATTCACTTGAAATTATTATTATAGCAATCTTACTTTTAGTAATTCTTTTCGTCTACAAGCGCAACAAGTTTATCATTCGTTTCTAACAGTGGGGGAAATACTTAAAACATACACTTTGAGAAACAAATTCGACGCAACCTGAAAAAATCATCTGCAAACTGTGAAAGATGGTATGCAAGTAGAAATTTCCCAAACATGAAATTGGCTTAAGTTTTGCCACCAATAAAACTCCCGGTCGTTCCCAGAAAGCATTAGAATTCCACTCCTAGTGGAGTAGATAAAGCTGTTAGATGCTCGCTATGAACATTCTAGCTGCGTTACCGGATGCATTTACTTCAGTTGCCGCTAATAGATCTTCCTCCATGACGTCCTAGAAGAACCTAGGAACAACTGAGAGCATTTGAGAGGGAGTCGTTTCGTGGAACTGCGGAAAGCAGGCTTGACGTTTCGGCTCATCGCCCACTATCCGAGCCGTAGTGATGCAGCAGTGAGACGATATTGGTAGCAGTTGACATGTGAGGACACACGTACACATCGAGAGGGTTCTTGTCAGCCCAAGCGTAAAACTGAGTGAGAGGATAATCCCATAGTCCCACAACCCCGAACCTCCTCATAGCTTCGCTTTCCACCTTCCAGTGAGATTAAGTGGTCTCTACGCAGCATTGTGTATCATCACGAACCATTGAGAGACGACTGCAGAGACAGGACTTCATTCTCGTTGCCATTTCCGAAGTCCTCCATTAAATATCCTACAATCGATGCTACTTCTGGAGCGATGTCGTTCCCGTAAACCATGGTTGGTCTCCAAATGACGTCGCATCATTTTTAGATAAGAATATTTCTTCTGTCTTGGGGCTGATGACTACCGCATTCTCATGTGTTAGCGGTGCTCACATTCTGACTCAGTAATATAGTTCCACACCGCCCGCACTAGTAGCGTTTTGGAATTTTGGAATGGAGAATTATGGCTAGTCGTGGTAACAAAAACGTCAATACCCGAACAATACGTTCAAGTAATCGTACGATCTTGCTTTTTTTTATGTCCCGACTACCCGGTATAATTTATCAGGACAGTTCCGGACCACAACACGCCTCTCCGAGAGTTCGTTCGTAGTGTTGCAGTCCTCGCTAGGCCAGCCAGAGCTCCGGATCTTTTTCCTATCGAGTACGTCGACGTCTGGAACATGCTCAGATGTCAGATTAGCGATCACGGAATAGTGGAGTTCTTGTGCAAACGTTGAAGAACTGTTGGCACAATCTACCGCGTTCTTCTTAAAAGTGAAACGTTGACATTCGAAACTGCAGTTTCTTAAAAGTGAAATGTTGCACCATTCGAAACTGCAGTTTCTTTGACTTCCAATACAATAATATTCAATTAATGGAAACCAAAAAGTTTTTACACCTGAAGGTCGTGAGTTATTTCCATATTGCCTAAAAAGGCTAAAATACTAAAATAAAAGTATCTGCCTTTCGGCCCAGGTTTGGTTGTTAACACTTATTTACAATCTTTAAGCTAAAAACGCATTTCGGTTTTGAAGCTTCTTTACTAATCGCAGTAGAAACAAATGTGAAATTGGGATCGCTTAAAACAAACATCGTGGAATTCTGCAAAATTTGAACAATGGATACTTTCGTAAAAACTATTAATTCAATAGGAAAGAAAGTAAGCAAAAGAAAATCATAGTAAACAAAATGTGCTGTTAAATATAAAACTATTGCAATTTATGCTTATTAAGTGGGACTTTTTATCAACATTAATTATGTTCTCAAGGATGAAACGGCATCGAACCATGCTATATCAACATGGCCTGACCTGATCGCTGAAGTTTATGTTCCACTTTTCCGGAATAAGGAGCTCCTAGTTTGATCCAGCAGAAGAAAACTTCTTCATTCCTTCAACCGAAGGAAACGAGTTTGGATGTCAGGGAAAAAATGCACAGAAAAACACACAAAACAAACTCATCTTAAACATACGACTCTCAGTAAAGCAGACAACCGGGACATTGAAGAAGACCGTAAAGACTATCCAGGAGCGTAAAAACAAGAGAAAACAAGGCAACTTAGTAAGCCCTCGTCAGGAACAGAAAAAAATCAGTTTCCCCTTTCAAGCACAGGGAAAATTGATTTGAACTTTATTATGGTAAATTTGTTCAATACCAAAGTTTGAAATGCAAGACATATTTACAAGAAAACAACAATAGACAGTTTTTGAAAAACAGTTCAGGAATTCAACGAATGAGGGTTTCCAAAGACTCCAGAAGAAAGGTGGATTGGGAATGTAAAATCGGCCAGGATTTTTAAAATACAGTATTTAGCGCCACTAGTATACTAGAGCGATGTGGCAGAAATAAAAACAATAAAATATTTTGATTCTATTTTATTACGCAAAATATTCATAAATAATGAATGCATGTAAAATGCAATGAGTTATTTTTAGCACGTATTTTGTAAACAAAGATCGTGCATTTATGTTATCGGTTTGACCGCCCGTCCGTCCGTCAGTCTGCGAACAACATATCTCTGCAGCTATAAGTGAGATTTGAAAAATTCTTTTTGCATTGGGAAGCTTGAAATTTGCGAATGATGATCCGTTTTTTACCATGTACAATTTCGCCGCTAGAGGGCGTAAATGCAGATCATATCAAATTTAAAATACATTTTATTCCATGTAATTGCTTCTAAATATCCGATTGAAAAAGTTCTTATACCTTTCGATTCCATTTATGTCGAAAAGTATTTTAAGTGCAGTCACTTCTTCAAGCTACGCATAAATTTTCCGCTAGAGAGCGTAAAAGTAAATTGCGTTTTCCCATGCATCTCTAATTCTGAAACACCGACTTGAAAATTTCTTTTTTCAGAAGATACAGCTCTGGATGGAAAATCTTCTGCATATATTTTCTAATTTTTGGTAGAGAATGGTTTCGCCACCAGGGGGCGAAAGTGTTAATTTCTGCTTCTGATGTGTTTGCCACAAAATCTGAGCTTCGAAAACCTCGATTGAAAAAATTCGTTCGTGGATCGATGCCACTCACGTCGATAAACCTTTTCAGAATACTTTCTTCTTAAAATATTGCATGGTTTCTCCGCCAGGAGCGTAGGTGTATATCTTATTTTTCTCAATATCTCTGCTTCTAACGCTCCGATTTGAAAAAATTCTTCCTTATTGGATAGAGTTTCTGTGCGACATATTTTTTATATAATTTCAAACTTTTCAAGTATTTCATAGACCTTCCGCTAGGGAGCGTAAAGGTAAATTGCGTTTCCCCCGATATCCAACCTCAGCTTGTACAATTCGATTTGAAAAATTCTTTCTGCACCAGATACAGCTCCTGATGAGAAATCTTTCGCATATAATTTCTAAATTTTGGTAAAAAAGTGGTTTGGTCACCAGGAGGCGTAATTCTTAATTTCCGCGTCTAATGTATTTGCAGCCAAATGTGAGCCTCTGAAATCTCGATTGAAAAAAATTCCCTCGTTGACCGATACTACATACTACTCCCGTCGATAAACATTTTCGGTATATTTTCTTTTTAAAATAATACCTGGTTTCTCCACCATGGGGTGTAGATCCATATCTTATTTTTGTCAATATCTCTACTTCTAACTTCTAACTGGCCGATTTAAAAAAAATCCTTCTTTGTTGGATAGCGTTTCCGCTGCGACAGGTTTTTCATATAATTTCAAAATTTCCAAGTAATTCATAGACGCTAAAGGGCGTTAAGGTAAATTGCGTTTTGCCTGATATTTCTGCTTCTAAAACTCCGATTTGAAATTTTTTTTCTGTATCGCTGTATATTTCAAGTCAGCTGCCAATGGGAAATGTGTTTTTATATGATTTCTAATATTTAGGAAAGGATGGTTTGACCCCCATGGGGCATAAGTGTTAATTTCTGCTTCTTGTGTATTTGCAGCATATCTTAGCTCCTGAAAACTCGATTGAAAAAATTATTTCCTAGGACGACACCGCTCACATTGGAAAAACTTTTGATAATACTTTCTTATTAAAATAATACAGGTTTTCCCAGCCAGGGTGCGTAGACGCCTATCTTATATTTGTCGATATCTCTGCTTCTTCGAATCCGATTTCAAAAACTCTTTCTTTGTTGGGGTGCGTTTCCGCTGCAAAATGTTCCTCGTATAATTTCAAATTTTTCTTAACGCAGAAATCTGCAACTAGAGGGTGTAAGTGCATGATTCCGTTTACAGCAATATCTGCGTGATTAAAAACCCAATTGAACATTTTTTTCTCTTAGGTCAGATGCTATTGTTTTCCATACCGGTTCCATTGTCTTTGAATAGCTTTGATAAATTTAATTCGCGTCAGAACGGATTCAAAAGACGTGCTCATTACACCCGAAAATTCGGTGTTGTCTTTCTTGTTTATTTTAGAAACTGTGAGTACCCGCTAGGGTACTCAGTTTAGCCGCACAAATGCAAACAGGCAAAACATGGAATACGTAAGAGATAACAGTAAAAAAAACAATGAGAGATGCAGAACTGTGAACAAACAATATGATAAACAGACAATTGTTATGCGTCACAGTGTACCACGATATTGACAAAACGTGGAGAAA
The DNA here is from genome assembly GCA_039090855.1 of Macrothele yani. Lineage (NCBI taxonomy): Eukaryota > Metazoa > Arthropoda > Arachnida > Araneae > Macrothelidae > Macrothele > Macrothele yani. Next base: position 13,262,364 of record CM077013.1, on the reverse strand, counting down.
GACACAGCGTATCTGTGAAAACTGAAAATGCACGGTACAACAGGAAATGACGTGCAGTACATAGTGAGTCATAATAACGAAATCAGATGTACAGGCACATTACAAAATAAAATAAAATTAGCCGCCCCGGTGATGCAGTGGTCTAAGCGATTGCTTCTGATCATTCATCCGAGATGGATCTGGGTTCGAATCCTGGTGAGGCGTTGATGTCGTGTTTGTCTTACGTCCCTGGCTCTCTCTCTTACCTAGAGTGAGTTGCCCTAAATTAGGGACGGGCGACTGCTTATAGCCCATTGAGTTGCTCACGGTGGTTGTTAAATCTCGACCCCCCCCCCAAATAAAATAAAATTACACAGGGTGCAACGGAAAGGACCCCAACCCATAACTGCATCGAAACGAGGAGCTCGAGAGTCAAGAGTTCCTCATCGTGTGGTGACAACCAAGAGTCGCAAGATCAGCAAGCATGAAGGAGTTGGCGAACGGATCCGTAAACTCCCGCTATTCGGAGAACTAAAAGTCAGCAGTATCAAATTGAAGAGCATAACTCAGAGATGCCTCAGATAGTTGCTTGAGACGTCTCAAGCGTGAAAGAACGGTGCGAACAAGGGCGTAATATCGTTCATCAGAACGACGGTGAGAGTGAAAATTACGGATATATTTTTCGAACTGACATGCAGCAGCTTAAATGTCCAAGTCAAAAGACTGGAAAAAAACTTCTTGAAAAAATTGGTGTGTGCATGCTAGAAGAAAGAAGGTGAAGAAGTTGTGTACGAGACAACGGCCTGGAAATCAGGGGGACTAAGTCTACCGTAAGTGCAATATCTGCAGCAGTGATGGCAGTAAGCTCGGACGCTGTGCTGAAGCGAGGGCGCAGCGATATAAGAGGTTTTTCGATTGGGACAGAAGAGGTATAGGAGAGAGTCGAACTCGCGGTGACGTCCGTAGAAGGCGACTGGGATAAATGAAGCACGTTTTTTCTGTTTGGTAAAATTATTTTAGAAAATAGACCTTTTAGAAGAGGGTACAGTAGTCGACACATCTATCTGCTGATCAGAGACTGTATCAGACTCGAAGGAAGGGAGAATAGATGGTATAGACGAATCATCAGCGTGAGAGTCGTACGCGTTCGAAAGGGACAAGGCACGACAAGACGCTGCGACAGCAGATTGTTCCTGGAGAAAGGAGTTCGGTGGAGCCACACGTGGGGCTTCCGGTCCGGAAGCTGTCAATGATGATTCTCCAATGGGCAGCACGAAAGGAACACTTCGCACATCACAGTCTGAAGGTACAGTCGGGGAGATGTCAGTGGTCGAGGCAGTATCCAAGAGACGCGGAGGAGGATGCAGTACTTTCCTCTGGGACAGCGGTGAAATTTGCTGGAGTCTTTCAGATGGCTCGGAAGAAGCACAGAAGACGGTGGATCAACATCAGCAGATGTACTTGCGGAAACATCAGACGGCTACGAGGAGCCAGGTGCCGCGAACGGGTGATCACCATGAGGGTCACTTCTTCGGTTCGAACACGCAATCATGGTGTAATCTTGCGTCAGCCACTGTATCTCCATTAAATTTGTCATTTAATGACATATAAACGATGAAATAACTAAGGAAATTAGTCAGTTAAAAAAAAGACTTAAACCTAAAAATTCACGGTTCTCGCAGGTGATGCTATACTTTCGCACACCACTGTATCTAGTAGTCCGGAGAAATAGGAAGAAAAGCGATCTTATAAAAAAAATGTAAGTGTCGTTTTTTAAGTCCTTTTGTGTTATTTTCATGTAAGTAAACAGCAAAATCACCAGATCTATTTTAGCACTTCCCCAGTTCCGTATTGGAGCCTGACAGTTCTGTAATTGGAATAGTAGTCATCAAACAAAGATCTTCGCTCTTTCCACGTTTATAAGTGAGTCATGGAAAAATTCTCATTGGCCGCCACCGGGAGTCGAACCCAGGGTCTTCCAGTTAAGCGGCGGATATGCTTCCGCTACACCACAGCGGCCACGAATTCCTCCAGACTCACACACGCTAACTGCCAAGCTAAGTTGGCAGGCTGCTTCTTGGAGCCCCTCACAATGCTGGGGATTCACCAATGAGGGTAAGCAACAACTGAACAAATACGTAGAAGGCGAATGAATAATTAATACAGACATTTGACGTAGACCAGGAACAGACGCTGGGTTCGACCCCAGTGGCGGCCAATGAGAATTTTTCCGTGACTCACTTACAAACGTGAGAGCGAAGATCTTTGTTTAATGTTGCTGGTCCACGTTAAACATCTGTATTAGGAATCAGTAATGATGTGCACACCATAATAAGACCTACGGTACCCATGAACGTGTGTCATACTAAGGTTCCTTAGCATGTGATCGTCTGCGAGAGCAACTACAGTCATTTGCAATAGTTTAAGACCAACTGTTGGCATTAGGAGATTTCTGCAGATTGCGTCAGCTACTGTCTGTATTACTCAACTTCCTATAGGAGTTGTATCAACCTACAGCGGCAGCTGTTGGTAGAGTTTGGGGAAGCGTGTAAGCGTCAGTTTGCTTCTATGTTTCATGCTGAGAGGTTTTGAACGTATTTTCTATATAGTGAAAAATGGGCAAAAAGCGTCATTAAATGTTACTCAGAGGGCACAAATGGTGACTTTATATCGTGAAAAATGCTCCGAAAGTGACATAAGCAGAAAGGCGAACGTGAACAAGACTGCTATTCATAATACGATCATGAAATATAGAAATACAGGTGAATTTAGCCACCGAAAAAGAAGTGGACGTCCAAGGAAAGCAACCCCACATGATGACAATAACATAAGGCGAATAGTTATGCGTTCTCCGAGGGGTTAGTACAACAAAATCAAAGCCTTTCTACATTCTCAAGGGTCTGACATTAGCATCAGAACTGCTTCCCGACGTCTTAGCAAACATTTTGTATTAAAGTCTTATTGATCTGTACATAAACGTAGACTAACCTCTGTCATGAAAAAGATAAGACTCCAGTTTGCGAAGCGTCATCAATCGTGAACTGAAATTGGAGCCAAGTTCTTTCTTTCGATGAATCAACTGTGCGAGAATTTGAGTCACGTGAAGCACATGTTCGATGACCAAAATGCAAAAGTTTCGATGAAAAATACACCGTTAGCAGCGTGAGACATCCGCCTAGTCAGATGATATGGGGTGATACGTCAGCATCCAGTACTGCTTTATTATACTTTTTCCGACTGGTGGAAACGATAATGAAGCAGTACAGTATTAGGAATTACCATTACTGGTCATTTTTATGTGGAAATGTTATGTGAGGAGCTGTTAACTCATATACAAATGCACAGATGCACAATCTTTATGCATTATGCTGCTCCATGCCACAGATCAAAAACAGTAAAGGACTTCCTGCAGAAGAAAAACATAAATGAGCTTGACTGGTCCCGTAAAAGTCCCGACCTTTACCCCATCGAAAATTTGTGGACCATTTTAAAAGACAAGGTAGCAGAAAAACAGCATCAAATTCACAAGCTTTGATTGAGGCGATAAAGAACGTGTGGTGCAAAGACATTTCAAGTGACTACGGCAAATCACTCATCGAGAGTATAAATCGTCGAGCGTGAGAGTAATCCCTTATCAAGAGTATAAATCATCGAGAGTGAGAGTAATCCCTCATCGAGAGTACAAATCATTGAGAGTGAGAGTAATCCCTCATCGAGAGTATAAATAATCGAGAGTGAGAGGAATCCCTCATCGAGAGTATAAATCATCGAGATTGAGGGAAATCCTTCATCGAGATTGAGAGTAATCCTTCATAGAGAGTATAAATCATCGAGAGTGAGAGTAATCCCTCATCGAGAGTATAAATCATCGAAAGTGAAAATAATCCCTCATTGAGAGTATAAATAATCGAGACTGCGAGTAATCCCTCATCGAGAGAATAAATCATCGAGATTGAGGGAAATCCTTCATCGAGATTGAGAGTAATCCTTCATAGAGAGTATAAATCATCGAGAGTGAGAGTAATCCCTCATCGAGAGTACAAATCATTGAGAGTGAGAGTAATCCCTCATCGAGAGTATAAATCATCGAGAGTGAGAGGAATCCCTCATCGAGAGTATAAATCATCGAGATTGAGGGAAATCCTTCATCGAGATTGAGAGTAATCCTTCATAGAGAGTATAAATCATCGAGAGTGAGAGTAATCCCTCATCGAGAGTATAAATCATCGAAAGTGAAAATAATCCCTCATTGAGAGTATAAATAATCGAGATTGCGAGGAATCCCTCATCGAGATTATAAATAATCGAGATTGAGGAAATCCTTCATCGAGATTGAGAGTAATCCTTCATAGAGAGTATAAATCATCGAGAGTGAGAGTAATCCCTCATCGAGAGTATAAATCATCGAGAGTGAGAGTAATCCCTCCTGGAGAGTATAAATCATGGAGATTGAGAGTAATTCCTCATCGAGAGTATAAATCATCGACAGTGAGAGTAATCCCTCCCTCATCGAGAGTATAAATCATCGAGATTGAGGGTAATCCCTCATCGAGATTGAGAGTAATCCCTCATAGAGAGTATAAATAATCGAGAGTGAGAGTAATCCCTCATCGAGAGTATAAATCATCGAAAGTGAAAGCAATCCTTCATGGAGAGTATAAATCATCGAGATTGAGAGTAATCCCTCATCGAGAGTATAAATCATTGAGAGTCAGAGTAATCCCTCATCGAGAGTATAAATCATCGAGATTGAGGGTAATCCTTCATCTAGAGTATAAATCATCGACAGTTAGAGTAATCCCTCATCGAGAGTATAATACATCGAGATTGAGAGTAATCCCTCATCGATAGAATAAATCATTGGGAGTATAAATCATCGAAAGTGAGAGTAATCCCTCATCGAGAGTATAAATCATCGAAAGTGAAAGTAATCCCTAATCGAGAGTATAAATCATCGAGAGTGAGAGTAATACCTCATCGAGAGTATAAATCATCGAGAGGGGCCGCGGCTGGCCTAGTGGGCAACGTTCGTGACTGCCACGGAAAGGACCTCAGGTTCGATCCCAGGCAGGTACGAACACTCGATCCCCTAAATATCCGCCGTACGTCGGATGGGCACGTTAAGCCGTCGGACCCCGGGTACTGGCCCCCGGTAATAAATTAGGGCGTCTTCCTCCCCCTTCTTCGCTTCCGTGTCACTTTCCTATCATGCACTCTAGCCCAAATCTCCTAGCTTCCTATTTCTAAGGGTTGTTTAAGACCTGGGGTCAGACACTCCCTTCCTAAAATCCTCTACATATGATCATTTGATCATAAATCATCGAGAGTGAGAGGAATCTCTCATCAAGAGTATGCCAGATTGTATTTTGTCCGTTATAAAACACAAAGGTTGGCATACAAAGTACTGATTTCAGTCTTTTTGTGTTCTAAAGAATGTAAGTATTCATCTGTTGTGTCATTTTTTCAAATATCTCTGACTAGTAATTTGCTGTTTCTTTGAAAATATTAATTTTCAATTAACTGACAGATGGTCTTAAACTTTTGTAAGTGACTGTAATACCTCCTACGCTGCATTATACATATTTTCTGTCAAAATGGTCGTAACTGAAAAAAAAAATTCTTTCCAACTGTGTTTGCGAAACCCTATCTTCGCATTTCTTTACGTTTCTCTGTTGCTAACACACTGTTGGTAGCTTCGAAAATGTACGACCGCTCCTGACAATTGTCATGCGGATTTTTTGAGACTCGAAGTTTGATTTAAAGCGTCGTACTTCCCTCAGAGCCAAAATTTATAACTTCTTTAGTCGGATTATACGAAGAAAATTAAGGTACAAAACTGCAGTTTATTTCGAGTTCTATTCATTTAAAATCCTTGAAAGCTAGCTAGCATGTCAATTTTAAAAACAACTTCAAAACAAAACCGCCAACAGTTTCTAACACGATGAAATACTTTGATAAGACGCCATTACCAAGTATGTATGTATCTATCTATATATAGAAAAGTAAAAGTTTGTATATTTGTTTGTCCGCTATAAAAATCTACAGTTTTCAAATTTGAACCACCAAATTTGGTATACTATCTCATGGTACCGTAACTTAGACCGTAGAAGGGTTTTGGAAGGGATTGGAGCCAGAGGGGTCAAAGGGGCCCCCATAAAAAATCTTGTTATTTTAGTTAAAATCAATTTCAATTTAGAACTACAAAATTTGGTATACTATTTCATGGTACTCTGACTTAGACCGCAGACGGTTTTGGGAAGGAGTCGGAGCTCGGGAGTCAAAGGGCCCCCATACGAAATTTTTTTAAAAAGTTCTACAGTGTTCAGTTTACAACCACCAAATTTGGTATATTATCTCATGATACTCTGACGTAGACAGTAGACAGTTTTCGCAAGGGGTCTGATCCGGGAGGTTCAAAGTGGCCCCCATACAAAGTCTTCGTTATTTTAGTTATAATTTCTACATTTTTCAATTAAAAATCACCAAATTTGGTATACTATCTCATGATACTCTGAATTAGACGATAGATGGTTTTAGGAAGGAGTTGGAGCCCGGGGGTCAAAGGGCTGTGCGTCAAAGGGACCCCATACAAAATTTTCGTAAAAAGTTCTACAGTTTTCAATTTACAACCACCAAATTTGGTATAATATCTCATGATACTCTGACTTAGACAGCAGACAGTTTTTGGAAGGGTCCGAGCCGGGGGGTCCAGGGACCACCGATGCAAAATTTTCGAAACAAATTTCTACAGTTTTCAATTTAGAACCACCAACTTTGGTATTTACTGAAAAATTACAGGAATATATTTTTCATTCATAAGATTTCACCCGCTGGACTTGGTGATTCCACGAATACTTACCCGGGAAATACCGGATACTCCTGCTAGTTTGTTATAAAATAATAATGTAAGATAGATCTACTTTCATAAGTATCTGTTTCCTTCAGTTCAAACAACTGCATCTATCTTTTAAGTTGTTAATTATACATAAAGAAATTTTATTATCCTTGTTAATGAATTTCGCTAATCCAGTAAATTCCAATTTCATATATACGTTTCTTTTTTGCGCTAACCCTTAACTATATAACCATTAGCCTTTTATTAATCCGTTTAATTTTGAAACTAAATCTTTAAATAGTTATGGAAATTAATATATGCAGGGATTTCGGACAATATGAACAAAAGGCTCTTACTAGACGAAACGGAAGCCTTAGATTCACGTTGTTTTCATTCGCTTTATATGAATAAATATTAAATATGAGCAAAAGCAGGTAGTTACTTAAGATCCAGACATTGTTTTACCATTCATCAAATAAAAATAAAAACAGAAGAAAAAAACTCTAGGAAAGCATCGCAAAAGAAATGACATTGAAGAAACAACATATTAAATCGAAAACTAGAAATCTAGCACTGAGGCGCAGTCTGTTTATGTTGACCCTAAAATCGATGTAATCCCTTTTTAATCTGTCTAACAATTCATTGCTTATTAATTCCGTAAAATGGTTCATCTAAAGCTTCCTTAAGTAGATTTAAATAAAAATTAGCAACACTGATTTTTAGCATATTGTCGTTTTTCAAGATATTTCCAATTTACGTAACGCTGACGCAGAGACACTGGCCACTCTATGACAGGGGCTCAGAGCCCCGTTTATTTTCTTTTCATGATTCATATATATTTCTTTTTTATTAAAAATAGACATGTAAGATATAATATGACTCTCAGCAGAGTAGCGTGCTATGCTATTTTTCGCTTCGATGCTCGTTTGTCCCATCGACTGTACTACGTTCAAAAAATGGTGTCTGAGAGCAAAGCACTGGCGTGATCTGACGACCGGTGTGCTCCACAATATCCCCGTAATGCTCAACAGGATTCGATTTGAAGGAATTTCGACACTAGTGAAGCACATGAAATATTTCAACATGGTCTTCCAGCTGTCTTGAATAATGAAATCCTTGTGACTCGAGGTGTTGCCTTGCTGAAGTAGTCCTGTGCCACCCGGATACACGATCATTATGTAGAACAGCACTTCGTTCGAAAGAATGTCTAGGTACGATTTGGCTGTGAGAGTGTGTTCGACAGGGAAGAAGGGACCTAGAAATGTTCAAGATAACAACCTCCATCTCATAATGCACCTGCCGATGGCCTGTTTCCATTTAAATCTGAAGCGTTTTTTATGTTGTTCACTCCCGCGGAATCAAATATGACCCTACCCATCAGCATGTTGAAGCTGGAAGTTAAACTCATTGGACTGGCAATTGTTTTCGAGTTGTTCAATGTCCAGTCATGGTCCTCTGTTGCCCACTGTAGGTGGACTTGTCTATTTCGGTTCGTCATGTACCAAATTTCCTCCGACGCGCTAGGCAATATTTGCCAGAGTATTTTCTTGATTGCATGCTAAGAAGCGTTTCCCTGTAGACTCTAGCTGTAGACGCTGTTATATGCGTGAGCTAAGCCAAGGAAACATAAAACTGACTTAAATGACATTTCACACGACTACTTAGTCATTATTTAGATGCTGTGTCATCAGAGGACTGGGAAGGACTAAAACGACGCAGACTCCCTAAAATGCGAGAACTGATCAAAGGGAGAGCCGGAATGACTAAGACGCTGTATCATACGAGCACTAAGCCAAGGGAGATCCGGAATGACATCACAAAGCACCGTACTAGAACTAAGCTAAAGTTGTAGGGGAATGGCGCGGACGGTATATCATGTGAATTATAAGCAAAATTAGGGCCGAAAAGAGTAGACATTGCAGCACTTGAGGTCTAAAACAAAACACAGCTAGAATGATGTGGACTGTACGTGATATGAAGACCAAAGCAAAGAAGGAATTGAATGATACGAACCATATAAATGTAAGGACTGAGCCAAGGGAGGACCTGAATGAATTAGACACTGTGTCATACGAGGGTTAAGCCAGAGGACGAAGGACTAGACTGACTTGTGCGGTGTACCATACGAGATTATGTAATTCAATGACTTGACACTGTACCACGTAAGAACAAAATTAAGATTGTATCAGAATGGTTTGGGCAATATGTCATGCGAATTAAAAGCGAAATGAGGGCCAAAAAACGTAGACACCGTAATACTTCAGGTTTAAGACAAAATAAAGCCGGAATGATGTGGAATGAATGCGATATGAAGACTAATTTACCCCATATAGCATAGGGACTTTCAGTCCCTATGCTCTATGGGATCCATATCATTCACTGACATGATGTAGATGTCATACTACTGAGATGACGCATGCGCCAAATCGGCAATAAAGCAGAGAAAAGCCTGCCGGCGTTGTTCAAATGGGAGAACAGGCATTCCGGTGTAGGGTGATGTGGGTTCGAATTCACGCCGGTAAAGAGAGGTTACGAACTCCAAATGTTTGCATATCATAATTCCCAAAGGTTGATTATATTGTTTTCTTAATGCTTTCTATGCACTCAAAATGTATAAAATATCAATAAAAGCTGAAACACAATATCGCATTTTCAACTGAATTTATCTGGCAATCCCGAGAAGCGCCTCTTAGGAAACATTAGGGCTGAAATATTTTATTTTGAGAAAAGGTGTTACGTAGGTGTCCCAAATTTTCTCAGCCGCACGTTGAAGGAACAGTAGAGGATGCGATACTTTGGACATAATAATAATACAAGTCCTTACATGCCTAGAGATCGGCTTTCTTATTTATAGTTATGTCCACTTTTTTTTTGGCAGGTCCTATGTGATCCAAAGAACCAAAAGTGAAGAATCAAGAGGTCAAAGCTGGGATACAGTATTTGCATTGAAAAGGATTAGAGCCAAAAGACACGCATAATTATATGTCGGCAACACTAGGGGAGGATGTCCAGAGTTTGCAGCATAGTTCTGTCGTGGTTGAATGAGTGTGAAAAATGATACTCATTCAGGTAGAATTTCTGCGGCGCCCACTCAAGAACATGTGGACAAGATGCACGAAATAGTGCTGCGAGATAATCATTTGACGATCAGGTAGATTACTGAGACATTGCACTAGTCAAATATAACAGTTGATCGCATTCCGACCGAACATCTGGCATTGACAAAGGTTGCTGCCTGTTTGGTCCTAAAATTCCTGACACTCATGAAAAGCTGATCAGACGGAACATAAGAGACAATGTTTCATTGTTTAAAACCAATCCAGAAGAATTTCTGCAAATATTTGTAACAGTGGACGAAACGCGGGAAGTATTCTAGAGTCAATCAACAGTCACAATAATTGAAGCCTGGTTGCTAACTCATTCCAAAGAAAGTGAAGCCTGCCAGTTCTTCTGGAAAAGGGACCGCGAGAGTTTTCTAAAATGCTGAGTAAGTGGTGAGATGATGGATTACCCTGGGAAGGGCCTAACCACCGCCGAAACACACTGTGCCAACATATTATGGAAACTCTAATAGCATTTGAAGGATAAACATCAAGAAAAGCTGGAGAAATAGGTGCTGTTTCATCATAAGAACGCTCCAAGCCACAAATCAATAGTTGACGCTACCAGACACCTGATTTTACCCAATCAGATTACATTCCTGAATATCAAACAGAACTCGCCTGGCTTGTAATTTAAGACAGACAAAGACGTTCTTGGTGCTGTGGAATCTTATTTTTAGGGCCTTCACAAATCATTTTACTTTTTTGAGTAAAACATACTTAGGAGCACTGCTGAAAAAACTTTGTGGAGCCTCCAGGGGACTATGTAGAAAACTAAGTCGGCTATATTTAATTCCTCGATCATTAATGGCGGCGAAGAGAAATTTTGGGGCAGATTCCTCGTACAGTTAACTTGAGTCCTATTTTGATCGCTTAGATGTGTAATAATAAACCTAATACATTAACCGAAATCCCTGAATAAACTCTTCACACTTCTTAAATGATGAACAGTTTTATTAAATCCCAGGCGTCGATATCGACGATTTTGGGAAATTCTGAGTGCAATGTTGAAGAAAATTTTACTTGTAAGGTGCAGACAAATAATTTTAGGTGGTTTGTCCATATTGCAAGAAGGATTTATGAGATGATTACTAAGACAATTTAATGTATTCAGCCCAAAGTGGCAGGAAAGAAAGGTAGAAGATGGCCGAGGGAGATTCAGGAATATATATATTACTGGAAATTCCTGACACTAATGAAAAGCTGATCAGACGGTCCGAAAATCACAGGTTGTCCGAGAATTATTGGACACATTCCAAAATTATATAAAACAAAACATTAAACAGATAGAAAGAAACTGACTGTACTAACTTACAATGTAACTACACAAGTTAATAAATTTCGATGTAAGATCCCTTGGTTGCTCGTAGTACGTCCAAGCGATACTCGATTTCATGCCATGTATTGGCAAGCATCTGAGGAGTTATGGAATTAATAGCAGCTGTGATATGCTGCTTCAGTTCCTGCAAATCAGTACAAGGTGTCTGATAGACACGATCCTTCACATAACCCCACATGAAATAATCCAATGGAGTTAGATCTGGAGAGCGAGGAGACCACGGAATGGGACCGCCACGCCCAATCCATCTGTTGGGGAAATGCTTATTTAGGCACTTACGTACACACGTTGGCCAATGCGACGGCGCGCCGTCTTGTTGGAAAACGGCGTCATGTCTTTTGATCTGGAGTATAGCAAAATTTTCTAGCATATCCAAGTAAATGTCACCATTTAACGTTTTTTCGCAGAAGAAGAAAGGGCCAATCACTTTTCTTTTTGATAGGGCGCACCACACATTAACTTTTGGAGAATCACGTTCCAGTTCAATAGCAGCATGGGGCGGTTCACTGCCCCATATCCTATAGTTGTGACGATTCACAATACCTGATGCATAAAATGTGGATTCATCATTAATAATTACAGTACTGAGAAAGTTTTCGTTGTTTTCCACTCGATTCAACATATCCACAGCGAAAGCGTATTAGAGAGTGTGATCATTTCCATGCATATTTTGCACTATTTTAATTTTATAAGCATGAAACTTTAATTTCTTGTGCAAGAGATCGTGAACTGTCGATTTCGGAATGCACAGTTCTCTGCTTGCTTTACGAACGGATTTCCTGGGGCTTCGTCAGAAACTTTTAACTTTGTCAACCGTCTCACCGCTGACGCTAGGCCTACCGGCTCCTCCACAATGTTCCACATTGCCAGTTTCTTTAAACTGTTTCATCCACCGCTTAATTGAATTCGTTGACGGAGGATTACAACCATACTCTAAACGGTACCGTCTTTTAACTTTAATGACAGACTTTAATTCCGCAAGCCATAACACACACATCGTCTTCTGCTGTACGAATGACATGACTACTGATTGCGCATTTGTCATACATTCCTCATCAGGCCACACCTAGCGCCATCTTTCGGATTCTGGGAATAACAATTCTGCAAAACAAAAATATAGAAACCGTGTTAGTAATACGTGACCTAGAAACACAGACAATGCTCATAGTTTTATAAGGTCGGACACCGGGAGTTACTTATCAGGGAAAGACACCCCCTGCTCTTGACCCTGATTCAGGTTCAGGTTTCATGCAGGTGTCGAATTAACTGAAAAACAATCACCAAAATAAGGGTTAAAAATTTCGCAAAATTCAGGACTATACACCTGGCCTTTCCTACTTGAACCAAAAATACCAAAAATTAAATAAAATAACCATAAACATCATCTTAATGAACAGCAAAAACACGAATTCCAATCCTTTCCTCAAACACACTATTCCCAAACTACACGGAAGAAAATGAACAAATGCTAAACTGATTCCCCAAACGTAATTTTTGAATTCAAAAAGAACTAAATAATACCTTGCGGTGACCCCTGTCGAATTCTAAAAACGACTAAAACTAGGTGCATGTGTACCAATGGATGGAAGCAGGTGTTATGCTAAAGCTTTCGGGGCGACTCGGAAGGAAATATTAGGAATTGTAGCCCGTAGAATGCTTAATGTATTAGATGTGGTAATTTGCGTAATCTAATTTTATAAGAGTTTTCTAAATTAAAAGAAGTCAACAGACTTTCAAAATGGAATAGACAATATTTCAAATGATTTTTTAAGCAAGAGGAGAAAAGTAGTTTTAGTTCTTTTGTAATGTTAGATGTGTTATTGAAAATTCTTGTGACTCTAACAAATGAGCGACAATGATGTTCCTAAGAACGTGATTTGAAATGTTTGAATGCCAATCACTCATAACATTGGTGTTAAAGTTGAAATGTACTCTTTTATCAAAAACATCTAAACTAATTACCTGACCATGCAGATGAATGTCCAAATAAAGAAAATATGGATGATTATTAGTATTCAGCTTACACAGTTATCAACCCTGGAGGATAAATGTCATTCATAATCTGTTTCTGTGAATGACACATCTCTTATTAATACAATATGGGCTTCGGGTTACGTTCGTCAGTTTATGAGAGGTTCGGGGGTTTCCTCGGGGAGTTCTTCGTTGGTTGTGAGTTAAATTTTGTTTATATATATATTTTCTTTACATTCCAAAAGTTGCGGCTCAATTTGATAACTCGAAAATGAATTTTAACAGAAAAACAGATTCAACGGGTATTAATAAGACATGATACAATATATTTAAAATATATGTGAGTGACCCCCAAGGCTTTGCAGTTCGGGGGCGCCGCGAGCTATTTCGTAAACGAAGCAAGCTAGGAAAAAATTTCCAACTACAAAGTTGTATAACGCTCTTAATTTAGCGTAAATCCGCAGAAAAATTTCAAATAGCTATCAAATTTCGTGCAGTACATTCTTGAGCTATAACATACACTGCTGGACACCTAAAATGCAACACCAAGAAGCACACGAGATAGCAAAGCCAGATTTACTGGACACATAACAACAGATACAAAAAGAAACGATTGAGCTTACAGGCCCGTGCGACTTGCGGAACAAGCAGACATCAGTAGTTCGTGTGGCTCCCATGGCTGGCAATAACGGCCGCTACGCGCCACGGCATCGAACGGAAGAGGCTTTGGATGTGGGTTTGGGGTATGTCGGACCAGGCTGCTTCCACACGTTGCCACAGTTCATCAGGCGTAGCCGAGGGTGGTGCTTGCCGGGCCACTCGGTTGCCGATCAGCGAGCAGACGTGTTCGACGGGCGACATATCGGGAGAACAGGCGGGCCACGGCAGCAGTGACACTCGGTGGGCTTTGAAGAATTGTTGCACGATGCGTACCACGTGCGGGCGCGTCTTATCCAATCGTGCCCCAAACCATAACGCCAGACGACGGACCGGTATGGCGAGTCATAATGCAGGCGTCATACAGTCCCTCGCCGTGGTGCCACCACACGCGGATCCCACCATCTTGGTGTTGCAGGCAGAAGCGGGATTCGTCGGAGAAGACAATGTCGTGCCATTTCGTAGTGCAGGTGCTGCGTTCAACGACCTACTGCCGCCGCACTCGCCGGTGGTGTAACGTCAATGGTAATCGGAGCAATGGGCGCCGTGCGACAAGTCCCCGGTCCTGCAGACCACGTCGAACGGTACGTGCTGACACAGGTTGTTCCGCAACACACCGTAATTCCTGCGTTAACATTCCTGATGTGGTGGTGCGAGCCGTCAATACCCGCCGCACAACATGCCGGTCCTCTCGTTCGGTGGTGTGCCGCGGCCGCGGCAATCGCTCACGTCGGTCCATTCGTTCTTCCTGCACCCACCGAATCCATACTCGCCTCACTGTGGCTGGATGTCGTCCCACACGGGCGCCGATGTCTCGGTACGATAAACCGCTGTCGCGATAAGCCACTATTCATTCTCTGTCAAACTCCGAAACGTGCTGGAATGACTGCCGTATTCTGCGACGTGGTATTAGGAAGCTTCCCACGCACAGGTCCGGCAGCACGACACACTTTCACTAATTTCACCCCGCCTTCTGTGCACCCTTTTTATAGTGTTTCTCGGTGGCGTGCCGGGCGCACATGATTTACATATGCTCTGCAATGCTAATCGTTTGCATGTGCTCTCGCGGGCGACGCATGCTGCGAATTTCAGGCCAATCGGATGCTTCCTTCTTGGTGTTGCATTTTGGGTGGCCAGCAGTGTATTTACAAGGAAAAGTTGTTTTCCCTGCAATTCTTGGAATATTTCTGCCATTTTCCTGAACTTCGGAGGAAACGTCATCTCAGGGGATGATTTTCATCCGTGAAGTTGAGGGCTCTAAAGCACCCCTTACTGAAATAAGCCCCCCCCAATCTTTCCAATTTTCACCAAGAAGCTATAAACTCACCAAGCTTTGCGTAAAACCCCGCTGTGAAATAAATTTAGTGTCTCAGTTCGTGAGACCCTAAATTTACTTTCACATAAGTGAGCAGATGTTTAAGGGGAACATCCCTTAAATAGATCGTATCATCTGTTGTTAATACCCGTTGTCCCTGTTTTTCTGTTAAACGTCATTTTCGAGCTATTAAAGTGAGCCGCGACATTTTGGAAACACCCTGTATACAATGCATATACACGGTCTAGTCACTTTAATGTTACCACCAGCTAATATCCAGAAAAACCGCCGTGCCCAGCGCAGGAAGCAGCTAGACGTGCTGGGAATGACTCAGTAAGGTGCTGGAAGGTATTCACAGGTATGTGGAGCCATGCTGACTGCTGTGCATCTGACATCTGCTGGACGGTGCGTCGTGGAGTATCCATAGAGCGAGCAACACGATCGAGGTGGTCCCACAGATGCTCGATTGGGTTTAAGTCATGGGAATTAGGGAGCCAGGGAAGTAATTTGAAATCTTCATCGGGATTTTTCAACCAATCTCGGATATTTCTAGCTGTGTGACATGACGCATTGTCCTCCTGGAAGATCCCATCCGCCTAGGGAAGACAATCAGCATGTCTGGGTGTAAGTGGTCCGTAAGGATGGATTCATGACGAACTCTGTCCGTAGTGTCTTCCACAGGTATGAGTGGACCCAGAGAATAACACTAAAACATTCCCCATGCCATAACACTGCCTCCACCAGCTTGTGTTCTTCCCATAATGGTTGAAGAGTGTTTGCTCTCCGATGTTTCTCCGCTTATACGCCAACGTCCATCCGTTCGATGAAGCAGAAAACGTGATTCATCGGAGGATGCAATCCTTTCCCAATCAGCGGAAGTCCAATTCCGATAGTGTTTTGCAAATGAAAGCCTTTTCTGCAGATGCACCTTCGTTAGCATAGGTGCAGTGACCATCTGTCTGCATCGGTGCCCCATGCGCAGCAGGGTTCGCTGAACTGTTGTTTAAGACAAACTTCAGGTAGCCTCCTGGTACATTCGGTCAATGAGTTGCTCCAATGCAGTGTTTCGATCCGCGCTCACGTACCTTCGAAGCCGACGTTCACCTCTCACATGAATGGCACGTAGTGCTCCGCAGTTTCCACGTCGTTTATTCCCAATGGTGCTATTTCTCCAATCACGATACACTTTAACCACAGCAACACGCGAACAGTTCATAAAGTGCGCTCTCTCAGAAATACTGCCAACCTTGGTCCAAAAGCCAATAATCATCTCTTTTTGCAAATCTAATAAATCGGTCCTTTTATCCATGACAACAACGAGTGATATGTTTTCAGAATGCCTACAGCACACCTTACATACAGTAAAAGCCAGCTCACGACACGTGTCTTCTTTCATTGGCTACGCGCTGTTGACGTCAAAAGGAGGAGGTGGTTACAATGATGGGACTCGACTGTGCATATACATGAGCCCACCAGAGTATGACTTGTTCCCAAATTTGAAGAAGCCATATTGTGGGCAACGATTCAGTAGGATACAGGATGTTTCTAATTAGGTGACCCTCAACAATGTAAGTGTCCTGACTGGAATAGAAGACTTGGCCAAACGTTGGGACGATGTCATAAAGAAACTTTGATATTACTTCGAAAGCCTGTAAAGATATGTTGAGGTGACTCGAGTAATCCGACGCCTCAGCAATGGAGGCAAAGAATATAAACGCTTCGCGTGAAGAAGCTCAACTCTCGTAGAGATAACGTAAAACAGGCGACAGCAGCGCAACCATGTAATGCGGCCGTAGATGCTCTGCGGGAAAGTTAACATTCAGGCGCAAAAAGGCGGGACGGGAAGCCTATTTCACGGAAAGGAAGGGAAGCTTTGATCTGCGATTGTTTCCTTCGGTCTCATTGGGTAAACTAAAGCATTTGTTTTTGTTGTTCTTTTCTGAGTATCCCTCCCGTCCCTTCTTTTGGTGAAAGAAATATATACATTAGCAATTAATATTATTTTAGGGAAATTTTAGCAGTTTTATTCTCACTTTAAGCACCATAGTAATACCAGGTTGCTTGGCATGAATTTCATATTTACAATATACCTTAAATGTCAAAAATGCTGAGGCTGGTTTTGAATTTCCATGGGATTCGTGGTACTTCCTATTAAAAATTGTTTGCATGGAATTCTCAGTAGCAAAACAAAGGAATGGGTTCCCACAAAACGTAAACATTTACCTAGCAAGCAAAAACAGTCTTGCTGGGCCAGCACTGTCCGCCAATTTCCCAGTAGTAGCCATAATAATAAAAAAGAAAGCAAAGACAACCGCAGTTTCCCAAAGCTACAATTTTTTTCTACCCTGCGCTGGGGAAATTTTCTCAACAGATCGGAAAAACACCCGTTTGTATCTGAGTAGGTTTGAAACTGGGCCGTTGGCGTGATAGCTTAGCTCTCTACCGACCGGACTAATTTGTCACGTTCAAGTACATGCTTAAAGCTGTCTGTTTGGTATGCAATGCGTAATCAAATGCTTCCCTCTTTCATTTTACAATATTACGAGGTATTTTTCATAAAAGTCAGTTTCATATAATTGATAAATTAATTTTTTCAACGTAACTGTTTTGGTGGAAAAAAAATTTGAATTTAATTCATTTTGGGTATATTGAATTGGATTGATTGTTATTTATTAAAACGTTACATTTATGCTGGTATTGAAATTCATATGGAAATTATAGAAAAGTTAAATTTGGGGGATGGGTGGATGCATTTCGAAACAAAAATATTTTCTAAGTACTAGAAAAGGCCATGAACATCCTAAACAAAAATGCATCTGAAAGTTTACATTCCACAAGAAGTTATTGGAAAGTTTGCGTTGTTTGTGTTCAAGCAGAGTTGAGTCACCTGAAAGTGCAAAAATAAGTGGATATTGTTGCATGTGTATGAAAATGTGTCACTATAAGTCATACGATAAAATGTACTCGTTCAATAACAACTTGTGGAGGCGGTGAAAGTCAATTTAAAAAGGTTAGGACAAAAATTGCAGTTATGAAATACCTTAGAAAACCAGGATTCGGATCGATAGCCTTAGTCAAGCTAAGGGGGAGTACATGGGACCAAGTCATGGAAGACAACAGCACACAAAAATTTTTCACACTGCACTCATTTTGAACTTTTTTTGAAAGGCTACTGCCTGTATTTATTATTTTTCTTTAAAAACTTAATAAGTTAATTTAGTGGACAAACAGATGGTATTTCCTTTTTTCTTGTTTGCTTAAACACAGCAGTATAAAAACAGAATCTCAATTTTCTTTCCATTTCTATTTGGCCACTGGCCTTATGAACAGCACAACTTTACATATTTCAACACAGTTGGTTTGAACACTAGGCATGCATCCAAAATTATACCATGATTCACAGAGCTTACAAAAAAAAAATACTGGATTATTTTTAATTCTACAAGGTGGACAAATTCTGTTCTTTTGAAACGTACTCTCTTCTCTCTCACCCAGTTAGCTCAATGACCAATTTACAATTTTACACTTATTGATTTAAATTTAAACAATCTTAGCAAACTCCGCAATCTCCCAGACCAGATTCAAAGACTTCAATTAAATTTACAGTTATTTTAAGAGCCACAAATTATACTTTAACAAATCTACTATCAGCAAGTAAACAAACCAAGTAAATTATCCTCAAAACAGAATTTACACTGAGCACAAGCATTAATTAACATTACATAACCCATAGAACTATCCTGAATGAACCTACTTCACTTATAAAGAAACCTCACTAACTAATCTTAAAAATTATCACTATTCATAACATCAACATAATTCAGAAATTCAAACAATCTTCTTGCACTAGCTTGCTCATAAAAATCACCTCACTCTGCACTTCACATAATAGCTCAGGATACTTAATAACTCTATACTGTAAACAAAAGCTCAAAATACCAATTAACTAAATTTCCAAACTAAATATCAAGTTCACTAACACCAACAACCAGAATTTAGAATTTACATCCCAAGCACTACAGCAAATCATAAACAAATAAATTTAGATACTTTAAATCACCAAACACTCTTGAATTTAACACCTGCAGTGAATTTACTGAGGTAGCGGTGAGGCAAATACTCTCAGTTCAGACACTACCCTGGGTTTTGAGAACCAACACAGGAAGAAAATACCAGGTCAGGCTGAAGGCGTGAAATTGGGTCGTGAATCCACTTTCAGCCTATGCAAAGGGAAAGGAAAAAATCCTCAAGTGTGACACATCATCATCAGGCACAGAATTTCCTCTAACATGATCTCACCACATTTCTTGAAGCAACGCTCGACCGACCCTCGCTGGCAGTACATATCTCCGTGAGCAGCGAAACTACTGGGGGGGGGGTTTGAAGACAAGTTTTCCCCCAAAAACCACGTCTTCAAGGATCTCCCCCTTTTCGAACCAATGCATGATCCCACCTTGATCAACCACGCCTGCAAGAGCCTGTCGTACTTCAACCCTAAATACTCCAGGCACATCTGGCCCAGAACTAACACAACTATATCTCAGGAAAAATTCACTTATCTCTGTATATATCCCCAGAAATTCTAAATCACAATATCCACATATATCCCAGGAAAATTCACTTATCTCTCTATATCCCAAGAAATCCTAAATCACTATATCCACATATATCCCAGGAAAATTCACTTTATCTCTCTATATCCCAAGAAATCCTAAATCACAGTATCCACATATATCCCAGGAAAATTCACTTATCTCTCTCCACATATATCCCAGGAAAAATCACTAGCAAGGAAACTCTTCTGCACCATGGCAATGCGCAGGTCCACTTCAGACAATAACACTGACCATTTACATAACCCACTAAATATTTTCACTTTATTGAAAATTAAAATTACATTTAGACTTTTAACCTTATAGTAAAAACAAGGAAATTTAGGCCAAAGAAAAGAACAATTAATACTGGAGCTGGTGAGCAAAAGTGTGTCTTCTCAACCCATGATGTTCATTCTTTTTGTGAAATACTAAACTTGAGAACAAAAAAATACTTTAACTTCTATTCTGCACATATCGCATCCTGGTGAAAATTCCCTACTCAGAGCCCTCTGCCCTAGGACAAGTTCCCTGCTTGCCCTAAGATCACCCCTTTCCAATGGGAGATTAACACTCATCTGGAGCATGTAAAATACTGGTCCTCAATTAACACTCCTACCATCTCAATTTCGACACCCAACACTCCAAGAATGTAAACAGCACTTTAGGTTTCCAATTTCATCACACTATAATA
This sequence comes from Macrothele yani, assembly GCA_039090855.1. NCBI lineage: Eukaryota > Metazoa > Arthropoda > Arachnida > Araneae > Macrothelidae > Macrothele > Macrothele yani. The sequence continues at coordinate 13,241,881 of CM077013.1, read as the reverse complement.
TGTTCCCAAAATTCCAATATAAATCATCCCATAATTTATCTTCACTCAAAAAAAATAACTCAACGCTGTAAAAAGGCTAGAGAAAAAATGTTTACAATTATTTTATCACCCACGACATCACAATAACACTGCTTTTCAATTATCACATGCCCAACTAAACTATTTTCGATGCACCAAAATTCACTGTGCCCAACTATTAAACTAAATTTTTCCGATACATCAAAATTTACTGGCCTGGGAAGTTGCTAAAATACCAGACATGACAGCACAAAAAAAAAACATAAATGAAAGCATTTTCAACTCCCCTCTCTTTTTTTCTTTCTTTTTCTGAATTCGTACCTGAGTAACTAATACATTTTAATTTTGAAAGCTGAACGACAACACAGCCACAATCAGAGGCAAAAAAAAAACTTGCTCTTTTTCTTTTTGTTTCTTATGCTCAGCTCGAAGTTTAGGTACCCTGCGTGGGATGTTATATATCAATACAAAAAGATATGAACTAAAACATTACCTTCGAGCTGGCGTTCTTTTTTTTTCCTTTCTGTTTTCACCACAGTTTACAGTCCTGGCACAACCACATTCTCGTTAGAATTGCTTTCTTTGTTTTCTTCCTCCCAGTTCCCTTCCTTAAACGGTTAATAGCCGAGGTAACCATTTTCGAAACCTCGGGATGAGATGGAACCTTTGAGGCAGGCCTCCTTTTCGGAGTATCAGCCGAGGGTGAAGCTGTAGAGGCTGGGCCCATTCTTTCCGGAATTTCCATAAGGGAGAAGGCATGTCCCCCTTCTTTTCCTTAGCGACATTGTCCCAGCCTGCCGCCATTTTGTTCCTCAGGGCGAGGTTCCCGGCCGGCGGAATGCCGCTTTAACTGCGTTCTACATCGTCAAAATTTTCAATAGGCAGCCCAGATCCAGAGTGTCCCCTTGTGGTGGACTGGTGGTCAGCAAAACAAAATCAAGAAGAAACTTTTTTTTTCTGAGGTTCTCTCCCGCCAAAAGGCGAGGAGGAAAAAAACTCCGCCGTCCTCTCTTTCTCTGACTACCAGCCAGAAGTACCAGAACAAAAGTGACTCTCAACGGATAAAAACTCTGGGGTGCTTGAAAACCGCTGACCCCTCTCATTGGTCGAAACTTCAGCCTAGCAACTCACGGCTTCCCAACGGACTTTTCACTCCCACGCCTCGAGTGACCTCTGACCTTCACACGTGTAGACCAAGCTCTTTTTTTTTTTTTTTGACCCTGAGATCTAAAAATAGATTCTGTTGCTGAATTCCCTACCCCAAAAGACGCAAAAGATGTTACACTTTTGGGCGACTTCTCGTTTGGAAACAGGAACGCAAAAAATGGCGAATTCTTGCTTTGCAGAAAATCACTAGTTTTAATTTTCTTTTTCTCTCGTTCCGTGATGTTAAACTAAAATTAATTTTGATTCTCTGAGCTGCACACCTACTCGCCTTTTCCTATCGCGATAAAAGAACCGATAAAATAATTATTTTCAAAACCCCAAAGTCAGTTAAATCAAATATTATTCTTTTTTTTTCTTTTCACCAACATGAAATTTTGTTTTCCTGGTAGTGATTAAGACAAGCGAATTTTGCGCATGAATTCCCCTGCCTTTCAACCAGGAATTTTCTTCTAACGTATGTCATGGAAGAAAATTTTTGCATTAATTAATCTCCGATAAACCAACAGAAAGATTGATCAGGTCTCTCTGAAATTCATCAGAGGTTAAAATTTTCGCCATGACAAATACATTCCCCCTGCGAAAAAGACGAGCAAAGCGAGTCGAAACATAAAATAAAATCTCAGAAAATTCGCTTCTACCTACTACTCAACACACACATGCTCCGACCATGTCAACAAACCGATGAATGTAAACAAACCTGCAGCGCCACCTACCTCCGGTGAGCTGACTTCCGTTCCAACATGGCTACCACTGAACTAGGAAAACAAATGTTCCGAAGCGAAGCTACTTATCACCTGACCTTAATTACAGAGGTGAAAGAATTTTTTCAAGCCAAAAAATTTTCACGGAACGAAGGAAAAAAAATTCTGCACCGGCTCAAATACTAACCTTTTTAACTACACTGAGAAAATTAAATTAAAAGAAATTTAACTGATTATTAAATTCCTAACTCACTGGCTATTACCACAGTAATACTAATCCTACCCAACACTGAACCTACACTTCACTCCAATAGTAAACAACCTAACTTAAAATAACTAACCAGTGCACCTGGGCACTAAATTAACCAGCGTGAGGAGAGAAGAGAAGTTACGCCTCTTACAATTTTTGCATTATGCTTTCACCAATTTGACATCACCAACAACAGGCATTTTCGAATGACAACATTACTTTACAATACACTTTCTTCGCTTAGTTCAACAGAATATGATAAATTGCCTGAATGCAACACATTAAAATTACACTTAATTCAACACTCGGACTGTAGAGAAAAAAAATTGCAACACATGAAAAATACACCTAGAAGTTCAGTATTTGGAAAAGTGTGAAATTGCATATATATATGTGACACACTGCAAACTATTAATTAGCACTAGTTATATTCGAAATACCAAATTATACATTATGCAGGTACGCTTGAGAAATTATTTGTGTGAAAACTCATGTAGGTAAACACCCAAAAAAAAATGTATGTGTGTCAAGCACAAAATTACTGAAATTACTCATATATCACTGAAAATATTACACCAACACAAAAAAAAAAAATCTTTTTATGTGTGTCAAGCCCTAACTGGCTTTTATGTTAAGCCCAAAATTATTCAATTATTACAAACACTGCTACTGAAATATTATAATACTTATACACAGAAATTCAGCTAAAATCAAAAAATATGCACTTTCGTTACTTTGGTCACTGAGAGAGAGAGACTACCAGAACTTATCACTACGAGAAAATAATTCACATATGAAACCATACTCAAGATTTTTCGTAACTACTGTGCAGTACAGGTTGAATTCCATGACAAGGCATGTATCCTATGGTCACGGCACCAAATGTTTTGGTGGAAAAAAAAATTTGAATTTATTTTGAGTATATTGATTATATTGAATTGATTGTTGTTTATTAAAACGTTATATTTATGCTCGTATTGAAATTCATATGGAAATTATAGAAAAGTTAAATTTGGGGGATGGGTGGATGCATTTCGAAACAAAAATACTTTCTAAGTACTAGAAAAGGCCATGAACATCCTAAACAAAAATGCATCTGAAAGTTTACATTCCACAAGAAGTTATTGGAAAGTTTGCGTTGTTTGTGTTCAAGCAGAGTTGAGTCACCTGAAAGTGCAAAAATAAGTGGATATTGTTGCATGTGTATGAAAATGTGTCACTATAAGTCATACGATAAAATGTACTCGTTCAATAACAACTTGTGGAGGCGGTGAAAGTCAATTTAAAAAGGTTAGGACAAAAATTGCAGTTATGAAATACCTTAGAAAACCAGGATTCGGATCGATAGCCTTAGTCAAGCTAAGTGGGAGTACATGGGACTAAGTCATGGAAGACAACAGCACACAAAAATTTTTCACACTGCACTCATTTTGAACTTTTTTGAAAGGCTACTGCCTGTATTTATTATTTTTCTTTAAAAACTTAATAATTTAATTTAGTGGACAAACAGATGGTATTTCCTTTTTTCTTGTTTGCTTTAACACAGCAGTATACATAACATAATCTCAATTTTCTTTCCATTTCTATTTGGCCACTGGCCTTATGAACAGCACAACTTTACATATTTCAACACAGTTGGTTTGAACACTAGGCATGCATCCAAAATTATACCATGATTCACAGAGCTTACAAAAAAAAATACTGGATTATTTTTAATTCTACAAGGTGGACAAATTCTGTTCTTTTGAAACGTACTCTCTTCTCTCTCACCCAGTTAGCTCAATGACCAATTTACAATTTTACACTTATTGATTTAAATTTAAACAATCTTAGCAAACTCCGCAATCTCCCAGACCAGATTCAAAGACTTCAATTAAATTTACAGTTATTTTAAGAGCCACAAATTATACTTTAACAAATCTACTATCAGCAAGTAAACAAACCAAGTAAATTATCCTCAAAACAGAATTTACACTGAGCACAAGCATTAATTAACATTACATAACCCATAGAACTATCCTGAATGAACCTACTTCACTTATAAAGAAACCTCACTAACTAATCTTAAAAATTATCACTATTCATAACATCAACATAATTCAGAAATTCAAACAATCTTCTTGCACTAGCTTGCTCATAAAAATCACCTCACTCTGCACTTCACATAATAGCTCAGGATACTTAATAACTCTATACTGTAAACAAAAGCTCAAAATACCAATTAACTAAATTTCCAAACTAAATATCAAGTTCACTAACACCAACAACCAGAATTTAGAATTTACATCCCAAGCACTACAGCAAATCATAAACAAATAAATTTAGATACTTTAAATCACCAAACACTCTTGAATTTAACACCTGCAGTGAATTTACTGAGGTAGCGGTGAGGCAAATACTCTCAGTTCAGACACTACCCTGGGTTTTGAGAACCAACACAGGAAGAAAATACCAGGTCAGGCTGAAGGCGTGAAATTGGGTCGTGAATCCACTTTCAGCCTATGCAAAGGGAAAGGAAAAAAATCCTCAAGTGTGACACATCATCATCAGGCACAGAATTTCCTCTAACATGATCTCACCACATTTCTTGAAGCAACGCTCGACCGACCCTCGCTGGCAGTACATATCTCCGTGAGCAGCGAAACTACTGGGGGGGGGGGGTTTGAAGACAAGTTTTCCCCCAAAAACCACGTCTTCAAGGATCTCCCCCTTTTCGAACCAATGCATGATCCCACCTTGATCAACCACGCCTGCAAGAGCCTGTCGTACTTCAACCCTAAATACTCCAGGCACATCTGGCCCAGAACTAACACAACTATATCTCAGGAAAAATTCACTTATCTCTGTATATATCCCCAGAAATTCTAAATCACAATATCCACATATATCCCAGGAAAATTCACTTATCTCTCTATATCCCAAGAAATCCTAAATCACTATATCCACATATATCCCAGGAAAATTCACTTTATCTCTCTATATCCCAAGAAATCCTAAATCACAGTATCCACATATATCCCAGGAAAATTCACTTATCTCTCTCCACATATATCCCAGGAAAAATCACTAGCAAGGAAACTCTTCTGCACCATGGCAATGCGCAGGTCCACTTCAGACAATAACACTGACCATTTACATAACCCACTAAATATTTTCACTTTATTGAAAATTAAAATTACATTTAGACTTTTAACCTTATAGTAAAAACAAGGAAATTTAGGCCAAAGAAAAGAACAATTAATACTGGAGCTGGTGAGCAAAAGTGTGTCTTCTCAACCCATGATGTTCATTCTTTTTGTGAAATACTAAACTTGAGAACAAAAAAATACTTTAACTTCTATTCTGCACATATCGCATCCTGGTGAAAATTCCCTACTCAGAGCCCTCTGCCCTAGGACAAGTTCCCTGCTTGCCCTAAGATCACCCCTTTCCAATGGGAGATTAACACTCATCTGGAGCATGTAAAATACTGGTCCTCAATTAACACTCCTACCATCTCAATTTCGACACCCAACACTCCAAGAATGTAAACAGCACTTTAGGTTTCCAATTTCATCACACTATAATATGTTCCCAAAATTCCAATATAAATCATCCCATAATTTATCTTCACTCAAAAAAAAATAACTCAACGCTGTAAAAAGGCTAGAGAAAAAATGTTTACAATTATTTTATCACCCACGACATCACAATAACACTGCTTTTCAATTATCACATGCCCAACTAAACTATTTTCGATGCACCAAAATTCACTGTGCCCAACTATTAAACTAAATTTTTCCGATACATCAAAATTTACTGGCCTGGGAAGTTGCTAAAATACCAGACATGACAGCACAAAAAAAAAACATAAATGAAAGCATTTTCAACTCCCCTCTCTTTTTTTCTTTCTTTTTTCTGAATTCGTACCTGAGTAACTAATACATTTTAATTTTGAAAGCTGAACGACAACACAGCCACAATCAGAGGCAAAAAAAAAACTTGCTCTTTTTCTTTTTGTTTCTTATGCTCAGCTCGAAGTTTAGGTACCCTGCGTGGGATGTTATATATCAATACAAAAAGATATGAACTAAAACATTACCTTCGAGCTGGCGTTCTTTTTTTTCCTTTCTGTTTTCACCACAGTTTACAGTCCTGGCACAACCACATTCTCGTTAGAATTGCTTTCTTTGTTTTCTTCCTCCCAGTTCCCTTCCTTAAACGGTTAATAGCCGAGGTAACCATTTTCGAAACCTCGGGATGAGATGGAACCTTTGAGGCAGGCCTCCTTTTCGGAGTATCAGCCGAGGGTGAAGCTGTAGAGGCTGGGCCCATTCTTTCCGGAATTTCCATAAGGGAGAAGGCATGTCCCCCTTCTTTTCCTTAGCGACATTGTCCCAGCCTGCCGCCATTTTGTTCCTCAGGGCGAGGTTCCCGGCCGGCGGAATGCCGCTTTAACTGCGTTCTACATCGTCAAAATTTTCAATAGGCAGCCCAGATCCAGAGTGTCCCCTTGTGGTGGACTGGTGGTCAGCAAAACAAAATCAAGAAGAAACTTTTTTTTTTCTGAGGTTCTCTCCCGCCAAAAGGCGAGGAGGAAAAAACTCCGCCGTCCTCTCTTTCTCTGACTACCAGCCAGAAGTACCAGAACAAAAGTGACTCTCAACGGATAAAAACTCTGGGGTGCTTGAAAACCGCTGACCCCTCTCATTGGTCGAAACTTCAGCCTAGCAACTCACGGCTTCCCAACGGACTTTTCACTCCCACGCCTCGAGTGACCTCTGACCTTCACACGTGTAGACCAAGCTCTTTTTTTTTTTTTTTTTTTTTGACCCTGAGATCTAAAAATAGATTCTGTTGCTGAATTCCCTACCCCAAAAGACGCAAAAGATGTTACACTTTTGGGCGACTTCTCGTTTGGAAACAGGAACGCAAAAAATGGCGAATTCTTGCTTTGCAGAAAATCACTAGTTTTAATTTTCTTTTTCTCTCGTTCCGTGATGTTAAACTAAAATTAATTTTGATTCTCTGAGCTGCACACCTACTCGCCTTTTCCTATCGCGATAAAAGAACCGATAAAATAATTATTTTCAAAACCCCAAAGTCAGTTAAATCAAATATTATTCTTTTTTTTTTCTTTTCACCAACATGAAATTTTGTTTTCCTGGTAGTGATTAAGACAAGCGAATTTTGCGCATGAATTCCCCTGCCTTTCAACCAGGAATTTTCTTCTAACGTATGTCATGGAAGAAAATTTTTGCATTAATTAATCTCCGATAAACCAACAGAAAGATTGATCAGGTCTCTCTGAAATTCACCAGAGGTTAAAATTTTCGCCATGACATAACGATAGTTTTTTTTTTTTTTACCTTAAGGGAACTTCACTCACTTTAAAGGCGTGTACATACTTAGAGTCGCTTTCCAAAGATTTGTACTGTCTTGCCGTCTTGAAAAGAGATTGTTGAATAAATATATATTGACCCGGGTTCATGTCACATTCTGTTACATTTTTAACATTGTGTCTTTCCTTTCCATTGTCCGAAGCTACATTTGTTTTAAAGAGTAAAATATATTTTATTTTACTTCTCGTTATTTTGAGAAGCGAATTCCTCCCAGTCTTGTGTGTTCAACCCATGGATGAGTACACCACATAGCGTTGCTTTTTTTTCTTTCAAATAATTAATGAATTTTGTACGCGTATAATTCTTTTTTTCAACAAACGTTGTTTTAATGGTTTTCCAGGATATTTGTTTCAAGCGGTTTCAAATGTTTTCTTGTTAGTCATCCACTCCATTTGATGAACTGTTATTCATGAGAATGCAGTGGGTGTATTTCATGGCTGTAATATAAACGCAGATCTAGATGAGAACAACAAAACCTTTGAACAAAACGCCAACCCAAACAAGCGTTTATATTCTTTGAACGCAAACACGCATGCTCAGTCCAACTCAGTCTGCTCCGGCATCCTGCGGCATCAGCCTGTAATGTTGGCTTCTGTGTAATACTTTCGGCAATTCTTTGCCGCATAATATAGTGGTGCTAGTTACGTCTCGCTGAGCCTTACCTTCTTATCAGTTAGATATTCTTTGATGGAGGTGTCCTGACTGGAATACCAGACTTGCCCAAACGTTGGGTCGCTGTCATAGAAAAACATGGAGATTACTTCGAAGGCCTGTAAAGGTGTATGTTGAGTTGACTCGAGTAACCCGACGCCTCAACAATGGAGGTGTCCTGACTGGAATACAATACTTGCCCAAACGTTGGGCCGCTGTCATAAAGAAACATGTAGATTACTTCGAAGGGCGGTAAAGGTATGTTGAGGTAACACGAGTAATCCGACGCCTCAACAATGGAGGTGTTCTGACTGGAATACAAGACTAGTCCAAACGTTGGGCAGCTGTCATAAAGAAACATGGAGATTACTTCGAAGGCCTGTAAAGGTATGTTGAGGTGACTTGAGTAATTCGACGCCTCAACAATGGAGGTGTCCTGATTGTAATACAAGACTTGCCCAAACGTTGGGCCGCTGTCATAAAGAAACATGGAGATTACTTCGAAGGCCTTTAAAGGTATGTTGAGGAGACCCAAGTAATCCGACGCCTGAACAATGGAGGTGTCCTGACTGGAATACAAGGCTTGCCCAAACGTTGGGCCGCTGTCATAAAGAAACAGAGATTATTTCGAAGGCACGTAAAGGTATGCTGTGATATAAACTCGTTTTTTAAGAGATAACCCACAGTGCGCAAAACTTTGAAATGACACTCGTATATATGTGGTGTACAAATACGTTTTAAAGCGTTTAAAGACAACCCAACATATAATTTTAGAGAAAACAACAATACCTTTACGCATCAAAATAAGCGCCGTCATTATCAATCTTCTACCGCCATCGGTCGGGCAGCTGACGGATTCCAGTCAAGAAGATTACTTTGTCGTGTGATGGGATGAAGTCGTCAACCGATTTTTGCACTTCGTCACATGTCCGCAAATGCACAGCAGACAAGCAATGTTGCATTGATCGGAACAAATGAGAGTCTGAAGTGGTTATGTCGGGACTATACGCCGGGTGCTCCAAAACGTCCCAACCAAGCTTCAATAACGTTTTCTTGACCGATTTCATGACATGCGGCCTAGCGTTGTATTGCAATAATTTCACGAGACACAATCCTTTGCCTGTGAGTGGACGTTTTCGACAGATTTCCTGATTCAATCGCAGCAATTGTTGCTTGTAGCGATCAGCAGTAACAGTCTGACCCTATTCCAATAGTTCACAATAGAGCACATCTTTCATATCCGACCAGATGCACAGCAGAACTTTCTTGGAGTGAATATTGCGTTTCGGTGTCGAAGTCGTTGCTTCACCGGGGTCTGTCCAGTGTTTTTTTGCGTTTGGTATTGTCGTGCCATTTCCACTTTTCATCACCTGTAACGATTTTCCACAGAAGAAACTTTCAGTGTTGTTTATTCAACAGATTTAAACACTTCATGGCACATTCATCCTTTTTTTCCTGTGGCTCAGGTATGTGGCACCCATTTTCCTTCCTTCTGAATCTTTCCTATTGCATATAAACGCTTGAACATGTTTTGTTGAATTACCCCCAGTTGTTGAGCTAGTTCGTTTAGCGTTTGAGACAAATCTTCATCCAGCAATGCTTGCAGTTCCTCATGTGCAACATTCTGCGGAGCGCCGCTACTTTCTCGATCGCTAACATCAAAATAACCTACTTTAAACCGTCTAAACCAAAACTCACACGTGCTTTTCGATACGATATTCACCCCCCAAACAGAACATATCGTTGCGCATGCTGTTGCAGCACTTTTTCCTTGATGAATATCGTAACGAATGCAGTGTCGAATAAATGCAGTTCCGCTTGTTTTCTTTCACCTACCGATGTGCAAGAGCGTGCGACTGTTGGGCAAACTTCTGTGGCACATTTTATACTGTGAGCCAGTTTCACATGATAACAACGCGGGGAAATGTCGGATATGTAAATTAGGGGTATACGTCACATAAATGCTTTAAAACTTATTTGTACATGTAATATATCCCAAGTGTCTCAAAAAAGATTGAAACAAGCTTTGATATCTTCAGCAGTTGATCACAGATACATATTTTCAATTAGAAAAATGTTCAAAATGGCGTAAAGACTTACAATCCCAGCAAAAACACAAGTGCTGGGAAACTGCTGGCCACCAGCTGGCAGTGATGGGTCACTGCTGGCTGAAATCTGCCGCTAACGGCCCACTAGCGGACCACATTAGGCTAGCCAGCATTTCTGGCACGTGCTTGCAGGGCCACTGAAGGGCCACTTGTGGCAGCTACTGCCTGTGATGGACCACTGATGGCCCTGTTGTGGCATATGACAACTGATGGGGTGCCAACTGTTGGCCAGCTGTTGGCCTGAACTGCTGGCCCTTCTGTTGGCCGCCCGGACATTTTATTGACGGTTCGGCAGCGGCAACATAGTGCTGGGCCAGCAAGGCTGATTTGGCTGGGATATGGCAGTTGCTCCCTTGTGGGTGGTATCTGCATACAAAACATACAGAGAATCCGCAGGAAAAAAAGTACAATAAAAAATATTGCACAATGTCCTAATTAGTCTAAAAAGCAAACCGCGTTGTGCTACTTGCAAAATTAGCGGAGAAATCCGCGACGAAATTTAAAAAAAAAATGTGCCGTATGGAACTGGGCGAAATGGTAGCTTGTTTCTCTGCATAGCTTTGTAACACTCACAGCGAGTAAGGGAACAGCTCTCGCGCGTGTATTATCGTTCCACACGACATATTTTTTATAACTTTCATCGCAAAAATTTCCGCGATTTTTGCAAGCAGAATGACGGGACTTGTTTTGTTTTTTTCGACTAATTACAATATTGCGCAACTTTTTGGTTGAACGTTTTTTTTTTGTGATGGCTGTATAATTAATTTTTTTATTTTTACGCAAATAAAATTATTTTTTTAATTTTCATGCAAATGCCACCCACTGAAGTGCAACTGCCATGTCAAAAGCCTTCACGTCATTTTGAGAATTTTTTTAATTGAAAGTATGCATCTGTGATCAACAGTTAAAGAAATCAAAGCTTGTTTCAATCCTTTTTGAGACACCAGGCATACCATGTCTTACAAAACTAGTGTTTATTCAACAAACTCGAGTATTTATTCAACAACTGAGAAAGATATGTATTTAAAAGTAGCAAATAACTCAAGAAAGCCCCGAGATATGCATGCTTGTTATAACCAGGAAAGTTGCGAAGACGAGTGCATGGATTATGAAAATGATAAGAGTTGATGATGTCATGATCACAGTGAAGACCCTCAAGGGGCAATGGAATGAACACATTGCTAGGTTTCAAAAATCGCTTTATTCTAATTTATCATAAGAAAACATAAGAGGGAGACGTACAGTATTGGGCATCTCACTGGGAAATAATACAAAACTGTTAAAAACATGATGGTATATACATTGCAATGACAATGGGGATGAATAACAAAATGCTGCAAGCAAAGCTTATTGAATAAAAAAATTGCAGAAGTGACAAAGAGAAACACATCGTGTCACATGACATTGGCTGGGCATGATTTACAGGATAACACAGGCGAAACAATAGTACACAATTAGAAAAAGAACAGCACAAACACCGCCGTGAAGGTAAAACATTACATACATGAGATAAAAACACAGCGTGCACAATTGTGCAAGTTATTTAACGAGGGCACCAAAGCAACATAATACAGGCGGGGTGAAAGTAAGTAATGTACACGAGTAAGCATGAAAATACACTGAGATGGCATTAGCATTCACAATTCAACGGTAGTGTGGATTGCACGAGTCGTAGAGTGAAGGAGGGCCACCAGGGTGCCACGGAACTCAGCAAAGGAGGTGTAGAATGTCCTAGGGTTCTGATAGGTGTAGCAGTCCAGAATCAATCGCAAACCATGGAGCGGCCGGCGCCCAGGTAGCATAGAAGGTGGCTTCTCGACGACTGGAAGAAGCCGACTGGTACTCCAGGCGGAGTCGAGAAAGCAATCGATCTTGAAAATGGCACAAAAGTGCTGCGCTGGCCTGGTGTAAAGAGACCGGCGAGGAAATGCTGCGGAGTTGTTGAAGGTATACGTAAATAACGTGTTTAACCAGCACGAAAAGATAGGCACATACTGAAGGAAGAGTTGTAGGTGGATGAGCCCGCAGAAGAAGATGTCTGTAGGCAGTGAACGGAAGATCTTGAGAACAAGAGCGACTGGCAATCCGGAAAGCCTGGTGGAGGAGAGGCATCAGGATGGGACAGTAAAGGTAGACGTGAGAAACGTCTGCCTCCTGTGCGCAGAAGGAGCAGAGAGGGGAGGAGAGAAGAGACATGCGAAAGAGAAAATACGGAACAGGGAGGCGATTATGCAAAAAGAGCCAGTGGGTATTAATTTCAAGAGGGGCAGATAAGGGTGAGCGGGCAGCGGCCCAGACAAGAGGAAGAGAAGCAGGGGGAACCTCCAGAATAGAAAGCGGTGAAGGGGTGGCAAGGTGCACTAGAAAACGATAAAGAGATTTAGAGGAGAGAGAGGGAGAGAGGAAGAACCGAGTTTGTGAGTCGGAGGAAAAACGGCAGCGGAAGAGGGGCAGAAAAGACAGAGACGAGACCGGTGGGGGAGACAAGATCAGGGAAAAGCAGAAAAGAAGTGCAGTTAGCAGAGAGTCATAGACCAAATGGGCGGATGGGGACGAGAGAATAGCAGGGGGAGGCCAGAGAGAGGGCGCCAGGATAGATCCGAGTTAGTGAGGTCTTGTACAGTTACTACACCTGCTCGGAGCCAAGAGGGGAATGAAAAACAGGGGAGATGGGGGGATGAACAAGGGAGTTGAAGAAGAGGGGTTCAGAAAGAAGCTCTAGAGTTGAAGAGGGAGGGGAGCGAATGAGGGGAGAGAGCGAAGGTGAGTGAGGGCTTCAGAATATGCAGGTGGGAGTTTGGAGGGGGAAAGGACAGCAATCCATGAGAACTAAAGAAAGAAAAGAAAAATGTGGGTTACGCAAGGAGGCAAGAACGTCACGTACCTGAACTGCGGAAGCCACTGGAGCCGTGAAAAAGGTGAATGAAGTTGATCACTCGGCTTGCTTTGTAGCACAGCGGGACATCAGGTAGGCCAGCACCACCATAGGAGGGAGGAGCACAGAGCTTGTGGACGTTAATCCAGTGATGACCCGCCCACATTACTCGAGTAAGGCAGCGTGTAACCTCCTGGAGACAGAAAAGCGGGGTCGTAGATGCAATCCAAGAATGCTTGCAGATGGACAGAAGGTATGTCCTGGTGAGATTTGCACGCTGGTAGTAGGACGTACAGAACTGCGCACGACACCAGAATGCAGCTGTGCGGAGGAGGCGAGGATGGAGTTCCGAGCGAGTTGCACTAGATGTAGCTTGTGGTGCGCCTAAGTGCACACCCAGGAAGCGTTGGGTAGTGGATGACCATGTGGCCCCCATGGAGCATCCAAGCGATTGGACCACGACCCGCACCACAATCCAGTGCTCTTAGAAGTATTCAGTTCAGCTGCAGAACATGAAGCATATGCGGAGAACAAACGACGAAGCAGTTGGAACTGTGAGTCGCTACGAATGCAGACGGTGATGTCATCTGCATAAGCAGAGTAAATGACTGAGTGATGCCGTGAGCTGGCAACTGGTGGTGGAAGTTGTGCTAGAAGAGATGTTTGCAGAGAGCGTAGAAAAGGCTCGACGGCAATCGCAAACAGTTGACCAGAAAGCGGGCAGCCCTGACGAACTCCCCGCTTGAAGGGAACATGTGCTGTGAGAAAAGATGCCGTCTTGACATGGAAAACGGCGTCCCGGTAGAGGAGAGAAGAACGGAGACAAATTGTGGAGGAAAGCCAAAGTGTAGCAGGGTTTGTGTTAAATAGGTGTGTGAGATATTATCGAAAGCGGAACGGAGGTCTAAGGAAAGGAGAGCAAGAGGTTCAGAATGAGTCTTGGCAAGATGAATGAGATCGCGAAGAAGTTGAACATTGGAGGAAAGAGAACGGCCAGGAACAGTATAGGTTTGAGAGTCAGCAAGGATGTGAGGGAGGATAGAGTTTAGTCGACGGGAAAGAAGCTTAGTATAGAGTTTATAATCTTGATTGAGAAGAGAAATGGGGCGCCACACATTGCTAGGACTGCCAACCGTTGGATAACTGAAATACTAGGATACCAAAGGACAGGAAAAGACCCTGAAGAAGACGTGGAAATAGGTGAATGAAATCCGAAAGCATGCTAATATGACTTGGTATGTACTGGATAGAGTTATGTGTAAAAGACTTGGGGAGAGAGATATTTATCCAGCAGTGGATTATTAATAGTTGATGATGAAGATGATTATATATGCCTCCATATATGTTGAATAAATTATTTTCTGTAACTTCAATGAATACCAGTGTAATTATATACTTCATAAGCAAAGAAAAAAAAGAAACAAAGTTTGGCATTGCATAAATAATTTGCGTACTTGGAAGTTCCTTTTACACGACATAACAGAAACTTATAAACCCCAGTCTTTTTCTTCTTTTGGTGTCGTAGAGCAAATGAAAACTAAGTTATCCTTCGGTGACTTTAAAATAAGAGCAGACGGATTTTCTTAAACACAATATTCCGGCCCCACGGTTTCACGTAAAAAAATATGATGTTTTATAAGAAAAAATGAAATACTTCTTATCTTTTTTTTCGTTCCTAAGCAGAGACTTTGACGAGAAAATATGAAAGAAATCCCTGGAGATAACGCCCCGCTTTTTTCCACGGTAAAAAGCTTTTGGCTCTATTCCGAAAAATTCCTGAGCAATTTAGGACATTTTATTTGGCGGCAGAGTATGAAAAGGAAGTTGAAGGAGGACACAGCAGGAAATCTCTTTCCTAACTGCTCCAAGTAAATTAATATTCTTACATAAATGCGGCTTTCTTTGTTTTGTTCACGTTTCTGAAATTCCTAATTTGAAAGAGAAATCTAATTTCTTCTTGACATTTCATCCCTTTCTGCACAAAGTATTTCTCAGTTTTTTTGGAACTGTTTCAAACGTTATTTCTGAAATGCAAGAAAACATGAAAATTCAGTAAAATGTAGTTTGTATTAAATAAGTGGCAGAGAGTTTGGAAACGAAATTTACGCTCAGATTCACAGTGAATATTAATGTCACTCTGACCCCAATTCTTGAAGAACATCACGAAGCCAATAAACTAAACTTTCGAATACAGCAAAAGGGTAGGATACACTGTGTATAATATTGCATCCATCTGATACGATAAGCAATGGGTGTAAATGTTTTTTATTCTGATTACGCGCAATCCTTCTAACAAGAGAAACAATTTATGCAAGTACTATATATGCTGACGTTATTACCACATTCCTTTAAAGTGTACCATTAGTTTAAATCTTTGAAGTAATGATTTCTTGTATTTCCAGGATATATAGTAATACTTTAATTTACTTTATGTATACTTATCACCATGTTCTTGATAAACTCTTGAGCCTAAGTAAGTATCCCATTCCTTGATGAGAGCGGTACGCAGCATGGGAAGGACTATGGGAGGGGTTGTTGAGCTGCTTCCTGTCGTCTCATAGTATCCTAGGTTTGCTCTGTAGGGTTCAGGTCCGGAGACCTAGCTGGCCAGGCCATACGCAGAATATTCTCGCTCTGCAGGAAATTATACACAAGCTGAGACTTGTGCGGGCGAGTGTTTGCCAGCACAAGGAACTGAGGACAAACAGCTCTCAAAAAATGTCTGAATTATCATCCATTAAAAGGAACTGAAAGCCAACAGCTCCCAGAAAATGTCTGAATTATCAGCCATTAAAAGGAATCAAGGGCCAAAAGCTCCCCGAAAATGTCTGAATTCTCATCCATTAAAAGGAACTGAAAGCCAACAGCTCCCCGAAAATGCCTGAAATATCATCCATTAAAACGAACTGAAAGCCAACAGCTCCCAGAAAATGTCTGAATTATCATTTATTAATAAAAGGAACTGAAAGCCAACAGCTCCCAGAAAATGTCTGAATTATCAGCCATTAAAAGGAATTGAGGGCCAAAAGCTCCCAGAAAATGTCTGAATTATCATACTTTATAAGGAACTGAGGTTTTTCACACAAAGTCTACAAACATTTACATGACTTATTATTTATATTAATACTTAAAAAAACGATGTGTTATGCTTATTAATATATTCGAGGCGTTGGATGGCCTAGTTGTCAACGTTCGCGACTGTCACGGAAGAGTCTCGGGATCGATCCCAGGCAGGTACGAACGCCCGTACCGCAAAATATCCGCGGTGCGTGGGATAGACACGTTAAGCCGTCGGACACCTGATACCGACTCTCATGTTGTAAATAAGGTCGTCTTTCTCTCCTTTCTACTACGATTTCGTGCGCCTCTCCTGTCCGGCACTCTAACCGAAATCTCCTAGCTTTCTACTTCTAAGGGTTGTTTCAGACCTAGGGTCAGACTCTCCCTTCCAAATATCCTCTATACTTCGATCCACCCTAAGATGACACTGAAAGGGAAGATTCGTGAAACTTATAGCTGCAACTAAAAGTAGTTCTCGAGACTTTACGTGAAAACTAACGCATTTATTGCCCAGAATCATCCTTTTTATTATCTTAGTTGTTTACATATAAGTACATATAGTTATTTTAGACAAACCTAAAAAATGATATATTTTCAGAAATTAAGTTTTAAAATTAGGCCAACACACGCATGCGTAGATATGCAGTGTTTGGGAGACAAGGATGCCAATGAGTTGATGGGGAAGTGATTGACAGCTGCTAACAACAGTACACAGTAGGGAGTGACGCGGATGAATATAACTCTCGGCCGTCCCCAACGGCTCAGTGAGTGCGTAGTCTCTTGTACCTTAAACTGCAGTGATATCTTAAGGTGAATCGAAGTATAGTACGATCTCTAACTCCCTGTTCTATTCGATTAGAAAAGGCTTAAATAAAACTGTATGTATTCTTAAAAGTAAAACTATGACAAACAAAATACCTTGCGTTTGAAAATTCGCGAAGGAAAAAAGTACGATTATGATTATGATGAAAAGCTATAAGCTCTTGTTTCCAGAGGAAATAAACTTCAGTGCCACAGTTTACGACCACGAGAGTTACAGCATCTGGCAAATAACATTTCCATGGCGCTGCAATCGTGTGAAATACCTGCTTGGTTGTGAAAATCATGCACGGGCATGTTTACATGCCTCATATGCCCTCCTCTCTATATTCAGTCGTAACACGGACAACACAAATCTCCTCAGGCAGACTTCCCCCATTACGCGACCAAGTGTCTTAATCATTTTGCCAACACTGGCAATGTCTTGGTAGTCGCATCGGTAACGCACGGGACTAGCATGTAAACGTCCTGAGTTCGAAACCAGCAAGTACGAACGCTCGAACCACTACCATATGATTCCTTCTCGGAAGAAGAAATCAACTCCATGTGTAAGGAGATAATACAGAAAAAGAGTCTAATTAGGAAACATTAAAGCAGATGATAAGATTAAAAAGCTTTATGAAGAAAGAGTCTATCACACAGCAAACCAAACATACATCCACACCAAGCTAGGTAAAGAAAAAGCTAAAGAGCCGTGGGGAAAACATGAGCTTTCTGAAACTTCAACCTAAAATAAAGAACCTAAACTTTAAAATAGTCCATAATACTGTCGCTACCATGCAATGGTGTCATAAAATCAAAATCTCCACCAGCGATAAGTGTCCCCATTGCGATGATTGTGAAACGTTGAACCATATGTTTGGAGAGTTCAAAGAAAATACTGAAATATGGAGATGACTTGAAAATTATCTTCAAACACCCAAAGATCTTACTACAGAATATATATTATAAAACAAAACAAGAAAAGAAATACTTGGACTACAATGCACAAATTTGTGTCATCATTTCCAAGTTTCAAATATAGAAGAGAAGGAATACCAAACTTCACGAAAGACAAGTCAACACAATTGGGAGAACAAGACTGTCAATGCTATGTGATCTAAAGGAACTTATCAGGGAAGAATGAAAGAGACAGAATAGAAAATCTTTAAAGAAAAATGCTTTACGTGCAGGGACGTATGTTACATAGACAAAAAAACACACACCAAACGTAATCATGTGGTTTTATAAAACAAAACAAAAATTAAAAACGAGCGAAGGAAAAATCAATAAATATTAAAAATTATGAATAAAAAAATTTCAAAAATAAATGTATATATATACATAAACCCCTCATCGATTTACAATGGGAAATTGCTCTCAAAAAGTCCTCAGAAATAAAAGACTCTATTTGCAATTACATTGAGGCAGAAAACAGTAGTTTACACAGTACCTGATTGGAATATGAGTTTGCTCAATATTTCACAAAGTACAACAGTATAAATACAAAGAAATAACAAAAAGAATGAAACTCAGAATTGTTTTCTTCTTACGCAGCAACGCATGCACTTTTCCAGATAGGAAAGAAATTTAGAATAATAATGTATTATGTAAAGTTTAAATGTATTATGTTAGGTTAGGGTTTTTCTGTTTCTAAATATTGGCTTTTTGTTAAGATACCACGGAGACAAGCATGATAACACACAGTTATCTTGCGCTCGCCCCCTATTGAGTTAGGGAGGAGATAACTCGAAGGGGGACGGGAACATCCAATTAAGTCAGGTACGGACACCAGAGTTCCTTTCCATACCACGAGACATCAACAGTATCTGGACAGTTAGAGTGACTAGGTGTGTCGTGTTACTTCTCCTCAGAATAACATGTGTATATCTAATGGTGCAACTAGTCACTAAGGAACGGAAACTGTACAAGTATAGTGGAAGTGACTTCAGGCTTAAAGCAACTTGCAATTTATGGATGTATGTCCTAAGTTCTTATAAATAAATATGTGTTTGCACGTTCTTAGAATCTAGCACTAAAAATTTTTAATTTCACCCTACGGATCTGATCACATTTAATACCTGACCGAACCCTTTTTAGGGATGATCCTCTCCGATAAGTGGTGGTCAGTGAAGGGATGTTAAGACATATGTCGCAAGGAGACGCAATTGAGCCACCCCTCTACTACAGTTCTTAATACATAATTAAACGTCCGGAGTTCGAAACCAGCTTCTTCCAGAAGCTGATTTAGAACTCAGGACGAAAGCTGGTTTCGAAACAGGGAGAAGCTAGTTTCGAACTCGTTGCTTTTTTAAAAATAAATGCATTCGATAATTCCAAAATAAAAATCCTTTTAGAATTAAAAGTTGTTTCGTCAACATTTAGGAGAATCACGTGGTGACGCCATGCAGAAAAGAAAGGACCACGTCCGCCTGTGACTTCACATCCAAATAATGACAATTTCTTCTTACCACGTAACCGAAAGTGTTGCCACCGCAGTAAAACTAAGAGCCCACGATAAACCTGTATTTGCAGTGATTCTTGCGCTTCGGGAAAATAAATCCAAGCTTTAAGAAATTGTAAAATCACGGGATTTTTTTAGTGATCATATTTCGACGAGTCATGTAATTTAATGGATAAAACCATGAATAAACTGCTTCATGAAATATCGAAGTGTATCAATATTTCTTTCAGATAGATCTGCAATTTTCGGAAAGACGATAGAATTAAACGGTTGTGTGGGAGGCAAATTAGTAAGAGATATTAAAATTTATTAATATAAGCTTCTGTAATAAGTAGTTTCCTCAAAGCGACTATTTTCGGTGGCATTTTTGGATATGTACCAGATATATCCACAGTCGGTGAGCTCGCAGCAGGCACATCCGGCTCATCAGTACGTGTGCTTGCTTTTAGCGAGATCTTTGATCAGTGTCGTCCGCGTTTGATCCGAAAACCAGTCGATTTGCGTAATTAATTGTTACCGCAAGGTTGCAGTCTCTCTCGACGGTGACCTGGCGATACAGGGGAGATTGTTACAAATCCAATTACGACATGTGGCTTCATTATCAATTATGACCTAGCTGAAACGCCTGAACTGGAGATACATTCAGAGCAAACTAGGAAACGGGGGCGATAATGTAATCTGCAAGTCGCCATATCGGAATCATTCTCGATAGCAAACCCAATTGTAGTTCGTGATTACGAAGGGAAATCTGTTTCCGCTGACTCGTGGAGCGCTGGCTTCTGATAATTCAAACTACAGATGTCAGAGCCTGCGTGAAAGCTTGTATCGGCTGAGAACTTGTTTCAGGGGAAATCTGTTTTGTTTGCGATTTCCGAAACCGAGAATTCACCCGAAACTTTTCCTTCGACGATTGTTGGTAAATCTGTCGGGCACTCACCTGCTTTCCACATAGAGAGGGAAATGTATATTTCATGACAAGGTCTGTCACGCTCTGAATCCTTGACACTTGAAATGCAAATGAACAGAAGAACAAATTAACAAGGTCGACCGTTTCTGTTTCAACACAGCTAGCTGTGTTTTAAATACTTAGAATAAATGAAATATGAATAACTCTACTATACATAGCTCAGCAATTTCAGAACACGATACTCAGTCTCATTTTATATCGCGGATCTTTAGAAACCAAAGCAATCGAAAGATATTCGCAGGAAATTTATCCTAAATCGTTCCGATATTACCTTGAAGCACATGGAATACTAAAATAACCTCTTCCACTTAAATACCAAAACAAATCCCTTTGAACGCTTTCGCTGTTTATGAAACATTGCACGAAAAAAGGAAATTATTTTTTGACTAAAAGACTACAGCGTGATTCCAGATACTTTATATAGGATCCACCCTTCGAAATATTTCAACTAGGAGATCTGAACAGCATTGTTAAATATCTAGCAACAGCGTCCAACAAAACTAATTTACTTTTTATGGAGAGCATTTTTATCAACTTGTTCTCCAACCAATGCTGTAACGATGACTCATCATGTATATTACCATTGTCATGGAGGCATTTCATTTTTAATCATTGTACTTTTATCACAATTCATAACTTATACCATCATATTAACCTGTAGTGATTTTCATTTGTGTATGTGTATATATGCCGAAGTGCGCTTGCGTTAACTGGAACTACGTCATCCAACCAGTGACTTTGGTGACGAACCATCTCCTTATAAACAGGAGTTTGGCCCAATATGTTGCCCCATGATGGAGGGTTTAGATGTAAATAAAGTTCATTTTTTAATTGAAACTGAGACCTCCCCTTTTTTACACTTTCCAACCGTAGGTTTAAGAAGCGTAAAACCGATATAGCCACGTTCCTTTCGAGCTCCGTGTTTGTGCCCAGTTTTGGAAGAGTATTTTGTTCCTATTTTTGTGTTCCCCTTCAAGAAGAAGATCTGTACTTTCTTTTAGCCCAGCTCCCAAGTCGGTGAGTTACATATTTTGTTTGCATTCAGCGTTTTATTATTTTCGATCAAGCTGATCGATCCTTAAGTTAGTCCTCGCCATTTACAATGGCGGGCACTGAGAAGGGTGATGTCCACGCCCACAGCAGTGATGCTCATTCAACGTCCTCCTCCTCCTCACTCTCAGGAGACCAATCAGCATTTATGCACGTCAGAGACGTCATACGCATACAAGATGTGGTGCGCGACTCCTCTGCAAAGGCTCAAGCTGATATCCCTGCCCAGGAGAGAGACGTCACCTTGACGCACGTCCCTGGTTAATTTGCCGAAGCTATGGATGTGACCGATTGCACGGTTGCGTTGCCTTCAACTGGCTCAACTCAGGTTACCAAGCCGCTACCAGCAATCAGCACTGTGTCGTACCCTTCCCCTGCCAACTCTACTTCCCTCACTTACTCCAAAGTGACCTTCGGAGCGAGAGTTCCTTACAAGTTTACTTCTCCAGTTTTTCCTTACTCTTACGTCAGTGTTGAGGGTAGTTCTGCCACCATCGATATCCCATAGGTTTCCCACACCGGGAAACAACTTTTCTCCACAATGGATTTCGGTGTCTGTTTTGATGCATTACCAGACACAAAACTCAAGGAATATAGTATTGCCCTAAAGAAGATTTTTCCTACAGGAGCTTATATCACTCATATGGCTCGAAAGCCACGGGCCGTATTAGTGTATTTGGCCCGTAAAGAACATGCAGACCTTGTGATGACTGATGACTTATCCATCAAAGATGTGCATCTTCTGGCTGAACCTGTGGCGCAGCGACCTATCCAGGCCAATTTCCACCCAGTTCCGCCTGAAGTCTCAGATGTCGTTCTATGCACTTTACTCAGCAAATTTGGTCGAGTGGTTGGACCAATAACGTCTCTTTCGGCGGCACCCAGAAATCCCGATGACAAATCCATTGCAGGGTTTCGTCGAAGTGCCCGTGTCATATTTCCGTCGGACGATCATCTGCTTGCGTGCCCAAAGATCCTAACCGTACGGTGTGGCCAGCAACGTCGGAGAATCGACGTCATTAACTCCTTGCACTGCACGTTTTGCCATGGCGAAAACCATCTTCGCGTGCACTGCACGCTTTGCCATGGCTTTAGCCATCTTCGCGTGCACTGCCCACATCAAGTTCCACCGACTCCGACTGGCGCTCCTATAGGTACTGTTCCTACCTCAAAGCGTACCACACCATCTACTTCAGCAAAGCAGGCCACGGAGCCAAGGTATGATGAGAAAAGTTGGCTTACAGACGTTGGTCAACGCAACGCTCCCACAGCCGCTTCCTCTTGTTCACTAGAGGACTTTCCTACAATTGCCTCCTCACTTCCGCAACGTCGTCGCTCCCCCACTGAGTCCCTTTCAGAGGGTTCACAACCAGCTATTACCACTGGAGCCTCTGAAACAGCAGATGTGGAGTCCGTTGGTCCAGAGATGCAGTGTGAGGATGAGACGACCGAGCCTCCACTGAAGCGCCGCGGCTCTGGCCGTAGCAGGCGAGTAGCGAAGAATCAAAACTCTACTTCACCTCGTTCAACCTCCCTCTCCAGCAGTTCTCCTCGACACACTTCGCCAGCCAAAGTCTCCTTTCCCACGGTAGAAAAGTTTACTGCATTTCTCCAGACAGCCAATATAATTCCCGTACGACTCTCATACATTGATCGATATACATACTTAAGGTCAGGTGATGCGTAACATCACAGCCTCTCCTTGACAAATGTCAAACCCGCCTTCTCGCGGTGCATCCTGTTCCCACTAAAAGGGCTCTGACGACCGCTAATAGCGGTATAACTATACCTTCGGGATCAGAGGAAATGCTATCCCACACTCACCAACCCGCTTGGCCAGCGTTGTGAGTTATGGCCAAACACCTCCAAAATGACTCTACAACTAAAATCTTGGCCCTCAGTCTCTGGCAGCTGGAATGTACCTGGCCAAGGCAGCGGCCAGTGCGACATGAAGGCAGATAGTGCTAAGAATCCCCGGAGGACCGGACTAGGCTGCCATCTGATGCTGACCTTGGCTACGTATAATGGACGCTCCCTATCTTCTGATTTAAGGCTTCTTGAATTGAAAGAGGAACTACAAAGGAACAAGTGGGACATCGTCGGGCTAAGTGAGGTAAGGAGAAAAGGTGAAGATCTCATTGAACTGAAAAGTGGACATCTCTTCTACTATCGTGGGACAGATACTGGCAGAACTAGTGGTGTTGGATTTATAATAATCAAGAAACTGAAGGATAAAGTGGTAGAAGTTGAAAGTTCCTCTGACAGAGCTGCACGACTTGTTATCCAATTCTCGAGAAGATATCAGGCTCAGATTATTCAAACTTATGCACCCACCACAAGTCATCCTGAAGAAGAAATTGAAGAATTTTATGAGGAAATTCGTCATCTAAGTAATAAAGGTAAGCAGCACTTGAAGATAATTATGGGAGATTTCAATGCAAAAATAGGGCAACGGCAACAGAATGAAACTAAATTCGGTCACGGCAACAGAAACCAGCGTGGAAATACTCTCGTTGAGTTTGCAGAGGCAGAAGGATTTTTCATCTTGAACTCCTTTTTCAAGAAAAAGCCACACAGGAAATGGACATGGAGACATCCAATTGGGACGACAAGCGAAATTGATTTTATCGTGTGTAACAGACAATTCGTCATCCAAGACCGCAGTGTGCTGAATAAGTTCAACACAGGTAGTGACCATAGATTGCTGAGATGTAAGATGCACCTCAACACTAAACTCGAACGTGGCAAGCTCATAAGACAAACAAAATGTATTGACATAACCAACCTTAAAAAACACCATAATACTTTCAAGTTGGAACTGAAGAACAGATTCTCTGCTTTAGAAGGCCTAACATCGGAAGAAGTGGATATTTCTGAAGTTAACAGAAAAGTAACCAAAGCTCTTATGGAAACAGCAACAAAATTTGCTGGGTCTAAGAACAAGTTGCATGTGAACAAATTATCAGGAAAAACCAAAATGTTGATGCAAAAAAAAAAGAGAGATGAGGACAACTAAAGAAAATGTGGGTTCCAAAGTGGAATATATAGAGCTATGCAAGACAGTACGAAAAAGTATCACTGAAGATGTAAGGAAATTCAACTGTGAGCTAGTGAGGAAAGCAATTGAAAACAACCAAAGCCTAAAGATAGCAAAGGGACATCTCAGTAAGGGAAGAAAACAGATTATGGCACTGAGAAAAGAAGATGGTTCTGTATCAAGAAATAGAGGCGAAATTTTGACAAGAGTGAAAGATTTCTACTCCAAATTATATGAAAGGGATGATATATGTACTCCAGACATCATGAAAGGTACCAGTACCAGAGTTCTTCCAGTCCTTCCAGCAGAAGTTGCACATGCAATCAAGAACATGAAGCAGGGAAAAGCTCCAGGAGAAGATGGAATTACTGTAGACATCATACAAGAAGCAAGTGGAGAAATCGAAACAGTACTCGCCCAAATTTTCACTCGATGCCTTAATGAAGGGAAGATTCCTGAGGTTTGGAACAACGCTACAATGATCCTGCTACATAAAAAAGGTAACATTGAGGATCTCAGGAACTACAGACCTATCAGCCTCCTCTGAGTGGTTTATAAAATATTCACTAAAGTTCTTTCACACCGCTTAAAGGTAACACTGGACATGGCTCAACCGAAAGAACAAGCTGGATTCAGGAGTGGCTACAGCACAATAGATCATATCCACGTGCTCAGAGAACTAATTGAAAGAGCGAGGGAATATGAACTTCCATTGTGCATGGATTTTATCGATTATGAAAAAGCCTTTGATTCTGTGAAACCATCAGCAGTTACAATGACTCTGAAATCCTGCGGTATTGAAGATGCATACATTAATATTATTAATAACATCTATGAAAATGAAGTGCAAAGATTCGACTGTTTGAAAATACAACACACATAAAAATTGGAAAGGGAGTGAGACAAGGTGACACCATATCTCCGAAGCTCTTTAATGCCAGATTGGAAAACGTCTTTCAATCACTGAACTGGGAAAACAAAGGGATAAAGATTAATGGAGATTATCTAACCCACCTTCGTTTTGCTGATGACGTAATCATTTTTGCAACTACCCCATCAGAGCTGCAGAGTATGATCCAGGAACTTGCTGACAAGAGTAAAGAAGTGGGATTAAAAATGAACTTTCAGAAGACAAAAGTGATGTTCAATGCTTTTACAAGAAATGAAGATTTATCGATTGATGGAGAAAAACTGGAGATAACAGACACGTACGTTTATCTTGGACAGCAGATATCAAGTGAGGGTCACATTGATGAAGAAATTAATCGGCGTACAAAACTTGCCTGGAGAGCCTTTGGAAGAAACAGCATAATTTTTAAGAGCAATATGCCATTATGTCTTTAAAGAAAAGTGTTTGATCAATGCTTCCTTCCAGTGCTTACGTATGGTGCAGAGACGTGGACCTTAACTAAAAGAGACATACAAAGGCTGCAGACAACTCAAAAAAGCATGGAGAGGTGCATGTTTGGTATAACCAGGAGAGATAAGAAGAGGAACTCGTGGATCCGAAAAATGACGTAAGTGGAAGATATCATGATCAGAGTTAAATCCCTGAAATGGTAATGGGCCGAACATACTGCCAGAAGGACAGACCATCGAAGGACAGCCGAAATTTTAAATTGGATTCCAAGGGACAGGAAAAGACCCAGAAGAAGACCACATGGGAGATGGGTGGATGAAATTCGAAAATATGCAGGAGTGACATGGAGGAGACTGGCACAAGACAGACCGTTGTGGAGGAAACTTGGGGAGACCTTCGTCCAGCAGTGGATTGATAATGGTTGACAATGATGATAATGATGACATACTTAACAAATCCGACCAGCTACGCAATAGCACGTGCCTTAGCAGTCAAGAATCCATCGCTTTGCCAACTTGTGCCGGAGCAGATCTTCAATGTGTCGCATTTCTACCGTCAGAATGTTCCCAACCATCCGTGGGCACAAATCTTCTATAACCGTCTCAAGTCTTTTCCTCCAGCTCTGAAAGATCTTCAGCTAGAGGCAACACACCCCACAATTCAAGATATTGTCACTTAATTCCAGGGGATTCGCTTCCCCCCTCAGCAACTCTCTGGCATATGAAGACCTTAACCCGTTGGCTGCTGATATTCTCCTCCTTCAAGAGACAAATTGCAAACCAACTACAGTCTATTCTCGATGGCGCCAGTGGAACTTTGTTTTTCATCACGCCTATGGACTAACATCTCATAGCGGCCTTGCTATCGGCATTAGTCATACTTTCAATTCTATTATCACATCCCTCTCTGTGCGAAATATTTGTCGATATTTCTTACAGCATGCATCCTTTACCATCGCGTCTTCCAGATACCATTTATTCAATATATATATTCCAAGCACTACAACTCATTTATCGATTCTCTTCACACGTCTTTGCAGAGCACTGGACTGTATCCCCCGTCAGACCATGTTCTCGTTGGCAGGGATTATAACTGTACCCTGGATCCTCTTCTGGATAGGTCTTCTACCCATAGAGAGCGCCGTCATGCCCTGGCGAACCTGCTCCAGACAGTTGTCACCAACAATGCTCTTCATGATGTACAACGGCATATTCATCCATGGTCGTCTAATTACACCTGGCGCTCCTCTCATGCGCAAAATCCTTTCTTAGCCCGCTTTGACAGGTTTTATGCCTCCAGTACTCTACTTCCTCCCGTGACAGAATCGAGTGTGCATCCCACGGCCTCATCTGACCATTGCGCCATTGCCATCATAGTCCATACTGCACCATTCAAACCCAGGATAATACGCCCGTGGACATTTGATGATGCACTTCTCTCCGACCCGGCATTCTGGTTTTCGGTCCGGTCATTCTTGATTGACAGACGACCGCAGCTTCAATCTGCACTCTGCGGATTAAATTCTTGGATAGAGATCAAGCAACAGCTCGTTCTGTATGTCCGTAACTACTCATTCCAATTAAAGACACTCCAAAACATGCGCCTAGACTATGTTCGTTCTATGCTATCCATGCTCATTCTCAGTGAGTGATCCTCTCTTCTCCTCCTTTCAAGAAGAGCTTCGATCTCATCTCACTCCTCGGGCGCAACAAGCTCTCCGCCGACTTCGTTTGCAACACCTGACGCCGGATGCTCACAACTATGAGTTCCTGACGTCGGTGGAAAACACCCGACGAGCTTCCACCATACTTCATCATCTACGCCTTTCTTCTGGAGAGGTATCAGATGAGCCGATTGCGCTTTGTTCCCATGTCCGTCAGTACTTTTCCATGAAGTTCTGTGAACCTCCTTAACCATCCTCTGCAGCAATGGATTCTCTCCTTTCTAATCTACCTCAGGTTCCACCCATCTTGCTTCTTCTCTTCTCCTTTCCCCCACGCCCTCTGAACTAAACACTACATTCTTTTCTCTGAATTCTAGTGCCGCTCCGGGTCTGGACTGCCTAACCTTTAGCTTTTATAAAACTTTTCTGCCTCTTCTTCTTCCGTTTCTCCTAGCCGCTTTCTCTGCTGCCTTTACTTACTCTCCTCTCCCGAGAGGATTCACAACTGCATACGTTGTCCTTTTCCCCAAGAAAGGTGATCTCCTTGACTTGGTGAACTGGCGCCCAATTTACCTACTGAATCTCGACTACAAACTTTATACCAAGCTTCTTTCACAGCAACTAAATCGCATCCTTACTCACATCCTCTCCCCTAACCAGACTTACAAAGTTCCCGGCCGTTCCCTATCTCACAACATCCATCTCCTGACTGATCTAATTCACCTTGCACGCTCCCGCCCTGAACCCCTCGCTCTCCTCTCTTTAGACCAACAGTCCGCCTTTGATAACATCTCCCACACTTATCTCTCGGCCACACTTCTCCGATTTGGATTTCCGCCTCCATTTATTTCTCTCCTCACCTCCCTATACCAGGACGCCAGTTTCCAGGTCAAGTTGCCCACCTTTCTTACAGGACCAATCCTATTCCGCCGTGGAGTGAGGCAAGGCTGCCCACTCTCTGGTCAACTTTTCGCCATAGCTTTAGAACCTTTTCTCCGCTCCGTTCAACGCTCCTTTCAAGCCACCCTGCCGCCACTCATCGCCCGCACGAGACACCATGTCACCACTTCCGTGGCGTATGCAGACGACGTTACCTTCTGTATACGCCTGGATTCACAGTTCTCTTTGCTCCAAAGTCTTTTCGCCGATTACGCCTCCTGCTCCGGAGCTGCGATTAATACAACCAAAAGCACAGGCCTGTGGTGTGGCTCATGGGTTGACCGCTTGGATTCCCCATGGGGAGCGCTCTGGTCTTCAGCCTCTCAACGTTTCCTTGGCGTACATCTTGGCGTCCCAGGTGAGGCCTCCAGCACAACGTGGAATACCAACGTCTTCATCGGTCAACTGCGTTTTGGCGAAAAGCGCAGTTCTGTACTTCATATATTTTCAACGTGCACGTCTTGCGCAAACCTATCTTCTCTCCATGTGCACACATTCCTGGCTTGCTACTAAATCCCCACTTCTTCGTCTCAATGATATCACTCGCTGCTTCACCTCAGTTATCTGGACCGGGCACCACTGGCTCAGTGCCCCCAATCTCAGCCTTCCTCCTGACCAAGGTGGCCATGGCCTAATTGATACACGACTGTACTATCAAGCTCTCCGGATTACTTCGTTCCTCCGTCTTCATACTTCACCTGTTGCCGACGCCGTTACCGTAAGGAATATCATCACCTCTTCGAACAACACTAATTTCACTTTCACTTCCTTCATACTAATGGACCTCCGAACTACCACTCACTCTCGCCTTCCTCCTGCCTTACAGGAGACTCTTACCTTTATCCGCTCTCTCCCGCTCACTCGTTCCCCACCCGATTCCACCACTGAACTCCTTGTTGAACCCCTGTTCTTCTCCTCTCTTCTTCACCCCTCCATTTTTCATGCTTCGCCTATCCTTCTTGGCTCCGAGTCGGAGTTGTAACCGACAAAGACCTTGTAACCTCAGATCTGTCCTGGCGACTCTACGCCAGGCTCCCCTCCCCACTATTCTTCTTTCACCCTCCTCTCGCTCTGTCTATGACTCCCTACTCTCTACCATCATTGCTAAGTCCCCTCATCTCGGAACCCCCACCGGCCTAACCTTTGTTCCTTCCGCCTCCCTTCCCCTTCCTTTCTTTATTTCAGTTGGCAGATCTACACTTCCACTCTCCTTTCTTTCAACCTCAGTTCTCTATCAGGTACTTTTAAAATCCCACTCTCCTTCTCCCCTTCACAACCCTGATGTCTCCCAGTCCTCTCTCACCGCTGTCTGGTCTGCCACCCTTTCTCCTCTTTCAGCTCCTCTTAAAATAAACACTCACTGGCTTTTTCTCCACCGCCGTCTTCCTGTTCCATCCATCCTCCACCGCATGACCATTCTTGACTCACCTCTTTGCCCCATCTGTGCTCAAGAAGCTGATGTCTCTCACGTTTATCTACATTGTGGCATACTCCTTCCACTACTCCGTCTTGCATTTTCCATTGCTCAACGTTCAGCCACAACTGATCTTCCTTTCGATGCCTATAAGACACTCCTCCTGCAGGTCTCTCCGCCAGTCAAGCTTCCGCCCATATGCTCATATATTTTCATCCTGGTGAAGCACGTCATTTACGTATTTCATCAGCGCTGCCGGGATATCTCATCTCCTTATACCCTCCACCAAGCTTCTGTGGAACTACTGTGCCACTTTCGGGAACGTCTCCTCTCAAGACTTCGTCTAGAGAACCATGTGGCCGTTGCCCAACAGAGAGAACAACATTTTCGTTCCACCTGGTCTCCGGCCGTTTCCTGGTTTGCCGGCATGCCAGCGACGTTGCAACTGACTGTCGGTAATTTATAACCTCGTTGTTCCTAGCTCTGTTGAACTTCAGTTCAACGTGCATGCTCACCCTTGGTTTTAGGAATCAAACTTCAACATAAAGCTTATATCTTCTAACAAATGTGAAAATAATATGCACCATACTGTACAAATGTATATAGTCTTACCTGTTTTCTCTTTGATTATCATTTTTACTACCAGTACTAAGACATCGTAATTCCGTTTGCCTTAGGTTTCACACTGTCTACTTTTTCATCTACAGTTCTCCTTTTGTACAGTGCTTCATTATAATATTCTCGTTCTGTTATTTGTCAGCACTATAATATATTTATGCTTCGAGACGAAATGTTTCGACAATCTCTCTTATTGTTCTTGTGCAAAATGCCTGTACCTCTTACCACGAGGCTCCTTTGTGAATCAATACATCGTGCTGTATATAATGTACATAGAATTTTAGAGTTTGTATATTTTACCGTACAATATATGTATCAGGACGCCCATGTTCGCCTCCTGAACCCAACTTTGTTAATAAAATTGTGTTGAACTGAATAAGCGTATATGCTCCAGCTTTGTCCGTCCACACGACAACTGGCGTAAACATGGTTCGATTTCGATGAAATTTTAGTATGTGGTAAGGGACCACCTGGGAACGAACCCTATTGAAAATGGGACAAATGGGGTCAAAGGTCACGACGTAGGAGCGGGATCCTTCCATTGCCCTTATGCGTCATAACTTGCGTAAATGTGGTTCGATTTTACTTAAATTTTAGCATGTGGTAGGGGACCGCCTGGGGACGAATCTTATTCAAAATCGGTGAAGTGGGGTCAAAGGGTAGGACATAAGAGCGGGATGCATTCCATTTGCCTTATGCGGCATAACGTGCGTAAAAATGGTTCGATTTCGAGGAAATTTCAGTATGTGGTAGGGGACCACCTGGGGACGAACCCTATTGAAAATGGACGAAATGGGGTCAAAGGTCAGGACATTGGAATGCGATCCATTCCATCGCTCTCATCCCATATTATTAAGGTGGACGTCAAGTAATTTAGCTTACTATTCTTCCAATGAAAAAACTTTTGTACACATTTCCTTCACAATTAATGTATTCCCAAGGATGAAAATTTGAACATCGATTAAAATAACTTTATTACAACTTGGAATACTTAACATTTTCTAAAATATAGCCATAATTACATTAAAAATCAATAACTTTTTCTTTGGGGGTGTTGAAACCAGAAAAAGTATGGCGCGACCTGTACTTTGATGACGTCAGTAGACACACAAATGTTGGATTGCTTAATTATGGTTATGCTTTAGAAAATATTAAGTATTCCGAGTTATAAAATGAAGCTATTTTAGTCGATTTTCAAATTTTCATCCCTGTGAACGCATTTATTGTCCAGAAAAAAGATGGCGCGGCCTGTATTTTCATGACGTCAGCAGACAAAAAAATGTTGAATTGCATAATTATGGTTATGTTTTAGAAAATATTAAGTATTCCAAGTTATAAAATGAAGCTATTTAAATCGATGTTCAAATTTTCATCCATGGGAACGCATTAATTGGGAAGAAAAGGTGTACAGAAGTTTTTCCATTCGAAGTACAGGAAGCAAAATTACTTGACGTTCACCTTAAAGGAGCAATTCTTGTACGTATGTAAATTATATTTTGGAAACGGCTCTAAGGATTTTGATGAAAGTCGTTAACCTACCGTCTTCTGGTACTAGAAATCGATTTAGCTTGATCTCGACTTTAATAAAATTTGTTTAGTGGGTTAAATAATCACCCCGAATTACCAAGTTTCTAGTGTGGTGTCATTGCGTCGCCCCATTAGATGTTGTCGCGCGGTCATGCCATCTATCTCATTACGTCACGCGTTGTTTGTTGATCCTATTAAAGTTTTTTGACGTCACACCTTGCTAGCAGATGGTCGCGATTCCCATCTGCCTCATTACGTCACGCGTTGTGTGCGTATTTTCGCCCGCACGATAACTCGCGTAAAAATCGTTTGATTTCGATGAAATTTTAGTATGTGGTAGGGGAACACCTGGGAAGGAACCCTATTGAAAGTGAACGAAATGGGGTCAAAGGTCAGGACAAAAGAGCGGGATCTATTCCACTGCTCTCATGCGTCATAACTAACGTAAAACAGGTTCGATTTCGAAAAAAATTTAGTATGTGGTAGGAAACCATCTGCGGACAAACCCTATTGAAAATTGGAGAACTGGGGGTCAAAGGTCAGGACATAGGAATGGAATCACTTCCATCGCCATTATGAGTCATAACTTACGTAAAAATGTTTCGATTTGGATGAACTGTTGGTGTGTTGTAGGGACCTGTCTGGGGACGAATCCTTTTGAAAATGGGCGAAATGGGGTAAAGGTTAGGACACAGGAGCGGGATCTATTCTATAGCGCTTATGCATCATAACTTCCGTAAAACTGCTTCGATTGCTACAAAACTTTATCATGTTATTTCGGAGATATACTGAACCAGTTCTGTTGAATATCACCCAAACGGATCAAAGGTCAGGGTACAGGGGTGAGATTTATTATACAGCCATTTTCCTCATAACTTGAGTAATAGCTTGAGCACTGATTTCTAGTATATTGGAAATAATCAATGCATTTCATAATCAATGCATTTCATGATTTTACAAACTTGTTTAAATCGTGTAACGACAGCATTGTGAAGAAGGTTTTTATAATTTATTGACACGAATCACAACGAATTTTGGACTATAGCGTATTTATTGGAGACCAGTAGGAATAACCAGTTTTGGAGGGGAAAAGGCAAAATGGAAATTTACTACTTCTATATAAATGAAAGTGGGTAAGTGGGTTATGCTGCTGAAGATGAAGATCTTTTAGCTTCCGACATTGTTCTGGGTAACTGATACCCAGAAAATGTATTTACTGTAAGCTCTTTCATTGCTATGAAGCATTACTACTTAAAATTCTGTTTCTTATACAATCTTGCTATGGAATATTTCTTCATTTTATATATACGCTCTGAATCCTTAACACTTGAAATGTAAATGAACAGAAGGACAAATTAATAAGTTTGACGGTTTCAGTTTCAACACAGCTAGCTGTGTTGAAACGTTGTTTTAAGATACTTAGAATAAATGAAATATGAATAATTGTACTATTCCTAGCTCAGCAATTTCAGAAAGCCATGCTCAGTCTCATTTTGTATGGCGGATCTTTAGAAACCAAAGAATCAAGAGATATTCGCGGGAAATTTATCCTGAATTGTTCCGGTATTTTCTTGAAACGCACAGAATGCTGATATAACCGTCTTTCAACCACTTAAATATAAAAACAAATCCCTTTGAACGCTTTCGCTCTTAATGAAAAGTCGCACAAGAGAAAAAAAAGCAGAAAATATTCGAAAGCAAGATAGTACAAGAAGCAGCAATTTTAAGTAGCTTCATAGTGGTGAAAAAGCTCCCAGTAAAAGTATTTTCTGGTTATTAATTACCCAGAACAATGCTGAAAGCTAAACGATCCTCATCTAAAGGAGCATAAGCCACTTACCCGCGTTTAATTATATAAAAGTAGAAAAGTTACACGCTGCCTTTCCCACTCCAAAACTAGTTTTTCCTACTGGTCTCCAATAAATACGCTTCTAGTTAAAACAAGAAAGATGACACCGAATTTTCGGGTGTAATGAGCACGTATATTGAATAGGTTCTGACGCAAATTAAATTTATCAAAGCTATTCAAAGTCAATGGAACTGGTAGGGAAAACAATAGTATCTGTCGGAAGAAAGGAGTTCTTCAATCGGGTTTTTAATCCCTCAGATATTGCTGTAAATGGAATCGTGAGCTTACGCCCGCTAGTTGCAGACTTGTGCGTTAAGAAAAACATGAATTTATATAAAAAACATTTCGCACCGGAAACGCTCTCCAACACAGAAATAATTTTTCAAATCGAACGCTTGGAAACAGCGATATCGACAAAAATAAGATGTAACTTTACGTCCCTTGGTGGGAAAACCATGCATTATTTTAGAAAGAAAGTATTCTCAAAACGTTTTTCCGTATGAGCGGTATCTGTCCAAGAAAAAAAATTTTGTCGAGTTTTCAGGAACCTAGATTTTATACTACAAATACATCAGAAGCAACAATTAACTCATATGCCTCGTAGTGGCCAAACCATTCTTTACCAAACATTAGAAGTTATGTGAAAACTATTTTCCATCAGGTTTTGTATGCGATACAGGAAGAATTTTTAAAATAGGAGTTTTAGAAGCAGAAAAAACGCAGAAAACGCAATTTACCTTTGTGCCCCCTACCGGAAAGTCTATGATTTACTTAAAAAATTTGAATTTATAGGAAAAAAAAAACATTTCGCATCGGAAACACTCTCCAACAAAGAATTTATTTTTCAAATCGGACTCCTAGATGTAGAGATATTGACAAAAATAATATATACGTCTACGCCCCCTGGCGTGAAAACCATGCATTATTTCAAGAAGAAAATGTTCCTAAAATGTTTGTCGACATGAGTAGTATCGGTCAACAAACGACTTTTTTTTCAATCGACATTTTAGAAACTCATATTTTGCAGCAAATACATCAGAAAGTGGAAATTAAGATTTACGCCACCTGGTGGCCAAGCCAATCTTTACAAAAATTAGAAATTATCTGCAAACGATTTCTCATCAGGAGCTGTATCCGGTGCTGAAAGAATTATTCAAATCGGAGATTTAGAAGCAGAGATGTAGGGGGAAACGCAATTTACCTCTACGCCCCTAGCGGGAAGTCTATGAATTACTTGAAAATTTTGAAATTATATGAAAAAACATGTCTCACTGAAAACACTATCTAACAATGAAGGAATTTTTCAAATCGGACTCCTAGAAGTAGAGATATTAACAAAAATAAGATATACATTTACGCCTCCGGTGGAGATACTGTGGAATATTTTAAGAAGAAAATATTCCGAAAAGGTATATCGATATGAGTGGCATCAGCGCACAAAATAATTTTTTCAATCGATATTTTAGAAGCTCAGATTTTATGGTAAATACATCAGAAGCAGAAATTAACACTTACGCCCTGTGGTAGCCAAAGTATTTTTTACCAAAAATTTGAAATTATATACAAAAGATTTTCCATATCAGGAGGTGCATCCGCTGAAGAAAAAAAATTCAAATCGGAGTTTTAGAAGAAGAGTTATCAGGAAAAATGTTATTTACTTTTATGCCCCCTAGCGGAAAATCTGTGCGTAATTTGAAAAAGTATCGATATCTAAAATACTCTTCGAGACAAATGGAATCGAATGATGAAATAATTCTTTCAATCAGATGTTTAGAAGCAAATATGTGGAGTAAAACGTATTTTTAAATTCGAGATCATCTGCATTTACGCCCTCTAACAGCGAAATTGTACATTGTAAAAAAAAAAACGAAATGAATTATCATCATTTGCATATTTCAAGCTTCTCAATGCAAAAAGAATTTTTTAAAACGGAGTAATAGTTACGGAGATATCGTGGGTACAGGAGGAAAGACAAACCGGTAACATAAGCATGATCTTTTTTTACAAAAGACGTGCTAAAAATAATTACATCCTGTTAATTTATGTTATTGCGATAATATTTTCAATACGTATGTAGATGCTGCTACGTCTTATGATACGTCGAAGCCAGGAACTATGTTTATGTAGTTAATTCCGGGATACGCTCATTACAGTATACCGACTTTAAGCGTATGTTGCTAACATCTATTCTTACTTGCTGCAGTGTAGAGTCAATTTAGAGGTTCAGGCAGTGGAGGATTTATACTGTAGTGTCACCGTGTCACTGAACCTTTTGGTGGCCCCCCGTTTTGTTTTGCAACCAAGAGAAACACTATTTCCTTTATTTCTAAACACAGCATCATGTTTATAAGAAGTTCCTCCTGGCTTTAATTGCAGCAAAGGTGTCTATGACATCACAATTGATATGATTCAGCGCATCACTCTCTATGTACAATATTGAAAAACTATTTAAGTATTGTGAAAGAAATACGGGATTACGCCATATAATACAAATTTTGAAGATGACAATCCGATTTTTGGCGTAAATGTGACAAGGATGGTAAGTCAGATAATATCTGAAAACTTGAAAATTTTCATCGTCCTGGAGTAGTGGTTAGCATACCTAGGCGTTTTCTGGGAGACGCGGGTTCGAGTCCCGCTCCAGGACGATGAAAATTTTCAAGTTTTCAGATATTATCTGACTTACCATCCTTGTCACATTTACGCCAAAAATCGGATTGTCATCTTCAAAATTTGTATTTAAGTATTGTTGAGAAAGTGTTGATCGTAAGTAATTTTTAACTCTTTAAAGAGCACTAAATGTTCTTTCATCGCTTGCATTAGACATTGTTAAAGAAAGGAAAATTTTAAGAATGGTTTCCACGTTTAGAAATGTCTCTTTCAAACGGTCACTGTCCACAAGCAGGTAGTAGAAATCCTCAGGCCGGACTGAAAGTTGATCTTGATCCATAAGATTCACAAAACGACGGAAGTGTTGCAGTTCATCACAAAAGCTTTCCATCTATGTCATTTGAATATATCTTGGAAATATTGCTGAGGCTACATTTCGTAGAATGTTCATGTTCATCAGCTAAACCTCCTTTGAATAGGTCGAATATATATCCTAAATTTGCTTTTTTCTCCAGTTCAACTACCAGGTTTTCACAGATAGCATTCAGTATCTCCACCCGAATCTTTTCGTTTCCCTCCTGATGAAATTTATTGTCTGTACTTTTTCATCAGCAAAGCTCTTTCTTTTTATTCTCCTTTGTAACTCTCATTATTTTCTGGTTGCTCTACAGATGTAGGCAAAGTCAAGGCTTCCATGTCAATGACAAAATAGTCGTTACGTACGTTCTCAAAGAAGAGTTTCGGAGACTGAAATAGATCTACTGCCACCTTCATGTTCTCATTTTCTTTCTGCAAGGCTTTACTGACATTCTCGGTTCGTTGCAACAACCAGTCCCACAAGACAGTCATGAAGACAGTTTCATACTTGTCAAACTTTTTCGCCAATGATTTTGCCACTGTTTTTGGCTAAAGGCTTTCAATTCTATACTCAGAAAGTTTAATTAATGCTTTTCTAATCTCACCATAAGCTCCTCGTAAGGCTGAAACAACATCATTGCTGACCATCGAGTATCACTAAACTGTTTCACAATGTTTTGATGTGGTTGAAGATGGGATTTAAGTGTTTCTTAACGATGAGGGAGTCCGAAAAATGAGTATATACTTTCTACACAAAATCAAAATAAGCTTCAGAATATCTGCAGCATTACCCAGGCCCGAGTCCGGGACGAATCATTGGTAGCGCACCTACCCAAGGCCACAGGATCTGTCTTTATTCCTGGAGCTAGTGGCCATAAATTATGGAAGGGCGAATTCTTAGACTTAGAGCTCTAGATGTTGATAAAGGAGGGTATTCCTAGCGACGGGTTTTATACGCAGCGGAGAACGGAAAACGTCGACCGCATGACTCTCCCCACTTGTAAAATGGAAAGAACCTAGAGTGTTCTCTTAGTAGGAAGAAATAGGTTCTCCGCTGACTTGAGACGCCCTGCGTGATAAGGCGACTGTTTTGAGAGCAGGTAAGCACGCAGAGTGCAAGAATAATTTATTCACCAAGATAGTTCGTTTTTCTTCGATTATGAATAACCTATTATTTTTAACAATTCCATTGGATCATTTTTCAGCTTCCAAGGATGAGCAGTTCATAGATTTTGTTGGTGGAAATCCCATTTAATGGAACAGTATTCAACTCAAGCAAGCAGCGTCGTCAGAGACGCTTTCGCATATGACCTCAGCAACAGTAATGAGTAAAAATAAATACTTTGGGCATAATTTTTATCCTATTTCAATGCGTGTTTTTTGTGGATCATCAAAAATGACTTTATCCGAACTATTCATTGTTCTATGTCATATATATTTTTAATGTAGAAAGTTTTCTAGTGTATTCGCGCTTAATAAAAAATGATCTGCAATTACACAAATATTTGCTTTAATAATACATGTTCCTCTACTTACTTACCTTAGAGTGAGGGCAAGTTTTTGTGCAGATGTTATTCGCTTCTTCACTCGATTATATGAATTACTGGCTATTTCATCTTGAATAAGAGTCGAAATGAAATTAAACTGCTCTCTTGTGAATCTGCAATATGCTTTAAACTTAAGTTCATCATCGAGCAAATGGTTTTCTATCAAACTTCTGTACACTCCTTTTTACCGACATAAATACATCGCATCAATTGGTTTTCGTTTGCGCAATCGTTCAAGTATTTACGTAATCCTCATCTTCTTCCACTTCTTCCAAGTACTTGACAAGCCATAAAACACGTAGTTTCTTCTTTGAAACACACGTTTGTACACTTTTTGAAACGCACTGCATTTTTACACGATAAGAAGTCCTAACACTGTTGGGTCACAACTGGCTTATTTCGTCGTCGTCTGCCCCATGTAGGAAAAAACTACACACCAGCGTATTACGTTACGCTGACGTAATTGGGTAGCTTTTTTTGTTCTCCGCTGCGTGTAAACCCCGTCGCTATAGGAAAGCCCAACCTTAATGATCCCTCGAAATTAACTGAAAAACAATTAACACATAAAATGGCTAAACTCTCGGAATCTTCTGTCTTTTTCTTCTAACCCTTTATATAAATACGTTACCTCCAGATCTGCTGCTCCTAGTAATTGGACCTGTCGCGGAGGTCTCCGATTTTACAAATTCAGGATAATTGTCAAAAGTTTTTACATTATCAAACTAAAATGCAGTAGAAACCGCTTATATCCGGCATCTAGCGGTATGTCCGATTTAACGAGCAAAACAAAGAACTTTTGTTTGGTAGAGTGTTAATTTATAGCAAATTTCATCGTTTTTAACTAACACAATTTAACGAAATCCGTGGATTTAACAAGGAAGGGAAAAGCTACGATGTTCGCTTTTAAAAAGCAAAGCAACAAAATTAAATGAAAGGCCATACTTAATGAGACACAGAATATCTACTGCGCACTGGAACGATTAAATAGAAGTTGTGGTATACAGGACGAAATCGCAACAGGGCGTGAAGATGGCATGCGCTAGTGAAATAATGTTGATAGAAAATAATGGGAAAAGAGTGCATGAAATGCTCAACAAACGAGCTCTGCAAGACTCTCTCCTTGCCATCTACTTTAAGGGGTTATGACGTAGGTGTATTGCGTCAGCAGAGTTGAAAACAGGATCTACTCGTTGGTAAAAATGAAATGGGTGTGGTTCACGCATATTAAAGTGCATTTCTGGAAGACAGTTGCAGAGAGGAATGAAATGGGGAGGTTGCCAGAGGGATAAGAGGAGATAACAAATCCTAAAATTCCGTTTATTACCCCTGATAAAAATTACGAAGTATTTTTTTACCAGATAAAGATTACGAAATATTTCTCTCTTTAATTAAGAAACCCTACGATCAATGTTTCCCTAAAAAATATATAACACATCAGACTGAAAACAACAACTCGAAAACCGAGGATTTCAAATACTATATTAAATCGAATTAATAAGAAAAAAACTATATTCAAAATTTATAAAAAGTAAGATGCAACAATATTTTAAAGATTTCAAAAAAATACCGAAATAAACTTAACTCGGATATAAGAGTTATCAAACGTAACTATTATATGCGTATATTCTCTTAAAATTCACCTAAATTAATATGGAAACATTTAAATCTAATGCTAGGCAAACAGAAGGGTGTAATGTTCCCTACATATTTAACAGGTACTAACAACACCTTAATTACTAATATAGAAGACATTGATAATACTTTAAATGATCATTTCATTTCAATACCTCAAGTGCAAAAAATTATACAGTACTTCCTACTGCACAAAAATCTTGCATGAAGTACCTAACATCGTCTAACCGTTTAAATACTATGTTCTTCACTGAAATTTCTAAAACTGAATTATTACAAGAATTTACCCACATTAATCCTAATACGGGTCCTGGACAGAATGACTTGAAACCACTTGTAATCCAACGAGTGGCGGACTTAATAGATCAACTTAATGATCCAACGAGTGGCGGACTTAATGAACCTCTCTTATTTATTTATTTATTTTTTGATTGAAGATTTAACGACCACCGTGAGCAACTCAATGGGCTATAAGCAGTCGCCCATCCCTAATTCAGGGTCACTGGTTTCAAAGAAGGGAGAGAGCCAGTGCCGTAAGACAAAAACAACATTCATGCCTTACCGGGATTCGAACCCGGACCCCTTTCGGACGAATGATCAGAGGCCGCCACCGAGGCGGCTCTCTTATTTATATATAATACTGTATTTCAAACGGGGGAATTTCCTGCTCTCCTTAAAATCTCGAAACTTACTCCAATGCATAAATCAGCATCAAAAAATGAGGTGAACAATTATCGTCCTATTGCTAACATGTCGATATTCGCCAACATTTTAGAGAGATTAATTCATACCAGAGTAATTTCATATATACAAAACTTCAATATTTTTCACAATCAAACACATTTGCTCTATACCAAAATTTATCAAAGGCTTTCGATATCCTAAATCATAAAATTTTGTTAGACAAACTCTACAACATTGGGATCAGGGATAAAGAACACGCTTTATTTAAAAGTTACTTATCTGACAGATTACAATAAACTCAAATTGGCCAGCATCAGTCTTCTCTTCAATATGTCAAAATGGGTGTCCCTCAGGGCTCTATCCTTGACCCTCTACTTTTTATTATCTACATCAATGATATTTTACTCTATGGATCTTTTACTCTATGCAGATGATATCACTATGTTCACTACATTTAAAAACACGGATGAATATCTCCTTATAATCAATGTTCAATCTCAAAATATTTTGGATTGGCTGAACTCAAATGTGTTCATCATTAATACTTTAAAAACTAAATGTATGATTTTTCTAAAAATAAACTCCTGCCTGATACATATTTAACTTTCACTATGAATAATAAAATATTGAGGCTGTCCTCATTTTTATACTTGGGTACAACTATTACCACTGACGTAAAATGGAATTAACATGTAAATACTATTTTACATAAAATCTCAAAAAATATTGGTACTGTCTCCACAGTACTAAAAAATCTCCCTCCAAAAACTTTGATTCTTTTATACTATACTTTATTTCAGTCGCATATAAACTATGGGATTTTAACGTGGGGACAAACCACAAAATATAACTTCAAAAAACTTCAAGTATTACAGAATAAATTTATTAGATTAATTGAACTTAATACGGATTCTCAGCTTTTTTTTCAATCTCACATCAGAGTTAACGCAAATAAATTTGATATACTTGCTATTACCCAACTTTACTACTTTAATCTTGGAAAAATTCATGTTTAAAAGAATAAAAAATAATTTTTATTCTGACCTCATAAAAATCACTCTTCGGTCACATACATATGATACCCGTTCTAAAACACAACTAATTCCTATCTATGCAAGGACAGATGCCATAAAATAAAGTCTAAATTTTTCTGGTCCTTACTACTGGAACTCTTTATGAGTTAAATTAACAACTATTAATTTTTCCCTATTTAAAAAAACAACTTAAGATTCACATCATGAATTATAATAATTGACTTCTTCACAACTAAAAGAACTATTATAACAATTTTTTTATTACATCTTTTGTGTTTACCTTACTATTATATTTCGCTTTGTTTGCCGATGCTGATTACTTGCTTGACTTTGTTCATTTGTGTTATGTTGCTATGAGGTGGCATAGCTCTTTGTCAGACCACGTCGGCCTTTTTCCCTTTGCTTCCTTGCTGTATGCATTGATTATGTTTTACTTCTTAATTTTCTGCATCTCTTTTATGCCTCAGCAAAACAAATGAAATGAAGTGAAATGGGGAGGTTGCCAGAGGGATAAGAGGAGATAACAAATCCTGGAATTCCGTTAATTACCCCTTTCACCCACCAAGTCAGCACTGCATTGGGGAGACCGGTGTTGCTTTTGCTTTATGTGTGTGTTGTGTATTTAAACTGTGGTCAGTCTCACGTGGCCTTCAAGTTGATTATACTTGAATGGTTTGATTAATTAATTATACTGCTAATGTAGTTAATTAATTAAATCTTTCAAGTACATCCAATTGTTATGGATATTTAAAAAGTTTTGCACACTGCGCGAGCGCTGCCAGTAGAATGGTGCAGTTGTTCCAATCGTTGCGCCAGTTGTGAATCAGACCTTCAGTATAAAAAGTTGTGTCAAGGTTTGCTGGCTAATTTTTTCCTGTTCCGAAAAATTCTGCCTAGAAATGGAGAAAGAAAGCGAGTCAGGTAAGATCTCGCTTTAAGAAGAGAGATCCTATATTGAAATTAAAACTTTTCGAGGACAACCCCCTACCGAAATTCGAAAAGCTTTGTGTGAAGTCTGTGAGGTTAGTATAGTGGATCGTAACACAGTGCCACGGTGGGCTTCTCGTTTCCGCCAAGGCCAGGAAAGCATCGAAGACGATCCAAGAATTTGCCGCCCATCAAATGCAACGGACTATATACGCCTGTGGTTATCGTGAACAGCATTTGGAAGAAGATCGAAGGAAAACATGCAAAGAGACTGCATATGAAGCAAAAATGTTTACCCATGAGCCCACCAGACTATGTATGACTTGTTCCTAAAACTGAAGAAGCCACTCTGCGGGAAACGATTCAATACGATTCACGATGTTTCTAAAGAGGTGACCCGAGTAATGTGATGCCTAAACAATGGAGGTGTCCTGACTGGAATACAAGACTTGCTCAAACGTTAGCCCGCTGTCAAAAAGAAACATGGATATTACTTCGAAGGCATGTAAAGGTATGTTGTGAAATAAATTATTTTTTAAAAAAGTAACCCACAGTGTGCCAAACTTTTGAAATGGCCCTGGTAATATGAACATGTATATGCATATTAACCCATATGCATATTTTTACATGATGGAAATTTTCACCAAAAAACGGGCTTGGTCTTCCGGAATTAAACGAGGATTTCAACTGGTCGGATGCTCCTCGTTATAAGCGATATTTACTTTACATATTAATAAATGCAATCTAATTCCAATAGACGCAAGAAATCATTTTAAATTTTTTCTTACAGTGATGCAAGATCTCTAGTAATTCTGAAAAAATATTATGTAAAACAGTTCTACAAAATAATATAATTTCTCAGTTTTTTCTGGTAATACTATTGCAGAGTCTTGCCGATCGCGCAGGAAACAAACAAATATATATTGTCTAGCTAATTGTATGAACCAATGTCCTTTCTCCACTAAATGTATTAGGGGTATGCAAAAGATTCCGTCGTTTTAAAAAGAAAGGGGACAGGAACAATCAGGAAACCAGTACACATTTAAAAAAAATGTTTGCAGTTAGCATCAATGACCTTTTGCCATTTTTCAGGCAACAAATGAATGCCCCTGTGATAGAAGGACTCCAGTTTTGAGCTAAAGAACGCAGTGACGACATGTTCCACCTCTGAAAATGTAGTGAACCGCTGTTGGGCTAGGGCATGTTGCATAGAGCGAAACATATGAAAGTCTGAGGGTGCAGTGTCTGGTGAGAAAGCCAGGTACGGTAAAACCTCCCAGTTTGACTCTTCAAAGGTTGACTTAGTGGTGGCACAGACATGTGGTCTGGCATTATCGTGTAACAGGATGACTGGGCGGCGTCCTTTACCTGTCAATGGACATTTTTGCTTGATTGCGGGGTTCAGTTTCATCAACTGATCGCTATATCGTTGTACAGTGATTGTTTCGTCCGGTTTGAACAGTTCGATGTACAGCACTACATGCATATCCCACCACACACACAACAGTACCTTTTTCCTCGTGGATATCCTATTTTGTAGTGAATGTTGATGGCTTGCCTGTGTCGACCC
Source organism: Macrothele yani (assembly GCA_039090855.1). Classification (NCBI taxonomy): domain Eukaryota; kingdom Metazoa; phylum Arthropoda; class Arachnida; order Araneae; family Macrothelidae; genus Macrothele; species Macrothele yani. The sequence continues at coordinate 13,197,623 of CM077013.1, read as the reverse complement.
AGGTTCGCTTGCCTACAGGGTTGTCGCAATAGATCCATTTTCCATCCCCGGTGAAACATTCCACAAGACATTCTTCCTTTGAAACCTCTTCAGCAACGACATTCAGATGCCCAATCGTTGACCAATATTACGCTCTGTTAAAGTATGCAGAACCCGCTTACCAACTTCTGAATCTTCCCCAAGGTCTGTAGACGCCGTATCACCATCGTTTGAGCCACTTTCAAACGTTTCGCCAGTTGCGTGTTCGATTGTGTGGCATCCTCTTGCAGCAGCAATTCCAGCTCCTCGTCTGCGAGTTCCTGAGTCTACCTCCAGGTGGCTTGTCTTCCAAGCTTAGATCATCTTTCTTAAACCTATTAAACCATTCTCGACAGGTCTGTTCACCCATAACCTTTTCGCCATTCGCCTGTCATAGTGAAAAGTATGCTCCACTCGCACTTTTCCCTAAATTAAACATGAATAACAAAGATTGCCGTAAATGAACTATATCGATCGCCATGCTTGGCTTCATGTACGAACTGACAGCACGGGTTACCGGCCGTTTAAACCCCTACAGCGCCCTCTAGCGGGGGCGGCGAATACTTTTACGTAACCCTAATAATATACATTTATAATGGGTCACAGCTCATGTTTGCTTTTCCAACTATATTACCTTTGCATCACGTGTTCTAGAAGTTCACTCACCGCGTTTAACTTTACTATAATAAATGTGTTTAATTATTCAGAGACCAACTCAATGGCGCAGTGTTCTGAGCGCTGATTTCTTACCATTTGTCCGAGATGGATCCGGGTTCGAATCCCACTCAGACATGGGTGTTGTGGTTGTCTTTTGGCACGGCCTCGCTCTCTTCACCAAAACCAGTGACCCTTAATTAGGAACGGGCGACTACCAACCCTGCGAGTTGCTCACACTGGTCGCTAAATCTCCAATAAAATAAAGTAGATTTTCATGGAGAACTATCAGAGGGAAGAAGTTGTTGGTATAATCACTAAGGTGCCGTCCATAAAGTACGTCGGCGATTTTTTACTATTTTTAGACTCACCCTTCTTTCCCCCATGTCACATTTCGTGCGATTGGTGACACCACCCTCCCTAAAAAGCACGTCCTAATTCCCAGAACCCCCTTTATTTTTGACGACTGCCTTTAGAAATCTGTTGAGAAACAGAAAGAAAACATGTGATTATTCAAAATAATGTTCCATATATTTAAACGTTTGCTTCAGAAAATTTTTATTATTCATGCATTAATTTATTTCCAAATGCTACATGAACTTTATCATTCTGAAACAAAGATCTACAAATGAACGCACGCATTCAAGGTTGCAATACTTCCGATTATACCATCAACAAAACACGATATATTTGGTAGTACAAATATGAGAATTTAATATTAATATTCTGATTTAACTATATATCATCAGAAATACTTCATACCTTTTTTTAACTATTAAGAGAAAAAAAAGAGAGAACAAAACGAAGAAATACCATCCACTATATTTTTGCCGCTGGACGTCCGAATTACTAAACCTCCCCCGTTCCCCATGTCACGCCAGTTGTCAGGAAGCCCCCCTCCACCTGTAATCTCGGACGTATTTTATGGACGGCCCTAAGAAGTAAGTATAGTTTTTACTGAAGTAAACTATGTGTTTTCTTGGCATACAGATTGTCTTATGCTAAGAAAAAAGATAGTTTACTTCAGTAAAAAGTAATACAACATATTGCAGTAAAAATATTTACAAAAAATTTGATTGTATTTAACTTTTCTTTTAACGCATGCGCCGTGGTTTTTTACGATAAGACTGGGGAAAACAATTCTTATATATTTGGAAATTATTATTTCTGTCTAATGGTTCTCAGTACGGGGAAATGTCGTCGCAGTGCAATAAATAAATTATTTTTTGTTGTAGCTAAGAATGCTGCTTCAGGTAGTCAAATTCATATATCAGATGCCCTCTAATAAATATGAAACCATCCCTGAAACTGTAGGAAATGTTAAATAGAAATAAAACGCAATGCATCTGGAATGCTATTAACAGCCATTTATTATGCACATCCGGCAATTTTTGGGTGTATTTTTCCATTCTTGAGCGATTCCGAAGAAAGAGAAACTGTCGTATATTACTCAGGAATCCTCTGCATAAGGGTAATTGCAATTTTACAGCGGCATTCTAATTTCTAGCGAACACCTTCCACTGGTGCACCTGGTCGTGGGGAACTCGCCCGTCTTTTCAAGGGCCCATTAAAAATCGGCAACTGAAGAATTATGGGCGCACTTTTCCTCAGAAATGGTTGAGGGAATGGTACAGTAATAACGGTTATTACACGGAGGGATATTTTTATCACATACGCAGAGATGACCTTTCGCACAGACCCCTTTCGCAAGGCGAACTTAAAACAAGGGTGGCTCCGTTTTCGAGATTATTAATAGCGGTATTTATCGGATCCCATTACTCAAACGATTAAGCTGGGTGACGCCTTTAAAGGGATTAAACGCGCAGATTGAAGCCTTTGAAAAGATTTTCTCGTTAGTTGTCGATACGAGAGAGGAACTTCTTACCACGACTCGCCGGAAAATGCCAAAGATAAGTAATCCCATTACTTAACAACAAAAGGTCGCTTTTCACAGTTAACCCTGCTGCTGGCAGCGAAGCTTAACAACTTGTGTCAGGAGGTAACGTCGTTGAGAAGTGATAATGTAACATCATGTCTTTGTTTCTGGCCAGCCTAAATGAATGCGTGCTTGTCTCCATCAATAACGGAATACTTAGGGGACGGGTTTCATCAATAACGTCTTGCGGAAGTAATTAGGAACTGGACAAGTCGATATTATTCTTGGCAAAAATCAGTTGTTCTTTATTTCTCCGTTGAAATAAACAACAATGATTTTGAGGGGACGAAGGCGGGGAATGCGATACATGGCCTCCTCGTTCTCAAGATCACCCCAGAATCGATCAAAAGTGCTGCCAAAAATGCTACTGGTAAAAAACAAATGTTATCTGATCGGTCTGCAAAGTCAAATATATTTGATTATTTTATCCATATAGGAAGCAAAATATGAAAAGGCTCACTTCAAGCAAATGTTTAATTGGACTTCTAGAATAATTATTAATTTTTGTTACGAAAAAAATATTCTGTCGTACGCAATATTCCCTCTAAGCAGCCATGGGCAATGCCCGCCTCACCCAATGAGCTCTGGGCAGGCGTCAAAACCACTTGTGCAAAAAATTTTATTTTCTTAGCTTCTTTTACGAATGCAGTAGAAATTGGAATTTGGATTGGAACCCTTATTTTTTCTAATCAACCTATTTTTATAACGTTCTTTCCGCAATTGATTTTAAATACAAAATAAATATAAAAAACAATTCATTCATTAAATTTTTTATTTTATAAAAAGTGAAAAGCTCAAACTTACTTCTGGAATGAAAACACTGGAAATTAGGAAAAGCCTGTTTACACATTATACAGTTTCTTTGCATATCAAAATACCAAGGAGAATTCTTCTTGGTTACTAAGTCCAAGGACTGGTAGATGTACTCCGTCTCCCCATCCCTCTCTATTTTCCGCCATTCTCTTCAAGTCATATTATGTCCTAGTGCCACAAAACTATTTCTTGGTCGTCCTCTTCCTCTCTTGCCTTGAATTTTCCGTTCCAAAACTATCAGAATCGGGCCTCCATGGCGTAATGTATGTCCTATCCATAACATTCTGCTTCTCTTTAACATGTTGATCAGATTCCTAGATTCTCCCACTCTCTCGAGGACCTCCTCATTAGCCCAAGTAGAATAAGAAACAAAAAAAACGGAACAAAAGATGAACTTGAACGCAAACACAAGGCGTTTTTCAGTTTATTGATGTTGGAAGAAACCTGCCTTAGTGTCTGACAAAGTTTTGAGCAAAACCCTTTAACAGGCGGTTTACAATTTAACTGACCGGAATGCCTTTCCCCCACTGACTAGCATGGGCGCATTAGTTACTACAATGAACTTGGTTACGGTTTGATGTGATTGGCTGACGTTGTGTGTTGTTTTGAGAAAAGATTCAATATATGCCTCTTTCTCGGCGTGGGAAAATCACTAATCCGCATTATCGTGTTCATTATCTGCTCGCAGGAGGCTACTTTGCAAGAAGCCTTTGAGAATGAAAAGGACAATGAGACGAACTTAGAAGGAGGCGAACGGCATTTAAGTAAAGTGTTGTTTTGACTTTTGAGAACCCGAATTTTATCAATTTATGATTATTTTTGGAGGTAATTGATTTCCGATTTATGAAAAGTAATTAGGGATTTGGGAATTTTAATCTAAAATGCTTACTGCGCGGGAGATATTTCAGCTGCGCAGAGGAAGTTAAGTCGCTGCTCGGACGCGCTTACGCTCAGCTTAGACGGAACATTAGTCGTACGGAACATTAGTCGTACGGAACATTGGAGATATTTAATTGAATCAACCAAGAAGATGAAAAGACATACTTGTGCTCCTCAACCATGAAAATCAAAGATGGTAGTTATTCATCAGAATACATTAGCCAGCTGCAGTTCGCTAAATTATACCATATAGAATGTTGCTGCCTACAAAATTAAGAGAACTATTTTCTATATCAGTGATCCTACGATAACTTTTATGTAAACGATATATAAAATATTGGTTTCTTATTCAGTGTAATTTTTGGAAAAACGGTACGTTAGTTCATCGCTGGCGAACGAATGGTCAGACGCGCAGGTATCGGGCTAGTCAGATGTGGGCCCCTGCTTGAGTCCCGGACGAGGCTGAGGGAGTAGTATATTTTCCCGAAAATACTGGCTCCTCCAACAATCCCTGAGACCAGTAGCCTCAAATTAGGGACGCGCGACTCCCCTTAAAGTTGCACATGGTGTGTATTAAACCCAAAAATATAAAAAACGAGACGATGCGCCAAATTCTTTTTTATAGGAAATGCCACATTGTTATATTGTTAATATGTACCAGAGAGGCTGGAAAGCAAAACATTCTAGAGTCGTGAGAGGCTGAGAATGTCGTGGATTCGAAGGTAAACTTACCATGTTTCAGTGAGCAATGTCATCCAATATTTTTGGGGAAGAAAGACCTTCCAGTTCCCCACTCTAGATGCTCCTAAATTGACAATACAGAACTATAATCTAGTGCAAGGTTGTTACTGTCACGAATATTAAACTCTTTGTAGCAAGACGTACTTTGTTGTGATGAGGTGTGATTTTGTTCATCATCGGTTTTTCGAAACGCTACCATCCAACTTTGAGAACCAAGCACTAACGCCTCTTTTTTTTTATTGAAGGTGTAACGACCACTGTGAGCAACTCAGTAACTCAGTAGGCTATGAGCAGTCGCCCGTCCCTAATTCAGGGCCACTGGTTCTATGAAACTGAGAGAGCTAGTGCCGTAAGACAAACACTATATCCATGCCTCACCAGGATTCGGACCCGGACTCTTCTCGAACGAATGGTCATAAGCCAGCGCTGGCCACTGAGTCACCGCGGTGGCACTAACGCCTTCCGAATCCTTTAATACTTGTTCTGACAAGGGTTCAGAGGTGTTTGTCTTATTACAGAACTGTAGCACAGATCTTGAAAGAAATGTGTTTATACACTGACGGAAAAAAAAATCCCAACACTACGAAAAAATAGTTGTAGAGGAATGAAATGGCGGCAATACATTTGTATAGGTGACATATGTAATCGATTAAGGTTTCAAGATCACAGCTTAATGTAAGCGCGAGAAGAGCCATTTTAAATGTGAATTGCTGGTACATTAATTACCGGTGTAACCGACAGAGTGTTGAATGCAAGCACGCAGACGTTCATGCTTTGTGTCGGACAGGTGCTGGATGTCAGTTTGTGGGATGGAGTTCCATGATTGTTGCACTTGGTCGGTCAATACAGGGACGGTTAATGCTGGTAGGGACTGACGCTGGAGTTGTCGTCCGATGATGTCCCATACGTGCTCGATTGGTGAAAGATCTGGTGATCTAGCAGGCCACGGCAACATATCGACACTCTGTAGAGCATGTTGGGTTACAACAGCGGTATGCGGACGAGCGTTATCATGTTGGAAAACACCCCCTGGAGTGCTGTTCATGAATGGCAGCACAACAGGTTGAATCACCAGACCGACATACAACTGTGCCATCAGGGTGCGTGGGATAACCACGAGAGTGCTCCTGCTGTCATAGGAAATTGCTCCCCAGACCATAACTCCAGGTGTAGGTCCAGTGTGTCTCGGCCGCAGACAGGTTGGTTGCAGGCGTTCACCTGGCCTCCTTCTAACCAACACACGGCAATCACTGGCACCCAGGCAGAACCGGCTTTCATCAGAAAACACAACAGATATCCACTCCGTTCTCCAATGAGCTCTAGCTTGACACAACTGACGTCGCAAACGGCAGTGGTTTGGAGTAAGTGGAATGCACGCTACAGGGCGTCTGGCTCGGAGCTCTCCTTCAAGTAACCGATTTGTAACAGTTCGTTGTGTCACTGTGGTGGCAACTGCAGCTCGAATTGCTGCCGCAGACGCGGTACGATGCGCCATGGCTATACGCCGTACACGGCGGTCTTCACTCTCAGTAGTGTCACGTGGCCGGCCGGAACCTGGTGTTCTTGAGGCAGTACCTTCCTTTGACCACCGCTGCCAACAATCATGCACAATGGCTACATTCCTGCCAAGTCGTTCTGCAATATTGCGGAACGAAAATCCACCTTCTCGTAGCCCTATTACACGACCTCGTTCAAACTCCGTGAGCTGTTGATAATGGCTTTTTCGTCTTTTTAAAGGCATTCTTGACTAACATCAACACCCTACGTCGAATCTCAACGATAACTAACGCTCACGAACGTTACAGCGCGTATTTACAGCAAACCTGCTTTGCATGTTCCGAGGGCGCTACTAGCGCCACACGTATGTTCCGAACGCAAAATTTGCATAGATGTTATCTGACAGATGTACTCTCACCGCCTACCAACAGTCGTTTATCTAACACAACCCCTTCTTGGTGTTGGGATTTTTTTTCCGTCAGTGTATTAGGAGGGTAGGTCATCTGGCAGGGCAATAAAAAATGCACAGCCATAGGTTTCAATTATAATAACGCACTGTACGATGTTTAAGATTGTTAAATAAATTTAAAATGCTAACTTTAAAGTTTAAAACAGTAACAGGAAAACAAACTCACTGTATATTTGGATGTTTCCATTGTTTTTAAGTATGTTTGAATTTAGCATTTTATCTGCGACATGAACTGATTTTATTTCTCTAAAAGTTAACTGGAAGTCTTTCAATCAAAAGGCTACGGAAAAGTTTTTATTCTTTTCTTGACTGTGGAACGAAGTTGAGGTACCTCCTGGTTGCAACCTCCGTGCCAGAATGTATTTTATTAGGTGTGCAACGTAATTCTCGGCCACAAGTACGACACGTTGACAGCAAATTATAGCAAATCGAATACGTACCTAATCAGGAAAATAATCCCCGTTGAGTTGGATACATTACAGCCATCGGTCAGGAAGCTGCCGAATGCCACTGCGGAAAAAAGAGGGCTGTTTCGAGTTGATAAAATCATCAATACTTGTGTGGACCTCCTCGACAGAAGATAAGTGCGTATCACTCAGGTAATGTTGCAGGGAGCAAAAGAGGTCATATTCCGACGGGGCTAAGTCTGGAGAATACGCCGGGAGGGACAAAATCTCCCATCCGAGGTCGATGATCGTGTTTAAATTCGTTTTCACGGTGTGAGGAGGCGCGATCCGGAAGCACGAGGATCGGCCTTTTGTCCTTGCCGGTGTATGGCCTTTTCGCCACCAGTGAGTCACTCAGATGAATGAGTTGCTGACAATAACGCTCTGAATTGGCCGTTTCACCAGGTTTGAGCAACTCATAGTGTACGACACCGCGCTGATCCCACCATATGCACAGCAACAACTTCCTGGCAGGGATATTCGGTTTGGCGGTACTGGTGGTAGGCTGACTTGGATAAACCCACGATTTCCGCCGCTTAGGATTATCGTAGAGGATCCACTTTTCATCACAGGTCAGAATCTTGTGGATGAAATCCTTCTTGAATGTGGAAAACAAAGACACAGCAACATCGTAGCGCCAAGACTTGTTCGCAGCTGTGAGTTGGTGGAGCACCCAACGGCCCTACTTGTGAATCCGTCCAAGTTTGTGCAGGCGCTTTGCAATGGCTTGTGTGTTACTCCGTGTTCCTGGGCAAGCTCTGACTGTGTGCGACAGGGATTTGCGTCCAACCGTTGTTCCAGTTCCTCATCGTCCACTTTCTGTGTCTGTCCCAGACGCTCTGCGTCACGGAGATCGAAATTTCTCTCTTTAAATCGCTGAAACCACTTCTCAAGCGTACTGTAGGACACAGCAGCCTCACTCAAAGCAGCACAGATCTTTTTCTGGGCTTCCGAGGAACTTATTTTCAGCTGAAACGCGAACAGAAGACAGTGCCTCAAATGTCGCTTCTCGAACGACATTGCTTTCACCGTCAACGTTCGTCCCTTCTGTCACTACAGCTGTGAGCGGTTACGGTTGCCTGGAAAGCTGTTGGATGTCGCTGCCATCAGACAGTTATCGCGAATAGCTATTTGCATTTGCCGGCGTTCTGTGATCGCTTGCGGTTAGTGGCCGATAATTAAGTTGCACACCTAATACAGTATATTCCTCAACCAGGGAAGCTTGTCTGGTGGCAGGCGAAGCTCTTAGAAGGAAGTCAGCCTAAAGGACTGGTGGACAAAGCGTGATTTATGCACGTGACTGAGATAGGAGGATGTTTAGATGCTTCCCAAGATGATCTATGTATACAGTGGTGGACAAAAGTATTGACACACTCCGCATTTTTCCAAGAAATAGTTAGAAAAAAGCAATTTTTCTCAAAAGTAGAACGATGTATGTATAGTGAAGAATAATATAAAGTATATTGCACCAATTTCAACAAAAGTTTCAAAGAATATAATCTATGAAACACATAAAAACAAAGGACAAAAGTTTTGGCGCAATGAAACTTAAAACAACAAAAATATTGCAATCAACATTTTGTAGTGAACCCCTGGTTGTAATAACAGCTCTTAGTCTTTTTTGGCTTTGAATTCATTAATTTTTGCATTGTTTCAGATGAATATTTACCCATTCTTAAAGAAAATCTTTTCAAATATTCTGTGTTGAGTACCTCATGTTTTCTCACCCTATCAAAAATTATTTCCATAAATGCTCGATGGAATTCAAATCAGGGGATTGTGGGACCATTTTGAGTGTGGAGCGCACACTGAAAGTGAAATTTATTTGCATAAATATCATAACTGGTCCAATACCTTTGTCTGTGCATATCTTGTACCTGCAAATACCTTCCAAGTTTCAAAGGCTAGAAATATGTAAACCATATTTTTGTCAAAAGTCGTTAGCGACAACATCTCATAATTATTACGTGACCAGCCCATTAGGCTACAATTGCTTCTACCATAAATTTTATGCAGCTTTAGTAATCGGCTGTGTGAGAAACAGTCGTATGCTTTGGGTCACTCTCCTGCTCAAGATAAGAGTCACTACCGAAATTCAGTTTATCCACACTTTGCAGCGTATTTTTCTGGATAACATTCAAATACACCATTTTGCCATTGTACCATCCATGAACACAAGTTTCCTCACAACAGGAGCCGGCATGAAACTATACATCATCACACCACGACCGCAATGGGCTTGAACATTTTCTTCTTGCATCTCTGCTTTGGGCTTTCTCCAAACGAAATTCATTCCATTGCCGCTCATTAAAATGAATTTACTTTCGTCTGAAAGTAAAGCATTAGACCTAAAACTCGTAATTTTATTTAAATGATCTTTTGCAAAGGCAAGCCTCTCCTTTCGATCAATTTTACTGAGGTACAGCTTTCTTCTGTACACACTCGCTCTGTAGCCAGCACAATGAAGAACCATGCGGACAGTTTTGGGATGAAGAACCTTGTTCTAAACTTCCTTTAGCATTGTTTGGATGGTCACCAAGAGGAGTTAACGACATTTAACGACATGTCCCCAAGAGGAGTTAAGAGGAGTTAACGACATTTTTGTACTTTTCAAGACGGAACGGACTACCTTTCGCTATTTCTTTTTGTGGTCAACTTCCACAAAAAGAAATAGCGAAAGGTAGTCCGCCACAACTTAGAAAATAAACCTATATTGTGTCGGCTGCCACATATAGGTTTATTTTCTAAGTTGCAAGTAAATTTTAAACGCTTAATTACATTTCTGACTCTTTTGAACTATTTTCCCGATTCTTGAATTCCGTATATTGTTGTTTCATCGCCTCAACTATCCATTTGGGTAGTAACAGCAAATAGATCGAAATAACAATTATTCCCACACCTGATAAGGATAGATCAGCTCAGATCATACATAGTGGATTTCAGGAAGGGAGTGTCTGACCCCAGGGTTTAAACAACCCTTAGAAATAGGAAGCTAGGAGATTTGGGTTACAGTTCCCGTTAGGAAAGGGACACGGAAGTGAGGTAGAAAGGAGGAGGAAGACGTCTTTGTTTATAACCGGGCGGCCAGCATCCGGAACCCGACGGCTTAACGTGCACATCCGACGCACGCGGATATTTTGTGGTTCGAACGTACGTGCCATGCTGGGATCGAACCTGAGATTTCTCCGTGGCAGTCAGTCACGAACGCTGCCTACTTGGCTATCCGAGGCCCGGGTTAAGGATGGAAGAAACTTCGAGTTTTACATACCTACCGCATTGGGCACGTGACATGGTGTAAATGGAATTTATTTGCATAAATATCATAGCTGGGCCGATACCTATGTTTGTGCAAATCCTGTATCTGCAAATACGTTCTAGCCGCCCCGGTGGCGCATTGGTCTAAGGCGCTGGCCTCTGATCATTCGTCCGTAAGGGGTCCGGGTTCGAATCCCGGTCAGGCATGGATGTTGTGTTTGTCTTACGGCACTGGCTCTCTCCCTTCCCTGGAACCAGTGACCCTAAATTAGGGACGGGCGACTGCTTATAGCCCATTGAGTTGCTCACGGTGGTCGTTAAACCTCCAATTAAAAAAAAAAAAAACGTTCTAAGTTTCAAAGGCTAGATCTTGTATCTGCAAATACAATACATTATGTAAAGCACATTTTTGTCTAACGTTGTTAGCGACAATATCTAATTAAAGTTGCATAAAATTTATAGTATTGCTTTTACTATAAATTTTATGCAACTTTAGGAATAGGCTGTGTGAGAATAATTTTGGCCACCAGTATAGAAACAGATTTTGTTGTTTTTTGCGCATCTCTAAAATAAACGGCATCAAAATTTAAGTTAATTCAACTTGTATATAATTATTTGCGGGTGACTTCCGCTGGTCCCTCATAGGTCGAAACAATTTGAAGAACAAGCGAGGGTAGGAAATCTGACTCACTCTTGACAGGCGTTTCGGGTGGATATGGCCGTTTGTACGTACGGGCGTTATGGTCGTTGTGGTCGTTAAAGGGTTAAGTAATGAACGTTGGAAACAGTGATACAATATTTTCAGTACCAAAAACTACACATTGAGGGAACAGAAATCATGGAATACCTGATCCTTGAGCGCGCTACGCTGTCACCCCACTGGCTAATGGACGAACCCGTCGCTTTTCAATTTTATAAGTAGGGGGACATCACTTCATTCATGTAGACGTTAATTCGATGTCAGTATGGATGCATGACGTAAGTTAGTAGAGTTTGAAAGGGAGATGGCAGTTGATACTCTGTCGTGGATGTGATGCAGCAATTGCTGTATTCCCATTCGATAGCATCAAGAATGCAGCCGGAAAACGTCATTTCAGGAATAACATCGCATCGTGGGGAGTACTGTGGGCAAAGAAAGGTAGTGCATGAATGTGGCCACCGACATTTGTCCCAGACGTTTGCAACAAACCGGGTAAAGACAAAGGGCACAAATACCCGCCGCTTTCAACTATTTAAGTCCCAGAAATATCTACACCAAGACCATCAGGTGATCATTTGCCGCAATATGTTATGGGAATCTACACTCTTAAAACTTTTGTGGTAGGTTGCACCAAAAAGTGGTGCTACCCAAGCTGCACCACCTTCTGAGAAAAGGTACAGAACTGTGTGGTGCAAACGAAATCCAACAACATCGTGCAACCATGCACCATAATGTGGTACAACCTTGTACCATACTGTAGTATAAAGTTGCAGTATGTTTCTGAATTTTGTTTTCACCACACAGTTGTACATCTTTTCTCAGAAAGTGGTGCAACTGCGGTGGTACCACTTTCTGGTGCAGCCTACCACAAAAGTTTTAACAGTGTACGACACAAAAGAGTTGCAATGCTAACGTCACATTACCGGACTGTACGTCTCAACTGGGCTGAAGAACATCAGCACTGGATCATGAATGATTGGAGACCGATCTTCTGGTCCAATATATCCCGTCTTCAGTTATGTGGAGCAGACGTGAGGAAACAGATCTGGAGGACTCTGCTTGAAACGATGACTCGGCACATCAATGAGGAACAGTTTAGGCTGTTGGAGGTTTGGTTACGGTCTAGGCGTGTTCCACTATTGCATGTTGGTACTTCTGGTAAGTTTGGATGCATCTCTGAACAGTTCAGTATACGTGTCCGTTCTTGCAGCCCATTTGCATCCACCATGAAGCCATAGAGCAATGGGCTTTTCCAGCAGAATAATGAGCTTCTACACAGAGCTGTGGTGTCTAAAGTATCAGTAGAACAGCATTTTGCAGCAGTTTGCACCCTGGAATGTCCTTCGTGTTCACGTGACATGAACCCTGTGGAAAATCTTTGGGATGCTGTAGACTGGTCCTTTCCAGCTTTTTATTTTCTGCCCAGGAATGTGACAGAATCATGGACAGCACGCAAAACGAATTGTGGACAGCACTCAACAAGCACGTGCGAAGATACGTGTGCAAGACTTTCGTGACCTAGTGGACTCAATGCCTTGCCGTGTGACTGCTATTTTTCTGTAAGAGTTATCTTTCATAGTTAAACTTTTGTTATCATTTTATGCTAGTTGAGTTTTGAACTAGCTTTTTTTCTCTGTTAAGGTACGTTGCATTGTGCGGCCATAATCACCCAAAATCATAGTTATGGCTTTATAAGCAAGTAAAGTCAATTTAATTATGCATTTAGCAGAAGCAAAGTTACCTAAATCACCCTTGCGCAATTTTTCAATGTACTCTCTTTGCAGTTCAATGAACTTTTTGTTACAATACACCAACTCTTGATTGCTTCGGAGAAGAATGTATTCGGCAGTTCCTGAAGCTATGCACGCACCATTTCTTTCACCTCTTCATCACTACGAAACCGCTGACCACGTGATGCTGCTCAAAAACGTGTCTACTACCTGTACTTCCCCAGCTGCTGTTTTAAATCAAGCGGGTCCCAAAAAACTCTGATTGAAGCGTGCCGAAGGGATAGAATCGCTTGGTGCGAGTTCCGGGTTGTAAGGTGTTAGTGGAAAAGCACAATACATTCTCCAACTTGAGGTCTTGAACTGTCGTCATGGTTGCAGTTGCTATATAGGGAGGAGGGCACTGGCGACATGCGAGAAGACAGTTTTTGACAATAAGCATCTAATTTTGTTCCGAATCGCAGGATTCTTCTTGTCTCCAGGAACTGCTGTATATGTTGCTCTGTTCAGAATGCGTTCGTTTTGCTAAAATTACTCCAAAATAAGGCTTTTCATATCCCACTACAAAGTTATCAAGAATTTTTAATAGACTTGCCGCAATTAAGCTTCCTTTCTACTGGAAATTTCTACTTAACACTTTGTCTCGCTTTCAGGGTCAAAATGGTTCATCCAAGTCTCATGCCCCATGACAATCATTTCGGTAAGTCTGAATTTCTATCGTAACGCAGCAAAATCTAGGATGAAATCTTCACATGCGGTTGTTTGCGTTGCTTGGGGGTCCACCCTGCACACATTTCCCGGGATCTTAAGTCTTCATACATCACTGCATTGGTAAAACCATGAATTTCATCTAACATATTAACAATAGACGACACAGCAATGGGTTAATCATATTGAATGAAAGAGTACACACAACCGATATGGGCTTTTGCTTGGGACTTTGACGGACGTCTTTTTGATCGAGCATTGTCCATCATATTTGTTCTGAAATATTCAAATTTCTCCACTCATTCGTAAACTTTTGTCTGATCCATGCATTATTTCCATAGTATGCTGCTACCATCCTTTTTTAAATTTCAGCGACTTGTTACCTTGTTACCAAAGAAATCTTCACATGGCACGCTGTTCAAAAGCACAGAAATCGGAGAGAGGAGTTTCCACTCGCAGCCGCAGTCAGATTGACGTGTAGCATTACGTGCGGCATTTTGTAGGTTGTCTAAATACCGTTATGACGTGTTTTCGTTGTTCAGCTGCTGCCGCTTGCGATACAAACTTAATAACTTAATTGCCTTTATTTCTAATTCATCATCGTAGCATCACTTTATCTGTTTGTCTTTCTTTATGCTCCATATCTTTAATCTCTACTTATTAGCCTTATACGGAAGTGCAGTTTAGCGTTCTTATGCACTGTATTTAAGAATGAAGAATGATATGTCTCATCTTCTCCTTACCCGTAGTTTTGCCGGTAGAGAGAATAAATTGAAATGTTACTGACCTCGACGCGTATTTTGTTCGGAATCATTCCTTCCTCTATCGGATGTCTTTTTACTACAGACACCACTTGAGCAAATATTTACCTCAAATAATGCGCAGTTTCTTCACTACGAAGTGATAATATAATTTTTTTAGATATGTCTGCTTCTAAAAGTTAGATTTGAAAAACATGGTGCTCCACATAGCAAATACCACACCAGGAAGTATTTGTCGGAGCGCTATCGTGAAAATTGGTGGGTATGTGCCAATAGTTGGGATATGTATACGATAACGGTGCAAACCGAACCTGTGGTTGGTGCGGGAGATAAAAAAGGCAAAACGGCTCAGCGTAGCTAAGATTTTGTGGTCTAACCTAGGCATGTGGACTAATGCAGAGGAGTTGCTTTAATGGAGAAATCATGTGCAGAAACAGAGAATGTCTGAGCGGCGTCTTCGTGGATATTATCACACGGATATCTTTAGTACAGGCTTCATAATTCTACGTATCGCTAGTAGCCCCCACAATTCGCAGAGGACAACAGTGGACGAGGTTTATAGGTAGTACCCGGTCCCCGTATCAATAGGTACGGGAAATTCCTGATTAGATGATGCAGGTTCGCCTCTCCCCAGCCATTGCAAAGACTTCCACTCACCACATAAGCACATCATCGGGAAAAGTTGCAGTGGTGCCGTACCAGACATGAGTGGCAGGACGAATGGAACTATGTCGTGTTCAGCGACGAGTCTCGCTTCCGTTCATTGCTGACTATGCAATATTCAGCAATGAGTCTGTCTCGCTTTTGTGTCAGCGTCGACGATCGCAGCTTGAAAGTCTGGAAACGATGGGGTGAAGATCTTGCTTTGCTCCGTGAGCTTCATACGGCTCCTCAGCCTGGTGTAACGGTTTGGAATGTGCTATCTGTTTCAACATGAATTCATCCGTCGAACGTGTGGTGGGTACAATGACATCACGAGATACAGCGATAAGGTTCTGCAGCCCGTTTTGTTGTCGTGTATCCCTGGTTTTCCCGATGCCCAAGTTCAAGGAAATAAAGATCCCCCCACATACTGCCAACACCAACAGACCTATTAGTTACCTCGGTACTCTCCTTACCAGCTGGTCTTCCAGACTTCTTCCCAATGGAAAGCATGTAGGACGTTATTGGATGGATTGTGGACACAAATCATCGACGAATAATCAGCGGTACCTCAGGACAACGTTTGGGGACTTTTCTACTCAACGCCATGCCGTTTTACCAAATGTACAACCCAGCAAGGCGGTCCTATGACCTCTCAGGCACATTGTACTGTCCATTAGCCTATGGCATTCTTGTAAATCCCCAAAATTAGATAATTTCTTTCCTCCATACTTGTCTACATGCATAGTAAGTTTCTTATCATTTCGTGCATTCATTTATGGGTGGAATCTTTTATGCCGAGAAGAGTAAAATTAAATCTTTGGCATCAGACTTCACGCCCTTTGACGAACACTATCTTAATTATCATAAATGTATTTTGAAGAGTATTACCCTTACATTTTATATTATCACATATTTGTACAGGGTGTCCCACAAAGGACTCCCTGATTTTAAAATGAAATAACTCGGAAACGGAGATCGATAAAAGAATAAAACAAGTGGTATGTTTATTTGAAAAGCCATAAAAATCTGATACAGAAGTTTCAAAATTACTTACAAATGTTGCCGATAGGTGGCGCTGTACACTGTAGTCGCAGTGTGGAGTCCTGTAAATAATGCTTTGAAGCACAGAGCGATCAGTCTTCGGACAGTTTCGCTGTCCAAACGCGAAAGGAGGTTAACGTACTGAAGGAAGTGGATGAAATCATGTATTCCGTGGAACAACGTGTTTTTCTGGTACTCGTGTATCAGGCACTTCGTGGTTTATGCAAGATAGGGCCCGATCACACCGTACCCCAGCGGTTTTTGCCTTTCTTGAGGAATACTTCGGTAATAGAGTCATTGCTCTGAACTATTCCACATTTACTGGAACAGGCATAGATTGGCCTCCATACTCACTCGATCTTACCCCCTGCGACTACTTTTTGTGGGGCACATTGAAGGACACTGTTTTCTAGAACAATTCTGCAACACTGAACGAGCTTGAAGAGTTGATCGGTGAGGCATGTGCGTCCATTTTGTGACGTACCTGCCAGCAGGACGCACACGACATAAAAGCAGATAGCGATCAGAATGAACGTCTGCGTAGCTCAGTTGGTAGAGCGACTTGTTCCGGAATAAGCGGACTCGGGTTCGAATCACGGCGTAGACCAAAAATGACGGAGAGATGTACTTCGTTATAATTTCCGTTGACACACTACAGAGGGTGACTGAAAATTTCATTCTTCGTTTGCGCCATCTCTGTGCTGCGAAAGGTGCACATTTTGAATCGATTGTCATGTGACTGCAACGACTGCTTGCAAAGGACAGTTTATAGACTATTTCTCGGACTCCCTACTGTGACTACAGCGCCACCTGTCGGCAACATTTGTAATTAATATTGAAACTTCTGTATCAAATTTTTATGGCTTTTCAAATAAACATACCACTTGTTTCATTCTTCTATCGATCTCTGTTTCCGAGTTATTTCATTTTAAAATCAGGGAGTCCTTTGTGGGACACCCTGTACGAATCATTAGACGTGATCCCAGTACACTGAGAAATCTTACGGAATGCCGCCAGTTTCTTAGCAGCGCAGGTTCTTTGTGAAGCTATTCCATAATGGACTTTTCATTCTGGAATAAACTGGGCAACCATTTTTAACACAAGTCACAGTTATCTTCACAAGTAGGTTTCCGACCATTTCGTTGTGATTCAGATGTACTAAGTGCTGTCTGGCTGAAAGTCAGACTTCATGATCAAGTGTGGACATCCTTGCTTCCCCTAAAACTGTTAATTAAGAAACGTGCTCTGCACTTTTAATCTGCACTTTATTCCTTAAATAATCAAAGTCATTCCGAAATGCTATTTCCATGATAGTTATTTGCTTAATAAGAGTATGTGGCTAATTCCGCTAGTTAATGAACATTTGGTGACCTTCGGTAATGTTGCACCATTTGTGCTATTCTGAACACGCACTGACATAATGTGGCAACTTGTACTGCTACCTATAATAGTGTGCAAGCAAGGAGTTCATGATTCTTTGTGGTGAGTGCATACAGGTGCGTATGTGGAAGTAACGGTACTATCATGAAGCCAGTTACTCCCATAGACGTAACTGTCATGAAGTCTTTGGGCGTTTGATTCTATAAAAACAAAATCTTCAGTTCAATCTCAAATCTTCATTTGAGGTGAAGTACTTTGAACAGCAACAGAATTGTGTATGAAAGAGTCCATCTCTTTCAAAGGTATTCCAAAGTGGCTCGAGGCGTTAAACAACAAAACAATGGCCACATTTTAAACATGCACGTGTGGTCAACTCCCATAGTGAGTGATCTCCATGTGCCCTACCTGGTAACACAGCAGCGACCCTTCGCCGTGACTCAACTAATCACTTAGTACATCGGTGGACAAAAGTATTGGCACACAGCCGATTTTTCAAGTTATTGTATACATTTTACAGTAAAAACAACTTTAGCACAATGAACTGGTGGCATAGTAATTAGATGTTCCTCGTTACCTAATAACGCCGAAGAAAAACACTGTTTACATAATTTTAGCCTTTAAAAATTTCAAAAGCTAAAATTATGTCACCTGCCCAATACAGTATGCATATAAAACTCGAAGTCTCTTCTATCCTTCTCAGGCGTGAAAATTGTTATTTCGATCTATTTGCTGTTACAACCGAAATGGATAGCAGAGGCGCTGAAACAACAATGTAGGAAAGAAAAATCAGTATATGTTTGCATAATCTTAACAAATCTTATTCAGAAATCTGGAAAATAGTTCAAAAACTCGATTATAAGGCCAGAAATGAAATTAAGTGTTTTAAATCGCCTCGTCGCTTGGAAATAAACCAGGATGTGGCCCCCGCTGAAGTCTTCTCCCAAAAAAGGGCGAAATAGGCCGTTCCTTTGCGAAAAATCCAGACATTTCCTCAAATAAAGTTGTAACAATGCTAAAGGAAGATTAGAACCTCCCAAAACTGCCCACAGAGTCCTTCACGGTGCTAGTTACGGAGCGATAGTAGCTAGAAGAAAGCCGTATATCAGTAAAATCGAACAAAAGAAGAGATTTGCCTTCGCAAAAGACCATTCAAATAAAATTAAGAGGTTTTGGGCTAAAGGGTTGTTTTCAGACGAAAGTAAATTCGCTCTAATAAGCTGCAATGGAAAGAATTTCATTTGCAGAAAGTTTAAGACAGAGCTGCAGGATAATTATGCTTAACCCTTTAACCGGCTGGAACTAGTTAACTCGGAGATAATAAAATGGACTGATATCAGCTCGAACGAATATATTCGCTGTTTGAGAAGTGGGCAGAACGCGGATTAAATGAGTGTACCTTTCCATTAGAAAGCGTTCGCTTTTTAATGCTAAGTGGTCATGTAGGAGAATGATTGACACTGTTCCTTTCTGACTCATTATCTGCTAAAATTATTATAACAGTGATAACAAACCTAAGAGAAAAGAGAGGAGATACTTCACTCACTTGTTTATACCCAGTAGCATGACTGTGAAAGACTTAATTTCATTTGAGTCACTTGTTTCTAGCCAGTAACGCAATGCCTGAGAAACTCAGTCTGCTTGAGTCACACGTTTTTCATCCAGTAGTGTCATAGCGAATAAACGAAAGTCCTTATCAGAGGAACTAGCCCCTCCGATTATACTTTGAGTCATGGAGCAGAGAATAAAGAACTAAAAGCGAGGGCATATCACCCGTGAGAGGTTTATGTTCGATACTGCTGGGATTGGAAGGGGAATGGAGGTGATTCTCCGTAGACCTTATTAAAATCCGTCTTTAAGTAGCGCAGGAGATTTTGCAACCATTTGCGACATGTATATTGGCCACTTAAACGGTTTTAAGCCACAGTAAAGCATGGGTGTCGTGGGGGGATGGTGTGGGGTCACTTGTTGGCTGCTCGTTGAGAGGAAACGTGTATCCGTAGATGGTGCAGTGGACAAAATGGTGTTTTTGAATATTCTCCAGGAAAATCAGCAGCAAAGTGCAGATAAACTGAATTGAATTGACGTCTTCCTCTCGGTAATCGTGTTCGACATCCGTGCGTCCTTTCTCGAAAAACGGACACTATTTTGCGATCACCTGCCGGGGAAAATGATTTGTCGCTTTACACTTCGATCAATCGGCGCTGAATTTCAGGGGGTTTACCCTCTTGGCCCATACAAAACGGATCACTGCGCGAATTTCAAATTTGGACGCTACTTTCAACGGACACGACATCTTTTACGAGTGATAACAGACGAACTGTTCCCGTCACGTCGAAAAAGTTAATACAACGGCTTCTAATAGGAAGTACAATTGGCGCCCTCACATTGAATCCAAATATGTGGGCTCATGCAACTAACTTTTTGACTGCCCCTCGTGCGCCCAATCGAAAGAAAGAATGAGTTGAGCGATTTGTAACACCACAAGATCATTTTCCACTCTTCTGAAGGCTATGAGCTGTGAGGAAGGCACCACTGTAATCGTCATCTGGCATTACCTAGTGTGATGTAGGTTTTGTGGGCAGCTGACCTAGCAGGGTAACTCTAGGAATGCAGTATTCGACGCCGGCCAGATCTGTGGCATAGTACCTGGATGTCTTCGCATTGTGCAATCATTCGTTTGGCACCATCACTCAGTTTTCGTGTCCTTCCTGAGCGCGGTCGTTTCGCTCGTTATGGTCGAACCATCTACTTTTATATCGATGAACAACAATGACAGTGAATTCTGGGGATCCGAAAAGACGGCACTGATTAAATGTAAAGATAAAAAATCATCGCTCTTTCCAGAATTTTCTTTAATTAACACACAGCAACCAAAAAATTCTATTTCGGCACCGCTGGAATCGAGCCCCAGATCTCTTTATAACTAGCCGAGTTCGTTCACTTCACGATTCGATGCCAACAATCCACGGCGCTATGTATGTTTATATGTCAGTATCTGACTTCACAAATCCGTAGGAATGGGCTCAGCAACTGAAACATCTCCATCTGGGGGGACTGAACGCCACAAGCTATTTAATAATAGCTAATAAATCAATAGGGCGAGAGAAATGGTGAACATTTTCCAAATACGTGGAGACAATGTAAACAGACAAAGTCATCGCTCTTTCCACGCTTTCCTTTAATTAACACACAGCAACCTAAACATTGTATTTCGAAACCGCTGGGATCGAACGCCAGATCTCTCGAATACTAGCCGAGTGCGTTCGCTTTACGCTACGGTGCCCACAATCCATAGTGCTATGTGTGTTTATTTGTCAGCATCTGACTTCACAAATCCGTAGGGATGTGCTCAGCAACTGAGACATCTCCATCTGGTGGAGCTGAACGCCACAAGCTATTTCATTATAGCTAATAAATCAATAGGGCGAGAGAAATGGTGAACATTTTCCAAATACGTGGAGACAATGTAAACAGACAAAGTCATCGCTCTTTCCACGCTTTCCTTTAATTAACACACAGCAACCTAAAAATTGTATTTCGAAACCGCTGGGATCGAACCCCAGATCTCTCGATTACTAGCCGAGTGTGTTCGCTTTACGCTACGGTGCCAACAATCCATAGTGCTATGTGTGTTTATTTGTCAGCATCTGGCTTCACAAATTGGTAGGGAGACGCCCATCTGGTGAGGCTTAACGGCACAAGCTATTTAATTATTTTAGCTATATACTTAATTGATTGTGCCGTTAAGCCCCACCAGATGGACGTCTCAGTTGCTGAGCTAATCTTACGGATTTGTGAAGTACGGATTGTGTACGTAGTATGATTTTGTACGTCTGATACAATTCTTCGGTCGCTGGGTATTAATTAAAGAAAAACATGGAAAGAGCGATGACTCTTTCTATTTTCATTGTCTCCACGTATTTTGAAGATTTTCACCAGTTCTCTCGTCCTTTGGATTTATTAGTTATAATTAAATAGCTTGTGCCTTTAAGCCCCACTAGATGGAGATGTCTCAGTTGATGAGCCCATCCCTACGGATTTGTGAAGTCAGATGCTGACAGATAAACACACATAGCGCCGTGGATTGTTTGCACCGTAGCGTAAAGATAACGCAATCGGCTAGTTATCGAAACATCTGGGGTTCGATCCCAGCGGTTTCGAAATACAATTTTCAGATTGCTGTGTGTTAATTAAAAGAAAACGTGAAAAGAGCGATGCCTTTTTCTATTTACATTGTGTACATGTGTTTGGAAGATTTTCACCATTACGCACTGATTGCTCACTGAGGGAGTATTCAAATACCATGCCTATTTCAAAGTCCGTCAGTGCGGCTAAGTCGCTTAGCAGTTCTCACAGGTATGCTAACGCTCCATTCTCTGTGGTGTCCAACACACCTCAAACATGCAAATCTGATTCTGCATCTTTATTTGCGTATGTGCAGATGTTCGCGTACTTTTTTCTACGTAGTGCATATTGTATGTGCTTTCACAGAATGCCCATTTGGGAAATGGACTAATCAAGATTGTTTTTCATTTTTCAAGATTCAGTTTAATAGATTTGCAATGTCTTTTAGGCTATTACTGTAATAAAGACATTGAGATTTTAGTCAATGAGAACGAGTGCCATGGCACTCGGGAGTAGGAAGAAAGCTTAATACCTAATACTTTTTTCTGTAATATTATTTTCCAGAATATAAAACATTCTTTTTCTTAAAGGGGATCAACCTATCTGAACATAACACAATTCTTCTGCAAATTCAAATAAAAACCTTATGCCCTCCTTCCAGTGATTATAGTTGTTTTAAGATGACTTAGAACAATCATGAATTTCAAAAACTCGCATTTTTCAATTAAATGCAAAATTGTATCTTGTTCCGTGCATCAGTCGAATGCTCTACTTCCTTTAAAACTGAAATTAAGATAAAAAACTGATTTGCATGAAGGCATTTTAAAGCAAATTACCTTCGTATTTCTTCTTATTCATGTGGAGTTATATTAACGTGCTTTTAGTCCACATGCGTCGAATATGTGATCCATGCAGAATTTTTACACAATTTGAACCTTCGATTACATTCTTTAATGAAATACATTTTATCTCGTGAATGCTGTTTTTGTCAAATCTGATCAGTGAAAGCGACGAGATTTTGAAAAATTTCCAATGTAACATAAAATGAATTACTTCCAATTCCTTTTAAGTTCACGACAGGTTTTCTCAGTTTTTATACGCAAATTCATAAAGAGAATTTTACTCAGCAAATCATCATGAGTAGAAGTAAAACGCATATATTAAAAAAAAAGCTCTGTGAGTAATGACTAATTCTAAATCTTTTAATGCGCAAAATTTCAAAGAAGTACGGCAATAATTTATCTCGAATGAGTTTGGGGAGGAAAAAAGAAAGATGGGATTTTTCTCTTTCTCTCTCTCCTTGTCGCCCATATTATCGGACTTTTACGAAACGCTCTTTTCCTTTTACACAAACTCCTTTCTCTTGTTTGGCCAGCCTTGAATGGACACATTATTGACTTCTGTTCCACATATCTTCCTCATTATCCTGAAACATTAGCTAAATGAAAGAAGAATAATTACTTTTTCCTATTCTGATTCCTTTTTCTTTCTCCTTCATTTCATTAGTAAAGATGGACTTAACTATTGCTTTCTAATGAGATTTTTTAGTCCTTTTCATTCTTATTTCTAGGTTTCTAGAAGGTCATACCATGTCAAAAACTTTTCGCTACCGGACTTAATTTATTCGAAGCGACTTTCTGTCGCAGCCTCTCATAAGAAAGAATAGAACAATTCCAAATTAATATTTAATGCTGATGAAGCAGGGATTGCTAATTTTTAAAGAGCATTTTCAGCTCTTGAGACCTTTAATCTTAATGTAGGGTTAATTAAGCTAGTCTTAATAGTGCATTAGTCATTTTTTTGTGCCGATTCACCGAACAGGTAAAAATTGGAACTTTTTTACTTTTCTAAATTCAAGAAAGATTCCTGATTGAAAAATTAGTGGTTTTTAACATGTAATTTTTCTACAGTGAAAGCGTAACAGTAAATTCTGAATTTTAGAGTATATATCGGTTTATAAAACCATAATTTAAAAAATTCTTTTTCCATTCCACTCCTATAATTGTAATCAATTTTTGCATTTTTGAGTTCTTCTGATGCAAAGCTTTTGTGGAAAACCAGTATGAAGAAGGATTGTAGAAGCAAGTCATCCGGCTAATGTAGTTATTTTAACCAGCAACCACACGTCTGCACCATGATTTCTGTGGTTAGGAAAAGCATAACGTAATTTGTCTTTCAGCTGTAACTTAGTCCTTACGTCAGTAATTACGTTATGTGTGCAAATGTATTATCAGCTGGTACTCATACGCATTACAAGAAAGAGGTCAATTGTAGTACTTACAAATACGTTTATTTTTGCTCGCATGGTTTGTACTCCACACTCACATCCGGTTTATTGAAGTACTCAATACAGTATCAGCGATTTAACATCCAATCACAGTATAACATCACGTCCATCATCAATAACATCAATCCCCATAAACAACCGCTGCATCACCGTTTTATCTATCGTTCTTAACCGACCACACATACGTCACTTGTACCGACGTTGCCAACATCATTCTCGTTTGAGGGAAAATACATAATGTTAAGGTTTGAAAATGTCTAAGAGAGCGAACACAAATTTACATAGGAAAAGAAACTGAAAAGGAAAGTTAAAAGTGAATATATGTTACACAAGGTGTGGTAAATTGCAGATACAGTCTACTGACTCAACTAGGTAACTTCATGTAGGACTTCCGTTCACAGAGAAGGTTTTGGCCCAAACCATCTACAGCGGATCCGCCTTTTGTGCAGAAACGGAAGGAATGAGAGCAAGCCTAGTGACTTTAATCGAACAGTTTTACGTAAGTGAGAAAGAGCGCAGTAGATGGCGCCACTTTGCAAGTACGATTTTTCTCACAGAGGGGTAAGTGAAATTAGGGGGATGGGACTTAGGAATGGACACCTTAAAAAGTGTCCAGGGGGCCGTCATTTAACGTACTCGCCGGGGGCACGGCTGCGACTCAGTGATGTTAGCAAATCACACCACCTCTGTAAGATCAGCCCAGGCTTCAACCTGGAGACCTTCCATCAGTAGTCTGCTTTGCTAACCACTAAGCCATCCGCGGCTCACACACACAGTCTGGTACAGTGGTTACCAAATTTTTGCTTTTGCGCACAGGCAAAACCTTGGGGAAACTGTCGCGGACCGGCAATGACAAAACAGAACTTTTAGGCTATTTGTGACCATTTAATCTCGTTATATTCTATATTACAAGTAATATTCTATATTCCGCATAATGATGACTGCGTACAATCTATAATTTGTATACAAGGTTATTCCATGTCACCTACTTACAGCTAGTATCATTTTATCTGTTAATATTCTTTAATGATTAATGAGTGCAATCCATAACAAATATACGAGTGCAACAATATTCTCCTTACCGTTCACATGATTTTTCTGGGGGTCAATGCGACATCTGTTGCTGCTGTTCACGATAATTTTCTCAAGCAGCGGTTCCTGAATCGCAACATGATTCACCTACCGAAGTTCAAAATGAGGATCAAGATGACCCTACCTTTGAAGCAAGTACCTCTTCATGTGCACCTCATCTATTAACTCAAGGCAAATTAAATGACCTTGTTCGGGATTTGAAATTGTCTAAAAACAGGCTAGGCTGAAATCTCCTTCAGAATGACACAAAAATGTGTTTTTATAGTAACCGGCAGGAAGAGTTTCAAGATTTCTATTCTGCAGAAAATGAGTTAGTGTACTGCAACAATATTTGCTCTGTTATGGATGTCCTTGATCATGAACATAAAACAAAAAAGTGGAGACTGTTCATAGACTCTTCGAAACGTAGTTTGAAGGCTGTCCGTTTGCACAATGGGAACCAATTTTCTTCTGTGCCGTAAGCTTATGCAATTAACATGAAGGAAACATATGAAAATATGCAAATCTTGTTGGAAAAAAATAGGCCATACGTTGTGATTTAAAAGATAATGCGTTGTTAATGGGTTTGCAGCTTGGATATACAAAATTTTGTTTTTTCTTTTGCGAATGGGACAGCAGGGACAAGAAAAGTCATTACATCCAGAAGGAATGTCCAGAGCGTGAATCATTGATGCTGGACAAAAAAAGATGCTGCACGTCTCCCACTAGTCAATTGTAACATGATTCTTCTACCGCCACTTCATACAAAGTTAGGGCTTTTCAAAAACATTGTGAAGGCAATGTAACAAAATGGCGGTGGGTTTCTTTATCTGAAGGAAAACTTTCCTCGTGTAAGGGATGCTAAAATCAAGAAAGATATTTTTGTGGACACCCAAATAAGAGCTTTGATTGCAGGTGAAAAATTCGATGAACTGTTAAGCCAAGTTGCAAAATCAGTGTGGAAGTCATTTAAAAGTGTTGTGCAAAATATTTTAGGAAATTCTAAAGCCTCGAACTACTGTGAAATTGTGGATGAACTTTTACAGTCATACGAAGATATGAGCTGTAATATGTGACTCAAAATGCATTTCTTGGACTACCACGTGGATTTCTTCCCAGACAATCTGGCTGCCGGTAGTGTTGAACATGGGGAGCGATCCCACCAAAACATCTGTGCCATGGAAAAGATATACAAGAGACAATGCAGTGCAATTATGCTTCCTTATTACTGTTGGACGCTGAAGAGTGACGTTCTAGATGCCAAACACAGAAGGAAATCAATAACTGTCACATTTTTTAATTAAGCTCAATAGTGTCCTGAATATATATGAATACTATACACATTTCTTTCACACTTAACTAGGGCGTCACAATAAAATCGTGGTTGATGGAGAAAAAATACCTACACTTTTGAATTCAGCGTGCAAAATTCTATTAAGAGTCAGTTATTTTCCCTTGTGTGCCAAGAAAAAGTTTAATTTTAGAGCTTTGTCGCTCAGATTTGCATATTCTTTCTCCATAATACCCCAAAACTGAGTCAGAGATTTGGATCCTAATATCGATACCAGACTGGCATCAGAAGGAAGTTTAACAAAGCTTTCTTTTTCCTGGTGAGTTAGCCTGCAGGAGTTCACATCTTCTGTGAAGAGATTAGCGAACCAAGTTTCCTTTAACCTTACGCGACAGGTGCTCAAAAACATTCAGATCTAGATTTCCTCTTACTTTGACTCCATTTCGATTCGAAAGATAAATAATTAACTTCACTCGTTTCACGCTGACAGGCAGAAAAAACCTTGTGGACTGGAGGTTGGGAAACACTTGTCTAGTACATGCTCGAACATGACCATAACCGCCCGAAGCTACGAGAAAAGATGTGACACAGAAAAGGTGTCGCTGCAGCTGTCATTCACGGGTTTACCAAAGTAATGGAAACAGTGTGTAGAACGTTTTAGTAATAAGCTGTTTGCCTCGCCAGGCTTTCGGAACAGAAACGATTCGACTTGGATTACACTTATACACTGAGTGGCCACTTTATTATGACCACCTGACAGTTTTAAGCAAATGAGCTATGGCTGCACGCTGTTGACGCCAGGGGGCAATGCTAGTATAAAAAGGGAAAGCTTAGTGCTTGCGATAGTAGCAGGAGTGATTTTTGGGTGACGAGATGGGTAAAAAAATGCGATTTGACGAACTCTCAACGTGGGATGATTGTAGGAGCTCGGAGCCATAGAGCGAGTATCACCGAAACCGCCGCATTCGGGAAATGTTCCAGAGCAGCTGTTGTTAAAGTGTTTAGAGACTGGACTGTCGGCCAAAAAACTGGGTCTCTACGTGCAACGTGTGGTCGTCGTCGTCGACTAGTGACTGCTCGGGCGGAACAGAGAGTGTCCAGACTGGTAACAGACAACAGAACAACAGAAGAGCAACAGTGAACCAAATTACAGACCATCTTAATCAAGGATCCCCTCAAATGATCTCTGCACGCACTGTTCGCCGTACACTGCATCGGATGGGATATGGCAGTCGAAGGCCTGTTCGAACACCTTTGCTGTCTGCAGTTAACAAGAGAAAACGTCTCCAGTTCACACAGGAGCACAAGAATTGGACAGTCAATAATTGGAAACAAATTATGTGGTCCGATGAATCACATTTTCAGTTGCACCATGCCGATGGCCGAGTGAGAGTTTGGCGGAAACAGCACGAAAGCATGGACCCCTAATGCATTGCAACAACCCTTCAAGTTGGTGGAGGCAACGTTATGGTTTTGGTAATGTTTTTCTGGCATGCTTTGGGCCCTTTAATTCGTGTTGATCAATGTCTGACTGGCACATCATATCTAAACATCGTTGCGGACCAAGTGCATCGTGTCATGTGGATGAAATATCCCAATGGTGATGGCTACTTTCAGCAAGATAATGTGTCCTGCCATAGTGCTCATATTGTACATTATTGGTTTCAGGAACATGCCGGTGAGTTTACTTTGCTTAGGTGGCCCCCACAATCTCCAGATATCAACCCCATTGAAAATTTGTGTGATGAAATTGAACGAGCCATCAGACAGCTGGATCCACAACCCTGCAATCTCACACTCCTGGAAAGTGCTATTCATCAAGCCTGGTCTCAGATTCCACAAACCACCTATCAACATCCCGTGGAGTCCATGCCACGAAGAATCGACGCAGTATTAAAGACAAAAGTGGTCCAACGAAGTACTGAGGGGGTGGTCATAATAAAGTGGCCACTCAGTGTATAAGTCATGCAGATAAAATAATGGAATTTGAGACAATTCTCCTCATAAAATATGTTCCAACTGCCACAGTGATGTTGAAGGTGTAAATTGTGATCTGACCTTTCGCTCCAAACATTCCCACAAAAATAGTGCTCCCTTTTGTCGTGCTCCTTCGAAGCGTCGCCCTTTTGTTGTTTCGCCTTTTTGACGTTCGCCTTTTTGTCATGCGCCCTTTTGTCGTGTAACGGACACTAATAAAGGATTTTGGTCCCAATTTTAATTGTCCTGGAGAATGAATCTCCCAGGAAGACGCAAAATTAAGAACCCCTGCGCAG
Organism: Macrothele yani; assembly: GCA_039090855.1. NCBI lineage: Eukaryota > Metazoa > Arthropoda > Arachnida > Araneae > Macrothelidae > Macrothele > Macrothele yani. Next base: position 13,168,906 of record CM077013.1, on the reverse strand, counting down.
AAACGCGTCGCACACACGGCCTATGGCAAAGGGGTGGGAATGGTGGTTCTGTGGGGACAGCACACTGCAGCCTGTCCCTGGACTGATCTTGTTCAAGTGAAATGATTGCCTGATCCTGGCAGTATTGCTCGCGTAGTGCCCTCATTATCAAATAATGAGAGAGTTCTACACATGTCCCTGAAGAGTCGCCATTTCGACGAAGTAAGTAGAGTCATCAGCCTAGTTTAGGTCACGGGTTGCCGTGGCAGAACGTCTTCTTCACGTAGTTATCGTCGATGTTGACGAAGCCGCTTTAAATCTTAGAGGAAATATTTGCATCCCCCAGTTTTATTTTGGAATTTCCCAATGTGTTTTTCAGTGAAAATTTAATGGAAGGTGAACTCGAGAAGTTTTTATAACCCTTACCGACTTATTTTCGAAAGAGCTACGGATTCGAACCGAAAACGTTTGGGTAGGAGTCACATACTCTACCGACGAGGCCAGATAGACCACGCCGAAGGTCTGATAATATAATATTTATAGTAAAAGTTTAAAGGCTGGATATAAGAAAGATGACATAGACAGAATACATAGAACTGTAAGATATCGTATAATGTCAGCAATAGCAAAATCAGCTAGTAAGACGATGATATAAGCAGGATGCATCACATAAATGTTCCAGGCTTTACATATTGGTTAAAGTATTTATTACGTAAATACAGCAATTAATAGCAATGAAGTCCTCGACCCCGTTATCACATATAATATCAAGTTGATAGGAGAGACAGTGTGAGAAAGAAAAGTCAGGTGTGTACGCTATACCATTGGTATATCCTGATAACACGAAAAAGATAAACACTCACGGGCAATGAAATTTGTGCACCTAGAATAACACATGCTACAGCCGCGAAACTTTGCAAATAGCTACAATGCGTGCTGGTATGTAAATTATCTACGTTTGGTGCGAGTGTGGATGACCGCACACCCTGTGGTGGCGATGCAAGAACGAACCAGCAGCCTTATAAACCGGCGCGTAGTCGATACCCCATGAAAGCGAAAAGCACCAGCCGACGGAGGCAACGGTACAGAGTGACAAGAATGCCAAGTAGACGCCAGATACATCGATTTACGCACTTACGGACTTTGAAAGAGACTTGAGCATCGAGCTGAAAACCGCTGGCTGGTCGGCGGGCCATATAACCCGCCACGCGGATTGTTCGGACCATACCGTACGACTGTGATGCGAGCAGTGGACACGTGATGGCACTGCCACACCGCGAAGTGACTCCGGACGGACCAGGAGGACTACCGGTAGAGAGGATCGACGGATCGTATGCCAGGCACGAACGGATCCCGCGGGGAACCGGTCCATTATATAGGCAGATGTAGCTGCTCCTGTGTTCCCACGAACCATCTTCCGATGCCTAGCCGAAGCGAATCTGCAATTCCAGCGCCCCTTACGTGTGCTGTCATTAACACCGGAACATCGCAGGCCCAGTATTCAGTGGTGCCAGGCCAGAGCGACGTGAACCGCCACAGGCTGGCGGCGTGTGGTGTTTAGCGATGAATGACACTTCGTTTCGGGGACAGATGATCATCGTGCCTGGGTGTGGAGGTCCTCGTGTCAGCCGCACAATCCCAATCACAACACCTCTCCCACTGCGGGCATCATATTCTGAGGAGCTATTGCCTACGATAGCCGATCAGGTGTTATAGGTGTACGTGGATCATTGACGGGCCAGCGGTATGTGGATGAGATCCTACTGACCCATGTGCTCGCATAACTGGCCGGGATTCCAGGTGCGTTATACCAGCAGGATAATGCCCGCCCGCACACGTCTGAGGTTGCCCAGGATGGCCTGCGGCATGTCCAGACACTTCCATGACCTGCCCGCTCACCGGACATGTCCCCTCTCAAACATGTGTGGGACCAGTTGAAACGCCGGCTGCTGCTGTTCCGAACTATCCGAGATTTGGAGTACACCGTCCAACACGTGTGGGCCAGTCTGCCGCAGGTCGACATCAGGCGTTTGTTCGCCTCCATGCCGGACCGTATTGCAGCATGTATTGCTGCACGAGGTTCTACGACGCGCTATTGAAGATGACCGGACTGCGTACCACAAATCCTTCTGTAATTGTCCTGCAGGTCTGTTTTTGCCATCATGTGTATCATTCATTTGTATCATTACGTACATAAAATTTCAGTTCAATCCGTTCCTTCTTGGTGCGCAAATTTCATTGTCCGGGAGTGTAGATCGGAATGACAAAGCGATCCTTGGACACCGGATGTGAAGAGCACGTGCGAAGTGTAAACCAGGACATGCAGATTACAACCCTCACCAGAGAAGTCATGCATTCATCGGTCGCTCTTCTATGGAATAGTATTAGAAGAATTGCTCCATACACGAACTTTAAAGACACTGCCATCAAGAAAACAGTCGAAATCCTATCCAGAAAACTAGCGTGCAATGATAGAGTTTCTACTGAACTACTAAGAGCTTGGCATGTGTTATTAAAAGATGGAAACACATTGCGACACTCCGTATAATTACGTGATATAAAAATTCGTGTAATATGCTCGTGATGTCACCCACGTTATTTTTAAAAATATCTTTGTTCCTCACGTGTTCCAATTCTCTGCATTTTTATGTCTAGCATTGTATTAAAAAACCGCCCAGTAGAGTGCGAAAGCTTGGCGAATCTTTGTACTTACTACGCCCCAAAAATAAACGGATTTAATACGCTACATGCGTTTCTTGAATGATTAGGAGGTTAATTGTGAAACCTGATTCGCTGAAACCTGTGCTTACATGATTTGTACAAGCACTCACTGGCATCAGAATGCACAGCCATCTATTGACACTTTTAGGAGTAAATAAATGATTTAAAAAATCACTCTGTGTATCTTATTTTTTCCCGTCATTACTGACGGGTTTTCACCAAGGTACATGTATAAACACACCGAGACTTTGAATTCTCAAGAAACGCTTGTTGCGTAGTAAATCCTTTTGTTTTTGTGGTGTAATACGCATAAAGGTTCGCCAAGCCTTCGCTCTCCTCTGGGAGGCTTTTGCAAGGCAATGCTATAACCATTTCCTGAACTGAGTGTTCAAGAAATGTTACTTATGGTAGACATCAAACAAATTCTATGTCTGCCATTGCATTGAAAAAGTCTCCCAGTGGAAAGCGAAACCTTGGCAAATCTTTATGAGTATTACACAACGAGAATAAACGGATTTATTGCGCTGTAAGGGTTCCTTGAACACTCAGAGTTTCTCTACCTCTTTAGAGCTGTCTGTTGTTGCCAATCACGTCACCGTTGCAAAAACAGTGTTGCAGTATAACAATATGCGTTACGATACAATACAATAGTGTGGCGATACAGCAAAACAAATTGTTACGATCAACAATACCCAGAAATTCCTGCTACGTTACTGAAAACTGAAAGAAATGTTCCTCTTTAAAGCTGCCCGTTAAAGCGATGGACATTCAAGAAACGCTGTAGGCGTTTCTTGAATGTTGATCGCTGCTTCAAGCATCTAGTTCCACTACCGAGCATTTTATTCTCAGAAATACTCAACAATTCGTTACAATTAGAAACGCTTCGGAAAGTTTCGTCATTTTCATCGACTAATTCTCAATGTTGACTAAATATGGACTTCGCTGCATTGATTATCTTCTGCGCGAATTGATACGAAGCGAAGAGCCGTTTGCTGGAAAAGTGACCGTCATTGGAGGAGACTTCAGACAAACATTACCAGTCACCGCACGAGGAAACAAGGGCAGATGTTGTCGAGAGCTACATTAAATCGAGTGCACTGTGCGGCAGCATTTCGGCAAACAAACATTACGAGCCAACATACGAAGCGTGTAGCATAATGCGCATAACGAATGGCTGCTCAACATGGGATGCGACAACGTGTAGGAGATCCCAGGTATTCACGAGTGAATTTCCGCCACAAACGATTTCGAGCGAAAATCTCATCGACAACATTTACGGCCAAGATCTAAAGGAAATGCCGTTTGAATCTCACATACAAACACATAACTGAAATGGGAAAATTACAGTTAAGCTGCTAGGAAAGATGGAAATATACTCTGAGTGGGCGGACATCATGGCATACCTGCCCTATAACGGGTTAAACCAGCCTTTCTCCCATATAAGGGCAGTCACGTTGCGAGACATTGAGTCCACGCGAAAGCGTTCCACAGGTATCCACCCAAAACTTTACTTTTAATGTACCAGACAGAGAATACCCATGAAACGCATATAGCGGTATTAAATCCATTTATTTTTGTAGTGTAGTAAGCACAAAGATTCGCCAAGCTGTCGCATTCCACTGGGATACTTTTTCAAGGCAGTGGTAGACATAAAAATGCAGGGAATTCGAACACGTAGGAAACAGAGATGATTTTTGAAAATAACGTAGGTGACAGCACGAGCATATTACAAGAATATTTATCACGCAATTATACGGTGGGCCGCGATGTGTTTTCATCTTTTAATAGCGCATGCCAAATCACTGGTAGTTCAGTACAGATCATATCATTGCATGATAGTTTGCTGGAGAGGATTTCGACCGTTTCCATGACGTCAGTCTCTTTAAAGTTCGTGTAAGGGGCAGTTCCTCTAATACTATTTCAATACAGGAGCTTCCGATGAATGCATGACATATCTGTCAACCAGGACATGCAGAATACAGCCCTCGCCAGAGAAGTCGTGCATTCCGCTCTTGTATGAAGTAGTATTAGAAGAATTACCTCTTACACGAACTTTAAAGATACTGCCATCAGGGAAACACTCGAAATCCTCTCCAACAAACTAGCATGCAGTTATATGGTCTCTTCTGAACTACCAATGGTTTGGCATGAGTTATTAAAAGATGCAGACCCAGCGTGGCACACCGTATAATTGCGTGATAAAAACTCATGTGATGTGCTCGTGATGTCCCGCACGTTATTTTTAAAAACAATTAATAAAATTATGCAATGCATTGATTTTTTTACGCTTTCCAACATACTGGAAATCATTACTCAAGCTATGAGGATAATAGCTGTGGAATAAATTTCGCTCCTCGCGTAAAGATTTTCGATTTCGATGACATTTTAACATTTGGTAGGGTACAACCTTGGGACGAACCCTATTGAAAATGGGCGAAATGGGGCCAGAGGTCAGGACAGAAGATTGGTTCAATATGTTCCGGAGGTATACTGAACCAATTCTGTTTAATGTCATTGAAATTAGGTCAAAGGTCAGGGCACAAAAGCGAGATCCATTCCATCGCCCTTATGCGAACAACATGATAAGGTTTAGTCGATTGCGACTAAACCTTATCATGTTGTTCCGGTGGTATACTGAACTGGTTCTATTGACTATCATCGAAATGGGGTCAAAGGTCAGGGCACAGGAGCAAGGTTTATACCACAGACATTATTCCCATAACTTGAGTAATGATTTCTGGTATGTTGGAAAGCGTATCATAATTAATACATTGCATTATTTTACTAAATTGTCATGAGTACCTCGCCCATGCTTGTTGTACTGCTGTTAGTAGTTCCATCACATTCCTGTGTGCAGGATTCAAAGATCGAACGGACCTTTCCGCAGCATCCTCGGGATTTATGCCAGTTAAAGGGGGATGTCTTTCCACGGAGCAAACTTACGCGGAATGCTGTTCTAACTACACTGCTGGCCACACAAAATGCAACACCAAGAAGGACACGAGATAGCAAAGCCAGATTTACTGGACACATAACAACAGATACAAAGATGAAACTATTGAACTTACAGGCCCGTGCGACTTGTGGAACACGCAGACATCAATAGTTCGTGTGGCCCCCATGGTTGGCAAAAACGGCCGCTACACGCCGCTGCATCGAACGAAAGAGGCTTTGGATGTAAGCTTGGGGTAGGTCGGACTAGGTTGCTTCCACATGTTGCCACAGTTCATCAGGCGTAGCCGCGGTTGGTGCTTGCCTGTCCACTCGATTGCCGATTAGCGACCAGACGTGTTCGATGGGGGACATATCTGGAGAACAGGCGAGCCACTGCAGCATTGACACAAGGTGGGCCGTGAAAATTGGTTCACGATGCGTGCGACGTGCGGGCGCGCATTGTCCTGTTAAAACGTGGCCGCTGCCAGGTCCTGCAGGGAAGAGAGGACTACAGGCTCCAAAACGTCGGAGATGTAGCTGTAGCTGTTGAGTGTACCGGCGATGCGTACCAGAGGGGAGCGGGTGTCATATCCAATTTCGCCCCAAACCACAACGCCAGGCGACGGACCGGTATGGCGATGCATAATGCAGGCGTCATACATTATCCGTTCCTCCTGCACCCACCGAATCCATACTCGCCTCACTGTGGCTGGATGTCGTCCTACGCGGGCGCCGATGTCTCGGTACGGTAAACCGCTGTTGCGATAAGCCACTATTCGCTCTCTGTCGAACTCCGACTCGCGCTAGAATGACCTCCGTATTTTGCGACGAGGTATCAGGAAGCTTCCCATGCACAGGTCCAGCAGCACAACACCCTTCCACAACTTCACAACACCCTTCCACAACTTCACAACACCCTTCCACAGCTTAAACCCCGCCTTCTGTGCACCCTTCTTATAGAGTTTCTCGGTGGCGTGCCGGGCGCACATGATTTACATATGCCCTGCAATGCTAATCGTTTACATGTGCTCTCGCGGGCGACGCATGCTGCGAATTTCAGGCCAATCGGATGCTTCCTTCTTGGTGTTGCATTTTGGGTGGCCAGCAGTGTATGTTCTAGTTACCCTGTCTAAGTGGAAAACTGGCGATCCATAAACGGCCCTGGAAGCTGATCTTCAGCGGCTCACTTTTGGGAAAAGGTTTCAAGGTATTCCATCCCTGAAGAAACTTTATGTTGACACCACCGTTTACTCCTTAAACATCTTTTCAAGAAAAGTCTACAAATCATTGTAGTCTTTTGTATTGAGACAATAACAACATTTTATTCATTTTTCTGGGGCGCAGACCTGTAAAATTTAAACCAAGAAAATTATTATTCGTATTGCTGAGAAGCAACAGACAAGGTACGTTCTCAGGGAGCGACAGCGGAAGACTTTATTGCATTCTTACGAATTTTATTGCGGTTACTGAATTCAGAATTTGTAACAGTTTCTTCGCATTTAGTGAGAGCGGAAATCCAATTGTGCCAAAAATGAATTTCTTATTGTGCCGCAGCTTGGTTGTTCAGGCTCAATTCCCTTCGTACAAAATGTGTCTTACAAACTCAAGAATGCCCTTAAGAAGATGAACTACGGCGTCGGCATAAGGTCTCCTGCATCTGTATATACTATGCTAAAGAGACATAGTGAAAAACCACGTCTCTCCTGCGAAGCAGGTGCTTATGCGACACCCCTGCACCATCGGGTCGGTTCTAAACGATACTACATTGGAATGACCAAGCGTTCTTTTGGAATCAGAGTCAACGAACATAAAAGGGACACAAAATACGATAAAGTAGCAAAGGCAATATCCAGAGAAGTCAAATTCAAGTCCGCTATTCCTATGTGAGATGATATAAAGAAATTAGCTACCTACTCTAACCCTAAATGTACAGCCATTCGGGAAACCTTGGAGATCATTATCAACAGCGATACTTGCAATGACAGCATCTCACTACAATCGCCGCGAATTTGGAACCAGTTCTTCAAGTAACATCTTCTCCCTACCAGGATACTGCACGCACAACCAACGTGATCCCTTGTATCTTTAAATGAATATAACGTCGTACCTATTTATTGTCAAGGCAAGCCACCGCGTTCAAATTATTAAAGCGTTCTATTATTCAGTTTGCAGTTTCTGTCGAACGTCTTTGAAAAAAGCCATCTGGTTGATGTGCAAAAGCTTGGAAACGCGTATGTGTCTATTTCCTATGCCGATAAATAGGATCACTAGTATAGTGTTACTACACTGGCGGAAAGTGAAAAAAGAACACCAAGAAGGAGACGTCTGATACCAACAAAATTTATACAGCATAATAACGGAATACAGAGGTTAACGTGATTAAAACATTATGGAAAAATACAGCTGTATTGGCTGGTAAACTGAAAAATAACATATCCATGTAACATGGTTAGTACGAGGTTGAACCGCCATGAACTGCGTCACACTGTGCAATTCTGGCATGGAGTCTGTCTTACAGATGTTGGATGTAAGTTTGGGGTATTGAGTTCCAAGCATCCTAAACCTGGACGCGTAAATCGGGGATGGTCGTGGCTGCCCGTGGAGACCGTATAAGTCGTTGTCCCATAAAATCTAACACGTGCTTAATGGGGGACAAATCCGGTGAACGTGCAGGCCATGGAAGTTGTCTCACACACTGAAGTGCATGTTGCGTTGCACGTGCCGTGTGTGGGCGTGCGTTATCTTGCTAAAATACACCACGATTGACCGACCTTACAAATGCACAACAACGGGCTGAATGATGTTGTTGATGTAGGAGGTGCTGTTTAACATACCCGGTATAAACACTAGTTGTGTAAGGGAGTGATAGCTGATGACTCCCCACACCAGGAAACCAGGTGTAGGCCCTGTGTGTCGCTGGCGGATGCAATAAGGGTGGAGACGCTCCCCTGTGCGTCTGCGAACAGGCATACGGCCATCGGAGGCTCCCGAACAGAATCTGCTTTCATCGCTGAACACGACAGATCGCCATTGCGTTCTCCCGTGCAGACGTTGGCGACACCACAGCAGCCGTTCCTTACGGTGGGCTGGAGTCAGAGGTACACATGCCAGAAGCACACGTGCACGTAGTCCTGCATCCAGTAGACGGTTGCGGATTTTTCGCACAGTCACCTCAGGTGCAACGGCAACTCGGATTTGCGTGGCAGTAGATGTTCTGCTTGACAACGACGCTCTTCTTATGCGTCGATCGGTCCGCTCATCAGTCCGTGTGTGACTCCCGGCTCCACGTCTTCTCGAGTGGGAATCCCGGTTCCACGTCTTTCTCGGACCATCTACGCCACCATCGTACCACCACCGATACTTCCCGTCCAATTCGCTCCGCAATGCGACGATACGATCACCCGGCCTCGCGGAGTCCGACTAGACGACCTCGTTCAAAGTCCAATAACTGCTGAAATCGTACGCGTCTTCCATGTCCAGGCATTGCAGCTTCTTCAGGGTCTTCGCACGTGTCCGTACGCCGACGATTGATTACATTCACTTCGCCGTACTCCTTAAATACCACCGACGATAATTTGCATATTATGCCGTGCTGTGTCGTAAGCGCTCACCGGTTGGTCCCGAAATTAACATCACACCTACGTAAACTCGACCCTATTAACATATGTAAATTTCATGATCGTCCGCCAATTCCTTCTTGGTGTTATTTTTTCACTTTCCGCCAGTGTATTTCCAACTCGTTATCAATGAATTTCTTTTTCAAGACTTATATATCATTAATAAAATAAAATATAATTACGAAAAAACGTCTTGAAAATGTCTAGAATTGCAAGAATTTCAGTGTTCATTTATAATGTGAGAGAAATTAAAGAACGCGAAAATTAATTTTTATTTATTGACTTTCAAATGGAAAAAGTAATTTTGCTGTAGCTGAAACAAAGTTTCTAGATCTGTAGTTCAAGCAGTCCTGTAACTCTAAGGACCAAAAAAAGTAAATCAAGTACATATCTTGTTTAAACTAAAAAGAAGTTAGTGAAATCATGCAATGCATTGATTATGAAACACTTTCCTACATACCAGAAATTATTACTCAAGTTATGAGGATAATGTCTGTGGAATAAATCTCGCTCCTGTGCCTGGACCTTTTACCCCATTTTGATGATATTCAAAAGAATCGGTTAAGTGTACATCCGGGACAGTTTTATCTCAATCGAAGCGTTTTTACGTAAATTATAACGCATAAGGCCGATGGAATGGATCCAGCTCCTATATCCTTACCTTTGACCCCATTTCACCCATGTTCAACAGGGTTCGTTCCCCGGTTGTCCCCTATCACATATTAAAGTTTCATTGAAATCGAACCATTTTTACACAAGTTATGAGGCATAAAGTCAATGGAATGGATCCCGCTCCTATTTCCTGACCTTTGACCCCATCTCGCCCATTTTCAATAGAGTTCGTCCCCAGGTGCGTTTTAGCATATACTAAAATTTAATCGAAATCGAACTATTTTTACGCAAGTTATGACGCAAAGGGCAATATAATGCATCCTTTCCCTATGTCCTGACCTTTGACCCCATTTCGGCCATTTCAATACGGTTCGTCCCCAGGTGGTCCCTTACCACATACTAAAATTTCGTTGAAATCGAACCATTTTTACGCAAGTTATCGTGCGGACGGACAGACGGACAAAGCTGGAGCATATCATGCATGCATTGATTATGATACCCTTTTCAACTTACCAGAAACAATTACTCAAGTTATTATTCAAGTTATGAAAGATAATGGCTGCAGAATAAATCTCGTTCCTAGGCCCTGACCTTTGACCCAATTTCGATTATATTCAACAGAACCGGTTAAGCATACTTCCGGAACAACATGGTAAAGTTTTATCTCAATCGAGCTGTAGAACTGTCTCTCGTAGCCGAAGAACTGCGAGACTGATGGTCCACGCTGTCGGCGATGGATGAGTCGGAAAACGTAAGCCATACTGGCGTGACGCTTCCCTCGCTTTGCGTCCGAATTCTCCATATAGCAGTACCATCTCGCAATACTGTTCATTCGAATAGCCTGTCATGCTCGTTCTTTAACCCGATACTCACGTTGCGAACGACATAGCTAGTTTCTATTGGATGTCTTTCCCGTATCTCTCATGGTTTCCGAGATATGAGTGCTAACTTCCACATTTTGCCACGAGGAGCGCTGCAGTCACTCTCATCCGATAGCACATGGTTGTTTTAATATACCATACCTTACGTCCAAAGCTCTAGCTGTCTTTGTTCCCAAGTTATTGAGGTGACTTAGGACTTTAGGAATCACCCTGTATAAATACACTATCTACCAACAAGTAATTGGACACTTGTGATAGCAAAGCAAAGCGAAGTTTATTCACCTTCAATAGTTTGTGGAGCCTGCACGAGCGCGATTACAGCTGCGACCCTCCGGGCATACTCTCAACCAGGCGTTGTACGACGGCTAGCGGTATTTTTTTCCACTCGACTTGGAGAAGACAGGTCAGTTCCTTCACAGATTTCGGACGGTGGGCGCACCCCTTAAGTCGACGCTCCAACTCGTCCCAGAGGTGCTCGAAAGGGTTAAGGTCCGGGCTCTGCGCAGGCCAGTCCATTCGATTGACCCCATTGTCACCATACCAAGCCATGGTGGACCTCGCAACATGACAGGTGGCATTGTCATCCTGAAAGTAACATGGGTCCACCCCGTAAAACTGCCACAACGTAGGAAGCGCATGGTCATTCAAAATAGTGCAGTAGGTCTCGGCGTTGAGTCTACCAGGAATTGCGACCAAGGGTCCCGTGCCATACCAGGAGAAACACCCTCATAGCAGAATTTAACCGCCGTCGAACTTCACAATTGGCACAATACATTCCAGCAGGAGGCGTTTTCCAGGCAGACGCCAAACCCAGGCCCTGCCAGCCGAATGATAGAAGGTGAATCTTGATTCGTCGCTCCAAAGAACCTGTTTACAACTGTTTAACGGTCCACTGTCGACCTTCTCTGCACCATGTTAAACGAGCAGCGCTATTGGATTTGGTGATCAAAGGCTTGTTGGCGGCAGCACGTCCATGATAACCGAGCAGATGGGCTTCCTTACGGATGGTATTCATCGAAAGAACACTCCCGGATGCCGGTTGATACTCCTTGCGGATGTGGCCCATCGATTTGGTGCGGTTCTTTCGAATTTCTCTGGCCAGCACCCGTCGGTATCTAACTCCCAGTTTTGTGGGTCTGCCGGTTCGGGGCACTTTCCGACAGTCACCTCTCATCTTCCATTTGACAATCACATAGGCCACTGTCGATTTTGGGTACTTCAACTCGCTGGATATGTCACGTATGGATCGTCCATTTCTGTGATACACGACGATTACACCTTTCTCGAAATCAGAGAGCTCCAAACTACTTGGCATCTTGCATGCGACTGGTTGCGTTGTTGTTTCCCACACAATATTTAACGGCGGCGCCCGTGACGTGTATCAGGACCGCAGATATCGTCGATTGCAGGGGTGTCCAATTACTTGTTGGTAGATAGTGTATATATCTGAACCAATATATTTACGTTAAATTTTGAAAGCTTATGAAAATAAGAGAAAATGGAAAAACGGTGAACAACGAACATCTCGTATTACCTATTGCATTAATAATAATCCTATCCCCGTGTGGGAAAATGCAAAAATATTGTATATGCTACGTATAAGAAGATTTTATATTCTGAGTGTATTGTGATAGAAAAAACCAGTGGATTTATTTGTAATGAACAGACATCACTTCAATTGCCGTTTGACGGGCGGTACATAATAACACAAGAAAAAGAAACAGAAGAAAAGAACATGAAAACTAAATTTGTTGAAAATGTTTCATCCAATAACGATGATAAATGAAGTTACATAAAATGAACACCAGATGGTGCAACAATAGGAAATGTCGAAAGTCACGAGACCAACCTACGTACGGACGCAGGACCAATGAGCGATGAGTCGACTGGCAACAAGAAGGTAGTCAGTGCAATAAAAGCAGATGGGTATCTATTGCACCCGACCGCTGAACATGGACACAGAGTAGCCTGAAACATGTCCGGGCGAGCGGGGAACGACTTGTTGACTTTTTTAATTTTGATACTTCACAATAATTGGCGTCGAACAGTGAAATACTTCAATTGCTGAAATTCTGGCTGCGTCGATGTAGTCTAGTCTTAAGTACAGTCTTTGAATGATTTCAACTCATCACCCCTTCTTTTAGAATTATGCAGTTGTTCGTGTTTATGTTGAACTGTGAACATTTAACACCTATTAATGGTGTGGTGCAACAGTGGACACCGGAACAAATAGCAAGATTGAACTGAAATGTAACAGGTATGTTTACGCCAGACTTTTGAAAACCAGGAGGACTAAAGCCGAAATAAGGTGAGCGCAATATGTGTTGCTCCATATACCACATTGCTGGTTTTGTTTCTCATTGGCTGTAACTCACATAAGGTTTCAAAATTTAGTGTAAATATATTGTATATATAAAGATATTCTTAGATTCAGATATAAATATTCCATTTTCATCGAAATCAACTTGTCGTTTTTGGGCTCATGTACTATAACGTGTGTAACAGTACTATAAAGGACTTTGTCCTAATATACATTACGTCATTCAACTTTTGACCTTCAATCAAGTTGTCACAAAAACTTTCAGCGCGAGAGAAAATGTGTTAAGTTCGGAAAACGCTTAAGGCGGAATGAACCAAAATGTACATTAGATAACAGAAACCAGAATGGAAAGTTATTTGGAAGATACGTTACACTTTCGCTAATCTGCCTTTCGTCTAACTGCCACATTTCTGCTTTATTTTTTATCAACAAGTTAACGATGTAAGCATCACAAACTTTACAAATTTGGAAGATGCGAATCCGTTCATTATTGTAAATATGACATGGAATTTAAGTCAGATAATACCCGAAAACTTGAAAACTTTACTTGTCCTGGAGCGAGAACCCAGCGTTTCTCGGATAGAGCCCGCGTTAGCTTTCTCGCTCCAAGACTAGGAAAATTTCAAGTTTTCGGATATTTTCTGATTTAACATCCATGTCATATTTACACCGATAAACGGATTCTCTTCTTCCAAAATTATATTGTATATTGGTGTAAACGCGTATTACATTCATCAGAAACTTTAATACAGACATTTGACGTGAACTAGGATCATCAAACAGAGGTCATCGCTCTTTCCACGTTTATAAGTGAGTCACGGAAAAATTCTCATTGGCCGCCACCGGGAATCGAACCCAGGGTCTTCCTTGGTCCTGTGTCCGTACGTAGGTCTGGAGGATTTGAAGCCGCTGTGGTGCAGTGGAAGCATATCCGGTGCGTAACTGGGAGATCCTTGGATCGATTCCCGGTGGTGACTAATGAGAATTTTGTTAGTAATTATTATAAGAAATATGACTGTCAGAGTTCCATGACATTTGAACTAGAAGCCTCAGCGCATATTTAACAGAATTGCAGGTGGCGCTTCTCTGACCGTTTTATCTGTTTGCTCTAGCGAGCGTTACCTGGATCCCTTTTTCTGCTGACGTCGGTAAATCTTGTACGCAGTTGATCTTTGACTGAACAACAACAATGTCGGTGATATATAGAGGGTGTGCGTGTTGGAATGGCGAGTTATTACCTTTATGTAGAGATGTGTAATAAATATTCGTGTGTTATCATTCGAGAGTTTATAATTTTGGCATCTATTTGCTCTCTGCTGACTAAAGGATAGATCTTCCTGCAGCTGGTAAGTGGCTTACTAAAGGATAGATCTTCCTGCAGCTGGTAAGTGGCTTACTGCGTTACATAAAAGACTATCATCAATTATAGATTTTATTTATTTAGAAATAAATAACAAATTTTTCCGTGACTCACTGATAAACGTGGGAAGAGCGATGCCCTCTATTTGATGATCCTAGTTCACGTCAAATGTCTGTATTAATATTATTCATCTGTTCAGTTCCTTCTTACCATCTTTGGTGAATATCCAGCATTGTGTGGGGCTCCAAGAAGCAACCTGCCAAATTGGCTTGGCAGTTAGTGTGTGTGTGTGGGAGTCTGGAGGAATTCGAGGCCGCTGTGGTGTAGTGGAAGCATATCCGGCGTAGCTGGAAGACTCTGGGTTCGATTCCTGGTGGCGGCCAATGAGAATTTTTGTGACTCACTTATAAACGTGGAAAGAGCGATGACATCTGTTTGATGATCAGAAACTTTGTTTAATAATGTTTCAACTAGATTAGAAATTTCTCTTATGGCATTCTAAACAAAGCCTTCATTTCGGCTACGACGTTATAACAATGGCATTCTCTCGCACGGTTTATGTTACACGGAAAGTAAGAGGAATTACGCACGAAAAGCTTATAACGAAGTAAATCCGTTTATTTTCGTGGTGTAAATCTGTATAAAGATTCGCCAAGCTTTCACACTCCGCTGGGAGGCTTTCTCAAGGCAATGTAGACATAAAATGCAGGCAAATAGAACACGTAGTAAATAAAGATGATTTTTTGAAAATAAATTGGCTTGGCGAATCTTATACGAATCTTTTGTAAGCTTGGCAAATCTTTGTACAAACTTACACCACGGAAATAAACGGATTTACTTCGCTATATTCGTTCCTTGAGCATTTACGATCTGGTGTATTAAAAATAGAAGTACGAGGGATTACTTTCTTCCAATATTTTTGTAAAGTTTTATGCACTTTGAATACACTCTAAATTAATGAAACTTATCTGATGTGATCCACATATTCTTAACCTATTGTAGTTCATATAGCAAAGAAAGTTATTTTAAATATTTCATAGTTGCTTCATTTTACTTTTATAATAAGCTGATAAATACAAAATCTTAAAAACTGGAAATAACTTTTGCAGAATGTGAAACAATAGCTGCAACTAGTACGGGAACTGTTGCCATATTTTTAAACAGAAGCATGTGCCACGAAGCGAATTTTAAGCAAACGAAAGAAAAGTCGTCGCGTTCAAAGTATGCCGTGAAGTTAAACATGAGTTACAGTTTGGGAAGTTTTAAAAACCAAAGCGAGAAACCTGCGCTATTAAGTCTGGGATCGTGCGTTCGAATTTCGCAGTCTTAATTACGTGCGGCTATAATTATTCTAGCTTAATAATACGGAGAGCCGGGATGTTCGGACATATTCTTTTCAGCGCGTTAAAGTCCTTCTATTTAGAGGCCTAATGATAGCTCTTCACTTAAAACAAAGGATGTTGGAACGCTCGGGGAAATTACCTTCATTTAGAGCAGGAGCAGCAGCATCAGAAGTTCTTGGCTCAATTATCCGAGGCGCCGGCGATCAATA
Organism: Macrothele yani; assembly: GCA_039090855.1. Lineage (NCBI taxonomy): Eukaryota > Metazoa > Arthropoda > Arachnida > Araneae > Macrothelidae > Macrothele > Macrothele yani. The sequence goes on along the minus strand of CM077013.1, from coordinate 13,152,930 downwards.
ACGGAGTGAATCACGCTGAGGATACAGCTCAACGGGGGCAGAGCGCAAATGCTATGAAACTGGGTTCCTCCACCGCCCCATTCTTTGTTATACGCTAGTGTTGCTCGCAGTGTTCTTGGGCTAACTTGATTTTTATATCTTTAAAAGCACAATGACGAAACTCCGTTCCTCAGTGAAATTTCTTTCCGTGAAACTGTTCTTTTCACTCGCATTTTCCTGGTAAAGTTTGTAATATTCGTGCATCAGTGAGTTTAGATTACTCGAGAAAAATTAAGTCCTTACCCTATCTAGAAAAGTTTTGTTTAAACGAATTCTCCGCGGCGCATTTTTGTGATGCACGTGAGTGGAAACTTTCAAATATATTATACTCGGTAATAAGAATCGGAGTCCATGGACACTATTGTTGAATTTATTACTCCCGAAACGGATAACATAAGCGGGATTTTTATTTCCAGTTGAAAATTTCTAGATAAATTTTTAAATGGCAGAAAGTCCCTGTTTCGAGAAAAAAAGGCAGCTATGTGCGTATATGTGTAGATTAGTGCAAGTTCGTTGCAAAGTATTGCGATTCAAGCCATATTTCATAATATTTTAATGCAAAACTGATGAGAAAATGAATTTGCGTTACAGGTACTCGTGTTTATCTAGTCCAAGAGAGACAACAAGCCTTAATTTGCTCAATATGAAATCCACAAGATAACTTACACGATGTAATTTACCAAAAAATTGAAAATAATCTTAAAGATAAATAATTAAAACGTCTCCTGAAATATTCAGTTGATCTCTCGTTAAGTATTTCATTATCCTGTGCAACGCATAAGGTATCATAAAAAGTACTAAACTATGAGAAAGGAATGAACAGATTTTAATACATGCTCACGAGATGGAGTTGATTTTCCTTCCGGAAAATGTAAGGTAGAAAGTTTTGAAAACAATTAGAAAAAGATTTAAATGGAGAGACTCTGGCCTAAAATTAAAGAAAATAACGCAATATTACGGACTATGAAGCAAGAAAGATGACACCGAATTTTCGTGTTCAGCAAGCACGTCTTTTGAATTATTTCACACACACACAGCCACACATAATAATAATTTAAACCAGACTTTCAGAAGAAGCCAAATCTTCGCAATTACATTTTCATAGATGTTATTAATAACGCTAATGTACGCATCTTCAGTACCACAGGATTTCAAAGCCATCACAATTACTGATAGTTTCGCAGAATCAAAGGCGTTTTCATGATCATTAAAAGGCATATATGTATATTAAGGACATGCAAAGTTTCCCGGAAATGCTTTATTTTTCAAGTCCACCCAGGTTTCCCTGGGTTCTGGCCTAGCTTAATCAAGACGAATGGCACCTAAATATACAAACCGTATGTGACTTAATGAATGGTGTTTACAGCCAAGGATTTTATTTAGTTGCTTCCAGCGCTTGATAGAAATGGTGTGCATTACATATCGTTCACAAGTTGCGAATAATTCTGATGTATGTGGAAAGCTTCCAGAGTATCAAGTTTGGTGGTTGAATTTGGTTTCTCGACTAGTTTCTCTTTTTCAAAGAGAATATCGTCATTTTCGTAACTGCTTGGCCGTCGACGATTTCTTTAGGTCACAGTTCCGAATGTAGGCTTCTTTTTTTATTGGAGGTTTAACGACCACCGTGAGCAACTCAGTGGGCTATAGGCAGTGGCCCGTCCCTCCTTTAAACCCGCTGGTTCCAGGGAAGGGATAAAGACAGCGCCGTAAGCCAAACACAACATCCATACCTCACTGGGATTCGAACCCGGACCCATCCCGGACAAATAGTCAGAAGTCATCGCTTAGACCACTGGGCCACTGGGGCGGCGAATGTAGGTCTTGTGTTCCTTCAATCGAAAACGCAAGGCGCTACGGGTCTGTCCTACACTGAAGAGCAATTGAAATAGAGACAGCTGGCGTTATGCAAATTGGCGCTGTGGGCGGTCCTGTAAACGGAAACGACATGACGTGTGCAGCGATCCGACAATATAAGGAGTGATGTAACGGGAATCAGTAAGAGTGGACGCAGTATGGGTAAGACGGAGGATCTAAGCGCGTTTGATCGTGGGCAAATTATTGGGGCCTGACAAATGGGTCACTGCATCTCGGAAGTCGTTCAGGCACTCGGATTTCCACGAGCCACTGTGTCACGGGTGCACCGTCAGTATATCGAATCCGGTAAAACCATCCCTGCAAGGGCCCAACTGCAGTGGACAACAGCGTGTGGATGAGCACGGTCATCGTCGGCTAGCTCGCATTATAACAGCGCATAGGCTGGCCACAATTCAAGAAATTACTCGGCAATTTAACGCTGATGCACAAAAACGTGTGAGCAGCCACACCATCCAGAACCATCTCCTTCCTATGGGGTACAGAAGCCATAGTCCCACAAGGGTACCGCTGCTGACCGCACATCACAGGGTGCAAAGGTTAGCATGGGAGCGGGAACATCGCCGCTGGACCCTAGACATGTCGAAAAGTGTTGCCTGGGCTGATGAGTCGAGATTCACGTTGGTACATGCGGATGGCTAGATACCAGTACGGCGCAAACCACATGAAGCGATGGATCCTTCTTGCCAGCAGGGTACTCTTCAAGCTAGTGGGGGGTGGCATCTCGTCTGGGGACTGTTTACGTGGACTGAAATGGGACCCCTGGTACGTGTGACATCGTTCCTCACAGGTCAACGTTACCGGGATATCCTGGACGACCATTTGCTCCCGTTTGTACGTCTTCAACATCCAACTGGAGACCTCATCATGCAAAAAGACAATGTACCGTGCCATCGCTTCCAAATCGTATCCCAATGGTTGGATGAATACTCCATCGATGTGACCTCGCTTCCCTGGCCAGCTAGGTCACCTGACCTCAATCCCATCGAGCACATCTGGGATAACATCGAGAGAGATGTTCGAGGCTCTGACCCCCTCCATAAAATCTTCGTGAACTGTGGGAGCTTGTTCAGGGGTCTTGGATCCGTATGACTTCCCAACGCCTCCGGTGTCTTGTCGAGCCCATGCCGAGACGAATCGCCGCCATCTTCAGGGCGAAAGGCGGTGCTACACGTTACTAGGCAGACATCTCTAATTCAATTGATCTTCTGTGTATATACGATATGCCACACTCACATGGGATTTGATAAATTCCCCACGAGTTTTTATCTTCAATAAAGTCCGTTGATCCAAAAAAATTAACTTTGTTTAAGGGTTTAATAATTACTTTAAAATTAAAAATTTTGCGAATTTTTGAAATTGTGAAGGCAAAGTCACAGAAATATGAACCAATGGCAAAATTCTATCGTAATGGGTGCATCAGAGGAATCAACGTGAAGATAGGCTTCGGCTTCCCGAATTTTGTTAGATTCTTGTCTGTAATGGAAGGATTGTATCTCCGCTGTACTGTAACACGCTTGAGGAAATCCAATTCGTTTTTCAAACTGTCTTCATTTCATTTATTGCATTTTAGTTGTTACAGACATGGTATTACATAATCATAAATATATAAAATAAATAATATATTTTTGTAACAACAGGGAATAAGGAGAAAAAAGGCCTGACAGGCCTGACGTGCCATATTCTCCCAAAGCATCGAAATTTTCATGAAAATAAAAAAAAATGCAAAAGAACATAAACAAGTCAAGTCCACACAATATCAAACACAGCTAGGGTGGTACTATCATTTATTAAAGGTAATAATACTTTATGAGCTTTTGGTCAGTAAAAAATACCTGAGTTTCCCTTTAAATATATTAATAAGTGATACAACATCAGTAGGAAATGTATTTCATAATGCAGGACCAGTATAATTACCAAATGATCTAAAGCGTTATGTTAGTGGAAACATAGGGATTAATGTTGTTTTATGTCTCGTGGAATAATCATGACTGTGAGTATTTATTGTAATTAAATCTTGGTAATAACCATTTTTAATTCTCAAAAACATTAGTTTACCTATACTATAGATATGCAATTGTTGAATAGTTAGTATATTAAAATCATTTGGACTGAGTCTTGCCTGAAAGACTGTATTTGAAAATTGAGTATTTTGTAGTTTAAATTGTAGTAGTCTTATGAATCTATTCTGTAACGACTTAAGTTTTTTCATATTGTATAAAGTAGTCGACCCCCAAACAGATATACAATAAATTAGGTGAGATTGAATTAAAGTGTAGTATAATAAAATCATTAATTTTGGCGTTAAATTGGCCACTGCACTACTAATAACCCCTATATTTCTTGAGATCCAAACCTATATGTATCGTGCGATATACGCAACTGTAAAAGGCATTGCGTTTTTGTTGTCAAAGGTGACTGAACTTTGCATGTGGAGGTGAGAAAACAGCGAAAGGCTTCCGATAAATTGGATATACGAGAGGTTGTGGAGACAACCTCCTGTGGAGACATGCCATCAAAGAAATGTATGATATCATTGGACTTAGTTCATTCTTTTTTTCTTTATTTTGCATAACCTCTGCGGTTTTGCTCACAAAATTACCTCACAGAAAAGAACTAATGGGTATATATCGTTAAAAATTGGTACAATAGCATGGAAGAATGTACAAAGAATGGAACGGAAATCATACGATGACTATCTGGTTACGCGTTAGGGCATATTTGTCCCAGAAAAAGACAGTTACGCGCAGCACTATTGAGCCCACTAGGTGGCAAAAATGTTATACAGGTACTTCCACCAATTCTTGCCGCACCGCTGTCCGTACTTCCGTCGTATTCCTCGATGGAAGATATAAAGCTCCATCGGACGTTTCTAAAGCATACCAAAATATTTCCACATGCTTCATGTCCGGCCAACGGAAAGGCCATTTCAATGTGGGAACTTCTGCGGAATGTTCTTCTAACAGCATATTTATCCTCTCCACGGCTCTTCGGACAGGCACAATTTCCTTCTGCAAGCGTTCGTTGCCTTATGAGTATATGATGACCATAACCGGTGTAGATGTTCTGCAAGGATGAACAAATTTCATAGATCATTCATAGATGCATCTGGATGTACCAAAGGTAGCAACGTGTGCCAATTGAACACGTTATATACCACTACAAAGCTGTTGCTTGTTGTTATGCTGGGTGCATCGCACCTTTCTGTCGGCGCGAAGTAAACTGGAAATGCGACTTATTGGACCAGGTGACATGTCTTCAATCATCCAAAGTCCGGTACCGACGTTTTTCATCGATGTTGAGGTGATGTGGCGTTAGCAGTGGTAATCATGTAGGTCGGCGACTCCCATAACCTATAGCTATTAACGACTTCCTGATGGACATGGTGGAATCCTTCCCGGCACATCCCTCAGTTGAAATCGGCGGTGATTTGTGCCATATCCCGCTGTCAATTGGTTGCAACTATGCAAGACTCGCAACGACTGTCACGTCTATCTAGCACATTTCTTCGCTCATAGTACTCTCCACGATACGATGTTGTTTCAAAAATGGCATATTCCCGATGCACTCTTCTTACTATCGAATGCGAGTACTGCAATTGTTGTACCGCCTTCCATTATAGTGACCCATGCATCTGGCACTCGCTATCAACCTTCTTTGAAAATCCCTTAACTCACGATAATTAAATACCTAATGGCATAGAATTACCGTCTGTATAAGTGCAGTGACATCCTTCTACCTACATATTTATCTGGTGGTAGGTTCACCGATTAACGAGATGGGTGACAGCTTTGCCTTCTCCACTGACCAGGTATCGGATGATTTCTGTACTCTCAGTGTGTACACTGAAGTGCCAAATGTCATGGGATACGTACTTAGTATCGTGTAGGACCTCCTCTACCCCGGAGAAGTGCAGTATCTTGACGTGGCCTCGATTCCACAAGTTGCCGGAAAACTTCTGGAGAGATGCTGAGCCACTCCGTCTGAACAGCCGCCCAAAGAACCCGGGTATTTGTAGGTGCAGGATCTTGGGTGCGAATTGAACTTTCTACCACTTCCCATAAGTTCTATATTGGGTTCATGTCGGGTGAACGTGGTTGCCTTACCATCCGTTGAAACAGTCCAGAACGCTCCTCGAACCAATTTTGGACAACTTCAGACCGATGACGTAGTACATTGTCCTCTTGGAAAATCACAATTTTGTTAGGGTACATAAAGTCCATGAAGTGCTTTAAGTGGTCATCCATCAGAGCAACAAAGCGATTACCGATTAATGGAGTCTTTACGAGGACCAGAGGACCCAAACCGTGCCACGTAAAGACACCTCGCACATGTATGGAACCGCCACCAGCTTTTCTAATGCTTTGTTGACACCTTGGGTCCGTGGCCTTATGAAGTCTACGCCACACTCGAACCCTACTATCAGCTTGTAACATTTGGTAGCGTGAGTCATCGGACCACGCCACATGTTTCCAGTACTCCAGGGTCTAATTACAGTGTTCACGAGCCCAGGTGAGGGGCTGTGTCCGATGTCGTTGTGTTAAGAAAGACACTCTTGTGGGTCTTCTGCTCCCATACCCCATGGACGCTAAATTACGCTACTCTGGCCTGATGGATATGTCTCTGTTACCTGCCGCATAGAATGTGGATGTTATTTGAGCCATAGTCGCTTGCCTGTTAGTATGGAGACGCCAATGGTTACGGTCAAAGCAGCGCAGTCAGACGCCAATGGTCACGGTCATTCAGTACCCGTGGTCGGCAACTACGCTGTCCACGGTAGGAGGTAACGCCTTTCATGAGGTATTCTCGGTACACACGTGACACCGTGGATGAAGGAATGTTGAATGTCCGCACAGCTTCGGAAATTGAATTTCCCATTCGTATGACTCCCACTGCCATGTCTCGTTCAAACTCCGATAATTCACCTCGGCTTGGCATAATCCTACTGGCGATTGTTCAACCTGACTCACGTATAACGTGTTAAAAACCGAGCAACAGCCATACACAACGTGTTTCGTATGCTATTGTAAAAATAATTCGTGCTTGCGATTCCTAATTAAATGACATATTGAGGTGCTAAACGCACGAAACAGGTCTTACATGGAATTTTATCCGTGGCGTAGTTACCATAGTGTGAGAACTCAGGTAGCAGAGTCTTGCGATTTCACGTAGGCCCAACACTGTGTCACCGTCTGTTAGGAGTACAAGACGGTGGCTAATGTCTTCTACAAGTTTTGCATCGTATCCCGCTTTTGATGTAAATTCTCGAATGTTATTCAACTCCTTCTCTAGGTATCTCGGGTTGAATAAAATGCGCTCTTAGCCCGGTGCCTAGAAACTGCTTATATATGTGCGACTTCGGTCCGGCTGAAAAAAGTGCAATTGAGTTGTCCTCGTGTGAAGGCTTATAAACTACTTTAGTGTTTAGTCGCCCGTGGGGTACTAGACACTGAAAAATTAGGACTAGACATAATTTTCAATGCAGCCAGAATGGCGATGGCAGAAGCACATGCGCTTCCGACACAAAGAATGAAAGAAAGGAAGTTTGTAGGGTCGGTTCCATATGACCCTGGTCTGACCTGCAGCATTAAAAAGGCACTAAAGACACATAAGCTCAATACCGGCATTAAATCTACGAGAAATATCGCGTCACTGCTTGCATCAAACCAAAGCGATAGAGAGCTGACAAGCCATGCAGGAATATACGCGATTTCAATTCAACACCCAGATTTCTCGAAGAGGGTTTATGTCGTGATGACCAAGCGAAGTTTTGAAATCAGATTAAGAGAGCACCGGCGAGATATTGTGAATAAAAAATTGACTGCCGCTGTCCCCCGAGATGTGGCAAATCTGGGAGCCAAGCCCATTTGGTCGAATCTGCGTAATTTGTCTCCCTACGAAGGACCGCGAGCCACAGCAACAAAAGGAGCTATTGAGATTCTGACGGGTTCAGACGCGTCCAACACGGATGTTACAACGGATATATCTCCCATTTCATATAAACTTCCAAAAATCCGTCGCATGTATCTACCTCGAGCAACGTTTCTATGATCATTACATCACGCTGTCTGCTTATAATGACACAATTATAGTATTTCATATGTATTCCTTTTCTAATGTTCTAGTTATATTTATTGCCTAGGTCGCACTGCCTGAGGAAGCTCTCAGCAGTGAGCATAGGCTTGCCTTTGTATCGAGGGTTATTACATCCATAAACGGATATACACTGGCGGAAAGTGAAAAAAGAACACCAAGAAGGATTTGGCGGACGATCATGAAATTTACATATGTTAATGGGGTCGACTTTACGTAGGTGTGATGTTAATTTCGGGACCAAACGGTGAGTGCTTACGCCACAGCACGGCATAATATACAAATTATCGTCGGTGGTAGTTAAGGAGTACGGCGAAGTGAATTTAATCAGTCGTCGGCGTACGGACACGTGCGAAGACCCTGAAGAAGCTACAATGCCTGGACATGGAAGACGTGTACGATTTCAGCAGTTACCGAACTTTGAGCGAGGTCGTCTAGTCGGACTCCGCGAGGTCGGGTGGTCGTATCGTCGTATTGCGGATCGAATTGGACGGGAAGTATCGGTGGTGGTACGATGGTGGCGTAGATGGTCCGAGGAACATTCCCACACGAGAAGACGTGGAACCGGGAGTCACAGACGGACTGATTAGCGGACCGATCGACGCATAAGTAGAGCGGCGTTGTCAAGCAGAACATCCACTGCTACGTAAATCCGAGCTGCTCTTGCACTTGAGGTGACTGTGCAAACAATCCGCAACTGTCTACTGGATGCAGGACTACGTGCACGTGTGCCTCTGGCATGTGTACCTCTGACTCCAGCCCACCGTCAGGAACGGCTGCAGTGGTGTCGCCAACGTCTGAACTGGAGAACGCAATGGCCATCTGTCATGTTCAGCAATGAAAGCAGATTCTGCTTGGGAGCCTCCGATGACCGTATGCGTGTTCGCAGACGCACAGGGGAGCGTCTCCACCCTTCTTTCATCCGCCAGCGACACACAGGGTCTACACCCGGTCTCCTGTTGCAGGGAGCGATCAGCTATCACTCCTGTACACACTAGTGTTTGTACCGCGTACGTTAAACAGCACCTTCTACATCAACAACATCATTCAGCCCTTTATTGTGCCATTTGTAAGGTCGGTCCATCGTGGTGTTTTCCAGCAAGATAACTCACGCCCACACAAGGCACATGCAACGCAACATGCACTTCAGGGTGTGAGACAACTTCCATGGCCTGCACGTTCACCGGATTTATCCCCATTGAGCACGCGTGGAATTTTATGGGACGACGACTTATCCGGTCTCCACGGCCAGCCACGACCATCCCCGATTTACGCGTTCAGGTTGAGAATGCTTGGAACTCAATACCCCAAACTTACATCCAACATCTGTACGACAGACTCAATGCCAGAATTATACAGTGTGACGCAGTTCATGGCGGTTCAACCTCGGACTAACTATGTTACATGGAAATGTTATTTTTCAGTTTACCAGCAAATACAGCTGTATTTTGCCATAATGTTTTGATCACGTTATTCTCTGTATTCCGTTATTATGCTGTATAAATTTCGTTGGTATTAGACGTCTCCTTCTTGGTGTTCTTTTTTCACTTTCCGCCAGTGTACATAGTACCTGTGTACTGTGATTCATTGTATATCAATGCGACGTGTCAAGAAACCAATCAAATATCTTAGTTTGCATAGGTTAATAAGTTATCTAGAATAAAAGAATATTTCATGACAACCAGTATAATTAAAAAAATAATAGGTAGCCGGTGTTTAGAAATTTTAGTCTTTGTCAGAATTTTCTCTTTATACCAGTTTCGAGGTAAGTGTTGTAGATTGGTTCAGTAGAAGGCGAGTACTAAAAGAATATAGACATTCGTAGAAAACAAGTCCCTGAGTGTCATGGTGGTCTTAAAACAGAGAAAAATCATTAGATGACGAAACTCTATCAGTAGACTGAAGTCAAAATCAACAGATTTACTCATAAATCAGTAAAGTGGCAACACTGCTTCAGAGGCTCTACAGGAAATCGAGTTTGAAGTTCTTGAGTTCCCTACCTAGAGTCCAGAATTGTTGCGTCCGACTTCTGGTGATTTTATACTCTCAAGAGATATCTGAAATGAATTCGGTTCACCTGTGACCAAGATGTTCAAGCCGCTACGAAGAAATGGTTCCGACAACAACCTCAAGATTTTTACAGAGACTGGTTTCAAGAGAAATCTGAAATGAATTCAGTTCACCTGTGACGAAGATTTTCAAGCCGCAACGAGGAAATGATTCTGAGAACAACCTCAAGAGTTTTACAGAGACTGGTTGGTTTCAAGAGACATCTGAAAGGAATTCAGTTCACCTGTGACGAAGATGTTCAAGCCGCAACGAAGAAACGGTTCTGAGAACAACCTCATAAGTTTTACAGAGACTGGTTTCAAGAGACATCTGAAAGGAATTCAGTTCACCTGTGACAAAGATGATCAAGCCGCTACGAGGAAATAGTTCGGAGAACAACCTCAAAATTATTACAGAGACTGGTCTCAAGAGACATCTGAAAGGAATTCAATTCACCTGTGACGAAGATGTTCAAGCCACTACGAGGAAATGGTTCCAAGAACAACCTCAAGATTTTTATAGAGAGGGGTTTCAAGAGTCATCTGAAATGAATTCAGTTCACCTGTGACGAAGATGTTCACGCCGCTACGAGGAAATTGTTCTGAGAATAACTTCAGGATTTTTATAGACAGGGGTTTCAAGAGTCATCTGAAATGAATTCAGTTCACCTGTGACAACAATGTTCAAGCCGCTACGAGGAAATGGTTCCGAGAACAACCTTAAGATTATTACAGAAACTGGTCTCAAGAGACATCTGAAAGGAATTCAATTCACCTGTGACGAAGATGTTCAAGCCACTACGAGGAAATGGTTCCGAGAGCAACCTCAAGACTTTTTTATAGAGGGGGGAGGGGGTCAAGAGACATCTGCAATGAATTCAGTTCACCTGTGACGAAGATGTTTAAGCCGATAAGAGGAAATTGTTCGGAGAACAACCTCAAGATTATTACAGAGATTGGTTTCAAGAGACATCTGAAAGGAATTCATTTCACCTGGGACAAAGATGTTCAAGCCGCTACGAGGAAATGGTTCCGAGAGCAACCTCAAGATTTTTATTGAGACAGTTTTAAAAAAACGTGTTAAACGTTAGCGATCTGTATAGATCGAGATGTGGGGCATGTAAAAAATAGAAGTATGCGAATCAAAATAGAAATTCAGAGCTTTGTCCATGTTTTGTTTTAATTTGATACCTTGTCACAGGACTTGTATATAAAAATGGAGACATTACTTTCTGAACGCCCGCTGTAACTACGCTACTGAATATTATCCACAGCTATTCGTTCCTAAAGTTGTCATTCTAATTCATCTTTCTAAGATTAATTCAAGTACATCCAATCGGTAATCAATATAGTGTAAGATTTCTTTAGAGATCTTATGTACAGCTGTTTCCACTTTTTTTTCTAATTTTCCTTAGATATGAGGAGACACATGACAGATCATTTGTGCTCTACGAATATTTTAAAGGTGGCTATTACGCTTTGCAGGCAGTTGATGGTGTTTGCGGGAACGGTCTTTATAGGGTGGTCGAGCTCTCTTATACACAACAAACTAAAGTTTGATGACGACAAATTCTACCGTATTATAACGACTTTCGAATGGCGCCTTTTTTCTAATGCTTTTTTTTTTCGATTTCAGTCAAAAGGCAATTATATATTGAAGCAAGTTTGAGAACAGAGGTAAAAGAGAAAAAGAAAAATACGCGCGAGATAGTCGATTAACGACATGAAAAATGAGAATCGGCTGAAAATGACACTTCTTGGTGTTTGAAGAAGAAAATAGAAAAACTGACTCTCTTTAATGGAGCGAAAAGGAAAAAGATAACTTGGAAGACGGTAAAAGGAACCAGTCAGTGCTCTCTCCCTCTCTCTCTCTCTCTCTCTCTCTCTCTCTCAGGAGACATATGCCATCAGCAAGCGTGCCAAAATGAACTTGAGATGTGGATCGCAGCTCTATGATTTTACGGCCACCTTGGCCACAAATAAACGGCAAATGCTCTTCAGATGCATCCAGATGGCACGCTACATTGGCGAACTCTCCCCTTTCCTCCCTCCCTCCCTCCTTTTCCAACGCATCCCTCCCTCCTCCAGTCTTGACCGGCAAATAGCAACGTTGAGTTAAAGGCGAAGAGATGGTATTCTGTTAAGTGCGAGCAAGACGACCACTTCACCATTCACTATCATTAATTCACAGCCGGATGATTCTCGCAGTACATAATTTCTGACGAGGGAAAATATCTCTCGAAATCATAAGGATGCTTAGAGCAACTTGTGAGAATTGTTTGAACTCCCTTAAGCTGTTGGCAGCGGAATTTGGTCGGAAGATCGCTTAATGGTTTCTGGCCAACATCCAGTTGGCATTTCTGGTTAACCTTCTTTAAAGAAACACTTCGTGCGTGATAATATCATTTACTTTAGGGGTCATTACGGTTTCGAAAGCATTTTTCGCAAAATGAAATCTCGGACTTAAATGCTGTTTTAAAGGTGCAACTTCACTTCTTCATCCCATGCGCAGAATTATTTTAAAAATACTTTTTTTCCGGGTAAATAGGAAGAGTACAGCACTTCGAACTACTTCTGGCATTAACATACTTTATTTAAATACTTTGAAGTTTTATTCTTTGTAACGATCCCGAGCTCTGAATGGCTTTGACTTGCTTATTCTTAATATTATACTGTATTATCTTAATGGAAAAGGACATTCAAATTTACGGCAACGTATACCTAAAATAATACCATGTGCTTAACACAATGCTATCCACTATACAAACACAAATTCTAACACAATGCAACGCATACCTAAAAATGCTTCACACAATGTTATCCCCTATACAAACACAAATTCAAACACAATGCAACGTATACCTAAAAATATCCACTATACAAACACAAATTCAAACACAATGCAACGTATACCTAAAAAATGCTTCACACAATGTTATCCCCTATACAAACACAAATTCAAACACAATGCGACGTATACCTTAAAATTCTTCACATAATGTTATCCCCTATACAAACACAAATTCAAACACAATGCAACGTATACTTAAAAAATGCTTCACACAATGTTATCCCCTATACAAACACAAATTCAAACACAATGCAACGTATACCTAAAAATATCCACTATACAAACACAAATTCAAACACAATGCAACGTATACTTAAAAATGCTTCACACAATGTTATCCCCTATACAAACACAAATTCAAACACAATGCAACGTATACCTAAAAAATGCTTCACACAATGTTATCCCCTATACAAACACAAATTCAAACACAATGCAACGTATACCTAAACATTTTTACACAATGTTATCCACTATACAAACACAAATTGAAACACAATGCAACGTATACCTAAAAAATGCTTCACACAATGTATAACGAAGTAAATTTCTCCGTCATTTTTATCCGCGCCAGGATTCGAACCCGGGTCCCCTCATTCCAGAATAAGTTGCTCTACCAACTTTTATTCTGATTTCTATCTGCCTTTACGTCGTGTGCGTCCTTCTGGCAGGTACGCCACATCTTCTGGTACGTTACATCATCTCCCCCTTATTTATTTATTTATTTATTTTTTGTCGAAGTGCTGGAGAAGGGATTCTCTTATTTTTCCTATCTCGCGGTGTGGAAATAACATCACACCATTGCGAGATTTTGAACGGTCGGGTCATCCGGATAGTTCGGGCGCCATTATAACGAAGTAAATTTCTCCGTCATTTTTATCCGCGCCAGGATTCGAACCCGGGTCCCCCTCATTCCGGAATAAGTTTCTCTACCAATTGAGCTACGCAGACGTTTTATTCTGATTTCTATCTGCCTTTATGTCGTGTGCGTCCTTCTGGCAGGTACGTCACATCTCCTGGTACGTTACAAATGTTATCCTCTATACAAACACAAATTCAAACACAATGCAACGTATACCTAAAAAATGCTTCACACAATGTTATCCCCTATACAAACACAAATTCAAACACAATGCAACGTATACCTAAAAAATGCTTCACACAATGTTATCCCCTATACAAAAACACAAATTCAAATACAATGCACCGCATACCTAAAAAATGATTCACACAATGTTATCCCCTATACAAACACAGATTCAAAACAGTAGGAATCTGGTTCGATATGTTCACAGTAAAATATTTATGATGAGCTTTATAAAATAATGTGTACCTTTAAAACTAATATTGGTCTAGGTCAGACGTTCTTAACCTGGGTTACCGTACCATGTAGAGAAAAGAGAAAGGAATTTACGGCGGGGATTCTTTTCCATATCACGCCAAAATATTTTAACGGCACGAGGCATACATTGCACTCCTTGATTTTTAAACCAGTTCCTAACTAAATAAATACATACAGTCCATCCCACAATTATATGGAAAGGTGTAAAAACAGAATAAATGTGCGATTAGCAAGAATGTACGCGACCTATTAACACAGTGTTGAAAATTAACCATATAATCTTTGCAGACATACTTTGCGGATGAGAAAATACTAATTTCGGATTTGTATTAAACGTTTTAAACATGTATTGCACTAAAGCAGTCCCACAATTATATGGGATTTCACACAAACGCGCGAACAGCAACACGCATAGCTATGTAAATTAGCCTAGCATCAGAGCAGCAGGATAAATAGTCGGTAAACGTGATGAGGCTGATTCAGTTTTAACAATGCCAGGTGAGGAAGAGCTTTCAACGAAGGAGATAATTCCCATTCTGGTGTTGCACGATCAAGGAGTAAATGCAAGCGCGATTTTAAACAAATTAAAATGACCCAAATCTTAAATTTATTAATATAACGTTTTAAGTGGTAGCAATAGCCATGTATGGTCACCAGTAAATCCGCAACGCACCAGATGACGAGGTCATCAGCATCGATGGGGCATTAACGTATGGGCTGGCCTGCTTAGTAACATCCCGGTCGGCCCGTTCCTACAGCCGGATGTGCTCAACGCATCTCGGTATGTGGTTTTCCTGCGATCAGTGTTACCGGATCTCTTGAAAGATGTCCCCTTACACGTGCGTCGAGAGCTCTGCTTTCAGCATGATGAAGCAGCTGCACATTTCGGAGCGGAGGTCCGACAGCGCGTGGACAATAAGTTCCCTGAACGATGTATTGGACGTGGTGGGCCTGTAACGTGGCTTCCGCGTTCCCCAGACCTCAATCCCATTGACTTTTTTCTATGAGGCCACATCAAGGAACTGGTGTATCGGACGCCACCCAACAGTTTGGAAGTTTTGTTGGCACACGTGCATGCTGCGATTGCCTCTGCCGACAAGGAGATGATCAGACGGGCACAGGAAAGTGTGATTCAACGCGCCCACGCTTGCTGCCAAATGCAAGGTGAACGTTTCGAACACCTACTGTGGCAGAGTCACGGCAGTCTGCTCCGCGAATAGAATGTGTCATCAGCAGGTATGTGTAATTATTTCGTGACATTCAATTTTTTCGTCTGTCGTTGACGTACCATCTACTCACGTTCATATTGTATGAACGGAACCTACTGTACTATGGCATCTCACCGTACAGCTTAGTGGCAGCCGTTATGTATGTCTTGCTATTAATTCTAGTGTAATGTGTGGTAAAATACATTTCATGCACTAATAATATGCCTCGTTATCGGATCTGCCTCGGTATCGTCTCTTCTGTCTCCTATACTAGCCTTTTTAGCATATTGCACGTGACACGTTCCATGGTCGTATGTGCACATGCCTATTAGACAATAATACTGTAAGGTGCATAGTAACACGCAATCCGCAGCAAAGGACTGTGGCCTGTAGCTCATAACGATGGTACAGCTATACCTGCGTTGCGTTTGACCTGTACCAATCTCCCCAAGTACGAATGTGCCGGTACCCGGTTCACAGGCATGAATACCAATTACCCGTGTACATCGGGTTCGGGGGACCTCTAAACGTGTCTTCCCGTCGTAATCTCGACGTCGATTTTGTCGCTATTCCAATACTTTCGCATACTCATTCACCTATGTGCAAATACACATAAAAGTGAACAGAATATTTCATCCAAGACCATCCTTTATTGGTTTTGACGAATGAGTCGTTCCATGCACTGTTGTTCGACGCATTTGTCAGTCGGAAAAAGTGCTCGTCGCAGAACTTGTCATTCGAACAAGTTGTCGTTCGCGGAACGTACCATTCGATGAATTAGCTGTCGAAGACTGGATGTGCGGGAAAGTCGCTCGCTTGGAGCCGTTTGACAGACTTGTATGTGTTAGGACGTGCCAATACGAGAGAGCACATTCGTCCATTTGTAACTGGCGTTGGGCGACCAATTCTGTTCGTCTCGACAATTGCGGACGTAACACGACTCCGGAAACAGGCTGGATGACTGTTGTTGTACTGCGATTGCAGCATCAGGCATCCGCCACGCGCTTTCCTCCATGACACTTGGGCTATGCTTGAAGCCTCAAAAACAGGCGATTCCGGAAATGACGTCATGCACCTTTGGGGGACTTACATCTGGGAAACTAAGCCCTAAATACAAAAATATCATAGGACATTTTATGCTATGACATTTTTGACGCAAGGAATCACCCCTGGGTTGTATTTGCGGTCGTTTCTTTCCACCCTGTATAACGAGCTCTCATAATCCGAAATGTTTACAGATGCTTTGAACTTCGTTATATTCTCTCTAATTCTTTTAACCGTACATTACGTAAAATAATTTTTGGGGTAACAGTACACAGTGGTATCAGACGAGCATGACCACCTACCTAATAATGGGTATAACCATCCTTGGTCCGGATGATAGCGACGAGACGGCGTGACATGGACGCAATGAAGCCATGGAAGGTTGCCAGAGGCACACGTGCCCATTCGGACTGCAGCAGAGCACATAGGTCCTGGAGATGACGTGGGTTGGCACGTCGAACTTGTTGATCCAAAGAGCCCACATATGCTCTATGGGATTCAGGTCTGGCAATTTCGCCGTCCAAGGAAGAACGCTTATCACTTTCGTGCTCCTGGAACCAGTCACTCACCCCCGTAGCGAAATGGCAGGGCGCATTGTAATTTTGGTAGACATCATCACCACCAGGGAAAACGTCCAACATGAAGGGATGCATGTGTTTAGTGAGGACGGAGAGGTAGCATTGGAATTCAGGGACCCATCCAGTGGCACCAACCGTTCCATATCATACCAGGAAAACATCTCCCACACATGTACACTGCCACCGCCGGCCTGTACTTGACCGAAAAGTGTGTCCGGGTGTTGGTTGTCGCGTGTCTGACGCCGTTTCTATTACCACCCGTCCTTTCTGTCGAAAAGAAATTTCAATTCATCGGAGAAGGGTACCTTTTTTACGCTTTCCAACCGTAGGTTGAAGAAGCGTATATGCTCCAGCTTTCTCCGCCCGTCCGCACGGTAACTGGCGTAAAAATGGTTTGATTTCGATGAAATTTTAGTATGTGGTAGCGGATTACCTGATGACGAACCCTATTGGAAATGGGACAAATGGAGTCAAAGGTCACGACGTAGGAGCGGGATCCTTCCATTGCTCTTATGCGTCATAACTTGCGTAAATATGGTTCGATTTCAATGAACGTTTACTATGTGGTAGGGGACCACCTGGGGACGAAACCTATGGAAAATGGGACAAATGGGGTCAAAGGTCACGTCATAGGAGCGGGATCCTTTCGTTGCCCTTATGCGTCATAACTTGCGTAAATATGGTTCGATTTCAATGAAATTTTACTATGTGGTAGGGGACCGCCTCCTGGGAACGAATCTTATTCAGAATGGGTGAAGTGGGGTCAAAGGTCAGGACATAAGAGCGGGGTGCATTCCATTGTCTTTATGCGTCTTAACGTGCGCAAAAATGTTTCGATTTCGATGAAATTTCAGTATGTGGTAGGGGATCACCTGGGGACGAACCCTATTGAATTGGGACGAAATGGGGTCAAAGGTCAGGCCATAGGATTGCGATCCATTCCATCGCTCTTATCCCATATTATTAAGGTGGACGTAAAGTAATTTTGCTTCCTATACTTCCAATGGAAAAACTTTTGTACACATTTCCTTCACAATTAATGTGTTCCCAAGGATGAAAATTTGAACATCGATTAAAATAACTTTATTATAATTTGGAATACTTAATATTTTCTAAAACATAGCCATAAAAATATTAAAAATCAATAACATTTTCCTTTGGTGGTGTTGAAACCAGAAAAAGGATGGCGCAACCTGTACTTTGATGACATCAGTAGACAAACAAATGTTGGATTGCGTAATTATGGTTATGTTTCAGAAAATATTAAGTATTCCAAGTTATAAAATGAAGTAATTTTAATCGATGTTGAAATTTTCATCCTTGTGAATGCATTAATTGTCCAGAAAAAAGATGGCGCGACCAGTATTTTCATGACGTCAGTAGAGAAACAAATGTTGGATTGCATAATTATGGTTATGTTTTAGAAAATATTAAGTATTCCAAGTGTGGTGTCATGGCATCGCCCCATTAGATGTTGGCGCTCGTTCATGCCATCTATCTCATTACGTCACGTGCTGTTTGTTGATACTATTAAAGTTTTATGACGTCACACCTTGCTAGCAGATGGTCGCGATTCCCATCTGCCTCATTACGTCACGCGTTGTGAGCGTATGTTCGTCCGCACGATAACTCGCGTAAAAATCGTTCGATTTCGATGAAATTTTAGTATGTGGTAGGGGAACACCTGCGAAGGAACCCTATTGAAAGTGAACTCAATGGGGTCAAACGTCAGGACATAAGAGAAGGATCTATTCCACTGCTCTTATGCGTCATAACTAACGTAAAACAAGTTCGATTTCGATTAAATTTTTGTATGTTGTAGGAGACCACCTGGGGACAAACCTTATTGAAAATTGGCGAAATGGGAGTCAAAGGTCTGGACATAGGAATGGAATCACTTCCATCGCCATTATGAGTCATAACTTACGTAAAAATGTTTCGATTTGGATGAAATGTTGGTATGTTCTAGGGACCTGTCTGGGGACGAATCCTATTGAAAATGGGCGAAATCGGGTAAAGGTTAAGAAATAGGAGCGGGATCTATTCCATAGCGCTTATGCATCACAACTTCCGTAAAATTGCTTCGATTGCGACAAAACTTTGTCAACTTGTTTTTTCGGAGATATACTGAACCAGTTCTCTTGAATATCATCCAAATGGATCAAAGGTCAGGGCACAGGGGTGAGATTTATTCCACAGCCATTTTCCTCATAACTTGAGTAATAGCTTGAGTAATGATTTCTAGTACATTGGAAAGCGTATCATAATCAATGCATTGCATGATTTTACTAACTTGTTCCACTCTCCCCCGGGAGTCCCATGCTTTACCGATGAACCTGAGTTAACATGAGCGTCTTGACCAAGCGTCGAATTCGGAGATACATGCGTAACAGGATTCGCTGTAATGTTATTAGGGACACGTACCTGGGTGCCCCAGAGTTCATTTGCGTAGTCAATTGCTGCACTGTTTTGCGTCGATTGCCCTTTACCAGTCGACGGAGGCGACGTTCTCTCTGGGGCCGATGTCCTTTGGAGCTCCACAGTTATAACATCAGGGGAGTCGGTACGCCAGCGGCCCATTACTAAAGCACCTCGCGAACAGCCGACGAAGTCTGCTGTTTCTTAGAAGCTTACGCTCTTAGCTCGCTAGCCGATGATCACTCCTTTTTGAACGCCCATCAAATCATTACCTCTGCCCATTGTGCTCACATTCATCCATATGGCTTATGTGTTCTGGCCGGCAGCTTATACTGCATGTGGTCGACCTCGTGACGTGCTGTCTGTGACGCGCCTGGGCGGGTACCCTGTGATTCCGGAGGTGGTCATATTATTCTGATACGACCGTTTTTACATCAAAGTTCAGCACGGTTATCAGCAATTCGAAGAAGACGCATTCATCCAGTTTTCTCTCCTTCTTGTGTTACTGGAAAACTATGAATTACCAGCTTTTAACAACATCCACGGCTCTTCTTACTAACATATTAATTTACATGAAGAGAAGAATGTTTCAGTTGTTGTTTTGTTCTACTACACGGCGCTCCCTCCTCTTGTCTTTTCTCACACATTCATGTCCTGGCCAAAGGCTGTCTTTTATCCATTCCCCTCGTCACCTTCTAGTCACTTAATCTCTGTATATAAAATCTTAGAGTTTATTTTGCATCTAGAAACCCCTCAAATACCGCGCGATTTTAAATTGAAAAACATTTAAAACAGCTGTCGTGGCAAGTACAAAACAACCAACAGCTGTCACGACAAATACAGAACAAGCAACCATTGTCATATCATGAATCATGAATGTAATACCGGATTACACCATACAATACAAGTTTTGAAGATGACAATCCGTTTTTTACGCTTTCCAACCGTAGGTTGAAGGAGCGTATATGCTCCAGCTTTGTCCGTCTCTCTGTCTGTCCGTCTGTCCGTCAGCACTATAACTCGCGTAAAAATACTTCGATTTCGATGAAATTTTTGTATGTCAGTAGAGGACCACGTGAGAACGAACCGTATTGAAATGGGCGAAATGAGGTCAAAGGTCAGGGCATAGGTGTGGGATCCATTCCATCGCCCTTATCCGTTACAACTTAGGTAAAAATGCTTCGATTGAGACAAAACGTTATCATGTTGTTCCGGAAGTATACTTTGCCGGTTCAGTTGAAGATTATCGAAATGGGGTCAAAGGTTAGGGCATAGGAGCGATATTTATTCTACAGTCAATATCCTCATAACTTGAGTACTAACGTGAGTAATGATTTCTGGTATGCTGGAAAGCGTATCATAATCAACGCATTGCATGATTTTACTAACTTGTTTAGTGTAAATATGACAAGGATGGTAAGCCAGGTAATATCCGAAAACTTGAAAATTTCGTCGTCCTGGGACTGTAATCGAACCCGCGTCTCCCAGATACCACACGGGTTTGCTAACCACTACAGCACCCAGAACGACCAAGTCTCAAGTTTCCGAGAGACTTGGTCGATGATTACATTAAATTAATATAACCTGTGATGGTTATATTCAAATTAATCGGAAACTTGAAACTTGGTCGTTCTGGGTGGTGCAGTGGTTAGCATACCCGGGCGCTATCTGGGAGACGCGGGTTCGATTCCAGCTCCAAGACGATGAAATTTTCAAGTTTTCGGATATTATCTTACTTACCATCCTTGTCATATTTACACCAAAAGACGGGTTGTTATCTTCAAAACTAGTAGCTCTCAGATATTTCCGACGGAACAGCAAATGAAATTAAACAGACTGAAATTTCAAATTTTTTGGTAGTTATTTTATTTTTCACAATAATTAAATATTTTACTTATTACAGATTTCACTCACATTTATCGCAACTTATAGGTTTTAATTAATCAGTATTATTTATGTTCGATAAAATCGTAAATAGTTTACCATTCACTAGTTTTAACATGACATAATGGCATATGCTAAAAATAGCCCATTTTTGATCTGTCGGGCTATAACGAAGTTCGCATATATTGAATTTTTCTAATGCTCTCTTCAACTTCTTTATATGAAGGGCGGCCAAAAAGGTTAGTAGCACTCGCATGTAAAAAAAAAAAAATGAATATTTTTGGAAATGTTTATGCTTACCTAGAAGATACAATAGAAGAGATGTTTTTCGATGCAATCGCCTAGTTTATTTAACCCTTTAACGACCATAACGCCCAAAACTCCCGTGCGTACAAACGACTATAGGCGCCCGAAACACCTATATCTTTTTGAGTCAGATTTCCTACCTTGACCTGCTCTTCAAATTTTCATGACAATATTAGGTATCAGCAGGTGTCATTCTCAGTCACTATTGTTGTTGCTAAAGAAAGAAGTGAACCAACACAGACAGTTTAGGGCGTTAAGGTATTTAGAGCGATACAAGATTTTGGGATCATGGTCGTTAAAGGGTTCAACATTTATCGTATATCCCTTCTTCAAAGTTATTGATAACACGAAAGAGTCTACCCCTAAAAAATTGGCGTCTAACTTACGATAACCATTCTCGAGTCAGATTTTTGACGTCTGCATCGCAGTGCTATCAACGCATTGCAAAGTTATTTTTCATGGGAACGAACACATGGAAACCACAAGGCGAAAGGTCTGATATGTAGGGAGGGTGTTTCTTTTTTTTTTTTTTTTTTTTTTTTTTGATTGGAGGTTTAACGACCACTGTGAGGAACTCAATGGGCTATAAGCAGTCGCCTGTTCCTAATTTAGGGTCACTGGTTCCAGGGAAGGGAGAGCCAGTGCCGTAAGTCGAACACAACATCCATGCCTCACCGGAATTCAAACCCGGACCCCGTTCCGACGAATGATCAGAGGCCATCGCTTAGACCACTGCGCCACCGGGGCGGCGGAGGGTGTTCCGACATCTTCCATTTGCATTTGTCAATGATTTCTTTTGTGACGCATGCCAAATGTAGTGTCGCGTTGTCATGCAGATTGCAGAAGGACAATGCCTCTTGACAGTTTTCCTGGCCGTCGATCTTTAATCGTCTTTCGCAGCCTCTTTAAGGGTTCCACAATATGATGCCATATTAAAAGTGGTGCCCTTCGGCATGAATTCGTAATGCACTATACCTTGACTGTCGACGAAAAGGGTGAGCATAATATTTCCGGCGGAAGGAAAATTTCGGCACTTTTTCGGAGGCGGAGAATGTGAATGTCTGCACTCACAGGATGTCTGCTTTATTTCTGGAGAGAAGTGATGTACCCAAGTCCCGTCTTTAGTCACGATATGGTCCAAAAATTTATTTCCTTCTCTGTGATAATCATCCATGAATGCGAGAGCTGCTTGAAAACGTTGCGCCTCGTGTTGTTTCGTGAGTAAGCGAAGCACCCATCGAGCACAAACTTTTCGAAGCTCAAGACGCTTGGTGATGATGTGGTGCACACTTCCATGAGAAATATTCAATTCATCTGCGATCTCGTCCACTCTGATTCGCCTGTTTGCATGAATCAATTCGTTAATGAGGTCCACGTTTTCATTCGTCGTCGAAGTTAACGCCTTGCCTGTCGGCAATCGTCTTCGTTGTCCGCACCTTCTTTCTCGAACAACGAACATCATTTGGCGATCGCCTGCCGAGAAAATGATTCGACGCCGTAGACTCCAATTAACTGGCGCTGAATTTGAGTGGGGTTCAACGTTTTGGCCCACAAAACACGGACCACTGCGCGGATTTCAAATGTGGACGCTACTTCAAACGGACAAGACATCTTTCACCAGTGATAACAGACGAACTGTTCCAGTCACGTCGACAAAGTTAACACGGCGGCTTCTAGGAAAGAAGTACAAGTGTCGACCCCACATTGCATCCCTATATCTTTTACACAAATAAACAAGTTAGTATAATCATGCAATGCATTGATTATGATAGGCTTTCCAGCATACCAGAAACCATTACTCAAGTTATTACTCAAGTTATGAGGATAATCGCTGTAGAATAAATCTCGCTCTTATAACCTGACCTTTGACCCCATTTCGAAGATATTCAACAGAACCGGTAAAGTATACTTCCGGAACAACGTGATAAAGGTTTGTCTCAATCGAAGCATTTTAACGTAAGTTATAACGTATAAGGGAGATGAAATTGATCGCAATCCTATGTCCTGATCTTTGTTCCCATTTCGACCATTTTCAATCGGGTTCGTCCCCTGGTGGTCCCCTACCACATGCTAAAATGTCATTGAAATCGAACCTTTTTTAAGCACGTTATGACGCATAAGGACAATGGAATGGATCCAGCTACTATGTCCTGACCTTTGATCCCATTTCACCCATTTTCAATAGAGTTCCTCCCCAGGTGATCCCCTATCATATACTAAAATTTCATTGAATTCCAACCATTTTTACGCGAGTTATCGTGCGGACAGGCAGACGGACGGACGGACAAAGCTGGAGCATGTACGCTTCTTCAACCTACGGTTGGAAAGCGTAACAAACTGCGAGAACGTGCATCTAATATTTTGACTACCCATCGTATACTTGTTTCACACTACGCGTAATGACGAAAGAACTAATTGAGAGGTACTAAATGAACAAAATGATGATGATGATCATCATCATCATTGTCAACCATTATCAATCCACTGCTGGACGAAGGTTTCCCAAGTTTCATCCACAATGGTCGGTCTTGATCCAGTCTCTTCCAAGTTACTCCCGCATACTTTCGAATTTCATCCATCCATCTCCCATGTGGTCTTCTTTGTCTTTCCCTGTTTCTTGGAATCCAATTTTAATTATTAAAAATTATGAAGAAAATATGTTCGGAAAATTGATGCGGGCTTCATAAAGAGAGTTTCATAATCGTGATAGGGATGTAGTGCTTTGGACTTTCAGCAGTGTTGCATTAGGCATTTCGGCACCTGTATCATTTTGTTTATTAACAAAATGATACAGGCGCTTAATGCAACACTTCTTAAAATCCAAAGTACTACACCCTCATCACGATTATGAAACCCTCTTTATGAAGTCCGCATCAATTTCCCCAAACAACATGTTTTTTCCATAATTTTTAATAATTAAAATTACATAGGAAACGGAGCGAAGATGTTCGTGTGAAGCTAGTTTTCATGAAAACACCCTTTGGAAAATTAGGCATGCGAAATATAGAGAAGTTATTCCTATAAAAGTAATTATCCACGAATCATGTTGTCTAATTAACAAGCGCAATTATTCCACATTGTATAAGAATTCTTGAAAAAATGCATTTGCGGAAGAGCCTTGTTAAGGAATAGCTGAATAATTGCTCCATTTCATGGTAAACTTTAAATTTTTCAGAAAGATCTCCGGAAGTGAAGGCTCGAGGTAAATTAAAGGTTTCGAAAATAATTTCGGAATATGCATGAAGTAAACGCGAAATTCTCTTAGTTCGTGTAATGCACTGTAATTTTAAGAGAAGATAATTAACTATTCTCTTTAAAATGGTCTCTTTCAAGACATTAGTTAAGTAATGCGTAAGGATTTTAAGACAAATGGAACAAAGTGAGAGTAACAACATGCATCTTAGATATATTTTCAGCAGTAAAAGGATAGAATTCTGCAAATGCAATCTAAATGGTTCGAGACGGATTCCAGAATATGAGGAGTAAAAGCGAAACATCAGACCCTCTTATGAGATCTGTAAGTAATCTCAGAAAAGATAAGCAAGTAAGAAAAACCAAAACCACCGAGACCCAAATGTTCATTAAAAAGCTTTACCTCATATTCTGATGGTTATATTTCGATGTATGATACAGGCTGCTAACGCTTTATGCAACATTGGATTGTCAAAATGCGGAACACTGCCACGCATTTAATTTTGGTTGGTTTTCTTAAATGACTCTACGTTCTGAGAGGAAATTGTGTATTTTCTTTAGGTGATTTTCTTCAAAAGCCGTTTGTTCTACAGTTCAAAACATGCTTCTTTCAAGAACATTAGGATAATGCGTAAAAGCAACATCGGAAGAACCCGCTGGAAAGCTTGATATGAGCCGATTTGTTTCGGATTTAATACTACAAAACCATTTCGAATGGCGAAAGAGAAATGGCTGTAAACAGAAAACACCTACACTCGTTTAAACAACGACTGGAATGAACACATTTGTTTTGGGTATTCTATCGTTCAGCTTTAAATCAGTATGTGAGAGCTCAGTTCAAAAGCAAGATCAAACGACTTTGTATCTTTGAGATAACTGCGCAGAAACTGAGATGAATTACTTTGTTGTAAAATACAATATGTGCGCAGTTTCCAAGAATATTTGCTCTAAGTTGAAGTAAACATGTACTAGCGGAATTTCGAAATTTTCAAAACAATCTCTTACATATACACTCAATGGACAAAACTCTAGAGATACCTACCTAATAGGGCGTTGATCCTCTTCTGGAGTGAATGACATCTTGTTCATGCCTTGGATCCATAGATCTAATGTTCCCAGAGAGTGGTTTAAATCCAGATATCGTGGAGGGTCACTGCATACATACATACATATCACAAAGCTGTTCTCTGAGATTCAGTTGTTAGCTCCACAAAGAAAAATGAACTACGAGATAAATTTTTAACTGATTATTTACTTACTGTTGCCGTATCAAACTTCTCCACTTACAGCGATATTGACACACTACGCGGGCTTCGCTGACATCCATCACCCGACGTATAAAAGATCTTCTATACTTCATACTAAAAATCTTTTTCTCATGCCCATACTTCTTAATATTACCCTCCTATGACTTTCTTGGCCTTCCTTTGCCTTTCTTTCCTGCCACTTCAGCTAAAACAATGCTTAGTAAGCATCGTATCACTCATTATTGCAATGCTGTTATTGGCATATTTTCACGGTATTCCATGCAACCACTTCCTTCAGAAAACTTGAAAATGTTCATTATCCTGGAGCAGGAATCGAACCCGCACCTCCCGATTTCCGCTAGTCATTACACTACCCAGAACAAGGAAATTCCAAGCAACTGAACGTAGATATCTGAGAACCTTCAGATTTGCTCCATTCGAAGCTATTCCTATCCCATCGTAGCGTCTCACGACCTTTTCTCACATCCAGTGTCTCATGTAGGTCACAAATTCCAGTGATCAAAGTACGTCATATATAATTGGGAAACGAATTTCCCCGAAGAAATAATTCTTCATAAATACACGGTAGGCATTTTAAGGCTATTATTGCTTAGCATGTATTTATGAAGAATTATTTCTTCGGGGAAATCACATTCTTGCAACAATTGTATATGACATTCTTGCAACAATTGTATATGACATTCTTGCTACAATTGTATATGCCATTCTTGCAACATGGCCGAACCACCGAAGAAAATTAGTCACCATCTTGCTAACAACATTTTGTTTCACGAGATTCGCTAAACATGAATGCCGGTTTCTTCGACTAGCGAATCCTGTGATGGTTATCTTCAAATTGATCGGAAACTTGAAACTTGGTCGTTCTGGGTGTTGTAGTGGTTAGCATACCCGGGCGTTTTCTGGGAGACGCGGATTCGAGTCTCGCTCCAGGACGATGAAGATTTTCAAGTTTTCGGATATTATCTGACTTACCATCCTTGTCACATTCACGCAAAAAATCGGATTGCCTTCTTTAAAATTTGTATTTTGTTTCACATTACACAAATGCAATACATCTTCATTCCTCACACAATCAGAACGTGTCTTGCCACACATCCCCCGTAAGTACCGCATTTCTCCAGCACACAAACGACTCCTATGTCTCTTCTGAAAGTCGTAGCTGCTTTAGGAGCTATGACTTTCAGAAGACACATCTAGTTTTAATACACTCATCTGAATTTGAACCACTGGATGGTTCCAAACTCAGATCAGGGTTCCTCGAGCTATGCCTGGCTGGTTGCGACCGGGTGCAGAGGTGCATTGTTCTTGTGGAACAGATCATGGGCCGCAGGATTCGCGAAGGCTATGCTGGCGTGTGGGTGATCAGCCAGCACATGCTGGAAGCGCGGTGCGGCTAACAACCTCTCCAGACACACTAAGGCACCTAATATACCCCATGAGAAGTCTCCCCATACCTACACAGAGCCATCTCCGCCTTGAACAGAGCTGACCTGGCACGACGGGACTATGATCTCATGCTGTCGATGCCCCACCCGTGATCTCCTGCCAGCTCTGTCCAGCCATAAACGGGATTCATCTGACCACACGACGTGGCATATTTCCAGTTTTGAGGTTCCCATCACCCGGCGAATTGTGATGTCCGACGACGAGCAGTTAACAGTGGCACACGAGTAGACTGTCGGATCCTGTAGCCCAGAGTCTGCAGAGTGTGCGGTACCGTTCACTCGCTCTCGCTATTTGGGCCTTTGACCTTTAATATGGAAGTGATCTGCGCCAAGGGGTCGATCTGTATGAGCATGGATAGTCTTCGTCGACTCTAGTCATCAATGGCGTGTGGTCGGCTACCACTTGGTACGTCCGTCGATGGTACACCCTTACTATACGATTACCCTCCGGGACTCTAAGGTTCTTACCATTTGGGCGATAGAATTACTCATCTGTCTTGAGCCGACAATGCGTCACGGTCAAAGCTGCTCAGATCACCACGTTTATCCGTGTTCGTCGATTGCGACACACTGCTGGGAAGTCCTGCTGTCCACCTATGTATCACCTGTGTTCGGTTTGGGTCAGTTCTACTTTGCGCGAGGGATGCTCGTGCCAACTTCCCATCACCCCGATCTGTGATGTTTTGTCTAGGAAGTGTAAATTAGAGGGAACAAAATACATAGGGCTCTCCAAGAACGTAATTCAGCATCATCAAATGCGAAAAATGTTTACAAGTGCCTTTCAAAGAGGAGATCACACACGTCTGAGGACGTTTTAAGAGACGAGACACAAATATGAAAATGAACAGAAAATTTAGAATATGCATTGCTTATTTATTTTGTGAAGGTTCGTAAGAAAAGAAAAACGCCTTTAGACAGCGTGGCAAACATTCAGTGCATTGTGAAATGTAAACAACGACAACAGAAACCTCTTCATCTGGAATGCATAGTGATACCATAATGTTTGTTTTCCTCAGGATAACTTTCCACGACGGATTTTAATCCCCAATTAGCAAATATTTCTGTTAGATTACTGAAATTTAAATACGAAGGTAATCCTAAGAAACATGAAGCTGCAATGTTCTTTTGATTGAAATCGGTGGGCGTAGTTAGGAAATACTTCGAAGTTATATTTGTCTGTGACATTTTAAAAAATCAATGCAAAAGAATCAGATTTCTTCTCCGTTACCTTACATTCTGATAATGTGATATTTCAGATAAGCTCAAATATATTGAATTGTTTTTGGAGATTTTAGAAAGTAGTGATTCACAGATAACTGTGCATTTAAATTTCTAACAGAAGAAAATATAATGTTTACCAAAAACCTAATTTCCCGTATCAATAATAGAGATTTTAAATTATAGAAATGAGTGAGATTTATTTACATTTTTGAATAAAATTAGTGAAGATAGCAAGAAGTACATAAGTACATAGTCAGATTAAATTTTGTTGCTATGACAACATTGACCCTTCTAGACATGGTTCCCACAAAATGCCAATAGGTTTGTACCAGAATTTTTCTCTCCTTCACCGGCTACGTTTACGTAATAGCTGTCGTACAAAATGGTTCTGCTCCTCAAACAAGGATCGGACAAAACCTTGCACTCTGTCAAGACACTCGATCTCGCTGAAATAGGGAAGGATGTCAACAACTACCCTTCTTGACAAAATGCCAATAGACCTGTACCAGAATTTTCCTCTCTTCCACCTGCTAAGCTTCTGTAATAGCTGCCGTACAGAAAGGTTCTGTTCTTCAAACAAAGTCAGGACAGACCTTGCAGTGTGTCACGACACTCGATCTACCTGAAATAGAGACGGATGTCAACATTAACCCTTCTAGACATGGTTTCGACAAAATGCTAATAGATTTGTGCCAGAATTTTCCTTTCTTCCACCTGCTAACCTTCTGTAATATCTGACATACAGAAAGAAGGCCAGGACATACCTTGCAGTGTGTCAAGACACTCGATCTTCCTGAAATAGAGAAAGATGTCAACATTAACCCTTCTAGACATGGTTTCGATAAAATGCCAATAGTTCTGTACCAGAATGTTCCTATCTTCCACCTGCTAAGCTTCTGTAATATCGGCCATAATGAAAGGTTTTGTTCTTCAAACAAAGTCAGGACAGACCTTGGAGTGTGTCAAGACACTCAGTTTTCCTGAAATAGAGGGAGATGTCAACATTAACCCTTCTAGACATGGTTTCGACAAAATGCTAATACGTCTGTACCAGAATTTTGCTTTCTTCCACCTGCTAAGCTTCCGTAATAGCTGCCGTACAGAACGGTTCTGTTCCAGAAAGAAGGCCAGGACAGACCTTGCAGTGTGTCAAGACACTCGATCTTCCTGAAATTGAAGGGGATGTCAACATTAAATGCTAATAGTTGTGTACCAGAATTTCCCTCTCTTCCACCTGCTAAACTTCTCTAATAGCTGACGTACAGAAAGTCAGGACAGACCTTGCAGTGTGTCAAGCTGATTACAGGACAAAAGGGCGACTCAACAAAAAGACGATACGACGAAAGGGCGACGCGACGAAAGGGCGATACGACAAAAGGGCGCTGCGACAGAACGGCTCACAACTACCAGACTATCGATTCACTAAACTCGGAGGACTATTCAATCAATTTGCAAGAAACGTCAAGAAGTTATTAATTTCCAAATTGCTTATTCATTGTATATTCAAATCCCAACTGAAAGCAAATGTGAATTTTTCTGTACTTCAATAACCTATAAGGAGTGCGTTCAAAAAGATATTTCCAAAATGGCCCATGAGGACTTTTAGAACATTGTTTATTTCTGTGTACATTCAAATCCCAATTGAGCGCAGACGTGACAATGTTTGTACTGAAATGTAACCTATACAAAAGGCTTTCTAAACGATGTTATTTAAAAAAAGGCCCCTGGGGCCTTTTGAGTAAATTTCTTATTTCTTTGTGTACTCAAGTCCTAAGTAAAATCATACGTGATATTTTTTGTACTCCAAATGCATCCTAAGATCATATAGAAAAGTTTGTAGTTGAAGCACAGAAATGTGTATGCAGTAAGAAGGCATATAAGCGTGAAACTTGTCCACATATTTATTATTGTGCAGAATAAAAATTATCTATCTCAAAAACACCCAGCTATCCTAACCGGTTTGTCTTTTGTAGTACACTACAATGCAACTGAAGTCTGACATACAAATTTTCAGCAGTTTTTCAGCACTTTCAATTTGCAGGCTGGTATATAGTTTAGGCCAACAGGCCACAAAAGTTTAAAGAAAAGGGGAGGGGGTATATAACCCAAGCGAAAATCATACTTTTATTTGAGGAAATAAATTACCGTGACGTAGTACATTTTTTAAAACCATAGTGTTCGACGAAACAAAGGAATTACTGCATGACTCATGCTGTGTTCAGAAAAGGACGACATGGTGAAATTATTTAATAACGCTGCGCTTTTACTTAGGCGCTAAATATTTATATAATATGTTGAGTTATGAATATTTTTCTTTTACTTAATTAATTCACAGGCCCTACAGTTAGGCTTTCTTGACAGTCCTAACCAGGCAAAAAACTAATAGCCGGGGCCTGGTGTAATAATTATTGTTTTTTCCTCCACAATTCTAAGTAGCTCAAAACCGTGTCCAAGGAAAGGTTGAACTACTAAGAATTTCTTGCTCTGAAGAAATAAAACAAAATAAAGGTTCATAGGCCTTTTTGGAAATATCTTTCAGGACATTTCTGCAGGTTGCAGTTGAAGCACAAAAAATTTCATGTATGCGTAAAATTTTGCTTTGAATGTATAAAAAAGGCAATTTCAGAAAACGGCTCAGTAGCCTTTTTGGAAAAAATATCGCTTAGAAAGCCCTTTATGTAGATTTCACTTGAAGCACTAAAGATGACGCGTCTGATTTCTGTTAGGATTATTTAAATACATAACTTATTTAAATACACTAAATTTATTGAAAAGGCCTCGGGGCCTTTTTGGAAGTAACATTGTTTAGAAAGTCTTCTCTATAGATTTCACTTAGAGTGAAAAAAGATGAGACGTCTGATTTCAGTTGAGATTATTTAAATACACAAAGAAATACTGAATTTACTGAAAAAAGTCCTGGACCTGTTTCGAAATAGCAGCGTTTGGAAAGACTTCTTTATAGGATGAGACGTCTGATTTCAGTTGGGATTTGAATGCACAAAGAAATATGTAATTTGCTCAAAGGGACCCCAGTGCCGTTATTGGAAATAATATCTTTTAGCAATCTAACAGTTGAAGTAGAAAAATATCACGCCGGTGGATTTGCCCTTTTGTCGTGGCGCCTTTTTGTCGTGCACCCTTCTGTGGTACCGCTAATTTGTTGTATCGCCTTTTGGTCTTGCGCCATTTTGACGTTCGCCCTTTTGTCATGCACCCTTTTTTCGTGATACAATTGTGACCACCTCCAACTGTTGAGTTCAACAGCGCGCAGCCAATGAAAGATGGCACGTGTAGTGAACTGGCTTAAAGGATATATAAGATGTGCTGTAGGCATTCTGAAATTATATCACTCGCTGCTGTCATGGATAAAAGGAGTGTAATGAATAAAATTCTACGGCTGGAGGGGTAGTGCAGGAAAGCTTACGTTAAGTCACGTTAGGGTTATTGAAAGGTCACTTGACGTAGCTAAAGTGTGCTTAATCTTCATAGTGCTAGAGTTTGTTTAGGTAAGACACGCACGTGCAATAAATTCCAAGAATATGGAATTTATTTTTACTCAGCGTTCCTTATTATCTTGAATATCAGTAATATAACTTCGGTTTTAGTACATTAGTACCTTGAAGGCTCCTTATTAGAGCGGTAAACACAATATTCCCTGAACGTAACGTAAACACTCAATGAAATAGACTTAACGGCCAGACAGAGGTCTGACAATAAAATGAACTAAGTAAACGTACTCACTTTTAACCTTTTATTGGGGAGCTCCTGGTATTACTCAAATACACACTCCAAAATAACACAACTACTGATAGCCCGAACTTTCGTACTATCGTAATATCGTAGAAACGTAGGTAAATCGCATATCAATAATCAGGAAGAACCTATCGCATATAAAACGAAGATCTCTGGAATACTTGAGCACGCCTATATATATATATCAACATAATGTTGATGCAAAAGAAGAGAGTTGAGGACAACTAAAGAAGATGTGACTTCCAAAATGGAATATATAGAGCTATGCAAGACAGTAAGAAAAAGTATTACTGAAGACGTAAGGAAATTCAACTGTGAACTAGTGAGGAAAGCAATTGAAAACAACCAAAGCCTAAAGATAGCAAAGGGACATCTCAGTAAGGGAAGAAAACAGATTATTGCACTGAGAAAAGAAGATGGTTCTGTAACAAGAAATAGAGGCGAAATTTTGACAAGAGTGAAAGATTTCTACTCCAAATTATATGAAAGGGATGATACATGCACTCCAGACATCATGAAAGATACCAGTACCAGAGTTCCTCCAGTCCTTCCAGCAGAAGTTGCACATGCAATCAAGAACATGAAGCGAGGAAAAGCTCCAGGAGAAGATGGAATTACTGTAGACATCATACAAGAAGCAAGTGGAGAAATCGAAACAGTACTCGCCCAAATTTTCACTCGATGCCTTAATGAAGGAAAGATTCCTGAGGATTGGAACACCGATACAATGATCCTGCTACATAAGAAAGGTGACATTGAGGATCTCGGAAACTACAGACCTATCAGCCTCCTATCAGTAGTTTATAAAATCTTCACTAAAGTTCTTTCACACCGCTTGAAGGTAACACTGGACATGGCTCAACCGAGAGAACAAATTGGATTCAGGAGTGGCTACAGCACAATAGATCATATCCACGTGCTGAGAGAACTAATTGAAAGAGCGAGGGAATATGAACTTCCATTGTGCATGGCTTTTATCGATTATGAAAAAGCCTTTGATTCGGTGAAACCATCAGCAGTTACAATGGCTCTGAAAACCTGCGGTATTGAAGATGCATACATTAATATTATTAATAACATCTATGAAAATGCAAGTGCAAAGATTAGGCTGTTTGAAAATACAACACACGTAAAAATTGGAAAGGGAGTGAGACAAGGTGACACCATATCTCAGAAGCTCTTTAATGCTACATTGGAGGGTGTTTTTCAGTCGCTGAGCTGGGAAAACAAGGGGATAAAGATTAATGGAGATTATCTAACCCACCTTCGTTTTGCTGATGACGTAGTCATTTTTGCAACTACCTCATCAGAGCTGCAGAGTATGATCCAGGAACTTGCTGACAAGAGTAAAGAAGTGGGATTAAAAATGAACTTTCAGAAGACAAAAGTGATGTTCAATGCTTTTACAAGAAATAAAGATTTATCGATTGATGGAGAAAAGCTGGAGATAACAGACACGTACGTTTATCTTGGACAACAGATATCAAGTGAGGGTCACATTGATGAAGAAATTAATCGGCGTACAAAACTTGCCTGGAGAGCTTTTGGAAGAAACAGCATAATTTTCAAGAGTAATATGCCATTATGTCTTAAAAGAAAAGTGTTTGATCAATGCATCCTTCCAGTGCTTACGTATGGTGCAGAGACGTGGACCTTAACTAAAAGAGACATACAAAGGCTGCAGACAACTCAAAGTAGCATGGAGAGGTGCATGCTTGGTGTAACCAGGAGAGATAAGAAGAGGAACTCGTGGATCCGAAAAATAACAAGAGTGGAAGACATCATGATCAGAGTTAAATCCCTGAAATGGCAATGGGCTGGACATACTGCCAGAAGGACAGATCATCGATGGACAGCCGAAATTTTAGATTGGATTCCAAGGGACAGGAAAAGACCCAGAAGAAGACCACATGGGCGATGGGTGGATGAAATTCGAAAGTATGCAGGGGTGACATGGAGGAGACTGGCACAAGACAGACCGTTGTGGAGGAAACTTGGGGAGACCTTCGTCCAGCAGTGGATTGATAATGGTTGACAATGATGATGATGATATATATATACTGCATACCACCACGTCATGGCTTACACTCGTTGCCACATATAATTCAGCGGGAGAAACAACATCTCGTTAAGTGAGAAGATAATTTGCATAGGAAAATAAAATAACAAGAGATAGTAAAATCAAAAAGAAACTGAATCTAGAGTATACGTTACAGGAGCGATTTATCATATTTGAAAAAACTGATTATTATTATCGGCTTTCGGGCCAAAGGTGGCAGTATTTCTAAAACAGCGCAGTTTGTGAACTTTTCGCGTGCTGCTGTGGTTAAAGTGTATTGTGATTGGAGAATTATCACCAATGAGAATAAGCGAAGTGGAAACTGCGGAGCACCACGTGCCATTGATGTGAAAGGTGAACGTCGGCTTTTAAGGTGCGTGAGGTCCGATCAGCACGCTACAGTGGAGCACCTCACTGGCCGAATGAACCAGGGGGCTACCGTAAGTATGTCTAAAACGTCAGTTCAGCGAACCCTACTGCGTATGGGTCTCCGATTTAGACGGATGGTCACTGCACCTATGCTAACGAAGGTGCGTCAGCAGAAAAGGCTTACATTTGTACGGCAGTATCGGAATTGGACCTTCGCTGATTAGCACAGGATTGCCTTCTCCGATGAGTCACGTTTTCAGATTTCATCGAACGGATGGACGTTGGCGTATAAGGTGAGAAACATCGCAGAACAAACACTTTTCAGCCATTGGTGGAAGAACACAAGCTGGTGGTGGCAGCGTTATGGTTTGGGTAAGGTTTCCGTGGAATTCCCTGGGTCCACTCATACCTGTGGAAGGCACTATGGAGAGAATACGTTATGAATACATCATTGAAGACCACGTACAAAATACATGCTGATTGTCTTCCCTGGGGCGGTTGGGATCTTCCTGCACGACAATACGACGTGCCACACAGCTGGAAATGTCCAAAGGTCGTTGGAAGAGCACGATGAAGACTCCAAAATGCTCCCCTGGCCCCTTAATTCCTCAGATTTTAACCCAATTGAGCAACTGTGGGGCCACTTCAATCATCTTCTTCGCTCTGTAAATCCTCCACCACGTACCCTCTAGAAGCTGTCAGCATGGTTCCACATACCTGTGAGCACCATCCAGCACTTTACAGAGTCACTCCTATCCCGTTTAGCTGCTGTCCGCGCTGCACAGGCTGTTACTCTGGATGTTAGTTGGCGGTCACAATAATGTGACTCGACCATTTATGAGATCTGACCTTGATTTACTACATTTTGGTCATTACGGTTACAGGAAATACTGAGCTGCAGTGTTCTGGAAGGTCTGCTTCAACTAAGCAAAACTGTGCTTTTTAATTTGAAAGTAAAGAAATAGAAATTTTAGCATTTTTAAAATTTCTCTCACTTTATGAATTTGCACTGAAATTCTGTATATTTTCAGTTTTTTAAAAGCTTTTTCGGTGTCATTTTGTAAATGATAGGTAAGTCTTGAAGAAAGAAATTAGGTTTTGGGGCATTTAAATTTCAGTTTTCACTGAAGGCGAAGAAACTATTTAATTTTAATTCACTTAACATAGTAGAATTCATAGGAATGGAATAAAGTCTTCGACAGCTTATCTCAGAGAAGAACGTACCTTGCCTTTTGCTTCTCAGCAACTGAAATAATTTTGTTCTTACATTAAATTGTACTAATAAGAATCTGCGTTCCAAGAAAATGGATAAAATGTTATTAATAATTGTCTTAATACAATAAGCGGCAGTGATATGTATGCTGAAAAAATGTTTAAACAGTAGACGGTGATGCTTACATACCGTGTTTAGGGATGGGATACCTCGGTAATTATTCCCAAAACGGGCCGCAAAATAATAGCTTCCAGGTCTGATTATGTATCGCCAGTCCGCCACTGGGACAGCTCCATTGTTAAGGCGTTGGACTACATTGGTCACTTCATTAGAAACATCCTGAATCGTACTGCGTCGTTTCCCTCGGAGTTGCTTCTTTAGTTTTGGAAACAAGTCAGTCTAGTGGGCTTACTTCAGGACTGTATGGGTCACGGGGAAGCGATTTCTATCAATACTTTTCCAGAATTTCCCTTACACACGGCCTCGTGTTGTCCTGCAACGTGATAAGACAATCTCCGAGCATGTCGGGCATTTTTTAGGGAATCTTTGAGCGAAAAACATTTTGTAGAAACCTTCTATAGTATTCCGCTGTTACAGTGGTCCCTTCGGGCACTCTGTTGCTATCACTTCAACGTTTTCATAAACCATAATCATTCTCAGCTTAACCTTCGATTGTTGGCGGGGGATTTTTTTGGGCGAGGTGATTCTCGATGTTTCCACTTACAAGGGAAGCTATCGGACCTTCCGACGACAATCGTCACGGAACTTTTTGTGGTGGACAAGCATGACACCAAAGTAACAGGTGTAAAGTACGGCATTTCGCAATCGCCTACAACTCCTAGAACATGGCTTATAAAAGCGGGACGCCAGCCTGCAATGTATGCAGCCATAAAGCATCAAAGAGCATTTACCTGTTAGACATGAGGCACCTAAATGTCGAGAGAGACCACGTACAACACCATTAAGGCTCTACGAGACCCGCCATCTTGTATTGTGCCTTCTCTTGTTAACCAACGGGCAAGCGTATTTCACAAATTGCTCTGGCAATTTTGCACATTTTGGAACAATGTTTGTGGCTAACGCAAGAAATATGATAAATAAAGAGTTCCCTGGTTTCAGACTTTCATTTTGGACTCTTTAAGTATTTTTTTATTAATTAATAAAACTATGGAAGAGGCCTTGGTACGACTTTCGCTGCAGATAAAAAAAATGAAGGGAAAGGTCAGTAAAAATTTTGAAACCAGGGAACTCTATATTTATCATATATCTTGCGTTAGCCACCAACGGTGTTCCAAAGTGTGCAAAATTGCCCGAGCAATTTGTGAAATACTCTTGCCCGTTGGTTAACAAGAGAAGGCAGCAATACCAGATGGCGGGTCTCGTAGGGCCTTAAGTTGCAAGTGTCATATACAAACCTACTCCACGTTATGGTAATGTGTTGAGAGAAGGCAGTGCTGCAACGGTTTTCTTTGCGACCTTCACAATGTCAGAGACACTCTGCATGGGTTGTCCGGAACACAGTTCGTGAATGCTTTTCCGTTTCAGTTTGGGGGTGATGGTTCATTGGAACTCGAACTGCTTGGCACGTTGTGTGCTGGAGTTCCCGGTGTATCACTATGTTCAGTAACGTGCCCGACGTTTCATCACGATCACGCCACAATGTATGTCCTACAAACATGTCAGCGCCTCCAATGACATGTTGCTCCAAAACTCTATACAACTGCCTTGCAATTCGCCAGTCGATGTACTTTGGAGCCGTGTCGTCCGCTTGGTATTTCTGCGTCACCTCGCTCACCAGTATTTGTACTACAACATGAAGATAGCAAGCCATTGTCTTAAAACTCACAACACAATATTTGTATGCGTACGAACAGGACCGCGCGCTGTCTCACACTACTCACTTTAACAGTCACTCACGTACACAACGCAGGACACCTTCCAGGCATGCGCGGTATCACCCAATCAATTGCACCCACATTTGCATGTTGTTTGACACTTTATGGCTGCAAACAGTACAGGTGGGGTCTCACTTTTATAAGCCATGTTCTATGGGTTGCGCGCGATTACGAAATGTCGTACTCCACACATGTTACTTTGGTGTCATGCTTGTCCACCTCAGAAAGTTCCGTGACGATAGTCGTCGAGAAGTCCGATAGTTTCTCTTGTTAGAGGACTGAGATTTCAGTTCTGGTTCAAAATCTCGTATCCAGGTTTCGTCTATAGCAATAATTCTGTCCAAAAACTGCTCACCTTTTGTCTCGTATCGCTGAAGCAATTTTTCTGTGATCCTTTTGCGAACTGCTTGCAGGTCTTCACTCAGATTATAGGGAACCTATTTGGCAGGCACATTTCTGTTTTGCAATTTTCCAGTTAGAATTCTGAAACCCGAATCAGTAGACATGTTTGCTTCGTATCTGATCTTTTCACATGTTTCCCGTCGATCTTCTTCCAAAATGCTGCTGACGATAACCACAGAAGTGTCGTCTGTTGCATCTGCCGGCCGGACACTTTTTGGGTCGTCTTCGATGCTTTCCCGACCTCGGCGGAAATGAGAACCCCACCGTGACATTGTGATATTATCCACTACACTAACCCCACAAATTTCACACAAAGTTTAAGAATTTCGGGAGGGGATTTTCCTCGCAAAGTTTCAGTTTTAATGTAGAACCGCTGGTCTCCACGCGAGATTTGACCTGCCTCACTTTCTTCCTCCATTTCTAGGCAGAGATTTTCTGAACAGGAAAAAATTAGCCGGCAAACGTAGACACAACTTTTTTTTTTACTGAAGTTTGACTCACAAATACCGCAACAATTGGAGGGATTGCATCATCCAACGGGAAGCGCCTGCCCAGCGTGCAACATTTTTGAAATGACCTACGTAATAATTTCCAGCGATACTTATTTGAACATTTTTGGGCAGATGTTACATATATTTTAAAAATGCACTCATATCACATTTAGTTGTATAAAAAATAAATTTCATAACACCACGTGTGATGATGTGAAAACCGTTACAAAAAAAGAATTGGAAAAAATG
Source organism: Macrothele yani (assembly GCA_039090855.1). Classification (NCBI taxonomy): domain Eukaryota; kingdom Metazoa; phylum Arthropoda; class Arachnida; order Araneae; family Macrothelidae; genus Macrothele; species Macrothele yani. Next base: position 13,113,690 of record CM077013.1, on the reverse strand, counting down.
CCAGTGGTGCACAGTAAAATGGGAACTGCTGAAAGTAAACGTGGGAAAATTCAGAAATGGCCAATGGAACGTCATTTTGAATTAAAAAGCAAGGAAGGAAAGAGGACAGCCATCTTGGTGACCAGATCACAAGGTCATAACGAGCCCGTAAATTCTCAGAACTTTGAGCATGGAATTCTTCGAAGAGCAAAGCAATAGAGAAGGAGGGCCCATCGGGCGGATATAAACCGTGAGAACTTAGGATGCGGAGAGTGGATGCCCAACTAAGGGTGTCAAATGCATCGTTGGGATTGGCTGAGCGCTCGCTGGGGCTCAAAAATGTTTGGGAGGACTCAGGAAATTAGTTTTTTGGCGGTCTCTTCTCTGATAGCTTTCACAGGAGTAGGACGTATGATTTTGCCGTAAAAAAAGCGCTTGACTGCGGTCGAGTTAGCTAGGGGTAGATTTCGACTAACTGCGGTTAGATCGTATCTATCCTTTGTTCCAAGAGCTGCGGTCTAGATCCATGGTACCTGAGATCGGACAATTTAAATGTCAGAAGTTTTGCATATTTGCTTGCATGAGATGGAACGTGATTGTAAGTACCATGTGTGCTAAACACTGCTTATCCTATGAACTCAAAGAAGAACTGAATTTAACATCGTTGAAGCCTTGTGGAAAAACTGAAAGGTGCTAACAAGGAAGCACTTCATTTCTATTTGCTCAGCTCAAGCTCCATTGTCACCTAAAATTCCGACGAGCATCTACTGGATGTTCTAGTACAAGGTGTAAAACCAACCTTCATCCTACCCTAAGTGGTGGAGAAGTTAGTTAGTTGTTATTTGTTAAATATATTCGGCTCATTTGTACACCAGCTTGGAAGTCTTCAACCACGCCTCTGTCTCGAATAAAGTGGACCTACACAAGGCGTATAGACCTTACCCCAATCTGGATTGGTGGCAACAAGAAAAAGTAAGTGCAATCTGGATGATAAGAGTATCCCAGTACATTCACCATGCAATACCTCCCACTATCCCATACCAAATAAAATAAACAGAAAAATACAACAACGATTTCCGTGACGGTACCATCCATGACACCACGATAAAACATTTCTGGGCATGCCACTGTGCTGAAGGTGAATTACAAGTTTCTCCTGTAGCACTCTGATACAAGGTTTCCCCCTTTTGTACCTAGGCCACTTTCTAGCTTTTTTACTCCTCAAATCAGTTTCAGGGGTAACTGCTTTTCAGTAACTGTGCTCACATAGCCTGAGGAAGAAGCAAATATTGGACCAATAAATTTGTAAAAGTGTTTTGTTCAGTATTTTTGATGAAAGCATCAGACAATCGCAAGTGAAAATGCAAAATTAACAAGTAGGGCATACGTGACCCAAACACCTCATGTGTTACTACACTGCAGGCCACCCAAAATGCAAAACCAAGAAGGAAGCATCCGATTGGCCTGAAATTCGCAGCATACGTCGCCCGCGAGAGGACATGCAAACGATTAGCATTGCAGGGCATATGCAAATAATGTGCGTCCGGCACGCCACAGAGAAGCACTATAGGAAAGGTGCACAGAAAGCGGGGTGAAAGTAGTGAAAGTGTGTCGTGCTGCCGGACCTATGCGTTGGAAGCTTCCTGATGCCTCGTCGCAGAATACGGCAGTCATTCCAGCACGTTTCGGAATTCGACGAATAGTGGCTTATCGCGACAGCGGTTTATCGTACCGAGACATCAGCGCCCGATTGGGACGACATCCAGCCGCAGTGAGGCGAGTATGAATTCGGTGGGTGCAGGAGGAACGGACGGACCGACCTGAGCGATTACCGCAGCCGCGGCACACCACCGAACGAGAAAACTGGCATGTTGTACGGCGGGCATTGACGGCTCGCACCGCCACATCACGAACGTTAGCAGAGGGATTAGGATGTGTTGCGCAACAACCTGTGTCAGCACGTACCGTTTGACGTCGTCTGCAGGTGCGGGAACTTGTCGCTCGGCACACATTGCTCCGATTACCATTACACGTTACATCATCGGCGAGTGCGGTGGCAGTGGGCCATTGAATGCCGCACCTGGACTATGGAATGGCACGCATTGTCTTCTCCGACGAATCCCGGTTCTGCCTGCAACATCACGATGGTCGGATCCGCATAACACGGCACTGCGGCGAGAGACTGTATGACGCCTGCATTATGCATCGTTATACCGGTTCGTCGTCTGGCGTTGTGGTTTGGGGCGCAATTGGATATGACACCCGCACCCCTCTGGTACGCATCGCCTCTACACTCAACAGCCACCGCTATATCTCCGACGTTTTGGAGCCTGTAGTCCTCCCTTACCTGCAGTACCTGCCAACGGCCACGTTTCAACAGAACAATGCGCAACCGCACGTGGCACGCATCGCGCAACAATTCTTCACGGCCCACCTTGTGTCACTGCATCCGTGGCCCGCCTGTTCTCCCGATATGTCACCCATCGAACACGTCTGGTTGCTGATCGGCAACCGAGTTGCCCGGCAAGCACCTCCCGAGGCTACGCCTGATGAACTGTGGCAAGGTGGGGAAGCAGCCTGGACCGACATACCCCAAGCCCACATCCAAAGCCTCTTTCGTTCAATGCCGCGGCGTGTAGCGGACGTTATTGCCAGCCTTCGGGGCTACACGAACTATTTATGTCTGCGTGTTCCGATAGTCGCACGGGCCTGTAAGCTCAATCGTTTCATCTTTGTATCTGTTGTTATGCGTCCAGTAAATCTGGCTTTGCTATCTCGTGTCCTTCTTAGTGTTGCATTTTTGGTGGCCAGCAGTGTATTATCCAAACACGGTAAGAGGTTTTAGAAAATTGTATAAGATAGGTTTCACTGTATGGTTTAAATTCCTCTCCCTAAACATATCGATTACGTATTTTTTTTTAATTTGGAAGCTATCAGTGTTTTAAGCAACACTGCACGAAAAGAAAGTGTTATAGGTAAAACACATTGTACTATAACTGCGGAAGCCATAAAAATGGGAAAACGACGGAGGATGTTCCAAGATATCATTTTGCATGGTAAACTTTTTGTTCAGAAACCAACGGCTTCTGTTTGACTGAGAGTCTCTAAAGAATTGATTTGCCCGCTTAGTAGTGCACACGAGGCTCCTCTTTATCGTTTCCCTTTCGTGACTCAGAAGACAAAACTATGCATTATCTGTATTTGCATAATGACCGCGATCCGAAGCTTTCCATTTCAAGACATGGACTACTATTTCGAAAAATTTCTTCCTTCTTCATGAAATTAGGACGTCGGTTCAACTAAAAACAGATTACCCCGAGAAATTATCAACAAAAATTTATTCAAAGCGATTTATTTTATGGTCAGCTAAGGAATTTTTAGTGGCTCTCAGGTGATTTCTCTTCATTCACGTAAAAATAATTCGTACTTATTTTATCCGATCTGCCATCGTACGAAGTAAATGCAGCTAATGAAATACTTTCAATTCCTTATGTAGAAATACAAAACCTTAGGGTAAAAGTTGCAATAATTTTTCTGATTTTAAATAACGTTTTAAGCAGCATTCCTTTTAGTCGTCGTAGATTGCGCTCAAATCATTGTAACGGCATCCACTACGGGAGTGCAAAAAACCTATGTATATCTTGGCATAAGCTTGAACTCACAATCTGTGTCGTCCGTCCACGGAACAATCACAAAACATGAAGTTATTTAAATTATTAGGTGTGCAACTTAATTATCGGCCACAGGCACGACACGTTGACAGCAAATCATAGCAAATCGAATACGTACCTAATCAGGGAAATAATCCCCGTCGTGTTGGATACATATCAGCCATCGGTCAGGGAGCTGCCAAATGCCACTGCGGAAAAAAGAGGGCTGTTTCGAGTTGATAAAGTCATCAATACTTGTGTGGACCTCCTCGACAGAAGTGAAGTGCGTATTACTCAGGTGATGTTGCAGGGAGCGAAAGAAGTGATAATCCGACGGGGCGAAGTCTGGAGAATACGTCGGGTGGGACAAAATCTCCCATCCCAGGTCGGTGATTGTGTTTAAAGTCGTTTTCGCGGTGTGAGGACGCGCGTGATCCGGAATCAACAGGACCGACCTTCTGCCCTTGCCGCTGTATGGCATTTTTGCTTCCATTGCGTCACTCACATGAATAAGTTGCTGACAATAACGCTCAGCATTGACCATTTCACCAGGTTTGAGCAACTCATAGTGTACGACACCGCGCTGATCCCACCATATGCACGGCAACAACGTCCTGGCATGGATATTCGGTTTGGCGGTACTGGTGGTAGGCTGACCTGGATTAACCCACGATTTGCGCCGCTTAAGATTACCGTAGAGGATCCACTTCTCATCACAGGTTAACATCTTGTTCAGGATATCCTTCTTCTTGAATCTAGAGAGCAAGGACACAGCAACATTTTAACGCCTAGACTTGTTTGCAGGTGTGAGTTTGGTGGGGCACCCAACGGCCCTCCTTGTGAATCCGTCCAAGCTTGTGCAGGCGTTTTTCAACTGCTTGCCATGTTACTCCGAGTTCCTAGGCGAACTCTGACTGTGTGCAACACGGATCCGTGTCCAACAGTTGTTCCAGTTCCTCATCGTCAACTTTCTGTGGCTGTCTCGGACGTTCTGCATCAGGGAGATCGAAATCTCTTTGCTTAAAACGCTGGAACCATTTCTTACACGTCGTGTTGTTTCTGTTTCGCTATTTGTGACACGTGTGGTCTTGCGTTATCATGGAGGAGGATAGAACCCTTCCTGTTAATTGAAAATGGCTGTTTGTAACACAACTTGCGATGCACTCGATCAATGTTTTCACAGTATGTGCTTTAGGTATTGCTTTTACCAGCATTCAAGAACCTGTAGTGTATGCCACCGTGAACAGTCCACCAAACTGTCAACAAAACCTTCTTTGGCGTCAACATTGGTTTAAGATATCGTTTTTATGGTTCATCATGGTTTATTCATCGTCCAGGTCGCTTACGATTGTCGTATAACACCCTCTTGTCATCACAGGTTGCAATTCGATTAACTAGGGATCCTTTTCCTTGCGAAGCATAAGGTTATTACACATCTCAAACCGTTTTTGTTTCTGAAGCTCCGTCAGTTCATATGAGACCTTCTTGACCTTTCCAATTGGGTGGAGATGTTCGGAAATGCTTGACACCGACACACTGTACTATTTGTTGGCGAGTTCTCTGATTGTGTCGCGAGGATTTGCCTCCACATTTGATTTCAAGGAATCGATATCAATGACCGAATGTCGTTTGCAGCCCTCCTCAATTTGTAGGCTCGTGTCACCGAGAAAAACGTTTTCAAACCAACGACGAACAGTACCTTCAGATTTTGCTTTCTAGCCCTATGCCTCGACCACATGACGGCAGGGTTGTGCCGCATTACGACCCAATTTGAACTCATGAAGCACAATCACCCTCAATTCACTCCTTTCTAACATGTTGTACAGAAAACTCTCACACGGGTAACTACTACTTCAGCTCAACCGATCATGGCGTGTATGAGTCTCCTTCAACTGGTACGAATGGCGCTGCGAGCAAGTTGGTCGGCAAGCATTGTGGGCGACTTGAATGTGGAACCTCAGAAAATCGACCATGATTTTCCGAACGGCCTGATATATTTATGGATGCATGCATACCTTTTGCCATAATAGACAATACTGACTTATGTCTTGGTAACATTGTGTGCAATCACTTCTGATTTCTGCCAACCGGACTGTGTATGCTGATGGCACGTCCTGTAGGAAGACAGTAAACGTGTTTTGCAGATCATGTTGTCCCGGAAGTACGAAGTTTATATGAAATTCAAACTGAATATAAACAAGAAATATAACACTGGATTTTCGGATGTAATGAGCACGTCTTTTGAATGCGTTCTGATGCGAATTAAAGTTAATGAAGCTATTCAAAGTCAATGAAACCGGTACGGAAAACAATAGTATCTGACCGAAGAGAGAAGTTTTTCAATCGGGTTTTTAAACCCCCAGATATATTTTTTTTGATTGGAGGTTTAACGACCACCGTGAGCATCTCAATGGGCTATAAGCAGTCGCCCGTCCCTAATTTAGGGTCACTGGTTCCAGGGAAGGGAGAGAGCCAGTGCCGTAAGACAAACACAACATCCATGCCTGACCGGGATTCGAACCCGGACCCCTTACGGACAAATGATCAGAGGCCAACGCCTTAGACCACTGCGCCACCGGGGCGACAACCCCAGATATTGCTGTAAACGGAATTTTTAACTTATGCCCTCTGTTTTGCACACTTGAGCGTTTAGAGAAATTTTAAATTATATGAAAAACCTTTCTCAGCGGAAATGCTCTCCAACAAAAATGAATTTTTCCAATCGGTCTCTTAGAAGCAGAGATATCGACAAATATAAGGTATGCGGTTATGACCCCAGGCGAGAAAAACGTGCATTATTTTAAGTAGAAAGTATTCTCAAAAAGGTTTTTCGATGTGAGTGGTACCGAACCAGGAAAGAACTTTTTCAGTAGAGATCTCAGGGACTTAGATTTTGCTGCAAATGCATCATAAGCCAAAATCAACGCTGATGCTCCTTGGTGGCCAAACCATTCTTTACCAAATTTTAGAAATTATATGAAAAACATTTCCCATCAGGAGCTGTATGCGATACAGGAAGAATTTGTCAAATCGGAGTTTTACTAGTAGAAATATCGGAGAAAATCGCAATTTACCTTAACACCCCCTAGTGGAAAGCCTTTCGTTTACTCGAAAATTTTGAAATTATATGGAAAAAATATTAGACCGGAAACGCTATCCAGCAAAAAGGAATTTTTCAAATCGGACTGTTAGAATTAATGATATTGACAAAAATAAGAAATACATCCATTATTTTAAGAAATGAAACCATACATTGTTTTAAGAAGTGTGACATGCCTGCACCTTTGGGCGCACATGAGACAAAGACAGATAGCAGCGAGAGCATAGGTCAGCGTCTCTCAATTGGGAGAGTGACTTATTCCGGAATGAGAGGACCCGTATTCGATGCCCGGCGTGGACAAAAATGACGGAGAAATTTACTTCGTTATATTGGCGCCCGAACTTCAAGAACGACCTGGCCGTTAAAGTTTTCGCAATGGTGTGATGTTCTTTCCACACCGTGAGACAGGAAAAATAACAGAATCCCTTCTTCAGCGCTTCGAAAAACTAAATGTGTGTGATGTTACGTTCCCCACACTAAATTGAGTAGGATTTTTTCAATGTACGTTGTTCAGCGGATGACTGCCTACAGCGATATATGGTCCAGACTGATCCGTGCGCCATACCTTCTGCCCTCTTTCAGGTGTGGGGGAGGGGGATGTGACTTGCCTGCACCGCACGACGCACATGAGATAAAGGTAGACAGCAGCGAGAGCGCACGTCCGCTTAGCTCAGTTGGGAGAGCGACTTCTTCTGTAATGTGAGGACCCTGGCGCGGACAAAAATGACGGAGAAATTTACTTCGTTATAGAAGAATATATTCCGAAAGGATTTATCGACGTGAGTAGTACGGGTCCACAGACGAAATTTTTCAATCGAGATTTTGGAAGCTCACATTATGCTGCAATTACATCAAAAGCGGAAATAAAGACTTACGTCAATTACCTAGCGTCTATTACCGTCCCCGTTCAAAGTCACTCAAGTCACTCGTTTGGCAAATTCCAATCCTCAGTCGATGCTAGACGAACATGTCTGTCTCATTATGCAGCAAACCGAGCTCACGTTGTTCCGCATGTTGGAGTGAGCCATTTGTGTGACTAGGGGAGGTACATTTACTAAACTGGAATGCCATTATATATTCAGTGAGTTGGTAGGAAATGCACTTTGCAATAATATATCATAAATGTAGCAATATTTCCTTGCACTCTTGCACAAACTGCGAGGACCTTACTCTAAACGCTAGAGAAACGACAGTCCTAATTATTTTTTTTTGCAATAAAGTTTGGGGTGCACATCTGAATTGTTATGTCTATTCATATCCTGCAGTTTCCGTGGGGTTTTGTTTACGTTCGGAACTGTGGCTCTCCGTATATTGCAGCGCGCTAAAAAGAGTTACAAGCTATTTCGGCGAGAAGATTTCGACTGGGTTTCTTCTACCATTGTTTAGAATATGACATAATGTGTGTACAATTTCAGATTTGATTTTGCTGCTGTCTGTGCTAGACATCCGTAGTATGGCGTGTGTCTTTTCCCTGCTGTTTTCAGGGGTTTATGAACGTTTTGGACCGCGGCACTCCGTGTGTTACAAGACGATATAAATAGTTCCACTATTAAAAAACAGTAATTCCGCGAATCGTTTAGAGAGAAATCATATTTCAATAAAACGCAAATAGGATAAAAGGTAAGACGCAAATGTTATACATGAAATGCGAGAAGAACCTGGATTTTCTCATATTTCCTTTCTTTAAAGCTTAACACCGAAGTTCCTCCGTTTGCGCATTCTCCCATCTCATCTGGACAATTTTTTATTTTATCTTGACGTGTTCTGGATCTGCTAATATTGTGCAATGGAGCACAACCAAGGCAGCGCAGTGGTCTAAGCGTTGGCTTGTGACCAGATTTGGTCCGGGTCCGAATCTCGGTGAGGAATGGATTTTCTGTATGTCTTACGGTGCTGGCTTTCTCCCTTCCCTGGAAACAGTGACCCAAAATTAGGAAGCGGAAACAGACTGTGTGTAGCACATGTACTTTCTCACGGCGGTTGCTGAACCTCCCCCCAAAGAAACAAAAACAAGTGTGACTGTCAAGAAACTCATGTCAAACATCATTGAAGCTACTATCATGACTAGCATGCTGCAGAAGACCACGTTTGTATTCCATGCATTAAAGTCGTCTTCTCTCAGCTTGAGTTTCAGTTTAAACACGTGCAGTTTTCTGTTCCGTCTCAGTTTCGTCACAAGCATAAAATCACACACATTCTGTCGTTTAAAGTTGTCGGATTCAACCAGCAAAACCGATAGTTTTTCCAAGAACAACTCTATGTCGGCTGTTCTAGAGCTAGCAAAATTTAAATCTTCTTCATCTTGGCTCCAAATAGAAGAACATTCACCGTCTGACACAGAGGATCTTCCAGAATAAACTTACATGCGCAATCGGTGAAAATATCCATTACGCAAATCCCCACACAACACACAGAACACAGAATATTTCGTATATGTTACAAGTACGTAGCACTGAAACATAGAGACTTTTCTGATACGTTGCGTAATGTAACAGTACTTTTCAGAAACCTTACGGTTACGTCAAAATGTTTTCAAACGCTACATGACTTTGAAACATAACCGATACGTTACAGTGAAAGGTATTTGTAACTTCAACATTCCAGCTTCATGTTACTGTTACGTATTTGAAAAATATTTGTGACATCATCATATTAGTGTTACGTATTTACTACGTTGAACATTATAGTTTTAATAATATTCGTAATATCACACAAAAAAATAATTGCAATCAACAGCTGTTTCAAAAGCAACAACGATCGTATTACAAGTTGTTTACGTTTTCCCAATTTCAACGCAATCCGCTGTCCATTGGGAACAGTGGCGGCTATTATATATTGGCAACAAAAGAAATAAAAATCGGTCCCAAATGAGGATGTCGAACTTCTATTATACCGACTATATTTCAGCGAAAAAAAAGAAAGGAAATCAAATTCGTCATTTCTCTAAATACCTACCAATATGAAATTTCTCAGCTTCAATTAAAAAACCCATGCTGGTATGGTATACTAATACAGCAACACAGCCATCTACTTAGATTTTATAAAATGCTTTTTAGAATTTGAAAATTATAATAATCGAAACAATTACTTACTTTTAGATGATCTTGAATCACAAAAAAAAAAATATGAAATATTAAATCAACTAACTAGCTAACTCGAGTACGACAGTATCACCAAAGAATATCCCAGTAGCACGTGGAAATACGACTATGGGAGCGCTTTGGTGAAATGGCATAAACGCGCATGTGCATCCACGCCGTTGCCAAACCAAAAATCTTAAATATCGCCGGAATGTAACATCAAAGTAGCAATTATGTACAATGGAAACTATAAAACAGTATCGGTGAATCCTACTTTTATCGTAACCATAATGTACAATGAACTATGTTCCAAAATAGGTGTTTCTGAAACGTAATTGTAAGATATCTCTGAAAGTGGAACGAAAATGAGAGATTGTAACAAAATTAATACATATCCGAAACGTTTTGTGCTGTATGGGAATACATACAGAAATATAGATGTTTCCAATATTTCAAATTTCGAATATTCGCAATCTATAAGGACTGCTGCTATACTCCAGTTGTTCCGTCACAAGGATAGATTTTATTCTTCTCTTTAGATTCCTTTCATTTCATTTCTAGAGCACATTTCAATCAAATGTTTCCGTGCAATATATCCTAAGCATAATTTTATGTAGGTATTTATTTGTTTCTCTCAGAAAAAGCTCGGAAAACGCTGGAAAAAGAAACTGATTAATGATGCTTATTTTTTAATTTATGCAACACGAGGCTCATTTAGTAGTAATAAATATGTAAATAAATAAACTTTTAAATGCTTCCACTCATTTTCAGCGATTAATATCAGCTTTCTAAATTTCTGTGCCAGAAATTACTTTACTGTGCGAGTGATGTGTAGCCTAAAATCCACAAAATCTCATAATAAGAAGTTAGTCACATGACCCCTCACGCTGCAGAGAAAAAAATTCCGTAGATAGCAAGAAAATCAGATGCTTTCTTCGAAATGTACGAGCAAGAAGGAGTATCTTCTCTTGGTAATATGTTTTAGGTTTCATAGAAATATATATTATTCAATAAACGAATGAAGCGCGATGGCGTTCCACTTATGACACGTTACCTACGCATTGCGTTTCTTTCTGCCATAGTGCATGTTGACCTTAACATGATAAAATTGTTCCCGACAGAGTGATTTAATATCCACTCGAGCAACTCTTTCCAAAGAAATGCCGTTTTCAGCAAATTAACTGGTTCTTTGTTTCACGCACCCATCGTTTTAGAAAATTTAAACCTCAAGTTTATGTTCCATTTTCCACAAAAACCGGTTCTCTTTTATTTTTTATGCCTTCGGAAGAAGTTTTGCCCCAGATGCTCCTTTCATGTGCATAACGCGCAGCTGCTCCTAACGGCTTTAAAAGCTGTGAATTCTTTCGCTACTCCGCTGCTTGAATCATAACTGCCACTCGTTGTCTCCGCTGCCGAGATCAAATAGCGCGGCATTTAATTAAAGGCCGCTTTGAGATTAGGCAAATGAATTTTGACTACGTCTCTCCCTTCTAAACGACGTGCTTAACACGAGAACAAGAAAAAAGTGTTTACTTAAGAGAATCCGCATTCTCGAATGTTCCCGGGTAAGAAATATAGAGAGCATAAATATTTAGTCACAGGGCGTTGTTGAAAACATGTAGTTCTGTTTCTTCACCTACGAAACAAAAAGTTACTGTATTAGTTCACACGAAACCACAAAACCCACTTTCGTATTTTTGAATGATTGAATTTCAAATTATATTTGCCTAGAAGCAAGCATCTGTTCCAGCAAAACAGGTATTGCATATGTAAGCACTCTGACTTTTTTCTCTATAAATACGTATAATTCTTATATCTCTGTTTGTTACACTGTTGTTAGTTACCGCCTCAACAAAAAGTGTTCTATAGAGTTTCATTCTCAACAAGAGGAATCGCTGTTGCATTACTGAAAAGTGGAAAAAAGTTCCCAGCGTCTTTTATAGTCCTGCTTCTGGGAACTACGTTCTCAGAAAGGCGAGCCCATTGGTTAGAACAAGAAACGCTTCGACAACTCCTCTAATCATCGTCGATGAAATCTCCAAGTTGATTAAACATGGACTTCCCTGCATTGATCACTTTCAGCGTGAATAGATGCAATGCGAACAGTGGTTTGGTGGAAATATGATAGTCATTTGGGAATACTTCAGACAAACGGTACCAGTTTTTGCACGAGGAAGAAGAGGTACCCAGCAAAAACAGTCTTGCTGGCTGCCAGCAATAGAATGTCCGGGCGGCCAACAGAAGGTCAATAAAATGTCCGGGTGGCCAACAGAAGGGCCAGCAGTTCAGGCCAAGAGTTGGCACCCCATCAGTTGTCATATGCCACAACAGGGCCATCAGTTGTCCATAACAGGTAGTAGCTGCCACAAGTGGCCCTTCAGCGGCCCTGCAAACACGTGCCAGAAATGATGGCTAGCCTAATGTGGTCCACTAGTTTGCCGGGAGTGGCAGCCGGCAACAACGTGACGTGACTGATGGCTTGCCGAATCTTGTCAGCTAAGTTCCCAGTAGTAGCCATAAAAAAATCAAGGATAGCCGCAATTCTCCAAAGCTACAACTTTTTTTTTCTACTCGTACGAAACTTGTGAATTATAGCACTGCGCTGGGGAAATTTTTCTCAACATGCCGGAAAAACGCCCATTTATTTCTGTGTGGATACGAACCAGGGTCGTTGAGCGCTCTACCGACCGGACTAATTTGCCACGCACGTGTGTGTGTGTGCTTGAAGCTGCCTGTTTCGTGAGGAATATGTAATCGAATGGTTCCCTCTTTCATTTTACAATATCGCGAGGTATTATTAATAAAAGTTAGTTTCATATAATTCATATTTTTTTCAACGTAACGATTGTTTTTTTTATCTTAAGGGAACTTCACTCATTTTCAAGGAGTGTACATACTTAGAGTCGCTTTCCAAAGATTTGTACTGTCCTTGTCGCCTTGAAAGGAGATTGTTGAATTAATATATATTTACCCGGGTTCATGTCGCATTCTGTTACATTTTTAACGTTGTATCTTTCCTTTCCGTTGTCCGAAGTTACATTTGTTTCAGAGAGGAAATATATTTTATTTTACTTCTCGTTATTTTTAGAAACGAATTCTTCCCAGTCTTGTGTATTTAACCCATGGATGAGTGCATTATATCCACATAACGTTGTTGTTTTTTTCTTTCAAATATTTAATAAATTTTGTACACGTATAATTTTTTTTTCCAACAAACGTTTTTTTATTGGTTTTCCAGGACATTTGTTTCAAGCGGTTTTAAATACTTTTCTTGTTATTCATCTACTCCATTCCGTGAATTGTTATTCATGGGAATGGAGTGGGTGTATTTCATGGCTGTGATCTAATATTTCATGGTTTAATCTGATATCTTCGTCGACGTGGAATTTCATTAGGAAATTAATTCGCCTCTCTATACATATGGATTTTTTTTCTTAACATCCACTAAAATAACGCGATGGCGATAGCGTCGTCTTCAACTAACTGGTACCATGAGGGACACAGCACGTGTTGCTTCTGCGCATGCGCAGTCCCGTTGTTTCCACCTGCTGTTGGGGTTGCATTGGTTGCCAGCAACGGGCCACTAGTGGCACTTGCTTGGAGGCCCACAACTCACGGTGATGCTGCAGGGCCATCAATGGCTCGCCAACTGATAGTGCTACCTCCAACGGACCGCTACCGGGCCGTGAGCGGCTGGCCAGCAGTTTCCCAGCACATGTGTTACTGCTGGGTAAAATCATCGAATGTTTTATGAACCCTTTAAGTGGCTAATGCACCTGAACTAAATGGGGCCTAAAATTATCTGAGCTCCACAATCAGAAAATTTCCCATAGCGACTGGGTTTTAAGAAAGCAATGTCAAAACTGTTCCTTCCATCCTACCATTTCAGCAGTGCGGACGGACAGTAAACCTCTAAAGTGCACTTTATTACAGGGGCATGAAAAGCTGGGGAAGGGCACACCCCCTTCCCGACACGGACATCATGAAATTCGGCAGAAACATGTGGCTAAAACACCCTATATCTCTTTTATTAGATTCACCGACATTGTTACAGCCTAATTATATAACAAGGAACCGCACAAACAAACTGTACTTAAAGAGTATAAATATATTAGTGATCCAATATTTCCTGGCGTACAATAGAAATCAAAGTTTCCAAGCTTTTGCACGTCAACCAGATGGCTTTTTCAAGGAAGGTAGACAGCAAACTGCAAACTGAATAATATAACGCTTCAACAATTTGAACGTGGTGATTTGACTTGGGAATAACGAATAGATGCGAACATAATCAGGTATTCAAAAGCACGATGCGTTATGCTCGTTTAGCAAGCGGAATCATGGAAGGAAAACCAAGTGGAAATCAGTGTTTGAAGAATTGATCCCAAACTCGTGGCAACTCCAGTGAGATGCTATCATTTCATGTCTCGCTGTTGGTCATGATCTCTAAAGTTTCGTGAATGGCAGTAGATTTTGGGGTGGAGTAGGAAGCTAATTTCTTTAAGTCATCCCACATAGGAGCAGCGGACTTGAACTTGACTTCTCTGGAAAGGGAGTGGTTACTTCTTTGCCGTTCTTTATGCCCATTTTATGTTCGTTGATTCTAATTCTAAATGAACGATTAGTCATTCCAGTGTAGCATCGCTTGGAGCCGTCCGGATAAAGTAGAGGAATGGCATAAACACCTACTTCATTGGAAGGTGGGTTCTTGTCAGTGTTTCCCTTAAGCATGGTAAATAAAGATTGCGGAGATTTGATGCCAACACCGAGTTTCATCTTCTTGAGCGCGTTCTTGATCTGATAGGAAACATTTGGTATATAGGGAATATAAAAATAATGTTTCAGCCTTTTTAGCAGATAATCAGTCAAGAAGGATTAGGGTCAATCATCCTCTAAATGATCGCTTTGAATATCAAAGCTAATGAAAGTAACTCGTTCTGCTGCAGTGCTGAGACGGGCCGATCCCGAGCCCGAAGTCGAGCTTTGGCCCGAACTGAGCTCGGGCTCTGAGGGAGGGAGATAATTTTGTTCCTTTTTTTTTCTTTTAATGTGATTATGTATGATTTAGCACACGATACTTTTTTTACACTTTCTAGTTACTGAATAGAATTCTTCTGCAGCTGCGTCCAGATGGGGAGTGGGAATTCAGCAGGGCTAATATTTCCAGGTTTGGGTAACAAACACCATAGGCCATGAATTACTGAATTTCTGCGAAGGAAAAGTTTCTTTAAGAACTATAGATAGTTGATAGCAAAGTGACGAAATTTTGCTCCCTACCTCAGCGGGGCAGCTCCCTGCTAATTCTATTGAGCAACGTACGACGTAGATTATTGTGCCTCCCGATTTTTCCTGATTCCCAGCCCCACGAAACATTTCAGGTTGAAATGAATCGTCAAAGAAGCTATAGAAATAGGTACACACCCCTTCCCCACTCCTCAGTGGAGAAAGGCATCTGTTAACTGCACAGGGAGGAAAGAATGGAAATGTGGAAGAGGAGATTTTTTTTTTGATGCCCAAACAGGTTAGTCATAGGTTTCGGGCTCTTTCGGGACCGGAATCTATCTTGCTATATAAAATTCGAGATCGGACGGGCTCGGGCGCTTAAAATTGAGACCGAACTCAGTCTGTTCTGCTGCACAGGTTCACTCATTTCTAGTGATATATTGGCCACCTTTTTGAAAGCTAATGCATTCGTTCGATTTGGTTTTAGTCCATTTTGTAAACTCCACGTTAATTCGTTCCAGTCAGCTGAAAAGCTTATAACTAAACTGCCTTTTTCTCGCCGTGATGGAATTCGAGCCTACAGCTTCCTACTCCTCAGTCGGGCATTCTACCGATTTAACTCCGCTGTTAAACGCCTATCTGTCTAACTTGCTGTTTTGACTCTTGTGTGCTCTTTGAGATAGGCACATCACAGGCTAAATCTAGTGCGTTGTGGCAGCTAAATCTAGTGCACAGACTAAATCTAGTGCGTTCTCCAACTTAGCAGTGATAACCGAAATGCGGAGCGTTCAACATAATCATACATGTAAGGCATGACTGCACATCATTGGACGAGGAAATGTGCAGATGATCCCAAGTGTGCATTGGTTCTTGATTGAAGTTCCTCCACAAATGATTTCATAAGATAATTTCATGGACAACAACATTCACAGACAAAATTTGAATGACGCCTTTTGCCACTTTTCTCCAAGAAGTGGCAAAAAAGCACTTCTTGGAGAAAAGTGGCAAAAAGCGTCATTCTTATACCGACAAACAATAATACATATAACATGAATAGATAAATTATAACTTAGCTGCCAACAAATAAACAGTATGAACAGACAAATTATAACTTATCTGACAAACAAAGATATACTATGAATAGACAAATTGCAACTTAGCTGACTAACAAAGAAACACTTATTATGGATAGATAAATTAAAACTTTGCTGACAAAGAAATATTTAATATGAATAGACAAATTGCAACTTAGCTGACAAATAAAGAAATGCTTAGTATGAATTGGCAAATTATAACTTAGCTGACAAAGAAATATTTCATATGAATAGACAAATTCTAACTTAGCTGCCAACAAAGAAACAAATAAATCAACAAATTGTAACTCAGCTGACAAACAGAGAATCACTTAATACATATAGACAAATTATAACTTAACTGACAAAAATAAACACTTAATGTGAATAGAGAAGTTTTAACTTAGCTGACAAAAAAAAAAAAAACACGTAATGTGAATAGAGAAATTTTAACTTAGCTGACAAAGAAAACTTACTATGAACAGAAAAAGTGTAACTTAGCTAACAAACAGAGAACCACATAATATGAATAGACAAATTATAACTTAGCTGACAAAAAAAATTAATATGAATAGAGAAATTTTAACTTAGCTGACAAAAAAAATTACTATGAACAGAAAAATTGTAACTTAGCTGACAAAGAAACACTTAATATGAACAAACAAATTGTAACTTAGATGACAAACAAAGAAACACTTAATATGAATAGACAAATTTTAACTTAGTTGACAAAAAAACACTTAATATGAATAGACAAATTTTAACTTAGTTAACAAAAAAAAAAAAAAACACTTAATATGAATAGACAAATTATAACTTAGCTTCCAGGACAGATGGAAAGCGCCGAAACAATCATCTCGGAAGATCCCAATGAAGCAGCAGATTAATTTTCAGAATTTCAACACCAGCTAACTCCATCCTGTGTACCGCGATTAAGGTTACAGTTTGAAGCCAAAATGCAAATAAATACAAGGATTCGAAGAAAGGATTGTGTAAAGGAACACACCTTTGCATCACAGCCTCACTCACAGATGTAATTGAAGCTGTAATAATTACTAAATGCAATCGTAGCGTCTTTTTCTTTTTATCAAGAATTTCCCACCAAGTCTCATTTTCATTTTTAAGCTTCGTCACTTCCTAGTAATTCCTGCTTACGTCATAACAATTATAAAACTTTAAGGACAAACTTTTGGACATGTTGGCGTCTATTTGGATGAACCTGTATTTGCTCTTGGCCACTTTACGTTGCATCGTCGAAAGCCAGAAATTAGTAAATACTCACTGTTTACGTTAAGACAACTCAAGAACAGGGAAATCACTTACAAAATAATAGTAAATACACATAAACGAATGTTTACTGGGAGATCTTCGAGATCCCTTAGAAAATAGTTTTTAACACATTTTTTTATTGGAGGTTTAACGATCACCGTGACCAACTCAATGGGCTATAAGCAGTCGTCCGTCCCTAATTTAGGGCCACTGGTTCCAGGGAAGGAAGAGAGCCACTGCCGTAAGACAAACACAACATCATACCTCACCGGGATTCAAACCGGACCCTCTTGAACGAATAATCAGAAGCCATCGCTTAAACCAATGCGCCACCGCGGTGACTTTAACACATTAATAAAAACTGAATAATGAAATTATAAACACAATTCATTTTACAAAAAGTTAAATAATTTCTTATTATTTTAAGAGAAACGTCTTACAGCTAAAAATTAAAGTCACAGCTTTTTCAATCGTGTATGGTACTAGCCGCTGGTAAGTAAGCAAATAAATGAGTTTGTTAGTGCCGCATTGATTTAAATAAGCAAAGTATAAATTATTTGAGAAAAATCTGTTTCATACAGGAACATGTGCTGATCTTAATCGAAATTTACTCCGTTCAAATTTAAAAGTTAAATTGAGAGGTTTTGTTTTTACACTGCCTTAATTGAATTAATTTTGTCTGCGACGTTTTTCATACTTATACCTATTTCAAGGGAGTTGCAGTTAGGACAGAAGGCAAGTCCGCAACTAAACCACTGAGGGTCTTTTATTTGCTTCTTTGTTTCGGGGTTCGAGACCATAATGTGGTGGCTCACTGTGGCTGTTAAAAAATCGATTATGGAAGTCATCTTTAACTAATTTAGGGTCCTTGGCTTAGCTTTAATGGGTTAGCCCTAATTAAGGCCCACTAGCTGTGAATTAATATTATAGCAAACAAAAGTTCTTGTTTTTCTTTGTTAAATCCGAGATATTGCTAAATGCGAGCTCATGTGCGGATTCAGCTGTAGAAGTTTTCTTTGCATGTTTATATGTATTTTACTAACATTGCTTCTGACAGATAAACAAAAATTAATTCATTTTCAGATCTTCCTATAGGGACTCATAATCCTTTTGTGAAATGTTTGGCAACAAAGCTCCGAAACTTTATTAAAGCCCGGAAAAATAGTGAATAGCTTTCATTCAGTGTAGGGTATAGTGAAAAGATCCCTGACATACCACGATTCCCGTGGGCAAGCCTTGCATTTTTCTGAAGAAATAAGAGAGCTTAAGAAGCACCAAACATCCGGATTATGCAGTTTTTTATTTAGTACCAAATCTTATATACGGTTTATTTTGGAAACCGAATAGCCGTTTCTTTCTTCTACCGCCAGAATCTTCAATCACTTTCTGAGCTCAGAGCAACAAGCAGTTCAAAAGTTTAGAGCCTTCTGGGAAGAGATTTTCTTGTTACCAAATGTGCGTAAAAGTTTAAACAAAGTTTACGCCGTTCAGCGCAAATATTTCGTTAAGATCTTTCGTCTTAGATTCTCGGTCTTGCGACGTGTTAATTCCGTAAAGACCACGGAAATCTTTCGCTGGATGAGATCAAACTGACTTGAATAACTGAAGAATTTAATAAGAAATAAATCTAAATAAAGCATTCTTATCTCAGTTCTAAGAAGCAAATTTTAGATAAAGAAAGGACCAAATAAAATTGTGGCTTGTAGATGACTGCATCTTAACTACACTAAACTGTGAATTGCTTCTTACTTGAGATTCGAGCAATCTCATGATTAATTCATATCGTATTGGTTAATAATTTATTCAAAATATTGTGGTATCTTGTAGTAATTAATATATATTCTGCCCTCAGTCTCACAAAGCTTCTTAGATGTAAGCTTTGTGGCGTTAACAGGAGGTTTGTTGCGCCGAACCTCGTTTGAGAACAGCCCTATATTTTGTGAGTTCACAGAATATACCAGATGTTGAAAATATTGTGCACAAATGATGTGCCATACTGAAATGATCCAGTCGCCCAGTTACCACAAACTGGAAGGGGTTTGCCTCGCAGCATGCAGCCCGTTCCTCTTCATCCTACACTACATAAATAAATATAAATAAAAAATAAAATAAATAAATAAATTTTATCCTCGAGATGTTTATATGGTTTATATCTGAGAACCGTGCAGGCCGCTAAAGCAATAGAAATTCGACTGTAGTTCCTGGAATAATTCGGTAAAGGCATGAGCCTTGTGATCGGATTTAATCCTCGCGATTTTCATGACAAGTATCTCGTTCCTGAAGTGTTATTCCAATTCAGGGTGATTTCCTCTCCCTTGTGCCTTTACTGCATTCAACCCCGAAGAGTTCAGCACGTATACGTTCTCTGTATCATATTAAAACTGCTATTTAGTGTTCTCTGGATAGATTTATCTTATATTTCTACGCATCAGTACACCCTTACTAATTATTGTTCCCTCTTGTTGTACCGTCTTTGCAACCATAAGAAACCTCGTATCTACTGTGATCTATATTTTTCGTTGTTGTGAAGCGCGTTATATTTACCTTTCTTCAACACTGATTGAGTTTTGGTTCAGTCACTAGATGAACAATTTACACACCGGGTACTCGTGTGCGGTTTATCCTTAGATTACACACTTGCCTTACAGCTGACTACCGAAGCATTGTTTTCACTGGAACTGCGACACGCTTCTTTGAGACCTGGGCTCTGGTAGATTCCTCACCACCGAAATGCTGTTTTCACTTGCACTACCACTCGCATTTCTGAGACCTGGGCTCTGGGGGATTCCTGACTACCAAAATGCTATTTTCACTTGCACAACGACACTCGTTTTTGAGACCTGGTCCCTGGTGGATTTCTGACTACCGAACTGCTGTTTTTACTTACACTATAACACGATGTTTTGAGACTTTGGCACTAGTGGATCCCTGACTACCAAAAAGATGTTTTCATTTGCACTACGACACTTTTTCTGAGACCTGGGCCCTAGTGGTTTCCTGACCACCGAAACGCTGTTTTCAGTTGTACTACGACGCGCTTTCTTAAGACGTGGGCCCTGGTGGATTCTTAATTACCGAAATGCTGATTTTACTTTCACTACGACACACGGTTTTGAGACATGGGCCCTGGTGGATTCCTAACTACCGAAACGTTGTTTTCAATTGTATTACGACACGCTTTTTTGAGACCTAGGCCCTGGTGCATTTCTGACTACCGAAACGCTGTATTCACTTGCACTACCACATGCTTTGTTGAGACCTAGGCCCTGGTGCATTTCTGACTACTGAAACGCTGTATTCACTTGCACTACCACATGCTTTGTTGAGACCTAGGCCCTGGTGCATTTCTAACTGCCGAAACGCTGTATTCACTTGCACTACCACATGCTTTGTTGAGACCTAGGCCCTGGTGCATTTCTGACTACCAAAACGCTGTATTCACTTGCACTACCACATGCTTTGTTGAGACCTAGGCCCTGGTGCATTTCTGACTACCGAAACGCTGTATTCACTTGCACTACCACATGCTTTGTTGAGACCTAGGCCCTGGTGCATTTCTGACTGCCGAAACGCTGTATTCACTTGCACTACCACATGCTTTGTTGAGACCTAGGCCCTGGTGCATTTCTGACTACCGAAACGCTGTATTCACTTGCACTACCACATGCTTTGTTGAGACCTAGGCCCTGGTGCATTTCTGACTACCGAAACGCTGTATTCACTTGCACTACCACATGCTTTGTTGAGATCTGGGCCCTGGTGGTTTACTGACTACCGAAACGTTGTTTTCACTTGCACTACGACACGATTTCTTGAGACCTGCGGCCTGGTGGATTCCTGGTTTGATGTTAGCAATTCTAGAATATTGTTTCAAATATTTGACTACAGCTTAATGTACAGTTCTACTTCTCCGCACTGAGTACTGTATACATTAGAGCGAGCATGCCTTCATTGTATGTATCTCCATCTGCTGAGATTATGTACAGAGGTTGTTCAGAAATCAGTGCCTCTATATTTACATACAAGCCGAGTGACAAGGTATCAAATTGAAACAAAACAAGAACAAAACTATGAATTTATACTTTAAATTTATATCTTGTTTTTCTACATAGTCTCCCCTCACCCCCCTCACGCTCGATACAGATACTCCAACGTTGCCAACTTTTAACAAGTTTTAAAATCCATCTCTGTAAAAATCTTCAGGTTGTTCTCGGAACTATTTCTTCCTACCGGCTTGAACATTTTTGTCACAGGTGAACTGAATTCCTTTCAGATGTCTCCCGATACCCGTCTCTGTAAAAATCTTGAGGTTGTTATTCGAACCATTTCCTCGTATCGGCCTGAACATCGTCGTCACAGGTGAACTGAATTCATTTCAGATGTCTCTTGAAACCGCTATCTATAAAAATCTTGAGGTACTTCTCTGAACCATTTCCTCGTAGCGGCTTGAACATCTTCGTCACAGGTGAACTGAATTCAATTCAGATGTCTCTTGAAACCGCTATCTATAAAAATCTTGAGGTTTTTTTCGGAACCATTTCCTCGTAGAAGCTTGAACATCTTCGATACATGCGAACTGAATTCATTTCAGAAGTCTCTTGAAACTCGTCTCTGTAAAAATCTGGAGTTTGTTCTCGGAATCATTTTGTCGTAGCGGCTTGGACATCTTCGTCGCAGATGAACTGAATTCATTTCAGATGTCTTTTGAAACCCGTCTCTGTAAAAATCTTGAGGTTTTTCTCGGAACCATTTCTTCGTAGCAGCTTGAACATCTTCGTCACAGGTGAAGTGAATTCATTTCAGATGTCTCTTGAAATCCCTATCTATAAAAATCTTGAGGTTTTTCTCTGAACCATTTCCTTGTAGAAGCTTGAACATCTTCGATACATGCGAACTGAATTAATTTCAGATGTCTCTTGAAACCCGTCTGTGTAAAAATCTTGAGTTTGTTCTCGGAACCAGTTTCTCGTAGCGGCTTGAACATCTTCGTCGCAGGTGAACTGAATTCATTATAGATGTCTCTTGTGAGCAGAAAACAACAAGTATAATCGGACGGCGCGAAATCTAGGTGTGGAAAAACTTCAAACCGGATTTTCTGTATGTCCTCTGAATTGAAAGAACGGGTGCAGGGTTTGGCGTTGTCATGTTGCAGACTCTTTAGCTTTTTTTATCCCCACGCACGCGATTTGTTCTTTGCTTTAACTTTTTAAAGTACAGATATACTTTATGGAGTTGATAGTCGTACCTTCAACCATGTACTCCTTATGAATAATGCCTTTGTATACCCATAACACAATGAGCATCCACTTACCGGCAGAAATTTGAGTTATGAATTTCTTTGCTGCTCTAAAACCGTATGCGCATTTTCACTGAGAATTTAATCACTGGCATGTTTCAAACGGTTGTGTATATCCTGCAAGTTTCAAGTTAATACCAACAGTTGTCCGTGGTGTTGCAGTTTTCACAAGCAGTATTGTACATGGCGAAGGCAGGTGTACTTAATAAACTGGTAATTAAATGCTGATGACACAGAATAATCTTTAAGTACCGATAACGCTCAACAAACAATTTAGACTATCGAAGAAGGAAGCGTAATATTCAGAGTGAGTGGCTCGAATAAAAGCTCGTATAAATCAACTCTTCCTTACAAATGAACTCTAAACGATCCCACTGATGAAATTCAAAATAGTAGTCTTGTCATTCGCATAGGTCTGTCACTTGACTCGTCATCAGGTTGCCACAACGCAAATTTGACGAGAGAGAAAATGTAGCGTTAAAACAATAAAATGCTTAACGAGAATAAACCAAAATTTACAGAACAAAACAGAAGCCAAAAAGAAATGCTAAATTAAGGTAAACATTACAGATGGGTATAAGTGTCAACTGCCATAGATTGAAATTGTGAAAATGTAGTTTGGGTAAGCTTCCGACTGTTACGCTCCAGTGATTGGTATATGATCTCACCTCAACGTATCACTACATGCCATGATAAAGTAAATACCTTCCACCTCTCCAACACTAAAGTTTCCATGATTCTTTATCCCACATTAATAGTAAAAATGAAAAAAGGAAACACTTTTTTTGTTGCTTGGTAGCATTCTTTACTATTGTACTGAATACTACATAAAGTTTTTGTAGTGGCTTACTGAACGCTACATAAAGTTACTTCACTTAAAGTGAAACAGGAATTACTCAAGAAAACTTCAAGAAAAAGGTTACTTACAGTTGGTCTTTATTGAGCCAAAACTCCGTTAGCACTTCACTAATTCAGAAGTACAACTCATTGTTCAATGGTATTATTAACTTAATCCAATTAATGTGAATTAATAAACAGAAAAGGTTATTAATGAAAACGCCAACACTAAATATGTAACACCATCACTTGAAAACGCAGGCGTCGAGTAAACACAACTTTAAGTGAACGCAGCTTCCACGATTATAACGTCACACCAGCCTTTGGGCTGCTGCTTCAACATTATATGTCTCTAGTTCTTATATATATCACAAGCATACGTCAAACTCTCTCATTTCAGAATTGTTGCCAACCTCATTCCGCGAGATAGCGTTATTGTTGAAATCATAAAAGAGAATGAACTCAAATTTACATAGAGAAAGCAACTAAAAATGAAAGTTAATTTAGAATATACGTCACAGCTTACAGCGCATGTTCAAAAATCTTAAACATGTACAATAATCAAGCATTGAACAATTTCCATAACGAATATCAAGAGCACGTCGGTTTCGCATTGATGCCTCTGCCACTCGCCTCAATAGCGTTCATGTCATCCTTTGTCTGTTATGACACAGCGTCCTGATTCAGCTTTCCACCGGCGAACAACAAACAGACTGCCATCGGCATAGTTCTCTGTTCAACTACTGATTTGGGATATGACTTTCACTAAATATTATAACTCATGGCTTAAGTGATCCTTGGAGTTCATTCGAAATCGCCGCTCGTCCAATCTAACTTCTGCAAACTGTGAACTATTTTAACATAGAATCTGCGGGAGACAGGTCCCAATATTTTTATGAGACTAACGTTGTCTGAGCTAATAGATTGCCACAACGCAAAGTGCGCAAGTTTATCCGTAGAGCTAAATTAAGTTTCGATGTCTATCGTCTAAACCAGCTGAATCCATACGAGTACAAACATTTGCAGATTGTTGCACCATCTCCACTGAACTTCATTGCTGACACAAATACACTATCTACCAACAAGTAATTGGACACCTGTGATAGCAAAAAAACAAACAAAAAAAAACAAGTTTATTCACCTTCAATAGTTGGTGGAGCCTCCACAAGCGGCGATTTTAGCCGCGACCCTCCGGGGCATACTCTCAACCAGGGGTTGTACGACAGCTAGCGGTATTTTCTTCCACTCGGCTTGGAGAAGACAAGTCAGTTCCTTCACCGATTTCGGACGGTGGGGGCACACCTTTAGTCGACGCTCCAACTCGTCTCAGAGGTGCTCGATAGAGTTAATGTCCGGGCTCTGCGCAGGCCAGTCCATTCGGTTAACCCGATTGTCACCATGCCAAGCCATGGTGGACCTCGCAACATGACAGGTGGCATTGTCATCCTGAAAGTAACATGGGTCCAACCCGTAAAACTGCCACAACGTAGGAAGCGCATGATCATCTAAACTGGTGCAGTAGGTCTCGGCGTTAAGTCTACCAGGAATTGCGACCAAGGGTCCCGTGCCATTCCAGGAGAAACCACCCCCCCCCCTCCATAGCATAATTACACCGCTGCCGAACTTCACAGTTGACACAATACATTCCGGAAGGAGGCGTTCTCCAGGTCGACGCCAAACCCAGATCCTGCCATCCGAACGGTAGAGGATGAACCTTGATTCGTCGCTCCAGAGAACCTGTTTCCACTGTTCAAGGGTCCACTGTCGACGTTCCTTGCAACACGTTAGCCGAGCAGCGCTATTGGACTTGGCGATCACAGGCTTGTGGGCGGCAGCATGTCTATGATAACCGAGCAGATGGGCTTCGTTACGCATCGTATTCATTGAAAGAACAGTCCCGGTAGCCTGTTGAAATTCCACTCGGATATGGCCCATCGATTTGGTGCGGTTCTTCCAAATTTCTCTGGCCAGCACCCGTTGGTCTCTATCTACCAGTTTTGTGGGTCTGCCGGGTCGGGGCGCATTCCGACAGTCACCTCATATCTTCCACTTGCCAATCACGTAGGCCACTGTCGATTTCGGGTACTTCAACTCGCTGGATATGTCACGTATGGATCGGCCATTTCTGTGATACCCGACGATTACACCTTTCTCGAAAACAGAGAGCTCCCAACTGCGTGGAATCTTGCATGCGACTGGTTGCGTTATTGTTTCCCACACGATATTTAACGGAGGCGGCAGTGACGTGTATCAGGACCGCAGATATCGTAGATTGCAGGGGTGTCCACTTACTTGTTGGTAGATAGTGTATATCCGGCAGGAAACATTCTTCAAACACAGTGTAGCGAAATTGGCTACTCAATAATCCTAAATGGAAGCCATTTAGGAAGCAGTTATATCATTACTTTCAAAAATCAAAGCGAAATTGGAAGTTATGTCACTCAGTAAGCTATGCATTCATACAGACATTACAACCTCATTGACACCCGGAGCTCCTTTTTGATGTTTTCCAGATAAGACTGACAGAATTTACAGAACAACTTCCGCATTACTGCTAATTATTTTGGTGAGCTTTCATTGTCGTCAAGTGTGTTGTTGAATGGCAGTGGTATCGTAACACATCCAATTCTCGAAATCGTCACAGATACTTAAATCTAGCTCTTTAGAAAAAAGCAAGGGGTACAACATCCAATAAAACAGAAACTGTCATCTCTGCCCAACCTGCAGTGAATATAATACATTTTTAATCTTCTGTTTTTGTTATTGGTTGTTACATCATAGGATTTAGATAGGATTCATGTCCGGCGAATTCGGGAACCATGGCTAAAACATGTAATTCCTGATCCTTCTTCGCAGTGTGGCTTAGCGCATATTTTTGTTGAAAGACGCCTTCTCTGCCTTGGAATGCAGTCGCCATGAAGGCGTGCACTTTGTCAGTCATGACGTTCATGTACGTGCCAGCTAACAGAATGAGTTCGCTCTACAGAGTCCACTGTTGCCCAAAAAAACGTTGCCGAGACCCTCACACTCCCTCGAACCACTTGGATCTGTCCCAGAGTGCATCCAGGTGAGAAGGCTTCCTTGCGTAAACGTCTCACACCAGCTCGTCCATCGACATGTTGTAAAAGAAAACGAGATTCCTCTGACAATGAGATCCCCTTTCAGTCTTTTATGGAACAGTGTCGATGATGACATTCTATATGCAATCGTTGGCGACAGTGAACGTCTGTAAGCATACGCTCATCAATGGGTCTGCTGCAGCGGAGACATCTCGAAGGAATGATACAAGAGCCTATGATGAACTGTGTGTTAGACACATTATCTCCTTCACCACAATTGAAATTATGGGTAATGTCCGCTACATTAGCCTTTCTGTTTCTGAGGCAAAGACAAGATAGCCTACGCTGACCTCTGGCATCGAGTACGAGTAGCCTACTCACGCGTTGGCTCGAAATGTCACCTCTTTCGGAGCATCTTTGATAGGTACTAACAACTTCATAGCGTAAGCAGCGTAGCTGTTTCAGAGATGCTCTTACCAAGGCGTTTGATTATAACGATCTGGCTTCTGTCAAAATCGGAAAAATTCTTTGATTTTCCGATGTTAAAACGAAACGAAATACTAACTGACCCAGGTATTATATATGCCCTCATCGTCAAAAAAATAGTTGCACAAAGACAGGCGTGTCGGATTTCAGTGCTATTCTGGAGGAAGGTAAAAGTCACCCGGAACAATAAATTATTGAACATTGAGACAATATTTATTAAGCTACACGCTAATAAATAGTGTCACCCAGTACAGAGTGCGACCGCCATATTTGTTTACACAGCATACGAGACGTCTCAGCATGGAGTCGTGCAGGTTCCTAATGGTGTTCTGCGATAAGCCATCCCATGCAGATTGAATCTTCTCACGCAGTTCCTGCAGATTGTGCGGAATGGGTGAAGTGTGGATAGCACGTCCAATGCCATCCCACACATTTTTAGTCGGCGATACGTCTGGCGATGCGGCTGGCCATGGCAGAGTGCCAGTGCCTTTAAGGCAATCTCTCAAGACAACAGCGGTATGGGATGCAGACGAGCGTTGTAATGTAAACTCGCACCGGAGAGAGTCTTCAGAAAAGGTATGTCCACTGGTTGTAGGACCTCATTAACGTAATGTTCGGCTGTCAAAGTGCCTGTAATGAACACCAAAGGCGATCTGGCATCGTAGGTAATTGCACCCCACACCATGACACCAGGCCTTTTGGTCGTGTGACGCTCGGCAACAAACTGTTCATCATGGCTCTGAAAAAGGTGCCTCCACACACGGATTCGTTTGTCGTCTCCTCTTTAGACAAAAGCGGGACTCGTCCCTGAAGATCACCCGAAGCCATTCTGAGTGGCTCCATGAGAGTCTGGCACGACACCATTGCAATCTTTGGCAACGATGCAAATGTCATAAGAAGATTCGTCGTAACGGTCTGCGTGCGTGTAGTCTTACGTAGTGGAGCCATCTGCCAGTGGTACTGGCACTAATAGGAAGATGCATGGAGGGCACTACTGCTCGCTGAAAATCCGCAATCGTGGCTGTTGGGTCACGCCGCGCATGTCAGACAACCATTCGACCCTTTATCTAAGTGGTTCGACTAGGTCTCCCAGACCCTTCCTGTCGCTGCTGCGTGCCTTGTTTTATACACTGACACCAACAGCGTGCTATGGGTATATCTATACGACCGGTATGGCGCGCAATAAGGCAAGAAGACCATCCCGTTTTCCGGAGCCCGACGATGTGGCCCCTCTCAAACTCCACCAACTGCTCGAATTATTTCAGAACTTTTCTTCTAGGGATACTTCACTAGCAAGGGATGTCGCCAAGACAACAGCACGAGTCAGAATGGCAAGCATGCGCAACGGGGCGACTTTATATAGCCGGTCAGGGGCAGCGGTACGATCCCGTCTTGCTGGCGTTACATGCTCGGCCGAGCGTGATACTTGAATCATTTGCATGTCTCACGATGTCAAAGTTACCCATCAAGTTTCATTCCTGTCGGTTGCTTTCTTCTGCGTTCAACTTTTTTTTGACGATAAGTGAATATCATTCGCGACTTTGGCACGTGATGCTGATTGGCTGCACGCTCTCTTATGTGCATATCGCAGAGGTGGCTTTAATGTTTTGGTTGATCATTTTCCGAAAGGGAAGTGATAAATGCAAATGAAATCTGATAGCAAATGCCACATACAGTAGGTTTGATTATTGCATTTTTATTATTTAGGGACTTAACGACAACCGTGAGCAACTCGATGGGATATAAGCACTCGTTCGTCTGGAATTTAGAGCCACTGGTTCCAAAGAAGAAAGACCGCCCCGGTGGCGCAGTGGTTTAAGCGATGGCCTTGATCGTTCGTCCGAAAGGGGTCCGGGTTCGAATCCTGGTGAGGCCTGGATGTTGTGTTTGTCTTACGTCACTGGATCTCTCCCTTCCCTGGAACCAGTAACTCTAAATTAGGGACGGGCGACTGCTTATAGCCCATTGAGTTGCTCACGGTGGTCGTTAAACCTCCAACAACAAAAAAAAGAGGGAGAATCAGTTCCGCAAGTGAAGTACAACATCCATTCCTTACGTGGATTCGAATCCGGGCCTAACTCGAACTAATGATAGGAAGCCAGAGCTTAGACCACTGTACCATTGGAGCGACTATTTCATTTCTATATAGCTTCTTGAAAAACAATCAGCAGAACGCCCCTTCCTGCAAGAGCCTTAGCTCCCATTTTTTCCTGTTACTGGAAAGCAAGCACGGGATATGAGCATGACTGGGTGATGAAAAGTATACAACAAATAAAAAACTTTGTTAGAAGAATCAGCAGATTGCTGTTTTAAGACAGAAAAGCCCTGAAGATAAAAATAATAATATTTGAACGTCCTGCAAAGCATAATTATGTAGAAAAAACACGTTAAAATAAGCTACTGCCCTTGAAAACGTCAAAATGTAAATCACAATTTTTCTTAAACGTGAAAGTAATGCCTGTACCACACAGCTTGTCAGTATTGGGAGCTAGGCATAAATTCTGTCTCTCCAGTTTGATTTCGGTAAATGATGTTTTATCGACTAAGACCTGTATGAGATAATATTCTGAGAAATCTTGTGTAACTGGTTCAGATATGTAGCTCTAAAGACCAGATAAATTTAAACTGCACATTAATTCAGCCACCATGCCCTAAATGCAGCAGATGACTAATCACATTGGTGGATTTCCTCTAGTTCGAGTTAATCCATTGTTTTCTCACAGTTTTATGACTAAACCAGATTTTCATGGAAACATTTTTCAAACCGACCGAGCAACAAATCAGCTATCACATTTCGAATTTTTCCACTTGGCAGACATACGTTACGGATGTGTAAAAGTTTCTCAGCCAAATATTACTGATCATGAAATGAAATCAGGCGCTTTCAGTAACCACCCACCGTTAATCTAGTAAAATACAAAACAGAACTTCAATCAGATTTGCTCCAGGACTCTATACTCAACAAAGCAAACAATCGGTATAAGTACGCACACATATCTGCATCAGATAAAAATATCATTTACAACAACTTAACAGCAATTTTAAACTTAATAATTATGACAGCTCTAGGTTATTTGTCATATGCAATAGTACAGACATTTGGAAAAGTTTAAGACCACCTGTTGGTATTAGGAGATTTCTGCCGATTGCGTCAGCTACTGTCTGTATTACTCAACTTCCTGTCGGTGTTGCATCATCCTACAGTGGCAGCTGTTGATAGAGTTGGGGAAAGCGTGCGAGGGTCAGTTTGCTTCTGGTTTTCAGGCTGAGAGGTTTTGTCCGTATTTTTATTACAACGAAAAATGGACAAAAAAGTGTCACTAAGTGTTGCTCAGACGTCACAAACAATGACTTTATATCACGAACTATACTGCGAACGTGACATAAGCAGAAAGGTGAATGTGAGCATGACTGCTATTCATATTGTGATCATGAAATATCGAGTTACAGGTGAATGTAGCGACCGAAAGAGAAGTGGACGTACAAAGAAAACAACTCCACGTGATGACAATACCACAAGGTGAATAGGTATGCGTTCTCCGAGGAGTTCGTGCAAAAAACGCAAAGCCTTTCTACATTCAAAAGTGTCTGATGTTAGTATCTGCACTGTTTCCTGACGTCTTAGCAAAAATTTTGGATTAAATTATTATAAACGTGCACATAAACCTAGCCTAACCTCTGTCATGAAAAAGAAGCGATTCCAGTTTGCGAAGTGTCATCACTTATAGACTGCTGAAAATTGGAGCCATGTTCTTTTTTTAATGAATCAACTGTGCGTCAATTTGAACCACGTAAACGCATGTTCGGCGACCAAAAGGTTTGATGAAAAATACGCCGTGAGCACCGTGAGAAATCCATCTAGTCAGATGATATGGTGCTCTATGTGAACATCCGTTACTGCTTCATTATCCTTTTTGCCGAAAGGCATTACCATGACTAGTCCTTTTTATGTGGAAATTGTATGCGAGAAGCTGTTAACTCATATGCAAGTGCACAGATGCACAATCTTTATGCATGATGGTGCTCCATGCGACAGATCAAAGACAGTAAAGGACTGACTACCTGTAGGGGAAAAACATAACTGTGCTTGAATGGCTTGGTAATAGTTCCGACCTCAACCCCATCGAAATTGTGGGGACCATTTAAAAGACAAGGTAGGAGATAAACAACCATCAAATTCCCCAACTTTGACTGACGAGATAAAGTACATGTGGGGTAAAGACATTTCAAGTGACCACTGCAAATTCCTCATTGAGAGTATTCAGCATCGTATTCTGTCTGTCATGAAGAAGAAAAGTGACCCCACAAAGTATTGATTTCGGTGTTTTTATGTTCTAAGGGATGTAAGGTCAGGTGATGCGTAACATCACAGCCTCTCCTTGACAAATGTCAACCCCGCCTTCTCGTGGTGCATCCTGTTCCCACTAAAGGGGCTCTGACGACCGCAAATAGCGGTATAACTATACCATCGGGATCAGAGGAAATGCTATCCCACACTCACCAACCCGCTTGGCCAGCGTGGTGAGTTATGGCCAAACACCTCCAAAATGACTCTACAACTTAAATCTTGGCCCTCAGTCTCCGGCAGCTGGAATGTACCTGGCCAAGGCAGCGGCCAGTGCGACATGAAGGCAGAGGGTGCTAAGAATCCCCGGAGGACCGGACTAGGCTGCCATTTGATGCTGACCTTGGCAACGTACAACGGACGCTCCCTATCTTCTGATTCAAGGCTTCTTGAATTGGAAGAGGAACTACAAAGGATCAAGTGGGACATCGTCGGGCTGAGTGAGGTAAGGAGAAAAGGAGAAGATCTCATTGAACTGAAAAGTGGACATCTCTTCTATTATCGTGGGACAGATACTGGCAGAACTAGTGGTGTTGGATTTATAATAAACAAGAAACTGAAGGATAAAGTGGTAGAAGTTGAAAGTTCCTCTGACAGAGCTGCACGACTCGTTATCCAAGTATCGAGAAGATACCAGGCTCAGATTATTCAAACTTATGCACCCACCACAAGTCATCCTGAAGAAGAAATTGAAGAATTTTATGAGGAAATTCGTCATCTAAATAATAAAGGTAAGCAGCACTTGAAGATAATTATGGGAGATTTCAATGCAAAAATAGGGCACCGGCAACAGAATGAAACTTCAGTAGGTAAATTCGGTCACGGCAACAGAAACCAGCGTGGAAATACTCTCGTTGAGTTTGCAGAGGCAGAAGGATTTTTCATCTTGAATTCCTTTTTCAAGAAAAAGCCACACAGGAAATGGACATGGAGACATCCAATTGGGACGACAAGTGAAATTGATTTTATTATGTGTAACAAAAAATTCGTCATCGAAGACTGCAGTGTGCTAAACAAGTTCAACACAGGTAGTGACCATAGATTGGTGAGATGTAAGATGCACCTCAACACTAAACTGGAACGTGGCAAGCTCATAAGACAAACAAAATGTATTGACATAACCAACCTTAAAAAACACCATAATACTTTCAAGTTGGAACTGAAGAACAGATTCTCTGCTTTAGAAGGCCTAACATCGGAAGAAGTGGATATTTCTGAAGTTAACAGAAAAGTAACCAAAGCTCTTATGGAAACAGCAACAAAATTAGCTGGGTCTAAGAACAAGTTGCATGTAAACAAATTATCAGGAAAAACCAAAATGTTGATGCAAAAAAGAAGAGAGATGAGGACAACTAAAGAAGATGTGACTTCCAAAGTGGAATATATAGAGCTATGCAAGACAGCACGAAAAAGTATCACTGAAGACGTAAGGAAATTCAACTGTGAGCTAGTGAGGAAAGCAATTGAAAACAACCAAAGCCTAAAGATAGCAAAGGGACATCTCAGTAAGGGAAGAAAACAGATTATGGCTCTGAGAAAAGAAGATGGTTCTATAACAAGAAATAGAGGCGAAATTTTGACAAGAGTGAAAGATTTCTACTCCAAACTATATGAAAGGGATGATATATGCACTCCAGACATCATGAAAGGTACCAGAGTTCTTCCAGTCCTCCCAGCAGAAGTTGCTCATGCAATCAAGAACATGAAGCGGGGGAAAGCTCCAGGAGAAGATGGAATTACTATAGACATCATACAAGAAGCAAGTGGAGAAATTGAAACAGTACTCGCCCAAATTTTTACTCGATGCCTTAATGAAGGGAAGATTCCTGAGGATTGGAACAATGCTACAATGATCCTGCTACATAAAAAAGGTGA
The DNA here is from genome assembly GCA_039090855.1 of Macrothele yani. Lineage (NCBI taxonomy): Eukaryota > Metazoa > Arthropoda > Arachnida > Araneae > Macrothelidae > Macrothele > Macrothele yani. The sequence goes on along the minus strand of CM077013.1, from coordinate 13,080,421 downwards.
CATTGAGGATCTCAGGAACTACAGACCTATCAGCCTCCTATCAGTGGTTTATAAAATCTTCACTAAAGTTCTTTCACACCGCTTGAAGGTAACACTGGACATGGCTCAACCGAGAGAACAAGCTGGATTCAGGAGTGGCTACAGCACAATAGATCATATCCACGTACTGAGAGAACTAATTGAAAGAGCGAGGGAATATGAACTTCCATTGTGCATGGCTTTTATCGATTATGAAAAAAGCCTTTGATTCGGTGAAACCATCAGCAGTTACCACGGCTCTGAAATCCTGCGGTATTGAAGATGCATACATTAATATTATTAATAACATCTATGAAAATGCAAGTGCAAAGATTCGGCTGTTTGAAAATACAACACACATAAAAATTGGAAAGGGAGTGAGACAAGGTGACACCATATCTCCGAAGCTCTTTAATGCCACATTGGAAAATGTCTTTCAATCACTGAACTGGGAAAACAAAGGGATAAAGATTAATGGAGATTATCTAACCCACCTTCGTTTTGCTGATGACGTAGTCATTTTTGCAACTACCCCATCAGAGCTGCAGAGTATGATCCAGGAACTTGCTGACAAGAGTAAAGAAGTGGGATTAAAAATGAACTTTCAGAAGACAAAAGTGATGTTCAATGCTTTTACAAGAAATGAAGATTTATCGATTGATGGAGAAAAACTGGAGATAACAGATACGTACGTTTATCTTGGACAGCAGATATCAAGTGAGGGTCACATTGATGAAGAAATTAATCGGCGTACAAAACTTGCCTGGAGAGCTTTTGGAAGAAACAGCATAATTTTCAAGAGCAATATGCCATTATGTCTTAAAAGAAAAGTGTTTGATCAATGCATCCTTCCAGTGCTTACGTATGGTGCAGAGACGTGGACCTTAACTAAAAGAGACATACAAAGGCTGCAGACAACTCAAAGAAGCATGGAGAGGTGCATGCTTGGTATAACCAGGAGAGATAAGAAGAGGAACTCGTGGATCCGAAAAATGACGAGAGTGGAAGACATCATGATCAGAGTTAAATCCCTGAAATGGCAATGGGCTGGACATACTGCCAGAAGGACAGACCATAGATGGACAGCCGAGATTTTAGATTGGATTCCAAGGGACAGGAAAAGACCCAGAAAAAGACCACATGGGAGATGGGTGGATGAAATTCGTAAATATGCGGGAGTGACATGGAGGAGACTGGCACAAGACAGACCGTTGTGGAGGAAACTTGGGGAGACCTTCGTCCAGCAGTGGATTGATAATGGTTGACAATGATGATGATGATGATGATGTTCTAAGGAATGTAAGTATTCATCAGTGGTGTCATTTGTTTCAAATATCTCTTACTAGTTGTTACTTTGAAAATCTTAATTTTCAATAAATTGAGAGGTGGTTTTAAACTTTTGCATATGACCGTACTTTCGGTTCATCAACAAAGAAATGCCACATCACACTCAGTTTATACAATAAACGTGGGCACAAGGTTATTAGGCTGAAAACGTAAAATAATATATTGTTGATTTTTGCAGCATCGTTGTTCTCAGATAAACATTTAAGGATCCATTAGTGGTCGTATTCAAAAAGTAAATAAAAGACTCTCTTGGAATCTATGCGCAGTCAGGCGACGTCAGCTGCTAATTATCTGAATTTTTCAATTCCTTTATCTTGTTTTCGAAATACCTTCCTCGCCACAAAAGCTGGAAATTTTTTAAAGGAGACATGGGTGATTTTTTCAATCGTGGTCGATGTTGGGCTTTGTTAATTCCCTGAAGACCGAAGGATAAGCGTTTCACATGCGGTGGCACAAACTCCACGATGAAAGAAAGTGCTGCTTCTTTATTCCGTGATATTTCTGTTATTAACAGGACTTAGGGAAATTTTGCTCCACATCGAAAGAGTTATCGCATTTGAGTGCAATTGATTTCTAGAGAGCATGGACGCTACGCAGATATTTCAATAGCATAGGAACTGCTTGAAATACGAAAAAGAACGAAGAGATAATACTATTCCACAATCTTTATTTGTTAAATACCATCGACTGAGGCGCAGGTAGAGCAGAATTCATATTTTCTATGGATTCCAAAGTACAATTGCGCAATGAATACCTGGCCCAAAGTGAAAGTGCTTTGTCTTTGTTTGCTCCCACCGAACTGTGATTATGTAGACATCTGTAATAGTGCAGCCTGGAACCTAGAAGATCATTTTAAGGCAATACTAAAGTTAGGATAAAGAACACATAAACTCCTCTCCCTCTTTCTATCTCTATTTCTAGACTGACCAGACACTGAAATTACCTAGAATTCTTTGTCGAGGTTCTTATAGTATTGTGATAAATGCTCCTCATTTCCAACGGTGGTGTAAATTAGAATATTTGTTAATAATATAATTAATAAAGATTTTACCTTTGCTAATGTCAGGCTTCTCTTTGTTTGGCAGGCAACATTACAAAACTGTCATATTTCCATCGGCTACTCCTGACTTCGAAAACTAAACTCTGAATCTGCATCGACGAAATTTTGTTCTAGTAGTACGTTTGGAGATGACTTTATTGTTAATGCGGCCATTAAAAAACTGAAAAGGAAGCAGAAAAAATAGTTTTAATATTTTTGCATATTCTAATGAGGCAAAAACGTACAGATATTAAGGGGAACAGCATTGCGTTCAGGCTCAGTTTTAAGAACCTACGCCTGTCCGAGCTATCCGAACCCGAAGTTTATATCGCTAAATGAGGCCCGGGTCCGAGAGGGCCGGAAAACTGTGAATTTAGGTGCTAATGAAAAAAGTATCTCTTTTAGCAGACGTTCACTGTGCTCTCCTCTTCAATTAGCCAATGTCTTTGTCAACTGAGGAGTGGGGAAAATAAATCTATCTGCGTCGGTAGCATACTCACATGATTTTCTTTAATAACTCGTTTCCTTCTAAAGCGTATTTAGCGTATTTCGGGCATCACTGAAATCAACAGACTTTGCAAAATAAAAGTCGCAAGGAACTGCAGCTTCGTGGGATGAGATGAAATTCCGATGAAATTTCTATCTAGTATCTGCAGTTCTTGGAGAAACCTTTACTCCTCCACAGAAATCCCCTAATACGTGTCGTATGTCATTTGCTCTCCAATCCCAGAGTGAATAGCTATTCTCAGTCCCAACTCGCCTCCCATATCCAGGTGTAGAAGAGTTCTCTTCGCGAACCCGGATGTGTAATTAATGACTCACATAATACTTAAATCATACAGAATCACACTAAAAACAAAAGGTAATTTCAGACCCAGAGCGATCCAAATTCGGGCTTTCGGGATTGTGCTAGACCCGTCTCAGTGCTGACTGGGAACGTAACGAAGCATTGAGAGATACATAATTGATTAAACCAAGAAAGACATGAAAAGTATTGTGGCGTACCTGCCAGCAGGACGCACACGACATAAAGGCAGATAGCAGTGAGAACGAAAGTCCGTGTGGCTCAATTGGTAGAGTGACTTATTCCGGAATGAGGGGACCCGGGTTCGAGCCCCGGCGTGGATAAAAATGACGGAGAAATTTACTCCGTTATAATGGCGCCCGAACTTTTCGGATGACCCTGCCGTTCAAAATCTCGCAATGGTGTGATGTTATTTCCACACCGCGAAATAGGAAAAATCAGAGAATCCCTTCTCCAGCGCTTCAAAAAATATATGTGTGTGACGTTGCATTCCACACACTAGAACACTAGATTGACTGGGAGTTCTCAAGTACGTTCTACAGCGGATGGCTGCCTGCGACGATTCATGGTCACGGCTGACCCGTGGGGCATGCCCCGGCCCTATTTCGGGGGAGATGTGGCGTACCTGCCAGCAGGACGCACACGACATAAAGGCAGATAGCAGTCAGAACGAACGTCCGCGTAGCTCAATTAGTAGAGTGACTTAATCCGGAATGAAGGGACTCGAGTTCGAGCCCCGGCGTGGATAAAAATGAAGGAGAAATTTACTTCGTTATAGGATTATTACTAAAAGTCTATCGTACGAAAGGTCGCTATAAAATATTCACCGATGCTGTCGCACGTACGGCCATTCACAAACATAATTTCCAAATTGCAAGTCAAGATTAAAACACTTTATTTACAATTAAAAATTATTATTTACTCGCGAGGTCTTTCGGGGCTGAACATTGCCTCCATCATCAGAATCCAAGCCCCACGAAATATGAAAAGGAGCTCATGGATCATAAAATGACAAGGATTGATGATATCAAGAGCAGAGTAAAGACCCTCAAGTAGCAATGAGTTTAAAATTTTGAGAGGAGCTACGGCCATAGCATTGGAGAACTGAAACACTAGACTTGTTACCAAGGGGCAAGAAAATACACGTAAGTCCACTTTGAGGCTGATGAAGTTCGAATGGATGCTTAAGTGACGTGGAGTTCAAGATAGACGGTTGGGAAAGAGAATTGTAATTGGTTGAAGATCTTCAACCCACTGTTGAAGATCTTAAAACCAATCTTCAACCTACTGTTGAAGATATTCAACCCACTGTTGAAGATCTTAAAACCAATCTTCAACCTACTGTTGAAGATATTCAACCCACTGTTGAAGATCTTCATCCAGCAGCGGGATGAGGATGTTGATGACGTTGTGCGGGATGAAAGAGTTATGAGCATACTCCCACACAATGGAATACATCCCTAATATACACTCACGGACAATGAAATTTGCGCACCAAGAAGGACGCATTGGACGATTTTATGTACGTAATGATACAGATGAGTGATACACATGCTGGCAAAAGCAGAGCTGCAGGACAATTACAGAGGGATCTGTGGCACGCAGTCCGGTCATCTTCAATAGCGAGTCGCACCACCTCGTGCGGTGATTCATGCTGCAATACTGTCATGCATGGAGGCGAACAGACGCCTGATGTTGTCCTGTGGCAGACTGGCCTACACGTGTTGAACGGTGTCTCCAGATCCCGGATAGGCACGGCTGCAGCCGGCGTTTCAACTGGTCCCACATATGCTTGATAGGGGACATGTCCGGGGAACGAGAAGGCCACGAAAATGTCTGAACATGACGTAGGAAGTACTGGGCAAACGGAGCCGTTTGCGGGCGGGCATTATCTTGCTGGTATAGCGCACTTGGAATCCCGGCCAGGAATGGGAGCCTATGGAGACGTGGGATCTCATCCACATACCGCTGGCCAGTCAATGTTCCACGTACCACTACTAGAGCTGATCGTCTATCGTAGGCAATGGCTCCTCAGACCATAATGCCTGCAGTGGGGGAGATGTGGCGCTCAACAGCAAGGTTAGGATTGTGCCGCCGACACGGGGACCTCCACACCCAGACACGATGATCATCTGTTCCCAAAACGAAGCGGCGATCATCGTTAAACACCACACGTAACCAGTCCGTGGCGTTCAACATAGCTCCGGCCTGGCACCAATGCACACGGAGCCGGTGATGTTCCGGTGTTAATGGCAGCACAAGTAAGGGGCGCTGGGATCGCAGATTCGCTTTCAAGAGGCGTCGGGAAATGGTTCGTTGGCACACAGGTGCACCTGCATGTGCCTGTATAGTGGACCAGGGCCCTGTGTGATACGTTCGTGCCTGGATCACGATCTGTCGATCCTTTCTACCGGTGGTCCTTCTGGTCCGTCCTGAGCCACTCCGCCGTGTGGCAGTGTCGTCTCGTGTCCATTGCTCCCAACACAGTTGGACGGAGTGGTCAGAACGATCCACGTGACGGGTTATACGGCGCGCCGACCACCCTGCGGTTTTCAGACCGATAATCACGCCCCTCTTAAAGTCAGTAAGTTGCGCAAATCGACGTCTCTGGCATCTACCCGGCATTCTTGTCACTCTCTACTCTTGCTTGCGTCGCACAGTGGGGTATTTGCATCGAAAAGTTGGCCAAAATTATTATTGTATTTTAATCGCATTTGATTCAGAACATTTATTAGTTTACGAAATAAGAAGGGGATTAGACCACTTTTAGAAAAGTCAGAAATAAATTTAATGCAATTATTTTGTATACTGGCCTTAAATATACATTCAACACGCTGTGTATGAAAGAAACACCCGTTGTTTAAGCCGATAACTCTGGATCCATAAAAAATCTTCAGGTGCTATTTAAGGCGAAATTCAGGGTGTATTCCCATTATTGGTGTTCCAAACCCAGGTTTGGGAACATCGACAGTAATGCCCAGTTTAGTTTTAAATTCCTCTTGAACGTTCGCCTTTCTTTGTTTTACTCCACCTTTGTCGTTTTCGAAACTTAGTTGCCCCTTTTTTACGGGCTGTTTATCTGACAAGTGAAAAAAGCTATCGAATGATATTACTGTACAATGCAAAATGCATAAATCAAACTTCAATGTGCTTACACGAGCTTCCCTTCTTTTGGTAAATTATAAAATTCTTTCGATGTGGCTCCGCAGATGTAACATTTCAAAGCTGATGTAGTGCCAGTGGCAGCATTGCATACTTTGGAATCGGTCACTGTTAATGTCGTCGTATGTTTTATTGACATGGTTCTACTTCGATTTCGTTGTTATTTTTCAAATTGTTGCCTTTTGTCGGTACGTAATTTATTTCTTTGTTAATCAGCGGATTCGTTAAGAAATTTCATCCTGATCGGTAGACAATACCGAGGAGAAAACGGTTTGGGATTTTGCAATATTATTTGTGTTGTCTGCACCGCGAATTAGTTGTAAAGGTACCACACGGCTTTGAAATACATATATTGGCATCTGATTCTAAGCTATTACCAATCATCTCCTGAAATTGTGCCTATTGAGATCATTCGCATTCCCACTTCGTCATTAATTCCATTGTAACACTGTCACCTTCGCTCAAAATTTGCACTATTTCATCCAAATGCAGCAATAATTCAGCAGCAGTATGGTCTAATAAATCTTGCAGATTGATCTCAGCGCAAGCAGCTAACACTCGATAAGATTCAAGAACAGGGTAACAGTATTTGTCAGCTTTTTGCAATGCGGTGTAACATGGGTAAAGCCTTTGTCGCTGGTTCTGATGATCTCGTACTGTCTTCTTGACAAACATGCTTCTACAAATATAGGAAGAGCTTGTAAAGATAATAATTGTTCTTTCTCTCTCTCTCTCTCTCTCTCTCTCATCTTTTTTTAGATTACTGGAGTTCGCTTTCTTGTATTTCATGGCTTTTAGGAAATTCAGTAATTTCTTTGAGAACTTTTGAAGCATCTGCCTTGCTGGAGACTCGCAGATTCATCTGGATTCAAAAGTAAATTCGTCGGTGTTCAGTGTTTGTCAGATTTCTTCCACCTTTCTTCTTTTTACTGAGTTCGCTTGAGTCGCTAAAAAACGTCTTTGGTCCCCCCGATTTACTTGTTGCAACTGGTATTTCTAAAGTCCCTTGCAGCCAACTTTCGTTCTTTTTTTCAAAGTCTCATCTTCCTTGCGCGCAGCCAACCATCTGCGTTTGACTTTATAGGATATTCTGTGCTTAAACGCTTTATATTGTTCCTCCGTATAATTATCTCGGCGCTTTTCAATATATTCAAATTTTTAGTTGATAGCTTCATCTTTGAGTTGTTGCAGAATAACATACAGTATAACTGTCTCCGTGTCATTAATTGGATTCCGGAAGGCTGTACAAATAAAGAAAAACACATTTCTTGTAAAGTTAACAAAAAATGTGAAAACTAGTATTTGTGACGCAAGCGCTTAAGTAAATAATACCACGCGATTCCGCTGATAATTCTTTTTGATTTATAAACCCAAAACTTCAGTCATTGTAATAACATGAAAAAAAACATCGGGACACACTTTGAAGTAGAACAAAATAATTCGTGAAATGTTGCATTCGTAAAACAAAATCACTGAATTATTGATTATTTTCAAAGCGCGATAACTACATAAAGGTAAATGATAAAAAAGTAAAAAGCTTTCAAAGGTGCAGTACACGAGTGCTTCAGAAGTTTCCATAATGCAACACTTTACGCTGTTTCTTTAAAATGCATACAAATCGCTAATGCACGCGCGATGTTCCAGAGACAGCATAGAAGAGATACGTGCACTATTAGCAACCCTCAAATTTCGACTGAGCTGCGCGCCACATCGGCGCACGGGCGTTAAAAAAGTCACGTGCCATCGTTTCCTATATATTCATCTCCCTCTGTGACAAAAATGATACGCTTACGGCAAAAATTAAGAAATCGACTTTTGGCCAGGTTTTCCATGCAAATACCCCATTGTGCGTCGGCCGATGCTTTTTGCTTTCATGGGGCATCGACTACACGCCCTTTTATAAGGCTGCCGGTTCGTGCTTACAGCGCTACCACAAGGTGTGCGGTCATGCGCACTCCCACCAAACGTGTATCATTTGCATACCAGCACGCTCTCTAGCTATTTGCAAAGTTTCGCGGTTGTAGCATGTTTTCTTCTAGGTGCGCAAACTTTATTGTTCGCGAGTGAAGGAATGTCATAAAGCACACATCGTGTCCTAATGGAGGTTCGGTCGTATCTTCTATTTACAGAATAATGAAAGACTGAGATAATGATCGCATACACATTTCGTTAGCGCCTTTGAAATTATCCAGCATTTCAATGTAACATTTGTAGCATAATAAGCTGAAGACAAGTAGATGAAACCAAATGTTTGTGTTAACGAGACTCGCACCTGCCGATCAATTCTCGGATCCTCATAACGTAACTCGGATGTCATGTTAGGTAAAAACGTATTCAATGCTTCTGTCATGCTATCAATCATTTCTGCGTACCTCGCGTCTCACAACCCTGATTCAAATCCGAGAAGGCACACACAGGATGGGACCGGAACTGTCGAGCTCGTATTATGGATCAGAGAACAATTAAGAAGACTGTACAATTGCAGATATTCCCTAGAGCGCGTTAATCCTAAATCAACGAAACATTTAATCACTTAAATAAAGCCTCAAAAGTAATAAACACAGCGTAATTCCACGAAAAAAATAAACCTAACTTAAAGCGCTTGTAAATTAGTATTTCCAGGGATAGCTTCTGAGTTCACATAGGAATTAGTTTTCTATCCATTTCAAGCGTATTATTTCATTACGTCTGGCTTTAAACCAAATACACAGCAGTTATTTCCACCTTAAAATAACAGCTTACCTTTTAAATTGGTGAGGATATATCGATTTATTTCATTTTATGTTTTATCACAGAGGCGTTTTACGCTGTACACTCATATCCCCATTTCGGCCGCCCCGGTGGCGCAGTGGTCTAAGCGATGGCCTCTGATCATTCGTCCGAACGGGGTCCGGGTTCGAATCCCTGTGAGACATGGATGTTGTGTTTGTCTTACGGCACTGGTTCTCTCCCTTCCCTGGAACCAGTGACCCTAAATTAGGGACGGGCGACTGCTTATAGCCCATTGAGTTGCTCACGGTGGTCGTTAAACCTCCAATCAAAAAAAATCTCTATTTCAGGACCCACTGTTCTTTCTTTGAATGTCACGAAGTCAAAAGTCTCATCAACAATCTATTTTGTCTCACCTGCATCCGCCATTGACCACGTAATTAGTTCTCATCTTCACAACTGCAAAAGCTCTAACGGAATTTTACATAAACAATAACATACTCGGGCGGATGAATCCTTTCCTACACCACACACAGGACGGTGCCACAGCAGAAAATTTCTCTCGTCCACAGCTGCAAATTTTGAATTCCAACAAGATATTTTTTCAGAAACAGCAACAAGGCACTTAAAATGATTTCCATGACGTCGCCTTTATATTCTCCCTTCGACACAAAAAAAGTAACTATCACATTTGCAGCATCGTTCTAGTTCTTTAAAAGACGACTAACTGAATTAAGGACGTATCTATGGCAACAATTATTAGCCCTGGCAGAAGATTGGGGTTTTGTTATTGCACAGTTGTTTAAAGTACGTCTGCATTTCGCCATACAGCTATAGAGGTCAGTGATTCAGAGTTAAAGTTAAATGCGTTGTGCGATAAAATTTTGTTATCGTTTGGGTAAAACGTCACCAGAAACAGTTGATTTAATGAAAAAAGCTTACAAAGATAAATGTTTGGTTGAGTCAACGATTTTAGATGGTACCATGATTTCAAACAAGTTATTAAAATCATGCAATGCACTGATTATGATACGCTTTCCAACATACCAGAAACAATTACTCAAGTTATTACTCAAGTTATGAGGATAATGGCTGTAGAATAAATCTCGCTCCTCTGACCCGACTTTTAACCCCATTTCAATGGCATTCAACAGAACCGGTAAAATATACTTCCGGAACAACATGAAAAGTTTTGTCTCAATTGAAGCATTTTTACGTAAGTTATAACACATAAGTGCAATGGAATGGATCCCGATCCTATGTCCTGACCTTTTATCCCATTTCACCCATTTTCAAATCGATTCGTCCCAAGATAATCCCCTACCACATACTAAACTTTCATCGAAATCGAACCATTTGTACGCAAGTTATGACGCATAAGGGCAAATATCAGGAACACAGAGCATCGCTCGGGTAAAGGGGGGATGAAGGCACAAAAAATTTATATTTTTATATGTTATTTCCAAGTATTGAAATGATAAGTCTAAACCATCAAGATTAATAATGATAGACGAATTAGAGACAAATTAATTTAGAATAAACATCAAAGCAAAGATGAATGAAAATGTTTAATTTGTGTTAGAGTAAGAAATTTTGTAAAATTGTTTTTATTATTTCCGAACATGAAACACCAAACAATAAATGTTAACATGGGGTTTTTCATCGAACCCCATGGTAACATTGGTTCTTCACCGCTGTCTATTTATTCGCCACATTTGATCGAGGTTTTCTTCCGATATAGATTCATTGAGGGTTATAATAACGTCGGACATTATTTCAACGCTCCTTGCCTTAGCTGCTCGGAATGATCTTTTTGTAGGCTGATGTTCTTCCAGTGGAAGGTCATGTGTTTCGAGACTGGAATGTGATCGGAAACCATCGACTCTTGAATCTCCAAGCTGTTCCATATTTACTTCTTCCGCTTGTTCTTGTTCCAACAGTGCCGTATTCTTCTTATTCTTCTTATTAAAGTTGAAACGTGCACGTTTCGTAGATGGGTCGACCAGCCATATTTTTATATTGTTTTACCATTCACGTGACACTCTATTAATAGTAATTAATAAAAATGAACTAATAATATTTTAGCACAGCGGATACGCTCGTCATCAAGTGACTATTCAAAAATGTAACAAAACAATGCTGTATTAAGTTTAAATTTTGAAGGGAAAAACATGCGAAATCAGCTTTACGTTGCTTATGCTGTACTACGCATCAACTCCAAGCAACTGGCACAACTCACGTTTTGTTCTAGAAGAAAATAGAAGTAATGCGTAATACGCACACAGCGCTTGACCTAATGAGGCAGATGGTCGCGAGACTGTGACGTCATGAAACTTTAATAAGATCCACAAACAACGCGTGACGTAATGAGGCAGATCGCCTGACCGCACGCCAACATCTCAATCGCGAGTCCATCGCGACAGTGTGACGTCATAAGATTTCTAAGAATGGGAAACATTAATAGGACGACGCCATGACACTGAAAACGTGGTAACTCTGGGTGGTTATTTAACCCACTAAACGAATATTTCCAAAGTCGAGATAAAGCTAACTCGATTTCTAGTACCAGAAAACGGTAGGTTAGCCACTTCCGTTTTCAAAATAAAATTTACATGTATACAAGAAGTGCTCCTTTAGTAAGATGTGATGGAATGTATCTCGCTCCTAGGTCCTGACCTTTGAACCTACGTCACCCATTTTAAATAGGATTTGTCCCAAGGTGGTCCTCTACGACATACTAGAATTTCATCTAAATCGAACCATATTTACGCAAGCTATGACGTATAAGGGGAATGGAATGGATCCCGCTCCTATGTAGTGACATTTGACCCCATTTTCAATAGAGTTCGTCCCAGTAGCGGCTCGTGGCAACTGAAACAGGTAGAGCCAGTAGCCGGAGTCAAACAATGAAATAAAAAAAAACTGTCATTATTAGGCCAACTATTCAGACCCCCACCCTACAAGATTCTTTTACTCTGCCTCTGTTTACCCCCTTGACTCACAATAATGCCCAAATCAGGCAGGAATGTGTCAACTATTGTATTGCACACGAAAAAAATTTCCTCAAAATAGAATGCATAATTATTAACAGAAAAATGTTAAAACTTCTTAAATAAAATTTTTACTTTAAAACATATGAGCATTAATTTATGTTAGTTGTGCTTTGTGTTTCTTTAGATTTCTCAACTGAGGAATAATCACAGGATTCACAGGATAAAAAAATGTTGTGAAAAAATAATAACTCCAAATATATGCAGGGAGGGAATGTTTCATGAATTTCGTCCCATATAGAATGAGTACAATACTACCATTTGCATTATTTGAAAGGTTTAACCTTTTTTTTAAAGAACTTGTGAAACCTAAAAACATATATGTACTCAAATGAAAATTATACTTACAAGTTTTCTCATTTATTTATTTATTTTTAACACAGAAAATCCTCTCAGTTAAAACTGAAATTAGTTCTGCAAAGCGCTTTGTAAACTTCATACTCTTGGAAACTCAAATTATTGGGCTGATAAGCACCGAGTTTTTTAAGTGAAGCTTTTCGACTCAAATTCTTGGGCTGATGAGCACTGTGTTTTTTTAGGTGAAGCTTTTTCCAGATTTAAAGCAAAGAACGGAGATTTTAACAAAATATCCACTCCATTCATTGCAATCGACAAGCCAAAAAGTCACGACACAAAGGAACAGCACATCACAGAGAGAGACACACAGAAAAATCAACTAACTGAACTTTGAGCTTGGTCGGGGTAAGCTTCTCTGTCAACCCACGGCGTTAAGGAAATGGATACTCTCCTGGCCAATCAAATTAGCGCGGGGCCAGATAGATCTGCACAGCTTTTTTGCACACGCGTTAAGGCAGTGTTGTATGTAGGTCATCATACTGAATGCGACTGGGAGGAAATCGTCTCCTCTTTGCTTGCGTAGTGATGTTACTGGGGCCTGTTGGAGCTGGCCCCAATAACGTCACACTCTGAACGTGATCTCTTTCCTCAGGGAGTAGTTTTTCGTTTTTGAAGGAAACGTTTCCCGTAGGTAATGGTTTTTGAAGGGAAAGGTTTATCACCATGTAGTTAAGAGAGAGAATAAGAATCAGGACACATTTTTTTTCTAAAAATAGAAATTTTTAGGTGGGGCTCGGCCCCTCTGGCCCTTAATGACGAACCGCCCCTGGTTCGTCCCCAGGTGCTCGCCTACTACATGTTAAAATTTCATCTAAATAGAACCATTTTACCCGAGTTATCGTGCCGACGGACAGACTGACGGACAAAGCTATAACATATACGCTTCTTCAGCCTACGGTTGGAAAGCGTAAAAAAGGATGTTTGCTGGCAAAACTCGGGCAATCCTGCAAGAAGATCATTCGTCGATCTTCTTGCTGGATTACTTAGGCAATCCTGCAAGAAGATCGACGAATGACGTGTGAAGACATAGTGGTGTCAATTAATATTTCAAAAACCTCAGTATTCCGTATTCTACGCGGAAGATTACTGCTGCATCGTGTGTATTCCATATGGGTACTTCATCACTTGACGAGACAACAATTGTTAGCCAGAATTCAGGTGTGTCGGCCATGAGTGAAAACAAATGATTGCAAAGGATCCAAATCTTCTAAACAGAGTAATAACTACCGATGAAACATGGGTCTACTATTTCGAGTCTCTCACGAAGCGTGCAACGAGCGCCTGGAAATGCCCAGGCTCGCCTCCTCCGAAAAATGTCTGCCAAACCAAATCAGCTGGGGAAGTGTTGATGATAATTTTCTTTGATCATAAATGTGTAGTCCACCAGATGCCGTTCTCCGACAAATTACTGTCCATGCTGAGTAATACATTTCCGTCTTGAAGTGTCTACGACGACACATATCGATTAAGCGTTCGGAACTGGTGGGGAAGTGCACCCAACACCATCATGACGCCCGCCCACATGTGGCTGCTTGTGTTCAAACGTTTCTTACGAAATGCAGTATTGGATCATGCGACAGTCCTGACCTCGCCCCGTGCGATTTCTGCTTGTTTCCAACAATGAAGGAGAAGTTCCGTGGCGCAACGTTCAACACAGATGCTGACTTAATTCAAGCTGTACAGGAGTCGCTAAAGCAGCTTCCACAAAATGCCTTCGCCACATACGCCACATAGGGCTGAACGATAGGACCGTTGCATATCATCCGAGGGAAGATACTTTGAAACAGGATAACATATGTTTTGCTGTACCTGTATTTTTTCATTTTGTGTGATTTTACTCTCACTTTTTACGGAATGGCCGTTGTACACACACAAAAAAAAAGACAAAAAAAAAAAACCTGAATAAATGAGATAAAAATTGTCACCTACACGTTTCTTTATTGTCCTTGTAAGAATTCAAACTTGCAATGTAGCATTTGTAAGGGACTAGGTTAAAGAAAATGAATGAATGAACAAAAGCTCATACTTGAATAACAACGAAGTATTCTCTAACAGCGCTACCAATCATGTGGAACAAGTCGCTCAATCGCAAGATAGACGGCAAAACTCACAATCTTTGCTCAAGCAATGGCCGTTTATCTTCGGCTTACTGACTTAACTGTCTACCCCTTGTTTCCAAAAATATAAGCTCCCCTGGGAGATATAATAGTAAATAGTTAGTAAAATCATGCAATGCATTGATTCTGATACGCTTTCCAACATACGGGAAATCATTACTCAAGTTATTACTCAAGATATGAGTGTAATGACTCTAGAAAAAATCTCGCTCCTCTGTCCTGACCTTTAACCCCATTTCGATGATATTCAACAAAACCGGTAAAGTATACTTCCGAAACAACACGATAAAGTTTTGTCTCAATCGAAGCATTTTTACGTAAGTTATAACGCATTAGGGATGGAATGGATCCCGAACCTATGTCGTGACCTTTTATCTCATTTCTTCCATTTTTAAATAGAGTTCCTCCCCTGGTGGTTCCCTACCACATACTAATATTTCATTGAAATCGGACTATATTTACGCAAGTTATGAGGCATAAGAGCAATGGAATAGATCCCGCTCGTATGTCGTGACCTTTGACCCCCATTTCGTCCATTTTCAATAGGGTTCTTCCCCAGGTGGTCCCCTACAACATACTAAAATTTCATCGAAATCGAATTATTTTTCCGCGAGTTATCGTGCGGACAGGTGAACAGACGGACGGACGGACCAAGCTGGAGCATATACGCTTCTTCAACCTACGGTTGAAAAGCGTAAATAAAAAGTTAGTAAAATCATGCAATGCATTGCTTATGATACGCTTTCCAACATACCAGAAATCATTACTCAACTTATGAGGATAAAGGCTGTGGAATAAATCTCGGTCCTGTGCACTGACCTTTGATCCCATTTCAATTATATTCAAAAGAACCGGTTTAGTATACCTCCGAAATAACATGATAAAGTTTTGCCGCAGTAGAAGCATTTTTACGTAAGTTATGTTGCATAAGGGCTATCAAATAGATCATTCTCCTGTGTCCTAACCTTTGACCCCATTTTGCCCATGTTCAATAAAGTTTGTCCCCAGGTGGTCCCCTACAACATACTAAAATGACATCGAAATCGAGCCTTTCTTATGTTAGGTATGACGCATAAGAGCAGTGGAATGGATTCCGCTCCTATATCCTGCGCTTTGACCCCATTTCGTTGACTTTCAATTGGGTTCCGTCCTAGGTGTTCCCTTTTCACATACTAAAATTTCATCGAAATCGAACGATTTTTACGCGAGTTATCGTGCGAACGGACGTACGCACACAACGCGTGACGTAATGAGGCAGGTGGGAATCGCGAACATCTGCTCGCAAGAGTGTGACGTCATAAAACTTTAATAGGATCCACACACAACGCGTAACGTAATGAGAGAGATGGCGTGACCGCGCGACAAAATCTCAATCGCGAGAGTGTGAAGTCATAAGATTTCTAAGCATGGGTAACATTAATGGGACGACGCCATGAGACTAAAAATGTGGTAATTGGAGTGGTTATTTAACCCACTAAACGAATTTTCCTAAAGTCCAGATTAAGCTAAATCGATTTCTAGGGTGTCACGTCAATTCGTCGCGTGCGTCAATTCGTCGACTACGTCAATTCGTCGCCTGCGTCAATTCGTCGCGCGTCAATTCGTCGACTACGACAATTCGTCGCGCTTCAATTCGTCGACTACGACAATTCGTCGCGCTTCAATTCGTCGCGGACAAATTCGTCGACTACGTCAATTCGTCGACCACGTCAATTCGTCGCGTTTACAGATTTTGGTTACATACAAAACGAATGCAGGAAAACGTACGATTTCGAATGTCTTGCTCCCGGATCAAATTTATAAAGTTTGGACACGCAGACAGGATAGGAATATTACGTTTTTCTTTGGCACTATAAATATTAGACGGTAAACGGTTTTTGGAAAGGGGCAGGGCACGGTTGGTCAGAGCCCCCCATACACAAAATATTCGTAAGATCTACAGTTTTCAATTCAGAACCACCAAATCAGGTATCCTATCTCATAGTACTCTAACTTAGACGGTTGTCAGTTTTTGGAACGGGTCAAGGCCCGGGGAGTCAGAGCTCCCCCCCGTATATACAAAATTTTCGTAAAATCTAGTTTTCATTTCAGAACCATCAAATTTGGTATCATGAAACTCTAACTTAGACGCTACACGGTTTTTGGAAGGGGTTGGAGCCCGCGGGGTCCGAGCCCCCTCATAAAAAATTTCGTAAAATCTACAGTTTTCATCTTAGAACCACCAAATTTGGTATACTATCTTATGGTACTCTAACTAAGTCGGCAGACCGTTTTTGGAACGGGTCAAAGACGCGGCGGGGTCAGAGCCCCCACATACAAAATTTTCTTAAAAACTACAGTTTTCAATTCAGAACCACCTAATCTGGTATACTATCTCATGGTACTCTAACTTAGACGCTAGACGGTTTTTGGAAGGGGTTAGAGCCCAGGGGGTCAGACCCCCCCCCGAATAAAAACTTTTTCGTAAAATGTACAGTTTTCAATTTAGAACCACCAAATTTGGTATACTATCTCATGGTACTCTATCTTAGACGCTAGAAGGTTTTTTTAAGAGGTTGCAGCCCGGGTGGTCGGCACCCCCTCATAAAAATTTCGTAAAATCTACAGTTTTCATATTAGAACCACCAAATTTGGTATACTATCTTATGGTACTCTAACTTAGTCGGCAGACCGTTTTTGGAACGGGTCAAGGCCCGGGGGTCAGAGCCCCCACATACAATATTTTCTTAAAAACTACATTTTTCAATTCAGAACCACCTAATCTGGTATACTATCTCATGGTACTCTAAATTAGACGCTAGACGGTTTTTGGAAGGGGTTGGAGCCCGGGGGCCAGACCCCCCCCCCCCGAATAAAACTTTTTCGTAAATACTACAGTTTTCAATTTAGAACCCCCAAATTTGGTATACTATCTCATGGTACTCTATCTTAGACGCTAGAAGGTTTTTTTAAGAGGTTGCAGCCCGGGGGTCGGCACCCCCTCATAAAAATTTCGTAAAATCTACAGTTTTCATATTAGAACCACCAAATTTGGTATACTATCTCATGGTACTCTAACTTAGACGCTAGACGGTTTTTGGAAGGGGTTGGAGCCCGGGGGGGTCAGACCCCCTCCGAATATTTTTTTTTTGTAAAATCTACAGTTTTCAATTTAGAACCACCAAATTTGGTATACTATCTCATGGTATACTATCCGTCTAAGTTAGATAACCACAAGTAGTATACCAAATCTGGTTGTCCTAAATTGAAAACTGTAGATTTTACGAAATTTTTATGAGAAGGGGGAGGGGCTCTCACCCCGGGGTTCCAGCCCCTTCCAAAAACCGTCTAGCGTCTAAGTCAGAGTTTCATCATACCAAATTTGGTGGTTCTGAATTGAAAACTGTAGTTTTTAAGAAAATGTTGTATGTCTGTGTGTGTGTGAGGGGCGGGGGGGGGGGCTTTGACCCCCAGGGCCTTGACCCGTCCCAAAAACCGTCGACCGTCTAAGTTAAAGTACCATGAGATAGTATACCAAATTTGGTGGTTCTAAATTGAAAACTGTAGATTTTACGCGGCATTTTTATGGGGGGGGGGATCTTACCGCCGGGCTCCAACACCTTCCAAAACCGTCTAGCGTCTAAGTTAGAGTACCATGAGATAGTATACCAAATTTGGTGGTTCTAAATTGAAAACTGTAGATTTTGCGAATTTTTAAATGATGGGGGCCTTTACCCCCGGGCTGCAACCCCTTCAAAAAATCTTCGAGCGTCTAAGTTAGAGTACCATGCGATAGTATACCAGATTTGGTGGTTCTGAATTGAAAACTGCAGTTTTTAAGAGAATTTTGTATGTGTGGGCTCTGACCCCCCCCCCCCGGGGCTTTGATCCGTTCCAAAAACGGTCTACTGTCTAAGTTAGAGTACCATGAGATAGTATACCAAAGTTGGTGGTTCTAAATTGAAAACTGTAGATTTTACAAAAAAATTATTCGGGGGTGTCTGACCCCCGGGCTCCAACCCCTTCCAAAAACCGTCTAGCGTCTAAGTTAGAGTACCATGAGATAGTATACCAGATTAGGTGGTTCTGAATTGAAAACTGTAGTTTTTAAGAAAATTTTGTATGTGGGGGCTCTGACCCCCGGGCCTTGACCCGTTCCAAAAACGGTCTGCCGTCTAAGTTAGAGTACCATAAGATAGTATACCAAATTTGGTGGTTCTAAGATGAAAACTGTAGATTTTACGAAATTTTTTATGAGGGGGAGCTCCGACCCCGCGGGCTCCAGCCCCTTCCAAAAACCGTCTAGCGTCTAAGTTAGAGTTTCATGATACCAAATTTGATGGTTCTGAAATGAAAACTAGATTTTACGAAAATTTTGTATATACGGGGGGGAGCTCTGACTCCCCGGGCCTTGACCCGTTTCAAAAACTGACAACCGTCTAAGTTAGAGTACTATGAGATAGGATACCTGATTTGGTGGTTCTGAATTGAAAACTGTAGATCTTACGAATATTTTGTGTATGTGGGGCTCTGACCAACCGGGCACCTGACCCGTTCCAAAAATCGTTTACCGTTTAATTTTTTTAGTGCCAAAGAAAAACCTAATATTCCTATCCTGTCTGCGTGTCCAAACTTTATAAATTTAATCAGGGAGCAAGACGTTTGAAATCGTACGTTTTCCTGTATTCGTTTTGTATGTAACCAAAATCTGTAAACGCGACGAATTGACGTGGTCGACGAATTGACGTAGTCGACGAATTTGTCCGCGACGAATTGACGCAGTCGACGAATTGACGCACGACGAATTAACGCGCGACGAATTGACGCAGTCGCAGAATTGACGCGCGACGAATCGTCGCAGTCGACGAATTGACGCAGCGACGAATTGACGTAGAACCGATTTCTAGTACCAGAAAACGGTAGGTTAACGACTTTCATCAAAATCCTTAGAGCCATTTTCAAAGTAAAATCTACATACATACAAGAATTGCTCTCTAATAGTACGGGATAAGGGCGATGGAATGGATCCCGATCCTATGTCCTGATCTTTGACCCCATTTCGTCCATTTTCAATTGGGTTCGTCCCCAGGTGGTCCCCTACCACATAATAAAATTTCATCGAAATCGAACCATTTTTACACGAGTTATCGTGCGGACAGATGGACAGACGGACCGACTGACAAAGCCGGAGCACATACGCTTCTTCAACCTACGGTTGGAAAGCGTAAATAAAACAAGTTAGTAATATCATGCAATGCATTGATTATGATACGCTTTTCAACATACTAGAAATCATTACTTAATTTATCACTGAAGTTATGAGGATAATTTATGCCTGGGGAATAAACTCGATCCTGTGCCCTGAGCTTTGATCCCATTTCGATGATATTCAACAGAACCGGTTTAGTTATACCTCCGAAATAACATGATAAAGTTTTGTCGCAATAGAAGCATTTTTAGTTAAGTCTTGAGGACAGTGGCTGTTGAATGAATCTCGCTCATGTATCCTGACCTTTGACCCCATTTCGACAATTTTCAAACGGTTTCGTCCCCAGGTGGTCCCCTACCACCTACTATATTTTCATCGAAGTCAATCATTTTTTCCGCATGTTATGACGCATAAGGGCAGTGGAGTGGATCCCGCTCCTATGTCCCGACCTATGACCCCATTTTGTCCATTTTCATACAGTTTGTCCCCAGGTGGTCCTCTACAATACTAAAATGTCATCGAAATCAAGCCTTTCTTACCTTAGGTATGACGCATAACAGCAGTGGAATGGATCCCGCTCCTATATCCTGCACTTTGACCCCACTTTGTTCACTTTCAATTGGGTTCCTTCCAAGGTGTTCCCTTTTCACATACTAAAATTTCATCGAAATCGAACGATTTTTACGCAAGTTATCGTGCGAACGGACGTACGCACACAACGCGTGACGTAATGAGGCAGGTGGGAATCGCGAACATCTGCTCGCAAGAGTGTGACGTCATAAAACTTTAATAGGATCCACACACAACGCGTGACGTAATGAGAGAGATGGCGTGACCGCGCGACAACATCTCAATCGCGAGAGTGTGAAGTCATAAGATTTCAAAGCATGGGTAATATCAATGGGACGACCCCATGAGACTAAAAACGTGGTAATTGGGGTGGTTATTTAAACCACTAAACGAATTTTCCTAAAGTCGAGATTAAGCTAAATCGATTTCTAGTACCAGAAAACGGTAGGTTAACGACTTTCATCAAAATCCTTAAAGCCATTTTCAAAGTAAAATTTACATACATACAAGAATAGCTCTCTAATAGTACGGGATAAGGGCGATGGAGTGGATCCCGATCCTATGTCCTGATCTTTGACCCCATTTCGTCCATTTTCGATTGGGTTCGTCCCCAGGTGGTCCCCTACCACATAATAAAATTTCATCGATTTCGAACCATTTTTACGCACGCTATGACGCATAAGGGCAATGGAATGCATCCCGCTCCTATATCTTGACCTTTAACCCCCACTTCAACCATTTTTAATACGGTTCATTCCCAGGTGATCCCCTACGACACTAAAATTTCATCGAAATCGAACCATTTTTACGCATGTTATGACGCATAAGGTCAATGGAATGCATCCCACTTCTATGACCTGACTTTTGTCACCAATTCATTCCTTTCCAATAAGGTTCGTCTCCAGTGGTCCCCTGCCACATACTAAAATTTCATCAAAATCGAACCATATTTAAGCAACTTAAGGTCAATGGAATGCATCCCGCTCCTATGTCTTGACCTTTGACCCCCACATCAACCATTTTTAATGGGGTTCATTCCCATGTGATCCCCTACGACACTAAAATTTCATCGAAATCGAACCATATTTACGCAAGTTATGACGCATAAGGTCAATGGAATGCATCCCACTCCTATGTCCTGACTTTTGCCACCAATTCATTCCTTTTCAATAAGGTTCGTCTCCAGTGGTCCCCTGCCACATACTAAAATTTCATCGAAATCGAACCATTTTTACGCGAGTTATCGTGCGGACAGACAGACAGACAGACAGACAGAGAGACGGACGGACGGACGGACAGACGGACAAAGCTGAAGTTTATATGCTTCTTCAAGCTACGGTTGGAAAGCGTAAACGAGGTAAAATAAGCATGAGGCACTAAAATTGGAGGTCACATTCTGGGGAAACCTAAAAAGCTAAAGTTAAAATTTTTAAGCTCTTAAAAATTTTTGCCTTGTGTTTTTCTCAGAATGTTACTCTTGGTTGTGTAAATGATCGATTGATTTGCATTTCGGAAACGTTTTTTGTATTCACTTGTTATTCAGTGTCATTTAAATCACTGACGACAACGGAAAGGCATTTGCCACTACCATTTATCTGAATATAGGTTATGTGTGAGAAACCTTCGATATCAAGGTGTACGACAGAATAATACTTCCTTTTGTTTAACTACGAAAAATTCAGTTCTGTGTGACATTTCTTTTTAACTTCTCACGTAAACTATACTGTAAGTATCATGTCTTCATATTTTGTGCAGTATAGACATATTTTAAACTTAATAATCACAACAACAGTAGAAAGCTGAAAAACTAGAAGTCCATTTTGAATTTCTAGATATCTGATTAATATGTGCCTTCTGGATTTTACACTGCTGGACACCCAAAATGCAACACCAAGAAGGAAGCATCCAATTGGCCTGAAATTCGTAGTACGCGTCGCGCGCGAGAGGACATGCAAACGATTAGCATTGCAGGGCATGCGCAAATCATGTGCGCCCGGCACGCCACCGAGAAGCACTATAAGAAGGGTGCACAGAAGGCGGGGTGTAGGTAGTGGAAGTGTGTTGTGTTGCCGGACGTGTGCGTGAGAAGCTTCCTGATGCCTCGTCGCAGAATACGGCAGTCATTCCAGCACGTTTCGGAGTTCGACAGAGGAAGAATAGTGGCTTATCGCGACAGCGGTTTATCGTACTGAGACATCGGAGCCCGTGTGGGACTACATCCAGCCACAGTGAGGCGAGTATGGATTCGGTGGGTGCAGGAGGGACAGACGGACGGACTGACGTAACCGATTTCCGCAGCCGCGGCACACCACCAAACGAGACGACCGGCATGTTGTGCGGCGGGCATTGACGGCTCGCACCGCCACATCACGAACGTTAGTGCAGGAATTAGGGTGTGTTGCGCAACAACCTGTGTCAGCACGTACCGTTCGACGTCGTCTGAAGGAGCGGGGACTTGTCTCACGGCACCCATTGCTCCGATTACCATTGACGTTACACCACCGGCGAGTGCAGCGGCAGTGGGCCGTTAAACGCCGCATCTGGACTACCGAATGGTACGACATGGTCTTCTCCGACGAATCCCGCTTCTGTCTAAAACACCGCGATGGTGGGATCCAAGTGTGGCGGCACCGTGGCGAGAGACTATGTCGCCTGCATTATGCATCGTCATACTGGTCCGTCACCTGGCGTTATGGTTTAGGGCGTAATTGGATATGACACCCTCACCCCTCTGGTACGCATCGCCGGTATACTCAACAGCCACCGCTACATCTCCGACGTTTTGGAGATTGTAGTCCTCCTTCACCTGCAGCACCTGCCAGCGGCCACGTTTCAACAAAACAATGCGCGCCCGCGCCTGGCACGCAACGTGCAACAATTCTTCACGACCAACCAGGTGTCAGTGCCGCCGTGACCCGCCTGTTCTCCCGATATGTCGCCCATCAAACACGTCTGGTCGCTGATCGCCAACCGAGTGGCCCGGCAAGTACCACCCGCGGCTACGCCTGATGAACTGTGGCAACGTGTGGAAGCAGCCGACATACCTCAAGCCCACATCCAAAGCCTCTTTCGTTCGATGCCGCGGCGTGTAGCGGCCGTTATTGCCAGCCATGGGGGCCACGCGAACTATTGATGTCTGCGTGTTCCGCAAGTCGCGCGGGCGTGTAAGCACAATCGTTTCATCTTTGTATTTGTTGTTATGTGTCTAGTAAATTTGGCTTTGCTATCTCGTGTCCTTCTTGGTGTTGCATTTTGGGTAGCCAGCAGGGTATTTCTGAGAAGAAATAGAAGAAAGAAGTAATAATGCTGTACATATTTTTACACTCACCAACCCGCTTGGCCAGCGTGGTGATTTATGGCCAAACACCTCCAAAATGACTCTACAACTTAAATCTTGGCCCTCAGTCTCCGGCAGCTGGAATGTACCTGGCCAAGGCAGCGGCGAGTGCGACATGAAGGCAGAGGGTGCTAAGAATCCCCGGAGGACCGGACTAGGCTGCCATCTGATGCTGACCTTGGCTACGTATAATGGACGCTCCCTATCTTCTGATTCAAGGCTTCTTAAATTGGAAGAGGAACTACAAAGGATCAAGTGGGACATCGTCGGGCTAAGTGAGGTAAGGAGAAAAGGAGAAGATCTCATTGAACTGAAAAGTGGACATCTCTTCTATTATCGTGGGACAGATACTGGCAGAACTAGTGGTGTTGGATTTATAATAAACAAGAAACTGAAGGATAAAGTGGTAGAAGTTGAAAGTTCCTCTGACATAGCTGCACGACTCGTTATCCAACTCTCGAGAAGATACCAGGCTCAGATTATACAAACTTATGCACCCACCACAAGTCATCCTGAAGAAGAAATTGAAGAATTTTATAAAGGAAATTCGTCATCTAAATAATAAAGGTAAGCAGCACTTGAAGATAATTATGAAAGATTTCAATGCAAAAATAGGGCACTGGCAACAGAATGAAACTTCAGTAGGTAAATTCGGTCACGGGAACAGAAACCAGCGTGGAAATACTCTTGTTGAATTTGCAGAGACAGAAGGATTTTTCATCTTAAACTCCTTTTTCAAGAAAAAGCCACACAGGAAATGGACATGGAGACATCCAATTGGGACGACAAGTGAAATTGATTTTATTATGTGTAACAAAAAATTCGTCATCGAAGACTGCAGTGTGCTAAACAAGTTCAACACAGGTAGTGACCATAGATTGGTGAGATGTAAGATGCACCTGAACACTAAACTGGAACGTGGCAAGCTCATAAGACAAACAAAATGTATTGACATAACTAACCTTAAAAAACACCATAATACTTTCAAGTTGGAACTGAAGAAGAGATTCTCTGCTTTAGAAGGCCTAACATCGGAAGAAGTGGATATTTCTGAAGTTAACAGAAAAGTAACCAAAGCTCTTATGGAAACAGCAACAAAATTAGCTGGGTCTAAGAACAAGTTCCATGTGAACAAATTATCAGGAAAAACCAAAATGTTGATGCAAAAAAGAAGAGAGATGAGGACAACTAAAGAAGATGTGACTTCCAAAGTGGAATATATAGAGCTATGCAAGACAGCACGAAAAAGTATCACTGAAGACGTAAGGAAATTCAACTGTGAGCTAGTGAGGAAAGCAATTGAAAACAACCAAAGCCTAAAGATAGCAAAGGGACATCTCAGTAAGGGAAGAAAACAGATTATGGCTCTGAGAAAAGAAGATGGTTCTATAACAAGAAATAGAGAGGTGAAATTTTGACAAGAGTGAAAGATTTCTACTCCAAATTATATGAAAGGGATGATACATGTACTCCAGACATCATGAAAGGTACCAGAGTTCTTCCAGTCCTCCCAGTCCTCCCAGCAGAAGTTGCTCATGCAATCAAGAACATGAAGCGGGGGAAAGCTCCAGGAGAAGATGGAATTACTGTAGACATCATACAAGAAGCAAGTGGAGAAATTGAAACAGTACTCGCCCAAATTTTCACTCGATGCCTTAATGAAGGAAAGATTCCTGAGGATTGGAACAATGCTACAATGATCCTGCTACATAAAAAAGGTGACATTGAGGATCTCAGGAACTACAGACCTATCATCGCCTCCTATCAGTGGTTTATAAAATCTTCACTAAAGTTCTTTCACACCGCTTGAAGGTAACACTGGACATGGCTCAACCGAGAGCACAAGCTGGATTCAGGAGTGGCTACAGCACAATAGATCATATCCACGTACTGAGAGAACTAATTGAAAGAGCGAGGGAATATAAACTTCCATTGTGCATGGCTTTTATCGATTATGAAAAAGCCTTTGATTCGGTGAAACCATCAGCAGTTACAATGGCTCTGAAAACCTGCGGTATTGAAGATGCATACATTAATATTATTAATAACATCTATGAAAATGCAAGTGCAAAGATTCGGCTGTTTGAAAATACAACACAGATAAAAACTGGAAAGGGAGTGAGACAAGGTGACACCATATCTCCGAAGCTCTTTAATGCCACAGTGGAAAATGTCTTTCAATCACTGAACTGGGAAAACAAAGGGATAAAGATTAATGGAGATTATCTAACCCACCTTCGTTTTGCTGATGACGTAGTCATTTTTGCAACTACCCCATCAGAGCTGCAGAGTATGATCCAGGAACTTGCTGACAAGAGTAAAGAAGTGGGATTAAAAATGAACTTTCAGAAGACAAAAGTGATGTTCAATGCTTTTACAAGAAATGAAGATTTATCGATTGATGGAGAAAAACTGTATATAGCAGATACGTATGTTTATCTTGGACAGCAGATATCAAGTGAGGGTCACATTGATGAAGAAATTAATCTGCGTGCAAAAAAACTTGCCTGGAGAGCTTTTGGAAGAAACAGCATAATTTTCAAGAACAATATGCTCTTATATCTTAAAAGGAAAGTGTTTGATCAATGCATCTTTCCAGTGCTTACGTATGGTGCAGAGACGTGGACCTTAACTAAAAGAGACATACAAAGGCTGCAGACAACTCAAAGAAGGATGGAGAGGTGCATGCTTGGTATAACCAGGAGAGATAAGAAGAGGAACTCGTGGATCCGAAAAATGACGAGAGTGGAAGACATCATGATCAGAGTTAAATCCCTGAAATGGCAATTGTATTGGTATTGGTAACTGTGGGTACCATAGTGGTACCCAGTTTATTGCTATAACGAAATACAGACATAGGAGATTCATTAAAAGCTGCAGTACAGAAAACAACAGTGCGGAAAGTAAGTATATCCACGAAGCAGCACAACGTTACACAGAAAGGAAATGAATATGCACACGAACAATGAAAGACATAACGGCATGTCAAACACTATAACACATGTGCACAAATGCATGAAATGTACTATGCTATCATAAATCAACCGAACGGAACTGAATTGTGGTTAGAGAGCAAAACAACATGGAGTACCTCAGCAACTATATAAAAATAACAAAGGTAACAAACGTACCACTATAATAATCCGCGATAGAGGAAAGCACTAACACAGCAAACACTCACAATTATAGGTAATTGAAAATTAGGCACAAATTCAGGAAACAATAGATAAGATAATGATGAGATAATGAGGAGATCACACAAGTAACGAGACCGATGAGTTGTGAAAACACAGCAAAAACACGCAATATCGTAAATTTAATATACATCACTTGGGAAACACAGCCAAACACACAAATAAAGCAAACTTACAGTACATGACTTGTGAATCACAGTAAAATCACACATGGAAAACATCAGAATCAACATGCACGAAGTCTGTAAAACCAGGGAATCTGCGAACGGGTTCGCAAATCCTCTAGCATTGAGAGAACAAAAAGTAATCGGTGTAAGGAAGAGAGCTAAAGGTCATCGGTAAAAGGATAGAAGGTATCACATATATGCTTCTCAACGAGCTCCTTCAAGGAGGCGAGACGGCGCGTGTAACGTCTCAAAAAAGGCTGATACCGAGGATCGGTGGTACACAGAGATTTAAAAAGTGACACATAAGCTTCGAATTGCGTTACCGCTGCATACAGGTCCAGATCAGGTGAGTGAAGGAATTCTTCAGAACCAACAATCGTACGTGCAGGTTTGAAAAAGACGTAAAAGTTGCTGTCTGGACAGTGGGCCAGGAACTGGAGGAAACGTATCAACTGCCTGTAGAACCTCAGCATCAGAGAGATGATTGACAGGACCTGAGCGGAGAAGCATACTGTTTGAAGAAACAGCAGGTGGAGAAACACCGGAACCGGAAACCTCGGGAATACTAGATGAATCCTCAGAATGTGGCACAGAAAGTTGTTTTAACTTTTTCTGTTTTACAGCGCCTGTGGAAGTTCCAATCCGCTTCGAAGAAGTAGCTGAGGCGGATGTATCCATTAGTGGATCAGGCTCACCTCCCATGTCAGGAGACGAGGAAACGAACGTCGCCGAAGAAGCAGTACGTAGCTGAGCAGCCTTAGTGGAGACTGGTACAACAGCCGAGGCTTCAGGAAGATGTTGTAACAAGGGTATGGTAGACAAGGTTGTAAATGGAAATCCGATATCCGAGAGGCTAGGAGAAGAGCCAGACGGCCGATCCGCCAAACCACCACTCAACACACCCGGATCTGAACACTCCGCTGTAGACACATCTGTAGTCGAAGACAACTCTGTCAATCTTGAAGGTGGATCCACAGTCCTACGGGTCGGGAGAGGAGGAAAGGCAGCATTGTCCGTGACGGAAATGTTCGTCTAATGGAGAAACGAAGAATTCGCATCAGGCAAACTACCGGTAGTGGGGATAGTAGAAAGACCAATGTGGTCAGCAGTGGGATGCGAACTTGATGAACGTCCACGTCGAACGCGGTCACAGGAAGCAGTGGTGTGATTTTGTGTTAAACAGTGTGTACAATAGTGAGCAGTGAAAATCTTGAAACTGTACGTTCGTTCGCCAATATCAACAGTAGCTTCTGTAGGGCAATCCGCCAAGGCTTTCTCGGTGGGAAAGACGACCAGTAACTGACGGCGAGGTCCTGTAGCATGTGCAAATCGAGTTCCGCGGGGAGCGTCAGAAAGGCGACGGACCTTGCCAACAATTTTACAAACATGACTGACAAGGAGAGGAAGCGCAGTATTCGGCACTTCCTGTGGAACAGGATAGAACGTGATGTTCACCGGTCTCTTGGAAAGAAGGCGACGGGATGAGATGGTTTGTCCCAATCGAAAGTCCGTTAGCTAGAAAAAGGTCAGCATCCTCCTTGTGATTGAACTGTACCGAAATACCCCGACGAGTACGGGAAATTCCTGCAATGGACGCAGACGACACATGTACAGAGAGTTCTTCCATGTAGCGTGGCAATGGAGTATTTGGTAAAGCATGAAAGAGCACACCTCTATCCAGGAGGTTATGGAACTCACGCCCAATCTGCGAATTGTCATCAATCATTACCTTCACCTTGTGGTTGGATACCTGAATAATAGGTGTTGCTTGCAAAAGACCATCTGGTTTGAGAGGAATCGGACGTAGAAGTAGCGCCTCGTTGCACTTTAGAGGCAAATGACATCCTCGGAAGAGAAGTCTGTTCGGATCCGGCAGGCACAGAAGGCTGTGAGGGAAGAGAAGCACAGGCCGAAGGCAAGGCAGTAGAATCAGTAGTTCCCAGGGAGGGCACCGAGACAGATGCAGGAGCCGAAGAAGAAAGCGCAGCCAAGTCCAGTGAGGCACCGGTGCAGGAGCACTAGAAAGCTGGGAAGGCAACTGAGCAGACACATCTGAGGACGAGAGTATGTTAACTTCCAAGGACGTGGGAAGTGTAACGTGACGTGCATCCGCCACGCCCATAGATGGGAACGAAATACCGGAAGCCGCCATGTTGGCAGCTTCCAAACGTAAACAAACCAGCAAACGATAAGAAAACGGATGAATATGAACTAATATGAGGGTGAGAACGCTAGAAAAGTAGCTCAAAACGTACACAGTAAATTTAGACAGCTGGACCACGCAACAGGTGAGTGAGGGACAAGGTATTCCACGCTAAAACGCATAAAATAATGGAGCCACCAACACTACATCTATCACGAATGAGCAATGGGCTGGACATACTGCCAGAAGGACAGACCATAGATGGACAGCCGAAATTTTAGATTGGATTCCAAGGGACAGGAAAAGACCCAGAAAAAGACCACCTGGGAGATGGGTGGATGAAATTCGAAAATATGCGGGAGTGACATGGAGGAGACTGGCACAAGACAGACCGTTGTGGAGGAAACTTGGGGAGACCTTCGTCCAGCAGTGGATTGATAATGGTTGACAATGATGATGATGATGATGACATATTTTTAAAAATTCGAATGTATCAGGGCTGCGACTATTTTAATTTGGGTGCCATCCTCGTGGCGCAATAGTCTAAGCGATAGCCGATTGATCCGGTTTCGAATCCCGGTGAGGCATGGATGTTATGTTTGTCTTACGGCACTGGATCTCTCCTTTTCCCGGAGTCAGTGGCCCTAAATTAGGGGAAAGGCGACTGCTTATATCTCATTGAGTTGCTCACCGTGGTCGTTAAACCCTCAATACAAATATATATATATTAATTTAATTTAATTCAAACCGGATTTCATGCTGCAGTAAAGTAAACGTCAGTTGCATTTAGAAGGCTTCCTATCGTATGAAGTATCTCAAGCAAATGTATTGGAATTTTATGGTTTCAATAGATTAATTCTGTTTTCTACGATTTTTTTCTTTTCTGATTTCACGAAATCCTTATTTTGAAACAAAGTGATCCCTCATCTCACTATAAGTACAACAATGAAAAAAATCCCGAAATATTTACGGGATATTTACTTCCAAAAACCTAAAAAAATGTGCGTTCAGAAAATGCTGTTTAATGAGGTTTTTTTTCCAGGTAGGATTTTCAAAGCCTTTAATGTTAGCAATTCGACTAGTCGTGAGCTTAACGTTCCTATTAATTAATTACATACGTAGTGTTAATTCTTAATCTGAGCTAACACAGAAGAACAAGATTAAGAGATCATCAAGCCTTGCACGTAACTTTAAATTCGAACTTTTGCTAATTCGGCTTACACGGCATGCGTTTATTACAACGGCGAATAGTACGACTTTTCACTCTTGTTACAGGCAAGCATTAATTGTGAAACAAGAATTATATTAATCCTCCGACAAAATTAAATACTGATGTCATTGTTCTTCGTACAGATGATGGAACGAAACCATAGAACCTACGCAAACAAAATAGCTCCTCGGTGTTAATTAATCCATCGCATTTGAATGAGGTGATTAGGAAAACTCCTGTGCTTTGCCGTTTCGAACAACGGAACTAATTTAGTACATTTGACTCCTGGAAGCAGAATAAGCATAATAGTCACCTACATTTCGGGAGCGTTTGGGTAAAGCATTAATGCTTAAGCCGGGAGAACAAACTCTCTGCGATAAGTTCGCCAATCCCCCATCTTAGAACTTAACCCAAATAAATAGCCTAATTAATTAATTAAAATTGTAAATTAATCAATTAATTAAAACTGTAGATAAATAACTGAAAAAACTTAATTGAACAAAATAGAATTTTCCAGCTTACGAGCAGCATTAAGTAGGTATCATAATTCTTATTAAAAGATAACAAGTTAGTAAAATCATGCACTGCATTGATTATGATAAGCTTTCCAACATACCAGGAATTATTACTCAACTTACGACTCAAGATATACCTGTGGAATAAATCTCGCTCATGTGTCCTGACCTTTGACCCTATTTCGATAATATTAAACGGAATTGGTTCAGTATACCACCGGATCAACATACTAAAGTTTTGTCGCGATAGAAACATTTCTAGTCAAGTTATAACGATAATGGCTGTGGAATGAATATCGCTCCTGTGCCCTGAAGTTTGACCCCAGTTCGAGGATATTCAACAGAATCACTTCGTTATACTTTCAGAACAACGTGATAACGTTTTGTTGCAATCGAAGTATTTTTACGTACGTTATGATACAAAAAGGCAGTGGAATGGATCCCTCTGCAATGTCATGACCTTTGACCTCATTTCGTCCATTTTGAATAGCGTTCATCCACAGGTTGTCTCCTAATACATACTAAAATTTCATCAAAATCGAACGATTTGTACTCGAATTATCGTGCTGACGGGCGGACGGACGTACAGACAGACAAACAGACGGACGGACAAAGCTGGAGCATATACGCTTCGTCAACCAACGATTGGAAAGCGTAAAAACCACTCAAAAAGACGTCTGCAGCAAGGATCAGCTATAAATCCAATAAAAACGTTCACTAACAGAAAATTTTATGAGTACTACACTACTGTTTGTGAAAGTTGCAACACCTTTCAGGGCAGCTGGTGTTAGCTTGAAATTACAGAATGTGTACAACAGGTCGGGACACGTAACTGATTGAAATTTCAGGGAAATGCATATGCGGTGTCAGAGTAGTGGCTTTGGTACTGTCCGGCCTGAGATATAACAAGCAAGATGACACCGAATTTTCGGGTGTAATAAGCACGTCTTTTGAATCCGTTCTGACGCAAATTAAATTATCAAAGCTATTCAAAGGCAATGGAACCGGTATGGAAAACAATAGTATCTGACGGAAGAAAGAAGTTTTTCAATCGGGTCTTTAATCCCTCAGATATTGCTGTAAACGGAATCGTGAGCTTACGAACTCTTAGAAACAGAGTTATCGACAAAAATAAGATGTGACTTTACGTCCCCTGGTGGGAAAACCATGTATTATTTTAGGAAGAAAGAATTCGCAAAAGGTTTACCCGAATGAGCGGTATCGGTCCAAGAAAAAAAATTAGTCCAGTTTTCAGGAGCCCAGATTTTGCTACAAATATATCAGAAGCAGAAATTAACACTTATGACCCCTGGTGGCCAAACCATTCTTTATAAAACATTAGAAATTATGTGAAAAATATTTTCCATCAGGTCTTGTATGCGATACAGGAAGATTTTTTCAAATCGGAGTTTTAAGAGCAGAAAACGCAATTTACCTTTATGCGCTCTAGCGGAAAGTCTTAAATGATTTACGTGAAAATTTTGAATTTATAGGAAAAACATTTCGCATCGGAAACACTATCCAACAAAGAAGGAATTTTTCAAATTGGACTTTTAGAAGCAAAGATATTGACAAAAATAAGATATACATCGACGCCCCTGGCGTAGAAACCATGAATTATATCAAGAAGAAACTGTTCCTAAAAGGTTTGTCCACATGAGTAGCATCGGTCAACAAAAGACAGTTTTTTTTCAATCGCGATTTTAGAACTCATATTTTGCTGCAAATACATCAGAAGCGGAATATAAGACTTACGTCAACTGCTGGGCCATACCATTTTTTTTACAAAAGTTAGAAATTATGTGCAAACGATTTCCCACCAGGAGCTATATCCGGTGCAGAAATAATTTTTCAAAGCGGAGGTTTAGAAGCAGAGAAAGAGTGGAAAAAGCAATTTACCTTTACGCCCCCTAGCGGAAAGTCTATGAATTACTTGAAAATTTTGAATTTATAGGAAAAACATGTCACACTAGAAACACTATCCAACAAAGAAGAAATTTTTTAAAATCCGACTCCTAGAAGCCGAGATATTGACAGAAATAAGATATACGTCTACGCCCTCTGGCGCAGAAACCATGCACTATTTTAAGAAGAAAATGTTTTTAAAAGTTTTGTCTACATGAGTAGTATCGGTCTACAAACGACGTTTTTTTCAATCGAGATTTTAGAAGCTCATATTTTGCTGCAAATACATCAGAAGCGGAAATTAAGGTTTACGCTCCCTGGTGGCCAAATAATTTTTTTTTTTTTTACAAAAATTAGAAATTATGTGCAAACGAATTTTCATCAGGAGCTGTATCCAGTGCAGACAGAATTTTTCAAATCGGAGATTTAGATGCACAGTTATAGGGAGAAACACAATTTACTTTTACGCCCCTAGCGGAAAGTCTATGAATTACTTGAAAAATTTGAAATTATATGAAGCATATGTCACACTGGAAACACTATCCAACAAAGAAGGAGTTTTTCAAATTGAACCCCTAGAAGTAGAGATATTGACAAAAATAAGATATATCCCTGGCGGAGAAACTATGGGATATTTTAGGAAGAAAATATTCCAAAAAGGTTTATCGATGTGAGTGGCATCAGTCCACGAAAGAATTTAAAAATATCCATTGAAAATGGATATTTTAGAAGCTCAGATTTTATAGCAAATACCTCAGAAGCAAAAATTAACACTTACGCCCCCTGGTGGCCAAAGTATTCTTTACCAAAAATTCGAAATTATATGCAAAAGTTTTTTTCAACAGATACAGGAGATGTATCTGTTGAAAAAAACAATTTTCAAATCGGAGTTTTAGGAGAAGAGTTATCGGGAAAAATGTAATTTACTCTTACGCCTCCTAGCGGAAAATCGATGTGTAATTTGAAAAGGAATCTATATCTAAAACACTCTTCAACATAAATTGAATCGAAAGATAAAATAATTTTTTCAATCGGATTTTTAGAAGTAAATATGAGGATTAAAACGTAATTTTGAATTCGACATCATCTATATTTACGCCCTCTAACGGCAAAATTGTACATGGTGAAAAAAAACGAAATGAAGGATCATCATTCGCATATTTCAAGCTTTCGAATGCAAAGAGAATTTTTCAAATCGGATTAATAGTTGCAGAGATACCGTGGGTACAGACGGACGGACGGACAAACCGATAACAGAAGCATGATCTTTTTTTACAAAAGACGTCGTAAAAAGCTGGCTCAAATGAGATGCTATAATCATTGAAAGCCTACACTGAGTAGAAAGGGTGTTTCTTGTGTCTCCTGTGCCCGGTAGCCCAAGAAGGCCGCATTATGAATACCTCGCGGATATTTGAGCGAGGAAGGATTTTTGCGAAGAGAGAAGCAGGATTTTCCTACCTCGAAATCGCCACTCGCACGAAACGAAACGCCAGTACAGTGATGAGAACGTGACGTCACTGGACAGACGAGGCTCTGATGCACAGAAATCCGGGAAATGGACGTCCAAATCGCATGAGTGCATGGGATGACAGACACCTCTACCGCATGACAGTGACCGATCGCACAAACGCATACACGGTGTTAGCGCAGCAGGGACGCGTTGTCACAGGTCAGACTTCGTCCTCCAGCACAGTTCGAAGTCGTCTGCTTAATAGAGTCCTAGTTACTAGCATCCACAATTCCTGCGCATTCCTTTTAACCTCAAACACAGACACTTCAGGCTGAAATGTGGTCTCGAACGCAGACATTGGCGTGCTGATTGTCAACAGGTCGTGCTTTCTGACGAGTCACGATTCAACTTATTACACGATGGTGGTCACATAAGTGTTCGAAGATATCGTAGTGAACGGCACCTAGCAAGCGTCATACAGGCCCAACGCAAAGCGTCAGGGTTTGGGGCGTCATTCGGTTCAATTCGTGATTGCGTCTGATACGAGTCGAATAACTTTCTACAGCCAGCGATATATAAGGGATACCTTACAGAAATTTCCTTCAGAGTTGTGCTGGTTTTTTTTCCCAGCAGGACGATGTTCGGCCACATGAGACTCGGAATGTCCAAGACATCTTCTCTGCCCGGCAGATACCGTTTCTTTCCTGCCCTGCACTATCGCCGGTTATGTCCCCGAGCGAACATGTCTGCGACATGGTTGCCAAGTAACTGCCCCTTAAAGCGCCTCCGCCAATAAGTACAAAATAACTCTGGTTTCAAATAGAAGCAGTCTGGTAGGCTATTCACCAACGACGGTATCAAAAACATATTCCATTCAATGCCACGCCGTTTAGAGGTCGTTATTGTTGATAGAGGTGGCTTCAGATGACACTTTTTGTAAGTATAATCTGAAGTCAACTTTTCACAATAGCCGCAATACCACGGCGGTACCACTCGGCATGTTTAGCAGCTACAAAGTTTAATGATAAAAGAAAGACATACACGCTCACCTCATTGTGCAAAGTACAGGTCGTTGTTTTCTATAGTCCTTTGCCAACGTTCCACCAGAGCCACGATCTCACGGCGGTACCACTCGGAAGGTTTAGCAGCTACAAAGTATAATAACGCAAGAAAGACATACACGCTCACCTCATTCTTCAAAGTATAGGCAGTTGTTTTCTATAGTCGTTTGTCGATGTTCCACCAGAGCCACGATCCCACGGCGGTACCACTCGGAAGGTTTAGCTGCTACAAAGTTTAATGATATAAGAAAGCCATTCACGCTCACCTCATTCTTCAAAGTATAGGTAGTTGTATTCTATAGTTTTTTGCCAACTTTTCACCAGAGCCACGATCCCACGGTGGTACCATTCGGCAGGTTTGGCAGGTACAAAGTTTAATGATGTAAGAAAGCCATTCACGCTCACCTCATTCTTCAAAGTATAGGCAGTTGTTTTCTATAGTCCTTTGCCAACCTTTCACCAGAGCTATGATTCCGCGACGGTACCACTCGGCAGGTTTAGCAGCTACAAAGTTTAGTGATGGAAGAAAGACATACACGGGCATCTCATTCTGCGAAGTACAGACCTTTGTTTCCTATATAGTCCTTTACCAACGTTCCATAAGGGCCACAATACCACGGCGGTACCACTCGGCAGGTTTAGCAGCTACAAAGTTTAATGATGCAATAAAGACATACACGCGCACCTCATTCTTCAAAGTATAGGCAGTTGTTTTTTATAGTCCTTTGTCGATGTTACACCAGAGCCACGATCCCACGGCGGTACCACTCAAGAGTTTTAGTGATGCAAGAAATCCATACACATTTATCTCATTCTGCAAAGTACAGACCGTTGTTTCCTGTATAGTCATTTGCCAATGTTCCACCAGGGCCACAATCCCACGGCGGTACCACTCGGCAGGTTTAGCAGTTACAAAGTTTAATTATGCAAGAAAGACATACACGCTCACCTCGTTCTGCAAACTACACGCCTTTGTTTTCTATAATCCTTTGCCAACGTTCCACCAGAGCCATGATCCCACGGAGGTACCACTCGTCAGGTTTAGCAGCTGCAAAGTTTAATGATGCAAGAAAGACATACACGTTCACCTCATTCTGCAAAGTACAGGCCGTTATTTTCTATAATCCTTTTCCAACGTTCCATAAGGGCCACGATCCCACGGCGGTACCACTCGGCTGGTTTCGATGACAGAAATTATTGCTTCTAAATTGCGCAACCACCAATGAAGACCATCACAATCCCCAATGAAAGCATATCTCAACAGTCCAGCGGCGTATCAATACCTGCAGACCATGTGCAAGGACTTCATGCATCCACAAGAAAACGTTTTTTTTCAGCAGGATGGTGCTCTTCCCTACACAGCTGTGATGATTAGATCATGATTACAAGAGCATTCCACAGAAGTTCCACTAGGGGATAGCCTACCCGTTTACCGCCTGTGGAAAATTCGAACTTTGGATACTCCACCCAGGAATGCGACGGAATTATAGATAACGGTAGAGAAAGCATGAGTGGAGATATCTGTAAAACGCTTTCATGACGTAGTGGACTTAATATCTGGCCGTGGGACTGCGCTTTTCTGAGTAAAAGGTGGATCTTTCCGTTACTGTGTACAACTGCATGGTTTCTGTCTACTCATTTTATACTGTATACTGTATTACCACACTGAATTAACGGATATATATTACATTATAAGGGTTTGGAACTTGCATAGTTGTTATACACTTAACTGATGTTAATATTAATACTTAAAAACATCCTGTAAAAATATGAATATCTTTTTCAGAGTTAACGAAGTTGTAGCCGATAATGTAATCTAAATCAACGCGATAAATTGAATACAACGAATACTATTTTTCATTGTAAATTATCATTGAATAAAGTACTGAGAATTACGTTTGTTCAAAATTTGATAGATTTTGACACATATGTAAAACTTAAGACATCAGGCTCAAGACAAAAATACGGAAATGCTTTCAATACATTGGCAAATATTTAGTGCCACACTAAATATTCTGCCGAAATTAAACGATCTCTCGCAGTTGCTGATTTCACGCGGAAATTTACTTCTATTCCAAAACGATGTGGATGAAAATATTTTAATTAGGAGTAAACAAGGAGAAAAAGGACTTGTATACATGCATAACTAACCATTAATGCTTGCTGAGAAAAATCGATAAAATAACAAAATATACAATTTTCTGAGTTTGGCTCTAGATAACTCAAGTTGGCAGACAAAATAATTTTTCAGGTATCATTTTAACAGGGTGTATATCCACCCCTTGACTGCACTGCATGATTGACATAGCTGCCATGATTTTCACGAGACTGCCCAAAAGATCATCAGGTGTTTTTCTTTATTCTTCTGTCAACGCCGTCGCCAGTTCCGTTTTGGTGCCATGTAGAGGATCATTTTCAGCAAAGGGACTCCCGAGAGCGTCCCTAGCATTTTCGATTGGATTCAGATAGGATGAGTCCACAGTCCACTCCATTCGGTCGATCCCCTCGCTTTCTAACAGTTCATCAACACATGATGATCGATGGTGGCCAGCGTTATCGTCCATAAAAACGAAAGGATTACCCACAGTACCACGAAAAATTCTTACATGTTGTAAAATGACCTCCTCACAATAACACTGTGAATTCATTAACCCTTTCTCCAACACTAAAGAGCTCTGTACTACCATTGATCACAATCTCAGACCAGACAATCACACCTCCTGTAAAGATCAGCCCTGTAGTTATGAATTTCTATACTCTAATTCACCCTGAAAATTTACTACTGGGAAAGGCGGGAGAGCCTTATCACATCTCGTCGTGGAATGCAAGGACGGTGTCCATCCGCGTTAATGTGCTCTTTTACTGTTTCCTTTCTGATCCACACACACACATCTCACAAGCAGTAGGGATTGTGAGTGGGAGTCTGGTGGAAGCCGTACTGCTTTCCCTGCTGCCTGTTTAAGTAAACCACCACTCGAGTTTCCCCA
Organism: Macrothele yani; assembly: GCA_039090855.1. Lineage (NCBI taxonomy): Eukaryota > Metazoa > Arthropoda > Arachnida > Araneae > Macrothelidae > Macrothele > Macrothele yani. The sequence goes on along the minus strand of CM077013.1, from coordinate 13,042,090 downwards.
ATTGTCAATTTATTGCCTCTGTGTTGTTAATGTTCGGAGAGGTCTTCCACCCCTTCCCTTTGTCCGAGTTGTATCCCAAGTGGGCAGAAATAGCCGCAAGTGCAAAGCTCTTGATTGAACAACTTCTCAGAACAAATTTATTTCTAAAAGCGCTCTAACTTCTAGAGTTCTTTTGTAGATAGCAATTTTGTCTGATAAACTGTTGAGCAGACAAAAATGGATTCTAAGCAATAATTCTGATGCGCTTCGCTCTAAACGCTAGGAACTATTTTTCGTAGCGGAGGTAGCTGTTTCGTACCCTTCGTAGTGGCTCACGCTTAGGTTGACTCGGAGTATACGATGTTTCTGGCTGAATGTATAGTGCGGGGGTTCTCGCCAGATGTATTGCCGCCTAGAGTCAGACTATAAATACAATTGGCATTCGTTTGTGAACATAACATTGGCCCATTGTTCTTTACTCCATGTGGAGTGTTCACGACACCATTGATAGCGAATTGTTTTGCGTGCTGGGGTCAATAGAACACACTATACAGGTTATCGGGCATACAATACAAAATTATTACAACGCCTTGACACGGTTTGACGCAATATTTTGGTACCCGTGCTTGATTCCAGCTGTTTTGCTAACTTGCCAGCAGTTATTCGGCAAAATCTTTTAGCTATTACAGCAAGAAAACGATCTTGTTGTGGAGTAGTTTTGTGTGGTCGACCACTACTTAACCTTCTGGTTACTATTCCATGTTCAGAAAATTGCTTCCAGATCCGAGATACTACATTCTAGGCAATTTCGAGCTCTTTCGCTACATCTCTCGTTGTCCGTACTTCTTCCAGTTTACCAGCAATTCGCCCACGTGTAAAATCATCCAGATGAATTCTTTGAGATGGGCCACAAGTTGTCATAACTACAAGAAAAGAAAAGGAAGATCCAGACTTGAAAACCTACAAAACAAACGATTTCTGCCCATACATTGTTCAGCTTTTATCGTCGATCGGCAGTACACAGCTGTCAAATAGTTCCTTTTGAATTTTCACATGACCACATACTCCCACACAGCTTGCTCCTGGGTGTTCCGATGACGTCAGAATGTTTAGACAACCTACGAGTCCGAAACTTAGCCTTTTGTCGTTGATCCTGAATTTTTGGACATGAGTGTATTTAGTCATGCAAATGCGCTCACAAATGTCTCTGAGTTTTAGACACCGAACACCAAAGAAACATTTACTTTTAGTCTTTCCTGAAACTGAAATACATGTAGTTTAGAGTTACTTTGAAAAGCACTATTCATATCTTTTCCGTCTTGGCTATATACTATATTATGATGAATTTGCAATTCTACGGATTGTCAGGACAAAACTAATTTGGTAAAATCGTATCCTGGATTTTTCTCGACTAATCTTATATACGTATATTGGGTGAACCGGAAAGTAATGTCATTTTTGGAAAAGAACAGAAAGACTCCTTGTAACAGAGGAAATTTATTTCTTAAACAATTATATAATCGCCATCATTATCGATCACACTTTCTCATCGTGAAACCAAACTTTCAATGCCGTCTTTATAAAAAGACGTTGGCTGTGATGGAGAGAAGTCCGAGATCCACGTTTTGACATCCTCAATATTGTGGAATATTTTCCCATTAAGGAAGAGCTGCAGAAATCTGAACAAATGGTAATCAGATGGTGCAATGTCATAAGAATAAGGCGGATGGGGCAGAACATCCCAGCCAAAATCTGTGATCGTATGCGGGGCCCGTCTCGCCGTGTGGGGTCTCGTGTTGTCCTGAGGGAGGATGACACCTTTTGACCAGTGCTGGATGTTTTACAGTAAGAGCTTGCTTCAAACGGTCCAGTTGTTGACAGTAGACGTCTGCCGTTACGGTCTGTCCGGGTTACAAGAGCTCAAAGTGAGCTACGACAGCGGTAGTTCACCAAACACAGAGCAAAACCATTTTTGGAGTGTAGGCTTGGTTTTGGCGTAGGAACTGGTGCCTGAACTGGAGGAAGTCACTGGATTTTGCTTTTGATGTTCACGTAAAGAACCCACTTTTCATTTCCAGTGACAATTCGATGAAGAAATGGATCCTTTTTCTGTCGGCTGAGCAAAGAGTTCCATATGGTGGAACGCTGGGATTTGTTGTCACGTGAAAGCTGGTGTGGGACCCAAACTCCTTGCCTGTAGACCTTTCCTATCTGTTGCATGTGCTCTTGAATAGTAGACTATGATGCATTAAGATGTTGGGATAATTCATCAATGGTTTGATGAGGATCTGCCTCAACGTCTGCACGCAGCGTGTCATTGTCCAGTTCCACGGGCCTTTCAGCATGAGGGGCATCAGAGAGGTCAAAATTGCCCGACCGGAATTGTGCGAACCAACGCTCGCACTTGCGGACATTTAACGCATTCGGATAAACAGCGCAAACGTTATTGGTGACCACAATTACAATGTTCACTCTCCTCGGATTTTATGTCACTCATTTTGTTCTGCAAGTCTGGAAGACAAAAGCACCTACATACGTTAAAGGCGAATAGCTCATACATACATCTACTTTACGTTGAACATACATAAACACCTCACAACTGCTCCCCAAACTTAGCCCCCCGCCCCAATAAACGACATTACTTTCCGGTCCCTTAAATAGTTAACAAATTATTCCCAAATTTTGAAGATGGCAATCCGATTTTTGGCGTAAATGTGACAAGGATGGTAAGTCAGATAATATCAGAAAACTTGAAAATTTTCATCGTCCTGGAGCTGGACTCGAACTCGCGTCTCCCAGAAAACGCCCGGGTATGCTAACCACTACACCACCCAGAACGACCAAGTTTTAAGTTTACGATTAATTCTTTCATGATAATTCATCCCCTTCGAATTTTTGTATTGTGTCTTACGATTTCGCCATTTTACGTAGTTCAGAAATAGAAGGAAACGCCAATATAAAAAAATCTGTTTGTACCAGAGGAGCAAGAATAGGTCCACTTCAATATTAGAATCAACAGATCACTAGTGAATAATTCGAAGTCTATAGAAACGAAATAAAATTTGATAGCCAAGGAAATGCTTTTGTTGAAAAACGTTGTTCTGATAGGGCACCAGTTCATTCATAATCATATACTGTTTTCCTTAAAAAGAGTGGGTTTCTGTTTTTATTGATAACACTCATTTACCTTTCTGTAGGAAAGAATAATGAATCTGATCCGAAAAGTATTTCAATATTTACTCTTAGCATGGTAAAAACAAACCACATTCTATCAGCGAAATTGTCCTTAATTACGAAGTTTCATTTTAATCATCTCTTGGTGATTCTTCTAAATCACTCTCATGCCAGATTTACTTTGCGAATTGCAATGAAAAGAGTTGATATATAAATACGAACGCATGTATCTCAAATTTGCATCATTAACGCAAATGCCTTGCTATAAACACTCATTATAAATTTCCAACGCGCTATCCCGGAATATGTGAATACTATCCTTCAGTATTTACTTATGTTAGTATTTTGCCCTAAATGAAGGGAAGCTTATGTAGAAGTTGGATAGATACAGTAGATGCATAATGCTGATGCTTTTCAATGGGTCTACCTTTATAAATGCTTAAAATTTGCATTTAAATAGAAGGCATTGCGATGACATTTCTCCTTATGATACTCACAGCTCTGTCTCCATCGCTGAGAGTCCATCAACGGAAACATTAGCTGCTGTCAGCAAGCTGTTACCTCTGCTACATTTCAGCTCCCTTAAGTGGCAAACATTTTTGCATGAGTTTCATTTAAAGCTCACAAAATCTCGTTTTTAGCATAACCACTTCGTTGTCGTATTGTACGTTTTTTATGTCCTAAACTATCGTTCATATCATAAAATACCATGGCGATTCAAAAGCTATTACCATTTTCTGACAGTTGATGAGAACGTGTATAAATAGCATATAACAACATAATAATAACGTATAACTACATATAATAACATATAAACGTGAACAATATATATATAAACGTAAACAATATATATATAAACGTAAAACATAACATATAAACGTAAAACACAACATATAAACGTAAACAATACATATAAAAACGTAAAATCTATCATATAAACGTAAATATATATATCATCATCATCATCATTGTCAACCATTATCAATCCACTGCTGGACGAAGGTCTCCCCAAGTTTCCTCCACAACGGTCTGTCTTGTGCCAGTCTCCTCCATGTCACTCCCGCATATTTACGAATTTCATCCACCCATCTCCCATGTGGTCTTTTTCTGGGTCTTTTCCTGTCCCTTGGAATCCAATCTAAAATTTCGGCTGTCCATCTATGGTCTGTCCTTCTGGCAGTATGTCCAGCCCATTGCCATTTCAGGGATTTAACCCTGATCATGATGTCTTCCACTCTCGTCATTTTTCGGATCCATGAGTTTCTCTTCTTATCTCTCCTGGTTATACCAAGCATGCACCTCTCCATGCTTCTTTGAGTTGTCTGCAGCCTTTGTATGTCTCTTTTAGTTAAGGTCCACGTCTCTGCACCATACGTAAGCACTGGAAGGATGCATTGATCAAACACTTTTCTTTTAAGACATAATGGCATATTGCTCTTGAAAATTATGCTGTTTCTTCCAAAAGCTCTCCAGGCAAGTTTTGTACGCCGATTAATTTCTTCATCAATGTGACCCTCACTTGATATCTGCTGTCCAAGATAAACATATGTATCTGTTATCTCCAGTTTTTCTCCATCAATCGATAAATCTTCATTTCTTGTAAAAGCATTGAACATCACTTTTGTCTTTTGAAAGTTCATTTTTAATCCCACTTCTTTACTCTTGTCAGCAAGTTCCTGGATCATACTCTGCAGCTCTGATGGGGTAGTTGCAAAAATGACTACGTCATCAGCAAAACGAAGGGTAATTTTTTAGGTTTATATATATATTATATATATATAAACCTAAAAAAATACACATAAACGTAAAAATATATCATCATCATCATCATCACCATTGTCAACCATTATCAATCAATCCATTGCTGGACGAAGGTCTCCCTATGTTTCTTCCACAACGGTCTGTCTTGTGCCAGTCTCCTCCATGTTACTCCCGCATACTTTCGATTTCATCCACCCATCTCTCATGTGGTCGTTTTGTGGGTCTTTTCCCGTACCTTGGAATCCAATCTAAAATTTCGGCTGTCCATCGATAGTCTGTCCTTCTGGTAGTATGTATATAAACGTAAAAAATAACATATAAACGTAACAATATATACATAGACGTAAAACATAACATATAAACGTAACAATATATACATAGACGTAAAACATAACATATAAACGTAAAAAATATATATATAAACGTAAAACATAACATATAAACGTAAAAATATACACTGAGTGGCCACTTTATTATGACCCCCCCCTCAGTACTTCGCTGGGCCACCTTTTGCTTTTAATACTGCGTCGATTCTTTGTGGCATGGACTCCACGAGATGTTGATAGGTGGTTTGTGGAATCAGAGACCATGCTTGATGAATAGCACTTTCCAGGAGTGGGAGATTGCAGGGTTGTGGATCCAACTGTCTGATGGCTCGTTCAACTTCATCCCACAAATTCTCGATGTGGTTGAGATCTGGAGATTGTGGGCGCCACCTAAGCAAAGCAAAACTCACCGGCATGTTCCTGAAACCAATCTTGTACAATACGAGCCCTGTGGCAGGACGCATTATCTTGTTGAAAGTAGCCATCGCCATTGGAATAAATCATCCACATGACAGGATGCACTTGGTCCGCAACGATGTTTTGATATGATGTGCCAGTCAGACGTTGATCAACAAGAATTAAAGGGCCCAAAGCATGCTAGGAAAACATTCCCCAAACCATAACATTCCTACACCAGCATGAAGGGTTGTAGCAATAAATTTGGGGTCCATGCTTTCGTGCTGTTTCCGCCAAATTCTCACTCGGCCATCGGCATGGTGCAACTGAAAACGTGATTCGTCGGACCACATAATTTGTTTCCAATTATCGACTGTCCAATCCTTGTGCTTCTGTGCGAACTGAAGACGTTTTCTCTTGTTAGCAGCAAAAAGCAAAGGTGTCCGAACAAGCCTTCGGCTGCCATATCCCATTCGATGCAGTGTACGGCGAACAGTGCGTGCAGAGATCATTTGAGGGGATCCTTGATTAAGATGGTAGTTATTTTGCTGCACTGTTGCCCTTCTGTTGTCTGTTACCAGACTGGACACTCTCCGTTCCGCCCGAGCAGTTACTTGTCGATGACGACCACGCGTGCACGTAGAGATCCAGTTTTTTGGCTGACAGTACAGTCTTTAAACACTTTAATAACAGCTGCTCTGGAACATTTCACGAATGCGGCGGATTCGGTGATACTCACTGCAAAGCTCCGAGCTCCTACAATCATCTCACGTTGAAAATCCGTCAAATCGCATTTTTTACCCATCTCGTCACCCAAAAATCACTGCTACCACTGTCGCCAGCACTAAGCTTTCCCTTTTCATACTAGCCTGGGCCTCTGGCGACAACACCGTGCAGCCATAGCTCACTTGCTAAAACTGTCAGGTGGTCATAATAAAGTGGTTCCTCAGTGTATATAAAAACGTAAAATAACATTTCCATGTAACATGGTTACTTCGAGTTTGAACCGCCATGAACTGCGTCACACTGTGCAATTCTGGCATGGTGTCTATCGTACAGATGTTGGATGTAAGTTTGGGGTATTGAGTTCCAAGCATCCTCAAATTGGACGCGTAAATCGGGGATGGTCGTGGCTGGCCGTGGAGACCGGATAAGTCGTTGTCCCATAAAATCCGACACGTTCTCAATGGGGGACAAATCTGGTGACGTGAAGGCCATGGAAGTTGTCTCACACCCTGAAATGCATTGCACGTGCCGTATGTGGGCGTGCGTTATCTTACTGGAAAACACCAAGATGGACCGACCTTACAAATGGCACAACAACGGGCTGAATGATGTTGTTGATGTAGGAGGTGCTGTTTAACGTACCCGGTACAATTACTAGTTGTGTACGGGAGTAATAGCTGATCGCTCCCCACACCAGGAGACCAGGCGTAAGCCCTGTGTGTAGCTGGCGGATGCAAGAAGGGTGGAGACGCTCCCCTGTGCGTCTGCGAACACGCATACGGCCATCGGAAGATCCCAAGCAGAATCTGCTTTCATCGCTGAACACGACAGATTGCCATTGCGTTCTCCAGTGCAGACGTTGGAGACACCACTGCAGCCGTTCCTGACGGTGGGCTGGAGTCAGAGGTACACATGCCAAAGGCACACGTGCACGTAGTCCTGCATCCAGTAGACAGTTGCGGATTGTTCGCACAGTCACCTCAGGTGCAACGGCAGCTCAGATTTGCGCCGCAGTGAATGTTCTCCTTGACAACGCTGCTCTTCTTATGCGCCGATCGGTCCGCTCATCAGTCCATCTGTGACTCCCGGTTCCACGTCTTCTCGTGTGAGATTGTTCCTCGGACCATCTACGCCACCATCGTACCACCACCGATATTTCCCATTTAATTCGCTCCGCAATACGACGATACGACCACCCGGCCTCGCGTAGTCCGACTAGACGACCTCGTTCAAAGTCCGATAACTGCTGAAATCCTACACGTCTTCCATGTCCAGGCATTGCAGCTTCTTAAGGGTCTTCGCAAGTGACCGTGCGCCGACGACTAATTACATTCACTTCGCCGTACTCCTTATATACCACCGACGATAATCTGCATATTATGCCGTGCTGTGGCGTAAGTGCTCACCGGTTGGTCCCGAAATTAACATCACACCTACGTAAACTCGATCCCCATTAACATATGTAAATTTCATGATCGTCCGCCAATTCATTCTTGGTGTTCGTTTTTCAATTTCCGCCAGTATATTTTGTCCTCAAAGTATGTCATAAAAGTTCTGTGATACTTTGAGTACAGAGGAAAGTTCAAATAAATAGTCTTTTTATAGAACAAAGTTATGGGGTGCATTTTGAGTACAGAGAAAAATTGAAATAGTCTTTTTATAGAGCAAAGCTCTATGCAGCGAAAGTTCCTTTAAGCTTGAAGGACAATTGTAATAACAAAAAAAAATTAACAGTACCTTTTACTGGCAAAGAAGACCCATGTGCGGATATGCTTACTTTGTTGTCAGGACGACAACGGCACTCATGAAGCTTCACTCTTCACCGGCTAAGGTCGAAGTTCAGTGGATCGCCGGGATGTCTCAGGATTTGCCGTTGAAAAGGCCAGTTGACCGAAAGAATCGGGTTCATCAGGCTGTCACGAGGATGGTCCAGGCTGTCGCAAGGATGGTCCAGGCTGTCGCAAGGATGTTCCAGGCTGAAGCAAGGAGGTTCCATGATGACTTGGAGACGAACCCGGAATCTGAGAAGACTGTATATGCGGTCGTTTCTTTGGCGGGCGAAGAAGCGGCGTAAAAGTAGAAGGGCGCTTCCGTGAACGACGAAGAATAGTTGAGGAAGGTATTGGCTCGGTCCGTCCCGAGCGAAGATTCCAAGGACAAAATCCAGGCGGATACAAATGCTGGACTCGATATCTGGATTGTAGCCCAACACTAGAAGTGGCACTGGGGGACTGTGGAACAGGAGGGGGAAATTCAGGCGGCGGACACATGGTAGGTTTAGAGGGCACAGATGGCGAAACAGGACGATTTTGCTCTGCTATAGATTGAATAATTGTTCCTAAAGTAGGCAACTGCTCAATGGAAACAGAAGCAGGGATTTTCTCACTTGGAGACTGAAGAACCTCAACTATATTGTCCGATGATTCAGTATCAGCAAGAGGTACGGCTCTTTTGGCCACAGGAGATATAGAACTACCTGAAGATGAAATGTCAGTTATTGTCCTTTTAAGCTTCTTAGATTTAGAACCAAACGGAGGCACCATGCGAAAAGAAGTAAATGGAGCGATTGAATTTTTGAGAAGCAGATGAAAATGAACCTCGTCGCACATTACGAGAATATCCAGAGGAACTGGAAGTACTTGAAGATGAACTCCCGTCTTTTGCAAAGGCAGGAGACAGAGGAGTCGAAATAATTGTAGCACCCCGAGTGAATGGGAGAATGTCAGAATGAGAATCTTGAAAAGTGGAAGCAAAGACCCGCTCAGACGAAGGTAGATAATCTGACAGGACAGGGATGGGGTCAATAATTTCGTCATCAACAGTATAGACTTGTGAAGAAGTCCCACTCTCGGCCTGAGGGTTCCTACGAGATTTAGGGTTGATAATTGCGTCATTGTTTCTAACAACCCATTTCCTACATTGCTGCACATGGGCAGAATGTAGGGAGCCATCTGGCTTCTTTAATACGACATTATCATTGTACAATTCCACCAATTCAAAGGGGCCTTCATATAAGAGTGCTCATTTCTTTACAAGTGTATGTGAAACGGAAGACCGAAAATGAGTTTCTAACAATACCTCCTTCTGGTTCTCTCCTTTTTGCATCATAGTGCCTAGCTTGGATTAACTGAGCTCGACTTATAGCAGCCCGTGCCTTTTGAGCAAGTTGTTTTACAGATTTAGGTGTTGGTCTTTGGTTGATTTAATCGACAATGCCAGTTAAATTTTCAAAGGTGTACGGATTTTGCGCCCTAGAAGTAGTACAGCGTGCGTAAGCCGCGTTGACTCATGAAATGATAAGCGAAGGGCGAAGCAAAACATTTCAACATGTTCGTCCCAACACTCATGATTATTGACAATGAAAGTTGAGATCATATTTAGTAAGGTTCGTTTAACACGCTCAGCCGGATTGGCTTGAGGATGATATGGACTGATAAATTTGTGTTTTATCTGAAGCCTGGCACACATTCGCTCGAATAACTCCGAAAAGAACTGAACCCCGTGGTCCAAGACTACGGTACGAGGACAGCCAAAACGAGTAAAAATACATATTATGTATAAGAATATTTTATATTACATCAGCAGTAGCTGCTTTAATGGGGAATGCTTCCACCCATTTAGAAAAGTTATCTGTAACAAGTAAAATATAACGAGACTTAGTTTTAGTTGATAATGGATAAGGGCCCAATAAATATATAGATATGGTTTCAAGAACATAATTATTAGAACTACAAATAAGGTGACCGGCCGGTCGTTTATTATCATAATTGTACTTCTGACAGTACTCACAAGAGCGAATGTATGCGAGTATACTATTGTACATGCCCGGCCAGTAGGCTGCGTCCCGAAGCTTAGTACAAGTTTTTCGTATGCCTAAGAGGCTTACAAGAGGAATATCATGAAATTCATGTAGTAAAGACATGCGGAGGGTGAGGTATCGCAGGGCGGTACTCAGCTCTCGAATTCCCAATTTGTTTGTAATACAAAATACCATCGATGATCTCATAATTTTGACTACGACCCGCTAAAGAATTTTCACTAGGAGCAGAAAAACCAGCGAGTAAGAAATTATAGATTTCCCCAAAATCTGGATCATTCGGCAGCTTACAAAAAATCTGCTCCCTTGAAGTGATTTCCGAGATTTGCGTAGTTCAGTATCCGCCTGGCCACCAGAACTGACCGGACAGTGAGACAGTGCGTCAGGAAGTTGGTTTGACTTACCAGGCCGATACTCAATCCGGATATTAAATTCCTGAAGTGTCCATTTTAACAGTCTTTGAGAAAGATTCTTTGCAGTATTTAAATATTGTAATGCCGAATGATCCGTGATGACATTGACAGTTAAGTGATTAAAATAGCATTTAAATTTGGTAACTGCAAACAAAATAGCTCAGCATTCTCGCTCAGTAACAGAGCAATTGCGTTCTGCTTTGTTAAAGGTTCGAGAGGCCTATGCAATAGGATGCCCTCGTTGAGATAAAACAGCACCTAGACCAACACCTGATGCATCAGTATAAATATTAAACATTTCTGCATGGTTAGAAAAGGCTAACACAGGTGGTGAAACCAAAGCATATTTAAGAGCATTAAAAGCAGTCTTTGCCACCGTGGACCAAACAAAGTGTCCATACTTTCGTTTTAATGCAAATAAAGGTTTGCATAGAGTAGCGTAACCCGGAACGAATTGTTGATACCACCCGGTCATGACCAAAAATCTAGATAATTCTTTTGGTGACTTAGGCCTAGGAAAGTCAGAAATTGGCTTGACCTTTGAGTCGTCAGTTAGAAGACCATTAGGTGTAATTTTTAATCCTAGATATACTAGTTCGTCCCGTCCAATTTGACATTTGGCAGGCTTTAATGTCAAACCCGCATTATGTAACAGTTCAAAAACTTGGTCCAACAGAGACAGATACTCCTCAAAAGTCTCAGAGGAGACAATTATATCATCCAGATAGACATGGACATTACGTCCGAGTACAAGACGTACGACTGAGTCCATTAGGCGCTGAAAGGTTGCGGGAGCATATGCCAATCCAAAGGGCAATTGCAGGAACTCATACGTTTCAAACGGGGTAATGAATCCAGTGTTTTCTACTGACTTTGGTTGGACAGCAACCTGCCAATAGCCGCTAGCTAAATCTAAAGTTGACAGCCAGTTTGTCGACGATACGTCCTGGAGAATATCGCTAATTATAGGCAACGGGTAATTAATAGCTTTAGTCACCACATTCAGTTTACGATAGTCTATCACAAAACGATACTCTCCAGATTGTTTTTTTTGGAACAAGAAAAGCAGGTGCTGCCCAAGGACTAAGCGGTTCCTTAGTAATTCCCGAATGGATGATGTCCTGAATTTGTTTTTGGAACTCAGCTTTATTCTGGTTCGGACATGGATTAGGCTTACATGCTATGGGATTATCCCCTTCCGTATCAATGGTGTGATACACCACCTGTGTAAACCCTGGCTTGTCTGAAAATAACCCTGGTCTGCTGTTTAAAACCTGACCAAGTTGGCTCTTGTGCTCAGGCAACAATATGTCGCTCGCAAGAACTGCAAAAAAATCAGTAGGCTCTTCTGGGGTGGGAGGACTAACCTCAGGCATTAAGATTAGCCCATGCTCGAAATCAAGTGTAAGCTTAAACATTTTAATGAAATCCACCCCCAGAAGGCAATCAACGGGTAACTCTTGGATCAAGAAGAAAGTGTATGAAACTTGAACTTTGCCAATCTTGACAGGTAAAGAAACTGAACCAGAGATTGAAGAGACATTATTGTCGACACCTTGAAGACATTGCTGGGAAGGCTCGACAAAAGCATTTGGAAAGGTAGTAGCACAGATATCAAAGTTTAAGGCAGAAATGTCAGACCCAGAATCAATTTTAGTCGACACCACCACTTTACCTAAGGTGAAAAGAATATCAGGCAAATGCGGAGCTTGAATGGTTAAAAAAGAGATTTGAGGTCTTCAGAGCAACAAGTAGATAGAATCGACCCATCTACCTGCTGGGGAAGTTTAAATTGGCGTCAAACTGATTAGTAGGTCTTGATTGATTTTGGAAATTTGCCGAAGCACCAGAACGTGCTGAGTTGTAATAATGTGCAGGAGAGGCAGCATTAATATCATTATGCCTGCCTTGCCCCCTAGCACGGTGTTTTGGATATGTCTTGTCAACCGGGTAGTAATTATCCCAGGGACGAGAAACTTGGTTGTTATCCTGGTTTCCATAATAGCCAGGACATCGCACCTCTGGTTCCCGACGATGCGGCGGCACGTATCTAGACTGCTGATAGGCGTTCTCCACCCTTGACTGATAAGGAGCCAACCTAGGCTGATTTAAAGATTGATCTTGACGAAAGTTCTGTTTTGGCAGCTGATACTTATTATTTTGAAGAGGAGGTTCTTGAAACTGCGTAGGTTGGCGGTACTCTTAGACCTGTGAAGATTGCCTTTTGCTGTGTCGTTCTTCAAGAACTCGGATGAGTTTCAGGCACTCGTGAACGGAGACAGGAAGACGAACTTCCAAAAAATCCTGCAGAAAAGGATCCAGCTGCTGTAGCTCAGTATCAATAACGTCAGACTCTACCACAGCGGGATCCCATAATTTATAAAGTCTAACTGTTTCCAGAGCGAACGAGACTGCACTCTCTGACGTCCGTTTTCGCCTGGAAAACAGCTGTTGGGCAAGGCCGTCCTTATTGGTGCCAAAGGGAAATACAACCAAAAATTCAGCTCGAAATTGCTGATATGACCCCTCTGGGTTCATCCGACGCCACTGTCTGTACCAGACCTTGGCAGTGTCTTGGAAACATGTGCCCGCAATAGGTACTTGACAATCTTCAGGAACATTGTACAAATCGAAATGATCGTCGAGATCCTCAAGGAACCTAAGCGATCCGCCGTTTCCCCTGAATACAATGAAACCCGCATGGGGTACGTAATGAGCAAGGATTTTGCCCCTTCTCACGGGGGTGGTGGGATACTGCAGTTGAAGTACGCGGTACATACGTTTCGTAACTCGCGTATTCGCTGTCTGGTAAGTCGGAAGCGCATGCCTCGTACAGAGCACTAGGAGAATTTGGTGGTACTCTATAACGTTGAGCGCGTAGATTCTCTGTTGTAGAATTATGAGTCTCATGACCATGTCTACAACAATCATAGAAGAGACCGATAGGATCCGTGAGATTTGCCATTTTGCTTGACTTTTACAATGAATCTGTTTGGCTGAGGTTCGGGCGCCAATATAACGTAATGTCTTTTCGTACTGATTCTTTGTCGCTCGTGTTACGTTATTTTAAAAATATCACCATACGATGAAATAGTTCCTAAATCAAACCTTAACCGCCAGACGAAACATTTAAACAGAAGTCAAACTTACGGAAATTGGCTTTATTCCAGATGTTTTTACCAATACATCATAACGCTTCACATTTTACTTAACAATTCAGTATCCACCACATTCAACACTCCACACTCCACATTAACAACTATTGACTCGTAGTTTTTATCTCTGGTTCTTATCTCATAACAGGCATACGCCACGTTCATTCTACCTCAATTGTGTTGCCAACAGTATTCGTTTGAGGGAGAAGATATCACGTTAAGTGTGAAGTAGAGCTGAGAACAAACTCAAGATTTACATAGTGAAAGAAACTGAAAAGGAAAGTTCATTTAGAATATACGTCACAGATGATATTGGGTGATATGCCAGCATCCGGTATTGCCTCACTATCTTTTTCGCCAACAGGCACTACCATGACTAGTCCTTTTATTGTGTAAAAGTGTTGCGTGAGAAGCTGTCAACTCGTATGCAAGTGCACAAATGCACAATCTTTATGCATGACAGTGCTCCATGGCACAGATAAAAGACAGTAAAGGACTAACTTCAGAGGAAAAACATGACTGTGCATAACTTGCACGGCAATAGTCCCGACCTTAACCACATCGAAGATATGTGAATTATTTTAAAAGACAAGGTAGCAGAAAAACAGCCATCAAATTCCCAAGCTTTGATTGACGTGTTAACGTACGTGGAACTACTGCAAATTCCTCATTGAGAGTGTGCTACATTGTATTCTATCCGTTATAAAAAACAAAGGTGACCACACAGAGTACTGACTTCGGTCTTTTTGTGCTCTAAAGAATGTAAGTATTCATCTGTGGTGTCCTTTTTTCAAATATCTCTGGCTAGTAATTAGTTATGTCTTTGAAAATCTTAATTTCCAATAAATTGGCAGGCGGTCTTAAACTTTTGCAAATGACTGTACTTTCTAGATGGACTTAATTTGAACCACTTCTTGAACAGCGAATATATTAATTCAAGATAGTGTCACCCAGCTTTGCTAACCACGTGTTGAGTCGTTTCACCCCGTTAAGGGGTTAAATGAGAGGTATACGCCACATCGTGTGAGTAAATAATGCATTAGAGATGTAACAAAGTGTGAAAACTGTATTTCCACAATAACGGCGATATTTCAGACAATGTCACAACAGTTACAATTTTTTTATTCTCTGAGCAAAAAAGTGCAAGAAATAAAATAATAGCCGACACTTCTCAGCTAAAAGTCATCAGTTGGTAACCACATAGAATTTATAGGTTTAGTACTCTAGAGGAATTCTAATGTATGCAAATTAAGTTTTTGCACAAATAAGTAAAACTGGCTGCAAGGGATGTGGAAGAACAAACTAAATGGAAAAAAAATCGATTCCCTCATTTCACTTCATCTTCCGTGTTATCTGTGATATCTTCAGGGACAGAGAAATCTCACCTTACCGCGTAAAATACGGGATGATCATCACAATCCTCTGCTATCAGCTGCGAGCAGACGCTCAGCACAACCTCCTCTTGCCCTTCCGTCGGAATGGATACCTTGGAGAGAAGGAAGTGGAGACGAGGGATAGATAACTGTTATCACTGAGAACCGGGGTGAGGTCACCGGCCTCCAGATTTACCCTGCAATCTTGAAAACTTACTGGGGGATCCCCTTTCAATTACAGACTCTAATGATGGGGATGTAGGCAAAAAATGTGATGTATGGTAAAAGGCGGAGAGATTTCCACTGTGAAAAAACTCCTTGAGAAGCGTCTCACAGTTAATTAAATCAACCAACGACCAGCATAGGTTTAACTTTAAAAGGAAGGAGGATCAAATTTATTTATGGAAGAGGTAACCCTCTCTATGGAAGTACAAGATGGGTGATAATAAAGAATCGATTGTAATATATATTCCGCGTCATAAATTCCCGTGTGATTTGTCAAAGAAATTCTTAGAATTTTCGGAAAGAAATGACAGTGTTTTGGATTCACACATATATTGGAATAATAAGGATACAACAACAGGAAATATTTTTGAAAAAGAGCATAGAATATGTTTTTATCTGTGTCTCAGCTATGTAGTTCTAAAGCAGTGTTACGTTTTTGGTGATGTTATATATTTAAAACACATCCCTAAGCTGTTCTCTGATATTCGGTGGTTGGTTCCACAAAGACATACAAAGTACCAGATAATTTTTACTTACTCTTGCCGTATCAAAAGTTTTCATTTACAGCGATCTTGACATACAACTCGGGCTTCCTCATATTCATCACACGCCGTACAAAAATCTTCTATACTTCATACTCATAATATTTTTCTTATGCAGACACTCCTGAATCTGATCCTTCAACGACTTCCTTGGCCTTCCTCTAACTTTCCTTCCTGCCACTTGGGCTAAAAAGAATTTTTAGTATGCATCTTATCACTCATTCTTCCAACATGGCCGAACCACCGAAGCTTATTAGTCTCCGCTTTGCTAACAACATTTTGCTTCACATTACACAACTGCAGCACATTTTCATTCTTCACACAATCAGAACGTGTCTTGCCACAACCCCCTCCCCTCCGTAAGTAACGCATTTTTCCAGCACACAAACGATTCCTATGTATCTTCTGTAGTTCCCAGGTTTCACTGCCATACATCACAGTAGGAACAATTACACTGTCTTACACAGCCATGCGGGACACTTTTGAGAACCCATCATTCATGTGAAAACCTCCCAAAGCAGCCCTGACTTTCAATGGAAAATTCACTCGCCTACTAATTTCACCATCCAATTTGTTCTCTTTGTCAAACATTCTTTTCCTAAATACGCAAAAAACATTCACCTGGTCCATCACTGTGCCATTTAGACATATATTACATTCTGTACTACCAGTTCCTCTCTTAAAAACCATAACTTTGATTTTCCCTTATTTATACTCAGTTTGAATTTTATACAAACTTCGTACATCTGGGACAACATGATCTTCAACTCAATTTTGCTCTGTGCCAACAGGACAGAGTCATTAGCATACAGCAATCTGCACACACGGATATCACCAAGACATAAAGCAGTATTATCTATTTTGGCATCACGCATGCACGGATCCATAAATATATTAAACAGTCATGTGACATTACACAACCTTGGCTGAATCCTGCACCAATAGAAAACCATTTTGATAAAACACCATTCACTCGTACAACAGCTCTAATGCTAGCATATATGGCTTTTGCACTGTTGGGTAGATTCCCAGTAACACCATATTCATTCAATACCTTCAACAATAGTGTCTTATTTACTCTGTCGTAAGCTTTGTCTAAATCTAGTAATGCAGCAAACACTTTCTTACCAACAGCCAGATACTTTTCAATCATCATCCGTAATGCAAAAATTTGGTTAGTGCAGCCTTTACCAGGCATAAAACCACTCTGAACGTACTACACTTTCTTTCTCTGAACTAAGACTCCATACTTTTTCAATAACGACCTAACCAAATAATTTTCCCGCCACACTCAGTAGGCTAATACCACGATAGTTCTTGTAGTCAGTCGGACCACATTTTCCCTTATACAAGGGAACAATCATAGCATCCTTCCAATCCAGAGGGACCATTCCTAACTCCCAGCACAACTGGCAAATTTCAGTTAACCAGTCAATTACAGAGTCACTACCATATTTCAACACCTCGGCAGTTATGCCATTAATTCCCTGAGCTTTACCATTCTGAAGAGATTTTAGAGCTTTACACACCTCTTCTCTTGAGATCACTCCTGTACTTCCATCCTTCACTGTGATATCATTTGCTTCTGCCGCTGAATCACTTTTGCTTTTCTGATCTAATATCTCACAGAAGTAATCACCCCATTTTTCACTTAACTCCTTGGGCTCCCATATCATTTCCCCGATCCTATTCGTCTCACAACGTACAACTTTCGTGAGTCTCGTGTACTTCCAGAAAGTCTTCTTATCATTCCAAACAGTGAATTCATACCTTTACATCTTCTCCTTCCTATTTTTTGCCTTACTCTGGCGAACCAGCTTAGTGGCTTCACTCTTATTACAGCGATTTGCATCCACAGGAACTCTGCCGTGCAACATCCACAAATAGGCTTCTTTCTTTCTCTTTACTGCCTCTTCAAGCTCACTATTCCACCAAGCATCACATCTGCAGTTACTCACTATTTTGGAGCCAAGACCTCTTCAGCAACAGTGACAACACAGTTCTTAAGACATTCCCACATCTTTTTTTACACCCCTTTCACAAGACTTCAGCTCCTTCAGTCGCTCTCTGAGTACGTCAGAATAACGCTGATTATCTTCAAGGAACCTTTCGGCCTTTATTCTTTCCATCCTGGACTCTTCCTATTCCTTTTCCTCCAACCAACATTCAGTTTCACTCCTGACACTACCAATTAATGATCAGAACCAACATCCGCACCTCTCATCACACGGGTGTCAACAACTAAGTGTTTCAGACAATGATCGTAGACAACAAAATCTATCACACCCTTTTGACCAGGAATACGATTTTTCCAAGTATATGTGTGGATATACTTGTGGTTGAAAAACGTATTAGATTCACACAAACCATTCTCAATGCAAAGTTCAATTAATCTTTCGCCATTATCATTCACACAAGGATCATTAAACTTACCCAGAACATTGTCAGAAATTGCATTCTGCACACCTACTCTGGCATTGAAATCCCCTTCTATTATAACTTTCTCTTTATCACCAAACTGACTTAAAACAGCTTTTAGCTAATTCCAAAAATCTTCCTTCCAATCAGAAGTGTACGTGTCACAAGGAGCATACACTACAACAATTACTATTGTCTGAAATTTCACTTTCAAACGAATCGAAAGAATTCTCTCACTTATGCAGCTACAGTGAATCAAGTTGTTCTTCATCTTTTCACTTAAAGTCACACCTACACCAGCCTGTCCTCTCATATTATCCAATGCTCCAGACCACACATTCACCGTTCCATTCATTTCTTCTATCCCAATTTCCTTCTTTTTGGTTTCACTTACACACAACACATCCAATCTATACTTATTAATCTCTTAAATCACCTCGTTCTTCTTGCCATTTATACCTCTAGTATTCCATACACCAATCTTACATTCACTCAGCCGAGATCTCTTTCTCATATGCCGTTTAGAAAGTCCAGGTCGATTCCGTGGTGGACCGTCCTTCTCAAGTGTGGTAAGTCCACCATATCCCACACTTAAGTCAGTTTTTATATCTCTTTGTGTCTTTTTAATCAGGTAAGTGCATCAGTGTGGGGGATTAGACCACAGCTGATGGTTCCAAATGGTCATTCATCCTAAGGATTCTGGAACAAAACCGAGTGAGTTGTGGTCTTTTTGCCAATGTCACACAGAACTAGCTGGCACCTCTCCAAGATACACAGAGGCCCTTTTTGCTGTGGTGTGTGCCATTGTTACCACGGAGCGCTCCGAGGGGCAAACTGATCTCTCACTAAGATACACTGCTGGCCACCGAAACTGCAACACCAAGAAGGAAGCATCCGATTGGCCTGAAATTCGCAGCATGAGTCGCCCGCGAGAGGAGATGCAAACGATTAGCATTGTAGGGCGTATGCAAACTATGTGCGCCTGCCACGCCACCGAGAATCACTATAAGAAGGGTGCACAGAAGGCGGGGTGTAAGTAGTGGAAGTGTGTTGTGCTGCCGGACCTGTGCGTGGGAAGCTTCCGGATGCCTCGTCACAGAACACGGCAGTCATTCCAGCACGTTTCGGAGTTCGACAGAGGACGAATAGTGGCTTATCGCGACAGCGGTTTTTCGTACCGAGACATCGGCGGCCGTGTGGGACGACATCCAGCCACAGTGAGACGACTATGGATTCGGTGAGTGCAGGAGGGACAGACGGACTGACGTGAGTGATTGCCGTAGCCGCGGCACACCACCGAACGAGAGGATCGGCATGTTGTGTGGCCAGCAGTGTATATTTAATGTTTGGAGTTAATCATGCTTTCTGCTTACTAACTATAGTTAATACGTTTTGAAATATTTCTGCTATTGTTGTTAGTTCCTCAAGTATATTAGTACATTCAGGTACAGTGCCCAATGCCCATATATGGTACTGGGGGAATAAAAGAGTTAAAGAGTAAGTAAGACTTTCTGAAACTTTATTTGAGTCACTTTTCTTTCACTTTGAGAGAGAATAAATAAGAAGAGGAAATCTTAAGTAGTGTTCTTTACTTAAGATTTCCTATTCTTTTTTATTAGAATACTACATGCCAAGGGGGAACACTACAAACAGTAACATGTATGCAGATCTTATCAGGAATCATTTTCAACCTGTCATAAAATGCAAACGAGGTGGACTTCTGATTACTGGTGTCTTGCTGCAACATAGCATCGGTGGGCCCCATACTGCCCGTGCAACGGTTATAACCATAAAAGGCCTGCACGTTGAGCGTTATAAATATCCACCGTACACATCAGACTTTGCCCTAAGTGATTATTACGTCTTTGGACCACTCAACGGTGCGAAGGGAATAAAGACTTTCAGGTCCGATGAAGAGATGAAGCAGGTGGTGCATGAGTGGCTACCAAAACAATTTTTCTGGAGGAATATATGCACTTTGTAAGCTCTGGAGGACTTATATTTCACCTAATGACACTGATAAATTATACAGGTGTATACACCCTTTGTCCAGTAAATCATGAGAAAAAAAGTACTTAAGGCTTCCACTTGACTCTCCCTTGTAATAACGGTAACTCTTGGTCTTCTGGTTTATTCCTCACTGCCATTATTAAAATTTTGCAGCATCTGTAAAAGTGCGCAATCCGTTGCCTCTTGTAAAACGCTCATTGAGAGTAATCACATATTTGCAAATGAAAGGCATGTTGCGTTGGATTAGTGGGAAATTTAATGTGCATTTAATCCCCTCCACAGGAGAACAGTCTGTACACCCTTTCTCCTTACGAGGTTCCAATATTCTCGCTGATCGAAAATTTCAAGGGAGAGAAAATAAGGAAAGGGATGACACCCCATCGCTAGAAGGCTGGCAGAAAGACAAGGTGATAATTCATAAATCTCCAAATCACTCAAAGAAGCAAATGGTGCTACAAAAGACAAAACTTGGAGAGGGGGAAAACAAAACAACGGGGCGTTTGGTGACCGAAGCTATCGCTATGAGCAGATAAAATAAGAGACAGGTCTGGGGTTTTCCAGGAAGGATGCCAGTGTATGCTGAACTGTAGGAATCATCAGATCCATGTATACCAAAGCAATGCATTGGTTTCTTTATGCATATGAACAAGTGCAATATATTAAATAGTGAAAAGCAAAATATGTTCTTCAGATCAGCTTCAGTAGCGACTAATAAATCAGTAGGTAGTAATGTTGAAAATTAATATATATATATATCATCATCATCATCATTGTCAACCATTATCAATCCACTGCTGGACGAAGGTCTCCCCAAGTTTCCTCCACAACGGTCTGTCTTGTGCCAGTCTCCTCCATGTCACTCCCGCATATTTACGAATTTCATCCACCCATCTCCCATGTGGTCTTTTTCTGGGTCTTTTCCTGTCCCTTGGAATCCAATCTAAAATTTCGGCTGTCCATCTATGGTCTGTCCTTCTGGCAGTATGTCCAGCCCATTGCCATTTCAGGGATTTAACTCTGATCATGATGTCTTCCACTCTCGTCATTTTTCGGATCCACGAGTTCCTCTTCTTATCTCTCCTGTTTATACCAAGCATGCACCTCTCCATGCTTCTTTGAGTTGTCTGCAGCCTTTGTATGTCTCTTTTAGTTAAGGTCCACGTCTCTGCACCATACGTAAGCACTGGAAGGATGCATTGATCAAACACTTTTCTTTTAAGACATAATGGCATATTGCTCTTGAAAATTATGCTGTTTCTTCCAAAAGCTCTCCAGGCAAGTTTTGTACGCCGATTAATTTCTTCATCAATGTGACCCTCACTTGATATCTGCTGTCCAAGATAAACATATGTATCTGTTATCTCCAGTTTTTCTCCATCAATCGATAAATCTTCATTTCTTGTAAAAGCATTAAACATCACTTTTGTCTTCTGAAAGTTCATTTTTAATCCCACTTCTTTACTCTTGTCAGCAAGTTCCTGGATCATACTCTGCAGCTCTGATGGGGTAGTTGCAAAAATGACTACGTCATCAGCAAAACGAAGGTGGGTTAGATAATCTCCATTAATCTTTATCCCTTTGTTTTCCCAGTTCAGTGATTGAAAGACATTTTCCAATGTGGCATTAAAGAGCTTCGGAGATATGGTGTCACCTTGTCTCACTCCCTTTCCAATTTTTATGTGTGTTGTATTTTCAAACAGCCGAATCTTTGCACTTGCATTTTCATAGATGTTATTAATAATATTAATGTATGCATCTTCAATACCGCAGGATTTCAGAGCCGTGGTAACTGCTGATGGTTTCACTGAATCAAAGGCTTTTTCATAATCGATAAAAGCCATGCACAATGGAAGTTCATATTCCCTCGCTCTTTCAATTAGTTCTCTCAGTACGTGGATATGATCTATTGTGCTGTAGCCACTCCTGAATCCAGCTTGTTCTCTCGGTTGAGCCATGTCCAGTGTTACCTTCAAGCGGTGTGAAAGAACTTTAGTGAAGATTTTATAAACCACTGATAGGAGGCTGATAGGTCTGTAGTTCCTGAGATCCTCAATGTCACCTTTTTATGTAGCAGGATCATTGTAGCGTTGTTCCAATCCTCAGGAATCTTCCCTTCATTAAGGCATCGAGTGAAAATTTGGGCGAGTACTGTTTCAATTTCTCCACTTGCTTCTTGTATGATGTCTATAGTAATTCCATCTTCTCCTGGGGCTTTCCCCCGCTTCATGTTCTTGATTGCATGAGCAACTTCTGCTGGGAGGACTGGAAGAACTCTGGTACCTTTCATGATGTCTGGAGTACATGTATCATCCCTTTCATATAATTTGGAGTAGAAATCTTTCACTCTTGTCAAAATTTCGCCTCTATTTCTTGTTATAGAACCATCTTCTTTTCTCAGAGCCATAATCTATATATATATATATATATATATATATATATACAAGGTCGAGTCACATTATTGTGGCCACCAGCTAATATCCAGAGTAACCACCGTGTGTAGCGCGGACAGCAGCCCGACCGGCTCGGCGGGACTCAATAAGGTGCTGGAAGGTGTTAACAGGTATGTGGAGTCATGCTGACCGCAGTGCATCTGACAGCTGCTGGAGGGTGCGTGGTGCATGATCCATTGAGTGAACAACATGATCGAGGTGGTCTAATAGATACTCAATTCGGTTTAAGTCTTGAGAATTACGGGGCCAGGGAAGTATTTTGAATTCTTCATCGTGTTCTTCCAACCACTCTCCGACATTTCGAGTTGTGTGATACGTCGCAGTGTCGTGCTGGAAGATCACATCCGCCCCACGGAAGACAATCAGCATGTATGGGTGTACGTTGTATGCAAGGATGGGCTCATAAGGAATTCGGTCCATAGTGATTTCCACAGGTATGAGTGGACCCACAAAATGCCACGAAAACATTCCCCAGACCATAACTCTGCCCTCAACAGCTTGTGTTCTTCCAGCATTGGTTCAAAAGTGTTTGTTCTCCGATGTTTCTCGTTTTATACGCCCACGTCTATCCGTTCGATGAAGCAGAACACGTGACTCCTTGGAGAAGGCAATGATTTGCCAATCAGCGGTGGTCCAATTCCGATATTGCCGTGCAAATGTAAGCATTTTCTGCCTATGCAACTTCGTTAACATAGGTGCCGTGACCATCTGTCTGCATCGGAGCCCTATACGAAGTAGGATTCGCTAACTTCTCCCATCAATCGTTCACTTCTCACATCAATGTCACGTGGTGCTCCGCAGTTTCTACGTCGCCTAGTCGCAATGTGACCATTTCTCCAATCACGACACACTGTAACCACAGCAACACGCGAACAGTTTACAAACTGCGCTATTTCAGGAATACTGGAACCCTTGTCCCGAAAGTGGATAATGATCCCTTTTCGCAAAGCCGATAATTCGCTCCTTCTATCAATGACAGCTACGAGTGATAAGTTTTCAGAATGCATAAAGCACACAGTATATACCCTCCAAGCGAACTCACGTCACATGCCTTCATTCATTGGCTACGCGCTGTTGACTTTAAAAGTAGGAGGTGGTCACGATAATGTAACTCGACTGTATATATACATTTAAATGAATGTCTAACACACACTCTCATTGCCTTTTCTCAAAATGAGTTATTTGAATACCTTAAATCGATTATGATGAATTCTGTAAATTATTCCTTAAAACATGAGAAGGGAAATAACGAATGAACTCAAAAGCGTTGTATTTCATTCCTTGTCGTGCACAGAAATTGATCCCAGAACTCAAACTGAAAGAAAAAATACCAACTATAAAAACAAAAACTCTTCATCATTTCCACATCGTTTATCACTGGCAGTTTGTTCCACGAATAAATTTGGTATTTTTATAAACCGCAAGCGTTAAATAACATACTTCCTTTTTTTCTAATTTTCTCTTTTCCGTTGTCCATTATGTGGGTCACGAATGAGAATTCTCAGAAAAAGAAATAAATGAATATGCTCAGCTGAAAGTAAAACAAGAATGCTCTAAAGCAAAGAAAGTTTATGCACATCAGGGCAAGATAAGTACGCCCTCTAACCGCTTGATGGAGAGTTTACTAGACTATAAAACTTTATCTTCCGTAATTATCTATTATTCTTAGTCTTCATCCGACCAAAAAAATATTTTTTTACAAGAAAAACCATGATGCTTCGTATGTATCAAACATTTCAGTAAAAAGATTTATGTTAGCGGTTGACATGAAGTTCCGAACGAGTGGATGCATACTACATCACTAAGTTCGAAACAATTAAAAAAATATTGTGAAGAGATTAACAGAAAAAAATAAATTTTTGTTTTTGATCCATTTATGGTTGGTAGGAAGTTCAATACCCGTGCTCTCGGTCGGTTCTGTGAACAGCAATAAAAAAAATAGCATCAGTCAAACTTTCAACTAGCAGAAGAAAAATAATAAAACAGCTTTTATTAAAACAAAATTGAGGAATTATTTTAAAAGAATCTATATAGAGAAATGAAATTTAAGTACTAAATACGCTCACAATGTAATTTTACTAATTTTCCTGAGAGCAATTTTAAAGCAAATTCAAAGCAGCTGACTATGCGGTTTCCAGAAATCATCACACTGAGTTGCCAAATCATTATGACCACCAGATTATTTTATGCAAAGTAGCTGTAATTAAAAATAAATATTAAAATAGTATTACTACTAATATTTATTATTATTAATAAATAACTACTTTAACATTATTATTATAACTACTTAATATTTATTAAGTAGTTATAAACATTAACTATTATATTAAAAATCATAACTACTTGAATAATTATTTATAAAGGTAGTAAATAAAGAATTATTAAAGTAGTTACCATTAACCTACTTACAGAATATATTCATATTAAAGTAGTTACTTTAATATTAATAATTATTACTACTTAATATTAATAATAATATATAATTATTACTAATATATATATATATATATATATATATATATATATATATGGGATGTAAGGTCAGGTGATGCGTAACATCACAGCCTCTCCTTGACAAATGTCAACCCCGCCTTCTCGTGGTGCATCCTGTTCCCACTAAAGAGGCTCTGACGACCGCCCATAGCGGTATAACTATACCATCGGGATCAGAGGAAATGCTATCCCACACTCACCAACCCGCTTGGCCAGCGAGGTGAGTTATGGCCAAACCCCTCCAAAATGATTCCACAACTTAAATCTTGGCCCTCAGTCTCCGGCAGCTGGAATGTACCTGGCCAAAGGCAGCGGCCAGTGCGACATGAAGGCAGAGGGTGCTAAGAATCCCCGGAGGACCGGACTAGGCTGCCATCTGATGCTGACCTTGGCTACTTACAATGGACGCTCCCTATCTTCTGATTCAAGGCTTCTTGAATTGGAAGAGGAACTACAAAGGATCAAGTGGGACATCGTGGGGCTAAGTGAGGTAAGGAGAAAAGGAGAAGATCTCATCGAACTGAAAAGTGGACATCTCTTCTACTATCGTGGGACAGATACTGGCAGAACTAGTGGTGTTGGATTTATAATAAACAAGAAACTGAAGGATAAAGTTGTAGAAGTTGAAAGTTCCTCTGACAGAGCTGCACGACTTGTTATCCAACTCTCGAAATGATACCAGGCTCAGATTATTCAAACTTATGCACCCACCACAAGTCATCCTGAAGAAGAAATTGAAGAATTTTATGAGGAAATTTGTCATCTAAATAATAAAGGTAAGCAGCACTTGAAAATAATTATGGGAGATTTCAATGCAAAAATAGGGCAACGGCAACAGAATGAAACTTCGGTAGGTAAATTCGGTCATGGCAACAGAAACCAGCGTGGAAATACTCTCGTTGAGTTTGCAGAGGCAGAAGGGTTTTTCATCTTGAACTCCTTCTTCAAGAAAAAGCCACACAGGAAATGGACATGGAGACATCCAAATGGGACGACAAGTGAAATTGATTTTATTATGTGTAACAAAAAATTCGTCATAGAAGACTGCAGTGTGCTAAACAAGTTCAACACAGGTAGTGACCATAGATTGGTGAGATGTAAGATGCACCTCAACACTAAACTTGAACGTGGCAAGCTCATAAGACAAACAAAATCTATTGACATAACCAACCTTAAAAAACACCATAATACCTTCAAGTTAGAACTGAAGAACAGGTTCTCTGCTTTAGAAGGCCTAACATCGGAAGAAGTGGACATCTCTGAAGTTAACAGAAAAGTAACCAAAGCTCTTATGGAAACAGCAACAAAATTAGCTGGGTCTAAGAACAAGTTGCATGTGAACAAATTATCAGGAAAAACCAAAATGTTGATGCAAAAAGAAGAGAGATGAGGACAACTAAAGAAGATGTGACTTCCAAAGTGGAATATATAGAGCTATGCAAGACAGTAAGAAAAAGTATCACTGAAGACGTAAGGAAATTCAACTGTGAACTAGTGAGGAAAGCAATTGAAAACAACCAAAGCCTAAAGATAGCAAAGGGACATCTCAGTAAGGGAAGAAAACAGATTATGGCACTGAGAAAAGAAGATGGTTCTGTAACAAGAAATAGAGGCGAAATTTTGACAAGAGTGAAAGATTTCTACTCCAAATTATATGAAAGGGATGATATATGCACTCCAGACATCATGAAAGATACCAGTACCAGAGTTCCTCCAGTCCTTCCAGCAGAAGTTGCACATGCAATCAAGAACATGAAGCGAGGAAAAGCTCCAGGAGAAGATGGAATTACTGTAGACATCATACAAGAAGCAAGTGGAGAAATCGAAACAGTACTCGCCCAAATTTTCACTCGATGCCTTAATGAAGGAAAGATTCCTGAGGATTGGAACACCGCTACAATGATCCTGCTACATAAGAAAGGTGACATTGAGGATCTCGGAAACTACAGACCTATCAGCCTCCTATCAGTAGTTTATAAAATCTTCACTAAAGTTCTTTCACACCGCTTGAAGGTAACACTGGACATGGCTCAACCGAGAGAACAAGCTGGATTCAGGAGTGGCTACAGCACAATAGATCATATCCACGTGCTGAGAGAACTAATTGAAAGAGCGAGGGAATATGAACTTCCATTGTGCATGGCTTTTATCGATTATGAAAAAGCCTTTGATTCGGTGAAACCATCAGCAGTTACAATGGCTCTGAAAACCTGCGGTATTGAAGATGCATACATTAATATTATTAATAACATCTATGAAAATGCAAGTGCAAAGATTAGGCTGTTTGAAAATACAACACACGTAAAAATTGGAAAGGGAGTGAGACAAGGTGACACCATATCTCCGAAGCTCTTTAATGCCACATTGGAGGGTGTTTTTCAGTCACTGAGCTGGGAAAACAAGGGGATAAAGATTAATGGAGATTATCTAACCCACCTTCGTTTTGCTGATGACGTAGTCATTTTTGCAACTACCCCATCAGAGCTGCAGAGTATGATCCAGGAACTTGCTGACAAGAGTAAAGAAGTGGGATTAAAAATGAACTTTCAGAAGACAAAAGTGATGTTCAATGCTTTTACAAGAAATGAAGATTTATCGATTGATGGAGAAAAGCTGGAGATAACAGACACGTACGTTTATCTTGGACAGCAGATATCAAGTGAGGGTCACATTGATGAAGAAATTAATCGGCGTACAAAACTTGCCTGGAGAGCTTTTGGAAGAAACAGCATAATTTTCAAGAGCAATATGCCATTATGTCTTAAAAGAAAAGTGTTTGATCAATGCATCCTTCCAGTGCTTACGTATGGTGCGGAGACGTGGACCTTAACTAAAAGAGACATACAAAGGCTGCAGACAACTCAAAGTAGCATGGAGAGGTGCATGCTTGGTGTAACCAGGAGAGATAAGAAGAGGAACTCGTGGATCCGAAAAATGACAAGAGTGGAAGACATCATGACCAGAGTTAAATCCCTGAAATGGCAATGGGCTGGACATACTGCCAGAAGGACAGATCATCGATGGACAGCTGAAATTTTAGATTGGATTCCAAGGGACAGGAAAAGACCCAGAAGAAGACCACATGGGAGATGGGTGGATGAAATTCGAAAGTATGCAGGGGTGACATGGAGGAGACTGGCACAAGACAGACCGTTGTGGAGGAAACTTGGGGAGACCTTCGTCCAGCAGTGGATTGATAATGGTTGACAATGATGATGATGATGATATATATATATTAATAATTATAATTTTAAATGATAATAATATAATACAATTACTACTTAATATTATATAATATTATTATTATATATTATTATTTATATATATTAATATTATTAAATATTAATAATAATATTATGTATTACTGCTTAATATTAGCAATTATTAATAATAATAATATATTAATTATTACTGCTTTAATATTAATAATATATTAATATTAAAGTAGTTACCGCATAATTACTTTAATATTTATTTATTATTATTTAATAAATAAATATTAAATAATAATAAATAAATATTATTTTATTACCACCAGATTATTTTTTGCAAAGTAGCTATCCCGCAGAGGCTGTTGACACAAGATGGCTGAATCGGTACAAAAAGAGAACGCTGAAGGCACAAAGAAATTAATTAAGTGTACGGCGCAAAGTTTAGCAAAACAGCTGCACTTGTGAAACGTTCGATGGCAGAGTTTTTAAAGTGTACAGAAAGTGAAGCACCGGTCAAAAAAATATATAGGTGGGCTCAGTTCCGATCGAGCCGTCAGTTTGGAACGTAGGACTACGATTTGCAGATCGGATAGTTGAAATGAGCTAGTCGAGTATGGTTTCAACGCGTTTTTTTAATTTGTTATAGCCAACACGAGTCTATGATATGAAAAGTAGCTCACATAATTTTTGTAAAAAAAGCTGGATACATTGCGAACACAAAGCAGATCTATACATAAATTACATAACGCGGTGCTCTGTCTTCTTGGCCTTCTTACATTCCTCATCACTTGCCCTTGCCTCTCGTTTTGATTTTCTCCACTTTTGCTTGCATTCATTCTGCGAATTCCGCGGCATTGTCGAAAATGTTAAAGCATTCACAAAAAAACAAATTTAAAAAATTTTAGTTTAAACCACTCCGATATGTTCTTTGTGCACAGTGGAGTCACATTATTTTGACCACCTCCTACTTTTGTCGTCAACAGCGCGTAGCAAATGAAAAATGACACGTGTCGTGAGCTGACTTGGAGGGTGCACAGGTGTGCTGTAGGCAGTCTGCAAACATATCCCTCGTTGTCGTCATGGATAAAAGTAGCGATTTATCAAATTTGCAAAAAGGAATGTTTATCGGCTTTTGAGCCAAGGGTGGCAGTATTTCTGAAACAGAGGTGTTTGTGAACTGTTCTCGTGCTGCTGTGGTTAAAGTGTATAGTGATTAGGCAAATGGCACCATTGCGAATAAGCTACGTGGAAATTGCGAAACACCACGTGCCATTGATGTGAGAGGTGAACGTCGGCTTCGAAGGTGCGCGAGGGCCGATCGACACGCCACAGTGGAGCAACTCACTCGCCGAATGAACCAACAAGAAGTGTGTCTAAAACAACAATTCAACGAACCGTGCTGCGTATGGAGCTCCGATGCAAATGGATGGCCACTGCGCCTATGCTAACGAAGGTGCATCGGCAGAAAAGGCTTACATTTGCACGGCAGCATCGGAATTGAACTTCCGCTGATTGGCAAAGGATTGCCTTCTCCGATGGGTCACGTTTTGTGTTTCATCGTACGGATGGACGTTGGTATATAAGCCCAGAAACATCGGAGAACAAACACCCTTCAACCATGCTGATAGATCACACGCTGGTGGGGATAGCGTTATGGTCTGGGGAATGTTTTCGTGGCATTCGCTGGGTCCACTCATACCTTTGGAAGGCATTATGGACCGAATTCCTTATGAATCCATCCTTGCATACCACGTACACCCATACATGCTGACTCTCTTACCTGGGGCGGATGGGATCTTCCAGCACAACAATGTGACGTGTTACACAGATACAAATGCCTGAGAGTGGTTGGAAGAGCACGATGAAGATTTCAGAGTATTTCTCTGGCACCCTAATTCCCCAGACTTAAAACCAATTGATCATTTGTGGGACCACCTCGATCGTATTTTTCGCTCTGTGGATCCTATACCACGCACCCCAGCCTCCAGCATCTGTCAGACGAACTTCACTCAGCATGGCTACACATACCTGTGAACATCTTCAAAACCTTACTGAGTCCTTCCCAGCCAGTTTCTCTGCTGTCAGCGTTGCGCCCGGCTGTTACTCTGAATATTAGCTGGTTGTCACCATAATGTGACTCGACAGGGTATATATACACTGAAGAGCAATTGAAATATAGAAACCTGTCTAGTAACGTGTAACACCACCTTTCGCTCTGATGACGGCTGCGATTCGTCTCGGCATGGACTCGACAAGATACCGGAAGCGTTGGGAAGCCATACGCATCCACGAACCGTGAACGAGCTCCCCCAGTTCACGAAGATTTGATGGAATAGGGTCAGAGCCTCCAACATCTCTCGCGATGGCATCCCAGATGAGCTCCATGGGATTGAGGCCAGGTGAACTAGCTGGCCGAGGAAGCGAGGTCACGTTGGTGGAGTGTTCATCCAACCATTCGGATACAATTCGGGAGCGATGGCACGGTGCATTGTCTTGTTGCAGGATGAGGTCCCCAGTGGGATGTTGAAGACGCACAAACGGGAGCAAATGGACGTCCAGGATATCCCGGTAACGTTGACCTGTGAGGGACGGTGTCACACGTACCAGGGATCCTATTTAAGTTCACGCAAAGAGTCCCCAGACGAGAAAGCCACCCCCACTAGCTTGAAGAGTACCCTGCTAGCAAGAAGGATCCATCGCTTCCTGCGGTTTGCGCCGTACTCGTATGCTGCTATCCACATATACCAACGTGAATCTCGACTCATCAGTCCAGGCAAAATTTTCCCACATGTCTAGGGTCCACTGGCGATGTTCCCGCGCCCATGCTAATCTTTGCACCCTGTGATGTACGGTCAGCAGCGGTACCCTCGTTGGACGATGTCTTCTGTTCCCCATAGCGAGGATATGGTTCTGGATGGTATGGATGCTTACATGTTTTGTTGCACCAGCGTTAAATTGCCGAGTGATTTCTTGCACTGTGGCCCGTCTATCCGCTGTTACAATGCGAGCTAGCCGACGATGACCGCGCTCATCCACATGCTGTTGTCCACGGCAGTTGGCCCTTGCAGGGATGGTTTTACCGGATTCGATGTATTCACGGTGCACCCGTGACACAGAGGCTCATAAAAATCCCAGTGCTTGCACGACTTCCAAGGCCCCAACAATTTGCCCACGATCAAATGTGCTTAGATCCTTCGTCTTACCCATATTGCTTCCGACTCTTACTGATTCCCGTCGCATCACTCCTTATATTGTCGGATCGCTGCATACGTCATGTCGTTTCCGTTTACAGGGCCGCCCACAGCGCCACAGTTGCATAACGCCAGCTGTCTCTAATTCAATTGCTCTTCAGTTTATATATACTGTATATATAACTAATATCAGTCCACTGCTGGATTGCTGGATGAAGGTCTTCCCAAGTTTCATCTAAAACGGTCTGCTTTGGGCCAGTCTCCTCCGTATCACTCCGGCAAGCTGTTGAATTTCATTCATCCATTTCCCGCGTGGTCGTTTGGGACTTTTCCTATTCTTTGGTATCAAGACAAAATTTTTAGTTGTCCATTGGTGGCCCGTTCTTCTGGCAATATATCCAGCCCATTGATCGTTCGTGATAGACGTAGTGTTGGTGGCTCCAATATTTTATGCGTTTTAGTGTGGAATACCTTGTCCCTCACTCACCTGTTGCGTGGCCCGGCGGTCTAAAGGTACTGTGTACGTTTTGAGCTACTTTTCTAGCGTTCTCATCCTCATATTAGTTCATATTCATCCGTTTTCTTATCGTTTGCTCGTTTGTTTACGTTTGGAAGCTGCCAACATGGCGGCTTCCGGTATTTCGTTCTCATCTATGGGCGTGGCGGATGCACGTCACGTCATACTTCCCACGTCCATGGAAGTTAACATACTCTCGTCCTCAGATGTGTCTGCTCAGATGCCTTCCCAGCTTTCTAGTACTCCTGCACCGGTGCCTTCACTGGACTTGGCTGCGCTTTCTTCAGCTCCTGTATCTGTCTCGGTGTCCTTCCTGGGTACTACTGATTCTACTGCCTTGCCTTCGGCCTGTGCTTCTCTTCCCTCACAGCCTTCTGTGCCTGCCGGATCCGAACAAACTTCTCTTCCGAGGATGTCATTTGCCTCTAAAGTGCAACGAGGCGCTACTTCTACGTCCGATTCCTCTCAACCAGATGGTCTTTTGTAAGCAACACCTATTATTCAGGTATCCAACCACAAGGTGAAGGTAACGATTGATGACAATTCGCAGATTGGCCGTGAGTTCCATAACCTCCTGGATAGAGGTGTGCTCTTTCATGCTTTACCAAATACTCCATTGCCACGCTACATGGAAGAACTCTCTGTACATGTGTCGTCTGCGTCCATTGCAGGAATTTCCCGTACTCCTCGGGGTATTTCGGTACAGTTCACTCACAAGGAGGATGCTGCCTTTTTACTAGCTAACGGACTTTCGATTGGAACAAACCATCTCATCCCGTCGCCTCTTTCCATGAGACCGGTGAACATCACGTTCTATCCTGTTCCACAGAAAGTACCGGATACTGCACTTCCTCTCCTTGTCAGTCATGTTTGTAAAATTGTTGGCAAGGTCCGTCGTCTTTCTGACGCTCCCCGCGGAACTCGATTTGCTCATGCTACAGGACCTCGCCGTCAGTTATTTTTCGTCTTTCCCACCGAGAAAGCCTTGTCGGATTGCCCTACAGAAGCTACTGTTGATATTGGCGCACGAACGTACAGTTTCAAGATTTTCACTGCTCACTATTGTACGCACTGTTTAACACAAAATCACACCACTGCCTCCTGTGACCGCGTTCGACGTGAACGTTCATCAAGTTCGCATCCCACTGCTGACCACATTGGTCTTTCTACTATCCCCACTACCGGTAGTTTGCCTGACGCGAATTCTTTGTTTCTCCGTCAGACGAACATTTCCGTCACGGACAATGCTGCCTTTCCTCCTCTCCCGACCCGTACGATTGTGCATCGACCTTCAAGATTGACAGAGTTGTCTTCGACTACAGATGTGTCTAAAGCGGAGTATTCCGATCCGGGTGTGTTGAGTGGTGGTTTGGCGGATCGGCCGTCTGTCTCTTCTCCTAGCCTCTCGGATATCGGATCTCCATTTACAACCTTGTCTACCATATCCTTGTTGCAACATCTTCCTGAAGCCTCGGCTGTTGTACCAGTCTCCACTAATGCAGCTCAGCTACGTACTGCTTCTTCGGCGACGTTCGTTTTCTCGTCTCCTGACTTGGGAGGTAAGCCTGATCCACTAATGGATACATCCGCCTCAGCTTCTTCTTCGAAGCGGATTGGAACTTCCAAAGGCGCTGTAAAACAGAAAAAGTTAAAACAACTTTCTGTGCCACATTCTGAGGATTCATCTAGTATTCCCGAGGTTTCCGGTTCCGGTGTTTCTCCACCTGATGTTTCTTCAAACAGTATGCTTCTCCGCTCAGGTCCTGTCAATCCTCTCTCTGATGCTGAGGTTCTACAGGCAGTTCATACGTTTCCTCCAGTTCCTGGCCCATTGTCCAGACAGCAACTGTTACGTCTTTTTCAACCTGCACGTACGATTGTTGGTTCTGAAGAATTCCTTCACTCACCTGATCTGGACCTGTATGCAGCGGTAACGCAATTCGAAGCTTATGTGTCACTTTTTAAATCTCTGTGTGCCGCCGATCCTCGGTATCAGCCTTTTTGAGACGTTACACGCGCCGTCTCGCCTCCTTGAAGGAGCTCGTTGAGAAGCATATATGTGATACCTTCTATCCTTTTACCGATGACCTTTAGCTCTCTTCCTCCCACCGATTACTTTTTGTTCTCTCAATGCTAGAGGATTTGCGAACCCGTTCGCAGATTCCCTGGTTTTGCAGACTTAGTGCATGTTGATTCTGATGTTTTCCATGTGTGTTTTTACTGTGATTCACAGGTCATGTATTGTAAATTTGCTTTATTTGTGTGTTTGGCTGTGTTACACAAGTAATGTATTTTAAATTTGCGATAATTGCGTGTTTTTGCTGTGTTTTCACAACTAATCGGTCTCGTTACTTGTGTGATCTCCTCATTATCTCATCATTATCTTATCTGTTGTTTCCTGAATTTGTGCCTGTTTTTAAATTACCTATAATTGTGAGTGTTTGCTGTGTTAGTGCTTTCCTCTATCGCGGATTATTATAGTGGTACGTTTGTGACCTTTGTTATTTTTATATAGTTGCTGAGGTACTAAATGTTGTTTTGCGCTCTAACCATATTTGAGTTCCGTTTGGTTGATTTATGATAGCATACTACATTTCGTGCATTTGTGCACATTTGTTATAGTGTTTGACATGCCATTAGGTCTTTCATTGTTCGTGTGCATTTTCATTTCCTTTCTGTGTAACGTTGTGCTGCATCGTGGATATACTTACTTTCCGCACTGTTGTTTTCTGTACTGCAGCTTTTAATGAATCTCCTATGTCTGTATTTCGTTATAGCAATAAATTGGGTACCACTATGGTACCCACAGTTACCAATACCATTGCCATTTTATGTACTTTACTCTGATCATGATGTCTTGCGCTCTTGTTATTTTTTTGATCCACGAGTTACTCTTTTTTATCTCTTCTGTTTACACCAAGTATGCATCTTCCAATGCTTTATTCAGTTGTCTGCCCGGCAAGTCGCATTGTGAGTAGCTCCTGAGTACGCATGTTTTACGCATCTGTTGGCGGCTGCTTCGCGAGGCACGTGCCGTGACCTAATTTCTGCTTTCTGTGTTTTCTTAAGCATTCGTCTGCCATTGTGTTAAGTGTTTAATTACTTGACTTCGTCTCTCGGCGTTTTTCTAATACCAAAACCACCTGTTTCTGTTACTTTTGTTTCGGGTTTTCGGCATGTCAACCGAGCTCGCTAATGCTATTTCACCGGCAAATCCTCAAGTGAATGTTTCTACTGATGCTGCTAAAATTAATGCTTCTGATTTAACATCGGACTTCGATAACATAAGTAATACTATTATCTCACCTGTTATTTCAATGGCTGAATCAAGAGGACTAATTTTCTCGCAATCTCATTTTTCTCAACTATCTGCGACAACTGTGCCAAGATCATCACAACCTTCTACTTCATTCATATATGCCGACAAAGTTTCTGGATTCTCCTCCAATTCAGCATATCATGCTTCTGATACTTTAGTGAATTAAAATATATTGGATATACATGTAGCTCGCGTCAATGACGATCGTCGGCTAAAATTCCAAGACAACTGAAGTTATGGTAAGTGTCTCTCTGAAAAATTGAATCTTGGTTTGTTCTTCCCAGGACTTGCCGACACACATGTAGATTTCTACACTGCAGGTTTAACGAAAATTGCCCCTGCTCAAGCCATAACGGATTACTTTCACTTTCAGAGAGGTTTGGTTTTTACTTCTCTTCTCAAACCTTTGTTGAAAACCACTCTCCCATGGCCTTGATGTCAAATCAACTCACTTAAACCCAATTCCACTTGCACAGAGACCAGCAACTGCTACATTATCACCTGTTCCACCTGAAGTTCCAGACGAATTATTAATTCACTTCCGCTTCACCCAAGGGAAAGTTGTAGGATCTACAAAAAGACTTCCTTCTGCTCCTGCCTCCTCTCCACTAGCCCATGCTAACAGCTTCAGGCGTCAGTACAGAGTCATATTCCTATCAGACTCGGTGATTTGAACTCGCCCAAAGACTCTTACATTCTACTCTGACACCCGACGTTACACATGTGACGTGTCCACCGGAGTGCAGTACAAGGCTGATGGAAGGTCAAATGGCGGAACACAGCAGCGGCCAATTACAAAAATTGGTGAAGAATATTCCACGACTACTACAGGCCGTCATGAGGGCATACGTTTTCAGGACACACTATTAAAATTTCTGTAAAGAACTCTTGTTTGTATACATGCAACTGTTCGGATATTTATGGTAAGACAGTGTATGCTTGTGTCAGTCCAATATTCTGAACTGTGTCAGAATATTGTGCTTGTGTCAGTCCAATATTCTGGCTTGGTTAAGTGATAGAATACTTACCACACATAAAAAGAAAAATTCGTCCCGTGCAAAATCAAAGAAGTATGAGTTAAATGCATTCTCCAGAACCTTCAGCAATCCTGCAGCTCCTCGTCATCGCTAACTCGTTGCAAAAAATTATAAAGATATCTAAACAACCATGGAGGAACAATTTTCGGGACACGAACAACACTATCGTTATCAAGAAGACAAATGCAAAGACGCTTTAATTAAATTAGAGATAGCTGGCGTTATGCAAAGGACGTATGCAGCGATCCGACAATATAATGAGTGATGCGACGGGAATCAGTTCGAGTCGGACGCAGTAAGGGTAAGACGAAGGAACTAAGCGCATTTGATCGTGGGCAAATTGTCGGCGCCCGACGAATGGGTCACTCCATCTCGGAAGTCGTGCAGGCACTGGGATTTTCAAGAGCCACTGTGTCACGGGTGCACCGTAAGTAGTAACATCGAATCCGGTATAACCATCCCTGCAAGGGCCAACTGCCGTGGACAACAGCGTGTGGATCATCGTCGGCTAGCTTGCATTGTAACAGTGGATAGACGGGCCACAGCGCAAGAAATCACTCTGCATTTTAACGCTGGTGCACAAAAACGCGTAAGCAGCCACACCATCTAGAACCATCTCCCCTCTATGGGGAACAGAAGCCATCGTCCCAGGAGGGTACCGCTGCTGACCGCACATCACAGGGTGCAAAAATTAGCATGGGCGTGGAAACATCGCCCCTGGACCCTAGACATGTGGGAAAATATGGCCTGGGCTGATGAGTCGAGATTCACGTTGGTACATGCGAATGGCAGCATACGAGTACGGTGCAAACCACACGAAGCGATGAATACTTCTTGCCAGCAGGGTGCTCTTCAAGCTGGTGGGGTTGGCATTCTCCTCTGGGGACTGTTTACGTTGACTGAAATACGACCCCTGCTACGTGTGACATCGTCCCTTACAGGTCAACGTTAACGGGATATCCTGGACGACCATTTGTCCCCGTTTGTGCGTCGTCAACATCCCACTGGGGACCTCATCCTGCAACAAGACAATGCAGCTCCCGAATTGTATCCGAATGGATGTATGAACACTCCACCGACGTGACCTCGCTTCCTTGGCTAGTTAGGCCACCTGACCTCAATCCCATCGAGCACATCTGGGATGCCATCGAGAGAGATGTTCGAGGCTCTGACCCCCTCCATCAAATCTTCGTGAACTGTGGGAGCTTGTTCAGGGGTCGTGGATCAGTATGGCTTCCCAACGCTTCCGGTATCTTGTCGAGTCCATGCCGAGACGAATAGCAGCCGTCATCAGAGCGAAAGGTGGTGCTACACGTTACTAGACAGGTATCTATAATTCAATTGCTCTCCAGTGTACATAACTGCACAATAACGTTTTCTTTTGGTAGATCACCAACAATAATATTCTTTTTCCATGGTGTTCATTAAACCACGTTAATCACGGGTAACTTCCCGAGCCATAATCAGTAGCTCTCCCTAATTTAGTGCCACAGCCACAAACCGAACGCCACTGTCCACGTGATGACAGGAGCGGTGACGAAATGGTACCAGAATCAAGAGTTCGGGATTCTTCCTAGATATTACCGAACTCTTCGGCTACACGGACGTGTGAACACTACTGGGATGAAGCATGAGTCCAAACAGAACGTTGCGTCGATAAGCTTTACCGGCATGGCTCAGTCGATAGAACAGCCACTCCGGAATAGGGAGATATAGGCTAGAATTTAATCATCGCCAGAAAAACCAGTTTCGCTATATGGGTGCCAGAACGTATTGGGTTGGTGAGAATGAAAATTCCGGCGCAAAAGGGCAGTGGAGACAGGTCCCCATTACAACGGAATGGAACTACCTACATGTGTTGCGTGTATTACGTCACAGATTTGTTATAAATAGCTAGCACGTGTGTGAAGAACAAGGTTCAGGCGTGGTTTGTTTTGATGTAACGTGGTTTGCAAAGTAAACATGCAGACGCCGGAGTTGCGAGTCATCTTCATGTATGAATTTAAACTGGGCCATTCTGCAGGAATTGCCGCTCGAAACGTTAAAAAAGCGTTTGGGAAGAACACAGCCAACGAACGAACCATTCGGTTACGGTTTGTGAAGTTTCGAAGCGGAGATACGGACCTGCAAAACGAGGCACGTGGTCACCAGCCTGTTGCTGTTTCTGACGATGTTCTGTTACGCATTGTTGAAGCCGACCCCCAAAAAACGTGTCGTGAGATAGCGGCAGAGGTAGGTGTCCACCAAACGACAATTGGTCGGCGTCTGGCTACCCTGGGCAAGGTCAAAAATCTGGAGATGTGGCTATCGCTTTAGTCTGCACGTCGCTTTTTGCCAGGAATAAACAGGAACCTCTACGGTTGACACTATAATTCGTGCATAAATACTAATATTAAAAGAAATCCGTCTTGTTGCACGATGATATTTATTCAGCTAAAAAATGAAATCTATATGCAGTTTAAAAACACATGAGCACTTTCGGTGTCACATTGACACCTTCATCAGATGTAATTTCACCATGTGGCTACATGCTGGTCTTAAGTACGTGGAGTAGATGCATCATGGGAAAGGTAATGTCAATGTCACATGATATACCAGATAACAAGACAATCAAAAAATGCATAGTTAGCCAATGATCACTTAACAGAAGCAATTGCTATTGTGCTGTCCTTCCCAACAAGATTGCTCCAAGGTTCAGGTAAAACATAAGGATAATAGTCATTACACCAACTTGTATTATAAGCCGAAATATAGAGGCTTTCTGCAAATGGGGTGTGTATGTTATTCCTATGCTTGACACTATCTCTGGTGAACTAAACAATCATTATGTGGGTTCTACCAAAAGAAATTTGGATTTGAGATTAAATGAACACAGATATGATCTAAAAATGAATCACCAAAGCACCTCTTTTGCAAGAACCATAAGTGCTGGAAATTAAATCCCAGACTGGGACAACGCTAAAATCATAAACACACCTAACTCTGTTCATTCCTTGTTATTTGCAGAAAGCCTCTATATTTCGGCTTATAATACAAGTTGCTGTAATGACTATTATCCTTATGTTTTACCTGAACCTTGGAGCAATCTTGTTGGGAAGGACAGCACAATAGCAATTGCTTCTGTTAAGTGATCATTGGCTAACTATGCCTTTTTTTGATTGTCTTGTTATCTGGTATATCATGTGACATTGACATTACCTTTCCCATGATGCATCTACTCCACGTACTTAAGACCAGCATGTAGCCACATGGTGAAATTACATCTGATGAAGGTGTCAATGTGACACCGAAAGTGCTCATGTGTTTTTAAACTGTATATAGATTTCATTTTTTAGCTGAATAAATATCATCGTGCAACAAGACGGATTTCCTTTAATATTAGGAACCTCTACGGTATCGAATCGTCACCTGATTCGAGAAGTGGGTCCTTTATGATAATCGGAAACGATGTATACAATGGCACTGCCTGCTGGATGGAATCCTAAGCCAATCCTACATACCAAGAAGAATATGCTCCTTGTCTGGTGGTCCACAGCCGGGATACTTAATCAGAGTTTCTCGGCAAGAGGTCAAACCATCACTGCAGAACGTCATTGTGCTGAATTACACCAGATGCACCGGAAATTGCTGCAGAAACAACCGGCTTTGGTCAACAACGTGTTTTTTTGCTCCAAGAAAACGCGCTACCTTATGTCGCACAACGAACGATGCTGACACTAAGTGCCTTGGGCTATAACGCACTGCTTTATCCAGCCTATTTTCTGGACTTGTCTTCGACAGACTATCATCTTTTTCGTCGCCTGGATCATTTTTTGTCCGGGAAACAGTTCACAACGGACAACGAGGTTCAACGTGCTATTGATGACTTCTTCGGGTCCCCAAAACAAGACTTTTTCGTTCCGGGATAATCGCCTTGCCGGACAGATGGCAACAATGTGTAGGAGCCATGGAGGATTATTTTCCCTAGGTAATTTGTCCTACTTTTCCGTTCTCGCCGTCCACGTGAGCTGGTCCTTTGTCGGACATTCTCGACAACCCAATAAGATGAAGCACTTATAAGGTTCGAAAAGAAAAAACTTGCTGCTTCTTCCATACGCCGTCTGGAATTGACTTGCAAACGAGTCCTTGATGAGGATTTTTTCATTTCTTCATTTCTGCAATTCTACACATCACAGTGGCGTCGGGTCGTTATTGGCTTCCATGGCTAAGCTCTACATGAAACCGAGAAAAAGAAATGTTTTTTCTCTTAACTGGAAAAATTCGGAAAGAAAATACATTGTTAGTGACCAGTTCTTAAATTTTCTGAATGCAAATGTGAGCCACTGTAATAGTTGAGTAACCTTCCATATCCGTTCACTAGAGCGCAATGAATACCACTTGGTGGTAGAGGCGACATAGGTTAACTCGTCGCCGTGGCTGTCTTGAGGAAGCTTCTGACAACAGTAATAAATGAGCAGAGTAGCGCTGAACTGCGCATGCGTAAAACTGTCTTTCGGGGCTGATCACCTTTCTGTTTAACAGAAGGAATCCCTCTTCCGCGTCGTCGGGCAGTGAGCGGCTGATTTTCGTTTGTGGAGTTAAGCGAGCTGTAATGTTCGCTTGTGTAAGTACAATGAACAAAGAGACGTTTTATTAGAACACCCTTTTAGTTTACTTCTTTTTGGTTACTCAGTCCAACGACTGATTGCTCAGTAGATGTACCCTATCTCTCCATTCCTCTCTCTTCTCCGCGGTTCTCTTCAAGTCATAGTATGTCCTAGTAATAGTGTCTTGGAGTAACTGTGCCACAAAACGTTTCCTTGGCCGTCCTCTTCCTCTCTTGCCTTGAATTTTCCATTCTAAAACTTTCAGAATCGGGCCTCCATGGCGCAATGTGTGTCACATTCATAACATGCTTCTTCTTTTAACATGTTGATCAGATTCCTGGGTTCCCTCACCCTCTCCAAGACCTCCTCATTAGTCTTTCTATCGAACCAACTTATTCTCTCCATTCTTCTATAAGCTCCACATCTCAAATGCCTTCAGCCTTTTCACTTCCCTCTTGGTCAATGCCCATGTCTCAGAACCGTAGAGAGTTATTGGCCAAAGGTGTGCCTTTAAAATTCTCTACCTCAGTTTTAGATCTATATTAGATAACTAAAGGATACAAAAAAAACCCTTTAAAGACGTGGACCTACATCGACCAAATATTTGCTTGGTGCAAAAACATAAGAATCAGTCTAGAAGTCTTAATGCGTAGTTATAGCATCGTGGTTAACTAGAAGAGAAAACCTACATCATTTGCTGTGTTCCTACTGTTTCTTGTTTTTTTTTGTTAAACAGCATTGCATATATATAGATGAAATTTCTACTTCATTCTATGTGGATAAGTATGATTTCAGTAGGTGTCGTTTGGAAACTGCACAATCCACTGAAATTATATTTCACAGTACGGTAGAAGGTTGAGAGTATTTTTGAAAATATTTAGCCCCGGATAGATTTTAGGTCACCCTACGGCCCATCTACACCACAAAGTTGGCACTGCAGACAACTTAAAAGTGTTTGTAGTAGAAGATGCACAACTTTCTACAAATCCAACACAGCGGTTAAATAAGGTAAGTTAACGTGAAATTCAGTGAACTTTTTAACGGCATTTAAACGCAACTTTAAAGTTCCGCAGCATAATGAAGAAATACTCCCTGATAGCTTACTGATCTTAAATACCGCTGGGCAGCCCCGGTGGCGCAGTGGTGTAAACGATGGTTTCTGATCATTCGTACGAAAGGGGTCTAGGTTCGGATCTCGCGGAAAGGCATAACTATTGTGTTTGTCTTACGGTACTATATCTTTTCCTTCCCTGGAATGAGTGGCCCTAAATTAGGGACGGGCGGCTGCTATATAGCCCATTGAGTTGCTCACGGTGGTCGTTAAACCTCCAATCAAAAAAAAATATCCTGGAATGCTGAATTTTCCTGTTTGCTTGGCGTTACCAGATAATATCAAAGGATTAAACTCCTGGGAGTTCCAACGTAACGTTCAGTGCAGAAAACACAATTAGATGTAACATAAATTTACACAAGAGAAAGTAAACTAAATCGGAAGGTTAAATAGGTAGTGTATATCACAAAGGTTAAACGTGAAATACTAGGGGTACTGAAAGATAGTGGGTAAGAAAAACAAATGGACCTAGGTTTAAGAACCTGGAAAGAAATATCGGCAACTTTTCCAGCAGAAAATACGAGTGAAATATTTTTGGTAACAATCGGTATTTGGCCAAGACATAATTTTGCAATCGGCTTGTTAGAAGCGGAAATATCGTTGCAAATGATGTTAAATTGCACTCTCTGGTGGTAAACATATGCACAGTAATATCAGAAAACTACATCCAAATATAAAATAAAAAACCTAATGCGAAATAACACTTTTTTCAATGCAACGTTTAAGGTCAAAATTTGTGATAAAATTGGTGTGTATGAATCGGAAAAATTGGGCGCTGTAGTCAAAATGGGTACAAA
The DNA here is from genome assembly GCA_039090855.1 of Macrothele yani. NCBI lineage: Eukaryota > Metazoa > Arthropoda > Arachnida > Araneae > Macrothelidae > Macrothele > Macrothele yani. Next base: position 12,999,062 of record CM077013.1, on the reverse strand, counting down.
ATCGGTGCTCTTGCTATCGGAAGATATTCATACTGCACTCATTTACAAAAATTAAAGCCACCTTTTGGTATTAGTAGATGCTGTCTGTATTACTCAACTTCCTATCGGGCCGCCCCGGTGGCACAGTGGTCTAAGCGATGGCCTCTGATCATTCGTCCGTAAGGGGTCCGGGTTCGAATCCCGGTGAGGCATGGATGTTGTGTTTGTCTTACGGCACTGGCTCTTTCCCTTCCCTGGAACCAGTGACCCAAAATTAGGGACGGGCGACTGCTTATAGCCCATTGAGTTGCTCACGGTGGTCGTTAAACCTCCAATCAAAAAAAAAAAAAAAAAAACTTCCTATCGGTGTTGCATCATCCTACAGTGGCAGCTGTTGATAGAATTGGGAGAAACGTGCGAGCGTCAGTTTGCTTCTTGTTTTCCCGCTGAAAGGATTTGTTCGTATTTTCCATACAGCAAAATATGGGTGAAAGAAACGTCAATAAGTGTTACTGAGAGGGCACAAATAGTGAATTTATATCATGAAGGATACCCCGAACGTGACATAAGCAGAAAGGTGAATGTGAGCAAAACGTCCATTCATAATACGATCATGAAATATCGAGATACATGTGAATTTAGCGACAGAAATAGAACTGGACGTCCAAGGGAAACAACCCCACGTGATGGCATCACCATAAGGCGAATATATAATTTATGACTCCAGAACGTGTGGTGTTAAGACAAGATAAAGTATCAACTTTACCACATTCAAAGGTATATTATACTTCGACTATAGTTTCGCAGAGCGTTTGGCTCGGTTTCAGCAGGACAAATGGAGCGTAAACATTCAAATCATTGTGACATCATCACAGTTCTGACTGTCACGGTTTTTGGTGAGTTGTTTCCACGCGCTTGAAAGAAATGGAGACCATGTCATATCGTTGACAAGCCATAAAGAATTCCGGTATATGTGGAAAGCTTCTAATACATTAAGCTATAGGTTTATCAATAAGCGTAGGGTTTCCACACAAAAATTTATTGTTATTTTCGTGACAGTGTTGGACTGCAGACGACCTCTTCAGTTCTTAGTTCCGTACCATAGTTCACGTGTCCTTTCACACGGAAACAACGGAAAATTAAAGCCCTGCGAGTCTGTCCTATATATGAAAGTCCACATTCACAAAGCATCTGATAAATTCCCGAGGAATTTATGTCTTCGACTTAGTCTTCTGATCCGTAAAAAATTATATTGTTTATAAGTTTGAGAATGACTTTGAAATTAAAACTCTTGTGATTTTTTGAAATTCCGAAGCAAATCTGAGGAGCAATTTAGATAACCGCCCATTTCTCTCGTTTTGGGTGGTCCATCGGCGTTAGTGAGCAGACAGGCTTCTTTTTTGTTTTACCACCGTGAGCAACTCAATGGGCTATAAGAAAATTTAGGGCCACTGATTCCAGGGAAGGGAGAGACCCAGCGCCGTAAGACAAGCACAACATCCATGCCTCACCGGGATTCAACCCCTGACCTCTTTGGGATGAATGATCAGAGGCCATCGCTTAGACCACCGCGCCACTAAGGCAGTGCAGACAGGTATCGGTTTCCTACATTTTTGGACAGCTTTGTTTATAACAATTTTCTTATTTCCTACATTTTTGGGCAGCTTTGTCTTGATTTTCTTGTTTCCTACATTTTTGGACAGCTTTGTGTTGATTTTCTTAACGAGTTGCAGTACACAAAGGGCTATATTCTTTGTGTGCTAAGAACTATATCCTTTCACAAAGGACTACATCCTTTGTGTACTGTAACTCGTTTAAGAAAAGCATGCTCTTTCTCCAAGGAATCCTCAGTTGAGCATGTATTGATTGCATGATATACACTGACGAAAAAAATCCCAACACCAAGAAGTGGTTGTGTTAGATAAACGACAGTTGGTAGGCGGTAGGAGTACATCTGTAAGATGACGTCTATGCAAATTTCGCGCTCGGTGCATACGTGTGGCGTTCGTAGCGCCCCTCGGAACAGGCAAAGCAAGTTTCCTGTAAATACGCGCTGTAACGTTCGTGAGCGTTAGTTATCGTTGAGATTCGACGTAGGGTGTTGATGTTAGTCAAGAATGCCTTTAAGAAGACGAAGAAGCCATTATCAACAGCTCACGGAGTTTGGACGAGGTCGTGTAATAGGGCTACGAGAGGGTGGATTTTCTTTCCACAATATTGCAGAACGAATTGACAGGAATGTAGCCACTGTGAAAGATTGTTGGCAGCGGTGGTCAAAGGAAGGTACTGCCTCATGAAGACCGGGTACCGGCCGGCCACGTGGCACTACTGAGAGGGAAGACCGCCGTGTACGGCGTATGGCCGTGGCACATCGTACTGCGTCTGCGGCAGCAATTCGAGCTGCAGTTGCCACCACAGTGACACAACGAACTGTTACAAATCGGTTACTTGAAGGACAGCTCCGAGCCAGACGCCATGTAGCGTGCATTCCACTTACTCCAAACCACTGCCGTTTGCGACGTCAGTGGTGTCAAGCTAGAGCTCATTGGAGGACGGAGTGGAGATCTGTTGTGTTTTCTGATGAAAGCCGGTTCTGCCTGGGTGCCAGTGATGGCCGTGTGTTGGTTAGAAGCAGGCCAGGTGAGCGCCTGCAACCAACCTGTCTGCGGCCGAGACACACTGGACCTACACCCGGAGTTATGGTCTGGGGAGCAATTTCCTATGACAGCAGGAGCACTCTCGTGGTTATCCCACGCACCCTGACGGCACAGTTGTACGTCGGTCTGGTGATTCAACCTGTTGTGCTGCCATTCATGAACAGCATTCCAGGGGTGTTTTCCAACAGGATAACGCTCGCCCGCATACCGCTGTTGTAACCCAACATGCTCTACAGAGTGTCGACATATTGCCGTGCCCTGCTAGATCACCAGATCTTTCACCAACTCTAGCACGTATGGGACATCATCGGACGCCAACTCCAGCGTCACCCCCAACCAGCATTAACCGTCCATGTATTGACCGACCAAATGCAACAGGCATGGAACTCCATCCCACAAACTGACATCCAGCACCTGTACGACACAATGCATGAACGTTTGCGTGCTTGCATTCAAAATTCTGTCGGTTACACCGGTTATTAATGTACCGGCATTTCACATTTAAAATGGCTCTTCTCGCGCTTACAATAATCTGTGTTCTTGAAACCTTAATCGATTAAATATGTTACCTATACAAATGTATTGCCGCCATTTCATTCCTCTACAACTATTTTTTCGTGGTGTTGGGATTTTTTTTCCGTCAGTGTACGTATGTGTAGAAGGCACAGATTTTTTCTTTCCATGTGTGATTTGATTTTGCATGTGTAGATAAGGAAACAGCAAATGGTTTTCGATAAACTATTGTACTAAATGATCCGTTAGAGCGTAATACAAGTACGTCAAGAAATGTTGTTATTGCTTTTTGATTCGAGGTTTAACGACCATCATGAGCAGCTCAGTGGGCTATAAGCAGTCGCCCGTTCCTAATTTTGGGTCAGTGGTTCCAGGGAAGGGAGAGAGCCAGTGCCGTAATTCAAACGCAGCACCCATTCCTCACCGGGATTCGAACCAGAACCCATCTCCGACGAATGATCAGAAGCCATCGCTTAGACCACTGCGCTTGTGGTCTAAGCGCCGGCTTCAAGGAATGGTAAGCAGACATTATTTTCAGTCTCACATGTGAACTGTAGATGAGGATTAATTGAATTGATAAGTACAACTAAATTAGGTATTTCCTAATTCGTGTTATTCCAGAGAACAAGAGTATCATCTGCATATCGAATCCACAGGTCAAATTTGACAAGCTAAAATATTTTGTTCTCAAAGTGACGCATATAGACCGCATAAAATAGTCGACAGTGGGCTACCCATTGCAAGGCATTCCGTTTGTTGGAAAAATCTTCCACGAAAAAGGAAACTGTTTTGTCTGGTACAAATTTCCACTCGTCTCAAAATATCTTCTACTTGCGGTTGGCTGAAATGATGTTCACTGAAGGTAGATTTCAATTATTCGGGGGCTCCATTCAGTGGCCAAACGCTCTAAGAAACTACAAAACTACAGTCGATCTATAATGAACCTTTCATTGTGGTAAACGTTGATATTTTAATTCTATCTCAACACCACAAGTTCTGTATTCATAAATTATATATAGTTTTAGGTGTCAACTGGACCTACGTCTACAATTTGGTGCATTACTATATTGACATACCCAACAACGGGAGACGGTAATATAACAATCTGCTTCGCTTCCGTTTTTGTGGACTTATTCAATACCGATATCGACTTTGTTCCGGGACATAACATTTTAGTTTCTAAGCTGGATTATGACAAAATTGTCTGCGACCAATCAACCGTTTGGTTGATATGGTTGATTGTCTGCGACCATCAACCGTTTCTCGAAGCTGAGGATAAAGAAGTTCAGATTACTGAACCACTTGAACTTCTTGCTTCGATGCAAGAGATGTCAAATATTACCAAATTTTATATCTGTGAAATGCAACTTACGAACTTCCCATAATACCAAGAAAGCCATATGTAATGCTTCATTTGCACTATGAAATGTTGTTATTAAAGATACGAGAAAATGTTTTTGCAAACGTTGAGGTCGTACCGTCCGCGGCGTGTCAAGGGTTCTTGATGCCTCCGGCGTGTCACAGTGACCCCCACCACCACCACCACGTTCTTCATTGCCATTATTCTTTACAATTTTAACGTTCATGAATATAGATGTCTAAAGCGATTTCTTAGTATCATGCTTGTTCTTCATGGATTAAAAATTTTACGTATTGTTTTGTTATATATTTATAATATGTAATATAAATAAACATGAACACATTGTATGAATAGATGAATTAAGCCACTTTTACATCTGAAGAGGCTGCGCTACATCCATTAATAGTAAATAATATTTAGGGAATAATTAATATTAAAAAATGAAAGTTCTGCAAACGGTCGAGATGTAAATATTTATTTTTACAAAATGAAAAATATTGTACTAAACATAATAATGATCTTAAACGCTATTACAAAATAACAATTTGATTAAAATTCTGAATTTCTATTTGCGAGCCTTTACTTCTGCAAACTTATTGATAACATCATCGAAATTTGTTTGGCTACTTAACGTTCACTATACAGTAGAGCAAAATATTTGACAGTATTGTCTGAGTCCTGGTGGAACGAAAGTAGTTTATGATAAGTTTTAATTTTGAAAAACTTCGTTCACAAAAAGCCACTGAGACACATATGACCAAAAAAAAAGAATCGTAGTGCTAGTGACAAGTTTGGTACAGAATCTGAAAAGTCCAAGTCGAAAATAAGCTGTAAAAACTTCAAAGATGTTCAGTCTTTGTATTCTTCCTTGGTGACTTTAGCTGCTTGTAGGTACCTCCTCAGTCGACCAATCTTAAAGATAATTTCTTCTGTTGACAATTCGTCAAACGTTTGGGTGAGGTTTGGAAGTAGTTCTTCGATTTCTGCTTTTGATGCTTTAGTTAAATTGTGTGGCAGAACAATAACGAACACTCTCTGTTGAAAAGTTTTCTATTGATTGGGAACGTGTCTCTATTCTGCGTAGAAGTGATCTGTGTATTCAAACATGGCTCTTTTAAGCTCTTGTTTAAGAGACAGACCAACATCCACAGCTTTGCCTTCTGGCACCATTTTTTTTTATTTTCTTCTTTTCTTTTTGTCTATGGGAATATTCATTCTACCACACATATCAGTTGCATACAAGAGCGTATTATCCACCATGTCATTTCGATTTTCCCCAAAAAAGAGTTTTAGCGCTTTCATTTTTATTACACACTTATCCAAGCCAATTCCAGCTATTTGCAGGTACTTTTGTGTATGATTAACCTCATCCAATACTTTGTTCCTAAAGGAAATGTAACCTAGGAAAGCAAAAACCCACGCGGCAGGGGTGTAAGACCTAAGCTGATCCTCTTGTATCAACATTTTGTTCTGGGCTACACAATGTTTCTATATGTTCAACAATCTTCTCAACATGAGCCTTCATGTTTTATCAGCATTATGGTGAGCATTCCATCCCGTCTCAGAAAGTCATTTCATTGAAATCCCTGAGATTTTTGACAAAACATCCCAACAGTGAGTTGATGCTGAAAAAATGTATAAACACTTTCCAGAGTCCCCAAAAATGTCACACAAGACAGTACACTTCGAAATGAATGTACACCATAAGGGTTCAGAGAATGATTAGCAACAGAGCTTTGGGGTTTACATTGCAAATTTTTTTCTTTTCGTGTGGATTCCTGACATTGCCGAAGCTTTATCATAATCTTGGCACTTACTGATATCAAGCACATTCCAGGTTTTTTAAGATTTCATTTGTAAGGGCATCGGCCTTTTTGTCAGTAAGAAGGAAAAAGCCTAAGAACGATTCCCGTGCCTCCGCCGTTTCAGACTCAATATGGACATACCTGATCATCTTACACATTCGATCGACATGTGAAACATCAGGTGTACTACCCAAAAGGTGCCAACATATCTAGCCTTCTTGATATCACAAACTATTGTTTCTTTCACAGTATTTCCAAGAAGCATGATGAACACATTCTGTGTCTTTGGTGATAAATAAGTAGTTACAACTTTCTCAGAAGGATGCTGAACAGGAACGAAATGTTCTTATGTTCTTTTAAGACAGGATCATACCTTGACCGCAATTCAATCAATTCCCGTAAGTTTCCCTTATTTTCTAAAAGTGGATCTTCCCTATGGCCACGAAAAGGAAGGTTTTGATTTGCCAAAAATAGTGTTACGTCTAAAAGGCGGGGCAATATATTCCTCCATTTCATGTTTTCCTTTTCTACAGTTTTTAGATTAGCATTATATAATAGTTTTGATTTGCTTAAACTATGCTGCTAAAGTTTTCCATTTTTTTAAAGTAAGTGATTTGCTGCTCATACACCTTTGGATTCAATTTCCACCATGACCCCACATGATCATATACCTTTGGATTCAATTTCCACCAAATGTGGAATCCTGTAATAAATCCGGATGTCTCTGGTCCTTTGTCATCGGTGGCAAACAATTTGTAACAAAAACAGTATACGCTTTGTTTACGGGAAAATATAACATCCATTTCCTCAGGATTTTTCTCACCATTTGTAATCTCCATAAAACCATGCAGTTGTCAAATGACGACTTCTTCCTTTGGTTTTGTCCCCGCGTCTCTGGATTGAAATAAATGGTCCGTCCATCTTTTGGAAAGGTTCACTTCCTCTTTTAATCAGGTCAAGTCTCAAAGCATGTGGCACCGGGATAGGCCAATCACTAACATAAGCACAAGAGGGGATTCGATTTATTTCTTCCTTTATATCGACACTTTTTCTCGTTCCGGGATTCCGCCAGTATCCTGTTTGTCTTCATCACCCTGCTGCACGGATTTATTCTCAAATTCTTGTTAAATATCATAAAATTCTTGTTAAATATTATCAAATTCTCTTTATGAAGTAGATGCTCGTAATTCGACTCGTTCGGAATGTGAACTTCTTTCTTGAAGCGTGTCTTCTATTTCACTGGTTGTTGAGGGCGTTACAAACTGTAAGAGGGATGCAGATATTTCCTGAGTCTCCCGTTCTCTAGCTTTTTTTAGTTTTCTTTGTTGCGATCCACTTGGTCGATGGTGCTTCATTCTGGAGGCCTTGTAACAGTAACACATCACGATTAATCAGAGTTGACTGAGTGATACCAATTTCTGGTATCGATAGTACAAATATCGGTGCCCATGGTATTCGATACGAATAACAATGAAATATTGTAGAACATAATAATTTACATCGTTGTAAAAGATTACTGTAGCTATCTGGAATACATAAGAAATACCTGTAACTGTAAGGAATATTGAACAAAATACAGTTTTTATCAGTGACTCAAAAACATTTCAGTTATTTAGTTAGCAAAGTATTATTAAGTTATTATAATTTATTAATTAATACAAATTTATTCATGATATATCCTTGTTGAAGTTTGCATCATGTTGATGTTAATTTTTTTTTTGGAAAACACAACTTTATAAAAAAATAGAAACTAATTGAAATTTCAAAATTTTAAATTTTTTATATTTTCCGGAATTTGTCTATACATTCGGAATTATTAAATTTTTTCCATAATTTGTTTATACAATACACTTTCGACTTTTCCCCCCTCTGTATAAGTATTTTATTTCTATATTTATGTTTTTAATTTTAGTATATTTTGGTTTGTTTAGCTCGAAATAATTTCATTTATGCTTCAATAAAAAATGTTTTAAAAAAACTTTTGCACACAGAGCATATTAGGTTTTAAAATAAAATTACGGTGTATATATGAACCAATAGAAATGGTAGTTTTTACATTGACTATCACAATTAATTACTAAGCAAAAGTATAATTCTAACCTTTGTTGGATATACAGGAAAGAATGTAATAATGATAAAAGAACGAAGTAGAGCGAAACAATCATTTAAGCTAATTTCAACAATTAACTGTCCACCGTATTACAGAAAAAACCGTCACTTTGGTCATACATAACTACAAAAACAGAATTATGGCGTCGGCGATAGCGTGCAGAAATGTATTGTCGACCAAATCCCACTCTAAACTACCCTTGATAACACAGCCTCTGACATTCGTTTAGCTCAACAGTTGTGGCGACCGGCGATTGGGAGCAAATAAAGTACGGGAGGGCCCTAGACGGCCACACCCACATGGTCCTAGACGATCATCGTGTCCTTATCGGATGTACCTCCTACTCCCACACTAGCACCCCCGGACAATAAACATTCGAGAAACTTTTACAACTGGACAATAGCACTCTAGCAAACAGTTTTCCTGGGTGAACACTGGGCCACTGCTGGCTGCCAACACTGCCAGAGTGTGGACGCCGCCCAACCTTCAATAAAATGTCCGGGCGGCCACCACATGGGCCAGCACCGGGCAAACAGTGGCACCCCCATCAGTTGTCATATGCTATAACAGGGCCATTAGTTATCCATCAGAGACAGTAGCTGCCACAAGTGGTCCTTCAGCGGCCCTGTAAGCACGTGCCATAAATGATGGCTAACCTAATGTAATTCGCTAGTTTCCAGACAGTGGCAGCCGGAAATCACGGGACGTAACTGATGGCTTGCCGAATCTTGTCCGCCAATTTCCCAGTAGTATCCATAAAAAGCGAATAAAGAGTGCCTTACGAAACTTCTGCATTACAACAGTGCGCTGGGGAAATTTTCTAAACAGGTCCTGATAAACGCGAGTTTGGATCCTGGTGGAAACGAAACAAGGACTGTCTGCGTGGGAAGCGGGCGCCCCTACCAACGCGACTGATTTGCCACGCACGAGGCTTTGCTTGAAGCTGAGCCTCTTTCCTGAGGAATGTGTGAAGAATGGTTCTCTTTTTTAATTTTACAATTACGCGAGGTATTTTTCATTAATGTCAGTTTCATAAAATTCATAAATTTATTTTTTCAACGTAACGATTGTTTGTTTTTTTTAACTTAAGGGAACTTCACTCATATTCAACGAGTGTACCAACTTAAAGGCGCTTTCCAAAGTTTCGTGCTGTCCTTGTCGTCTTGAAAGGTGATTGTTGAATTAATATATTTATCCGTTCATGTCACATTCTGTTACTTTTTTAAAGTTTTATCTTTTCTTTCCGCTGTCCGAAGCTACATTTGTTTTTAAAGAGGAAAGATATTTTATTTTTCTTCTCGTTATTTTTAGAAATGAATTCCTCCAGTCTTGTGTATTTAACCCATGGATGAGTACATTATATCCACACAGCGTTGCTTTTTTTTTTTCAAATAATTGATAAATTTTGTAAGCGTATAATTCGTTTTTTTTTAAACATAACGCTTTTTTAATGTTTTTCTAGGGCTTTTGTTTCAAGCAGTTTAGTGTATGTTAAAACCAAATATTACACAGAAATTATTTCTTATTATTCATGGGAATGGAGTGGGTGTATTTCATGGCTGTAATCTAGAATTTCATGGCTTAATCTGATATTTTCGTCGACATGACGTATCACTATAAGAAATTAATTCCCCTCTCTACATATGCTTTTTTTTTATGTCCATTAAAATAACACAATGGCGATAGCATCGTCTTCAACTAACTGGTACCACGAGAGACACAGCACGTGTTGTTACTGCGCATGCGCAGCCCCTTTGCTTCAACCTGGTGTCCGGGTTGCATCGGTTGCCAGCTACAGGCAACTAGGGGCCCTTGCTTGGAGGCCCGCGATTCAACGCGATGCAGCAAGGCCACCAATGGCTGCCAACTGTTGGCGCTGCCACCAACGACCACTATCTGGCCGTGAGCGGCAGATTTCAGCCAGCAGTGATCCATCACTGCCAGCTGGTGGCCAGCAGTTTCCCAACACTTGTGTTTTTGTTGGGATGTAGCATTTAGCTCACTTAGCACAATGTATTGTGCTGCAACCTAATAGATTTGTTTTAAATAACCAAGACATTGTATAATAGTGAGTTTATTAATGCGAAATTAATTTTTTAACAAAAACTATAAAATACATACACATCGCGTTTACATAATTTTCTGTTTCTCCAGTTCTGCGAGTAAATTCGTTTATTATTTAATTCTAAGTAAATAACAAACTGGCACCTTCTTCAACGTGGTACCGGGCTGACCGCCCCCCCCGCCTCCCATTGGTAAGCTAGTGCAAACTGTATGACCTACACCTTTTATTGGCTAAAATGTTACCAGATTTTTCTGACCTGGACGGCCAAACTTGGTCTAGGAGCTACAATATGTCATTTACACATAAAATTAAATTAGAACGAAAATTTGAAAATCTATCAAGTAACAACAACAATAAAGAAAATTCTACTTCGCAAATTGAGGATACCTTTTCGGATAGTGAAATAATATCTAACCTTTCTTGTTTTAAGCTGAGCGAAATTCAAAAACCGCTGTTACGTTACAATTCGAAATTCGCAATTTCGAAAAATGTACCAGCATCAAATATCGTTGCGTTGGTTGAGGAGTTCCTGATAAAAAGCGATCAAAACATTGATCAAAAAGAAACAATTAGACATTGTTTCGGCCAGATAATAAGGTTAAAGTCCTTTCCACCATTTAAACCCGATCTCAACGAGGAATAATATAATGCTTTAAAAGAATTACAGTCAAATCAAGATATTGTCATTACTAAATCCGATAAAGGAGGACACGTTGTTATTCTGGACGAAAAACATTATGAGGCAGAAGTCGAAAAACTTATTTCCCAAGGACCTTATAAAGAAATTAAAAAAAAGATTCCCCGGAGATAAAATTAAAAGAAGTTCGGAAATTGATATCAAGTTGTGTAACTCTTGACCAAAATTTAAAAAGTCATCTAAAGCTCTTATATGCACGTTGTCCACGTTTCTATGTACTTCCAAAGTCAGCAATACTGACTCAGCTACACATAAGTTGTCAAGTTTCTATCTGCAAAACTATCCACCTTAACGATTTGTTCGAACACAACTGCTGTAAAAAATTCCATTGAGTTTGTCAATCGATTAAAACGACATCTATACAAGGATCAGTTCATGTTATCCTTCGATGTGAAATCTATGTTTACAAGTATCCCACAGAATGGAGCGTTCGGATCATTGTAAGCTAGTCTCACTGAACATCATTTCAGCCGACCAGAAGTAGAAGATATTTTGAGACTAGTAGAAATTTGTACCAGACAAAACGGTTTCCTCTTTTGTTAAAGAATTTCCAAACAGACGGAAGGCCTTGCAATGGGTAGCCCACAGTTGCCTGTTTTATGTGGAGTCTATATGCGTCACTTCGAGGACAAACTCTTTCAGCTTGTTATATGTGACTTGTGAATTCGATATCTAGATGATACATTTGTTCTCTGAAACAGCAAGAATTAGAAAATACTTAAATTAGTTGAACATATCAATTCAAATTGATCTTATTATGCAGTTCACATATGAGTCAGAAAATATTGGCTGCTTACCATTTCTTGACGTCCTTGTGTTACGCTTAGAAGTATCTTTTAGTACAACAGTTTATCAGAAACTATTTGGGTGATTTGGTTTTGCACCCCACATGGGTGATTATCAGAAACTATTTGGGTGAATAGTTTATCAAAAACTATTTGGGTGAATAGTTTATCAGAAACTATTTGGGTGATTTGGTTTTGCACCTCCATGGGTGATTTGGTTTTGCACCCCACATGCAAAACCAAATCACCCATGGAAACAAAATATATCTGCCTCCTACATATACGTATATCGTGCAATACATTTATGTTCAACTGAGGATTGCTTGCAAAAAGGGTTTGATTTTCTTAAACGAGTTACAGAACAGGCGGGCCACGGCCTTTTCCGTTATAGACAATGCTGTCCAAACAAGATAAATTTTTACGGATCAAGGATCAAAAGACTACGTCGAAGACATAAATTCCTGGGTAATTTATCAGACACTTTGTGAATGTTGACTTTCATATATACACTGCTGGCCACCCAAAATGCAACACCAAGAAGGACACGAGATAGCAAAGCCAGATTTACTGGACACATAACAACAGATACAAAGATGAAACGATTGAGCTTACAGGCTCGTGCGACTTGCGGAACACGCAGACATCAATAGTTCGTGTGGTCCCCATGGCTGGTAATAACGGCCGCTACACGCCGCGGCATCGAACGAAAGTGGCTTTAAATGTGGGCTTGGGTATGTTGGTCCAGGCTGTTTCCACACGTTGCCACAGTTCATCAGGCGTAGCCGCAGGTGGTGCTTGCCGGGCGACTCGGTCGCTGATCAGCGACCAGACGTGTTCGATGGGCGACATATCGGGAGAACAGGCAGGCAACGGCAGTAGTGTCACCTAGTGGGCCGTGAAGAATTGTTGCACGATGCGTGCCACGGGCTGGCGCTCATTGTCCTGTTGAAACGTGGCCGCTGGCAGGTCCTACAGGTAAGGGAGGACTACAGGCTCCAAAACGACGGAGATGTAGCGGTGGGTGTTGAGTGTACCGGCGGTGCGTACCAGAGGTGTGTGGGTGTCATATCCAATTGCGCTCCAAACCAAATTGCTAGGCGACGGACCGGTATGGCGATGCATAATGCAGGCGTCATACAGTCTCTCGCCGCGGTGCCGCCACACGCGGATCCAACCATCGTGGTGTTGCAGGCAGAAGCGGGATTCGTCGGAGAAGACAATGTCGTGCCATTCGGTAGTGCAGGTGCGGCGTTCAACGGCCCACTGCCGCCGCAATGGCTGGTGGTGTAACTTCAATGGTAATCGGTGCAATGGGCGCCGTGCGACAAGTCCCCGCTCCTGCAGACGACATCGAAGGGTACGTACTGGCACAGGTTGTTGTGCAGCCCACCCTGATTCCTCTGCTAACGTTCGTGATGTGGCGGTGCGATCCGTCAATGACCGCCGCACAACATCGTGCGGTGGTGTGCCACGGCTGCGACAATCACTCACGTTGGTCCGTCCGTCCCTCCTGCACCTACCGAATCCATACTCGCCTCATTGTGACTGGATGTCGTCCCACACGGGCACCGATGTCCCGGCACGATAAACTGCTGTCGCGATAAGCCACTATTTGTCCTCTGTCGAACTCCGAAACGTGCTGGAATGACTGCCATATTCTGCGACGCGGCATCGGGAAGCTTTCCCCTCACAGGTTCGGCAGCACAACACACTTCCACTACTTGCACCCCGCCTTCTGTGCACCATTCTTATAGTGTTTCTCGGGGGCGTGCCGGGCGCACATGATTTGCATATGCCCTGCATGGCTAATCGTTTGCATGTCTTCTCGCGGACGACGCATGCTGCGAATTTCAGGCCAATAGGATGCCTCCTTCTTGTTGTTGCATTCTGGGTGGCCAGCAGTGTAGAACAGGCCCGCAGGGATTTCAGTTTCCGTGTGAAGGAACACATGAACTACGTACGGAACTATGAACCGAAGAGGTCGTCTGTAGCACAACACTGTCAGGAAAATAACTATAAATTTTAGTTTGGAAACCCTACGCTCATTGATAATCCTGATTTGACTATCAAGTTTAACGTATTAGAAGCTTTCCACATATACCGGAAACTCTTCATGGCTTGTCAACGACATGACGTCGACTCTCTTTCTTTCAAGCGCGTGGAATGAACTCACCAAAAACCGTGACAGTGACAACTCTAATGATTCATAATGGTTTGAATGTCTACGCTCCATTCATTATGCTAAAGTCGAGCCAAACGCTCTGTCACACTATAGTCGATGTATAATAAGCCACTGATTGTGGTAAACGTTGATATTTTTATTCCATAAGGCGAATAGTCATGCGCTCTCTGAGGAGTTCGTGCAAGAAAATCAAGGCCTTTCTACTTTAACAAGGGTCTGATATTAGCATCGGCACATTTTCCCGACGTCTTAGCAAACCTGTTGGATTAAAGTCTTATAAAGCTGCACATAATCCTAGACTAATATCTGTCATGAAAACGAAGAGACTCCAGTATGCGAAGCGTCATCAATAGTTGACTGCTGAAAATTGGAAACAAGTTATTTTTTTCCGATGAATAAGCTATGCCTCAAAATGAATCAGGTGAAGCACGTGTTCGAACCCAAAAATGCAAAAGGTTTGAGGTAAGATACACCGCTAGCACCGTGAGACATTCGCCAAGTCAGATGATATAGTGCACTATGTCAGCATCTGGTATTGCTTCATTATTATCCTTTCTGCCGACAGGAACAACCATGACTGGTCCCTTTTATGTGGAAATGTTCTGCGAGAAGCTGTTAACTGCTATGCAAGTGCACAGATGCATAATCTTTATGCATGATGGTGCTCCATGCCACAGATCAAAGACAATAAAGGACTACCTGCAGAGGAAAAACATAACTGTGCTTGACTTGCCCGGTAATTGTCCAGACCTTAACCCCATCGAAAATTTGTGGACCATTTTAAAAGACAAGGTAGCTTAAAAACATCCATCAAATTCTCAAGCTTTGATGGACTCGATAAAGCACGTCCTGTGAAAATACATTTCAAGTGACTACTGTAAAACCCTCATTGAGAGTATGCCACATCGTATTCTTTCCGTGATATAAAGCAAATGTGGCCACACAAAGTACTGATTTCGGTCTTTTTGTGTTCTAAAGAATGTAAGTATTCATCCGTGGTGTCGTTTGTCCAAATATCTCCGACTAGTAATTAGCTGTTTTTTTAAATCTTAATTTTCAATAAACTGACAGGTGGTCTTAAATGTTTGTAAATTACTGTAATTATTAAAAGTAATGAAATGGGAAAAAATATTTTTATATAGTGGAATCCCCCTTAATGTCCCCCTAATTTCAAGAATATGTTCCGAAAAAAGACCAAAATAAGTAATGAATCTTTGTTTGCGTTGTCCAAGTTTATTAATGTAGAAAGTATTTCTTAAATCGGATTAATAGATGCAGAGGTATGGCGCACAAGAGCATACGTACGGAAGCACGTAAATTGTAATACTTTAAGCTCGTACCTTTCGTTTACCAAATAATTGCTATGAAGGTAACCTTTCTTCTTATGTTTACGGTTATGGGCTTACCTTGAAGTGTAATTAGAAAGCAGAGTAATTTGAAACTAATGAATCATAAATGGATTTATAACTTTAAACGCACTAAGAGAAAGTACGTGATAATTATAAATAGCCTCTAAATGAACTCTGAATTCTCATTTTGAAAATGTGTCTGGTCTAAATCATGCAGACTAAATTTTAAACAAGAACAGATGGTGCTTTTTGTCTCCCTAATTAGGTATCAAATACAAATTAACTGGAATTTTTGAGGGAGAAAGCAAATAAAACTCACAAATCTTCATTGTCGTTCCTGCAGAAAAGCAAATGCACTTGTCAGTAACCAACTTCCTTTAACCCTTTGCCATCTCTTTCGCACAGAGGTACACTGAATATATTTTGGGCACCCATAACGGCTCAACAGAGGCTAGAGATTGCCTGGTTATTATAAGGTTGTTTGGATTACCATGGATTGATATTGAAAATCAAATAAACCCGCAAATCCGTCACTCGTATGATTGAGATGGAAGACAAACACTTCGGTATTTAATACATTCTGGCAGATATATGTGATTAAATGTCGACTCTGCGCTAAAACACACAAATATGAACTTCTACACGCTCTTTTATTTCGTTACTGCTAGTATCATTATTGATATGCTTTCAAGGTTTCCAGTCGTAGAATCACGTAATTCCTTACATAAAAGGGGAATATGGATTTATTACGCTACAAATGTACACCAGTGGACAAAATCAAAGTTAGAATTTTCACGATTGACATACAGCACCGAATTTTAATCATTAAGGGTTTCGGTTTTTGCAGATTGTATGTAGAAATCACACGGTCACGTTGATATACATACACTGAAGTGCCAAAAGTAATGGGATATGGACCTAGTATCGTGTAGGACCTCCTCTTGCCCGGCGAACTGAAGCAAACTGACGTAGCTTGGCTAAACCTCTCTCTTGATTCCACAAATGGAGACATCTGGAGGGATGTTTAGTCATGCCGTCTGAACAACAGCGCACAGTTCCCTGGTGTTTTTAAGTGCAGAATCTTCAGTGCGAATGAACTTTTACACCACGTCCCATAAGTGCTTTATTGGGTTCATGTCGGGCGAACGTGGTGATCCACACCCTCCGTCGGAAATGTTCAGAATGCTCCTCGAAACCAATTTTGGACAACTTGGGCCCAATGACATGGTGCATTGTTCGCCTGGAAAATCCCATCGTTGTCGGGGTACATGAAGTTCATGAAGGGCTGCAAATGGTCACCCAGCAGAACAGCAAAGCGATCACCGGTTACTGAGGTGTTTACGAGGACCAGAGGACACAAAGCCACATATGTATGGAACCACCACTAGCTTGCACAGTTCCTTGTGGACAGCTTGTGTCCATGGCCTCATGGTGTCTTCTACACACCCGAACCCTACCATCAGTTCGTAACAACTCATAGCGTGACTTATCGGACCACGCTGCATATTTTCAGCCTTCCAAGGTCTAATTACCGTGTTAACGAGCCCAGGTGAAGCGCTGTGTCAGATGTCGTGGTGTTAACAAAAGCACTCTGGTCGGCCTTCTACTCCCATACTCCATGGAGGATAAATTACGCTGCACTAACCTGATGGATATGTCTCTGGTAACTCCTGGATTGAATGTGGGTGATTTTTGAGCCAGTGTTGCTTGTCTGTTTGCATGGCCAATCTTGGTCAGACGCCGCTGGTTATGGTCATTCAGCACCCTTGGTCGGCCACTGCGCTGTCCATGGTGGATGGTAATACTTTCCCTGAAGTACTCTCAATGCACACGTGACACAGTGGATTTAGGAATGTTGAATCTTCGCACAACTTCGGAAATTCAATGTTGCATCTGTCTGGCTTAAACTACCACGCCTCGTTCAAATTCCGATAATTCACATCGGTTTGCCACATTCCTACTGGCGGTAGTTCAAGCTGATTCACGAGATAACACCTCGCAACTAATAAAAATCGTGGCATGCGTCGAAGCCTTTATACGACGGCAGCGCCAGTTAAAAAGTTGCATACTGCTATCCCATGACTTTTGGCCCTTCAATGTATATAAATTACTGCCAGAATTTGTATGAATATGCAGTTTACGTTAAATCCAAATAAGCTTCATTCCTTCAGCTTTTCGAAATATTGCGAATGCAGATGCTTCACTATATCTTCAATAACACACAACATCACTCATGTCCTTAATTTTGACGGTGTTTTTATTTACATTTGATCCACCGTCAGTGTTGCCAAAACATATACGGAAATTCGTAGCCGCAACGTCCTTTCCAGAACAAAAATCAAACGGAGAAGTAATAAAATTTACATGCGAATAGAAAGTCAAAAAGCAACGTTAAATATGAGATGTACGTCAGAACCAACATAACGAGCAGCTATAATTTAACGCTTCAACGACCAGAGCTTTGAAATCTTTTTTCGCTCAGAATACCATAACGCCCGCAACTGTCTCAGAATTTCTTCTGTCCTCTTTACAAGTTAACAAAAGAAGGATTAGCGCTCGGTCACCAGACAAATCTTCCGATTTGTAGTCTTGGTGCGCATTGATCTTCAGACGTTTCTCTGGTGCGATCAACGCATGTTTTCATGGGGAAGGAATACGATATCATTAGAGTAAATATTATAGACCCGTGATATACCAATTCCTGCTTTACCTGTTTGCTTAGCGACAACAATGGTGACTGAGTGCAACTTCTGCTAATTCCTTAGAGGCCGTTTAAATTCAAAGAACTGCTGGGGTAGGGACATCCCACTTATTCTAAGCGGGCATTTTCAGGAGGTCGTGGTAGTTTGGATGTGAGGGCTTTCTGGCGTTATGGTCGTTAAAAGGTTAATAAACTTCTGCAGAAAGGTACTTCAGCCAAGGACAAAGTGCATATACGAAAAGGGATACTAAGTCAACAATGTTGGAGCATGCATGCAAAACACCTCGCGTACAAAACACGCTATAAAAGCCACAGGAAATACGGCTCTCCTTATGATATACCATGCATTTCTGGTGTACGGAGGGAGTACTCTGAGCGAATTTCTAAGACAGTAGTAGAAATACGCCATTTTTACAGTTATAGTTTAAAAGATGAGACAGAGAGAGATTGCTTGTCAGGTTACAAACTAAAATTCATAAACAGCCTTATGACAGCATAAAAAAAGGAAGGAAGAAAAGACTAGGTATATAAGCTAAAATTGATAAGAAATAGTAACTTGCCATAAATATTCGTATCCGTGGTTCCCATACTGCATACGTTAAAAAGGTACGCCCGAAAAAAATTATAAAAAAAAACTCGATAACTTTTTGAACAGACCTCGTTCGTAGTTAAAGACTCTTGAGATAAGAGCTAAGTGTGCAACCTAAGAAAAGCGTTTACGTGAGCTGTATTCCATATGCAATGTTAAACGAGCAGTATACATGTTGACAGCGATCGAGGCGATTCGCGAGATTCACGGGCAGTGTTCATACAGTGCGCAGAGAGAGATTCAATGTTAAGGGCAATTCTTGTCGCTGAAAGACAATCTTAGTTTGACTGCAGTTCAACGTATCTTATTGGAAACTGACAAATTCATCACCCTTAATTAACACACAGCAACCGAAAAACTGTACTTCGACACCGCTGGGAAAGAACCCAAGATCTCTCAATAACTGTATAGACCTCTCTGATGTCAGATGCTGACACACAGATCGCCCTGGATTGTTGGCACCATAGCGTAAGGCGAACGCACTAGGCTAGTTATCGAGAGATCTGGGGTTCTTTCCCAGTGGTGTCGAAATACAATGTTTCGGTTGCTGAGTGTTAATCAAAGAAAAACTTAGAAAGGGTGATGTCTTTGTCTATTTACATTGTTTCCACGTATTTGGAAGATTTTAACCGTATCTTATTACGTTATGATACTTAACGTGCCTGATTTCCGAATAATGGTGTAGAAACCTGTATGTTGAATTTATCACTGAATCGTGGCGGAGTTGCTGAAGTGATAGGCATATATTTATTTAAGATTTTCGGCTGTTGCAAGAGACGGCGAACTAATCCGAGTTCAACGAAATATTCTAATGCTGGCTTTATGCCTCCGCACACATCCACAATCTCCAAATAATGGCTAGAGGAATATTCCAGAGATTATTGGCATATTTTCACTCCACTCGATGTATTTACTTCATTCAGAAAACTTGAAAAATGTCGGTGTCCTGGAGTGGAAATCGAACCCACACCTCCCGATTTCCGGTCGAGTATGCTAGTCATTACACTACCCAGGACAAGGAATTCCCAAGCAACTGAACGTATATTTATCTGATTACCATCAGATTTGCGCTCTTAGCTTTGATACGTTCAAATCTGGTAGTGTATGTGAAAAAAATTCGCCCTATATACAATACAATGAAGCACACCGTCTTGATTTTTAATGCTGAAAAATGACAGATATTTACAAATTTAAATCCCATTAGTACCTTCGAGGCGACAGTCGCACCCGTCTTCGGATGGAAGAGAGTGCTTTGGTGCTCTAATATATACATCAGAATATAATGACGCGTGAAAGGGTGAAGCTTCTGCGCAAGAGTATTGCACTGTTGCCATCGCAACACAGTTGAGTTACAAAATAAATTAGACTTTAGAAAAAACATATCAAGCCGGGTATATAATATACAGAGTATATGTATTTATTAAAGTTCAAAAATTAATTATAAATGTTGTTCAAGTTCATAGTTACAATGTGACGTTTCCATAATCTGGATAGTTCAACTGGGCTATTGTCATTACAACAGCGGTCCCCGTAGGCTTCGATATAAAGGCTCTCAGTAGTACTTAAGGCGTATATTGATGCATGGGTGTGCAGCAATTTGATTTTATTCCAATTTGATGTTTTTATATACGTCATTATATTATGATAAACACTGACGAGCAATTGAATTAGAGATACCTATTTAGTAACAAGTAGCACCATCTTTCGCCCTGATGACGGCGGCGATTCGTCTCGGCATGGTCTCGACAAGACAATGGAAGCGTTGGGAAGCCATGCGGTTCCACGACCCCTGAACAAGCTCCCACAGTTCACGAAGATTTCATGGAGGGGGTGGGTGGGTCAGAGCCTCGAACATCTCTCTCGATGGCATCCCAGATGTGCTCGATGGGATTGAGGTCAGGTGACCTAGCTGGCCAAGAAAGCGAGGTCACGTCGGTCGAGTGTTCACCCAACCATTCGGATACAATTCAGGAGCTATGGCAATGTGCATTGTCTTGTTGCAGGATGAGATACCCTGTGGGATGTTGAAGACGCACAAACGGGAACAAATGGTCGTCCAGGATATCCTGGTAACGTTGACCTGCGAGAGACGATGTAACACGTACCAGGGGTCCCACTTCAGTCCACGTAAACAGTCCCCAGACGAGAATGCCACCCCCACTAGCTTGAAGAGTACCCTGCTGGCAAGAAAGATCCATCGCTTCATGTGGTTTGCTCCATACTCGTATCCTGCCATCCGCATTTACCAACGTGAATCTCGACTCATCAGTCCAGGCAACATTTTCCCACATGTCTAGAGTCCAGTGGCTATGTTCCCGCGCCCATACAAATCTTTGCACCCTGTGATGTGCGGTCTGCAGCGGTAACCTCGTGGGACGATGGCTTCTGTACCCCATAGCGAGGAGATGGTTCTGGATGGTGTGGCTGCTTACACGTTTTTCTGCACCAGCGTTAAATTGCTGAGTGATTTCTTGCACTGTGGCCCGTCTATCCGCTGTTACAATGCGAGCTAGTCGACGATGACATCGCTCATCCACATGCTGTTGTCCACGGCAGTTGGCCCTTTCGGGGATGGTTTTACCGGATTCGATATACTCACGGCGCACCCGTGACACAGTGGCTCGTGGAAATCCCAGTGCCTGCACAACTTCCGAGATGGAGTGACCCATCTATCGGACCCCGACAATTTGTCCACGATGAAATGCGCTTAGATCCTTCGTCTTACCCATACTGCGTCTGACTCCTGCTGATTCCCGTCGCATCGCTCCCTATATTGTCGGATCGCTGCATACGTCATGTCGTTTCCGTTTACAGAGCCGCCCACAGCGCCACATTTGCATAACGCCAGCTGTGTCTAATTCAATTGCTCTTCGGTGTATATATTAGAGCACCAAAGCAGCTATTACTCTCTTCCATCCGAAGACGAGTGCGACTGTCACCCCGAAAATACTAATGGGATTTTAATTTGTAAATATCTGTCATTTTTTAGCATTAAAATCGTCATGCAAAGACGGTGTGCTTCATTGTGCTGATAGTATTCATATTCCTTTTGCGTATATCTGATTACCAACAGATTTGCGCTCTTAACTTTGATAAGCGCAAATCTGATGGTAATCACATAAATATACGTTCAGTTGCTTGAGATTCCTTGTCCTGTTTAGTGTAATGACTAAAATGCTCAATCGAGAGGTGTGGGCTCGATTTCCACTCCACGACGGCGAAATTTTTCAAGTTTTCCGAATGAAGTAAATACCTTTAATAAAGTGCAAATATGCCAATAATCCGTGGAATATTTCCCTAGACATGATTTGCTGATTGTGGATGTGTGCAGAAATTCCTTTATCAAATATATGAAATGTTCTAAGCTTTAAGTTAAGGTTAAAGTTGAAGTAAAACCTTAAAGTTATGGTTAAAGTTGAAGTAAAACCTTAAAGTTAAGGTTAAAGTTGAAGTAAAACCTTAAAGTTAAGGTTAAAGTTGAAGTAAGACCTTAAAGTTAAGGTTAAAGTTGAAGTAAAAACTTAAAGTTAAGGTTAAAGTTGAAGTAAAACCTTAAAGTTAAGGTTAAAGTTGAAGTAAAACCTTGAAGTTAAGGTTAAAGTTGAAGTAAGACCTTAAAGTTAAGGTTAAAGTTGAAGTAAGACCTTAAAGTTAAGGTTAAAGTTGAAGTAAAACCTTAAAGTTAAGGTTAAAGTTGAAGTAAAACCTTAAAGTTAAGGTTAAAGTTGAAGTAAAACCTTAAAGTTAAGGTTAAAGTTGAAGTAAAACCTGTAACGTATACTCTAGATTCACTTTCCTTTTGATTTGTACTATCTCTGGTTATTTTATTTTACTATGTAAATTATCTTCTTACTGAACGAGATGTTATTTCTCCCGCTGAATGAGATCTGGCAATGAGTGTAAGTCATGACGAGGTGGTAGCCAGTATAAATAGGCGCGTTCAACGATACCAGAGAGGCTTTTGTTTGTGTTACGTGAGAGAGCTTTTTGTTGATGTGCGTAGAGAGCTTTTGTTTATATGGAGAGAGCTTTGGTTATATGCTTAAGGAGAGCTTCGTTTATGTGATTAGGTTCTTCGTCATTATTGTGCAAGGAGCAACGTTTTATTGAGTAGCTGTGTTTCCGGTGAAGTGTATGTTGGATCATATCAAGAGTTTCCCTAATAAAAAGTTGTTTTAGTAAGTACGTTTTTCTCAGTTCATAGTTTTGTCAGACCTCTGTCTGACTGTTAGGTTTATTCCATTAAGTGTTGTTATTAACAACCAGCATAAGACTTTATTCATCTTAATTACTACTGCAACATTACTACCAGTTATAAGCTTGTTCACTATAATTAACTACTACACTACTAGCAGGAAAGTTTATTCATGATATAATTAACAACACAACAACCATTAGAAAAAGCATATTCATTATAAACCTTAAAGTTAAAGAAAGTAAAATTTCAAGCGTACGAACCGAATTAAGACAACTATATAAAAAAGCACGGTGAATACATTTTTCGTTTTAATTCATATTCCTTTTGCATTTAGAAAGAGAGCAGGTCGATTTGTCGTTTCCAAACATGAAAAAATACCAAAAATAGGTTTTTCCTCACCTGAGTAACTCCTTAGTGCTAGCTATTTATATCAAATATCTCATGTAGGGTAATGAGTACAGCATTTAATGAGTAATATGGGATTTATAACGTAAATTTCTTTTCGTTCTGAACTTTTGTCGTTCTCCTTACGTTATTTTTAAAACATAACCATACGATGAAATAGTTCCTAAATTGAACCTTAACGGCCAGACGAAACATTTAAAACAAAAGTTAACTTACTGTAATTGATTCTTTATTTATCTCCAGCACAGGTATCGCACTTCAGGGTAGAACAGAATTCACATACCACATATCCAACACACACCCGAGCAACTGTTGTATCGTACTTTTTATCTATCGTTCTTATCTCATACAATTACACGTCACGTTCATTCTGACCTCAATTGTGTTGTCAACAGTATTTGTTTGAGGAGAAAAATGTAACGTTAAGTTGTGAAGTATAACTGAGAACAAACTCAAATTTACAAAGGGAAAGAAACTAAAAATGAAAGTTAATTTAGAATATACGTCACAGATCTTTTACCATTTTCTAATCCAAACATTGTTGCTGTTGCTTTTAAAAAATAACAAGCTGTGTGTGGGAGAAACTGAAGAAACGAAAAATGTAAAATTTGAAAGAGAACTCCAACCTTTTCACGAATTTCCACGGTAGAATCGAATAATGTTAAATAATTCATCTCTCATATTTTGTGCGGAAAAAGAATACAGAAACAGTAACCTTGAACGAACAACTTATAGCATAAGCGTAAAACATAGAAAGGAAAAAAAGAAAAGAAAGGAGAAAAATGTTATTGTTCTTCCTCATCAGTCTCCAGACGATCGCAATCCTTCAGCGCCTTTCGTGCGGTCAACAAAGAAACGTTTTTCGCCACGTATTGTGATATCGACCTTTTACCTTATTGGGTCAGACCTTCGCACTTAGATGTCCGAGAGGGGTGGGTGGTGCCAGAAGATGTGGGAGGTGGAAGAGGAAGGAGCGAAGAAAGGAAAAGACAAAATGAAAAGCAACATCACTCTGAGAGCAATGTGCAGACCGGATGACAAGGATGTAAGGGGATTACCTTAAGCCTCGCGAAAAACCACATTTCGTTTGTTGGCACCAATAAAACTTGTCAGTCAGGATTACGTCACCATTCATCTTACACCTATTTTTATTGAGGAAAAGATACCTTAGGATGTTTCCCTCGTAGGAAAAAAACTCATAGAATTTCTGTTTGTTCTTCAGCAAAAGTTTGACGCAAGCAAACTAAAGGGTTAATCGCATGTACCGGTAAGATGCAGAATATATTTGTCTAAGAAACATATTAGGCTGTTTACTGAGATGCTGGCATGAACTTGCTGAAGTTTCTTGCTCATTATGCTGCTACATGGGTTTACGGGTTATTTTAGTCACAATAATTTCTTGACAGAACTCAGATACGTTTCTTTCCGGAATAACTTGGTCTGTCACATTCGTGTTGACAAGTTGTCTAGACAGGTGCGACGACAACGTCACATGGAATACAAATCAATTTCTTGGTGCATGACATGATTGAAATTGTAGACGTGTTGCCATATTTTTTTTTCATTTCTTTTCTTTTAGGCAACACATAGGCGCAGTCAGGAAATGTTTTCTCTCACAGGATGAAAAATAAAATGTGTCAGAACTCTGAGAAAGAGTAGCTCAAGCAATGGAATTATTCAACTACAGAAGAATATGAATCGAAACTCCTTACAAATATTTCACAGCAGATGCTGACAAAAATTTAGAGCATGTTCTCTATATAAATTCGTCCTTAGTTGGTATTGAAACTCATAACCATTTTCTAACAAAACACGAAAGTTTTCAATCACAATTCTGCATCTGGATTTTCAACTGCTCTGTAGGAGTTCGGCTTATGTAACAAAACTTGGAAACAACTCTGAAATCCAGCAACATAAATAAAATATTTCATTGGGTGGGGGTAAGCAAGATCCCCTCTCACACTCTCAATGCATGTGTGTGTGTCAAGGCGAAGTCAGGCAGATAACGTTAGCATATACACTGAAGTGCCAGAAAAACTGGTACCGACGAGCTTATGCAAAGTATTTCGGAGGTAGAAACGAAGTTCGGATTTTCATGGATGACCATTGCAAGGGTGTACCGTGACTACAAGAATTCCGGCAAAACCTCCAACCTACGATACCAGTGTGGCCGTAAAAAGACATTGGGTGAACGAGACCATCGTCAGCTGTCAAGAATCGTTTCACGCGATAGGCCAGCATCATTCTCGCAGGTATCATCGGAATTCAATGCTCAAACCTCAGCAAGCATCAGTGTCCGGACTGTGCAACGTACCCTGCACGATACGGGCTTTCGGAACCGACGCCCAACTCGAGTACCCTTGATGGGTGCACGACACAAAGCAGTGCGCCTCGTTTCGGCACGGCAACACCGCCACTGGACACTTGATGACTCGAAACAAGTAGCCTGGTCTGACGAGTCGCGTTTGTAACTGTATCAGACAGATGGAAGAATTCGTGTGTGGCGCAAATCCCATGAAGCCATGGATCCAGCCTGTCAACAGGGAACTGTACCGGCTGGTGGGGGTGCGTAATGGTATGGGGGGTGTTTAGCTGGACTTCACTGGGACCCCTGGTACGTCTACAAACGTCTGTGACCAGTTAGTGCTATCTGCGCATCCTTTCTGACGAGGTACACCAGTTCATGTCCTGCATTCATGTTGATGGGTTGGGCCTGTTCCAACAGGACAATGCATCTACACACAAGTGTCGGGACGCCAAATTGCGCTTAGAGGAGCACTCATCTGAATTTGGGGTGTTGCCATTCCCACCAAATTCTGAATGTGATAGAACACCTTTGGGATGCCATGCAACGCGCTATCGAACACAGGAATCCGAGACCTCGGAATACACCCTATTTGTGGAACGCTATGCAGAAAGTATGGTGTGCATTTCCTACAGCATATTTCCAGAAACTAGTGGAGTCCATGCCCCGTCGTATTCTGCAGTCCTGCGCTTCCGTGGGGAACCTACCAAGTATTAGACTGGTGTACCGGTTTTTCTGGCACTTCATTGTATATACACTGGCGGAAAGTGAAGAAAGAACACTAAAAAGGAGACGTCTGATGCCAACGAAATTTATACAGCACAATAACGGAATACTGAGGATAACGTAATCAAAGCATTATGGCAAAATACAGTTGTGTTTGCTGGTAAACTGAAAAATATTATTTCCATGTAACATGGCTAGTACGAGGTTGAACCGCCATGAACTGCGTCACACTGTGCAATTCTGGCATGGAGTCTGTCGTACAGATGTTGGATGTAAGTTTGAGGTATTGAGTTCCAAGCATCCTCAACCTGGACGCGTAAATCGTGGATGGTCGTGGCTGGCCGTGGAGAACGAATCAGTCGTTTTCCCATAAAATCCCACACGTGCTCAATAGGGGACAAATTCGGTGAAAGTGCAGGCCATGGAAGTTGTCTCACACCCTAAAGCGCATGTTGCGTTCCACGTGCCGTGTGTGGGCGTGAGTTATCTTGCTGGAAAACACCACGATGGACCGACCTTACAAATGGCCAAACAACGGGCTTAATGATGTTCTTGATGTAGCAGGTGCTGTTTAACGTACCTGGTACAAACACAAGTTGTGTACAGGAGTGATAGCTGATCGCTCCCCACACCAGGAGACCAGGTGTAGGCCCTGTGTGTCACTGGCGGATGCAAGAAGGGTGGAGACGCTACCCTGTGCGTCTGCGAACACGCATACAACCATCGGAGGCTCTCAAAGAGAATCTGCTTTCATCGCTGAACACGACAGATCGCCATTGCGCTCTCCAGTTCAGACGTTGACGACACCACTGCAGCTGTTCTTGACGGTGAGCTGGAGTCGGAGGTACACATGCCAGAGGCACACGTGCACGTAGTCCTGCATCCAGTAGATGGCTGCGGATTGTTCCCACAGTCACCTCAGGTGCAACGGCATCTCGAATTTGCGTTGCAGTGGATGTTCTGCTTAACAACACCTCTCTTCTTATGCGTCGATCGGTCCGCTCATCAGTCCGTCTGTGACTCCCGGTTCCACGTCTTCTCCTGTGGGAATGTTCCTCGGACCCTCTACGCCCCCATCGTACCACCACCGATACTTCCGGTCCATTTCGCTCCACAATACGACGATACGACCATCCGGCCTCGCGGAGTCCAACTAGACGACCTCGCTCAAAGTCCGATAACTGCTGAAATCGTACACGTCTTCCATGTCCAGGCATTGCAGCTTCTTAAGGGTCTTCGCACGTGTCGGTACGCCGACGACCGATTGCATTTACTTCGATAATTGCATACTATTTACTTCGATACCATTGACGATAATTTGCATATTATGCCGTGCTGTGGCGTAAGCGCTCACCATTTGGTCCCGACATTAACATCACACCTACGTAAGCTCGACTCCATTAACATATGTAAATGTCATGATCGTCCGCCAATTCCTTCTGGGTGTTCTTTTTTCACTTTCCGCTAGTGTATATACCAGCTGTAAAATCCTTTGAGATAAGAATACAACGGGTTCTAGAAATCACTTATAGCTGTTTAATAGTTTATTAACAACGTTGGGAAATATCTTTGTACACGATATATTTGTAAATATCTTTTCGTAACCTGGAAGTAGATTTCCTTGTTCTGGCCCATGGACTACTATCGGAGGTCTATATCAGTAGGTCCATCATCAACCGTCGTATTCTTGACAATGCAACATAAAGTTGTCATGGCTGAAGAACGGTTCAGGAAATTGTTGTCGTCTAAATGTGAATGGGAGGTCTATATCAGTAGGTGCGAGGTCAATTCGCTGAACAAAAACCGTTTTACCACATGCTGAGCCTGTGAGTACTTCTGCAATGATCAAATTGGGTTTTACTTCTTTAATTCCATTTCATAAACCAGTGTCTTGTTTCATTGCATAAACCTCGTTGTCCAATCTTCAACATGAGTCTGTGAAGGCATTCCTGATGTAGTTTGCTCATTTAAAAGCTCTATAGGATAATACTGTTCAGTATTTTCTTCACCATTGGCGTCAATTGAATCAGATCTAAAGTATGTGCTTGCTGTCTCCTCAAAGAGATCATGCATATTCTCATTTAATTTGTCAACATCAAAGTTTTTGGGACACAGAATGGCTTTCTTTGCAAATGTTTTAAAATAAGAAATTTTCAAGTTCACCCCAAATATTTTTTGGCTATATCACCATCATGTAAAATATGTGTAAGCATCTCTATCATTTCCTCTGGTACGCCGTCAGCTGTTTCATTGGCACCATCACCAACTCGTAAAAGCCATTCACTGAATGATGAATCAACAGATTGAACATTACTTTTGAATCTTAAAATCTCAAACTTCTCCCATAATTGGTTGAATTCAACGCAGGCTTCGAGTATTTTGGTTCTGTTACCATGTTTGACAACACGGAGAGTTTATCTAAAGTCCTCT
The DNA here is from genome assembly GCA_039090855.1 of Macrothele yani. Taxonomy (NCBI): domain Eukaryota; kingdom Metazoa; phylum Arthropoda; class Arachnida; order Araneae; family Macrothelidae; genus Macrothele; species Macrothele yani. The sequence goes on along the minus strand of CM077013.1, from coordinate 12,970,206 downwards.
CCAAGTAAAAGGGCTTTACCATCAAAAGGTTTCTCATTTCATATTATGTCTTTTAGTATTCGGTCAACTGCAAGTAATGCAGTTCCTGGGGACATCGTAGCTTCGTTCCAAATGATGGCTTTCGCAGATTGAATGATTTCGGCGTCGGAGGAAATAATCTTTATATTAGACGTAGACGTTTCATTTAAAGGTGGCACTAACGTAAATTGATTAAAATATGCTTTGCCACCTTCTAACAGGTTAGCAGAGATTCCTGTGGATGCAACAGGCAAAGCTATGTTTCCTTCTCCACTGGTGGTGCTGAGGAGGGTTTTATACAAATAAGTTTTTCCTGCGTCACCCGGCCATCAAGAAAAAACATCTATGAGGAAGATCATCATTAGTGGTTGATGACATAATACTGTCATACGCTGCTTTTTGCTCTGCATTCAGATTACTTACCATTTCTGTAGCTTTTTGTCCTTCTGAGACGCTGTCAAAATAAACATCTGGAATTTGAGGAATGTTACTTGATGGAATTGGAAGATTATATTTATCGCATGAGCTGTTGTTAGCTTTGAGAGTGTCGTTAATCTCTCGAAGGGTCAAATTCAAGCAATGTTCACAATCCTTAGTAAATCCAATGTTATATCTGTGAGTGCAAATTTTTTCCAAAGATGGGATTTATGTTTTTCAAACAATTCTCGTGCATTGGGTGGTGAAACGAACATAATAATGTATGCAAATAAATCTCGCAGTTGTCGAGGCATGCTTCAAACTGATGCTTTATCTAAGCTTTTGTCCCATATTTCGTCATTCTGAATCAAACCTTTCTGTAATGCAGCCTCTTGGAAGGTATCATATAGAATTCCATTTAATGTTCTTTGATTTCTAAAGCTTTTCGCTCCAGACACATTAAGTAACAGTAGTCTCAAAAAATACACACTGATGGAAAAAAATCCCAACACCACGAAAAAATAGTTGTAGAGGAATGAAATGGCGGCAATATATTTGTATAGGTAACATATTTAATCGATTAAGGTTTCAAGATCACAGCCTAATGTAAGCGCGAGAAGAGCCATTTTAAATGTGAAATGCTGGTACATTAATAACCGGTGTAACCGCCAGAATGTTGAATGCAAGCACGCACACGTTCATGCATTGTGTCGTACAGGTGCTGGATGTCAATTTGTGGGATGGAGTTCCATGCCTGTTGCACTTGGTCAGTCAATACAGGGACGGTTAATGCTTGTTGGGGGTGACGCTGGAGTTGTCGTCCAATGATGTCCCATACGTGATCGATTGTTGAAAGACCTGCTGATCTAGCAGGCCACGGCAACATGTCAACACTCTGTAGAGCATGTTGGGTTACAACAGCGGTATGCGGGCGAGCCTTATCCTGTTGGAAAACACCCCCTGGAATGCTTTTCATGAATGGCAGCTCAACAGGTTGAATCGCCAGACCGACGTACACCTGTGCCGTCAGGGTGCGTGGGATACCCACGAGAGTGCTCCTGCTGTCATAGGAAATTGCTCCCCAGACCATAACTCCAGGTGTAGGTCCAGTGTGTCTCGGCCGCAGACAGGTTAGTTGCAGGCGCTCACTAGGCCTCCTTCTAACCAACACACGGCCATCACTGGCACCCAGGCAGAACCGGCTTTCATCAGAAAACACAACAGATCTCCACTCCGTCCTCCAATGAGCTCTAGCTTAACACCACTGACGTCGCAAACGGCAGTGGTTTGGAGTAAGTGGAATGCACGCTACAGGGCGTCTGGCTCGGAGCTGTCCTTCAAGTAACCGATTTGTAACAGTTCGTTGTGTTACTGTGGTGGCAACTGCAGCTCGAATTGCTGCCGCAGACGCGGTACGATGCGCCACGGGAATACGCCGTACACGGCGGTTTTCCCTCTCAGTAGTGCCACGTGGCCGGCCGGAACCCGGTCTTCTTGCGGCAGTACCTTTCCTTGACCACCGCTGCCAACAATCCTAAACAGTGGCTACATTCCTGCCAAGTCGTTCTGCAATATTGCGGAACGAAAATCCACCTTCTCGTAGCCCTATTACACGACCTAGTTCAAACTCCGTGAGCTGTTGATAATGGCTTCTTCGTCTTCTTAAAGGCATTCTTGACTAACATCAACACCCTATGTCGAATCTCAACGATAACTAACGCTCACGAACGTTACAGCTCGTATTTACAGCAAACCTGCTTCGCATGTTCCGAGAGGCGCTCCTAGCGCCACACGTATGCGCCGAGCGCGAAATTTGCATAGACGTCATCTTACAGATGTACTCTCACCGCCTACCAACTGTCGTTTATCTAACACAACCCCTTCTTGGTGTTGGGATTTTTTTCCGTCAGTGTATTTCTGGATCAGAGCCAAGGTTGACTGAATACATTCTTCCAATCAAATTATCTCCACCGCGTTTTCTTTGGACTTCTTGTCTTTCTCTGAACACATAATGTCTGGGCATGTCGCTATATGAAATGGATTGCGCATCTTCATTGCGCTCATTTAGTTTGAACCAAACAAACAAAATGAGGGGAATGAAGATGCGCCATCAGCATTGTATCTCTTTGAGCATTATGAACAACGTTTCGATCACTGTTTAAACTCTCGGGATTAAAGGTAATGTTCTATTAATCAGAAAGGTGAACAGGTAATTTAGCTATTGTATGAGATTGCTGATGCATATCATAACCAAGTATTCGCCACATTGTCTCCTTTGCGCCAACGTATCGGGAATCGACATGACTTTTTACTTCATTGTATTTGCTGTTGTGCTCTGTTACATGCATATTTGTACAGTCATGATCTTTGTGTACGTACTTGGAAAGGTATTTCACGCTTTTCACAGTAGCGCGCACCACGACATTGATGTGGCAATTGTACTTTAACAAAAGATACGGATTATAAGGGACAATCCAGCTGTTATCAATAATTTTACCACGTACAGTTGTGGTTGCACCGTTCTTTATAAACCGATATAAGGAATAGCCCCTTTGTTTGCTACTGTTTCATTTTGGAAAGACTTCAGAAATTGCTTGGTACGTTTGCCACCTTCCATACAAGGCGAATTGTGATTACGTGTGTACTTTCACCACACGGGCCATGAACCATGTGTTTCGAAACAGCTGAATATAACTTGAACACGTATCCGATCACTACAAATCGGAAACGCCTAATTTATTATGGCTTCACTTGACGTGATTTATTTGTATCCCAACATTCCTATCACTGCTGTTCATGACCTTATTGTTATAAAACTACAGGTTTTGGGTACTTACACCCTTCTGAGGGTTCAAGCTATACTTTGTGCACTGCGTTTAGTATCTATCTATAAGAACATAAGTTTCAATGGTACAACCTGCCGTCAGCTAGAGGGAGCCCCTATAGTGTCCCCTATATCTGCAGCACAAGCAGAAGTACTTATGCAGGATTTGAAGAACGAAGTATTGTCGACATTCCATATTAAATCATGAAAGAAATACGGGATTACGCCATATAATACAAATTTTGAAGATGACAATCCGATTTTTTTGGCGTAAACGTGACAAGGATGATAAGTAAGAAAATATCCGAAAACTTGAAAATTTTCATCGTCCTGGAGCGGAACTCGAACCCGCGTCTCCCAGAAAACGCCTAGGTATGCTAACCACTACACCACCCAGAACGACCGAGTTTCAAGTTTCCGATCAATTTGAATATAACCATCACAGGATTCGCTAGTCGAAGCAACCGGCATTCATGTTTAGCGAATCTGGAGGTTAAAAATCCTATCCCGTGATTGCCCGGAGAAGCAGATAAATCATGAAAGAATTATAGGATTATTAACCGCCAGATTCGCTAAACATGAATGCCGGTTGCTTCGACTAGTGAATACTGTGATGGTTAAATTCAAATTGATCGGAAATTTGAAACTTGGTCGTTTTGGGTGGTGTAGTGGTTAGCATACCTAGGCGTTTTCTGGGAGACGCGGGTTCGAGTACCGCTCCAGGACGATGAAAATTTTCAAGTTTTCCGATTGTATCTGATTTACCATCCTTGTCACATTTACGCCAAAAATCGGATTGTCATCTTCAAAATTGGTATTCCACATTAAACCTGTATTACCGCAAATAGCGGTATAACTATACCATCGGGACCAGAGGAAATGCTATCCCACACTCACCAACCCGCTTGGCCAGCGTGGTGAGTTATGGCCAAACACCTCCAAAATGACTCTACAACTTAAATCTTGGCCCTCAGTCTCCGGCAGCTGGAATGTACCTGGCCAAGGCAGCGGCCAGTGCGACATGAAGGCAGAGGGTGCTAAGAATCCCCGGAGGACCGGACTAGGCTGCCATTTGATGCTGACCTTGGCTACCTACAACGGACGCTCCCTATCTTCTGATTCAAGGCTTCTTGAATTGGAAGAGGAACTACAAAGGATCAAGTGGGACATCGTCGGGCTAAGTGAGGTAAGGAGAAAAGGAGAAGATCTCATTGAACTGAAAAGTGGACATCACTTCTATTATCGTGGGACAGATACTGGCAGAACTAGTGGTGTTGGATTTATAATAAACAAGAAACTGAAGGATAAAGTATTAGAAGTTGAAAGTTCCTCTGACAGAGCTGCACGACTCGTTATCCAACTATCGAGAAGATACCAGGCTCAGATTATTCAAACTTATGCACCCACCACAAGTCATCCTGAAGAAGAAATTGAAGAATTTTATGAGGAAATTCGTCATCTAAATAATAAAGGTAAGCAGCACTTGAAGATAATTATGGGAGATTTCAATGCAAAAATAGAGCACCGGCAACAGAATGAAACTTCAGTAGGTAAATTCGGTCACGGCAACAGAAACCAGCGTGGAAATACTCTCGTTGAGTTTGCAGAGGCAGAAGGGTTTTTCATCTTGAACTCCTTCTTCAAGAAAAAGCCACACAGGAAATGGACATGGAGACATCCGAATGGGACGACAAGTGAAATTGATTTTATTATGTGTAACAAAAAAATTCGTCATCGAAGACTGCAGTGTGCTGAACAAGTTCAACACAGGTAGTGACCATAGATTGGTGAGATGTAAGATGCACTTCAACACTAAACTGGAACGTGGCAAGCTCATAAGACAAACAAAACGTATTGACATAACCAACCTTAAAAAACACCATAATACTTTCAAGTTGGAACTGAAGAACAGATTCTCTGCTTTAGAAGGCCTAACATCGGAAGAAGTGGATATTTCGGAAGTTAACAGAAAAGTAACCAAAGCTCTTATGGAAACAGCAACAAAATTAGCTGGGTCTAAGAACAAGTTGCATGTAAACAAATTATCAGGAAAAACCAAAATGTTGATGCAAAAAAGAAGAGAGATGAGGACAACTAAAGAAGATGTGACTTCCAAAGTGGAATATATAGAGCTATGCAAGACAGCACGAAAAAGTATCACTGAAGACGTAAGGAAATTCAACTGTGAGCTAGTGAGGAAAGCAATTGAAAACAACCAAAGCCTAAAGATAGCAAAGGGACATCTCAGTAAGGGAAGAAAACAGATTATGGCTCTGAGAAAAGAAGATGGTTCTATAACAAGAAATAGAGGCGAAATTTTGACAAGAGTGAAAGATTTCTACTCCAAATTATACGAAAGGGATGATACATGTACTCCAGACATCATGAAAGGTACCAGAGTTCTTCCAGTCCTCCCAGCAGAAGTTGCTCATGCAATCAAGAACATGAAGCGGGGGAAAGCTCCAGGAGAAGATGGAATTACTATAGACATCATACAAGAAGCAAGTGGAGAAATTGAAACAGTACTCGCCCAAATTTTCACTCGATGCCTTAATGAAGGGAAGATTCCTGAGGATTGGAACAATGCTACGATGATCCTGCTACATAAAAAAGGTGACATTGAGGATCTCAGGAACTACAGACCTATCAGCCTCCTATCAGTGGTTTATAAAATCTTCACTAAAGTTCTTTCACACCGCTTGAAGGTAACACTGGACATGGCTCAACCGAGAGAACAAGCTGGATTCAGGAGTGGCTACAGCACAATAGATCATATCCACGTACTGAGAGAACTAATTGAAAGAGCGAGGGAATATGAACTTCCATTGTGCATGGCTTTTATCGATTATGAAAAAGCCTTTGATTCGGTGAAACCATCAGCAGTTACCACGGCTCTGAAATCCTGCGGTATTGAAGATGCATACATTAATATTATTAATAACATCTATGAAAATGCAAGTGCAAAGATTCGGCTGTTTGAAAATACAACACACATAAAAATTGGAAAGGGAGTGAGACAAGGTGACACCATATCTCCGAAGCTCTTTAATGCCACATTGGAAAATGTCTTTCAATCACTGAACTGGGAAAACAAAGGGATTAAGTTTAATGGAGATTATCTAACCCACCTTCGTTTTGCTGATGACATAGTCATTTTTGCAACTACCCCATCAGAGCTGCAGAGTATGATCCAGGAACTTGCTGACAAGAGTAAAGAAGTGGGATTAAAAATGAACTTTCAGAAGACAAAAGTGATGTTCAATGCTTTTACAAGAAATGAAGATTTATCGATTGATGGAGAAAAACTGGAGATAACAGACACGTATGTTTATCTTGGACAGCAGATATCAAGTGAGGGTCACATTGATGAAGAAATTAATCGGCGTACAAAACTTGCCTGGAGAGCTTTTGGAAGAAACAGCATAATTTTCAAGAGCAATATGCCATTATGTCTTAAAAGAAAAGTGTTTGATCAATGCATCCTTCCAGTGCTTACGTATGGTGCAGAGACGTGGACCTTAACTAAAAGAGACATACAAAGGCTGCAGACAACTCAAAGAAGCATGGAGAGGTGCATGCTTGGTATAACCAGGAGAGATAAGAAGAGGAACTCGTGGATCCGAAAAATGACGAGAGTGGAAGACATCATGATCAGAGTTAAATCCCTGAAATGGCAATGGGCTGGACATACTGCCAGAAGGACAGACCATAGATGGACAGCCGAAATTTTAGATTGGATTCCAAGGGACAGGAAAAGACCCAGAAAAAGACCACATGGGAGATGGGTGGATGAAATTCGTAAATATGCGGGAGTGACATGGAGGAGACTGGCACAAGACAGACCGTTGTGGAGGAAACTTGGGGGAGACCTTCGTCCAGCAGTGGATTGATAATGGTTGACAATGATGATGATGATGATGATACACTGAAGAGCAATTGAATTAGAGACAGCTGGCGTTATGCAAATGTAGCGCTGTGTGCGGCCCTCTAAACGGAAACGACATGACGTATGCAGTGATCCGACAATATAAGGAGTAATGCGACGGGCATAAGTAAGAATCGGATGCAGTATGGGTAAGACGAAGGATCTAAGCGCATTTGATCGTGGACGAACTGTCGGGGCCCGAAGAATAGGTCACTCCATCTCGGAAGTCGTGAAGGCACTGGGATTTTCACGAGCAACTGTGTCACGGGTGCACCGTGAATACATCGAATCCGGTAAAACCATCCCTGCAAGGGCCAACTGCCGTGGACAATAGTGTGTGGATGAGCGGGATCATCGTCGGCTAGCTCGCATTGTAACAGCGCATAGACGGCCCAAAATGCAAGAAATCACTCAGCAATTTAACTCTGGTGCAGAAAAACGTGTAAGCAGCCACACCATCCAGAACCATCTCCTCGCTATGGGGTACAGAAGCCATCGTCCCACGAGGGTACCGCTGCTGACCGCACATCACAGGGTGCAAAGATTAGCATGGGCGCGGGAAACATCGCCAGTGGACCCTAGACATGTGGGAAAATGTTGCCTAGACTGATGAGTTGAAATTCACGTTGATACATGCGGATGGCCGGATACGAGTACGGCGCAAACCACATGAAGCGATGGATCCTTCTTGCCGGCAGGGTAGTCTTCAAGCTGGTGAGGGTAGCATTCACCTCTGGGGACTGTTTACGTGGACTGAAATGAGACCCCTGGTACGTCTGACATCGTCCCTCACAGGTCAACGTTACCGGAATATCCGGGACGACCATTTGCTCCCGTTTGTGAGTCTTCAACATCCCACAGGGGACCTCATTCAGCAACAAGACAATGCACCGTGCCATCGCTCCCGAATTGTATCTGAATGGTTGGATGAGCACTCCACCGACGTGACCTCGCTTCCTTGGCCAGCTAGGTCACCTGACCTCAATCCCATCGAGCACGTCTGGTATGCCATCGAGAGATATGTTCGAGGCTCTGACTCCCCTCCATCAATTTTTCGTGAACTGTGGGAGCTTGTTCGTAGGTCTTGAATCCGTATGGGCCGCCCCGGTGGCGCAGTGGTCTAAGCGATAGCCTCTGATCATTCGTCCGAACGGCGTCCGGGTTCGAATCCCGGTAAGTCATGTATGTTGTGTTCGTCTTACGGCACTGGCTCTCTCCCTTCCCTGGAACCAGTGACCCTAAACATTGAGTTGCTCACGGTGGTCGTTAAACCTTCAATCAAAAAAAAAAAAAAAAAAAAAAAAAGGATCCGTATGGCTTCCCAACGCTTCCGATGTCTTGTCGAGTCCATGCTGATACGAATCGCCGCCGTCATCAGGGCGAAAGGTGGTGCTACACGTTACTAGACAGGTATCTCTAATTCAATTGCTCTTCAGTGTATGTGCGATACGTTGATGACATTCTGTTATTTTGGCCCTCCACTTCTGAAGAACTGCATAATTTCACTGCATCTCTTTCATCTAATTATTCATCTATAAATTTTACTATGGAATTTGAATCTAACTTTACCATCCCCTTTCTGGATATTTTATTGCAGCGTGACCCTCTAAATCATGTAATACCCACCTCTTTGTATCGAAAAACCCTCGTCTGTAACTTTCATGATACCGTCTACATCAGCTCACCCCTGAATCAGAAACTGTCTTCAATCCATTTCATGTTGAAACGTGCTTCATCACATTCATCAACAACTGAGTTGCGTGACAAGGAGATTGCAAGAATCAAGGACTTTGCTGCTACATTTGGCTATTACCAATCACTTGTAAGCAGTCGTTTTCAAAAATTGTTTGAAAAAATTCGTATTACCTTAACTAGAGACCCTAAATTAAGCAAATTTGTTGGATCCTTACCCTATGTCCCAACCATAACCAACATCCTTAAAAGTAATTGTAAACCCAATGGCATAAAATTTGGGGTCAAGAATAATTACATTTGGACAATGGTGAAGAAAGACAGGGACTTGATCTAGACTCAAGGTAGACACGGCATTTATGCAGTCCCGTTGAAAGCCTTGGAACCAGACCTGGAAGATCGGCTATATATCGGATTGACCACCCGTAATTTGAAGACTCGCTTATCGGAGCACAAATATAATATTAAAATTGGATCTACCTTCACGGCCCTATCGCGCCTAGTTCATGAAGATGCATATCAACCTCAATGGGATGAGACAAGTTTATTAACCACTCCATTGTCACGAAAGTTAACATTATTTACAGAACGTTTGCAAATATTTCATCACCAACCATTATGCTGTAATGACGACCTTCCTTGCATTATTCCAAACCCCTGGAAAGAACTATTCAAAACGCCTCATGAATAATTGACTTTAAGACTATTGTTTACGTTTGTTTGTTACCTCATTATAATATCACCTATATGCGCATGTCTGTACTACGCATGCACGCGTCATATCCATACCCAGTGTATTTAACCACGACATTCACAAGCTACTAATCACATCTGAGGAAGGGTCCAATGCGGACCTGAAAGACCTTATGTGCTTTTAATATGTATATATGATTTTAACTAAAGTTTTTATATTAAAATCTTTATACCTCAAGATCGTGCTGAGACGGCAATTTTCATTTAACTAGTTACATATAAAACTGGTAAAGGCTCTTTATCTGTAGGTTCTGCCGATAAAATTTGGTCAACTTTCTCAGGCAATGTTGGTTTGTCCTCTTCTTTCAAAATCAAGATCATATGAGCATGGGGAAGCCCTCTTTTTTAGAATTCGATTAAATTAATTTTAGTCACCGGAACTCCAAAACGATGCCTTTTGGTTATATCGTCCATTATTTCTTTCAACTTCAGTTGGAAGACTCTTGAAACTAAATATGGACGGTTTTTGACAGATTGACCGTTCATGTTTTTAGTAATTTCTTCCCATTTCGGGTTGTAAGTTATAGTAAGGAAAAGATCAGGCTTGCCATAATTTCTGACCATCGTCATTGCATCCTGATACTTTTACATCATATTTCGTTGATTACCTTGAAATGATGATGACAAAATAGGAGCTTTTCCAGGAAGAAATTCATCATCTCCAGCATTCTGAATTTGGTCCAGCAGAACATTACACTTTTCGACCATTAACTGAGACTGTATTTGTCGTTTGTAATTCAGTCTATATTCTTTCATTTTTACATACGCATCAACAATGTATTGTTGCGTAAGCTGTCCTACGCTTAATAATGAATTGAATACGTCGTTGTTGATAGTACTGCGTTTGTGTAACCCTTGACTATGACTTCGTACATTGGTTAACAACACTTGGTAAAGACGTCAGTCTAGGTTGAAATGGAATGTCAATGGCCCAACTTTGATCACCATTTGGGTAGAGAAGAGGATAAGCCAAAGGCTCTTAATTTGGATCGATAATGCTGATTCGTTTTGTTTTTCTGCTGTTGGTGCTTGTACTTGCACGGCATTGAATCAATAAGTCACGTCCGAGTGGAGGTCCACCATCTGCATTTTCAAATATAATGGTAACCTCTTTAGATCTTGGAGCATTATAACGCCTTTGATCATTTCTACGATCTTGAATAATAGCCATTGATACATTAGAAGGAACAGCATTATTCATTTGAGCATCTTGAATACTCTCTTGCTCGACTTAATAAAGCATTTTACATGCTTCGACAAATGGATTATTTTCTATTATGAATGTATTCAGTGTTTGTAACAGATCTTTATTGCCCCCACTATTTTCTCGCATTTGCACTCTTCGGGCAGCAGCCTCATCAGGATCCAATATGTACAATGGCGCGTATTTCCGCTCTTCTCCATTATCAGGATGCAATGCTCCTGCACGATGATAGTTTGATCCATTTATTCTAAAACAATAAGTCCCATAACCTGGTGGAGGAGACATTTGTGACCCCATCAATGCAAATGCACGAGAACTATTAATCGACCGTATGTTAACCATAAAGTTTTTTTGAATGCTCATGCTCAGATTTCATAAGCTATTCAATTAATGGGGAAATGCTAATTGGATCTAATTTTACCGTTCCTTTTGAGCAACATTTAGAAAATTTACCAACTAAAAGTCTCTCTCCCGCAAAGTTTTTGGCTTCAAAAAAGGCACAAATTTACTCAAGAGTGCCACATGAGTGTCTCGCTACAGTCTTTTCATTGTCTACAACGTTTAAAGCCACATGACGTAACATTTGTTTATTGTTGTTGGTTCGTTAATTTTCTCTGAACCTCTCGAGTGCATCGTTCATTCCTTTGTTCGGAGGGTCAAATCTTGTGCCTCTGCAATATTAACATTTCTCATGCGCTGAGATTCAGCTTCAATATGTTCCTGAGTCATATTGGTACGACGATCCCGCAAATGTCGAATTTCAGAATTTCTTTCAGCTGCACTGCATTTGTATCTTTTTTCTGGCATGTTCGGCATTCCGACGGTTAACTTCTTGTCTTTCGACTGCAGTGCGTTGTTCGCGCCTTGCTCGATCCTAATCGACTTTGCGGCGTTTATCTTCAATCTCTTCATTTAATGAAAGAGGTAAATTTCTTTTTTGACGCGGCATAGGCGAGGTTTAAAGCAACAGTCAAGTTCGCGAAAGACACTAACGTTGGTCTTTGCCTTACTGAAATAAAAATGATCCACATCGTCGCAAGTACTAAAACTTAATAAAAAAAAGATAAATATTAATAAATATTAACAATATAAAAAAATAATCTATCTAAAAATATTTCAACGCCGTTAATATTTATTATTATTTATCTTTTTTTATTTAGTTTAATAAATATAATTATTAAACTTAAATAAAAAAAGATAAATATTAATAAATATTAACGGCTTTAAATATTTTAGGAGGAAAATGTATGAAAAATTAATAATCTTGTAAAACATCTTACAACATAGAACTGTATGCTACCACATTCATCGCACCTGAAAAATGAACTCTAACTTCGAAGGAAAGAAAAAAGATGTAAACAAAACATTAAACAAGAACGGTTACGGATAACACGGTGTGAACACCGGAATATAAATGTTCGTTCTTTTCTGTTATACAGTGAAATAAAGCACATCAAGGGTATGTAAGTAGAACCAAAATTCCTAACGTAAAGTTTTCTCATTTCTAAAGAGTTGACCGTGTGATGTAAAAAAGCATCTCTGACGTCAAGTGAGAATGATTTGGATGAGATGACGTCAATGAAGTCACACCAGCAGCTGTGTTCTTTGTTGCTATGACAACAAAACAAAGTGATATGCGTGTGCACGGAGCACCTGTAGCTGATGACGAAACCTGCACCAAAACACGAAACATTAAGCGTGACGTCACAAACATTTGTTTATCGGTTGTTGCTATGACGATTTAAAAAAGTGATCCACGTCGTCGCAACTTAGCCTTTTTACATATTAGGATACATATATAGTTTAGAATCTGCATTTGGACAATCTCCTGACAACAAACAAGACGAAATCAGTAAGATGACGTCAGCATATGGAAACAAGATGGAGTCACATTGGCAAAAACAAGACATAGTCAGGCAGAGACGTCAGTATATGTTTACATTTCCAATTGTCTATATTGTAGTGCTACTTTGTTGTGTGCTGAATTTGTGCAACAAATCGTTTTTGTAAACGCACTCTTTGTCGTTTGTGTTACGTAGCCTCGCTGATGTTTTTTAACGCTTGTTACTTGTGCCAGATACATATATCCTTCATTCCATGAAACATCCCTAACATTTTTGTGCAATTGTATTCGTAAAAGTTTTTCAATGCTATTTTATCTATGTTTTAGTGATGTGTACTTCACTGAGAGGGTTTGTGTTGCGCAAGTTGAATAAGTGTTACTTCTAATTTTGCATATATCGACAAACCACTGCAAATTGATTTCGATTTCTCTAGCGTCTCAAGTTCTTGCATTTTTAGGTCAAAGTATTTAAGCTGTCACGGTGGCAGCATCCCTCTAGGAAGCGTTGGCTTCCAATCAGCACGGCGCCGCCCCGGCGGCGCAGTGGTCTAAGCGATGGCCTCTCATCATTCGTCCGACCGGGGTCCAGGTTCGAATCCCGGTGAGGCATGGGTGTTGTGTTTGTCTTACGGCACTGGCTCTCTCCCTTCCCTGGAACCAGTAACCCTAAATTAGGGACGGGCGACTGCTTATAACCCATTGAGTTGCTCACGGTGGTCGTTAAACCTACAATAAAAAAAAAGCTTTATGGGTAGGACTTCGAAAAATTTCGTTCGAGGTTAAACGCTCATAGAACTTTCTGCTACAGAGCACAACCGATTGATTAGGACTTCATCGCAAAGACATGTTCGGGAACGTCATGGAATTTAGGTATATCAGTATTATGTTTTATAAGCCCCCATTAACTGTCTTGGAAAACTTCTTTCATAGATATGAGATGTTCAGATATCATCATGTACGAGGGCTGTACCGAAAGTAGTGCATAAGTGGGCATAACATTTTTATTGACTGACGGAGGTCGTTCAAATTTCACATGTTGATGGAGTAACTCTTCCTCTATAGTAACCCTTCTTCTTCATTGCAGGTAAATAATGGATTCCAAGCAGAAGCAACGTGCTGTCATTTTCTTGACGAAGAAATGGTGCAGGCTATTCGTCATCCACAGAAGGCTTCAGAATGTTTACGGAGACGAATAAATTAACTGACTGGAATTATACTTTATACATCTGTTATTGATGGTTATTAAAACCTTTTCCTCACTAAGGCATTTCGATCCGAGTAATTCTGTTATTTTTGACGAATACTCGAAGATTGCCCCGTTTTTTGTGAAATTTCACAACTTTGAGCCCCTGGTCAGAGCCAAAGGTATTAACCGATTCGAAAAACATTTCACACAATTCTTGGTGGTGCTGACTCACAACGTTTCCGCGTTACGGCGCTTCGATCAGATAATTTCGGGTTTTTTCGACCCACCTTAATGCACATATCAGCCACTAAACTAAAAACTGCTATTTAGTACCACGTTGGATCTCCTTTAGCACGAATTACAACACAACTCGGATTCGGTTCGAATAGACTCCACAATGTGTTGGAGTGCATACACGTATACAACATACTAGCCGTTCAGCAGAAAGTCGTTTAAATGACTTTATTCTACTGTATGATCTCTTTCTCTATCATGTCCTATACATTCTTACCGGGGAGGAAGATAATGGAAGTCGCTGTCATGCTCGCTGAGTCACTGCTAAACACATCTTGCACGATGGACAGTCGCATTGTGGTCCGTGAAACAGCTGTCATTTGCTCGATAAAAAGTTAATTTTGCGAAGTGGACCTGATCAACAGCAATTTTCAGATAAGCCTTGGAATACACCAGACTTTCGAGGATTATCAAAGGACCATTTCTGAATCCACAGGATGTGCCGTACACCATAACCTCTGGCAACTTGAGTTGTGTTTACAAGAAAAGCTGGGGTCATTGCATCATTGGTTCCCACCAAGCTCTCTGCGTATCAGTACAAAACAAGGTGTATCATGCCTCGATGGACCGCATTACATGTCAATTCGCATTGTTCTTGACACCACTGTAGACGAATTTCCCGGTCTTTTGCAGAAATCAGTGGTTACCGTTTAGCCATGCAACTGCCAATGCCAATCCACTTAAGTTCCCTTCACATAGTTCTTCGCTGTGATATGGTTGGCGAATAGCCTTCATTTGCATGCTTACGTCTATTGCTGCACACAGGAAATCCTGTATCTCCGTACATGCTTTCTCAGACGACGGCGTTCTCGTTTCTGACAGATTCCCGTCGCATCATAGTTACGCCTTTTAGACAAGCAATGTGGGTTTTCCCCACTCATTAAGGAACCATATGTCACCGTTTGAGAAACCAGTGTTTCTAAAATCGTCGCTCCAGACAGCAGGGCATCTACATTAAGCGCTTATGGAATTCTGAGAGATACTTCGTTTTTCCCATTATCATCAAAGCACTACTGACGGTTACTGACATGTAGCATTCTTAAATAGCTGCTTAGATCACCTGGTGACGCATGTGATCGAGCTATTTTGAATATAAGATGAGTAAGTGATGCTTACATACATCTGCATAAAGTTGTGGGATTCGGTGACCGTTGTGTGCAATTAAAGACGTTATATCACATGGGTCAAAAGAACACGTTAAAAGTGCGATAAAAAAATCAAAGTACAATGCCGTTGCCCTGTAATTAATACAGACATCTGACGTGGACCAGGAACATCAAACAAAAGTCTTCGCTCTTTCCATGTTTATAAGTGAGTCACGGAAAAATTCTCCACTGGGAATCGAACCCAGGGTCTTCCAGTAACGCGCCGGATATGTTTCCACTGCACAACAGCGGCCTCGAACTCCTCCAGACTCACACACGCTAACTGCCAAGCCAATTTGGAAGGTTGCTTCTTGGAGCCCCGCACAATGCTGGGGATTCATCAAAGATGGTGAGCAAGAACTGAACAAATAATTAGAAGGCGAATGAAAAATTAATACAGACATTTAACGTGGACCAGGAACATCAAACAAAAGTCTTCGCTCTTTCCATGTTTATAAGTGAGTCACGGAAAAATTCTCATTGGCCGCCACCGGGAATCGAACCCAGGATCTTGCAGTTACGCACCGGATATGTTTCCACTACACAACAGCAACCTCGAACTCCTCCAGACTCACACACGCTAACTGCCAAGCCAATTTGGAAGGTTGCTTCTAGGAGCATCGCACAATGCTGGGGATTCACCAAAGATGGTAAGCAGCAACAGAAGAAATAAATAGAAGGCGAATGAATAATTAAACTGGAAGACCCTGGGTTCGGTTACCGGTGGCGGCCAATGAGAATTTTTCCGTGACTCACTTATAAACGTGGAAAGAGCGAATACCTTTGTTTGACGTTGTCCTGTAACTTAGAAATATTGCTACCAATGACTAAAATCTTTTCTTGCATGTGGCATCTCGGTGCAGACAACTTAGTGGCGTCAGAGTAGCAGTGTAATCGTTCCCGCCCCACTTCAGACGTACACGAAAGATGAGTAATGTTCTGTCATCTGTTTTTTGAGAAGTGAAACCGTAAATTCTACTGAAATTCCTCGTCGAATGAGTTGCAATATGGTGATGCATGGCTGTTACTCCAGAAAGTGTACGAACAGACTGGAAAGTTCCGAAACGGCGTGAGTTCTGTGACAGATTCTTCACAACTGGGTTAGACACACAGAGTAGTGACCCCAGAGTCCATTACAACCGTTGAAGGCATTGTGATGCGAAATCGCGTAGTGACGGTTGATAAAATAGCCGCACGTTTGAACATAAGTCATGGATCAGCGCACTACATCGTCCAGGATATGCTCCAGTTCAACAAAGTGTCTGCAAGGTGGGTGACATGCCAGCTGACTCGAGAATTGAAAGAACGACATGTTGATGCCTGTGAAAAACTTTTGCGGCGCTTTGAAGCACAATGTGGTGAACTCGTACAGATAATTCGCACTGGAGATGAAACTTGAGTTCACAATCATCGACTAGAAACCAAGAGAGCGAGCAAGTAATGACGCCATCCCGCTTCACCAAAGCCGAAGAAGTTCTGCATGCAGCCAACTGCAAGGAAGGTCATGCTGATTCTCTTTTGGGGTGAACGACGCGTCATTTTGGGGCACTGCATGTCCAGGAGGAGCACAGTAACCAGTGACAGGAATGCATATCTTATCAGGAATCATCATCGACTTGCCATCAAATGTAAATGGCGTAGACTTCCGAGTACTGGTGTCTGGTTGCAACATGACAATGCTAGGCCCCATCCTGCCAGTACAACGGTTCCCCCCAAAAAAGGCCTGTACATAGAGTGTTTTCAACAACCGCCGTATCCCCCCTACCTTGCCTCAAGTGATTACCACATCTTTGGACCAATCAAAGATGCGATGGGAGGTCCGATGAAGAGGTGCAGTCCTATGGACTTTCAGGTGTGATGAAGAGGTGCAGTATGTGGTGTATGATTGGCTGCACACGCGATCGAAAGATTTTTCTTCTACAGTTTTATATGCATTTGTAAGCGCTGGCAGCCAGCAGTGGTCCATCACTATGTTGCCACTACCCAACAGTCAATAAAATGTCCCGACGGCCACCACATGGGCCAGCACTTCAGGCCAGCAGCTGGCCAACAATTGGCACTCCATCAGTTGCCATATGCCAGAACAGGCCCATCAGTTATCCATCACAGGCAGTGGCTGCCACAAGTGGTCCTTCAGCGGCCCTGTAAGTACGTGATATAAATGATGGCTAGTCTAATGTGGCCCGCTAGTTTTACCAGCAGTGGCCACTGGCAATCACGTGACGTAACTGATGGCTTGTCGAAACTTGTCCGCCAATTCCCCAGTAGTAGCCATTAAAAAAAAAGATAACCGCAGTTTCCCAAAGCCACTTTTTTCCCTTCCGTACGAAACTTCTGCATGACGCCACCGCGCTGGGGAAATTTTCTCGACAGGTCCTGAAAAACACCCGTTCTGATCTAGCTGGAAAAGAACCAAGGACAGTCTGCGTGTGATTCGAGTGCTCTACCGACTACACTGCTTTGCCACGCACGAGTCTTCGCTTGAAGCTGAGCCTTTTTCGAGCGCGATGTGAAACTAAAGGTTATCTTTTTAATTTTACAATATTTCGAGGTATTTTTCAAAAATTTCAGTTTAATATAATTCATAAATTTATTTTTTTAACGTACCAATTGCTTTTTTTTTTACCTTAAGAGAACTTCACTCATTTCCAACGAGTGTATCAACTAAAAGGTGCTTTCCAAATATTGTGTGCTGTCCTTGTGGCTTTGAAAGGCGATTGTTGAATTAATATATTTACTTGTTCATGTCCCATTCTGTTACATTTTTAACGATGTATCTTTCCTTTCCGCGGTCCGAAGCTACATTTGTTTTAAAAAGGAAGGATATTTTACTTTACTTCTCGTTATTTTAAACAGCGAATATCTTAGACTTTTGTATTCAACACATGGATGAATACCTTATATCCACATAACGTTGCTTTTTTTTTCAAATAATTGATAAATTTTGTACGCGTATAATTTTTTTTTCTTTTTTTTTTAGCATAACGCTTTTTTAATGTTTTTCTAGGACTTATGTTTGAAACGGTTTAGTGTATGTTAAACCGAAAGATTACACCGAAATTATTTCTTGTTATTCATGGGAATGGAGTGGGTGTATTTTATGCCTGTCTGTATTCTCAATGCTTTGTGTATTGGTGCAAGAACTTTGCTACGAAATGAGTTTCTATAAATACGCGAGAGTAATTGACTATTTCTTACTGTTCATTAATAATTAATTATTTGTATATTTTCTTCCGACGGTAATCTTCGTAGACGTGGCATTTTATTAGGATATTAATTCGCCTCTCTACATATGTCTTTTTTCCTCTTAACAACCAATAAAATAATAAGATGGCGATAACGTCGTCTTCAACTAACTGGTACCACGAGAGACACAGCACGTGTTGCTTCTGCGCACGCGCAGTCCCATTGCTTCCACCTCGTGTTCGGCCCTTGCTTGGAGGCTCGCAATTAGTAGCCCTTGCTTGGATTCTAGCAATTGACGGCGATCCTGCAGAGCCATCAATGGTTGCCAACTGATGGCGCTGCAACTAATGGACCGCTACCGTGCCGTGAGCGGCTGATTTCAGCCAGGAGTGAACCATCACTGCCAGCTTGTAGCCAGCAGTTTTCCAACACTTGTGTGTTTGCTAGAAGGTGTATACCACTTTTGTTCAATAAATTGTGAGGAAAAGGTTATTTAAGGTTTTCATTTGATTCTCCCTTCTAGTTCGGAACTTACCAACAGTGTAGTAGTAACACCAGAACATTATTACGCTTGACTTAACTTACTATCTGATTTAACGTGACATGAGCGCAACCACAAGATCTTTCAAAGTAACTTACTGTTCAGTCATCTGCCCAACTGGATGAAAAAATATTTAATGAATTAAATTTCCAGGTGGGAGCCGGTGAGAAAATAGTTTTCTAAGACAACCCCTTCCTTGTGATTTTTATTTCAGTTTTAATCGATAGCTTTGTGTTACAAAGAGTGTAATACAAAGCTATCGATTAAATTTGGAATAAAATCATAAGGAATGGATTGTCTTAGAAAACTATTTAAGTCTGGCTTTTCCGAAGCACTTTGTAACGCAGAAATCATTAAAATCTCGATAAAATGAATAATTTCAAATTGCGTACTTTTGAAAGACTTAATTTTGAAAGCATGTGCAC
The DNA here is from genome assembly GCA_039090855.1 of Macrothele yani. Taxonomy (NCBI): domain Eukaryota; kingdom Metazoa; phylum Arthropoda; class Arachnida; order Araneae; family Macrothelidae; genus Macrothele; species Macrothele yani. The sequence continues at coordinate 12,950,753 of CM077013.1, read as the reverse complement.
AGTGTGATGTTTAGAAGCACTTTTCTATTTAAATATTTCCCGTTCTGGCACTCAGCTTAAAATGAATATATTTCGTGAAGGAAATCTTAAATGTCCATTGTGAAATACTTATTCTGGTGTAGTTCTTCAAGACAATGGTGTTCTTCAGCCCGAAGGGCGAGCAGTCATTAGGTAACAAACAATCGAAAATTTATAGTGGGAAAATTTCCTCTGACACATGCATATCAGATCCTGAGAGCATAATCAGTACATCAATTTAAGTGTGCAGAGAGCAAGTCAGATGCCTCAACTGAGTAGCGCTTTACTTAAAGAAATAAAAAGGTAAAGCTCCCACCATCTATCCTCAGGCGAGAAAAAATGACATGGCGGTAACTTCGTAGTGTCCCTCTCTCCATTACTTTTGGAAAACTGAACTCGCTACCTAGTGGAAGGTGAGCGAAAGCTTAAAATTGTGATTAACCTATTAGACTGGGCATCGATCTAGAAAAAAAAAGCATATCTGCAATAAGTAGTGCCCTCATGGTAGCAGGAATCACACACTCGTGATTCTAGGGTCAGAGAGGATGAAGTTTTCATATAGTTTGGTTCGTTCTCCTTCATATAAGCTATAAATAAATTATATGACGAAATGCATCTGAAAATTTAAACGCGCTCATGAACCTGAAATTCATGCATGTTGACATCCAAAACCCGAAAAAGAATTTAGATTTAAATTTGCTGCTTTTTCCAAATAATAATTACTATCTTAGTTCTTGCCGGCTTTTAAAAGCCGAAAGGATGACGAAAATAACCATTTTTTGAAATTTTTAACTTTAAATTCGGAATTTACTTCTAAACTTAAGGGCGAGTAGAATAAACTCCCAGTTGTTTTTTTCTCTGAAATAAGTTAATGAAGATTACTCATCTCAAACAAAAAGTAGTGTGCAAAAGGCAAACATCAATATCTTACGTTCAATGAATGAAATACCGGACTACACCATTTTTGCTCCAGGAGGACGACATAATCAAATTTTCGGATACTATTTGACTTAACATTCATGTCATATTTACACCAATAAACGGATTCATATCTTCTAAATCTTACATTCACTTAATTCTTGTACGTAATTTAGAAGGATGCTGTTTCTATCCTTTTTCGCTTCAGCAATAGCTCAACGTCCACAGTCAGAAAAACACATTTTTGACCTTTATAACGAAGTAAATTTCTCCGTCATTTTTGGTCCACGCCGGGGCTCGAACCTGGGTCCACTTATTCCGGAGCAAGTCGTTCTACCAACTGAGCTACGCAGACGTTCGTTCTCGCTGCTATCTGCCTTTATGTCGTGTGCGTCCTGCGGGGCAGGTACGTCACACCTTCTAAAACACTGAAAAGAAAGACACACGTAGAATTCAGTAAAAGGTTTTACCATTCTAAGATTTAAAAAAATCCATTTAATTACAGTTAATTTTATTTTTCTGGTCGACCACAGTTTCGCAGTACTTTGACCCAGTTCCTTCAGGTGAAATGGCATGTAAATATTCAAAGCACTATGACATCATCAACAGTGGTGACAGTCACGGATGCTTGCTAGTTGTTTCCACGAGCTTTGTACCAATAAAGTGGATGTCGTGTCATCGAAAATTTGTGATTTTGATATACCGTGTGGTTGTAAAATACACAGTGCGTCAAAGAATTTTTAAGACTGGGCTAGATTTCAGCCTACGGTGGCGCCACCAGTGCAATCGCGAATGCGTTATAAACCATGACCATCTGCTTGCTTTCTGTCAAAAGTACTGCGCAGTTGTTAAAGTAACTCAAACGAAACGGCCGTTCGTTAGAAAAGTAAAATTTTTTACATGTTGAATTATTAAGATGAAACAAAGGGCTGCTATTAAAGTTAACGCAAAACTTGGTAAAAGTGCCTCGGAAATGTACCAAATGATGAAACAAGTTAATGGTGAGTCTTGTTTAAGTAGATCAAATGTTTTTCTGTGGAACAAACTTTTTTGGACGGAAGAGAGACGCTAGAAGATGATAAGCATACCGGAAGACCAAGTTCATCTAGGACACCTGAGATTATTAAAAAAGTGCGTGAATTCGTGGAAAAGAATCGATGTGCGTCACTAAGTATGATGAAAAAGTCTTTAAACATCAACAAAGAAACGATTCGAACCATCCTGCATGAAGATTTGGGCAAAACGGTGCTAAATGTTTCCACACACGTTAATCAATGAACAAAAATCAAGGAGAAGTGCACATTGCAGAGACATCATTTCAGCCGCTAAAAATGATCCAAACTTCTTAAAATCGATTGTTACTGGTGATGAAACATGGGGTTTTCAATATGATCCTAAAACAAAGTGACAAAGTGCGGAATGGAAGTAAAAAAACTCGCCACAAGCCAAAAACACAAGAAACGTTCCATCGAAAATCAAAACAATACTCATTACATTCTTCAAAGAATTTATTCCAAGTGGACGAACAATTACTGGTGAGTTTTATTTAAATGTTTTGAGGCGTTTGATGGGCAGAATTCGTCGCATTCGTCCAGAATATCGGGATGAAAACAGTTGGTGTTTGTTGCACGATAATGCACCCAGCCACACCCCACTTCTTGTTCGTAGGTTTTTGGCAAAAAATGTCTGTGTGTCTTGAATCATCCACCGTATTCGCCTGATTTAGCACCCTGCGACTTTTTTTGGTCCCAAAGCTTAAAATGACGTTAAAAGAGTGTTATTGTGATGACATTTCGACCATACAAACAGCTTCGACGCGTGCTTTGGAGTTAATTCCGCAAAGTGAACTGGAACAGGCATTCGAATCATTATTAAATCGCTGTAACAAGTGTATTGAAGCCGGAGGGCCTTATTTTGAATAACAAACCAAAACAAATTATAATTTCTTGTTTCTATTTTATTTTACAGACCCAGTCTTAAAAATTCTTTGACGCACTGTGTAAGTATCGTATTTTGAGGTGTGTAAAGAAGGGAGAAATGGAGGCCCAGTGACGAAACTTGGTAGGTAGCTTATTAAAGATATGGGAAAAAGATCTTGTTGGATAATAATATTTAGTTTGAATTGTGTAACTAGAAGACCGATGACGCTTCAAGCAAAAAGAAAACCGAATATATGCATGAATTTACTAGATTCTGACAGGAAACACCTTTCATGACATAATCTGCCCAATATGCTAGTCATCAAAATAGAATACCTGTGATGCACAGAAGAAGGATTACTTCTGAAATCCAAGAAATTGTTTGGACACTACCGTGTTCGTGCAAGACGGTGCACCTCCACATGTTTGTCGGCAGGTAAAAGAATTGCTCACTCTTACATTCGGTAATGAACGCATAATTTTGCAAGAGTTTCAGCAGTCCTGGCCAACACACTCACCAGACCTTACGCCCTGTGATTTCTGTTTAGGGATACCTAAAAGGGAGAGATTATCAGGAGGGCATATGCTTCTTCGGAGATCTGAAAACGAATATAAGGCGTGAAATGTCCAACATCGACCGCGACATGCAACGAGCAGCCGTGTGTCATCTCATTTCACGGCAAGCATATTGAGCAGATTTTGTCCTGAAATGTTTGTCCATAACCTGCAAATTGACGCGCGTATCTGTTCTTTCCTTGAGTTTTTAGAGCCACTGCTCCCCTAGCGGCGCAATTTTGAACTTTTCAAGCATTCTTCATTCGATCATATATTGTATGTATCGCACGTTATACTTACCTGTAAAACGCCTGTGTTGCCAATATCGGCTTCAGCCAGTAGGGTTGTATGGACAAAACCCAACTGAGAAAGCGTTCGCTGATATGCCAACGACATGACATCCACTTCAATTCTTTCAAGCAAGTGACGGCAACTGCGAAGCATCTGTGACCTTACTGTTGATTATATTGCAGCGATTTGAATATTTACGTGCCATTCGGTCTGGGGAAGCTGAGCCGAAGCATCGCGGAACTGTGGTTGACAAAATTAATAAAAAAATAAATAAATAAAGATTATTTTGTTTAAATGTTGTTTATTCCAATCTTACAGTATATACTTCAAAATTTTAGTAGTCTGATATTTATAACATTTACTGTATTATTAATACCAAAATAACACTGTGCTTTAAACCTTTAACGACCATAACGCCCAAAACACCCGTACATACAAACGGCCATACCTGCCCGAAACGCCTATCCAGAATGAGTCAGATTTCCTACCCTTACCTGTTCTTTAAATTTTCACGACCTATGAGGGATCTGCAAGGGTCACCGTCCGTCACCATTCTTGTTACTAAACAAAGAAGTTAAACAACAGATAGTTTCGGACGTTATGGAATTTAGAGTGATACTACATTTTAGAGTCATGGTCATTAAAGGGTTAAGTCATTGGTTACATAATCCACAACAATTTAGCGTTACTAGGCGACTGTCATTGAAATAGTTGAACTACAGGCATTACATAATTATATTACATTTAATTCAGAAAACAACGTTTATTAATGCGATTTTCATTATTTAAAGCCTACTATTGTTTCGCTGAAAGCCATTGTTAAGCTTTGTCAAGACTAAGCGTTTTGATTTCTTCGTTCTAGATGGAGATAAATCATTTACCAGCTTATTACTGTTTTGGAAATACAGTGGATCCCGCTTAAGAAGTTTACGTTGGGACAAAGCGAGGAAAACTTCTTAAGCGGGAAGACTTCTTAAACGGGAAGTGTCTGATTGGGTTTTGTAAGAATTTAGCGATTAAAAATGCTGCATAGATTAAATACAGAAATTACATTTTAGTTAATTTTAAAGTAACAAAAAATATCACAACTTACCCATTTAAACTTGACTATGAGGATTCAAAGCTACATTTATTATGCTACAGGATTACAAAAATACTGATCTAAAAGCGGTTGTTTCTTCCTTTTGTCCACTAGGTTGCCAAAGTACGTGTCCATTTCCCTCAATCTGCTGGAACAACGTTCGTGGCTTTTTATAAAGCGGTGAAAAGTTTATAATGCTTTATCAGCTTCAGCTGAAGTTGGAATTGGCCTGCACTCATCTTCTTGCGTTTCTGGTTCATCGTTCTCTTGCGTTTCGATGTCGCAAATATCGTCGATATTTTGCATTTCAAAAGTGGGAACATCTTTGTCAACGTTTAGAAACTCTTCAAAGGAAGATTTGAAGTTTAGTTTTTTTGCAAACTTTCACAAGCTTCATTGTTTTCATGACTGCTTTCTTCATCAGAAAAACTAAGCTCATCAGCGTTGAAACCAGCTTTCCTGAAGCAATTCGTGATCGTTGGAAATGCCTTTTCCCACGAAGAAACAATAAAATGCATAGCATCTAATAAATTCAATTTCAGTGTACATCTGGTGTAACTTGAGTCTGATTCAAGCTTCTGCATTAGCCAATAAACTAAACATTTCCTGTAGAATTGTTTCATGGTTTTAATTATTCCTTGGTCATTAGTTGTAATAGTGAAGTCGAGTTAGGTGGCAGGAAAACTACTTTTACATTTTCCAGATGAAAAAGGTAGGAACTACTTTTACATTTTCCAGATTCTTTGGATGGGCTGTGTAATTTTCTAAAAATAACAAAACTTTTCTATTTTCGTTTTCCATTTTTTTCTGAAGCTCTATAAAAAAGTTTTCAAAATTCTGAACTGTCATCCATGCGTTTTTGCTATTTCTGTAATTGCGTGGAATAGTTTTCACATTTTTGAAGCACCTCAGATTCTTCGATTTTCCAGTGGCCAATAAAGGCAACTTTTTTGTTCCATCCATATTAGCTCCTACCAGAACTTTCAATCTTTCTTTATTAACTTTGACTGTGGTTGCTATCTCCTGTGAAAGAGTAGGTCTTGTCAGGAATAAGGTTGTAAAACAAAGCACACTCGTTAGCGTTGAAAACATCTTTTGCTTCGTATGCTGATAACAGTTCTGGTAAAACATTTAATTTCCAATCATCCACTTCTTCGACGTTAACACTTTTTGATTCTCCACAAACAGTTTTATATGTCAGTCCTGCTCTTTTCTTAAAACAGTCGATTCATTCATTGGAAGGATTAAAGTCAACATTTAATTTCTCGGAAATCTTTTCTGCTTTCTCACGAAGAATTGTCCCGTTGATCGGAATGTTAGCGGTTCTTGCTTGTTTAAACTGCACAAGATGTTTTTCTTCGACATCCTCGTTTTTACCCTTCTTAATCTTTTTGTATTTTAATGAATGGGAAGCATTTACAAGCACATTGTCCCGTTTTGCCAGTATACCGTTGAGGGTTGTAACAGGTAAATTTAGTTCTTTTGCTATCTGCACCCTAGTTAAATGAGGGTTTTCATCAACTTTTGTAATGTTTCTCAACCACAGATAAAGCTATTTTTTATGCCTTTAGACGCCATATTTCTAGCTATGAATTTCAACAACAAAACTAAATGTTTAACTCCACGTATGCGAGGTGCAACATATGAGCCTAACTCTGACAGAATGACTAACTTTCTGCAGGTGTTTCCTTTCCCAGCCTTTTCCCAACCCCAAAGATAAGGCAATTGTGATACACAAAGAGCAGACGCAGAAAAAGTGGGGGGAGTAAACATGACCCCCTGCGTTGACCGTGGGAAGCCGGCAGGGGCTTCGCTTACTACATGTACAGGGAGAACAGAGGAACGTTTCCTCCCAACTTTTTTGACATGAACTTATCTGCTGGATGAGTTCCAAAATCATATGTTTTTACTTAGAAACTTGTGACACTTAAAACTTCTTAAACGGGAAAACTTGAAACATCGTTGCTTCTTAAGTGGGAAAAATTAACATTACCACTATGGAAAAAAAGCGGGACTCTAAAAATAAAACTTCTTAAACGGGAAAACTTCTTAAGTGGGATCCACTGTATATGCATGAATGACCTCTAAAATGTCTAGGTCAAATACTGATTTAGGTCTATCTAACAGTTTGGCGTCATTAAACAGAAATTGGTGGTTCTTTTCCCAACAGTGTTGGGCTGTGGAAGATTTTTGTATTTCAAACTTTTTAATGTATGATTGGTGTACTTTTAATCTGAATTTAAGCGATCTCCATGTCTGACTTATGTATGACAGACCATATTTTCACTGGATGCGGTAAATTCGGCAAGACTTTATGTCAGGAATTAGGCCCTTTTTTGCAGAGTAAATCATCTTAGATACAGGAGTGGAGATAACTTTAAAATGTGATGACTTAAAGATTTTTGAAATTTGGAAACACATTTTAGGAATGAATGGAAGAACCTCCAAGTTTCTTTGAGAATTTTAAGAGTTCTGGGTCAAGGTGGATTTGGATGTATATTTACCACACTTACCCAACTTCAAATGTCCTCATCTTTATTGGATATTTGCTAGCTTTAATTATCGTTATTGGATATTTTTGCTAGCTTTTAATTATTGAAGGAAGTCTGGTGTACACTTTTTTGGGACAAACGGGTTTTTGCCAAAGAACCCAGTACTGGAACGAAACGATAGACATATTCTATGTCAAAAGCATCATTACTAGTGTGGATTATTTTAGTATGCGGTATAATATTAAGAGCGGAGAAAATCCTAATAACAGTGGAGCTAAACAACAACGCAGCTATACAACACTGAACGAATATTCACCACACTTACCCAATTTCGAATAGCTATGTATTACCTAAAATATTTACTCCAGTCTGTTTGCGCGTATGTATAAACCCCAACGAGAAAAGCATATGTTGACTACGGGATTTCGTGATCTCTACTGTTAAAAAGGACGTCTAAATCCCAAATTCCAGATATCTAACAGTTACAATCGACAAGTTATTGGTTACACAATTTGTATATTTACACTTATAAATGGAAACAGTTCGCCGTTCATTTATTTCAATGCGTTAGATTAAAAAGGAATCACATTTGCATCTCTTTACTTCTAACGATTGTCTCATTGCACATGTATTTCATAATGAATTCACCATAACTTCCTGCTTTCACAAGCCTCAAACAAGAAAGGAAAACAGTTTTTCATACTCTGCTTTTAACACAATTTATGGCATTGCCGAAACAATGCGAAGCGTTCGAAATACAAATTTGCGATTGAATCTGATGAATTGATTGTGCGAAACGTAATTTGTTTAATGAAAACAAAAATCAGTGCGATAATTAGCGCATAATTAGTCTGCAAATCTCTTGTAATCTTTGATTTTACTTTTTTTTATTCTTAAACCATACTTAATTGTTATCTCGTTATTTCTACAGTGCGCTTAGGTGCTTCGACGGAGGTTAACTTTCCTGGAAATCGTGTAGAGAGTACTTTTAACTTTACAGTGTTATCGTGTTACCATTTTTGGCACGTCTTTTGTCTGTCCGTCAGATCGCCTGTGAACACCATACCGCTGCAACTATAGTCAGATTTGAAAAATTCGTTTTGCATTAGGAAACTTGAAATGTGCGAATGACTATCCTTCACTTTGTTTTTAACGATGTACAATTTACCCGCTAGAGAGCGTAAATGCAGATGATATTGAATCCAAAATACATAATATTCCATATACACTCATCGTCCAAAATACAGTTGCACCCAGAACGACGTGTCCGATTGCAATGCTATTCGGGAGGAAAGTAAAGTTTACCAGGAACAATGAATGATTAACCATTGAGACTGATATGGGTAATATGTATTTATTGAGCTGCACGCCAATAAGTAGTGTCTCTCAGTCTGGCTTTGGGACTCTAAATTTGCTCACACGGCATGTCAGACGTCTCGGGTTGAAGTTGTACTCGTTACTAATGGTGTCCTGTGCTAATATATCCCATGTAGCTTGAATCTTCTTACGCAGATCCTGATTGATTGAGCGGTAGGGGTGGAGTGTGGATAGCGGATCCGATAGTATCCCACACATGTTCAATCGGCGATAGGTCTGGCGATGCGGCTGGCCATGGTAGAGTGTCAGTGCCTTGAAGGCAAACTCTCGAGACAGCAGCAGTATGCGGACGAGCGTTGTCCTGTTGGAGAATTGCACCGGAGTGAGCGTTCAGGAAAGGTAGGGCCACTGGTTGCAGGGCCTTATTAACGTAACGTTGCGCTGCCAATGTGCCTTTAATGAACACCAAAGGTGATCTGGTATCATAGGCAATTGCACCCCACACCATAACACCAGGCCTTCTGGACGTGTGACGCTCGACAACAAACCGTTCATCTTGGTGCTGACCACGGAGCCTCCAAACACGCATTATGTGTTCGTCTCCTCCAAGACAAAAGCACGACTCGTCACTAAAGATCACGTGCTGCCATTCTAGGTGGCTCCATGGCAGTCTGGCCCGACACCATTGAAGTCTTTGGCGAAGATGCACTGTTGTTTAGGACAGTCATAGTAACGGTCTGCGTGCGTGTAGTCCTACGTCGTGCAGATGTCTGCCAATGATGCTCTTACTAATCGGACCGATGCATGGAGGGCACCACTCTCGCTGAATATTCGGAATCGCGGCTGTTGGGTCACTCGAGGTATGTCGGACAACCCGTCGGTCCTGTTTCTCCGTGTTTCGTCTAGGTCGCCCAGACTCTTCCTGTCACTGCTGTGTGCCTTTTTCCGTGTTGGGTCACTCGGCGCATGTTGGACAACCCGTCCAACCTGTTACTCCGTGGTTCTTCTAGGTCACCCAGACCCTTTCTGTCGCTGCTGTATGCCTTTTTCCATCCACTGCCGCCAACAGCGTGCTATCGTGATATCCTCACGGTTGGTATGACGTGCAATACGGCGATAGAACCACCCGTCTTCCCGCCGCCTGACGTTGCGGCACCTCTCGAGCTCCTCCAACTGCTCGAATTGCTTCCAAATTTTTCCCCGGGGCATACTTCACTTGCAATGGATGCAACAAAAACAACAGCAAGAGTCAGAATGCCAAGCTCGCGTAACGGGACAACCTTATATAGCCGGTCAGCCACATATATACTGCTCTTGTTTGAGTCACATGCGCGGCCGAGCGTTTTACTTGAATCATTTGCATGTCTCACGATGCCAGACCTACCCACCAAGTTTCATTCTTGTTGGTTGCTTCCTACTGAGTGCAACTATTTTTTTAACGATGAGTGTATTTGCTTCTAAACAACAGATTGAAAAAAATATTTTACCGTTCGATTCCATTTATGTCGAAGATTATTTTAGACATAGCCACTTTCTTCAAGTTATGAACATATTTTCCGGTAGGTGGCGTAAAAGTGAATTCCGGTTTTCCCGATATCACTACTTCTAAAAATCTGATTTGAAAAATATGCTCTTCAGCGGATACAGCTCCTGATGGGAAATCTTTTGAATATGATTTCTTAATTTTGGTAAAAAATAGTTTAACCACCAGACGGCGTAAACGTTAATTTCTGCTTCTGATATATATGCCACAAAATCTGAAATTTTAAAATCTCGATTGAAAAATTTTGTTCTCGGACCGATACCACGCACATCGATAAATCTTTTCGGAATATTTTCTTTTTAAAGTATTGCATGGTTTCTCCGCCAGGGGTAGTAGATGTATATCTTATTTTTGCCAATATCTCTTCTTCTTCAAACAGAAGTAATCGCTCTTTCCACGTTTATAAGTGAGTCGCGGAAAAATTATCATCGGCCGCCACCGGGATACATTTCCGGCGAGTAACTGGAATACCCTGGGTTCGGTTCACGGTGGCAGCCGATGATAATTTTTCCGTGACTGACGTATAAACGTGAAAAGAGCGATGACTTCTGTTTGATGTTCCTAGTCCACGTCAATTGTGTGCATTAATTATCTCTTCTTCTAATGGTCGTATTTGAAAAAAATTCCTTTTTTATTAAATAGAGGTTTTCGTGCAACATGTTCTACATATAATTTCAAATTTTTAAAACAAATTATAGACTTTCCTCTAGGGGGCGTAATGGTAAATTGCGTTTTCCTCGATATCTCTGCTTCTACAACCACGATTTGAAAAATTCTTTCTGCACCGGGTACAGCTCCTAATGGGAAATGTTTTGCATATAGCTTCTAATTTTTGGTAAAAAACGGTTTGGCCACCAAGCGGCGTAATAATAAATTTGCATTTATGATGTATTTGCAGCAAAAGCCTGATAAGCACCCAAAGTGAGCCTTTTATCGAACTCCCAAAGATCATCTGTTTTCCTAATTGTGATCACATTGCTGAAGGTTACTGATGAACAGCAATCTTCAGTAGTTTCCTAGATTACGTGGTGAGGCACGTGACCACGTATTTTCCATACACGCTGCGTAAGTGACGTTTACGAAATCTGCATAAAGTTTTGTAATTCAGTGACCTGTGCGTATATGAAATAATGCAATGTGTTCACATCCTCCGAAAAAGTCTAATCGCTCGAAGAACCTCTGTCTAACATGACATATTTCAGAGATGCTGTTTCAAAAATAATATGATTAAATCAGGTCATCTTTTTCCTCTTTTCAAAGAACTGTTCCTCCATCTTCTGCGCCAGAGACTTCAAAACATCAGGAGCTTCTTCTGGCCTATGCGGATAACGATATAGTAATTGTCCGGTTGGAAAAAGGATTTTCCGTAGTCGAATATTAGTATTCCGCTTTGCATATCAATATTAAGAAAGACATAAAGAAGAATTAAATGAGACGATGAGAGAAATAAGACATAAAAAATATGAGGACATCAGAAATACCATCCTATGTCTCCTAGAGTCAGAGGCGCTACTATCTTCAAGCCTCTGTGCACAAAACAGTTACCTAACAAATGGACCTCTTAAGGCAATTGATCTGAAAATCAGACTTCTGGTTAGCCACGACACCAATCACTAAACATCAGTATTTCTTATCGAACTCAATTTCATTCTTTAGTTTTTTACAGAGTGTGAGTAAAAATGTTTTTCAATATTTGGATCACTTTATGTTTTCACACATACCTTTTCAAAGTATAGGCCGTCAAGTTGCACCATCTTTAGCCAAATGTCTGCCAGTGCTTTGATTCCCGGACGGTACCAGCTTTTGTCCTTCGAGGCGAAGAACTAATACACCCCAGATACGACCTCTTCCTGATTGTTAACGTGCCGCCCGCGAAGAAAGGGGGCCATGGACCGGAACAAGTTATTATCCGACAGGACATAGTCCAGACTATACGCTGGATTTAGCATCAATTCGACGCCCTCAGGTTCCTGGAGCTTTGCCCGAGTTGTTCGTCCGGTATGAGGCAGAGCGTTGTCCTGCTGTAGGAGCCCGCGCTTTCTGTTAACCAGTGCCAGGTATTTCTCCTCCAAAATTACATACATCCGCTCCAGCTGTTCAGAGTAAAGGTTGGTGTTGATGGTCTGACCGTCTGGAACAAATTCGTAATGTATTATCTCCTCCAAATTCCACCAGACGCAGAACATCCCCTTGTGCTCGAAGCGCCGACTTTTGGCAACAGGTTCCGGAAGCTGGCCCGGGCTCAACCACTGCTGTTGTGTGTTAGGATTACGGAAATAGACCCACTTTTCATCGCACGTGACAATTCTCTTTATGAAACGTACATCGCGCGTATTTTCTAGGATTTTCGTGCACACTTCCACTCGGCGGTTTACTTCAGCTGGCGTCAGTTCGTGAGGGACAATTCGACAGCTGCTGTAGGCTTTCCCGAGTTCCTGAAGGTGATGAACCACGGTGGTCTGTGATATGCCTAACTCGTCTGATAATCTCCGAGTGCTGGTTGTCGTATTTGCCTCTACGGCCTGGCGCACATTCTCTGAATCCACGGTTCGCTGCCTACCTGACAATGCTGATCGTCGAGGTTTCTGCCATCTGAACGAAATTTTCTGAACCACCTGGTGTCGGTGCTGTGCTTCACGGAATCTCCCCCTCTCTGCATGACAAATGTTTTGTGTTGCTGGAGCAGCATTATGGTTGAGTTCAAACTCGTTAGGCAAAAGTTCCCTAATTAGACGGTTGTGGCTGTTCAACTTTTAGGCGTCCCAACTACTGACAGAACGACGACATGCAATGCTGTTCACAGCAACGACTACCACTTTCCACTTTCGACTGACTGCAGTGCGCGACTTGAACTCGTTTAAACACGTGACATATCTGCCGCAGCACCTGCGTTTATGCAAATATTGCAAAACTTTCAACTCATCTTCTGTACTTTTTAAATGATGCCGTGTTTCACTATTCCCATTCTTATCTACTGAAGAGGAATTGAATTACAGATACCTGTCTAGTAATTTGTAGCACCACCTTTCGCTCTGATGACGGCGGCGATTCGTCTCGGCCTGGACTCGACAAGACACCGGGAGCGTTGGGAAGCCATGCGGATCCACGACCCCTGAACAAGCTCCCACAGTTCACGAAGATTTGATGGAGGGGGGGTCAGAGCTTCGAACATCTCTCTCAATGGCATCCCAGATGTGCTAGGTGGGATTGAGGTCAGGTGACCTAGCTGGCAAAGGAAGCGAGGTCACGTCGGTGGAGTGTTCATCCAACCATTCGGATACAATTCGGGAGCGATGGCACGGTGCATTTCCTTATGGCAGGATGAGGTCCCCAGTGAGATAATGAAGACGCACAAACGGGAGCAAATGGTCATCCCGGATATCCCGGTAACGTTGACATGTGAGGGACGATGTTACACGTACCAGGGGTCCCATTTCAGTCCACCTAAACAGTCCCCAGACGTGAATACTACCTCCACTAGCTTGAAGAGTACCCTGCTGGCAGGAATGATCCATCGCTTGATGTAGTTTGCGCCGTACTCGTATTCTGCCATTCGCATGTACCAACGTGAATCTCGACTTATCAATCCAGACAACATTTTTCGAAATGGCTAGGGTCCAGTGGTATTGTTCCTGCACCCATGCTAATCTTTGCACCCTGTGATGTCCGGTTAGCAGCGGTACCCTCGTGGGACGATTGTCTCTGTACCCTATAGCGAGGAGATGGTTCTATAACGAAGGAAATTTCTCCGTCATCTTTTGTCTACGCCGGGGCTCGAACCCGGGTCACCTCATTCCGGAATAAGTCACTCTACCAATTGAGCAACGCGGACGTTCGTTCTGATTGCTATCTGCCTGTATGTCGTGTCCGTACTGCTGGCAGGTACGTCACATCCCTCCCCCGAAAGAGAGCCGGGACATGGCCTACGGGTCAGCCGTGACCATGAATTGTTGTAGGCAGCCATCCGACGTAGAATGTGAACTTGAGAACTCCCAGTCAGTCTGGTGTGTGGAATGCAAAGTCACACACATTTATTTTTTGAAGCGCTGGAGAAGGGATTCCCTTATTTTTCCTATTTCGCGGTGTGGAAAGAACATCACGCCATTGCGATATTTTGAAAGGCCGGGTCATCCGGAAAGTTCGGGTGCCATTATAACTAAGTAAATTTCTCCGTCATTTTTGTCCACGCCGGGGCTCGAACTTAGGTCCCCTCGCTCCGGAATAAGTCACTCTACCAATTGAGCTACGCGGACGTTCGTTCTGACTGTTATCTGCCTTTATTTCGTGTGCATCCTGCTGGCAGGCACGTTCCAGTTCTGGATGGTGTGGCTGCTTACACGTTTTTGTGAACCAACGTTAAATTGCCCAGTGATTTCTTGCACGGTGGCTTGCCTATCCGCTTTTAGAATGCGAGCTAGCCGACGATGATTCCGCTCATCCACACGCTGTTGTCCACGGCAGTTGGCCCTTGCAGGGATGGTTTTACCGGATTCGATGTACTCACGGTGCACCCGTGACACAGTGGCTCGTGAAAATCCCAGTGCCTGCACGACATCCGAGATGGAGTGGCCCATTCGTCGGGCCCCGACAACTTTCTCAAGATCAAATGCGCTTAGATCCTTCGTCTTACCCATACTGCGTCCGAATCTTACTGATTCCCATCGCATCACTCCTTATATTGTCGGATCGCTGCATACGTCATGTCGCTTCCGTTTACAGGGCCACCCAGAGTGCTCCATTTGCATAACGCCAGCTGTCTCTAATTAAATTGCGCCGCCCCGGTGGCGCAGTGGTCTAAGCGATGGCCTCTGATCATTCGTCCGTAAGGAGTCTGGGTTCGAATACCGGTGAGGCATGGATGTTGTGTTTGTCTTACGGCAGTGGCTCTCTCCCTTCCCTGGAACCAGTGACCCTAAATTAGGGACGGGCGACTGCTTATAGCCCATTGAGTTGCTCACGGTGGTCGTTAAACCTCCAATCAAAAAAAAATAATACACTGCTGGACAATTGCTAAGGACGGATCATAAACGGCTATATAGCGCATAAAAAAGTAAGTGTGGTTGGATGCCAAGTGAAATAAAATAATGTCAGAATGCCAGGACATTACAAGAAAGACAATTTATTGTGCTCTGAAATCCAGAAGGCTTTGGAACGTGTTCAAGGGACAAACAGGCCATTTTCTGCAGAATACATAAACGTGAAAAAAATGCAATTACCGTCCGCAGGCGTTCCGGCGTAAGATGTCAATACGGGATATGGCCACCATGGAGGGCGATGCAAGATTCCACGCGTCGTGCCATGCTTTGCACAACATTATCAAGCAGCTGTTGGGGTAATGTATCCCATTCCTCTGTCAGTGCACGGATGAGGGTGTCCTTGTTTATTGGAGGGCATTGGCGACCAGCAAGACTCCTCCCCAAAGCATCCCACACATTTTCAATGGGATTCAGATCTGGAGAACGTGCTGGCCATACGAGGCGTTGGATATCCTCGCTCTTAAGACACTCCTGGACAGCGGCTGTTCGATGTCATGTTGCGTTGTCGTCCATGAAAATGAATCTATCACTGACAGCACCACGGAACACGCGAACATGAGGTAGCAGAACATCATTAATGTATCGTTGGCCAGTCATAGTCCCAGTTGGAAGCACATAGAGGGACTTACGGCCATTGATCATGATGCCAGCCCATACCATAACACTACATGTCGGATATCGGTCCCTTTCCTGTATGTTTGCTGGACAATATGCAGTACCACTATCACGCCAGATCAGTTGTCGTCGACAATCAGACGATAGACTGTATCTACTCTCATCTGAGAAGAGGACAGCAGACCAGTCGTTATCAGTCCAATTGCGATGTTGATGGCACCATTGCAAACGGGCGGTACGGTGACGTCTGGGCAATGGGATGCACACAACAGGACGGCGGGCGTATAGTCCTCCTTCATGCAAACGTCTAGCGACAGTTTTTCGGGAGATCCGCTTGCCAGTAGCAGCCATAAACAGATTTGCTACCTCACTAGCTGTGCTGCGCCGGTGTCTTTTTGTTAATAGCACTATGTACCGATCTTCTGCAGGTGTCGTACTGCGAACACGACCTCCCCCGTGACGTTTGCTACACTCTTCATTTGTTTGAAATCATTTCCAAAGCCTTGAAACAACACTGTGGCTGACGTCGAACTCCCTGGCAACATCTGTTATTTTTCGCCCTTCTTCAATCTTGCCAATAATACGGCTACGCGTAAAATCATCTAGGTGATGTCGGGAAGACATACTGAAAATTGCAAGTTCGTCAATTGATTCTTTTCCTTTCAACTTTGCGTTTGAACAACAACGGTCAATACGCGTCAAATCCTTTATATCTCTTATCAGCGCTATGACGTCACGAACAAGTTCGCCAATCCAAAATTTGCATACGCACAACACGTCTTACTGTATCCCGCACTGATGCTAATTTCTACATTTTCCTGCCTTCCATTTTATGGTTGCTATCGTTGCTTGTGTCATCCGTCCTTAGCAATTGTCCGGCAGTGTAATAATAATAATTCAATTGCTCTTCAGTGTACATAAAATGTGTTCCACCGACGAAATTGAAACTTACTATCAAGAATTTGTACAATCGTAACAAGAGAACATATGTATTTGTTAACGCAAAAAAACTTTCAGGACTACCGTTTCAAGCGAGACAAAATACCATATAGACAGCGGCGTGCCTAAGGGGTGGGTGGGGTGTCAACCCCTACAAAATTTGAAATCTTTCGATATTTTATAAATGCGATTTTAAAAGGCAAAGTTTTATTAGTATTTTAAATTGTTTTTACGTCGCATGGCAACAACTGAACATGTTTTCTCTATAAAGACGAAGAAGCGGCAATGAGCGAAGAACCAGAATGTCCCATTGCAATGAAAAGCTAATACATGAGTATACTAGAAGTTTCTGTGGCGACGAGGCAATGTCAAATTCGAGTTTTTTTTTTTTGATTGGAGGTTTAACGACCACCGTGAGCAACTCAATGGGCTATAAGCAGTCGCCCGTCCCTAATTTAGGGTCACTGGTTCCAGTGAAGGGAGAGAGCCAGTGCCGTAAGACAAACACAACATCCATGCCTGACCGGGATTCGAACCCAGACCCCTTACGGACGAATGATCAGAGGCCATCGCTTAGACCACTGCGCCACCGGGGCAACAAATTTGAGTTCCATGACTTATTTCAGATTACAACACGCTGAAAAGCAAGGAGGTTTGATTAAAATACCAAAATTCATATCAAAACAAGAGCAACGCTGTGACATAAACACAGAAAACGCAGGACTATTAGAGAATTTCGATTCACGTACCATGTTTAGGCATGTGCATTAGACCTATGGAAAATACAGGGTGTCCATAAAATATTTCCCACATTACAACAACTAATGTAAAATAATCCATGTAAGTTAAAATAAAATGGTTGGCAACATAATATAGCAGCACTCTTAAAGTTTTTTTTACTGTTTTTTAGGTGAGCGCTACTTGTGAATAAGAGAAGCATTTCATCGACAATGGCTTCCATGCAAGAAAAAGCGGAGCGAAAGTTGTGGCTCCATGAGACCAAATCGGCGGTTACTGTCCAGCGTCATTTCAGAAAGGAGTACAGACCATCACCACCGGACCAAAAAAAAGCATAAAAGCTTGAAAAGTTTAAAGCGGCGGGAAGTGTTGGCGATCTCCTCCGAGCGGATGACCACTGGTTACACACGAGACTCCTGCAGCTGTTCAGGAGACATTTCTTCGAAGCCCCAGGAAATCCATTTGACGTGCTTCACTGGAAACTGGGATTCCCCGTGCAACGGTTCACAAAATTTTACACAAACGTCTTCATCTGTATGCTAATAAGGTACAGATCGTTCAACCTCTTCAGCCTTATGACCAGCCTTGACGTGCTGCACTTGCGACGGAGATGTTGCACGGCATAACCCCACCACATTGGTCAATAATGGTTCGTGACTTTCTGAATGCAGAGCAGATGGATTGGCCGCGACGGTCCAATGACGTGGCACCCTCGATCGCTCGACGTAACCACTCTAGACTCTTTGTTCCTGTGGGGTTATGTGAAAGACTCCAGGAATATCCCGGATGTCGAGGCGTTGATAAGCAGAATAATGGAGGTCACACTGATTCTGTCTCTGCTGCTCTGCTGAAATGTTAAACAAAACATGGCGTGTAACCGAATATCGCTTAAATGTCCTCCGTGCCACAAATGGCTCCCATGTGGAGGTGTGTTGACACTGGTAAAGAAAATTTACATACGTACCCTCATTGTCGTGCAATGCCTTTCTTTTACCTGTAATACATTTTTCATATAAATTTTTGTAAAAACACACTTTTCCCAACAGTTTTCTGCCCTGACAAATAGCAAATATAAGTGATAAGAATATAGCTAATAAGAATATTAATAATAGTTTCTAACAATATTTATTTAAATACTTTTGCGCGGTTGTCGCATGCATTTTAAAAATGAACTCACAACACATTTGGTTGCATAAAAATAAATTAATGAATTTCGCAGCAGCTTATGGATGTTATTTTTGCGAGAGGAAAGAACACATGGTTAGCGTTGTATGCAAGACGTTGGCATTGCTTACCAGGCAAAATCTAGTTTTTGGATTACTAAATCTCCCGACTCTTATTAAAGAATACAAGTTAGAAAAATCATGCAATGCATTGATTATGATACGCTTTCCAACATACCAGAAATCATTACTCAAGTTATGAGGATAATGGCTGTGGAATAAATCTCGGTCTTGCCCCTGAACTTTGATCCCATTTCGATGATATTCTACAGAACCGGTTCAGTATACCTCCAAAATAACATGATAAAGTTTTGTCGGAATGGAAGCATTTTTACGTAAGTTATGATGCATAAGGGCTATAGAATAGATTTCGCTCCTGTGTCCTAACCTTTCACCCCATTTCGCCCATTTTTAATAGGATTCGTTGACCCCATTTCGCCCATTTAATAGGCAGGCACCTACAACATACTAACATTTCATCCAGATCGAAGAATTTTTACGTACGTTATAACGCATAATGGCGATGGAAGTGATTCCGCTCCAATGTCCTTACCTTTGACCCCATTTCTCCCATTTTCAATAGGGTTTGTCACCAGGTGATCCTCTACCATATACTAAAATTTAATCGAAATCGAACCTTTTTTACGTTAGTTATGACGCATAAGAGCAGTGGAATGGATCCCGCTCCTATGTGCTAACCTTTGACCCCATTTCGTTCACCTTCAATAGGGTTCCTTCCCAGGTGACTCCTGGAAAGAAACCCTATTGAACGTGTTATCGTGCGGAGGAACATACGCACCCAATGCGTGACGTAATGAGGCAGATGGGAATCGCGACCATCTGCTCGCAAGAGTGTGACGTCATAAAACTTTAACAGGATCCACACAAAACGCGTGACGTAATGAGACAGATGTCGTGACTGCTCCACAACATATCAAGCGCGAGATTGTGGTGTCATAAGATCGTCCCCAGGTAGTCCCTTACCACATAATATAATTTCCTCGAAATCGAACTATTTTTCCCCAGGTAGTCTCTTACCACATAATATAATTTCATCAAAATCGAACTATTTTTATCCCGCTCCTACGTCCTGACCTTTGATCCCACTTCAGCTATTTTCAATAGGGTTCATTCCCAGGTGGTTCCCTACAATATACTAAAATTTCATCAACATCGAACCATATTTACGCAAGTTATGACGAATAGGGGCAATGGAATGGATCCCACTTCTATGCCGTGACCTTTGAACCCACTTCACACATTTTCAACAGGGGTCATTCCCAGGTGGTCCCCTACAATATGCTAAATTTTGATTGACATCGAACAATATTTACGCAAGATATGACGCATAAGGGCAATGGAATGGATCTCGCTCCTATGCGGTGACCTTTGACCCCATTTCGTCCATTTTCAATAGGGTTTGTCCCCAGGTGGTCCCCTACCACATACTAAAATTTCATCGAAATCGAACCATTTTACGCGAGTTATCGTGCCGACAGACGGACGGACAGACGGACGGGCAGAGCTGGAGCATATACGCTTCTTCAACCTACGGTTGGAAAGCGTAAACAAGGCTAAATGAAGTTTTTGTTTTACACATGCGAATATTATACAACAGCATGCTTAAGAATAACAATCGTTGCAGTCAAAATTTACTTAATCATAAATTTATCGGTCGTGCTAATCCTTCTGAAGTATATCCTTGCTTCGTTGTATGTTAGTAGTAAAATATGTGCTCATTAGCAAAGGCATATATTGTAGCAGTCATTCTTAGCGGTCACCACGGCTTTGGATCCTTTTCGAAATATTAATGCTGTTTAGAACTAAGACACTTCATTTAGATATGCAAAGGAATCATAAATTTATCGAAAGCTGCTTTGCAGATTTTATACTCCGAGGAATTAATCTCATGGCCTTTGTAGTGTCAAACATGCTTTTCACTAGCGAGACTGCTTCAGATTACAGTCTTTTCTCAAAAGTTAGATACTCTACATGCACTTAAAGTGCTCATTGCATCTGAGATCTTATCCTGAAAGCTTTGCAGCGAATATTTTAAGCTTTCAGCTATGGCTTTTCAAATTCATAGCCACACCGAAGGAAGCTCAGAAGGATCAATAGCTAGTGATTGTTCAGTGATACACTGTCCGTTAGTAAAAGCTGTTAACTACAGACGTTCTGTAATTAAATTAGAGAAAGTATGTTGACGTTTAGGCAAACCCCATTATTATCGGTTCTTGTGTACAGAATTTTCGTCGGGACGATTTTCGGGAAAATATTCAAACTGTGACAACGTCATAAGTGCTATTGAAAATAAAAATAAAAATTAGTCAGTTGTTTCCGTGCGGTGACAGAAATTGAATGCATGCGATGTTGTTGACATATAGTGAATAACTTTGATATATATGGAAAGCTTCCAGTGCGTCAAGCTTTATAGTCGAATCTGGTTTGAACTTCATCTCCCCAAATGGAATATTTTATTACTCTCGTGAGAGTGTTGAGCCACAGGCACCTATTTACGTTCACAGTTCCATACGTAAGTCTGCTCTTTCACTCGGTATTTTCCCTGGGGGCTTTACACAAACGAAAGACTCCATTCACATAGGATTCGTTAAATTCCCGATGAATTTGGAAATCACACTGAATTTAAAAGTCAAAAACGTTTAAAATTTGGGAAGTAATATCAGGGGAAATACACTCTATTGACAAACGTCAAAGGACCCATCTTCAAAAGCAAATGAACGGATCCGCTGCGTTGTTAAGATGCGCTGTACAGCGGTAAACGTTATAAAATCAAGCCTGTGGCTGACCGCGATCATATCGCACTGGGAGGTTGAGGGGAAATGTCGCGGCGGGAGAGAACTGACTTTGCGAAAGGAAATATTGTTGGCTGTTATATTAGTGGGTTGTCCATAATAGAAACCAAGAGGCGTTTGAATATACCCAAGTCAACTGTTTTGGATGTACTGAATACGT
The DNA here is from genome assembly GCA_039090855.1 of Macrothele yani. NCBI lineage: Eukaryota > Metazoa > Arthropoda > Arachnida > Araneae > Macrothelidae > Macrothele > Macrothele yani. The sequence continues at coordinate 12,929,095 of CM077013.1, read as the reverse complement.
GGAAGACACATGGCGTGCACGAAGCAAAACCCGCAGACCAAAGAAAATCAGTGACAGAGGACATCGAAGCCTCAGGAGAGTCGTTACAGCTAATCGACGGAGTATTGCACAAGACATCAGGGTACAGGTAGGTAAAAATGCTGGAACCTCGGTATGTACACGTACCATTCACAGAGAACTTCATTCCATGGGCTACCGTGGTCGTGCGGCTGCTCGTAAGACTTTCATATCCACTCGGAATGCTACTCGTCGTTTAGCATGGTGTAAAGAACATTTATCGTGGACCATCGATCAATTGAAACGGGTCCTCTGGACTGATGAATCCAGATACACGATCCATCAGTCTGATGGCTGTGTCTGGTACGGCGCCAGCCGGGGTAATGCTATTTACTACAGTGTACTGTTCTTACGGTCAAGTTTGAAGTTGGCAATATACTCGTTTAGGGTGGGGTTTTTTTAGGTATGGTCCCGGCCCATTGGTTATCATGGACAAAACTGTTAATCAGTACGTCTTCCTCGATATTTTGGACAATCATGCCCTACCTGGATCATCAGTACGTTTTCCTCGATAGGCATATGGACAATTATGCCCTACCTAGTTAATCAGTACGTCTTCCTCGATATACCTGTTAAATCAGTACGTCTTCCCCGATATACAGTACGTCTTCCTCGATATACAGTACATCTTCCTCGATATACAGTACGTCTTCCTCGATATACCTGGTTAATCTTCCTCGATACACCTGGTTAATCAGTACGTCTTCCTCGATATACCTGGTTAATCTTCCTCGATACTTCTGGTTAATCAGTACGTCTTCCTCGATACTTCTGGTTAATCAGTACGTCTTCCTCGATACTTCTGGTTAATCAGTACGTCTTCCTCGATATTCTGGACAATTATGCCCTATCTGGATCTCTCTATTAAATGACGTAGCTGAGAAAATTGGAAATGCAATTTTACTGTGGCAATACTACAGAACCAAGACTTGTTGGTATCAGCAGGATAATGCGCTGATCCATAAAGACAGTTACGGCGTGGTTTAAGGATAATTCCGTATCGTGTGTGGACGGGCCAGCACAGAGCCCTGATCTTAATCCCATAAAGAACCTGTGGGATGAATTAGAGCACCGCATAAGAAGTTTGAAACCAAGACCTACTACTAAGCAAAAGTTAGCGGCAGCATTATGTACTGAATGGAAGCTCATACCTATGGCTATGTTCCAAAACCTTGCCTAAAGCATGTCTCGAAGAGTCAGTGCATGCATTAAAGCCAAAGTTGGACAGACACCGTATTAATGTATGTCAATAAATGCTATGTTGTGTTCCTCTTCTAGGTGTCCGGTGACTTTTGCCAATATAGTGTATAACATATGACTTTTTGCCGATAGTAGGGTTCGAACTTACGTCATCTTACTCCGGAGTAGCTGTTCTTCCAACTGAAATACGACGGTAGGATTATCACTGCTTCACTGCCAGTTTGACTCATACATCACCTCAATAGTGCGTCACGTACGTTTTGTCACGTAATACGTTACATCATACTCCCCTTGAGAAGCGGGCATCGCTAGATTGCAGGTTTCGGGTCAGCCGACATCCATGCGCAGACGACCATCACATCGTAGAAGAAGAATATTTTATTTAATAATGGGCTTTGTGTGGAATAATTACCGAGCCTAACGGCCAGAACCTTTCTTTTCTGCTCCTTTCTTTCTTGCCTTCCTATATCTTTCTTTCCTGCCACGTGGGCTGAATAAATTATCTTACTAAGTGTCTCATCACTCATTCTTTCAGTATGGGCAAACCATCTAAGAATATTTGTCTCCACCTTACTGACAACATTTTGCTTCACATTACACAACTGCAACACGTAAATGTTGATCAGAACGTGTCATCCCACAAACCCCCTTAAGTATATCATCTCTCCAACATACAAACGACTTTTATGTCTCTTCTGCAGTATGCAGGTTTCACTGCCGTACATCGGAGTAGGAACAATTACACTTTCATACGCAGACATTGGGGACTTTCTTGAGAACCCAAAAATCCCCCTAGAGCAGATTCCCTTTCGTTCTAGCGATAATATTACATGCCCGTGGTAAATTCAAACCCAGTCTTCCTACTCCGGAGAGGCTGTTCTCCTAGCTGAACTACGCCAACAGTCTTGCCATTTCACTGTCGACTCGACTCATGCGTTACATCAGAAGTACGTCATTTACATTTTGTCACGTGGCACTTTACAGAAAATCTAACTACACTGAACTTCCGATTATCCGCACTAATTAGTGCACGGAAAACATGTATAACGCAAAAAGGACTCAGATGTTATAAATGAAGTGTATTACATAATACGTATACATACCGCTTTAAATAGGGATTACTTTATGTAATAAAAATAATAAAAATCACAACAGATTTTGCTTGGCGCCAGTTTGCCACTTCCGCAGTGGATGCGACATGAGGACGGAAAGGTAACACCAGGACAGTTTGCCAAGGGTCTAACTCTTCAACTCTTTTTACAGTTGTAATGATTTCTCGGTCAGGATTGTTTTACAACACTATTCATCTTGTGTTTAATAATTTCTCCAATATGGGAATGCGCGGGTACCTTTCTTAATATTTCAGTTTTCTGTTCAAATTTATTCAGATTATTTATCAAAGGAGCAATTGAAGTTTCAAGTTCTGTGGTGCCCCGATCGAATACAGTCATATGTGTCTTTAGGAAAGTCAATTCTTCTAATAAAGTATCACTATGCAACAAAACGTGTCCTTTCCCATTTGAAGCAGGATCGTCCGAGTCAAATTGAGAGATTACTTCCTTGATTTTGCTGAAGTTGTATCCATAATATCCTGCAGCTTGTAACCAAGTCTCCCAACGTGTAATAACAGATTGAGGTCGGAGCTGTATATCTGGGAACATTTCTTTCAACTTTTAGGTTCTGCTAGGAGTTTTAAAAAAATTTTTGCCTGTTGCAATCAACGAATTGGCATGTGGAAAATGCAGGGGATTGTTTTAGCAATTCTTTGGAGCCCATGTGCAAGACAAGTCAAATGAATCATCTTGGAAAACAGATCGCAAAGTGCTGCAGCTGCTTTCATCATGAAGTGTGCCAATAGGTGTGCTTTATCGTATTTTACGTCTTCTGGCCTTAAAATACGCAACGCTTTATTGACCAATTTACCGATCGTGTTGGGTTACATTTTGCTAGTTCTCCGCAATAATTAAGTATAGAGTTGACGGTGCTGATTCATTTATATGTCCAACAATAACGTTTCCTACATATCTCCCATGCGCATCTGTTGTTTCATAAACTGTGATCCAAAAGGAAACTCTTCGATTCGCTCCCTGACTTTTAGTACATTTTCGTTGTACATCATTTGCAAGTAATTTTTTCTTAAAGCATATTCGTCAGGAATTATATGACTGCATAATTTTTGTAAAAAAACATCTAAACACTGGATTGTTTACTTTCGACAATATCATATTTGAACTCACTAGAGCACGGCATAAATCCAAACTGAAATTTGAATGGACCTGTTTACTGTTCTCTGGAACTTCTGCGAGAAGCCTTTCTTTCAACAAAGTGTCTTCAGTCGGATTTTTTGGTGTTTCCCAGTTCTAATGTGATGCGAAATTTGAAAACGCTGGTCACAAGAAAGAGCAGATGCGCACGCACCACAAAACAAAGTATTTCCGTCAGTTTTCGGTCTTCCATCGGAAATTCGTTAATAAATACATTTAATTCGTTTTATATAGTTGATTTAATTTTGGGCATGTCCATTGACTTAAAAACTTGAAGAGGAAGAATAAACTTCTAAATATGAAGTGAACGAAATGATTTGGGAACAAACTGGACACGAAAATAGGCATTAAAGGGACTCAATCGGCTTTCCTCATCTGAGATGAGGAGGCACGCTGGTTCCGGTATGGTGCTGCCATCTGTTTTCTCAGAGATTGACAGATGGCTAGTTCCGTGTAAACATTGGGCAGTTTTGCCTAAAAACTGGCGATTTATGTAAAAATATTTTTAGTCAATGTGAAAATATGTAATATATGCAGTAAAACAGTAAATGTGTATAATAAGGGCAAAAACATCAAATATGTAAAAATATTTGGTTACATATTAATCTTAGCCCTAGTAATTACCATCTCACGTGGAGCTAAACTTCTTTCTTTTCACCTAAGCACGTCATCATGCTCACCCTAAAGAAACACATCCTGAACAGGAACAGTTCCTTTAGCAACATTCTTTGTTCTCATCTTGGTGTCCGTTTGATCCTTCCAGACTGACTGTGATTGTGTGTTGACAGCTGTTTAGAGCCTCGGTTGTTTGGACGTTACCTCTGATGTTAATCTTACCTCAATGTTCTGTACTAACCAAAAGTTACGATTGCTTTTTGTTTGGAGGTTTAGAGGTTTAACGACCACGTTGAACAGCTCGATGGGCTATAAGCAGTTGTCTGTCTTCAATTTAAGGTCACTAGTTTCAGGGAATAGGGCAATGCCGTAAGAAAAATACAAGATCCACGCTTCGTCTGGATTTGAACCCAGATCTATCAAGGACGAACGGTCAGAAGCCAGCGCTTAAATCACTGGGCAACCAGAGCGGCTTCTTTTGTTTGGAGGTCCCCGTTGTTCGGATGTGTCAGTTAATGGATATTTCACCGTACATAAGAATAAATAGCTCTAAGTTTTTGTTATTCAAAATGTTTGGACTTAGCATGTAAGGAAATGAATAAACAGCGAATGCTTTACTATAATATTTAGTTACGGGAGATCCTTATGAGCGTGAAAGAAGGGATGTCATGGCAGGCAATCAATGTTTTCAATCACATAAGTATCAGTTTTATTGGCTATTAGGAATTAATGAATTTTTGCCCTCATGCAGAAGAAAAGTATAGCACACTCATCGTCAAAAAAAAAAATAGTTGAACCCAGAAGGAAGCAACCGACAAGAATGAATCTTGGTGGGTAGGTTTGACATCGTGAGACATGCAAATGATTCAAGTATCACGCTCGGCCGCGCATATGACGCCAGAAGTGAGGGTAGTAGCGCTGTGCCTGACCGACTATATAAGGTCGTTCCGTTGCGAGTACTTCCCATTCTGACTCATGCTGTTGTTTTGGTTGCATCTTTTGCAAAGTGAAGTATGGGCCGGAGAAAAGTTTGTAAGCAATTCGAGCCATTGGAGCAGTTCGAGAGTGGCCGCATTGTAGTGCTTCGGGAAGCGGGAAGGTCTTATCGCAGTCCTGCGCGACATACCGGTCGTGCGGATATCACCATAGCAAGCTGTTGGCGGCAGTGGATATAACACGGCATGCAGCAACGATAGGAAGGGTCTGAGATACCAAGACGAACCACGGAGAGAGAGGACCGACGGGTAGTCCGACATGCGTGGAGTGACCCAACAGCCACGAATGCAATATTCAGCGAGCAGTGAGGCCCTCCGTAATTCGTCCGATTCGTGCCAGCACCATTGGCAGACGTCTCCATGAAGTACGACTAAACGCACGCAGACCGTTACGACGGCTGCTCTTAACACCACTGCATCGTCTTCAAGGACACCAATGGTGTCATGCCAGACTATCAAGGAGCCACTCAGAATGAAGCGAGTGACCTTGAATGACGAGTCCCGCTTTTGTTCTGGAGGAGACGAACAGCGAATCCGTGCGCGGGGGCACCGTGGTCAGCGTCCAGATGAACGGTTTGTTGTCGATCGTCACACATCCAGAAGGCCTGGTGTCATGGTGTGGGGTGCAATTGCATATGATGCCAGATCACCTTTGGTGTTTATTACAGGCAATTTGACAGCCCAACGTTACGTTAATGAGGTCCTGCAATCAATGGCATTACCATTTCTGAACGTTCACTCCGGGGCGATTTTCCAACAGAACAACGCTCATCCGCATACTGCTGCTATCTTGAGAACTTGCCTTCAAGGCACTGATACTCTTCTAGGGCCTACCGCATCGCCAGACCTATCACCGATTGAAAATGTGTGGAATGCTATTGGGCGCGCTATTCACAATCCACCCCTACCGCAGAATATGCAGGAACTGCTTGAGAAGATTCAAGCTGCATGGGATAGCTTAGCACAGGACACCATTAAGAACGAGTTCAACTTCATCCCCAGACGTCTGGCATGCAGTGTGAAAAAACATGGCGGCCCAACTCCATACTGAGAGACACTACTTATTGGTGTGTAGCTCAATAAATATTGTCCATATCAGTTTCAATGTTTAATATCTTATTGTTCCTGGCAATCTTTACCTTTTTCCCAAATAGCGTTGCAATCCGACACGTCCTGCTTGGTTCAACTATTTCTTTAACGATGAGTATATACTGTACAGTATAACGTATTCACAGGTCGAATGTTACAAGTTGAGAGCATTTCGTTCTAAAATTATAGGTGTTTCATAAGGTAGGTGACAGCAGGCTTCCAATAAATAAATATCATGAATAGCCGAAAACGGTTATGAAAATTCTCAAAAGTGTTTATTTGAACTGCCTAAGCTTATTGACAAATTCGATTTAACCAACAAGGATGATATTCGGTACGCTTCCCTAAATATATCAAAATTGTTCACGACTTTTCAACGATACGGCGTCTACTCCATATTCCTCTCAAGCGTATGGAAATAACTAAATACGATTCATTGCAGTTAGCATCAATGAAAATGGCAAAACAAGCAGTCTGAATATTTTTGAGCTATTCATTCTGACGCAGCTAGATTAGACGTACTGAGAAACTGCAGGCTGCAAGGAAATTTATTGCGCCTCAACATTTATGTATACATTCCAAACATGGGTGATTGTGAAATCAAATCAAAAATCCTGAAAACAGCGAGGCAAAAATAACGTGTATGCCGAGTTCGTTTAGGGTACCACCAACTGATTACTGCGGATTACACGCGTTACTTATAAAACAGTTTTCCATAAATATTCTAACTTACATATTCTGTGGAGAAATAAATTCCTCTGACATAAGTAAAGCAATCACGAGTTTAAATCAAACAGCTTAAGAACAATTTTTGTTTACATTTTCCTTTTGCACAGAATAAAATCTAAAAACATCTAACCTGTTTTATAAAAGTACAGATTGATGATTTCTCAAAGTTCATCCTTTTTTAAGAAAACTCATCAATTTTGTTTTCCCCTTCCCACATGAGCACAATGAGACTTACTTTTACATCTTTCATTTGTACTGAGTTCTGAAATCTGTACACATTTTTTAATATCATAATGTTCTTCGTAGTTTTCTTTTTTGTTGTCCAACAGTTTTCAACAGTACTACTAAATTTTTCAATTCTACTTCGCATATAGAGGGTGATTGTAAATTTCTTCAACATAACAAAAGGGGTGATAGTACACATAAAGGCGAACAATATTTGCAATTGAACCTAGGGCCATTAAAGCCAGAAAAGAGTAAAGTTATAAAATTACATATCCACGTTGAGCCTTCAACAGAAAAAACAAAGAGCCATACCTAATGTATGGGTTGCACAACTCCAATCGCTTCAGAGAAAGACACAAAGGAGCTGCTCGAGCTGGCGTCCAAGTGCGTCGTTGCACAGACCACACCGGCGAATGAAGGACTGTCGCACCCTTTCGTAGACTCCCGGTGTGGTGTTGATCTTGTCCGCAGCAACAGCGATTCGCGCCACGAGGTCTTTTATGGAGTACACAGGTGTCTCGTTCACCAATGTTTTCATGTGCCCCCAGAAGAAGAAGTCCATTAGATTAAGGTCCGGGGAGCGTGGTGGCCAAGCCACAGATCCATCGCATCCAATCCACCGCCCGGGATATGTCGCATTTGCGAAGTATCGGACCTCGGTGGCAAAGTGTGCTGGTGCCCCATCATGCATAAACCACATGTCCATCCGTGTGGTGAGCGGAACATCCTGCAACAGACCGGGAAGCACTTGCTCCAGGAACACACGATACGTTGCGCCGGTCAGACGTATACGTCAATTCCCATGTGATGTTCTCATGGTAATATCGCTGAACGGGTTCGGCTGCGTTTTTAAATGTTTGCTCCTCATCGTCTACGCACGTGTTCAGCACACCTGATTTGCATCTTGTACTTCTCATGCACTGGTTGGAACTCCGTGTGCTTGCTGGACGTTTTTTGAACGTGCTCTTTACTGGTACTAGGAATGGAATGCGGCCCTAGGTTCCATTGCAAATATTGTTCTTCTTGATGTGTACTATCATTCCTATTGTTTTGTTGAAGGAGCTTACAATCACCCTGTATAACCTACAGTCCCTTAATAAACATATGCATCCTTCTGTACTTTAATTAACGTGTATATCAATATTATATACTTTCCGTAGAATACTCACCTTTCCCAAACGTGTTCGGGAGCTCTACTTTCTTGCAAACATTTCTCACACGTGGTCTTCGATTCTGGGATCCCTCTCGGGTTCGAGGACAGGAATTTTCACTTGACAATAATTTCACAAAAAACTAATATTTTTTAATTTAAAAACATCGTTACAAACACCCTGCCTAAACACTGGTACAAGAGCTATCGGAGTGAAGATGAAATAGTACCGGTGTATAGGCAGGATGTTTGTAACGATATTTCTTAAATTAAAAAATATTAGTTTTTGTGAAATTATTGTCAAGGGAAAATACTTATGTCGAACACTAGACGGAGCACATAACCGAAGATCACGTGTGAGAAATGTTTGCAAGGAAGTAGAGCTCCCGAACCTGTTTGGGAAACGTGAGTAGCCTACGGAAAGTATATACTACTTTGCATATCCTTCTTGTGATTGTCCCAACTACTTACGATTTTGGACCAGTTGTACTCGCTCTATATTATTGTCCCTAGCGCGAGCGATCAACGAATATTTGTTGATAACCGTATTATTTGTAGATTAGAGGATTACCATTTTGGATTTTTTTTACTTTTACAAACTGGTTTATCCTGAAGGAACTATGAATTCTTTTACTTTAAATTAAATTCAAAGAATAATTTTAACATATACAAAATATACAGACTTCACATTTATTCCGGAAATTCCGCGTATAATCGGCAAAAAAACCGGAATGTCAGATAAAATCCGAGTCACAATCACCACTGTCCGAAACAACCTACTGTCAGTTGAAGGCTTAAGGGATCTTAGAAATGACCAAAAACAAACGAATAAAGATGAAGGAAGTTTTCTTGTTGGAAAAAAAAACTTCTGGAACAAAAATGTCCTATTACAACGAATACGAGTGCTCAAAAGTAATGGATATTTTGTAAATTCGTACATAACTCAAACTGTTTCAGAGGAAATTCTTTAAAATTTGTTAATATATTTGATGCATTATAGAAAATTATCTGGTGCTGTTGTTTATTCTAACATAGTAACTCGAATGACAGTCAGCAGTCCCTGCTTCCGAGTAATTACTGCCCAATCATTTGATCTTGGTCCAGGCCTGTGGACCAGACGGGAAATGGGCGCTGTGCTTGTCTCGCAACGCTGACTCTATTGCTCTCTTGGGGAAAGTTGCTCTAAATTAGGGACAGAAGAATCTCAACCTGAGGTACTTATGGGGCTCACTAAACTTCGAAACAAAACAAAGGAACAGGACGACCGTTGTAAACTAAATTATTAGTTTTAGGATTTTTCCACTGCTGGTACTTTTTGCGGTTATCTGTATTTTGTTTTATATTTCCATAAGGGTTATGGTTATTTTGCTTTAAGGAATTGTTTGGTTGCTGTTTTTTCAGTTACTCCAGCATATTTCTTTGCGCACACGCGCACTTTTGGATTATCATCCTTGTTTATATTTTGCAGAAAGGTAAACTGGTTGATTACATTTTGGAAATAAAGCATTTTGAGTGTTACTCCCTATCATCATCATTGTCAACAATTAACAATCCACTGCTGGACGAAGGTCTCCCCAAGTTTCCTTCCCAACGGTCTGTCTTGTGCTAGTCTCCTCCATGTCACTCCCGCATACTTTCGAATTTTATCCACCCATCTCCCATGTGGTCTTCTTCTAGGTCTTTTCCTGTCCTTTGGAATCCAATCTAAAATTTCGTCTATCCATTGATGGTCTGCCCTTCTGGCAGTATGTCCAGCCCAATGCCATTTCATGATGATATCTTCTACTCTTGTCATTTTTCGGTTCCACGAGTTCCTCTTCTTATCTCTCCTGGTTACACCAAGCATACACCTCTCCATGCTTCTATGATTTGTCTGCAGCCTTTGTATGTCTGTTTTAGTTAAAGTCCACGTCTCTGCACCGTAGGTAATCACTGGAAGGATGCATTGATCAAACACTTTTCTTTTAAGACATAATGGCAAATTGCTCTTGAAAATTAGGCCTTTTTCTTCCAAAAGCTCTCCAGGCAAGTTTTGTATGCCCATTAATTTCTACATCAATGTGACCCTCACTTGATATCTGCTGTCCAAGATGAACGTACGTGTCTGTTATCTCCTGCTTTTCTCCATCAATCCATATATCTTCTTTTCTTGTAAAAGCATTGAACATCACTTTTGTCTTCTGAAAGTTCATTTTTAATCCCACTTCTTTACTCTTGTCAGCAAATTCCTGGATCATACTCTGCAGCTCTGATGGGGTAGTTGCAAAAATGACTACGTCATCAGCAAAACGAAGGTGGTTAGTTAATCTCCATGGAACGCCGCATTTTGATTGCTGCTTCCTTTACGGTAAGAAACGCCGAGATACTCTATAAACATTTGAGCTCCTGTATTTCAAACTTGCACGCTAGAAAAACTTTCGTTTCTCATAGTAAAGGTTTCATGTTTTACGGAATGTTGCGGTTGCCTGAAAAATTTTTTCCCTTCTGCTCTTTTTTGAGAATACATTAAATTCAAGGTATAATAAGAAAGTAGAAATGGATAGTAGAGTAGCGTTCATCCGGGCGATCGATTTATTAAGGAAAACTACTAAGAGTAAAGACAAGAGAAGAAGTTCGAATAGAGCCAGATGTTGCACGCAATAAACAACCTCTAATTAAGAAACGAAAAGAACATTAAAACGTCATGATTAATTAACTGAGACTTTGCCCGCCTTGTTTATTTATCCTGCTTGGCACACAATCTGCTTAATGGGAACTGAGTTAAGAGAGAAGTCGAGGTGAAATGGAAAGAGAAAAACATTATTAAGAGGAAAAATAAAAAAAAGAGCGAAAGAAAGGTTTCCTGAGAAGTAAATACGTAGAGTGTCGTAACATTTTCTCCCCATGGAGTGAGTAACAAGTAATCCTCATAAATGTTTCACGAAAGAAACGGAAACACGAAGCAATACAAAAAAAGATATTATATCGACTTGACTTCAGCAAGTGGAATTTAAGCACCACTCGATAATATCATTCGGAGCAGTGAAGTCTATCTTAGTGATCTTTCATTTTTCTCTAACGGGCGTTCTGTTCCTTTTCTCAAAACAATGTATTCTAAGTCACCATTACGAGACCAGTGTGATTAAGTATTTCTCCCCAAAACAAAATTGTCTCATTCTTGGTTCTGCTTAATAAAAGGATTATCCATTCTACAAATAAAAATAAATGTATTGCATTTAAATTTGTTCGTCCTGAACCCTTAAACCATTTATATCAATGTCACCAAACAATACAGTTACTCTGAGTGATCACTGAATTATGACCATCCACCTAATACTTCGTAGGTCCTCCTTTTGCTCCCAGTAGAGCAGCTATCCGCCGTGAAATCGATCCAACATAGACTGAGTGATCACAGATTTATGACCCTCTACTTAATACTTCGTAGGTCCTCCTTTCGCCCTCAAACGGTAGCTATCCAACGTGGCATCGATTCAACATACATTGAGTGTTCACTGAATTATGACTGCCAACCTAATACTTTGTAGGTCCTCCTTTCACCCACAGTACAGCAGCTATACGACGTGGCATCGATTCAACATACACTGAGGGAACACTGAACTATGACCATTTACCCAATACTTCGTAGGTCCTCCGTTCGCTCTCAGAACAGCAGCTATCCGACGTGACACCGATTCAACATACACTGACTGATCACTGAATTATGATCACTTGCCTAATACTCCGTAGGTCCTACTTTCGCCTTCAGTACAGCAGCTATCCGACGTGGCATCCATTCAACATACACTGAGTTATCACTGAATTATGACCGCCAACCTAATACTTTGTAGGTCCTCCTTTCGCCCACAGTAAAGCAGCTATACGACGTGGCATCGATTCAACATACACTGAGGGATCACTGTACTATGACTACCTACCCAATACCTCGTAGGTCCTCCTTTTGCCCTCAGGGCAGCTACTATCTGACGTGGCATCGATTCAACATACACTGAGCTATCACTGATTTATGACCATTTACCCAATACTTCGTAGGTCCTCCGTTCGCTCTCAGAACAGCAGCTATCCGACGTGACATCGATTCAATAAGCCCGAGGCAGTTGGGAGGTATGGTCAACCAATCTCTGTGTAATATGGCTTTCATTACAGGTATAGAGGTGATTGGTGAATCGAAACGCCTGATATGACGTTCCATAATGTCCCACAACTGCTCTATGACAGGGGTGGTCAACTTGATTGGGACTAAAATCTACTATTTTCCTTTCGATTCCAAGTGACCTATTCAAAATTTAAAATTTCTTCCTCCAAAATTTGTCGCTTCCTGCTATACCTGAATCGTTGTATCCCTGTAGGCAGAACCTATCGATATGTATTTGAGGTAAATAAAACAATTTCAATTGTTGTATGAATTTTATTCGATATTTGTATATTGGCTTTAATACAAATTTAAGTTATATAAAAAAATGCTTATTTTTTATGGTGAACACAAAATTAATGTGAAGTTTGCACCTTCATTTTTTCCGCCAAGGCTAAACAATCTATAGTATAATCGAACAATGCCAATCTCAAGCAATCTCCTGTGTACTGATCCGAAAAATGTGAACGATGTTTCGCGTAAATATGTTGACCCGAAGCAGGAATGTAAATGTTTACTACATTTTCTCATATTGGAGTACTTTTCTTTGGAAACAAAATTTTAAAAATTATCTTCTGAAGATATGACTTTAAGAAATATATCCCACCGCAGTGTTATCATTTCATTTTACAGTAAAATTTTGTCCAGTTGAAACAGCTATACAAATTTACTTGCGATCGGTTGTAAGTCAGTGTCCTGCTTGAATGGGTAAATGGCAAATTGAATAAGATCTTCCATTTTTGTAAACTCACTGAAATCGGGCTTCTAAGTAATCAAGAACAGTTTGGATTTTGGTTACATATTAATTGAATACATACGTGGATATTTGGTTTGCAAATATTACTTGATGTTTTTAAATCGATCAAAACGTTTATTTTCTAGATTCTTAATCATAGCCAGTGCTTGCTTCTTGAAAAACAAAAAAAAACACTGTTAATCATATAGCCGATTGTTTTATATTCTCATTTTAATTCCAGGTTCAATAAAATAAGTTTTCCCGTAAAATTTGCCAAATATTGCCAGTGTAGATCACGCAGTTGATGATAATTATCACCCCTCTCTTCAAGAAAACTTGTAACATCGTCCGACAAGTCATGAAATCTTTGCAAAAAATTGCTTCGGCTTAGCCACTTGACGTCAGCGGGCAAAATCAAATCTGGTTGTATATTAACCCGTTTCATTTTATAAAGTCGCCTTTGAAGAGATTTACCTCTGATGAAATTGACGATTTTAAAAGCAATATCCATGACGCATTTCGTGTTAAGCCTCTTGCTGGTTAAAACTTGCTGATGGATGATATAATGACAGCTTAAGAAATCTGGGACATTTTTCCGACACAATGATTTACCCGTCATCGCTGCTGCTCGGTTGGTGGTTATTGACAAGAGCTTAAATAAAGGCAACTTAACCTTTTCAATATGTTCCTTGAATCCTTTGAAAATATCGAGACCTCGAGTTTTTCCTTTCAAAGAAATCATGCCGAACAATTCTTCTGTAGCAGAAATATCCGGGGAAAACATTCTGAAAAAAATCAGCAGTACGTACAGTGGTGTCACCGACATCCATTGATTCATCCAGGTGCAAGAAAATTGAAACACATTGATCAACATCTTTTAGTAATTGCCCATTTTCATTTTGTCTTAACTTTTCAATACGTCTCATGCCAGTATTCCAAGATAATTACAGATCTGGAAAGACAGTTTTTATTTCACCCTCATTCTTGAAATTTGCAAATAAAGAATAATCTACATCCCCAAACATATCTTTCATAAATTCTCCGTCAGAGAAATGTTTACATGTTGTTGCTATTTTATGGCTTACTTGAAAGGAGACGATGGTTGCAGCCTTCGATTGATTGTTTAGTTTTGAGATCATGTTTCGCTGAGAAGTCAGACCAGATTTCAATTTCTGTAATTTGTTCCTTCTTATTTCACTGTTGAGTGGGAAATCGGATTCATATTTATCCTGCAATGCAGCGTTGAAGTGCCGCTCTAAATGTCCCTTCTTTTGCATCGCCACGGAAGTACCGCAGATTAAGCAGCAAAACTTGTCTTTAACCATAGCGAAAAAGAAGTCCAGTTCCCATTCTTGATGAAAATAAAAAGTTTTCGGCCTCTTCGGGGCACTGATTTTCACCGAAACAATAATACCTACAAAATAGTTCAAAGAAGAAAACAACAGGTCCGATGCGAACGATAAACAATAAACATTACGCACTTAACCTGCACGCAAGCTTCTCACAAGCTGACAGAGCCGCGGCAGATTGCTATTGGGAGAAGGGAGGCCACGTGACCTTGACACCTGGTGGATGAGTTGCAAATAAGTAGTTGTAAGGGTTGCAAACATGACCGCTGCTTTGTCTGAATGCTCCATCGTCGAGTTTCGTAGTAACTTAAAAACAAATTATATTTTTTTCCACAAAACCTTAGCGATCGATCAAAAATGACTTGGCGACTGACCGGTAGATCGTGATTGACGTGTAGGTCATTCCTGCTGTATGAGATGAGTTCGGAGCCCGATTGATAGACTAGAAGTCTGAATTGTGTTGTTCCTCAAACCATTCCTGCAGAACATTGGACCTGTGGCTGGAGACATTCTCGTCTTGAAAGACACCATTACAATTCGAGAAAAAGGGCAATATAAGTGGGTGTACAGAGTCAGCAAGCAATTCACGATAGTGGGCACCAGTTATACTTTTTTCCACATGCACAAGGGGGTTCAAGCTCCTGCTAGGAAAACATGTCCCTACACATGCAATCGCCTTAACAGGCTTCCACTGTGGAAGCCACGCGCGACGAATCAAGTGCCTCATATTGTTTGTGCACAAATATATACACCCCCATCCAAGGAATAGAGTAAAAACGCTACTCGTCAGAGCATCACACTTTTTCCAGTCATTTGACGTCCAATTTGCATGATCTCTGTACAAGGTGAGTCTGCTACGCCGATGAACTGTGGTTAGGCGAGGGTGTCGCCGGGGTCGTCTACTGTTGTGGGACATTTGTGCCAGCGTGCTATGCATGGTCATGGGCTACTAATAATATTTCGAGTTGACCACTGTTGTACTGCGTAGTAAATTGTTGAACAGTGCTGCGTCTGTTGGTATGTACGAGTTGTCGGAACCGGCGCTTACCTCTCTTACATCAACCTCTGCTGTCCTTTGTAGTTTTGCCTCGAGTCTTTATTTGATCATTTTCACGCCAGTAGTGATTCACTTTAACTACGACGGCTCGCAAACAGCCCACCAGTTCAGCCGTTTGGAAAATCGAGGCACCCGTTCTCAGAGCTCCCACAATATGTCCTTAAACAAAGTCCGATAAATCCATCCGTTCACCCATCACGCTCCTAATTTTACTACTACTACTGCTTCACTCATACTTTACATATGCTACGCCTGTCAACTAATCGCCCCCTCTCGGAAATCACATGGTCAAAGGGTGGCACCCACTGTTGATTGGGGTGGACATAATACAGTGATCACTCGGTGTGTGTGACAGTAAAGAATATATATGAGATTACATACCGTTGTGAAGAGTACATAAAGTGACAGCAAGGAAAAAAACAAATGAAAAAAAAAAAAGATCCACCTCTCAACAGCAAACCGATTGATATAATTCTATTCCATCGAGTTCGAAGACCAAAGTGTCACCCAGCTAAATGGTGCAATGGCCTAAGTGTTGACTTATAATTATTAGTCCAAGATGGGTCAAGTTCCGAATCCCGGTGAAGCATTGATGTTGTGTTTGCCCTACGGTACTGGCTCTTTTCCTTTCCTGGAACCAGTGGGCCTGAATTAGGGACGGGTGACTGCATATAGTCCATTCAATTGTTCACTGGGGTCATTAAGCCCCTTGCTATTTCGCACTTCTTTTCTCTTTGACTGGGGGTTTAACAACCACCATGAGCAACCCAACGGGCTATAGGAGTTGTCCGTCCGTAATTTAGGGGTACTGGTTCCAGAAAAGGGAGGGAGCTAGTGCCGTAAGACAAACACAACATCCATGTCTCACCAGGATTCAAACTAGGACGAATGGTCAGAATCCAGCGCTTAGACCACTGCGACACCGGGACGGTATTTTTCTTGTCGATTTGTTGTTTTGGGAGCACGAATCGATAAACGTTTTCTTTTCTTGCAGTTTACTGACATCAGAAAAGCCACTCGTCTAAGGCCGGTGCCCCCTTCAGAGAGGCAGCCTTGTTTTTCTTTTTCAAATCGGTTTACCTTTTTTTTTTATTTGGTTTTTAGGTCTAGTTTCTACTCAGGTTTAATTCTAATGTTTAGGTTAGATACTGGGTTAATAGCTTTGTGCTGTGCATTCGTTACATCTATATATATCCTGAAAAAAGTTCCAGGAAAGCACTTTAGAAAAACGGAACTATCATTTTCTTGACTTAACTCTTGACAACACCGTAGTACAATAGCAAAACCACATGTTGAGAGATTCTCCCCATTTCAGAATGGTGATATCCAAACGAATCCGCTTAATCAAAACAGAAATGTTCAACATGTTCTCCACTAAACAACTGCATCATCAATGTGAATTATATTTTATGATAGAAGATAACGTTTACCGAAATCCTTACTTTCTACTTGTAAGGGTCCGTATTTCTCAGCGTTAACAGGGAACGTTTTCTGCGTATTAAAACCCATGAGCCAGATAATTGGTTTTTCGAAAGTGGTGCTGAACACACAGCAAGACAGACGGCAAGTAGTGCATGGCAAGGTTACTAGGGATATGGTATAAGGTTAAGTCAGCAACGCGAAGTCAGCCAGACATTGGCTGCTGAAATGAGGTCAAGAAGCGGGCAGATGCTCACCTATGTTTACACGTTTAAGCGAGCCCCCGAGTGATGGTTACTGTATAAATAACAGACAATCAGAACAATCTCCTCGAAAGGGATGTGACATTCTTTTTTGCGTTTAGGCATTTACATGAAAAAGCAATTGGAACTACTACATGTGTAATCAAGCTTTAGATTCACGTTGGTCCATCAAATTCAGATGAGAAGTTGCTATGCCCTGACTCTCAAGGATGATTTCTGGCACTTCTGTTATTATTGAATGGTCTCTGCACAATATTATTTAGTACACCTAAAGTAAAAGCGTATGACAGTATGAGACTCAGTAGGTTTGTGACGCATTTTTGGTGCAGATGTACACTGGCGGAAAGTGAGAAAAGAACACTAAGAAGGAATTGACGGACGATCACGAAATTTACATATGTTAATGGGGTCGGGTTTACGTAGGTGTGATGTTAATTTCGGGACCAACCGGTGAGCGCTTACGCCACAGTACGGAATAATATGCAAATTATCGTCGGTGGTATTTAAGGAGTATGGCGAAGTTAATGTAATCAGTCGTCGGCGTACGGACACGTGCGAAGACCCTGAAGAAGTTGCAATGCCTGGACAGGAAAGACATGTACGATTTCAGCAGTTATCGGACTTTGAGCGAGGTCGTCTAGTCAGACTCCGCTAGGACGGGTGGTCGTATCGTCGTATTGCGGAGCGAATTGGACGGGAAGTATCGGTGGTGGTATGATGGTGGCGTAGATGGTCCGAGGAACATTCCCACACGAGAAGACGTGGAACCGGGATTCACAGACGGACTGATGAGCGGACCGATCGACGCATAAGAAGAGCGGCGTTGTCAGGAAGAACATCCACTGCGACGCCAATCCGAGCTGCCGTTGCGCCTGAGGTGACTGTGCGAACAATCCGCAACCGTCTACTGGATGCAGGACTACGTGCACGTGTGCCTCTGGCATGTGTACCTCTGACTCCAGTCCACCGTCAGAAACGGCTGCAGTGGTGTCGCCAACGTCTGCACTGGAGAACGCAATGGCGATCTGTCGTGTTCAGCGGTGAAAGCAGATTCTACTTGGGAGCCTCCGATGGCCGTATGCCTGTTCGCAGACGCACATTGGAGCGTCTCCACCCTTCTTGCATTCGCGAGCGACACACAGGGCCTGCACCTGGTCTCCTGGTGTGGGGAGTGATCAGCTATTACTCCCGTACACAACTAGTGTTTGTACCGGGAACGTTAAACAGCACCTCCTACATCAACATCATCATTCAGCCCGTTGTTGTGCCATTTGTAAGGTCGGTCCATCGTGGT